>CM019176.2:0-1483716 GCA_009739505.2 Apolygus lucorum | reverse complement strand
GCCATTGCGTCCCAGCTCGACTTGTTCTTAATCATCTCATGTATGATTGTCTGTGGACGCAATGTTCCAATGACCTCCTCAGCACACCCCATCATACCCTCCCATTGAGGACATGTGAAGAAGGTGTGGCAGACATCATCCTCCTCTATCCCACAGTATCTGCACTCTGGGTCAGTGACTTTCCCGATCTTTACTAGGAGGAGCGGAAGTATCCATGCCCTGAGAGGAATTGAGTCAGGTAATAGTTCACCTCTCCGTGTTTTCTCTCCAACCAAGACTTTAGATCGTCGATTATGAGGCTGTCCACCTTCCACGGGTTTCACAGACAGGGTCTGCTTGCCACCTACGGATGGTCTCCTCCCGCTCTTCCCTCTTTACTATGGTAATTGTCTCTGCCTTCCTCATTCTTATCCTTTGCGCTCCAGTGCCTGGTGGTATATTGGGATAGTTCCCGCTATCACTTGTGATGCTGGACCTGAGACAGTTCTAAATGCACTACTGATTCTCAGAGCTCCTCTCCTCTGTACAGCTTCCATACGTGCCCGGTACTTTTGGTACCTAAGGGAGTCTGCCCACACTTCTGCTCCATACAGCATAATTGAATCTGCAGTTCGCATAAGGAGTCTTCTCTTAGCGGGTGATGGGCCCCCTAGATTTGCCATCAGTCGGCTCAGCTTATTTACAATACCTGCAGCCTTATCTGCTGCTCCACTGATGTGCCTCCAGAAGCTTAGTTTCCCGTCCAGCATCACACCAAGGTAGCGAATGGCTGGAGAGGTGATGATTTCCTGTCCATCCACATTCATAGGTATAGATCTCTCAATTCTCGCTGTGGTTAGCAGTACAATTTCCGTTTTTTGGATCGCCAGTGACAGTGTGTGTGCTTCCATCCACTCCATCACTCTGCGCATTGCCTGATTCAGCTTAAACTGGAGGTGTTCCATCCCTTTCCATGGGGGAAAATCGTATTCAAAGTGTCAATACGATTGTATTCTTATTCATATTCATACCTGTATTCGTATTCATAATCATAAAATCGCAGATATGATTTGTATTCTTAATCGTATTAATGAATAAGAATTCGCCCATCTCTGATTTTATGATACTTGCATTCCGACGTCGCTTCCTAGTATTTTTTAAACTCAATTTTCGATTCCCAATCAAAATAAATTTAAATAAAACTCCGATCAATTCAACGTATTTTTGTCCGAACTCTCGCAATGTGGGTGGGTAGCACCCGTGTTAGTATTCAGTAACTGAATTAAATTCGTCGCCATACCTGCTAGTGATACTTTTTAACTATTGTAATTGAATTTGGCCATTTTTTTATGTTTATGAATTGCGAAAATGATGATCGTACTCAATTTTTTTATAGAACGTAGTTCGATTCGCGCATTCCCGTTGTAGCTTACATTTTGGAGCAAGAGTTTACCATTATACTAACATTGTTTGATTTTGTTGCTGTATATTTCCTTCTTGTACTATTTTATGTATATAAGTTGTATATAATATTTTGTTCAACCATCGAAATCAGTGAAATGTCGGCGATTGTATTGAATACTTTGGAAAATGTACATAAAATGAAAATAATGTAAATAAACCGTACATTTACGCTTAAACGTATCACTGGTGACGTTGGACGAATTATTTTCCAAATTTTTCATCAGCAAATTCAAAAATGAAATCTTGGATTGCATTGATTCAAATCTCTTGTTCGCGGGTGGGAAAATTAATTTGAAAAATGTAATTTGAAATTGAAGAGGTCGCGTTTTTTATATCAATTAGAATACTTGGACTGTCAGATACTTCTTTCTTTGTATTACCGTCCTACTTAGTCTGACATAGTTATGTCATTATTATTTTGAAAACAACGAATATTGCTGTGTTATGTTCATAAGTTTCTCTTAAATTATATATTATACAGAGATTTTTCAAGTAGCGTCTACGTAGTCAAAGCTGCTGGAGTTCTTGGGGTGCGCCTTATCCTAAGAACTAATTCTTTCAGTTTTACTTTGAAAGTGCTCTTCGAGTGGATCTCAGAATACATTCAAACTTAGGCGTTGATTTGGCAAGTGTTGCTTAGAAGTTGCTGTTCATCACGTCTCAAAACAGCTGATGCCGCTGACTGGTGGAAATGGAGGGATCATGGATTCTTTGCACCTTTTCTTTGATATCCATGCAGACTCCAGAGTGCCTTATGTCTTTGGTAGCAATTAGGAAGTTCAGTTGCTTCTAACCCTTCGTACGAAATTTTCTGGCGTTTTTTGTGCTTTAATCTCCCAAACTGGTTTTTTGGGCTCTCACCATAAATGGCCTCACCATTAATTTCCATAATATCATTTAGGCCCTTCCCGAAGGTGCGAACTACACTTTTTCTTTGATATCCATGCAGACTCCAGAGTGCCTCAAGTCTTTGGTTGGAATTAGGAAGTTCAGTTGCTTTAACCCTTCCGTACGAAATTTTCTGGCGTTTTTTGTGCTTTCTTCTTTTAGTGCTTTCTCTGAAGTCAGAGGTTAGCGACCAATTTGTCGGAATTAATCTCTATTCAATGCTTTATTTTTCAAATCGTGATACTTGAGTCCTATCCATTGTAAAATGTTGCTGTATCACGAGGTCTTCCGTCGCCCAATACTTCTCTTTCCCTCGATCTTTCCTTCAAACACCAGCTGCAGCAATGAGTATTTCTCACCACGGAGTAGGTGACCAACGTATGAAACCTTTCTCCTTCTAACAATTGTTAGAAGTTTTCGATCGGTATTCATCAATTGTAGAACATTTTCGTTGGTCATCCTACGAACCCATGAAATACGCTGCATTCGCCGGTAACACCACATTTCAAAAGCCTCGATTCGGTTCAAATGGGAAGCCCTCAATGTCCATGCTTCAACCCCGTACAAAAAAACCGACCATACATAACATTGAAGGAAGAGCAAACGAGCTGGTATACTGAGATGTTTGTCACAAAGCACGGCTTTATACTTCATGAATGATGCTTTAGCCACAACTATCCTCGTTTTGATCTCAGTGTCCACCTCGGTGTTCTCGTGCAAACGACATCCAAGGTATTTAAATACTGGCACTCGTTCAATGGGTTCCATACAACAGACAAGCAAGCTGTTTGCTGTTCGGCGCAGCTCACTACCATGAATTTTGTCTTTTTTACGTTTATTCTGATGCCATACGTCTCTCCTACCATCTCCACTCTGTTAATTAGTTCTTGTAGTTCCTCTTGACTTCTCGCAATCAGAGCCGTATCATCTGCATACCGTATATTATTGATCAGGCGGCCATTTACCCTAATCCCGGCATCGCAGTTGGTCAACGCTTCCTGAAAGATGGCCTCCGAGTAAAGGTTAAATAGCTGAGGAGAGAGCAGACATCCCTGGCGAACGCCCTTTGTGCTTTAATCTCCCAAAACTGGTTTTTTGGACTCTCACCATAAATGGCCTCACCATTAATTTCCATGTCAATTAGGCCCTTCCCGATGGTGCGAACTACACTTTTTCTTTGATATCCATGCAGACTCCAAAGTGCCTTATTTCTTTGGCTGGAATTAGGAAGTTCAGTTGCTTTAACCCTTCCGTACGAAATTTTCTGGCGTTTTTTTGTGCTTTAATCTCCCAAAACTGGTTCTTTGTACTCTAACCATAAATGGCTTTACCATTAATTTCCATGTCATTTAGGCCCTTCTCGATTCTGGGAACATTTCTTCCCACTGTGTTTTCTACAATGAGCTTTAATAAGTATGGAGAAAAAGTTTATTCACCCACTTGGATCACAAAAACGTGGTATTATTCAAATGTTGGCCCATCAGTACTTGGAACATTCAAGAAAATACATAAAAATATCGTGGAGTTGGTCGTAAAAGTGATCAAGTGCATTTTTTAAAATTGGGAAAACGAGGTTTTGGTCTCTCTGGATATTATTAAACAATATCTGAGCTATGAATTGAGGAAAAATCCAACATAATTATGACATAAAAAGGCAAAAACTAGCTCGTAGTGGTTTCCCTTAATCTTCTTCAGGCGAAAAAACTAAGCACCATCCTTGTCGCCACTGTAATGTCTGTAGGAATTCGAAGTAAAAAACACGAGGTTCGATTTGGAAGAGAGATTTATTATAACATCGCATTAATCATGAAAAAGAATGTTCTCGAAGGTTCGAGACAGTGTTGCATCTACCACAGTGAAGGAATCGTAATTATGGAAGGTTGATTACATGGATGCTACAGGAACATTCAAGAAAATACATTACAATATCGTGGGGTTGGTCGTAAAAGTGATCAAGTGCATTTTTGAAAATTAGAAAATGAGGTTTTGGTCTCTCTGAATACTATCAAACAATATCTGCGCTGTGAATTGAGAAAAAATCCAACATAATTATGACAAAAAAATGGCAAAAAACTAGCAATGTAAGCGGGGTTTTTAAACAATACTTGGAACTATTTTTACGTATCAAAGATAGTTGAGCCCACATAACTCAAAATCATTTGATTTAACCTGATTTTAAGTCCACAAGCGACATTTTTCCATCAGTCTATGTTTTGGTGAACTTTAAAAGGCTCTCCTGAACTCTCTTGCCAAATGGACTTGATCACTTTTACTACCAACCCCCCGATATTATATATTAGGTACATGAACAATAATTGAAACATCGAAGAATTCAAAAAGGTATTCGGAGATGAAACTTTAAGAAGGTATTCAACATAGTTGAGAAGCATGAAATTTCCTAAAACATTTCTCCTATTTTGAAGCCTTGGAAGTACTTGAGTGCTTGCGTGGATAGTCGTAGTGCCTCTCCATTGAAACTAACTTATCTTAGAGCAGCACCAGTAACGCACTACCCATATTCAGACTCCAGAAGGTAGCAGTGAGGATTCTCGCAGGAGCCGCTCCTGATGCTCATTGCCAACTCCTGTTCAAGGACCAAAACATCCTAACCCTTCCAGCATTGTACGTCCTGGCATCGCTGCTGCGAGTGAAGAGGGAAGCACCCGACATTCCCAAGCTTGGTGATACTCACCAGTATCAGACTAGGAACAGGGACCTTTTCAGCCTTCCTCGTCACCGCCTGACCCTGACCCAGAAAAGGGATCCTGATTTCTTCGGAGTCAGGACTTTTAATCACCTCCCTGAAAGGATCCGTCTCCTCTCTCCTGGCTCCTTTGAAACATATATCAAGAACGCCCTAATCTCCCTGTCGCCGTATGCAGCGGAGGAGTTCTCGCTGGAACTGTGGATGCAGGAGATGTAATTTGTGCTGTGCGTTGCTGGCTGTGAAATTTTGTTCTGTTAAACCAATGTTCCTAATTTTTAGTAGTTGTGCTGTTCGTCGTTGTCTTGTCGTTATCCATATCCATTTCATTCATTCATTCATTCATTCTTAGTGTTGATCAAAATTGATTGAAGACCTAAAAAGAAACTTTGCCATGGTTTTGCTAATATAAAAATTGAGAAAAAAAATTGGGGTAGCCGTCAAAGCGTGATTGCGGCACAAGCAGATACATTTGGAAATTGAAATATTTATAGTAATGAGATCTGACAACAGCAGACACTAGTAAGCACGTGTTCGAAGGCGCAGTAGGACGAGGGTTTTCCTCTAATGAATTAGTCTGAGGCGTGTGGAAGCAGAAGTTGTTTCAGTAGATTCCTCCACAGCTTTAGGCTCCTTCTAGGAGACTCGCACGGTGTCAACTCGAAGTAATCGCGTTATCTACACTTCTCTGACACAAAGAAGGACTGTTTCCAAATGTCCCTGAATGATTTGAGTCCTACAAATAAGTTTTTGAAGGCTCATTTGTGCTTACTTTGTGGGAGGGCACTCTGGGCATGAAACCAGTGCCAAATTTACCAGGTCTGTTTGGTAGAGGTGTGATAGAGGTCACAAGTATCCATGGAGATTTCAGAATGAGTAGAGCGCCATCATCGCCTCATTCTCCCCTCCCCCTGGCATCAGCTGTTGTGTGACGTCACGAACTATTACTTCCATCCAACTAACCAAATATTTAGTGTATTAATTATGAATCAATGTCTGCGCTTACTGATGTGCTTGAATGTGTTTTGAACTCTGCTCGCTGAGTATTTTCTAGGTTCAAGTTTGTTCCTGCAGGAGATTACAGGGTACTGCAGCTTATATTACTACTTGGTCCCTGAATTATGATGAATCTTTTAACTCTGCTCTTGCCCTAGTTCGGCGAGTAGTTGGTGTTCTGCAGTTTCTACATGCGTGGAGCTTTCGTAGAAGTACTCTCAAGGTAACAGAAAGAATTAGTTTTGAAGAACACGTGCTTTCTCCATTATCGTATCACAGCACTACAAGATATCTACTCGCGATTGGCATTTGAACGTTTGTGTTGATGCCAGTAAAATCGGACTTTCCTAGTCCAAGGTAGCTCAGAACACATAAGCGCAAAACGACGGGTATTCTGTGAGGTATACCGCTCTCTGAACTGCCATCCCACTTACTAAGTTGATTTTTTCCATCTGAAAAGTCCATATAGAGTGTGTAAGCTTAACTGGTCTGCCTTACTGCACAAGTCAATTCTGCAACTAATTTGCAACAAAAAGTTCCTCTTCAAAACGTCAACCAGAAGGAATTTCAAGACTTCAGGTTGTTTAAAATGTTAATAAATTGTTTATTCTAGAAAAAAATAAGATTACGAAAACAATTCTAACAATCTTTAGAATATAGTTATGGTAATCAGGAATGGTAGTTCGTTGAAGTGGTGGGAGGTAGCGCTGAAACCTGACAAGGATTGTTGTGGGCTAGACTCTCATGACTTAATTACGTAAGGTCAAAATCACGGAAAAAAATTTAAAATTAAAATAACTTGGAAACGAATGTTCTAAAAAACATTTTCTTAGAGGAACTTTTTGTTGCAAATTAGTTGTAGACTTGTGGAGTTTGGCAGACCAGTTAAGCTTACACCCTGGATATTGAACTGTAACATCAATAAAATAAGTATTTGGTTAAATTACAAGTCGTGGTTTTAGAAAACTATACTAGGCGGTATCTGTAAAGGAAGTGGCAACTCCCGCTAGGCGCGTTGGTGGTAAAAAGTAGTTTCTAGTACGTCCAATAGAGTGCTCTGATTAAAATTACCTTCGCATGATCGCATCAACTGCAATTAAAATCGAGATGAAAATTTACAATTAAAATCGCGATGAAAAACTTTGAAAGAAGCGTCTAGTTGAAGAAAGTGGTAGAATGGCGTGAGCGCTGCCTAGCGAAGATAAGTTGAACCTTCTGGAGCTCAAAAACTTAGGTTATCTCTCTTATCAGTTGGCTTATGTGATAGATGTTCATTTCAGACTGAACGCCTTTCTTATTGATGCCTCAGACAAATTTGATTTCCTTTTTCATTGAGGGCCAATTTCTGGTTTTCTGAAGATTAGGCAGGGATCTACAGACCAGTGGCGGCTCCTGCCCCAAAACTCAGGGGGTGCACAGAGATCAGGAGAGGCTATCGAGAAGGGACAGAATAGGTGATTTTCTCTGTCAAATAGAAATTTTAACGATGTGCAAATGGGATAAATCATGGTAACTTTTTCATCTTAAAATTGCAAACGGTACTAAATACGTACAATAGACATGAAACATGTTCTCTAGTGGTTAACAGAAATTCTGAAATACTTAATCATCAAAGGTCGAAACCCAAGAAATTCATCCATCTTATTGCAATAACTGAAATGTATATTTGCCCGTGACGATTCAAAACATCGTCCAATTCGGAAGAAAAATTAACAAGCCCCTTGAAAACTCCGAGATTCGAAGAATCTTCCCTCTCATCATGTCCACGCAGCTCAAAAACACCACGGAACTTGATACAACCAATGATTCGGGATAGAAAAATGTACCTATTTTTCTTAATTGTTTCGTTTTTTTTTGTATCAGATTAAGACGATATGCACTGACTAGTTGTAGCATTATATTTTGACGACCCAATATACGCAAATCTACCAGAGCGTTCTTATGGGAGACAGCCTAAGCGTTTTTTTATTTTTTTTTTGGCTAAATGGGAGATCACTTATGCCATCTCTAACTCTAGCCTCATTTCGGTTGGTAGAACAAAGTAGGCGAGCAAAGCAAAATTATCAGTTAGTCACTTCACACCCACAAAGCCAATCTACCTTCTTAAATAGTCGACATTAAAACTTACGGTACGAATCTGCACGGTTTTTAAATTTCAACGTCTGCTGGAGTCCAGGTAGAGACGGCAAGGGGCGGCCAGTTTCTCGAATTTCCACTTTTCCACAATCGACAAACGCAAGTAGTTTACTTTACTTTAATGTAAACTACTCATCGTACCTACAACACTCCTAAATAATCACAATACTTTCAACAAAACGGTGTGTACCGAAACAGTAGTAAACCGAAAACGTAAAACGGAATTCCCTTATCAGGTTTGTTTGTTTATGGATGGATGGATGCTCTATTTAGGTTGCCAAGGAATTCTTTGATAGGCAATAACGAGAGGGGGGAGTCCCATTAGTTTGTTTGTTCACTTATTTCTCTACAAGGAAATCCGGATTGCAGAGCTCTCTGATGGGGGAGCAACGAAACCCTTCTGCTCAAGACGAGAACCATTCTGCTCTCTGGTTGGTCAATCTCACGTGCCTGCCTCCCTCGAAAGGTGTCAAGATGACGTCACTTTCCCCAGAAATGGTGCAGAGGAAAGGTGATGCACCAAACGGGTGTGGTTGGTCAGAAAAGATGGGGCTCCCCGCCGCAGTTTTTTGCGCGTAGATTCAACTAGCACAGTACCTACGATCGAGTCTTCTGTCACTAGCCAACTTACTCTTCAAACCCAGAGGAACGAACTTTGATTTTATTTTTTTTTATAATTGGCTGGGGGTGCACATGCGCCTATGCTCCTATCAGTAGCCGCCCCTGCTACAGACATTACTGCCGGTCAATAACGGAGGTGTATCCATCTTGCCAAAGAAGAAGAGAAGGTTCATCTAATCGTTGCTAGATGGCACTCGGGCTGTACCACCACTTTCTTTCCCTAGATGCTCCTAACTTTGAACGAGTATTTTGCGTCCTTAGCAACCAAATCATAGCAACCCTGTGGCACTCTATTGGACGCACAGGCAACTACTTACTTCGACAACCAGCGCGCCTAGCGCGAAAAAAAACTATCACTGGCTGTACAAACGATTTCCTTCCACCTCATCAATGGTTTCATTTTTGAATAGACTGACCGTTTTTATTCGAAGTTACATCGATTTGACGTGAATTTCTGTTACCGAATTCCAAGTTGTTATGGTTGGAACGAGATTCCTTCTCTCGCGTTCCGTTCAATTCGAATGCCGATGAATTAGCAATAATATTAGATACTCGTATTCTCTTACATGAAAAATGTTCTCATCTCTTGCTTATTGGCCTATCATTAGTAACAAATTGCAGTATTGAAAGGTTGTCTTTTGAAATATATATATTTTTTGTTAACAATGTTGCTAAACGGAATATTTTGGCAAATGATTATTTATAAGAATCTAACGGTTTATAATGTTTTTTCATCGATATTATTTGAAAAGAATGAGTAATTATTTCTAAGGTGTACTTATAGATGGTCATTGTGGACTCAATGCGCCTAATTTAAATATTTCCAGCCTTCTTTGTTTCATTTTCTCGTGTTCATGTAGTTTTCATATTATTTTCCGATTTTTTTTCCATTTTTATATTTTTTTATATTGTTTCGGGGCGCTGTTTGCCCTTACCTTTTGGTTTAGTTCATTTCCAAAACATTTTCTCGACTCTTGTTTCGATTGAATTCATCCTAGAACCCACCTTTACGCAATACTCGATAACGGATTTGTTGAATTTCAATGAAATTGTTGTAATCGTTTATTACGTTGTTTAAAATATTTGGTAGGAAAATTTAAAAAATTGTATTTTCCGAAACTTTATTTTCCATTTTTGCTGCATAATGTTACTTTCTGACGTTCGGAATTTCTTGAATTGCGGTGTCTGCTACTGTTGAATGAAGTTGTCTTTTTGTAGTTGGCAGGAATGATAAGAACTTCACAGGTACTTTCTACGATTGTTCCACAAAATTTGATTCTCCTAATGTAACCTAGTCATTTTAACAATCTAGAAAAATATCATTCTTTTCATTAAGTTGAAGTTTGAATTGACTCTTCTTTTTTTCAAGTCTAAAATTTTGCTTTTTTTGACTAGACCGAGTTTTTTTTTACAGGTTTGGTCAATATTTGTCAAATTAATTTTTTAGGTGGTTTTAATAAACTATCAATAATAGAAGAAGTGTTGATTTATTATTGTTCCTTTTACACTCTCCATATTTTGCTTCAATCTGTACCAAAAGCTGATGTAGGGTGGAGTGGGGTAAATGCGGAAATGGTTTTGAAAATGGCGCCATTTGAGCGCCTTGCCTCAGAAACCTTCTCAATGTGTACCCAGTTATGTTGGTAACCCTTACCTGTCGGAAAAGGAGGGCTCTCGCCAGTCAGCTGCTTATTCCTAACGTTATCCTGACTCACTAGTGATAAGCTCTTCAGACGAGTGGCGGGTTTTTGCCAAGAAATAAGTTTTCCATGAGGTGCAGTGGGGCAGTAACGTCTGTTCTATCTTGAAACCTCTTTACATGAGTCAGTTTAACAGTTTTCATTATGAAATCGTTTATATCACGATCATTTGTAGAAATGATAACATGGGTTGCATTTGCCCCAGCAAAATTGCAGTATGGGGTAAATGCAGAAGTACAAAATAAGCACCCTATAACAACTGTTAGACTGAGTTACCTGTCTGTTCTAGGACAAAAATTGGAGATGAACCTTTAAAAATACACATTTTGTTTCCTAAACGTTGAATTTCTTCATTTTCCTCTCCCACTTTCGAAATCAGGCCTCATGGGAAAATTATTCACTCAAGAAAGAGTCATTTGAAAGATAAAGTGCAAACCAGTTGGCGCAGGAAAGTTCATTTCGGTCATAAAAAAGTGAAGGAGAAAAAAATTAAATATAGCGTTCTGTTCGTATTGAAATGGGCTTTGTTTGCATTTACCCCATTAATGCAACTAAATGTTTTTATGGAATTCGCAGGCCATTTCCGCATTTGCCCCGATTAGTGGAGCAAATGAGAAAGTTGGTCGGAATTTTAAAAAACACAGTTTGGACCATGAGAAGTAAATCTTTTGTACAATATGAAGAGTGCATCGTAATCTACGTAAAATAAGCTACTCATTAAAAAAAAGAAGTGAAAATAGCGTTTTCAAAGGAAAGTTACAGAGGATCAAAGTTGAACTATTGACATTTCAGGTCGCAATTGCCCCACTCCACCCTAGGTTTGTTAGTAAACTTTTTTAAAAAAGCTGTCAAGTGGGTGTAGCACATAGCTTCCTCGAACAATTCCTGAAAATTTCATAAAAATCGAATGGGGAATTTGCCTCTGGAATTTCAAGTCAGATCCTATAGTAGGGTCCTATAGTAACGTTTAACATCAGGAATACCCAAGGGAAAACAAAGTACCGTAGAAGAAAATGCCTCAACAAGTGAAGCCTCTGTCAAAAAATACTGTGAAAATCGAGGGAGGCTGAAGACATCACACCCTGGGGTTCCTACCGCAAACAACACGAACACTGACCGAATTCACGCTGCTGTGCACTCTGGCGTAGCGTAAAAGAAGTCTCAGCAAGTAGTATGAAATAACGACAATAGGTAGAGTTGTGCCTTTGTGACCACACGAAGCAATCCACTCAAATTATGTGATTCAAAGAACTCCACTAAAAAGTGTAACTTAGTATTATATGCAAATCATAGAAACCACCCCTTGCTCCTCCCGCCCACTACTCCTCCCGATCGGTGGCTACAGCTTTCGTACAAGTACGCAACCAGGAGAGACATTTTGTGCCCTTTCCCCTTCATATTTCCCCTTCGCGTAACGCTCCCCGCGTGACGATTTTTCATTTATGTGCCATAGTAAAGACATAAAATGTCAATAAGAGAAGATAAAGACTAACAATGATAAATTGATAGGTAGGATTGAATTGTTAAAAAAGAGTGGGTAAAATTGCATCTTTAGCCTTTTCGCGCCCGGATTCTCGAGAGCCTACTGTCCCTCACAGCCCGCCCGCTGGCAGCCCCTTCTGTCCCCTCAGTACCGCATTATTTTGGCGACTCGGTAGTTCGTCCGAAGTTGTTTCCTTGCATTTTTTTATTGTACTTTTTTTTCGCGTGATACTTTCTGCTATGAATTCATGAGAATTATTGAGATTATTTGCATTATTTATTCATTTACTGGCCAGTTAAACATGATGGAAATAATGAAATTATTTTAGAATAATTATGATACCTCATGACTCACTCCCATTTCTATCAAATTCATTCAATATAATTTATTATAATTTCAATATTATTTTTGGTTTTCCACTTTCATTCTGTTTAGGAAAATTCCTATAATTTGATAACTTTTCATAGTGGGGAAAACCAAAAGTTGGAAGAGGGACATAACATTTTTGCGAATATTCCCGAGCAGAGTTCAAATAGGCGGTGAAATATCTGAAAAGCAGCAATATCTTTGACAAGCCTACCGCCAAAAATACCAAAATAGAATTAGAAGGGTTGAAAAAAAAAACAAAAAAACAAGACAGTGACCAAACCGGCGAAGATCAAAGAGAACCAATTGTTTGAGGTGCCGCTGCATCAGAACTTACCTACTGGATCAAGGATAAACTACCGTCCAAAAAACGCCGACAAACAATGATATTAGAGAATAAAAAACACTTAAACTGTTCAAGGTACACATACACTGTTCTGTGAATGGAATATCATGAGGTTTGTGATGGACATTACACCCTGGAAGATCGTAGTTACACGGCGAAAGAGCTCAAGTGCCAGAACGGCTATTATCGGCGGCGGGCAGCAACGGAAAGGCCGAGCCGCCCGATATATGCCGTTGGCGGGCAGGAAAGGGTTAAGTCACTTTTGTTTCTGGGGTTTTCTCTTCCCCAGTCGCGCACTCCTGTGGTGACCATGTAAGCTACAGTTTCATTTACTCTTCCAGAGGTAGCGCTACTGTCACAAGGGGCACAGATCCCCTATATAGTCAGATTGGGTAGTGGTAGGGATGGGACATTGAACAGAAAATGTCGATGTCGATATTTCATAGAAACATCGATATTGCTGAAACATCGTATCAAAAACATTGATGTCAATAACATCGTTAGGTGAAAAATCGATGTTTTTAAAAAGCGGGAAATTTAGTTCATTTGTCAACCAATTAGAATCAAGGGAGAAACCCTGATGAGGCTGCTCTTCCTCCATTCATAACAAGTAGATATTTTTTCTTTTGACGTGCTTTTATTTTACTGAATAACCTACTCCATTATATTTTTTTTTTCATTCGTGATAAATTATCCGATTTTTACGCACTTCATTTCGATATCCCATACCTTCCCCATTTCCATTATTGGTTCAAGGATAAAGAGACTTTTTTTCCTATTGTTTTCCAGTAATTATATTGTTATATAAAGTGATGATTGTGTTGAATCATCAAAAATTAACTTCCTTCGAACCGGGGATCGACCTATCGTTCCGACTAAACTATATTTACACTTCTGAGTCGGAGCTCGCTACCACTGAGCTAAGGAAGTGAATGGACAGAAATGCGAAGAGGTAGCTGATCACAACTATTGATAGGTAGGAGATGTTCTTCAAATTCCAAGTAAATTCAATGAAGTTATCTGGTCTGAAATTGGATTTTGTCTGGTTCCCTTGCAGTACCTAGTAGGTCACTCACTCACTCAGTAGGTCAAATTTATCAAACGATGTTATCAGACCATCTCGTCGACATATTGATATCATCGGAGCGAAACATCGATGTTTGAAAAACATCGATGTTACGAGCAAAACATCGATGTTTCGATATTATCGATATCGATGTCCCATCCCTAGTGAGAGGGCCCATTACATCACAACACGGCTGCCCCCACATACAGATTGCCGCTACATTTTAAAATTTCCTTGTTCCTCAAATTCTCTATATTTTTTGGATGCTTTTTCGAGCAGTACACATGGTTTTCTTCTGAATCAATAAACCCTCTTTCAAAAAAAATTAAAAAATGTGAGGCAAATTTCCAATAAAAATGTAGAAGTTACCTACGACTGTTACAAGGATTTTACATTTGTGCATGCGCAGAGACTACTAACAGTTTGTGGGCAATGATTTTCATAGGGGACCATCTACACGCCAATCCGTACAATCCTTTAAATTCATCAAATTCGGATGACAAATGTTGGTGTTATGGCTGTTACAAGGATCTTAAGTTGGCGCATGCGAGTGGCTACCATCCGTTTGGAGGCAATGATCTTCATAGTGTGACGGGTCGTCACAAAGACCTGTGTCCGCACCGCCAGCTGGGATCCCGAAACTCAGAATAAGAAAAAGCCTTCCATACGAAGAGGAGGGCATGGAGGTAGAGCTCGTGAGTGCGCCACCAGGAGGCAGCACCTGACGGGCCCGTACTGCGGAATAAGGGAGAGTGGGGTGGTCACGTGACGGGGGAAACGACGAGGGCTGCGCCATCTTGAGGCGTCAGTCGTGTGTTGAGCGGAGCATAGATCTTCACACCTCTCACCCTGTCGATGTTGTATCGGTCACTTCCAGCAGTGTATACTTCAATCAGGGTTTAAGTCAGTAATAGAGTAACCAGAAAGTGAATCAGTTTTGTAGTCAATGTCAGTGAATTAGAGCCAAGAACTTTTGATCATTTGGAAGCAGTTTCATCGAAATAGCTTGAGACTTACGGTGCACGATTTCGCCCTCCCGAAGTACTCTAACGACGATTCTGGAAGACCCTCGCGATCCCAAGGACCATCCAACGAACTCTCTCTCTCAACTAGTCCATCACGGTAAAATTTAGAAGTCATTTTGTACAAATTTTGATATTGTTCCTCCTAGGTTCTAGGTGTTTCTTTTGTTCTCGTTGTCCAAAGGACGTTCCGTTTGTTATCTCATGTTCATGTTTCGGAACATTTCCACGTGGTCACTTTGAGGTTAGTCCCATCAGGAACCTCCGACCAGAATACTTACCTTTCTTATTTAGTAACTTGATTTTAAAGTCATTTGTTCGTTTCTACCACTTTATTGATAATTTGAAGTTTGTTTTTCATTCAAATAGAGATTTTCTATCCTTTGTTCTGAAATTGGTGTTCCATTATTGAATACTTACCTGAGCATTTTCCTGGAGCGTATTAGAATCAAAAGTAAAGTAATTCAATTTAATACTTACCTTAAATACTTACCTTATTCGAAGCAAACGTAGAATCACCTGGAAATTAACGTAATTTAAATTCACTTACCTGCATTCGCTGAGTCATATAGTACCTGAAACAAGAAAAAGAGTTAAAATTGAAGTAAAGCAAATTATACACAATATACAGTAATAATAAAGAATCATACTTACCAGAGTAACTCAGACGAAGGTAACATTTTTCGGTTATCCCACAAGGGAAACCTAGTCAACGCTACCAACGCCACTGCTACCAACCGATTCCAGTGAACCACGAAAAACAGTAAGTGCCCTGAAATATTACTAGTTCGTAAGCGCAAGGTATTGTTTTGGTGAGTCTTCAACTCCTAATTAAGTCGGCCTCCACTAGGAAAACACACCATTACAATAGGGGACCATCTTCACCCCAATCCGCATAATCCCTGAAAATTTAATCGAAATCGGATTATAACTTCGTTTAGTTTGCCCTTTACAAGGATTTCATGACAGAGGATACACAGACACATGAACAGAGATACATTGAAACAAACTGATCAGGAAGGCCTAACATGTAGGTAATTACCGCAAGTGGAAATTTTGATTTTGGAGAACATTTTTGACATTTTATGTCTTTACTATGGCACATAAATGAAAAATCGTCACGCGGGGAGGGTTACGCGAAGGGGAAAGGGCACAAAATGTCTCTCCTGGTTGCGTACTTGTACGAAAGCTGTAGCCACCGATCGGGAGGAGCAGGGGGCGGGTTCTATATAGATCACTCGTCTACAAAATCACCAACCATCCAATATGAAGAAAAAAAAAAATTTTAAAAAAAATCTAAGAAAAAAAATTCTAATTTTTTTTTCAACCTTGACAAGTGAAAAAAACTGCTTCCGCAACCTTGGTAGACTCGGAAGCAAAACGAAATGTACTTAGCGAAATTTTTATAAGTAGGTAACTCTAAAAGTAGTAAAGATAACAACGATTTCTGGTTGGATTTTCGTCTGAAAGCCATTCCTGGCGTTGCGGACGTCATCAGCTTGGGTTGAGACAAGGGGGTCGATGAGAGCCCCGGCCGCCGATAAACGCACGCTGCCGGCGATGAGCCTTGAACCCACGATCCCCGCAGAAGTCGGTCCAAAGTCCACTGCCAAACAACGACGCCTCAACGACTGTAGCCACACCGTTGTCCCCAACTATACCGTATAGTATATTATACTATGATTGGGGCAGCGGTGTGGCTACAGTCGTTGAGGCGTCGTTGTTTGGCGGTGGACTTTGGACCGACTTCTGCGGGGATCGTGGGTTCAAGTTTGATTCACTCGTAGGAATGCCCTAGATTTATGCACAAACTGTAACTACTCGCCCACAAAAACCGTGGTTTTGCGAATTATATTAATACTATTAATGACAATAAAAGCGCTTATTACCGCGGAAATTTGGATTGATCCCAGCGAAAAGGCATTTCATGTCAATACAAGAAATCCTCGTCTATCTCAGGGTCCCAGGTCCATCTGAGACCAAGTTAGCGAAAGCACTATTGTCACTTTTCAAAGATGCGGGGGAGGTGTTGATGGCCCCCTATGAAATGCATCGGCTCCCAATGATTCATTGTTGCCCCAAGGCATTCACAAACTTGAAATTCTTAAGCATACTTCTACACCAGTGAAAAACTGCTGTGGAAAAAACACTAAGTGTTTCATTTTGTAAGTTTTACAAAATTATAGCAAAAGTTGAACTGCGATCGTGAAGAAGGTGATCAATAATTCACCAGTGGGGTGGCACACACCCCAGTCACTAGAAAAGTGTAACACTAACACACCTTTCTTCACTCAAATGCCGTACTTTTATTGAAGATGAGAAAGGTCACCACAGAAAAAGGTTCACGAAGAATATTTATTGGTGGGGGGGAGGAAGATCAAAATTTGGTATTGAAACTGAGCTTTGAAAACCTTGGGGAGTAGCATACCCCACTACTGCATTCCAGGGTAAATTTTCATAGTTATCTCATCATGAAATTTAGTGGTTAGTATCGGACGATCGGCATAAAATGCAACTTACATTACTTACTTACATGACTCAGCAGTTTATCTTACTTAATTGTGGAAAACGGAGAATAACGTAGATCTTGAACATAGCTTCATATTTAATCAACTTCACGAATAAAATACAGTTCAACATCCGTACATCATACAAAAACGAGTAAATTCGGGTAGAACCATAAATCCAGGGCTTCGAGTGTGAAACCGAATCAACCGACGTTCGACCCGCGACGCTCCGCAGTTCCGCCAACACAACAGCACAGATGTACCATGGAGAAGTGATATTCGTATTTTCTTGACACTCCCTCCCGAATATCCATCAAATAGGGGACATCTGTTGGAACTGACTGTTGGCTCCACTGACGTATTATTGCAACACAGACTTATTGTGATTAACCAGCACAAACGTCCTGTGGAACAAAAGAACACAAGCACAAGTAAACCATTACACAAATAACATTTGCATAACAAGTAAACCAAAATTTGTGTGAATTTGGACTTTTTGCGTGGCTTGATGATCTAAAAGATTATACTTAGATCCAATAAGGACAAAGTTAAACAAAGGTTGTCATCTCAACGGTTCAAAAGAAATCAACCCAAATCCAATTCTTCGAGAAAACTGGGAAAGATAGAAGCCTAAAAGTTGCTAAACAAGTGAAACCACAACGCCACGAGAGGAATCACAGGAAGCGAGCAGGGAAACGACGAAACAAGTGAACAAGGACAATACGACTGAGACGAAGGAAAGCAACGGCAAGGCCGAAAAGAATTGCAACAAGATTATTACAATCAGCATCAAACTTCTATTATGAAATCATCCTCATGTGCCCAATAATGCAACCTAATTGTCCAAATAGAACGGTCCCTGATAATTTTTGTACCAAGGAATTTCCTGGTATCACCTGTAATATAAAATGCAGTATCTAACATAATTTCAATTTCACAATATTATTCTGATATAATTGGAAGCTACTAAAACATCAGTAGGATACAGTTGTAAGATGAGAGGCTAGAAATCCAACCTTTTGACATACCTGATTATTTTCCTCTCCTTTCTTCCAACAACTCCAACTAATTATCATAATAATTTTCATACCTGTTAAAATTTCAAGTCCACATTTGTCTGGAGCGACAAATTCTTGATTATTAGCCTCCATCAAACTTATTGCAATTGAGGTGTTTATAGTTGACAGGGTGAAATGTGACACACATGTTCCTCTTCTTAGTGAAGAACATACTCCAACGTACTCCGTTCATCTCCTTCTTTCTTTCTGATTTATTCACACGTATTTGACTCAGTTTTCAATTCTGTAGCAAACTCTAGAATCTTTCAAAATGTCTGATAAGGTCGTCTCCTATGAAACTAACCTGCTTGGATCTCACTAACGTTTTTGTTTATTGCATGAAACAGATCACAAACATAATAATGCTATGTTTATATTATAGACTGTTTCTGTTCATTCCAGCAAAACACATACTAAGTTGTCTATATTATGTCTATATCCAGCAAAACACATACTAAGTTGACTCTGGGGACGACTTTGGTTTTTACTAAAGTCAAACTTATGAGCTCCACACATGTTTGCTATATGTTCAACATGTGTTTTACTGACAGTAATCTGGCACACGCACAGAGCACTGAAGACAAGTTAACAGAGGAGAAAGCAAATGCCAAAATGGCGTGCAAGCACCCCTGAGGCTGCCTCAGTTGCGCCATCTACCCTCAGCTAAGGTACTACTACAGAAACTGAAGTGGTGGGGGAAGGCCACACTCTCTTCATGAATGCGATCTGTTGCACTCATCTAGAACTACGTCCACCAATCAGAACGCTTCTAGGGCTCCCAGCTTCAGCTTTCAGCCCAGTGCTCAAAGGTTAACGGATGAAATGAGTACATCATAACTTGAATAACATGACTCTGAGCAAAGAAGATAATAAATTCACACAAATCTTCTTCTCTAACTCCAAATTCTGCAGCAGTATTATGCTGTGGCATATAAGATTCACAAACAGTTAGACCTATATTTTTTCTAATAAGGATATAATTCACGGATGAAGTTTTATACTCCATTCCTCCCTCAGTTCCCAAACATTTTCTTTATGCATGGTTCAGTCTAAAGTGTCATCTAAGACCTCCATTATCTCTCATACGGATTTCCTCCTCAATTTTCCTCCCTCACATTATCTCACATAGGTACGTATTTTGTTAGCACTGATTTTCCATATTTTGCCTGATAAGCCTCAATTTTCCTCCCTCCTAAATTTAGATCAGAGTCACTCTTTCCTCAAAAATCGTTCATCAAAGATTGATTAATTCGAATCTGTTTCTAAATTTACATTTTCGAGTCGTTTTCGTAAAATCAACTGTACCTCAGACTTGCTTTCAACAGTGGTACCATCAAATTTACCTTGTTTCACAAGTTCAAGTGTCAGTTATTAACTCTATTTTAATTTGCTAATACATTTTCAATTACTCTCAAACGTTATACTTTTTTTCAGACTTTCAAACGTACTAACTTTTTTTCGGATTTTCCAACTTACCTTTTTTTAAAATTACTTAGAAATTTCTTTTTTTTCAGACTTTCAAACGTACTAATTTTATTTCTAAGGCATTTCAAATACTATGCTTTAGCAAACATCCTGACGTTTTAAACTTTTTCAGAATTTCAAACGTGCTAAATTTTTGTAGACTTTCCAACGTACAAACCTTTTTAACAGAAGTACTAAACTTTTTCAGATTTTCCAAAGTCGTACTAAACTTTCTCAGATTTTCCAACGTACTTAGGTACTAAACTTTCTCGAACTTTCTAACATACTAAACTTTTTCAGATTTTCCAAAGTAGTACTAAACTTTCTCAGATTTTCCAACGTACTTAGGTACTAAACTTTCTCAAACTTTCTAACATAATAAACTTTTTCAGATTTTCCAAAGTAGTACTAAACTTTCCCAGATTTTCCAACGTACTTAGGTACTAAACTTTCTCAAACTTTCGAACATAATAAACTTTTTCAGATTTTCCAAAGTAGTACTAAACTTTCTCAGATTTTCCAACGTACTTAGGTACTAAACTTTCTCAAACTTTCTAACATAATAAACTTTTTCAGATTTTCCAAAGTAGTACTAAATTTTCTCAGATTTTCCAACGTACTTAGGTACTAAACTTTCTCAAACTTTCTAACATAATAAACTTTTTCAGATTTCCCAAAGTAGTACTAAACTTTCTTAGATTTTCCAACGTACTTAGGTACTAAACTTTCTCAGATTTTCCAACGTACTTAGGTACTAAACTTTCTCAAACTTTCTAACATAATAAACTTTTTCAGATTTTCCAAAGTAGTACTAAACTTTCCCAGATTTTCCAACGTACTTAGGTACTAAACTTTCTCAAACTTTCGAACATAATAAACTTTTTCAGATTTTCCAAAGTAGTACTAAACTTTCTCAGATTTTCCAACGTACTTAGGTACTAAACTTTCTCAAACTTTCTAACATAATAAACTTTTTCAGATTTTCCAAAGTAGTACTAAATTTTCTCAGATTTTCCAACGTACTTAGGTACTAAACTTTCTCAAACTTTCTAACATAATAAACTTTTTCAGATTTCCCAAAGTAGTACTAAACTTTCTTAGATTTTCCAACGTACTTAGGTACTAAACTTTCTCAAACTTTCTAACATAGTAAACTTTTTCAGACTCTCCAACGTAGGTACTAAACTTTTTCATACTTCCAACATAGGTACTAAACTTCCTCCAACGTCCTATTTTTTTTCCCCCCAAATTTATTAAACTTTTTCAAACGTACCTACTTATTTTTTTTTTAACTTATTAAACTTCTTCCAACGTACCTACTGAACTTTTTCCAACGTACTTATTAAACTTTTTCTGACGTACCAAACTTTTTCAAACGTACTCACTACACTTTTTCCGACGTACCAAACTTTTTCCAACGTACTTATTAAACTTTTTCCGACGTACTAAACCTTTTCCAACGTAGGTGTTCAACTCTTTCCAACGTACTAAATTTTTTCCAACCTACAAAACTTTTCCCAATGTATTAAACTTTTTTCTTGTTTATTTGATGTGATGTAACACATCGTCACACCACTCAAACAAGTTATATTTAGTGATGAGTATCTCCATTGGTGATCATTTTCATTGATCAGGAATATACAGTTGTTATGCCATTATCACTCTCTCACTATTCTATCGCGAGATGAAAGGCAACTCATCCACAGATATATATATATCTATGTATGTAATTTGTAATATATGAGACGTAATATATTACAATATTATTGTAATTCATTTTTCAGATATATCACAATATTATCGTAATTCATTTTTCTCACGGTACAACCCATTTACTATTATCAAACATATTTAATTTCCCACGTAATTTCAAAACATACCTACATAGATCACACACAACAAATAGATTTTTCCACACCTATATATTTTTGCATACGTCGTATGCTGAAACGAAATGATATACTGAAAAACTCAATTACAATTCACACATATTGCTAACGCACTCTGACGGTCTTCAAATGAAATAACAAACTCACAAACCGTTCACTGCTTACACAAACGTATTTAGCAATCGTATTCTGACTCTAACTTCAAACGAAATAATATACTCACAAACCAATCACTGCTTACCTTACGTACTCTGACTAACTCTAAACGAAATAATCCTACTCTCAAATCAATCACTGCTTACCTTACGTACTCTGACTAACTCCAAACGAAATAATCCTACTCTCAAATCAATCACTGCTTACCCTAACGTACTCTAACTCCAAACGAAATAATATATAAAAACCAACTTCATAGTACAACAAACAATATCTAAACAATCAGGTTGCATAGGTCCATCGTTTTCACTTACATGTCGAATTAATCCCATTGACATACTAACACTAACGAGTTAGAAATATATCATTCAGACTCCCTCCCAACTTAACATCGCAATAATTATACTTCATTTAGCTCCTTCTATCAAGTTAGTTAAGTCGGTAGTTACTTCTCAGAGAACAAACATTGACTGGGCCTACGCAACCCACACATATTTTGAATCGTCCACAGAGAGGGCCAGTTGACTGTTCTAACCAAGGTGATGGGATCTTTTTACCATCCTGAAATAATAAGGTAAGGTATGTGAGGAGACGCGACCAAACGAGAATTGCAGCTGATCCGCTGAGTATGCACCAAGTGAACTGCGCTGCTCAGCTGACAACAACCGCAGGGCCATTTACTCTCCCTGTAGCTACGCCAAAAATGGACGGTACCTACATAATCCCACATATTACACCAAGGCCGCACCGAATCGTATTTCATACATGAAGCACAGACACACACACACATGGCTACCCTCACACACACTGACTATAATTATTTCCTCACACACACTGACTATAATTACATCCTCACACACACTGACTATAATTACTTCCTCACAAACACATACGCATCGATTCGGCACTTGAACATCAAACAGTCCCCCCTTAGGGTCCGCTTTGCTATTATCGGCTAATAAATACCTACCATCTGAAATAAATGGTAAATTAGTAACAAGAAGTCCATTGTCCAATCATACGCGCTTTGTTATACACAAAGTAACATCACAAAATTAAAAGGTGTTATGTTAAATTCAAACAAAATTCGAATCCCGCAAATTCCAATTCTCATTTGGTAAATTCAAACTGAAATTCGCTAAACTCAAATCCTTTTTCGCTAAATACACATCACTAAAAATCAAAAGGTGTACTCACGAACTATTCCAACATACTTTCGGTGTAACACACCATTACACCAAGTTTCAGCCGACATCCCTTTCTACATACAATCGTACAGATGACGATTAATTGACTGGTTCTGACCATTCTTCACTCACAGGGATTTCAACAGACGTACAAACGAATTTACGTACTTCAGGACTTTTTCCATACCATGGTTTTACAGGACACTAACGACACACGTCTTTTCACATGCAAATGCCTTTTCCACTCTTCACACGTGATTCACCAATCTCATACGATCTTCAAACGTAATAAATTAACAATATAATTTGCATGCCGTATTGGGTCAGACCAGTGAAACTCTTACGAAATTCGACTCACACAAATACCAGATAAATGCGAAAGACAAGCACCATGTTCTAATCGGACAATGGACATAATAGCCTACTGATTTCTCGTTCAAAATCAGAGCAATGAATTCATATCGGACGATCGGCATAAAATGCAACTTACATTACTTACTTACATGACTCAGCAGTTTATCTTACTTAATTGTGGAAAACGGAGAATAACGTAGATCTTAAACATAGCTTCATATTTAATCAACTTCACGAATAAAATACAGTTCAACATCCGTACATCATACAAAAACGAGTAAATTCGGGTAGAACCATAAATCCAGGGCTTCGAGTGTGAAACCGAATCAACCGACGACGTCGGTGGGTAGGAAATCGCGTCACTGGTTAAAGTCACCTATTACCGGAGAGTCACCGTTCCGTTTGTCACCTATTACGGAGCAGACCCTATTACCAACGGACTTGCAGTGACAGCAGGTAAAATAACGCTTCCTTCCTCCATGCTCCGAATCACTATCTCAAATTATTTCACTTTGACCCCTTCGGAGCTTCTTGAATTGTCACTGTGTGCGTTGTCACTACAGTGCCGTTGGCGCTACTCGTCACTCCGTAGTCGTTGGCGCTGGTTGTCACTTCATGGGCGGTCGGCGCTACTTGTCACGTTGTCACTCTTGGAGCTCCTTGTCACGGTTGGAGCTCCATCGTCACTTGTCACTCTTACCATTTGTGTAGCGTGATCAGGTGATCGGTTGTCTCTCGTCCCTCACGCCGTACTTTCCGCGGCCCGGGTTTAGGACTCTCGCCTTTAGTTTGACTCGTGTTGCCCGTTTAGTTCGATGTTTTTCGATAGTTTCATTGTTTTGTGATTAGTTGAGATGAATAAAAAACCGAAATCTTCTCAATTATGGGCGATTTTTAAGCTCATTAAAAGGTCGAAAATCTGCCAAGTGCGACTTATGTGGTCAAGTTTGTATGTAGTTTCAAAACTACCATTACCTACAAATTAAAAAATATAATTCGTAATAATTTTTTCTATTTGCTCATGTTCCTTCATTTGTTTCAATTAGAGATAATATTGAGGTGAAAATGTATGTTACCTACCAATAATGATCGACTGTGATAAATTCCATTTTTTTTCTTATTTATTCTATTTTACCTACCAACGGAGGACTATGATGACTCTGGGACCACGATCGATAAATTAATTATTTCTGAGCTCTAAACATATTAATCTGATTGCTGATTGTCTCATACTAGTTGCTTAAATCGGTAAAACGTAATATACAAATATAATGGAGGGGTATATAAATTTTTTCTCAATGAACAGAACCAATTTTTTTATTAGAAATATGAGACCGATACGCTAGTTGCGTCTATTGGGGCAAGAACTCTCGTTACGGAAATCACTGCTGGTAATAATGAGTCACTTTACACCGAGCAGCGCCGCAGTTCCAGGATGCGCTTCTCTGTCACCCTATTACAAAGTCACCTATTACTGGAACCTATTACCGGCCTGTCACTGTCACGTTGTCACCTATTACCAAAAAGTAACCGTTTCGCACATCACTCGGTCCGACGTTCGACCCGCGACGCTCCGCAGTTCCGCCAACACAACAGCACAGATGTACCATGGAGAAGTGATATTCGTATTTTCTTGACAGTTAGTATTTAGGTACTAGATGATGGAATTTTGATTACTTTCTATTCATCGCATCATGGATACATAGACGCTATGTGCCCCACCCTCTTGGCAGATTTGCCATTGTCACAATTTGAAAATTTCAACCCTCCATTTTCACCCTTAGAAGTAGACCCCAAATGGAAATGAAGGGTTGAAATTTTCAAATTGTGACAAAGCTGCAAGTCTGTGATCTTTGCAGACGAATAATCATTTCAGGTCGTCAAATATTTCTTCCTCCACCGAGTTGTCAACCACTACTCGAGTGACTCAAGCCACTAAAGTTTCTGTAGCGTCACTTCAAGGCTCCGCACGTCATTTCAAATTTCAACTCGCACAAACGTCGTGAAATGTGATTGAATTGCGTTGTTTTTCGTGAGCGGTGCTATTTTGCACGTGATCATTCGTGTTCTTAAAGTTTTCAAGTAAAGAACGATTCAAATAACTTCCTAATTGTACCTTAAATTCCGTTATAAAAGCAACTAGGCATCCATGGCTCTGGTTCGTGTGAAACGGCGAGCGCAAGACGATCCTATCGACGTTCTCCTTCTCGCCTGCAAAAAGTTCAAAGCGGCCGAGGAGTCTCCAGTTGCGACGGTATTCAAGTTTGCTGCCACCGTAAATGAACAGGTTGGTGAGAATCGAATTACTAGTTATTGTAGCATAGCAAGTTCTCAATGAAAATGCGTAAAAACGTTGATCTCGATGGGAAGGGCGTAGGGCGCTAGTCATCCTCGGTTGGTCCTGTTAGTTGGTACCTGTAGGTCATAATTACGAATCTACCTAGGAGTTTCTGCTTCGACAATGTTCATGATTTTCTTTGGGGTACCGCCTCCGGTTACCGATGCCAAGCAGTTGAAGATGAGACGGTGACGATGTCCTCCCTTTGTTTTCTGCCAAAATGGCGACAACGTTCTTCTCCAAACCTTCTTACAATGTACATTTACGTACATATTTGAATACATGTCGGAAAATGCCCTTAGTGCTTCAATCTTTAGATTGGGGACAGCTGGCAGGAAGCTCGGTAGGATTGTGATGTAAGGAGATTTAGCTGGTCTAATTTCATATTTCTTTCTTTACTGAAGACCCATGATAAAATGGGTACAAAGTTATTTAGACAATAGAGTACAGCAAGTGAGAAATGGAGAAAAGCTTAGTGATTCGACGAATTTGGTATGCGGTGTGCCACAAGGAACGATAATCAGTGCGTTACTATACCTGATATATCGATACCTCTGCGCCCAAAGGGCCAAACTGCTTTTTCTTGTTCAAAGGGCCAAACTGAAATCGGTTTCAAGGTCAGAAGTCCGAAGGGCCAAACTGGAATTTAAACGAAAAGTGATTAGGGCCAAACTGCATCCATCTACGTGATTCATAGGGCCAAACTGCTGATCTCACCAACTAAAACGCAGCCACAAACTACTCTGATTGCTATTTGCGTGTCAGAGACAAATATAATGGCACAGAACCACAACAACTGACTAGAAAATCGATCTCTGACCCTTTATTATGTTCACGTCCACTACCTACCAACTTGTTCCATCCTGTGTTTTTGTTATATTATATTCAATAATGAACCTTTGGAATCGACCAATAAACCATTTTTTTAACCCCTCCCCCCTCAAAATTTGTTGGTTGACGTTTCAAGGTACGTAGAATCCAAAAATCTAATAAAAATTTGGTCGTCCGTCCGCCGTACGTGGCACTTTCCCCACTTAGCATTGACCGATTTTGATGAAATTTGGTATGTAGGCTCCATTTGGGGTCTAGTTGTGCCCCGAAGATTTTGGTTGATGTCGGTCACTTCTAAGGGTTGAAAAATAACGGTTGAAATTTTGAAAACGCCGTAACTCAAAATATTCTGATGTAAAGGTATTGTTTTTCCATCAGTTTTTGCGTTCGAGTCCACCAAGGTAGGGGAAGCTTTGTTATCACTTTTCAAGTTTTTAAAAAAATGTTCTCCAGAAACAAAGTTTCCACTCGTTTCGGACCTTTCTGAACAATTTTGGTTCTGTGTCTGTCTGTCTGTCCGTGTGTCTGTCATGAAATCCTTGCGCACCCATAACTTCTACATTTTTCATCCGATTTCAATGAAAATTTCAGGGATTGTACGGAATAGCGTGTAGATGGTCCCCTATAAAAATCATCGCCTACAGACTAATAGTTGCTACTGTGCATGTGCAAACGTGTATTTCGTTGTACCAGCCATAACTTTCACATGTTCAAACGTGAAATATTTGTAACTGTCATAACTTCTACTTTTTCATCCAATGTCGGCGAAATTTCTCAGGATTGTTCAAATTGGAGTGTAGATAGTCCTCTATGAAGGTAGTGCAAGGTACTTAGAGATCGATGTTTTTTGAGACTAGTACTATGTATCGGATCAACTATACCTACAATTGGTTTATGGATACGAGGAAGCTATGTAACACAACCACTTGGCAGGCGCTTCTTTTGATTGTCTTTAGTACAATCTTTTCTCCATCCACTCGTTCTTTTTCGACTGTGGTTTTGGAAAAGGTGATTTCAAACGATGGCTAGAACTCGAAGGGGGAAGCAAGGAAAAGTGTTCTCAATCAGATGTGTTCTGCAACAACTGAGAGAGGTATATAATGATGATTCGAATAGTTTCAATTAAATTGACTAGAATATTTTTTATGACTTACGGCTCTAGAGTCAGTAAGATTTGGCAGAATCGAGTTCGTTCTTTCAAGTCCTGATGTTTGCTTAGGTACAGACGATTCAGTTATCAACTAAATCAATCAAATTGCATTGAATCAATTGAGTTGAAGTCTGAACACCAGAAAGATAGGTAACTTGTCACGTGTAATGATAATTTTCTTGCCGTCCAGTTGTGTGACCACTCCTGCTCTTTCCTTCAGTTTGTGTACCAAAGGTGCGATTCCTCACCAGTACCACGCAGAATACTTCCAGATGAAGAATAAGCTCAACATACGTGATGAGCTCATTGAGACAAATGAAGAGGACATTGCTGAGTAGATGACGATATCTTACTATTTATCAATGATTATTAGATTTGTTTCAAATGCTATGGTGTTCATTTACCTACTATTGGAATAATTAAAATTTCGTTATCCGTGTTTCAGAAATTACTTAATTTCTGTTTTTTGGTAATAGAATGGCACTATTCAACCATACCTACGTGAGTTAAAATCGGGGTTTCAAAGAAAGACGAAAACATAAGTGATTGAACAGGTAACAAATACCCAGAGAGTTGTAGAAATGGGTAGTTAATTATAATAATTCATTAACGTTTAATTTCAACTGATGTATTAATTGAAGAAGAAATTGCAGATTGACCAGAGCAATTTCCAGGTGAAGGAAAGTCGCAAACCTTAGGGCCAAACTGCGAGTTTGGCCCCTTGTCGCTCACAGATCTCAAGGTCAAATTATGCCCATAGGGCCAAACTGGACCTCTTCCCAGTTTATCTTTTTTTATTAATATTAAAAATTGCGGATGATTTAAAAAACGGTTTGGAATTCAATCTTACGTAGATTTTGGACCAGTTACAAAAAAAACCTAGTTGACTTCATGTACACTGGCCTCGCTACAGTCGCTTGCGTTTTAGAAATAGTAGTTCCGGAAGCAGTTTGGCCCTTTGGGCGCTCAGGTGTCGATATGTTAACATCTTAAATACGAAAATTCACGGTGAATTGGTATCTTGCGCTGATGATACGGCTTTAATATCATCAGGAAAAACTTGGGAAGAAGCCAAAAGAAATACAGAGGAAGATCTTCACAACTTGAATGTAAAATACTCCAGTAAAAATCTTAAACTAAACTATGAAAAAACAAAATTTATTGCCTTCTCTCTTAAAACAAAAGACATACCCAATATCTCAGAAATAAAATGTCATATAAGCGAGAAATGTAATTCAAATCTGTGTGCATGTCCAATAATCAAACAATCAAGCAACATAAAATATCTGGGTGTACTTATGGACCAGACTATTTCCTGGGAACCACAAACAGAAGCTGTAAACAAGAAGTATTACAGGATATGGTAAGCCTGGAGGAATTGTGTAGGAAACTTTCCGCATCGACTGATTCCCGCATTTCTCCTCTCCATCTTGAGCTGTTCACAAACTGCCTGTCGGCAAATTGCAGCTGAACATCTGCAATGCTCACGCTACCGCGGGAATACCCCCCAAAGCTAGGTTTTTGTGTCTGTGGAGGTTTGCTCGGAGAAGCAGTCCCAACCCAGTTTGGAACCGAACTGGAATTGAAAAGGGGAGGGGATAGAGGCGCCTGGACTCCTCTGAACCCCTCGGGGCTGCTTCTCCGAACAAACCCTAGGACTTTGTTACAGAACGAAAATTTGAGAAATTCTTCTTGCCAGGAATTAATTTTTGTTAGTTAATGCTAGCGATTGTTGTTTTCTTAATGTTTTCCTACTTAATTGGAGGTTTGCAACGTGTGTAATATCCACCCTCTACAGTATGCTATCCTCAGTAGAATAATGGCTAATGGGTAAACAATTATTTGGAAATGTAGTTGGTAGAATATAAGATACACACCAGAACAGTAACTCCTTAGAAGTTGTGATGAAGAACTCAATATCGAAGTATCTACACCTACACAGTCTCGTCATCTTGTTGCAGTGTTGACTCAGGATCTTCATCAGGATGGCCCACAAGAAAAACTTCCAAGGGAAAGAAACCTTCCACCGCGTGAATTTTCTGTATCAAGCAGCCGATCTGTGTCGTCAACTTCCTGGTTCTCAGGGCAAGAAGTTGATGATGATTTACGGCTCTCATTTGACGTCCGTTTGCCGAAAAACCCTCTCTCGAGTGGACGTCGAGATGAAGAGAAGTATTTGCAAAGGTTGCAGCGCCATTTTGGTGCCAGGAGACACTGCGATGGTCCGACTCTGCAAGAAGCCCGAAAGCCAGGTCGTTTGGATTTGCACGATGTGCGGCGCTTACCGCGTATTCAATAACACTCCCGGTCACAAGTTGTGGAGAATGTCTCCAGGCGCAGTTGTAGAGACGATTGATCTGAATAAAACTGAAGATGCTTCTCCTAATGCTAAAAATAAAATGCAACGATGTAAAGTTGCCAAAATCTCTGGGCCTCCTGCTAAAAAGTCGAAAATTAGCGATGTATCCAAAGAGTGCAAGGATGGAGTAGAAACAACTTCAACTACCTGTGACTCCGCCAAATCGACCAACTCGAATACTCCCAACTCCTAGAAGTGTTTGATTTGAACGCAATGATAAAAATTCTCCTATTCTCTGTGTCCTCCTCCTTCCACCCTGAGAAAACTGTTCTTTCTGAGTGTTTGGATTTTCTCCGAGTGTCAAGCAGCATAATCATGTTATCCAATCTACTATAGGTTAAGGTCAGGAGGTTAAGTTTGGACAGTCTAAGATAACGAAAAAGGCTTTTTCGATTTCTTCGTTGTTTAACCCTCCAGCACTCGCGTCGTTTTACACACGTGAGCACTCGCGTCGGGTCTTTTTGGCCCGAGCCATTTTAAATTCAAGTTTTGTGGGTAAAATCGTTACAAAACCAAAAAACAGACACATATTCTGAAAGAGGTACTAATTTTCTTTATTTAAATAACAACATTTGCACATTGAGATCATTCTTGGTATTTTTAAATTGAGCTCTAAATATCACATGCTTTTTTCCATATTTTCACTACAGTCCCAATTTTAAGCATCATTTACCTTTATATAGTGCAACTTCTAATAATTCTCTGTATTTTTTATCGACATTTTAAATGCTGAAAATCACAAAATGAATGGTTTTCGGCAATAGACCCAAGGGGATGCAAGATATCATTGTATAAATAATCTCAAATTTTGGGGTTTTCAGTCTCTTGAATTACAAATTCAGACCTCTTGTTTGCATCACGACAGAGGGTTACAAGCACAATAATTCCCGTTGAACGAAACGAGAATTGAACCCTCAAAATAAAATTATCACAAAAATTGTGGAAAGGAGAACTTCATTAGCTACACTAGAACAACCATATCTACATGAGTGATAGTAATGAGAGATCAAAATTGAACAATAAGAAGATATAGCTGCCACTGTGCGAGATGTTACTGAAATGGGGAATTTGCCTCAATTTTATATTCTGGAATTTCAAGTCAAATCCGATAATAGGGCCCTATAATTACGTTTACACCAAGAATACCCAAGGGAAAAACGCTGCAAATCATTGCCCAAAGGTTTATTATTTTCTGTATAGATCACCCTTCTGTATAGATCACTGGTTCTCCGAGTTGAATTGAGGGTTCAATGGAAAAAACAGCAAACATTCACAAAGGCACCTCGTCAGAAAAAGTTACGAGTTCACTCGCGTCGGGTCATTCGGAGTTCCAAAAACAATACGTAGGCGCTCGCGTCGGGTCAAAATGCCTCTTTTACCTATGAAACATTACTCTTTGGACTCGTGAATCATACTGACAGGCGCATCTAGCCGACTGGGAGGATTAGCAAGGGATTTGGAGGGGGGAACACGCACTGTTCTAAGAAATATTCACCTTTGAAAGGAGGCTCGGGTCACCATGACCCGAAGCGAGTGCTGGAGGGTTAAATCCTCTTCTCACGCCACTGTTGATTGAAGTTGACGATTATTTTCATTACTGACGCTCTAGAGCAGCAGCTGCTATTGACGTTTGTTTTGTTACTCTGTTAAGCTGGGTTCACACGAGGGCGGTCAACACGGTTGTGCGACGAGGCGGTTACGCGTTCGGCCATTTGATTGGCGGCGCCCCAGCCGCCTGAGTACTTTTGGAGTGGACTGTCGCGTTTCAAAAAAAAAAGAGAGCTGTGGGATTTTAAGTTGGGGGTCGACGAGTATTTTTTACTTTACTTATTTTTATAATTTTTGTTTATTTTGGTCTCTTGTAGACATTTGATGAATGCATCGTAATGAAATAAAACATATACCTATCTAATAAATATGATCTGTGATTTATTTATGTAATGGAAACTCAAATTGAGGTAGAATTTCAACCACTTGAGGTGATTTCCAAGATTTTTTTTGCATAATTAGCACCTACAACGAAATTATAAATAATTATGCTTTTCGTAGGAATATTCTACATCATAATTCACTTTGATAATAATGATTACAAATGAAATAAAGCTATCAGAATTCCGATTTTTGGAGTTGGTAGGTAACGGTATCTATCTCGATTCAGTAAAATACTGTTTATCTTTGGTGCATTTAAAAATGAAATGGAACATTGTAGGAACAGAAACTATGTACCTACTTGATGTACCCCCCAGTCACCCTTGATGAGGAGGTACATTGGTGATTTTATAGTGATTCATATAGTTCGGACGAGCTGAATTGAATCACAATGTGAAAATAAAAATGATATAATTCAAACCACCTAGGCACAACTGCGTTGACCGCGATCATGTGAACCCAGCTTTAGGCTATGAGAGTTGTGATGCACTAGTATTAGCATGGCATTTTTAATGAATTGATGGTGTTTTTGACCTGTTTAAAACTAACTTATAACTAACTTATGGATTATATTAAAAACAACATTAAATGAATGCCCATTGTTATTTAATATGTACATTTTTTGAAATAGAAGATTGTTAAGCAATCGTTTCTAATTATCTACTCTTCTAATTTTTTCCTGTTGTGAACTACATGTAAGCAAAATGGAAAATTAGCAAAATGGAAAACTACTATACTGTGTGACCATGGAAGAATATTAGGAAGAATCACTCCATAGGGGAATCTGTGACGCTTACTGCAGTGGCGCCACCTCTGGAAGCGAAATGAACTATCAGCTTAGGTGGCCGATCGCAAGAGTATGAATTGGGAGAGAGAGTAGAATGCAAACGCGAAAGTGACCAAAAGATGTCATTCTTTTTAGTCAGTTTCGTTAATTTTTGTTAATATCTTTATCTAGTTTCTATTTTCTACGTAATAATGTAGTAAACTTTCAAGTCACGTCCATCAGGCGTTTTCACCCAGGTGCCATAAGGTGAGAATTGCTAAGTGCAACGTAAAATCAATATTGAATATGAGCATAAATTTGTCATTGTGCTCAATGGAACAGGAAAAGAAGTTTGTGTATTTATATATTAAATTTAGAATATTTTGGACCTTACGAATTATGAACAAGGCCGATCCAAACTGTGAAAGAAAAATAACTTTAAAGAAGCTATTAAAACTTAATTAACTAATATCATTTGCCACATTGTTTTTGCTTTGTGTTCATACCTCCCCTTTTCTTCCGATTTTGTAATTAATAGTAACGAACAATAATTTTAGCTTCTTAGTCAATATGATCTGATTGTTTGGTTCAAGTTTCGTAGGTACCTACCCACTTGATCATTTTTTTCATGAAAAAACCAACATTTTCAACAAAGTATGTGACTACCTGTAGTCAGAAATAGTTCCAGTTTGGTACCTTGCATTACCCAACGAGCGAATTAAAAAAAAAAGCTTAACTATATTTTGGCCAATTAAAGTAATAAAATGTTTTTTGTAAGAACCGAATATAAATTTATCTACTCGTATATCAAGATTATTGAGAATTTGACGTGATATAACTGTTGATGTAACTCTTTTTTTGTGAAGATCATTGTTGTTGGACTATTTATCAAGGAAGTGAGGATGTCCGAGCGAGCTAAAGCGTTGAATTTTCGCCTAATAGGGCAGTTTGGAAATGCCGGGTCTTGGGTTCAAATCCAAGCTCTCCTAAGAATTTTGGAAAGTCCAGCCGTTGTGCGCATAATTTTTGGTCATGAGGGTGTCTACAACTCCATCTATTGGCGTCCTCTACTACTAGCTGAAAACTTCTCTTACGCTTCGCCAGATCGCAGCAGTAGAGGGGGATTTTTTTCAGCACACTTTTTAACCTTGAGTGACACTTCCTAATACTTCTTCCATGGTGTGACGTTCATATTAGGTGGAAGACCTGACCCCTGAGTGGACGAGGGAGTCACCGGGGAGTTCACCGGACGTGCGTCTTGCCATCGAAGCTGCGATGCTGCGGTCTAGCGGAATTTGTGAAAAGTAGGCTGCACCTCGTTTTTGCCGCTCATTCCAACATTTGACGGTTCTACTTCCTTGCCTTATTAATTGTAAGGAGAAGAAAACTGTTTTTGAGTTTCTGTGGTGACGAATCAAGCAGGATGCATTACTGAAGTGAAAAATACCGTCTGCAGAATTTTGAATTTTAGAAAATTTCGCCCCAAACGGTTGTAATTTTTTGATTCGCTGTTCACATCTTGGGCAAGTTTTTACTGTATCGGTACACAAAAAACAACCCAGAAACAGCCTGATAAAAGTAGGAATCATTCATTCTCGTGTAAATCCTATGTTCAGGAATATTGTTTGTCCATTAAAAAAGTTTGCATTAACATCAGAGAGACGGGAAATTTAATGCTCTTTTCAACGGTATCCTCAAATCTGAACTTTCTTTATCAATTTTGGTAGTAGTCACTGCAGTCGTTTCTTGAATCAAAGATTTGAAACAGTTGACTGAAAAAAATATGTTACTGTTGCTAATTAGTTGTAACTATTGTAACTTATTGTTGTATTAATTGTAACTAAATGGGTTATTTCAGTCAAACTTTTTATTTATTTATTTTTTTCAAAAGAGTATGGCTAGGAAATAACGGCAATTGGGTCTGTTCGTTGAGAAAATGTTTTTAAAAAATCAGAGAGCCAAACGCAACGTAGCTAGCCAATCGTGACATAGCCAGCCAAACCTCTTTGAAAAAAGTATCCACGCACAGAGAAGAGATGAAACCCTTGGAGAATCTCTTGGATACTACAAAATACTACTCACACACGTGCGCGGCGTAGTGTGTGTGCATTTATGGAGGCCCGCCTTTTTTTCAAACGTGTGATCTGTTAAGAATAAGGATATGGATTGGCGGGATAAGCGTTATCAGAGAAGATAAGGATTTATGTGTTTCACATGTTTTTATTCATTATACTTCTTTTATCAACCAAGTTGTAGAATCTTCTTCTCAAGCCTTCAAATTCAACGACTTTACAACAGCTGTCGACGAGGATAAAGCCAAGTCATTTCCTTTTTTTCAAACTGTGAGTACTTATCAATAATATTTGCATTCGATGGAGGCATTATTGAATGGTATCAAGGAGATACTCGAACAGAATGCCGATCTTATGCAACAGTTGGCGGCTGCACAACCGGTACATTCTGCTAGCATCGTTTCAAATTTCGACAAATTCGATGATTCTAAAGAATCTTTTCGCCAGTATAGAAAGCGGCTCGAGAATTGGTTCGTTCTAAAGGGGATAGATGACGAGGAGCTGTGGAGTAGGGAACTGTTGCACTACATTGGCCCTCAGTTGTTCAATACAGTCTCTTCCCTCTCTTCACCAGACGACCCGACCACAAAAACTTATGAAGAATTAGCAAAGTTGCTTGAAGATTATCTCTGTCCAGCACCTAATTCTTTGGTCCAGCAGCATAGATTTTTGTCAAGAATGCAAAAGCCAGATGAGTCAATTGCCAAATATATAGCAGAACTGCGACATCTTTCTTCTTTTTGCGAGTTCAGTTGTGATTGCAAGAAATCAATTGCCTCCCTCTTCTTGAAAGCTCAATTCATTCGAGGCATTCATGATAATTCAATACGCGAAAAGTTACTCCTCGCTGGAAATAAACCTTTTGATAAAATCGTCGAATCTGCGTTGGCTCTTGAAGCCTCTCGCATTGACTGTCAAGAAATATCAACTCAACCACCAGCCTCAGGTTCCATCAATAAAATCACACGTTCACGCGAAAGTAAAACGCATTCTAACCCGAATCGACCAATGACTTCAAAAAACCGTCGTACCAAGGTGAATTTCAAATCATTGGGGATTGAAAACAAGTGCCTGAGGTGTGGTCGCTCGGATCACCTAGTCAAGGACTGTAAAACGGATAAAACTAAATTGACATGCATGTTTTGTGATAAAACAGGTCACGTGCAAAAGGTTTGCATAAATTATTTACTTAAAAGTCAATCTTCTACTCAGGTTAAAAGCGTTGATAAACTTGAGGATTCAGACGATGATTTCCTGGATGAATATTTCGGGGTCAACAAAATTGTGGATCTTTTTCAGGCTAATGTCAATTCATATTCGAGAGATGCGGAAAAATTCTGTGTTTTTGTTCGTATCAATGGTTATGAACAAAAATTTGAGGTCGACTCAGGCTCAGCATTTTCGTTATTACCTGAAGGGGAATTAAAAAAATTGTGTGGGGGTTCACCTCTCAAGTCGACTGATATATGTTTCAGATCATATAACCACGGGGTATTCCGCCCCCGGGGGTACGCTATCCTCCCAGTTACCTACAATAATGTGACCTCGAAGGAAATTCTGTTCATTGTTCCAAATGACCTCACGGCTATTCTAGGGCGTGTTTGGATCCGCCGATTCAATATCGATCTAAAATCCATTGATACAATTAAATCTTCTATCCCAGGCGATTCTGCCATCAAGCTGGTTTCGTGGAGTCCGTCAACTATCATGGAGCAGTATGCAGACCTATTTGAACAAAAAGTGGGGTGTATTCCTAACTTCACGTGTTCTCTGAAACTTAGAAATAATGCTAAACCAGTTTTTATAAAAGCACGTGATGTTCCTTTTGCTTTGCGAGACCAGGTAGAAAAGGAATTAGATGAGCTTATTTCTGATGGTATAATACACAAGGTCGACTATTCTGATTGGGGGTATCCTCTAGTACCTATTCCAAAGCCCAATAATAAGGTTCGTCTGGCTGTCGACTATAAGGTTGCAGTAAACAAACAACTTCAGGACGCTCACTACCCCATTCCTCGAATTGATGAAATTTTAAATCAACTACGTGGGGCTAATGTATTTTGTACTTTGGATTTATACAAGGCATACCTTCATGTTGTTGTGGATAAAGAAAGTCAAGCCATCCAAACATTGTCAACTCATCGTGGCACAAATGCGATGAGGCGTTTATCATTTGGAATCAAATCAGCTCCCTCTGAATTTCACCGAATTTTAGACCAAATTCTTTCAGGACTGACCGGAGTGACGTCATATTTTGACGATGTTATCGTATTTGGGGCTACTTTAGAGGAGTGCCAGGAAAATCTCATCAAGTGCTTGAATAGACTGCGCCAATATGATCTACATCTAAATAAAGATAAATGTAAATTTTTTAAATCATCAATATCGTATTTGGGCTATGTCATTGAACACAATACGGTAAAAAAGTGTCCAAACAAAGTTAAAGCTATAGTGGAAGCCCCACGCCCCAAAGACCTCGATGAAACCAGGAGGTTTCTAGGTATTGTCACATATTACGCTAAATTTATTCCCAATTTATCGTCAATTACGTATCCATTGCGTCAATTACTACAAAAGGATCGTCGATTTGTTTGGTCCCCAGCATGTGAGCGAGCTTTTCAACTCTTGAAAACAGAAATTTCGGGTGATAGAGTTCTCACCCCATTTTCTCCAGAACTACCTGTGGTGTTGGCATGTGACGCGAGTCCTACAGGGGTGGGAGCCGTTCTTTCCCATACAATAGATGGTATGGATCGCCCAGTCGCTTTTGCATCCAGGTCTTTGTCTCTGGCTGAGCAAAACTACAGTCAGTTAGACCGTGAAGCCTTAGCGATAATTTTTGCTGTCAACAAGTTTTATATGTATTTGTTTGGTCGCCACTTCACTCTAATAACAGATAATGCACCTCTAAGCCGGATTTTTCATCAAGATGCCAAGTTACCTGTCTTGTCAGCATCCCGCCTTTTGCGGTATGCCACAATTCTCAGTGGATTCAACTATACCATTAAGCACAAGTCCGCTACTGAAAACGCACATGCAGATTATCTATCAAGGACGCCTCTTCAATCAAAACCAGCAGAATTCAGTGATGACGATATTATTTCGTATCAAACCATTAATCAAATTTCAACAAATAGAATTTCAGCTGAGTCCATTGCCTCGGCTACAGCATGTGATCCTGAGCTATCAGTACTACACTCAAAGTTGCTGAATGGAAATATTTGCGAAGAACAATACTCCTTACAAGATGGGGTAATTTTTCGAGGCCATCGAATAATAATTCCTCGCTCTCTTCAGACATTGGTCTTGAATGAACTCCACTTTACTCATGTGAAAGCTTCTAAAATGAAGAGCTTAGCTAGACGGTATTGTTTTTGGAAGAACATCGATAAGGATATAGAGTTGTTCGTAAAATCTTGTCATTCTTGTGCCCTGACCGCAGCTAATCCAGTAAAAGTACCCCTTCATCCGTGGGATGAGCCTGATTCCAACTTTCAGCGCATACATATTGACTATGCAGGGCCAAAAGACGGTTATTACATATTTATACTTATTGATGCTAAGTCAAAATGGCCGGAAATCAGGGTATCAAAATCAGCGCCCACTTCTACATCAACAATCCTGTTCTTGCAGGACATTTTCAGCATGCATGGTCTTCCTGAGATAATTGTGTCGGATAATGCAAGTATTTTTACAAGCAAGGAGTTCATATCGTTCTGTGACGAAAATGGTGTTACTCGTCGTCTCATTGCCCCTGGTCACCCACAGACAAATGGCCAAGCTGAAAGGTATGTGCAATTTATCAAATCAAAATTGGATGCAATGAATGATGAACCTAGATCGCTCCCTTTGAAAATAAGGGATATAATTTTCAGATACAGAGCTACTCCACTGCATTGCGGCCAAACTCCTTCAGAACTGTATTTGGGTCGACAAATAAGGACTAAACTTGACCTCCTGAAGCCCTCACCCAAGAAATCTCTGGACTCTAATGTCTCACCACATCCTCCCTCCCGTTCTCTGGTTATTGGCGACAGGGTACAAGCAAGAATGTACTGCAATAACAAAGAAATTTGGAGGCCAGGAGTTGTGCGTGACAAGTTTGGAAGGCTACATTACAGTATTGCTCTAGATGATGGTTATGTTCTAAAGCGCCACATTGATCAACTTCGTAAATCAGAAGTCCCCTTATCTACCCTTCCTGAAATTGCGGGATCCCGGTCAGCCAGTGAACCTGCAGTGCCTCCAGCAACTCCAAATTACACTATGCCGAATGATGACCCAGAACATGTGATGGGAACTGCCTCTAGGCAAGTCTCGCCAGCCAGTCTGTCTTGCCATCCAGCCAACCAGTCGCCAGAAGTCCTCCCTAACCCAGAAATTGCCCAACCTGCTACAGGAGTCCAGGCACCTGCCATGGAACAGAATAGACGCTCTACAAGAGTTCATCAGCCACCTTCGTATCTCAAGGACTATGTACAATAATTTTTGTAGACCTTACATTTTCCGTTTTTTTTTCTCTTGAGACATAATTATAGTCTTAGTTTCTGTTTAAATGTTCGTTTCTACTCATCACGTGTCAATTTTTTTGTTATTCGAATTTTGATAGTTTTTTCTAAGTGGGGGAGATTGTTAAGAATAAGGATATGGATTGGCGGGATAAGCGTTATCAGAGAAGATAAGGATTTATGTGTTTCACATGTTTTTATTCATTATACTTCTTTTATCAACCAAGTTGTAGAATCTTCTTCTCAAGCCTTCAAATTCAACGACTTTACAACATGATCTCTTTAATTAATTTTTCTACCACATATTATAGTATCATTGGGCTTAAAGTTGGAGTATATAGGTTTTCAAGGGTGCTGAATCCAAATTTGAGGTCAAAAACCTGAATTTCCGACCCACCGAAATACCCCATTATCCGATACACCCTGTATAATAATTAAATAAAATCGATTTTCAATTAATGAAAGCAACACCAATACAATTTATGCCAGATAGATGTTATCAAAGAACTTAATGTTGGTACTGGAATCAAGACAATAAAACACTGATCAAATTTCCTGGATTTTATTTTAAGTTTTTGACAAGGTTCACGGAAAATCTGTTTCTTCTCACTATTCGACGGAGCTTAGTTTAGTTTTCTCATTTTACATTACTTACCAAAGGAGCTCTTACTAAAAGAGCCAAATTAAATAGAAAGAAGGGCAGACAGAGAAACAATCAGTGGACAAGTTGCTAGTGTGACCAAAATCTTCGGGGCACAACTAGACTCCAAATGGAGCCTACATACCAAATTTCATCAAAATCGGTCAATGCTAAGTGGCAAAAGTGCCGCGTACGGCGGACGGACGGCCAAATTTTTATTCGATTTTTGGATTCTACGTAAACCAATTTACGTAAACCAATATACGTAATTGCTTACCTTGACACGTAAACCATCAAATTTTGGGGGGGGGGGGTGTTAAAAAAAAAATTTTCTTGGTCGATTCCAAAGGTTCATTATTGAATATAATGAACCAAAAGTCGGAAAACACAGTTGGGAAACGTGGAACAGTTATCCACCTTGCACTTGCACCTTCTACCCACAACACAGCGTGAAAGAAATGGGATACTACCTAGAAACGTACCTAAACTACCTACTTATCGAATTTTGATTCATTTTTTTACTTTTTGTATTCCAAAGGTTCATGAAAATGATCATACTTATAATGGAATTGTGGAGGTTTGAAATTTGTGTGAATCGAATAATGGACGTTTAGGGCGAAATTTTGCTAGCACTACGTTAGTAAAAATTCTGCAGACTATAATAATGCATCTTGCTTGATTCGTCACCTTAAAAATTCAATAACAGTTTTCTTCTCCTTATAATTAATAAGGCAGGGAATTTTAGAACCGTAAAATGTTGGAATGAGCGGTAAAAACGAGGTGCAGCCTACTTTCAAAAATGCCGCTAGACTGCAGCATCCGCTGCTCGTCCTTCGACGGCGAGATGCAAGTGTTCACGGGCCCCGTGACACGGCGAAGGAGGGACGCCAGTCTATGAGGAATTTCACCTTGTCGGAATTTCCTATTTTTGACCCCAAAATCGGATTCAGCACCTCTAAAAACCTCCTAAGGCAAACTTTCAGCCCGAACTTCCTAATTTACGAATAAACAAAACAGTGTGGAAAATACGAATGTTTAAAAAAAACCTGGAAAATGACGTCATGCTGGAATAGTTCATTTATGGCTGCTTGAAGCGCTGAGATCGAGAAATCCATAGTCCCCAGATGCAAAATTTCATGAAACAGTAAAGTTCGAAATCGAAAAACTGAAGAAAAAAATAGAAAAAGCGAGATGGGGAAAATTAGGTTTCCCCTGTTTTTGTTTGATAACTTTTCCCTTAGAAAACACGATTTCGTCGTGCCAATGGGCAACACTGGGAGGAGACGGCGATCCGAACAGCCCAATCAGCGAGCGTTCCCGCTGCACGTCGGTTTTCCCGGTTAGTTTTGAAATTAAAAATTTTGACTGTCTCCCAAAAATAACAGGAGACTTATTTTCCGAAATCAGCCCGATTTTTATCTATCCCACACCATTAACTATTCAGGAAAAATGCAAACAGAAATCGGTGAAATTCCTCATTCCCAACCCAGGGTGTTGAAGCCAATGGGAAGACATTAGAGAAATCATCAGAACAAATGGGAAGACAGCTGATGACATCCGCAATGCCAGGAATGGCAATCAGACGAAAATCCAACCTGAAATGGTTGTTTACTTTACTACTTATAAACAAGTAAATTTACTTTATATTTTGTTTGCGAGGTTTTGATATCAAGTTACTGTTAATTTGTCGATTAGAGTCAGAAATATGCATATGAATCTTGCGTTTTTTTCAACAATCTTGGTTTCTACAATAGCATGGGGCAAATGATGTCAATCGGTTTTGAAGAACTAGAAAGAACTACTCAACTTAGCAAAAACCTGAGAAACTCCCATTTAGAAGCGTATTGAGCTCAAAAAAATCAAAGCCCGAAGCAAGGTTTTTTGAGACCGGCCCATATGCTGCGCCAGATGCTTTGGCGTAAGAATGTCGCGGCCCAAATGTTGGGCTAGATGCAGTGAACGTGTTGAGAGAAATTAATTTTTAAAAAACGCTGCAAATTATTACACAATGGTTTATTATATTTCTATATAGATCACTCGTCTACAAAATCACCAACCATCCAATATGAAGGGGGAAAAAAAATAAAAAATAAAAAAAATAAATAAAAAAATCACCAACCATCGATCGCATTTCGGTCAGCTTTAATTTGAACGGAGATTAGGCCTCTTTTGCGATTCACACTCGTGGTTTGATTCATATATATATATATATTTCAATATAAACCCTTAAATTTTCGTAGGGAGCGAACGGTTTATCCTACAGAGCTCCGCGTGGTCTCAAAAAATTCTAAAAATTCTATAGAATCTTAAATTGAAGGAAAAACAATACCTATTATGTTGAAATTTTTTGAGTTAGGGCGTTTTCAAAATTTCAAAATTGATTTTGGAACCCTTAGAAGTGACCTACATCAACCAAAAGCTTCGGGGCACAACTAAACCCCAAATGGAGCCTACATACCAAATTTCATCAAAATCGGTCAATGCTAAGTGGCAAAAGTGCCGCGTACGGCGGACGGACGGCCAAATTTTTATTAGATTTTTGGATTCTACGTACCTTGACACGTAAACCATCAAATTTTGAGGGGGTGTTAAAAATTTATTTTTCTTGGTCGATTCCAAAGGTTCATTATTGAAAATAATGAACCAAAAAGTGTATCATTAGGTACGTAATTCCGTTTGTTGCATCCAGTTTTGAAAATTAAATCGGCAAGATGGCGGCCTTTAGCGGGGATGCATTGATGGAGGCGATTTTTGAAAATATCCACTGCTTTTCGACACATTTGTGTAGGAGCTGTTAACTCGCACAATTTCCGCTACTGGAAACCCAAGATAACTCCTCGAGAGCGCTCAAATGTGGAAATTCTCCCGCTAGTTGTCGCTGTAACTCTACCCTGAAAAGTATGAGACCTCGAGTCCAAAGTCCCTTGAAAACCTGTACCAGTTGTAGATTTGTGGTATTCAAACCAATGTCAATATAGTACTCTGCTGAACAAATAAGGACTTTAGGTACAATGTCTGACTTTAGGGAGTGTGCTCTGAATAAGGCCGGGCGTTCACTGGTCACGAATTCGCGCGAAAAGCCGTTTGTCTGAATTCGTGGAAAGTGTTTTGAACTCACATGAATTCGCTTTTTGAGCGGTTTTTCGCGCTAAGGACAAGACGCTGGAGGTCTCCCTGTCATGGCTGCCTTTCTATGGAGGGGGTAGTCAGGCAATGGCGCTGTCCTCTGCTCATGGGATGGGTTGAGTAGATGGAATGCATGTAAGACCTCGAGAGTCTCAGACCTTAAGGGCCCCATTCACGTGTATTCCTGGAGTCGCCGCCGCGTCCCTACAGGTACTCCCCGAAGCCACCGAAGTAGTCCATTCACCTGGCTGCCAAAACCTCCTAACTCCGCCGATTGGCGGGCCTGCTTCCAACCACCGCTTGCTCAGATGACTAGAAGTGAGGAAAACGGTAGGGCTACATGCTGTACTGGTGGGAGTGCGACTCGGCGTCGGCCTCACTTCAACCATTCACAGGGCCGCCGAGGATTAACTGGCCGCAATTTTCGAGCATGTTCGATTACCTGCCGAGCGGCGGACACCCGCCAGACCTCAAGATTTTGGTAACTATTCACGGGTAGTTTTCCCCTTTGACGGCAGCTAGGCCCGCGGCGGCGACTCCAGGCGTACACGTGAATGGGCCCCTTTAGAAAGGACTAGATGGTCCCTTCTCTCCTAATCCTGAAGCTATTGAGGTTAGCCTGAGACCAGCCCTTACTTAGCTCACGCAAGGTTATTTCTCAGTTCTTATGCTAATTCTACTTTCCTTATGTTGCTGTTGAAAAGGTATTCACTGGCATAGGAAAGTATCTAGCCCTTAGGATCGTAGGATAAAGGATCCCATAGACCTTGCTTTTCTTTAGGGTTCAAAGTATTACCTAATAAAGTAATGATTACTTACTGCAATTCTATTGGATCAGTACTGCATCACTTAACTATGAGAGTTTCTTGATCTCGGAGCTAACAAACATTACACAATCTGTAAGATTAATTATTAATTAAGGTATTACTTAATTCATTGCTCAGTTGGAATTATGCCTTCCTATTGCTAGTTGCCCCACCAAAAGCAATATTTCACAATAACTTGTATGAAATTAAAACCCACTAACCTCTGAATTTGATGAATAGATGCCCTTCATGGATCCTAGCAATGGAGGTTATACTATCCACTCAATGTCTACAATGTTACTCAGTGCTCATTAAAAAGGTGATTGTCTTTCGTATTCGAAGTGTTCCATTAATTAGCCCAAAGCCCTGTCCAATTAGCAGTTTGAAGTTGAATGATTGAGATGTTGCAATAAACAAAGCACTTGAAGAAAATTATTCTTCCTCTTCAAGTGCCTTGTCCGCGACAAACGTTGGCTATCATCTCTGCAATCATTACCCTATCCACAGCCTTCCGAAACAATGAAGACGAGGACTCCCCGAACCACTGACGAAGGTTATTCAACCAAGATACGAGTATTCGTCGCCGTCCAGGCTCTCGTCTCCCATCAATTCTGCCTTGCAATATATTTTGCAGAAGAGAGTACTTCTCATTTCGCATCATATGGCCAAAGTATTGCAACTTGCGCCTTTTTACTGAGCTCATCAACTCCATCTTCTTATCCATTCGTCTGAGGATGTCAATATTGGTTGCTCTCTCCGTCCTAGGTACCCTCTGAATCCTCCAATACGCCCACATTTCAAAACTTTCAATGTACAGGTTCATTTGTTTAGTAAGCGTCCACGATTCTCCGTACAGGAGGACTGAAAAAATGTAACACCCAGGATCCTGACCAGTAATGACAGTGAGAGCTGCCTGTGTTGAATCATCAAAAATTAACTTCCCTCGACCGGGGATCGATCTCCTATCGTTCCGATTCTGAATCGGAGCTCCTACCACTTGAGCTAAGGAAGCGAATGGACAGAAATGCGAAGAGGTCGCTGATCACAACACCTGCTTGTCAACACCTTCTGCATTTTCCGGAACAATGACCTGGCTGGTTCCGTAGATGTACCCAACTTCGGCCATGTCCACTAACTTCGGCCATTTCAAGTATTGGCGGTACTGATTAAGCTGCACTCTTCAGGGGTCTTTAAAAACTTAAAAAAAATTTTCTCAATTTCAACAGGTGTCGTTAGGGCCTAATGTTGATATTTCCCACGCTTGTTACTCTTATCACTTTCCCATGAAAAAAACCCCAACTACGTTCAGAATCTACACAAAAACGCTTGCATACGAGTCTGCAACGCATTGGGACATTTTCATGTCTTTACCTATGTCAACTACCAACAGTTAATAGGAGAGGTAGGTACCATGTAAAGAGGTAGGTACTACGAAAGAGTGTAGATATATTATGTTACAAATTGACACAATTATTAATATTAAGAGGTAGGTACCTAATTTCAATAAAATAGACGATTCCGGATTAATTATCTTCTACACTCACGATCATTAGTTTGTAAACAAAATATGAGAACAGTTATGCCCATAGCTCCGCTATTCGTATAGTCAATATGTTATGGAGAACATGAAAATGTTCGTTAAATCGAGAGCTTTCCAACGAGTGGTGAACGATTTTTGTGGGTTAAAAAGTGTAGAAAAGGAACAAACCTAACAACGGGGTCGTTGCAAGCGGAAATCATTATAAAGGCACTGTAACACAACTTCGTTACGCAATTTCGTGACAGTTTTTTGTGCTATGTGCCAGGGCAAAGACATGAAAATGTCAAAATCAAAATGTAAACAAGCAGTTTAGACATTTTTCAGCTTGTGTGCTTTTATAACTATTGTAATTGTTGATGTGATGTGATCTTAGAACTTGCTCTTACCGTTTCATGTTCGTGTTTAGTGCTCTTGAAGGTGAGTGATAAGTCATTTTTTTACTTCGTGTTTTGAGGGAGTTCTGGGGAGTTTTGTCCGATAACTGAGTCAGTGTACCTGACTTCGGCCATATGGGGGTCCGTCTCGAAGATAGAAAATTAGTGGACGTGAGTACCAAAACTATAATCCGACATATATGGAAAACGCACTGAAGGAGGTTAGGGCTAGGAAATTGTCAATTCGGAAGGCATCCTAAAAATATGCAGTACCCAGATCGACTTTGCAGGATAAGATAAATAAGAAGAATCCTCTCAAGGTGGGTCACGCCAATGCATTTCCATTTTCACTCTAATGTAGTGATATTATTATAATGACTAGTCATGAGTTTATAGTTGTTTGAGAATATTACACAAAGCTTTCAAGAGAAGACAGATAAGTTAATGTTACCAATGTTTTAAATGTTGTTCAAATAATTTTGGCTGTTTTATGACTAGTGTGACGATCTCGTATTTTTGACATTATTAGCACTGATAATGATGATATTTTTGAAATGTCGACCTAAAAACTACCATGATTTGAAGTTTTAAGATTCAAATAATCTGTTCATGTTTGAAAAGCTTTATAGATATTTTTTACTGCATTTCGCCTTTGTTTGGATGTTTTCCATGATATTCCTAAGGTGTTATTGTATTATAGGTGTTCCAAAAAAGTCTTTGTATGGTTTTTATATTTTTTAAATTCAAAAAAGCTTTTTAAAAAAATTATTCGGCGGCCGAAGTTACAATATAATTATTACTTCTTCGTTTTTAATGCATTTTTCATAGGTGGCCGAAGTTGGAGCACAACGGTACCTAACTTCGGCCACACTTCAAGTTTTTAAAAAAGGCCAAAGTTGTGATAAATTAAAAAAAAAATTATAGTGACATCCTATAGAGCAGATCTGCTGCCATCTAAATTATTTTTTTTCAGATTTTTACTCATATAGTTGACTTTGAATAAACTCAAAAAACCTCCAAAAGTGGCCGAAGTAAAAAAAAAATACGAGTAAACCGCCCGTTACTCAACATCATAAGTCATAACGCTGGCAATCAGTCGATGTCATTTCAAATTTCTTTTTTATCTGTCTAGGAAGGTGATGTGAAGACGCTCCTCAATCAGGCCGGTGGTGCACCCAAAGTTCCCTTGAAGTTCCGTCAAACTGAAGTCACAAGTATCACTGAAAAACTTCGAGCAGAAAACAAACTGTTCGCCCAGAACAACAGACTCAAGGTAAGAACGCCTTTCATATTGGATTTTCAAAAAGTAACGGAGTGTTTTTTAAGTGTTTTATTTTTGTTCGAGCTATATGAAAATTTTCAGTTTTTTTTTTTTTCTTGCTTGATTGAAATGTGAATTGGTTGCCCGCCATCATACGAAAATGGGGAAAACACATGAATCGTGTTCTTAGGAACCCTCTGCTTCGGGAAAGCCAGAGATAATAACCTAAAATGTAACTGGTTTGTGTTTTAATTCGGTGTGTCATGGGACGACGATTTTTTTTTTTTTGTGAACTTCATTTTTTCAAATGGAACCCCCCCCTTTTTTTTTTATCACAGATTCGGATTCTACGTCAAATTTCATGAAAAATGCATACCCAAATCGATTTGTTTTATTGCGCACAACCTGGCTTTTTGAACGCTCTAAGTTGCGCAACTCCACAATTACGCAAAAATTAGGTTTTGGAGAACCCTTAGTGTGGCGCATGTTTTTTCGTCATTTTTTGACGCTGAATCACAGGGTGTCATCCGTTTTGAGAAAAACCAAGATTTAAGAGGAAAAATTAACATTTCTTTCACGAAAACATCAGTTTTGAGGTCGAAATCATGTTTATTTTGGTTTATTATTTTCAATAATGAACCTTTGGAATCGACCAAGAAAAAAAAAATTTTAACACCCCCTCAAAATTTGATGGTTTACGTTTCAAGGTACATAGAATCCAAAAATCGAATAAAAATTTGGCCGTCCGTCCGCCGTCCGCCGTACGCCGTCCGCCGTACGCGGCACTTTTGCCACTTAGCATTGACCGATTTTGATGAAATTTGGTATGTAGGCTCTATTTGGGGTCTAGTTGTGCCCCGAAGCTTTTGGTTGATGTAGAACACTTCTAAGGGTTCCAAAATCAATTTTGAAATTTTGAAAACGCCCTAACTCAAAAAATTTCGATATAAAGGTATTGTTTTTCCTTCAATTTAAGATTCTATAGAATTTTTGGAATTTTTTGAGACCACGCGGAGCTCTGTAGGACAAACCGTTCGCTCCCTACGAAAATTTAAGGGTTTATATTGAAATATATATATATATAAATCAAAACACGAGTGTGAATCGCAAAAGAGGCCTAATTTCCGTTCAAATTAGAGCTGACCAAAATGCGATCGATGGTTGGTGATTTTTATTTTTTTTTTTTTTGAATTTTTTTTTATTTTATTTTTTTAATTTTTTTATTTATTTTATTTTTTATTTTTTATTTTTCCTTCATATTGGATGGTTGGTGATTTTGTAGACGAGTGATCTATATAGAAAAATAATAAACCATTGTGTAATAATTTGCAGCGTTTTTTATTTTCTCACCTCCTTTTGAACCACGGGCTTGGGGCCGTCTACGGTGGAGTTAAAAATAAAAACTGGCTGCACAATCATGCTTGAACTGAATAAAATTGCCTAAAAACTCAAAACGATTTAAAAAGAACGATTTTTCACTAATAACAACCGAATTTTTGGCCGCCATTTAGAAAAATTCCAGTAAAATTGAAAAACGGATGACACCATGTGATTTAGGGCCGGTTTCACCAACATTTTGATCGGAGTTCGAGGGCCGATTCAACTACTGAACCGAGAAAATGGGTTTCACCAGAGGCGATCAACGCCTTCCTCGGTTCATCCGGCGTTTGGCGCTGATCGCTCAATTTTGGCTGGTTAATCGGTTTGATCTTCGTTTAAAGCGACGGACGTGGACGCCATTGTTATTTTTCCTATTCCGTCGAGCTGTTTTTCGTCTGTGTTTTGCTGGAGTTTTTATCATGTCACGAGCTTTGGTGCGCACCTTCTCGTAGGTATCATACGGGAGTGAGAAAGGACAACGAAATTGTGAACCATTTCATTATTCGCGGTCCCTAACAAATCCATCGCAGGACGTCGCTATTTCAGCCAAGTTTCGTTACCATCTCAGATATTTCCGTTTCCCAGTTGCTGTGTGCATTTTACGTACCTATTGTGAGTAGTTGCTTTTGCTGATGTTAATCATTATGAAAATAAAACTGTTACATACCTATATGGTATCTGGTGAATACATATTTTTTCGCAAGATCCCCTCTTCATATTTCCTTTTTTCTCGTTAGGTGTTTACTAAAGATTGCTTACTTACGTCGTTTATATTCTTGTATAGTTGTTTGATTGAATGATTATTCTTATTATTTGATTACGCATTACCTATCTCAAACAATTATGCCGAAAATTCTTTTCTTATTATTTACCTACGAATTTATTTTTGTTTGCACCATAATCAGCATAGGTAGGTAGGAGAAAAAAGAACCGATTTGTTGCAACATAAGATTGACTTGGAGAAATGTGTAGGCAGATGAACAAATCAATTCATACGTATCACGTTTTATTGAATACAATAATTATAATTTTAATTCATTCATTCTTATAAAATGCGTACATAGAATTTCACACAAGTACCGATCGTAGTAGTATTTCATGAATGCTGAAGTGATAATGGGTTTTCTTGACATGAAGAATGAAATTCACCTTATTTGTTCAGAAAATGCGTCACACAGTTCGTAGCCTGTTATCCGAAATCTGAAACAAAAATTTGCATCCGCACATTATTAAGCAGTTAGCTATGTCTACTAGGTAGCTCAGAGTAGTTGAAAGTAACGGTGAGTAGGTACCTATATGGTTTAGGAGTCATGCAATAAGGCACATTTGTAGAAAAACCCAGAGAGCCTGGAAGAGGGAATCACCAGGGATAAAAGTAGGTAAATGTACTCACGTTGATGAAGTAGGTAGACGTCCAATCGAAAATCTGAACTCCAACAATCATAATGAACTCATGAACAACAACTATCCTCTTTCAGCGCTATAATTTGTGTTGTTCATAACACAAATTATAGCGCTGAAAGAGGATAGTTGACGTATTGATGAAATATCGCGGATTGAATGAAGTCATAACTATCGAAAAAGTGATTCTGCGGGAAAACTGTCACAAAACAATGTCGTTATCTCTCGTATCACCTGCCAGATCAGAGTTGTACGACGATTTTCGATGCTTCGATGGTGAAGAAGAAGTTTACCAGAGATCAACGAAAACGCCGTTCCTGAGAACCCGTTCAACTTGGTGAAACCGAAACAAATTTTGACTGGAGATCAATCTCAGTTTACTTTAAACGCAGTTTTCGTCGAACGGAGTTAATGGATTGTTGGTGAAACCGGCCCTTAGGGTTCTCCAAAACCTAATTTTTGTGCAATTGTGGAGATGCGCAACTTAGAGCGTTCAAAAATCCAGGTTGCGCGCAATAAAAAAGATCGATGTGGGTATGAATTTTTCATGAATTTTGACGTAGAATCCGAATCTGTAATAAAAAAAGGGGGGTTCCATATGAAAAAATGAAGTTAGTGTCAATTGCGCATGATTGCGCGCAAATGTTTTGCGCAAAAGTATTTTTCCTGAGATCCTCACAAAAATCATGAAGCATTGCGTTGGTCGGAATTTTTTACGCTGTATTTTGCGGAAATGAAGGGGGGTGTAACCTTTTCGTGAAATACCCAGTACATCCAAGGCCTGCAGGCGGACTGCCAGCTGCGAGTAGTGGTCTGCAGGCGGTCCACTGGGCTGAAAGCTAAAGCTGGGAGCCCTAGAAGCGTTCTGATTGGTGGAGCTCCAGGGTGTAGTTGTAGCTGATGGCAACAGGACGTGTTCTCTCAACATCATCGCAACAAGTCACCTTGTTTAACACATATTTTTCTCCTTGGCGCAATACCGGTCGCATCAAAGTAATTAATTTGATAACATATAGTTATTTTCTCGATATTTATGACTAAAGTCGCGCTGATTTTCAATAGTATACTGGGTTTTAAACGTTTCTATGGGTGGCAGTTGTCGATTGAACATTTGAACTACTGGCAGTAGGGGCAACAACAATTGAAAGGGCAACTTGGATACTACCTTTCGTCTCGATTTGTTTTCCTAAGTAATTCTTGCAAATCAAAATGATGAAGAAATGAAAAATTAACAATTTTTGGTCATTCGAAAGGAGGTGGCATGAAGAGAGTGTGGCCTCCCCCCCACCAGTTAAGTTTCCTTAGCTGAAAGCACTGAGTACTGAAGACAAGTTAACAGAGGAGAAAGCTAATGTTAAAATGGCGTGCAAGCATTTTTTGAGGCTGCCTCAGTTGCGCCATCTACTTTCAGCTAAAGAACTTTTACGGAAACTGAAGTGGTGGTGGGGGGGCACACTCTCTTCATGCCGCTTCTTTTCAAATGACCAGAAATTGACAAATTTTCATTTAATCGTCATGTAGATTAAATCTAAATTTTGCAAGAATTACTTAGAACAACCAATCGAGGCAAAGGGTATTTCCTAAGTTGCCCTCACAATAGTTGTTGTCCCTATTGCCAGTAGTTCAAATGTTCAATCGACAACTGCCACCCATAGAAACGTTTGAAACCTAGTGTATTATTGAAAATCGCTCGATTTTTTCATATGTATCGAGAATATAACTAATGCTATCAAATATGTTAATTACTTAGATGCGGCCAGTAAAACCCCAAGGAGAATACGAGGGACATCCGGAAAAAAAGGGGACAATTGTCGTAGGGGCTGATGGGAATTTTTTTTCCTGCGTGTAGGGGAACTCCTAACGGTCACAATGAGCGCTCGCCCGTCTCAGTTCGTTCAAAAATGTCGTCGCAGGAGCCCGTTGCGTCAACCTCTGCAGGTGTCATTTGCTCCACCTACCGCAGGTGCTCCTCACTTCCAAGTTCCTCACTTTGCGCCAAAATTCAGCTGCCGAAATCCATTGTCAGCTAATGGAAACCTATGGACCTGATGTGATGACACGTTCGAAGGTTTTCAAGTGGGTTAAGGAGTTTAAAGAAGGTCGCACAGACACAATTTTCGGAACGCAAAATCATGGCATCTGTGTTCTGGGACAGGAAGGGAGTGCTATTGGTTGATTTCATGGTCAGAGGGACCACCATCAACGCCAATGCCTATTGTGAAACCTTAACACATTCAGTGCGGCCGTCCCGGATCCGGGATGGCAGCTACCCTCCAGCCATGCGTCTGTCCCGGATCCGAGCCACTTACCCTTTTGTTGTTATCGGCCAGTATAAGATTCACGCACTGCTTCAATCGAATTTGTTTTCATCTCTAGGCGGGCTGGAGAGTCTCTGAAGTGTAAAAATAACCTCAGTTTCAACTTTCGCAACTAACAACGCATTTTCCTACATCTACAATGCCAGACAATGTGACTAAACGCAAGAACTCAAATCAGGTTGGCTGGAAGTTCCCCGATCAATGGTCCCCAGTGAATGTGTTAACAAAATTGAAAAAAAAAAATTAAGGACAAGGAGGGGAATGCTGACTCGAGGCGTGAGCCTCCTTCATGACAACGCCAGGCCCCACACCGCGCGTGTGACCCAGGACCTCCTTGTGAGATTTGGATGGGATGTCTTTAACCACCCACCATATTCCCCTGACCTGGCGCCCTCGGATTTTCATCTGTTCACAAAACTGAAGGAGTTCCTGGGTGGAAAACGGTTTTCCAGCGACGAGGAGGTCAAGAGACTGTGGAGAAGTGGCTGTTGAAGGAGGAGCGAAGCGTCTATGACGAAGGAATAAAAAAGCTCGTGCCTAGGATGCAGAAGTGTGTGGAATTTGCTGGGGACTATGTTGAAAAATAAAGGATTAAATTTTGAACATATCCTGAAAATTTCATTAAAATATATGCATTTTTCTAATTTTAACAGCATTTGTCCCCTTTTTTCTGGACGTCCCTCGTACAATTGTGTTAAACAAGGTGACTTGTTGCGATGAGGTTGGGAACAAGCAATCATGAATGCGATCTGTTGCACTCATCTAGAACTACGTCCTGGAGCTCCACCAATCAGAACGCTTCTAGGGCTCCCAGCTTCAGCTTTCAGCCCAGTGGCTGAAAGTAGATGGCGTAACTGAGGCAGCCTCAAAAATGCTTGCACGCCATTTTAACGTTGGCTTTCTCCTCTGTTAACTTGTCTTCGGTACTCTGTGAGGCGGCCCAAGGCCAATAGTAGCAGCTGGACGGCAGGCCAGCAACTGATGCCTGACAGTCGCCGATCTCACGTCCGATCCTCGCCTGCCCTGCAGCCACACACCTTCAGTTTTCACGGACTGCAGTCCATGGCCTTCAGATTTAACTGATAATGTGTGGGTAACCACAATCTAGGCCTCATGCCAGCCTGCAGACAAATCGTATAGTGTATTGGAGCCATAAGTCCCCTTGTCGTTTGTAATGTCTCTGAGAGCATGTTTTTTGACCTGACAGGATACTGTCCCCCAATGAAAAGAATGAACGCGAGGCCCGACAGGGAGTAGGGTATCCTCAACGTAGAACTACACCCTTTTTCCACAAATATACGTTCACAGGTAGTAACTGACCTTATCCAACACCCCTGAACCTGCCGTGAGTCATACTTTCTTCCTTTCCCCTCGTTACCCCCTTCTCACATTGTCGTTTAGGTCATTTCTCAATATCTACAGTCACTTCTGTCCAATGATATCTGGGCAAGAAAAATACATTATGAATTCGCGATCGGGATTTTTTAAAAAATTACCAATTTTAAAACCAAAAATTGATGAAATTTCAAAAATTTGCTTTACAAAATCGCTAAAAATAGCCATAAAGATTAAATATTTTTAATGGAAGCAAATTTCTGTGTAGAGAAAGTTTCTAAGCCATAAATTGAATAATTGTAAAGTAAAGTACGCAAAAAAGTTCTCAAAACATTGAAAAATGTGATTAGAAATTGCTTAAAAATGTCTTACATAATACCAAAAATCTCAAAATTCATAATGAGTGGATAAGTTCGTGGGCTGTAAACAGGATTGTTTCACATTTTCATGCGCAAATGTGTTCTCACATAGCATAAAAGGGCTCTAAACCCACTAAAAACGTTGGAAAATGGCTAAAAATTCAAAAGTTGTTTTTTAATAACGTTTTAAAAAAATTCGCTCATGCGGTCATGCTGCACGACTTTGAATTTCCATTACACTATTTTTTCTTATCGATTCATTTTCGTTAACAAAAACGAGTAAAGTTCACATGTAGGTTTGGCAGAAAAAGTTCTTCAAACTAATATTTCGATTTTTGGTGATTTTTTAGTCTTCTTGTCACTTTTATTGATTTTGCCGTCCACGTACCGTGCGTGGCACTCCACCAATAATCATTCTCAATAGAGAGTTTTTGCTTCACACGGGCGCACCGTGGGAGGCACCGTCCGTGGAAATTAGGCTGATGATGATGATGATGACCGAAAAGGTACGAAGTTTCCCGAAGTTGTTGCGGTGGCCGCGCGTTCGCGAAGCCCGCCCGTGTGAAGCACTCTTCACACAGTCCCCTCCCGCGGTCGGGTTCCTGCCACCGCAAGATGCAACCTTTAGGTAGGTTACACACTGAAATAACTGTAATAGTTATTTCATTGCTTTGGTTTTGCGAATCGCAAGATTTCTTCTACTTTCTTCTTCAATTCTTGCCAAAATATACTTTAAAAATGGATAACATGATCACCTGATTTACAAACTTGAAATAACTTTGATGCTTGATCACTCAAAACTAGGTTTTTATAGTTGGTTCCTTTCTGTGCCGTCCACTCGAGCAAGAAACGAAAATGGTGGCGAACTTCCCAGTCGAGGCCTCTTGGTGTCAGGTTATGATAACAGAATCCACGGAGCGTCCCGTTTCCATGGTTACAGTCACGGTCCCGTGGTAAAAAGGAGTGGGGAGGTTAGCATCAACTCTAGTTTTCCGTAGCTTCAAGTTCACGGGAGCTCGCCACGGTGTGAAGCAAAAACTCTCTAATCTTCTTGATATGGCCCACGTAAGATTTCCAGTCATATTTCACAGCTTCCATCGTAAATTCCTGAAGGCGTTCAAGTGATCACCACCCGTATTCCTTCCCTTTATGAATTCTCATCCAAGCATATCTAGCGAAAAGTCAGGTAAAGGATTTGAGCGGAAGTGACCGAAAATGGGATTTCCGAGTGACGAGTGACAAGCTCGGAGGAGGTGGAACGGATGTTTTCAGTTTAGGATTCGGTAGGGTCCTCGCGTTCATTCTTTTCATCGGTGGACAGTATTTCATTCGACTCTATTAAAGGTGTAAAATAAGGTTAATAATAAAACGTCCTTTTAAAAATGTTTATTTGAATAATCTTCTCTTAAATTTTCTAAAAAGTCAACATCCTCTTACTGTCAGATTGCAATAAAATTTTATTTACACGCTTTCACCGTCTCTTTTTTTTCGACGACTTATTCTAAAATCCAAGATTTCAAATAGGTAGGTATAATCCACTCAAGACTACATTTTCTTTCAAATTTCCAGGCCTTATTCTTAATAACAATCATCCTCTCCCTCTTCTACTTCCTTTACATAATTTATAATTCGTAGAAACTCCAAGAACAATAGATGTGTGAACGTCGTGATATGTCTTGTCAATATTACAATAACGAATTACCTATTATTGTTACATTGGTAGAAAAAGTACAAACACATTATAAACGTCTTTCCTAATATGGGGCTCCTACTTACCTAGGTATGATACTGGAATGAATTTCAACAGTTTCAAAGCTTCTAAATATAGTTTTCTGTATACAATAAGGTTACAATATTCAATTTATTTTTTTTTGTTCCCAGATAATATTTTAGCTAAAATAAAGGCGTATTTGTCTTAAAGCAAATTATTTACGGAAACTCCCTCTGAACCATTTTAATTTTCGTTGAAATTAGAGCTCTACAAAGGCCTTGAAGTATCCTTAATTAAAGTGCAACTTTAGTCTTGTCTGTGAAATTACGTGTGCACGAACCTTGGAACTACCTACCTAATGTCCAGTTGTTACGATAACGGTAGATTTCCGTCGAATAGTTCAACTCGTTCGTGGACCGTCTCAATCGTTCCTTGACTCTTCGTTTTTTGAGCAATATTAAAATGTATTTTCGTGAAAAATACTCCTTCCTTATTAACACACGATCTTTTCAGTACCCTGTATTTAACCTATTTTACATTCGAACGAGATTCATTTAACAGAAATATATGTGTTTATTAGGTCTATGTACATCGAGATATCACTAAAATTCATTCCTAGTTAGTATTTGGTTTCCTAATATCATTAGTCGTTGGATATATTCGTGTAGTTTTGTTAGTTACTCAGTAACCAATCGACATTGTCCTTTTCATTCGCTCTGTCTAACGTAAGAAGCTGATTCGAGATCTCTTCCGACTAAAATGTCGACGTTTTCTGTGGCAGGTCGTCAACTGTTTCCGGGCTCTTGACTCCCAATTGTCCGAAGGCGCTCTCGTTGAGGCTGAAGAAACGAAACCGTTGACGGTGGTCGACATCGAAAGCGCGCCTTCTACTCGTGAGGCACCCAAGGGCTCAAGTAATTCGGAAGTAAGTTCTCAAGCTCCTGCGCAGTACAACAAAGGCACATTTCAACAAGATTCATCGTACTGTGGAACATCAACACATGTACAGGGTGTTTACAAAAGGACGCTCTTTTTGAATTGGCCGCCATTTTTTTGTGGTTGAGTTGGTAACAATGTTGTTATGATATCTGTTATCTAGTATCACTCCGGTGTATTATTCCCTTTGGGGAAACAAAATCCTCACGAAATTCAAGCGAGAGAAATGCATCCAGAGCGTGTGACCATCTGGTGCGGATTTTGGTCAGGCGGCGTTATCGGCCCTTATTTTTTCGAAAATGGGAGAGGGCAGGCAGTGACAGTTAATGGTGAACGCTATTGTACCATGATTACTGACTTTCTGTGGCCTCTTCTTGATACAATCAATATCAACGAGCTATGGTTTCAACAAGACGGAGCCCCATGCCACAGTGCTGCAGAGACCTTAACACTGTTGCATGAAAGGTTTCCAAATCGTTTGATTTCATTTCGAGGAGATCAAAATTGGCTGGCAAGGTCATGCGACCTGACTTCCTGCGACTTCTTCCTATGGGGGTTTGTGAAGTCTCAAGTGTACGAGAGAAAACCTCACACGATCACGGATTTGAAGGAAGAAATTCGGAGAGTCATCCACGATCTCACCAGGGAGAACTGTGGGGCAGTCATCGCCAACTTCCTTATCCGTGTCACAGTGTGCCAACAGGCCAGGGGAGGTCACATGAATGATATATTTCATACTTAAACGGGAGGTTCTCCTGAATCCAATGATGTCCTTTTTTTGTTTTTTGTTTAAATTAAAGTGTTCTTTCGGCATTTTTAAAAAGAGCGTCCTTTTGTAAACACCCTGTACAGTTTTTTTTTTCACAGCAAATTTTAGGTTTTATCTAACATTTTCCAAGGTGGCCACCAACTGAGAAAGTGTGCCTGTCTTCGGGAACAAAGACCAACTCTGTAAAAAAGAAAAACATTAATGAAAAAACTTCTGCCAAGTGGGTGTGGCACATAGCTTCCTCGTATCTATAACCCAATTACAACGAACGAAACGACTTACAAATGACCCGAATAACGAATTACAAATTTATTAAAATAGTTTTCTAATTATTACAAAAATGAATGGAAAAACAATACCTATACATTGAAAATTTATAATTTATCATTTGTCTAACCTACAGGAGTGAAACTCTAGTTGACAGATGTAACCTCATAGGCTTGCAGGGAGCCTCGTATTAGTCTGATTAATCTCACAATCAACGCTTGTTTATCTATGATTGATCTATAGAACTCTGAATGGTCCCATTCGTTTCTAAAGATGGACAAAAATTGCTTAAATTTATGAAAAAAGTCAGTGAACATTCATTAATTAGATAGTTACATAAAAGTCCTCATAGAAAGCAAAGTTAATCCAACAGAGCTCTAGATGGTCTCATTCGATTCTAAAAAAGTCTGTCAAGTGGGTATGGCACATTGTATAGATGATCCGATGCATAGTAGTTAATCTCAAAACACCAATCTCTAAGTACCTTTCACTACCCTCATAGGGGACCATCTACACGCTAATCTGGACAATCCTAGAAAACTTCATCAAATTCGGATGAAAAATGTAAAGGCCCGATCACACAGGACGCGTTATAACGCGGTGCTCAGGGAACGCGCGTTCTCCCCGACGTTTGGCGATATAGCTACGCCACACACATCGCGTTATATCGCGCGTCATTTCGGCCTAGAACCCAGCATTGTGATAGTGTACTCTATAGTGTTCTCCTCTTTCTGTATCTTCTGACTTTCACATAAAGCTATGACAACTTCTAGTGATTCTGATGAGGAAGAAGCTCTTCTTTTATTAGTTTTATTAGACGGTAAAAATAGACGGCATTGGGTGCACCCAATCAATAAAAAGAGACAAGATTTTGGGGAATACCGTCTATGTCGGGAGCTGCGATCACATGAGGATCGTTTTATGAACTATTTCCGCATGTCTAGACAAGATTTCGAGGACCTACATGACCTGCTACAGGAGAATATTCAGAAGATAACGAGGATAACGCCCTCATCGCGCGTTACTTTTGTAAATTTTTACAACCCGAATGCGTGACGTCGCGTTACTGAAAGTATCGCGGCGTCTTAACGCCGCGTGTGTGGCGGGGATGATGCAATATTGCATCATACAACTGTAACGCCTTAACGTGACGTTACTCGAACGCCTAACGTCGCGTTATAACGCGTCCTGTGTGATCGGGCCTCAAGTGTATGTATGTGATTGGATAAAAAAAATGCTTAGCCTCGGCTGGGATTTGAACCCGGGACCCCTGGGGGATAACTCTATGTGGTACCTCTGAGCTATTGAGGCCTAGTGATGCAATGAATTGGATTTGAGATTCTCACAGGGGACCATCCCTCTATGAATGAATCCCTCTATGAAAAACCATTCTCTATGATTTTCATAGGGGACCATCTAAACAATACTCAGTAACATCCCTGGAAATTTCATTGAAATCAGATGGAAAATGTGGAAGTTATGGCCATTGCATGAAAATTCACGTTTGTGCATGCGCAGTGGCTACTATCAGTCCGAAGGTGGTGATTTTCATAGGGGACCATCTAAATACTAATCTGTAACATCCTGAAAATTTCATAGAAATCGGACGATAACTTCATATAGTTATGCGCGTTACAAGGAATTCATGACAGACAGACAGACACACAGACACTGAACCAAAATTGTTCAGAAATGTCTAAAACGCAAAACGCGAGTGAAAATTTTGATTTTGGAGAACTTTTGTTTTTCGTCCTTGAAAAGTGAAAACAAAGCTTCCGCTTGGTAGACTCGGAAGCAATTACAGATAAAATTAATTAAAATTTATTTTTATTTTTATTATTTGTTATTATTTGACCTCTAATAAGAAATAAAAAACTTTATCACAGTCCCAATTTTATTTGTTTAAACCGTGTGACATTTAGCATCTCCTTTTTAACATGGAACATATTATTGCCCTAGGTTAACTACCCGAAAAATGTTACGTGGAAGGGGGACTCGCGATGGTCACTCGCCTTTTAAAAACTCCGGTAACAAGCCTTTTCCGACATGCCTGTTTTCGAGGCGCGAAGTACCAAGTTTTTCTTAATACATTTTAGAGAATATAACTTTTGTATTATACCTACCTACTACTAAAGGTTCTGCATTCAATTTGACTAAAACATGTTCCATGTTTATATAATTTTAACGCTGTAGGCTTTAAGTAGATAGCATCTGGCTGGTCCAGGGGGGGGAGGGGGCTCAGGGGGGCTCTTCTTCTTCTTTTGAATCGTTAAGCATTATTACGCAACGGTTTATAATTTTCCTGTAGATCACTAGCCTGCAAGAAACACTGCTTCTCCAATATCAGTCCTTACCTACTGTCCAGGTTGTGGGCATTAGATAACACACACACACACACACACACACACACACACACACACACACACACACACACACACACACATTAGCTATTAATAGATTACTCTTAAATGAATTGTGGACTGGTTTCAATCTCGCTATGTTGGGGACCCAAATTTTTTTGACGTTCTGTACGATTACGAAGCTTCCTTACCTTTGATGAAATCTATTTATATTTATTTTTATACAATTATTGTTTTGTCTTGCTAGCTACCACCTGCTACTGAAGAACAATACGTCTACGATCTCTACTACTCTCAATTTGGTGATTTTGATGACCTTCTTCTAGAGAATTTGCTGAGGTAAGAAGACATTCAGGCTCTTCTAAATCATCTTAAGACTCGCACTGTTACTAAATATGATATTTTCTTTATAGATTTCAATGCTATTGACAATATCCGCTTTTAAATCAATTGAATCTACCGTGGAATGGTTGAATCATATGTAGAAGATAACTAATGTCAAAGATATCTGTGCAAAATTGTTCAAAACTTGCTCAGTTTTTGTAGTGCGTCAGCTATGAGAATGATCTCCAATTTTCTCCTCGTACAGTTCACACTGATCTCCAATCTGCAGTAAGTAAAATAAAAACTAAACAACGATCCCAGGATGAATTTTCGTCCATCTGCCATTCCTGGCGTCACAGACATCATCAGCTGTCTTCTAAAGGGAAGATCAGAATTAGTTCTGATGATTTCGCTCATTGCTGGTTATTGCTGTGTCCTAACCCAAAAAAATTATCATGGCCTGTGATACTGCCCTCGAGTGGCCATCAATCCAGATAATCTCCTAGGCTGACTGGCCTTCAACTTCGGTGATCTCACTGGAACATTGGGGAGTTTTTTTTTTGCACACCACTACCAGGGCCCATGGAACCTCCTCACAAAGCTCGGGCTCCATGGGGGCCTGTGGAGTTGCCTCCCGTTAATAGTGGAGATCGATAAAACGGTTCCTCTGATGGTCACCGTTCCAAGCCCCCCCCCCCCCCCCTTCTCTGGTACGAGCACCTCCCTGCCCTAGTCCCCTAATGGGCCTCCTACTTCAACTGGTTAGCATCTTCGTTGCTCGCGCTAGTCTCCTCCAAAGGGGCCCTGTCACATTTTGACCACAAATCTCTATTAAACCAGCTGACGGCCATTGTTTAAACTGCAGTATATTGAAGGTCAGGGCAATCCAAACATTCGAAGGAAACAAACAAGTGCTAAATAATGTTTTCTTTAGTCTGAACATCCTCATCTTTGACGCACTGTGACCCTTTCCTGAACTCTGTAACAGAACTTCATTTTACAAAAATGTGTATTTCTAGTGCACACGAAGTGGATGAAAAGCTGTTTTTCGGGGATCCCGCGGGTTCAGACAACGATTCCAACGTTTACGATGACGAAGATGATTCCAACGATGAGAACAACTGGAGGAATGAGTACCCTGACGAAGAAGAGGCCGATGATGAATCAAGGTTGGTTCCAGTTTCCCAACAATTTTTTCAATGCGATTTTTTCCTTTACCGATATTTTTTATCAATTAATTAATTGATTATCCAACTAAAATTTTGCGTTTAAAGTTGCAGCATAGACGAAGAAAATATGCGGTTGGCCATGAAGATGTCGAAAGTTAATATAAGTAAGTGGATGGATTCTATTCATGAAATGGACAGCATTAACCAGAAGGGAACACTTGAGAAGGGCTAGTTTGGTCTAAGCTTTCAGCAAAGAGGAGCTATTGTTTCGATAAGGCTTTTCCACCGAAATCTGAATAAGAAAAAGTCATTGAATCCTGAATGGCCTTTTCTGTTTCTCAAAAAAGAACCAGTACCACCAGTTTTGATTGAAATGGTTTTTGTGGTTTGTTCCTTTCTGGTTAATACCGTCCAAAATATTACTCGAATATTTTAAAATTAGTGTCATAGTTTCTATCTGTAGATCATTGAAGTAATGGAAATTTGGTTTTGGATACAAGGATGCTGTGTACCACATCCACTTGGGAGACTTTTTCTTATGTTAAAGATGGGTTCACATGAGTGAGGTTGAGGTGGTTGATTGGCAGCGCCTCTGCCACCCAAGTACTTATGGAATGGACTGTCGCATTTAAAAAATTTAGATATTTGGACGTATCGAGGCGCCGGCCAATTAAATGCTCCAACGTGTCAATCGCGTTGCCGCCTCAACCACGCTCATGGACCGCGCTTGGACATGGAGCAGACCTGGTGGGCTATGATAAGAAAGTATGATAGAGATGATTCACGGCAAGCTGTGTCAGAGCTAAAAAGAGTGGCGCCCAACAACATCAGGGTGATGGCTGCAACCTTGTCGTGGCGCAGAGTGTGGGGTGGGAAAAGTGCCACAGAGTTGCGCGAGTTGGGCATCTCAGTAGGTGTACTCTGTGTATCACCACCTGCGTACTGCTCGGCTCTTATTTTAACTGGTGGTCTTTCTATAGAGGCACTTCCCTTCATCCCTCTCTCCCACCCCCAATTTCTCATCTTCCCTCATAATAATGATATTGAGGTAAATGAGAAAGTGAGGTAAATGAGAACTCGAAGTTGACAGGTAGAAGGTTGTATTTTCGAATCAATCACAGGGTGGCCTTGGGGCCTATATATACAACATACAGGGGGCAGGTAGACCCTGACGAGCCAATAGGATGGCTCGTTATTATGGCCAATGAGGTGGAGGTACATTATGGTCCCTAGCGGGGAGTTATCAAACTATGGTCAGTCTAGGTCGTACTAGTATAATGTTAACATGGTTATTCTTAGATACATCACTATCTCTCTCTTTAAAAAAATTAAAAATTGTAAGGATAGGTACATTGGGCCTACCATCCCTCCTTCACACAAGTTGAGAAAATAAGCGTATATCATAACCCTAACTAAAGGTAAAAATAAGTAAAACAATGACAATAAGTAACCTTAAGTAAAACAAATGCACAATATAATTCGGTAACTGATGGTATTATACATTGCAACTTGAATTTAAATGACTAAGATCGCAGTGGTACTAGCCTATGCAAAACTTCAATTGTACTTAATGCTGTATTGAAAGTACATAAAATCGGTTCTGATAGATAGAACTAGCACAGCGGGATATCACAAATGGGGAGAATCACATTCGAAATTTGAAATTTATAGTGGGTTATTCTAAATACTAACAATAGTAAAAGGACAGAGGGAGACAGCTCCCTACCAACAAAGAGGCGTGATGACGCATTAATTGCCACTAGTTGATTGGCTGGTAAGGAACCCCTGACCTTGTTCTTGAGATTTGGGGGGTCTGCGGCGTTTTGGGTGATATCTGAGGTGGAGTTGTATTGGTTGTGATTGGAAGTGGTAGGGTCTTTAGTTCGTGCCTTAATTTCAACTGTGCTCTATGGACCACATGGGTGGAATTGTTACTGCATCTTATCACCAAGAAAGTAGATGGGGAAACGGATTTAGATAATATTCCTTTTTCCCATAGGGGAGGTCGTTCATGTGGGTGGAGGAGTACCCAGACGGGCCCCATGGGGAGGGGGGTGGAGGCTTGGTATTGTTGCTGGGCTGCTGGCTGAATAAAAGACCTGGATAATTGAGAAAGGGGGGTCTTTGGTAAAAATTTGAGCAACATTAGCATGGGAGCTACTCCAGTGCTGGTAGATGGTGTTGCCCTATAGGCAGCTAATGCTTGTCTTAATGTCCCTTGTGGAGAGGCTGATGCAGACTCAGATAATTTTCGTATTATCGATTTAAGGATAAAAACAAAACGTTCAGCCTGACCATTGGAACGAGGGCTATACGGTGGTGAAAATAACAGTTTGATGGAATGGGACGCACAAAAATTCCTAAAGTCTGAACTTGAAAATGGGGGGCCATTGTCAGCCACCAGAGTGGTCGGCATGCCAAACCTAGAAAATATGTCCAGGAGGAAGTTTGAAATATTGACATAATTGTATGAGGGGACCAGGGATGCCTCCGGCCATTTGGAATAACTATCGACCAACAGGACATAATTTTTCCCTCCCAGGTGAAAAATATCCATGTGGACTCTCTCAAAGGGGTATGTTGAAGTGGGCCATGGATTGCGAAATGTTGGTTCTGGATTGTGGGGAGAATACTTGGCACATGCCTCACAAGATTTTGACATTGCCACAATATCTTGGTCAATGGATGGCCACCAAACGTACGATCTGCACAACATTTTCATCCTAGACACTCCTGGGTGACCATGATGTAGGATCTGGAGGACTTGGTTTTTCAAATAATCGGGGACCACGACCCTGTCATGTAAGAAAATGCAGCCATGGTCCAAAAACAGATCGTCCCTACATTTAAAAAAACTTAGAAGGCTGTGGTTAGACTCTGAGGGCCAGTGATTCTGAAGTTTAATGACAACCTGAGACAAAATTGGGTCACTAGCTGTTGCCTTAGCAATGTCTGGTAACGTTAATGGAGGAAGTAGTGTATGGAGAAAATAACATTCGGTAATCTGCAATTGTTGAGGACTGGGAAGTCGGGACAAAGCGTCGGCATGTGGTATTAGGGTCCCACTTTTGTGGACTATTGTGTATTTGTATGATGCCAGGATTTCTGACCATCTCACCAAACGGGCTGAGGCGATTGTGGGTAGATTCTTTGACTCTGAGAATATTGATTTTAGGGGAAGGTGATCAGTTTCTATAACGAAACTTCTGCCATACAGAAATTTGTGGAACTTCGTGAGACCAAAAATTATGGCATATGCTTCTTTATGAAGCTGTGAGTAATTCCGTTGGGCAGAATTTAAGGTAGCGGACTCGAATGCAATTGGAAGAAGTCTATCACCATGTTTATGGCACAGTACTGCTCCAACCCCTATTTGACTTGAATCTACTGATAGGACGAGTTGTTTTGATGGGTCAAAAAGGACTAGGCATGTTTTTTCGGACAACAGCTGTTTGGTGCTGGAAAATGCTGACTGATGGTCTGCTGTCCACAGCCAAGGGGTATCTTTACGGAGCAGTGAATGAAGTGGTGCAAGAACTGATGAAGGACAAGCCAAAAAGTTATGAAAAAAAGTTAACAACCCCAAGAATGCTCTTAATTGAGTGACATTAGTGGGAGGAGGCATTTCATGGAGGGCCCTGACTTTTGATGGACTTGGAAAACGACCCTGTGCCGAAATTACTGAACCTAAAAACTCCAGTGAATTTACAAAAAATTCGCATTTTTCAACATTTATTTTTACGTTATACTTATCCAGTATTGTTAGGACAGTTTGTAAGCGAGAAAAGCAAAGGTTCTTATCTTCCCCACCAATTAAAATATCATCAAGGAACGCTCCTACCCCTGGCAAATGACCTAAAATGCGGTCCATAAAATTTTGGAAATCAGGAGGAGCTGAAGCTAAGCCAAAAACTAAACGCGTATACCTGAACAACCCGAAACTTGTGTTGATGGTTAGCATTGGTTGACTGTCAGGGTGGACTGCGAGCTGTAGGTAGGCATTGGTTAGGTCCAGTCTGACAAATATAGTACAACCCGTGAATTTGTGTACTATTTCGTCTGGACGTGGGAGAGGGTAAACATCAGTTAGAATTTGGTTGTTGACTGTACGTTTTAGGTCGACACATAAGCGTATAGCACCAGACTTTTTTGGTACACAGACTAGAGGGGAAGCCCATTGGGAGGAAGAAATCGGAATAATGATTTTGTCTTTTTGGAGCTTTTCTAATTCAGATTTCACTTGATCCCGAAGTGCAAAGGGTATGGAGTAGGGGCGCTGAAACATGGGTTTTGCTGAAGGCTTAAGATGGATATGGACAGAGTAATTTTCAATTGGTTTATCATTGTCCTTCAAACCAAAGGCTCGAGGGAAACGTGCAGTGAGGCCAGGTGGGATAAAATTTGAATTAATTTCCCCAAGTGAATTTAATGAACAAGTGACTGGCGGGCTCATGAGGGCCTTGGCCCAGTTAGGGTTTAAGACTTGCAAAATATCCCTACCCAATATTGCTGATGGGGACAATCTAGAGGCTATGAATAATTTGACCCTTGTGGACGTATTATTGGGTTGTTCCATGGACAATTGTACATTGGAGACGCCAGTGACAGCGAGATTGGATGCTGAGGCAGTTGAGACAGAGAGGTGAAGTGGGGTAATAACCAAATCGGGCAAAAGGGAGAATATAGTGTCAGAGTCTATCAGAGTAATAGAACTCCCTGAGTCAACCAAGAAGGGAACAAGGGGACTCTGGTTGATCGAAAATTTAACGAATAACGGTTCAGGACAAGTAAATTTTTCATGACTCATTTTGGCACAACTAGCAAGCAAATAGTTGGGTGTAGGGTGTGGGTCCCCAATGGCAAAACAAGTTGAAAATTCTTCACTAGCGAGTTCAAAGGTTTCCTCCTCAGACTCATCCTCTACATGTTGGTTGGGCGCTATTTCGAATTTTACTGTGGAGAAATGCCTGATGCGTCTACTCCCGACTGTAGACCCACAGTCTGGGAGCTTGGAGTCAGAGACTCCTCGGCCATCCAATGAAGGATGTCCGTCCACCAACACAGGACTTACTACTGAATTTACATTTACATTTACAAGTTGGTTTACTACTTTTTCTGGGGAGAAATGCCTGATGCGTCTACTCCCGACTGTAGACCCACAGTCTGGGAGCGTGGAGTCAGAGACTCCTCGGCTATCCAATGAAGGATGTCCGTCCACCAACACAGGACTTCCTATTGTATTACAATTTAAATAGTTATTGAGGGCCCCAAATGGGTCTTCATTATTTTCAAGCTGTGATTCCTGTTGTTCATAGGAGTTAGGCTCCGCAATAAAAAAATTCTTATGCTGACCTGTATTTCTATTCGGGCAGAATCGCTGTATATGTCCTCTAGTACCGCATTGGTTGCACAGCCATGTGCGGGCGGGGCATTCTGCAGGGTGGTGATTGACATGACAGCCGTTGCACAGCTTCTTCGCCCTCTGTACTGCTGGGTTCCGACCATGAGAGTAGCTGCTTCCAGTAGGTGGAGGTGGACCGTGGGCTTGAAAAGGGCCCCTGCGAGACCAGGTTGTTTTCTTTCGTTGAGGATCTTCTTTCTTGGTCCTCCAGCTTGGCTCCTGATGAAGCGCGGCAACTGAAGGTGTAGGAGGAGGGTGACAAAGAAGCTCCATTGCCTCCTTCACTGCCTCAGCTTTCACTGCAGCTGCTACCATGACGTCGAAGGAGGACCCCTCAGGAAGTGCGAGTAAGGCTCCAACAATTTGTGAATCTTTCATTCCGCCGACGAAGCGTTCACAAAGGAAAGTCTCCATGGCCGCACCAAATTCACAGGGGAGAACTGCCTTCTTCAATGCCGAAGCGAAATCAGAAACTGATTGGCTAGGGGCTCGTCCTAGGGCGGAGAACTGGAAGCGAGACAAAGCTTTGTTGACAGGCGGAGATTCCAAACTGATAAGTTTAGAACGGACGGTCGAGTATTTGGAGCTGATGACCTGTGCTGGAGCAATAGCTGCCTTCAGCCTATCAAACAGCGGTAGAGGGAGGAGAGACGTCAACTTTCCTATCATCTTAGGGTCTTCAGTGATGCCCTCGGCAAACAGAAACAGCTCAAGGCGGTCCAGGAAGGAAGTGATGTTGTCCCCCTCGGCAAACGGCGGGACAGAAGACGACATGATGTAGTAGACAAGCGGCCAACTGATCGAAGGCGAAGTGGGAGACGAGACTCGTCGCCAGTGAGGTAAATGAGAACTCGAAGTTGACAGGTAGAAGGTTGTATTTTCGAATCAATCACAGGGTGGCCTTGGGGCCTATATATACAACATACAGGGGGCAGGTAGACCCTGACGAGCCAATAGGATGGCTCGTTATTATGGCCAATGAGGTGGAGGTACATTATGGTCCCTAGCGGGGAGTTATCAAACTATGGTCAGTCTAGGTCGTACTAGTATAATGTTAACATGGTTATTCTTAGATACATCAGATATAACACTTGATTGTTCACAGATGGCGAACCTGAAAGTGACCTATCGTGTGACAGCGAAGACGAAGCTTTAATATACGGGGATGATGATCGGAAGGGGTACTACTTCCACACCACGTCAGATTCCGATTCTGACTGCTGGTAGCGCTGTAGTCACTCCTCACTTCGCGCTATTGGAACCTGTACAAAGGTCTAGTGATTCAAATCTGCGTTTTCTAAAACATTTGTACCTACGTATATTTATCGGATAAATCTCTTGTATATGTGATCGTAATTCAGTCTTAATCATTAAAATAACGATTTTTCTAAAAAAAAACCATTCTTAAGTGTATTTTTCAGGAGCGTCTAGGGAAAGAAAGTGGTGGAACGGCCCAAGCGCTATCTAGCGACAATTAGATGAACCTTCTCTTCTTTTTTGGCAAGATGGATGTACCTCCGTCATCAACTGATGGTAATGTCTGTAGATATCTGCCTAATCTTTAGAAAACCAGAAGTTTGCTCTCAATGAAAAAGGAAATCAAATCTGAGGCATCGATAAGAAAGGTATTCAGTCTGAAATGAAAATCTATGTACTCGTAGGAAAACAACATTGATTTTTAAAGCATTCTATTATTTACGAAAGAATTAGAAACACAACACGCGATACCTACATCACATTAGCCATCTGATAAAAGTGATAACCTAAGTTTTTGAGCTCCGGAAGGTTCATCTTATCTTCGCTAGGCAGCGCTCACGCCGTTCCACCACTTCCTTCCCCTAGATGCTCCTGTATTTTCCTTTGAAAGCTTCCATGGATACAAGTTAATATTTTGGCAAATTAATCAAACAAGCTATTCCTTGGATACAACACGTTAATGTAGTGACTTCATTAAACCTACAAATTTTGTAGGTTAAGTATCAGTTTGTAAACTTTGAGGAGCAGTTGAAACATTCGAGGTGGTGATAACTAGTTTCAGACGCAGAATACGGGGTGGAATAAATATAACTATCCCGAATTTAGTACATGGAATTTTGATTGATAGAATTTTACTCTCGATAGAAATTACTGGAAGACTTATACTGAATGATTAAAGTTTAAATAAGGAGAGAGACGGAAGGAAAGCACATGTTGGATAGAAAGAAAACCCTGTGGAGTACTTGAAAGAAACCACCCCGGTTTACTCCTTTGCTGATTTAGGTAGTTAGATACGCGTCCTATCAAAACCGTGATGTCTAAGAAGGGAGAACGTGAAAAAAATTGGCTAATTTGAGAGGAAATGTGAATTTTAAACAAATAAAATCACAATTTCATCACGATCCTACCAATAAAGCCATCACATGAAAAATTTTGGCTTCACTATAGTTGTTTGAACTTTCCTAGCTTCACCTTTTGTTCAAAGTACGTGCTGCATTAACCCGAGGCATATCCCACGAACTAACCAACCGCCTAGCCTACTGAGGGGTACAATGGAAATTTATCCTGCCGAGAGCCCCGCATTTTGGAGGCTTATGGGAAGCTGCCGTAAAATTCGCTAAATGACTTATACGTATAACCCTCCGCAACCAGACGACCAATTTTCAGACATTTAGTACTATAATAGCCCGGGTCGAATCGATATTGAACAGCCGTCCACTAGTCTACCAATCCAGCTCACCTGATGACGTTCTTGTACTCACGCCCAGACACTTTCTGGTACAGCGCCCATTAACTGCCCTTCCTGAGTCTTCAATAGACCACCCTGCCAGCACCCGATTAGTACCAAAATGGACGTTTGTAAATCAGACGACCGATCAGTTTTCGAAGCCCTGGAGTACCAAATGTTTATTAGACCTGCAAGCACGTTCCAAGTGGAACACCCCTGATAGACCCCCCGCCATTGGATATGATCACTGGACTGTTCCCCGGCTTGGACTGTTCCGAGTAGCACAAGTACGAATCAATACCGGTGATATCTGAATACCGATAGTCAAGCCCCATTAAAAAGTTCCTTTTTGTGTGTGTGTGTGTGTGGGGGGGGGGGGGGGGAGTGGAGGATGTTTGAACTTCCCTAGTTTCACAAACGGTGATTTCAAATCAACCGCCTAGACCCGGTTCTGAGGCGCCCCTACCAGAGGTCAGCACTACACCATTCTTAACCCGACTAAAACCCATATTCCAATAATCCATAAACCGGATTACAAGAACCAGTACGAGTATATTTTTGAGCAATAGAAGAACGTTAAATATTACCAATTACACTAGATTACAAAATTTAGGGGTGGTCTGGCTGCCTCGTTCTTTCACCACTTTTCTTATGGTATTTGGTGAACTGAATCCGAATCTGACGTCAGTTTTTTTTGTTTACGTCGGATTTTCAAGATATAGCTTGTTTTAAGATTTTTCTAGTTCTCACTTTTCTTCATTTTTTAGTGAAAACTCATCTTGCTCAAATCTCCTCAAAAAGTACTCAGACTTATACGAAATTTCATGTAGAACCCGAATATGTACTTAGTTTTTAAGTAAAACTGTGTCAAACCCCCTATTTTCCACAAAACGTATCAAAAAAACACCGGTTCTCAACGTTTTTTCTTCGGGTTTTCCCTTACATTTTGCCACTTGAAAAAAAAATTAAGGCTAAAAAAATTTTTCTCGGGCCTTTACTTTGTAGGGGGGACACCCCAGAGGAGAATGAGACCAATCGCAGCCTCCTAAACCCATCAACATCGAAGGAATTAGCTTTTTCATGGCACTGAGATGACAATTCACAAAAACCGTTAATTAGTTTTTCGAGATAAGTATGTGCGTTCCTAAATCTGTTTTCCTCAAATGGATTTTCCTTTCTTCTACATTTTGTATACTTGTCACCTATTAAGAGTAAGATCGAAAATAGGTACTCAAAGGGGGAGTAAATCATAATTGGGAAACTCTTGTTTTACTGAGTGATTTTAATTCAGTTTTACGAACGAAACACAATAAACTGCAGAAAAGTTAACGGTGTAAATCTGTTTCATGAAGGCTCAGATGAATCAAAAGTAGGTAAAATGTTTGGTTGTTCCTCCACCTCAGAGGTTCCACCAAGATATGAAAACCATGGAAGAACGGTACAAAGGGTATTGGGAAGTTCACATGATGGCGGACTATTGTTGGACCTTAAAAAGAGATTTACCTCAGGCGGCGAAGTTTTCTCTACATAGATGCCGGCGATGAAACCTCTGAGGTGGAGGAACAACCAAACATTTTACCAACTTTTGATTCATCTGAGCCTTCATGAAACAGATTTACACCGTCAACTTTTCTGCAGTTTATTGTGTTTCGTTCGTAAAACTGAATTAAAATCACTCAATAAAACAAGAGTTTCCCAATTATGATTTACTCCCCCTTTGAGTACCTATTTTCGATCTTACTCTTAATAGTTGACCAGCATAAAAAATGTAGAAGAAAGGAAAATCCATTTGAGGAAAACAGATTTAGGAACGCACATACTTATCTTGAAAAACTAATTAACGGTTTTTGTGAATTGTCATCTCAGTGACATGAAAAAGCTAATTCCTTCGATGTTGATGGGTTTAGAAGGCTGCGATTGGTCTCATTCTCCTCTGGGGTGTCCCCCCTACAAAGTAAAGGCCCGAGAAAATTTTTTTTAGCCTTAATTTTTTTTTCAAGTGGCAAAATGTAAGGGAAACCCCGAAGAAAAAACGTTGAGAACCGGTGTTTTTTGATACGTTTTGTGGAAAATAGGGGGTTTAACACAGTTTTACTTAAAAACTAAGTACATATTCGGGTTCTACATGAAATTTCGTGTAAGTCTGAGTACTTTTTGAGGAGATTTGAGCAAGATGAGTTTTCACTAAAAAATGAAGAAAAGTGAGAACTAGAAAAATCATAAAACTAGCTATATCTTGAAAATCCGACGTAAACAAAAAAAACTGACGTCAGATTTGGATTCAGCGCACCAAATACCTTAAGAAAAGTGGTGAAAGAACGAGGCAGCCAGACCAACCCTAAATTTTGTAATCTAGTGTTATCACCGATTAAGTTTACCCCCCGAAAGTAGTAATTCAGAGCAACATACTTGCCGCCCCCAGTCCCGCCCTGCTCTGCCAACTTCCTCAGTTCAGAACATTGTATTGCCGAAATCACCAGTCTTACTCTGTTGCTGCTCAATAACGTTTTTATACCGCTTTCATCCGCTGATTATACACGTCTTTATACTGATAATTGCAGTACTCATTCTCCCGCATCCCGAGGTGAAAACAATAGTGTTGCTCTCTGTCAATCCGGATTACATTCAGCTTCTTCTTAAAAAATCCAGTTCCTTCGTGGAAAATCATAAAATCAACTATTTTACGGCAGAATCCTCTGTGTCTACGTTGTTATGTGAGGAGGTTATACTGACCGGGTGGTCGGATGACTGGCTGACGATTCTTGAAATCTGAAAGTTTCTTTTGATGATTCAAATGTTCAAACGAATCTAACCGACTGGTTTATACCTGGTTAGCCTCGGGCTAGAAGGGGTCTTGCGATGTACAGTTTGCTCTTCCTTTCAGGTATTTGGGTGCAATGGTGTCCTCAAACGGTTCGATTCCAGATCTCGCCATGTCGTCTCTGACCTGCAGCAAATAGATTTATCGGAGTTAAGATTCAAAGTCAATCAAAAGAGTTGAAAAAATGCTTTCGTGAACAGTTTTAACATAGAAGTTTTGACAAAGAAATGCAAATTTTAAATTTATTTTTTCTCAGAGTTGACAATTTATGGACAGAAATGGCGCGGAATTGATTCTAATTTATGCCTATAACTTCACCGCACAGTGGCGGCTGGTGAGGACAGGCTTGGTAGGCAACGCATTGCCAGGCACAGTTTTGGACAATTTTTGAAAAGAACGAACGATCTATTTGTATACTTTCAAACATTCAAAGTGGCAGGTACGACAAGTTTGGATGCTGTGACCAATTATCACAGGACGTACCTTTGGCAGTAGGTGCTATTGCTACTCAAAACTTCGTGATATTGTGCGAACCAATGCTTGACATGGTGTCAGACGCCATGCCCAGAGCTCTCGCTGAGAGACTCCTTCAGATCTATCATATCGACGGAGTTGCGGCGAGTTACTCAATGCTGTCCCAATGACCTATTCTGGTACACAGATGTATCCAAAATGGGGAATGGTACCGAGATTGGAATCTATGGATCCCAGATGGAGCCAATCGGCTCCTCTGGCTGTGCATGCCTTGGTATTTCTCTTGAACAGCCAGGCTAGTCGAGGCTGCTTCCTCCATTAACATAAAGTTAGAGTTGAACTGCTACCAGACTCTCTTCTCCCTATTGCAACGCAACAAAGTCTCCCTGGAGTGGGTGGCAGGGCACAGTGAATCAAGTGAAATGAGATCGCAGACGAAATTAGCAGATAGGGCTCCACTCATTGGTCCAGAGCCAAACACCAAATCCTCCCTCAGAGTGACCATAAATCGGTGTTCTTCTTGAATATAAACCTCAAGATGATGGTTAAACCTCGGAGGGCATCCTCAGCGCCTCTGAAGAGCTGCTGTGTCAGGTCTCAAAGTCAGGTTAGTGGTTGGCCAACAGCCTTTTCCCCTCAACCCTCTGCAGGCGATGTGGAGAGGCTAAAGAGAAGCCCTCTCGCTTAATTTTCGATTTCCAAGCCCTATCAACTCGCAGGTTTCACCTCTTTGGGTCACCCACACCGATGGAGGTATTCCCCTACACTAACCTAGCTCACCAAAGACCACTGCTGGCCCTCTTCAAAGGGGACTCTTTGACTTGAAAACAGAGTCTGCAGAGAAGCACAATAGCCACCAGACTTCAGTACTTTGAGCGCCCCTCTCCCTGATCTGCGGAGTCACAATACTGTCACACCAATTAGGTTATCTCTGAAAACTCCCAGAACAGTCCAAAATCCTTGCTGAACTAAGAATATAGTCTCTTCAACAATATCATAAATATGACTGAAGATGTGAATTCAAGATAATGATCTAGAATTCTCAATTACCTCTTGAGCTTTGGGATCAGAAACTAACCCACATTAGGTGGATTCAACAAAATCATTGTAGAATGCTGGTAGTAGAATAGCTGGATTTGTATACACTTACAATAATTCATGTTTTAGTTTAGAAAGCTCATCTGAAGGGCAGCTATACTACATTTTGATCGAAAATTACCCGAAATTTTGGTCAAAAAGTGAACAAGACAATATTTCAAGATTTTTTAATCCAAAAGTCATGTTCAAAGGTATCCACCAATAACTAGCAAGAGCCGACTTGTAGCTTCTTGTAGGTTACATTTCTGTTGTAAATTTGTGTAACAACGATTGAACATAATATTGTAGTTTCAACTGGAAAGTTTCACCTGAAAATTTACCTTTTCGACTGCTCGCATGACTCTCAATAAGTTCAATCCTGCTAGTTTCTTGAGCTCGTCTATGCTCCACTGGCCAGATGCTATGAGTTCAGCGAATAGAGCTGGATAAGTAGAGACGTCTTTCAGTCCCTCTGGCGTGCTGGGGAAAACAAAATCCGTATTTTGTACATTTATAGAGTTGGTGCTGGAAACTGTTCCAACAAAGATCGGCATTGTCTAGTGAAGCATGCATTTTAGAGGACGTCTCTTCAGCAGAGGTGAGCGTAATCATAATCGTAATTACGATTACGGTTATAATCATAAAAAATTCTATGGTTACACTGTAATCGTACAAAAAGTGTATGATTACAGTCGTATTTTCAGGGTCATTAAAGGCAAGCAGGACCTACCTATATTTCTATCAAGCAATTGTTTCGATTTTATAGAGTAGTCGTAGACCTATTTGCAACAACATAACCTCCAAGTTACCCTAACAGCTCACATTGGGAGTGCAACAGTACTGACCATTCGGGGAGTACTGTGGTATCAGGAGTGTTGAGGCCTAAGACACTCGGGGAGTGCAGTGGTATCTCTTTTTGGGCCTGGGGGTGTAATGGCTAACCCCATCTAGCTGTACAAGAGCCCCTAATTTGAGGCACATTAATCTCAAGATCTGCGATACACAAGCCTGGTGATACTTGGTGTCGGACATTTTTTTTGATTTATCGGGACGGGGCAAGCCCTTAGTCACTTAGACCATAAGTTTGATATATTGTGACAGGATTCTCTTTTTCAATTAAGTACCCGTTTGAAAACCTCTTCTTTCACAAAGTGAAGAAGTTTTTCGGGCGTTTCCCGAGCAATTTCGGCCAGGACAAGAGTACCCTTACCGAAATGCCGGAATCTCGTAGATGCTACAGCAGGACACTCACAGAGGATTTGTTCTGCTGTTTCGACTCCTTCGCAGCAGAGCGGACATTCAACTGTCCTGGCCTTGCCCATCTTGTTGAGATGGTATCTCAGGGGGCAGTGGCCAGTCAGGAGACCCACAATGGTGTGAAGGTCCTTCCTCCTTAGCGACAGCAGAGCTTTTGCTCTTTTTTTAGAGATGGTGATTAGCTGCTTGGCTTGCCTCTGCTTTGGAGTGTTGCACCAGGACGCAGCTCTCTTGCTTTCCTTCCATTTTTGGACCTGTTGAATAATGAAGCTCTTAGTTACCCCGAGTAGGAGTTCAGGACCAAAACATTGGGATTCCGATCCCTGCTTAGCGAGTCGATCGGCTTCTTCATTGCCATCTACTCCTTCATGGCCAGGGACCCAGAGCAAAGTTAACTTATTGCCCCGAGCCGCAGCCTTCAGGGAGTCCAGACAATCCCAGGTTAGCCTTGATGTTATTGATTAGGCTGCAATGACCTTTAGGGCTGCCTGGCTATCAGACATTATGTAAATTTTCGCACCTTTGAGTCGTTTTTTGGCGATCTCTTGTGCGCATATTTCTATGGCATGGGTTTCAGCCTGATAAATGGTCGCTGTTGTTCCTAGGGGTTTAGTTAGGCTGAAATTTGGGCCTTTGATCCCTAGGCCAGCTTTTCCATTCATCACAGACCCATCTGTGTACCACAGAAGTGAACCTGGTTCATATTGAGGCGTGCCTCTTTTCCACCATTCGTCGTTGGACATAGTATCTGCTAGTTTTGGTAGGTTGCCTACAGGAGATCAGTTCTGCTTTCAAGGTGAAAGAACCCAAACGTCAGCTGATGTTCTCATTCACCCCGAAGCCGTCGCATAAGAACGCCCAGTCTTACTAGTTTCCTAAAAACTACTATTATGGAACGAAATTTCACGCTGATTACGATTGAGATTTTAAGTTTCTACTCAAAAGCCAGATAGTTTTCACCATAAACCCTAAACAAATTGTTTTAGACGTTGGAACGTTGAAAGATTATTTCTCACTTGAGGATACACTAACGAACAGGTGAGTGTTAAGTCTATTCAAGGAGGATACGGACAGAGGAGAGATTAATTGGCACAAAATGGACACCACGCAATGCAAGTAAATCGACGCAAGTAAACCATCGAAATTTGAGGGGATTTATATATTTTTTTCTTGCTTGATTCCAAATGTTCATTATTTAAAAAATCATAAACCAAAACGTAATCAGGCGAATCGAGTCCCATAAAACAACATTTCGAGAGTTCTTGTTCTTGGAAACCATCCTACTACCTACAAAAGTCAATAAAAGATGAACTGTCATGAATGGAATGTGAACAATGAAATTTTGACCTACCCCATGCTATCACAGTATAATACTGCGAATCGAGCAAATAAAAAAAGGAAAAATTCACTTCCAAATAACGTAAAATGTAAATAGAAGAAAAATGAAAAGTAAATAATAATTTAAAAAATTCTGCCGAGAGGGTGTGGCACATAGCTTCCTCGTATCCATAACCCGATTTTACGGATGTTCCGATGCATAGCACTAGGTTACAAAATTTAGGGGCTGCCTCGTTCTTTCACCACTTTTCTTATGGTATTTGGTGCGCTGAATCCGAATCTGACGTCAGTTTTTTTTGTTTATGTCGGATTTTCAAGATATAGCTAGGTAGGTAGTTTTAAGATTTTTCTAGTTCTCACTTCTCTTCATTTTTTAGTGAAAACTCATCTTTCTCAAATCTCCTCAAAAAGTACTCAGACTTATAGGAAATTTTATGTAGAATCCGAATATGTACTTAGTTTTTAAGTAAAACTGTGTTAAACCCCCTATTTTCCACAAAACGTATCAAAAAACACCGGTTCTCGACGTTTTTTTTTCGGGTTTTCCCTTAGATTTTGCCACTTGAAAAAAAAAACGTCTGCCAAGTTGGGTGGGCAGTATAGCTTCCTCACTCATTGTAACATGTACGTATAGAATCAGTTGGCGAAAAAATTATGATTCAAAGAGTTATTGAATACCAAAATATTAGCGGTCCACCGTCTAGGACCTAACCCACACAAATCCCTGAAAATTTCATCGAAATTGGTTGAATAGTTGCGGAGTTTTGGTTGTAACAATAAATTTAAAGTTCGCGCATGCGCAACGGCTATTGCTTGACCAATTTGATTGAAAATTATAGGGTGTCTCTTAGAAGTTAGTCCCTAACTAACCTCCAAATTTGAGCAAAATCGGTTCATTAGAAACCGAGAAACCGAGGTTCCAGGAAATTCACGTTTGCGCATGCGCACTCGCTCTTATTGGTCCGAAGGTGCTGAAATTTATAGGGGACCGTCTAGGACCTAACCTGCACAATCCCTGACAATTTCATCAAAATCGGACCACAGGTTAGTATGGTTTTGCCCGGGACAAGGATTGACCTCAGACACACCGACAGACAGACAGACACGGAACCAAAATTGTTCGGGAAGCTCTAAAACGCAAAAAGAAAGTGGAAATTTTGATTTTCGAGGACAATTTTTTTTTTTTTTTTACTTCTTTCACGAATACAAAGCTTCCCTACCTTCGGTAGTGAGGAAGCAAAATTAAGGCTAAAAAAAATTTTCTCGGGCCTTTACTTTGTAGGGGGGACACCCCAGAGGAGAATGAGACCAATCGCAGCCTCTTAAACCCATTAATATCGAAGGAATGAGCTTTTTCATGGCACTGAGTTGAAAATTCACAAAAACCGTTAGTTAATTTTTCGAGATGAGTACCTATGTGCGTTCCTAAATCTATTTTCCTCAAATGGATTTTCCTTTCTTCTACATTTTTTATGCTTGTCACCTATTAAGAGTAAGATCGAAAAAAGGTACTCAAAGGGGGAGTAAATCATAATTGGGAAACTCTTGTTTTGTTGAGTGATTTTAATTCAGTTTTACAAACGAAACACAATAAACTGCAGAAAAGTTAACGGTGTAAATCTATTTCATGAAGGCTCAGATGAATCAAAAGTTGGTACAATGTTTGGTTATTCCTCCACCTCAGAGGTTTCATCGCCGGCATCTATGTAGAGAAAACTTCGCCGCCTGAGGTAAATCTCTTTTTAAGGTCCAACAATAGTCCGCCATCATGTGAACTTCCCAATACCCTTTGTACCGTTCTTCCATGGTTTTCATATCTTGGTGGAACCTCTGAGGTGGAGGAACAACCAAACATTTTACCTACTTTTGATTCATCTGAGCCTTCATGAAACAGATTTACACCGTTAACTTTTCTGCAGTTTATTGTGTTTCGTTTGTAAAACTGAATTAAAATAACTCAACAAAACAAGAGTTTCCCAATTATGATTTACTCCCCCTATGAGTACCTATTTTTGATCTTACTCTTAATAGCTGACAAGCATTAAAAATGTAGAAGAAAGGAAAATCCATTTGAGGAAAACAGATTTAGGAACGCACATACTTATCTCGAAAAATTAACTAACGGTTTTTGTGAATTTTCATCTCAGTGTCATGAAAAAGCTCATTCCTTCGATATTAATGGGTTTAAGAGGCTGCGATTGTTCTCATTCTCCACTGGGGTGTCCCCCCTACAAAGTAAAGGCCCGAGAAAATTTTTTTTAGCCCTAATTTTTTTTTCAAGTGGCAAAATGTAAGGGAAAACCCGAAGAAAAAACGTCGAGAACCGGTGTTTTTTGGTACGTTTTGTGGAAAATAGGGGGTTTAACACAGTTTTACTTAAAAACTAAGTACATATTCGGATTCTACATAAAATTTCCTATAAGTCTGAGTACTTTTTGAGGAGATTTGAGAAAGATGAGTTTTCACTAAAAAATGAAGAGAAGTGAGAACTAGAAAAATCTTAAAACTAGCTATATCTTGAAAATCCGACATAAACAAAAAAACTGACGTCAGATTCGGATTCAGCGCACCAAATACCATAAGAAAAGTGGTGAAAGAACGAGGCAGCCAGACCACCCCTAATTTTTGTAATCTAGTATATAGTAGTTGATTTCAAAACATCAATCTCTAAGTACCTTGCGCTACCCTCATAGGGAACTGACTATCTTTAACCAGTACAATATCATGTTAAATCGAATTGAAGTTATGGCTGTTATAAGGATTTCACGTTTGCGCATGCGCATTGCTCTTACCAGTCTAGGGGTGATGATTTTAGTAGGGGACTATCTACACGCTAACCCGCACAGAAATCGGATGAGAAATGTAGCAGTTATGGCTGTGACAAGGATTTCATGACAGACACACAGAAAGACAGACAAACAGACACAGACAGACAGACACGGAACCAAAATGGTTCAGAAAAGTCTGAAACTTAAACGCAAGTGGAAATTTTGATTTTGGAGCACTTTTTTTTCAACCTTGAAAAGTGAAAACAAAGCTTCCGCTACCTTGATGGACTCGAGAAGCAATAAATAGTGTTCAAATCGACGATGTTACGGCAACATGTCCTATCAAGTTTGGGGCAACTTTTCAGGAGACACAAAAAACTGTACAACGTAACCTATATTCTTCATACGCAGTGTTGCTCTATCGCTATTTTCGGCGGTTTCAAGGCTACCAACCGAATTTTTGGTTTATTATTTTCAATAATGAACCTTTGGAATCGACCAAGAAAAAAAAAATTTTAACACCCCCTCAAAATTTGATGGTTTACGTTTCAAGGTACGTAGAATCCAAAAATCGAATAAAAATTTGGCCGTCCGTCCGCCGTACGCCGTCCGCCGTACGCCGTACGCGGCACTTTTGCCACTTAGCATTGACCGATTTTGATGAAATTTGGTATGTAGGCTCCATTTGGGGTCTAGTTGTGCCCCGAAGATTTTGGTTGATGTAGGTCACTTCTAAGGGTTCCAAAATCAATTTTGAAATTTTGAAAACGCCCTAACTCAAAAAAATTTGATATAAAGGTATTGTTTTTCCTTCAATTTAAGATTCTATAGAATTTTTAGAATTTTTTGAGACCACCCGGAGCTCTGTAGGACAAACCGTTCGCTCACTACGAGAATTTAAAGTTTGGACGTACGATAAATCAGAAACACGAGTGTGAATCGCAAAAGAGGCCTAATCTCCGTTGAAATTAAAGCTGACCGAAATGCGATCGATGTTTTTCTTCATGTTGGATCGTTGGTGGCTTTGCAGACGAGTGATCTATATAGAAAAATAAAAAATAATAAACCATTGTGTAATAATTTGCAGCGTTTTAATAATACCGATCGATTCCCCACGAAAATACGAATCCAGTGGTATGAAAAACTCAATATGCCCATATATGGTCATACGACATGTTGTCGTAACATCATCGAAATAAGCTGTGCTCAGTTCACCCTACTAGGGATTTCTAAACCACCCAGTTTGATACCCTCGTCCTGCCATCCAATTTTGGTTTATTATTTTCAATAATAAAACTTTGGAATCGACCAAGAAAAATTTTTTTTTTTTAACCACCCAAAATTTGTTGGTTTTTTTTTTTTTTTTTTTTTTTTTTTTTTTTCGGCAGGTAGGTGAGAAAATCTTTAAGATCCACAGGTGGAGTTGGATCTCGTAAGATACCCTGAAGGATCCGCGACTTCAAGGTTATGTGGGATTCAAACCCACTAAAAAAACACCTCCTTTTCTCCCACGTTGGATGATCAGCCTGGAACTGTTTAACACATTACTTCAGGCTGAGTCCTGGGGCACTTCATCAGTTCTGGATGGCGGGACGGACCAGGTGTTCCCTTCTCTGTCTCTCTCGTTCTAACAATGTCTTCCTTGTCAGGATACTCTCTGCGTACGCTGCCACAAGACTCCAGCTCCTCTCACCTTCCAGCATCTTGCTGACGACAGCTTCTGGTGTTGGAATTTGGGGAGTTAATCCCAGCTCTGCCAGCAGCTGGCTTCTTTCAGCCGCCCATTTGGTGCATTTGAAAAAGGTGTGCAGCGCATCATCATCTTCTCTCTTCTGACAGTGCGGACATGTTGGGACAGTTACCTTTCCCATTTTATGTAGATAGGCATAAAACAGTCCATGTCCTGTGAAGAATTGTGTGAGGAAAAAGTTCAACTCTCCATGCTTCCTGTCCGTCCATTTCTGGATGTTTGGCACTAGCCGTGCGGTCCACCGTCCTCTATATTCTCTTGTCCATATCTCTTGCCAGCTTACCATCGTGCAATCTCTTTCTTCCTTGGCTATGCGGGACCTGTCTCCTTCATTCCTTCTGTCGAAAATTCTTTTTCTCTCTGAGGCCATCAGCTGGATCGGTATGACACTGGTAAGCACAAAGATAGCGGGTTCTGACACTGTTCGGTATGCACAGGCGATTCGTAGAGCTCCTCTTCGCTGTACAGCTATCAGTCTCTGTCGGAGATACGCCACGCTCAGTGCATCCGCCCACACCTCCGCTCCATACAAGAGAATTGACTCCACCACTGTCATCATCAAGCGTCTCTTGCATGGTCTAGGGCCATTTATGTTTCTCATAAGGTGACAAAGAGCTGCCGATTTTTGTGCAGCCCTGTCTGCAGTCCTTTTTAAATGTTCACCAAAAGTGATTTTTGTGTCCAACATGACTCCTAGATATCTGGCTGCTGGTTTAGTTGTTATTTCAGTGTTTCCGATCCGCATTGGGATGATGGTAGGTATGCGCTTACGGGTGAAGATGACTACCTCTGTTTTTGATGTAGCTAGTGCCAGGCTATGTTCTTCCATCCACTCCGTTACTCGTGTCATGATCTGCTCCAACTTGGCTTGGGCTGAATCCATTGTCCTTGCGAGTACTACTGCTGCCACATCATCAGCATATCCAACAAGGAAACAGTCCTCAGGCATTTCCAATCTTAGGACCCCGTCGTATGATGCATTCCACAGTTGAGGACCTAGTACAGATCCCTGAGCAGCCCCTGATGTGATATCCTTCGTTCGTACCCCTTGAGCAGTCTCATATGTTAGTGTTCTGTTCTTAAGGTAGCTGTCCATAACATTCAGTAGATAAGGTGGAACCCTGAAATCAATGCTAAGGGCTTTTAACATATCCGACCATCTTGCAGAGTTAAAGGCATTTTTCACATCAAGGGTCACCAGGAGTGCAAGGTTTCTGTTGTACCGGCTGCCTTCCTGTGATCTTCTTACTGCAGTCACCACATCTGTCAGTGCATGGACAGTTGAACGACCCTTCCGGAAACCATACTGTCTGGGGGATAGATCTCCCGCTTGCTCTATTGCAGGCAGTAGCCGGAGCAGAAGTAGTTTCTCATAGCCCTTTCCAGCTGTGTCCAGCATACACAATGGTCTCCAGGATGACGGCAGGCTTGGGTCCCCTTTACCCTTATCTAAGAGGACCAGGCGAGCAGCCTTCCATCGCTTGCTAAAGACCCCAGCACCAAGGCATGCATTATACATCCTCAGGAGCAGCTGTGGGCAGGCTTCCGTGGCTATTTTGAGTACCTCTGACGGTATGCCATCAGGTCCAGGCGCTTTTTTGTTTTTTAATGCTCCAATTGCTTTTTTTAGTTCGTCCACTGTAAATAGGGGTGTGTCTGTTCTTCTTACACTTCTATAATCTATATCTCTGGGAGGATGGGTTGGGAAGAGGCCATTTACGATGGACTCCATGACCTCCTCATCCATAAGGCTCGAACGACTTTGTGCCTGTAGTTTTCCTGTCACTATCTTGTAGCCGCGACCCCATGTGTCTACATTTATTTCGTCGATGATTTTTTGCCAGCAATCCGCTTTGCTTTTATTTATTTCATGACGGAGTTTCTTCCTAGCTTCTGCAAATTCTGTGTGTATTGTCGACCAATTTTCTTGCCTCCTTGTTCTCTGCGCTCTGCGCCTCAGTTGGTTACATATCCTCCTGAGCCTTGCAATATTTTCATTCCACCAGTAAACTGGAGGCCTTCCTGTTTGTAGGACTTTTTTGGGCATAGATGCATTGCAGGCTTTGGTCAGAATCTTCATTGTTTTATTCACAGTTACCTCAGCATCCAGAGCACTTAAAACAGACATGCCTGGAGTCTGAGATGTGGTACTTGGTTGTTGCCTATGATCATTTGCAGCCATTTGTTTATCTCCATCTAGTAAAACCTGTACCATTTTTTCTCTATCTAGTTTTGCCAAATTCCAACCTTTAACCTGGTCTATGTCTCTGCGTGGGGTGCCTCTTTGTGGTGTTGTAATTTGAAAGTCGAAAGTTATGTACTGGTGATCGCTACCTGTGAACTCGTGCATAACCTTCCAATTACGGACCTTTCTGGCAGCAGTTTCTGTAGCTAGGGATATGTCTGGTATGGTACCTCGTTGTCCTGGTCGGTGGAAGGTAGGTGTATCGCCTTCATTTAGGATCACCAATCCTTTCCTCGCTGCCATCTCTAGAATGAGCCGGCCCCTCCAATCAGGGTCAGGCATGCCCCATTCAAGGGCTCTAGCATTGAAATCTCCTGCAACAATTGTGTCACCTGTAGTATTCTGGACAGCATCCTCCAGTTCACCCAGCTTCCTTTGGAAGTGCTGAATGGGTTCATTCGGTGTGAAATAACAGCTGAAGTATGTGACTCCCCCTCTCTTTAGCCAAACATACCCCACTCCACTTCCATGGTCCTCAACATGTCCATCTGACACTGACCATATTGCTGCTGTTCCCGTGTTGTCCGTGTACCATTTCAGATTTATTTGATTATGATGCTGCTCACTAATGATCGCAATGTCAATATTTCTCTCCCGTACGAGTTGTTGCAGCAGGTTTTGTGCTGTTGTACCTCTGTGTAGGTTACCCTGTAAGACCTTGATCATTGCTTGCCTGTTGTCTTGGCTGCCTCCTCCGTGGCATTGAGTAATATTCATTTGTGGGTTGGTTCATTACTGGCATGGATCAATGGCTCTCATCCGTGACCTCCATGCCCTTTGGAAGGCTGGGCAACCCTCTGAATCGACAGTGTGATTACTCTTTAGGTTTGCTCTCGCACAGTTAGCACACTTTCGGATTCCACTAGTGCAGGCATTTGTTCTGTGGTCCCCAGCACATTTGGCGCATGTATCTTCACCAAAGCATCTTGCTTGAGTATGTCCAAACCCTTGACATTTGAAGCATCTTGTGATGTCCAAATAGTCCACTACCCGACACTGTTCAAACCCTATGTAGATAGGCTGCCTTTTGATATTTGAAATTTGTTGGTTTACGTTTCAAGGTACGTAGAATCCAAAAATCAAATAAAAACTTGGCCGTCCGTCCGCCGTACGCGGCACTTTCCCCACTTAGCATTGACCGATTTTGATGAAATTTGGTATGTAGGCTCCATTTGGGGTCTAGTTGTGCCCGAAGATTTTGGTTGATGTAGGTCATTTCTAAGGGTTGAAAAAGGAGGTTTGAAATTTTGAAAACGCCCTAACTCAAAAAGTTTTGATATAAAGGTATTGTTTTTCCATCAATTTAAGATAGTATCGAATTTTTAGAATTTTTTGAGACCACGCGGAGCCCTGTAGGACAAACCGTTCGCTCCCTACGAGAATTTAAGGGTTGGAATTACGATTAATCAGAAACACGAGTGTGAATCGCAAAAGAGGCCTAATCTCCGTTCAATTTTTAGCTGACCGAAACGTGATCGATGTTTTTCTTCATGTTGGTTGGTGATAACAAAGGCAAAGCCGTGTTCTTGGCAGACGAGTGATCTATATAGAAAAATTATAAACCTTTGTGTAATAATTTGCAGCGTTTTTACCCTACTCGCGGCTTGCAGAGTTTTGTTCCCCTGCTGCATGTACCTCAGCTATCAGTATGTGCATTTCATATAGACCTTTATTGATTGAACTAAATCTGTACAACTATTACGTCGAGGCTGATGAGAGCTGAAGTGGCTTATTGAATCCGCTTATCAAGGAGCGGTTCGGACCAATTAATTGGCAGGTAGGTACTTACTAATTAATTCCATCATATCCGGCTCCGAGGCCAACGCTGTCGACACCTGCAACCTGCCTGATGTGATTTATATGGGCTGAAAATCAACAAAATAACACTAATGTATTACAAACAACAATTGACAGAATTATATGGCGGAGGGAGGGTACACACCCTCCCTGATAATATTTTATGATTTAATACCTAAAGGTAGACACGTGATTTATATTTTACGTATTCTTTATATTTAAGAAATAAATCTAATAAAGAAATTGCTGCTACAGGGAGTTAATAAAATGGGACAACAAAAAACCTTTGAAAATTAATTCTTCAAATAATTTTTACAAACGTTTCAGGGACATTTTTTCGACTCGTTGTGGTATTTTGAGCATGACCGTAAGACCTTCTAATAAATGTTGAATTAAATATACTGGGTGTTTCACGAAAAGGTTACACCCCCTTCGTTTCCCCCAAATACAGCGTAGAAAATTGGGACCAACGCTATTCTTCATGATTTTTTAATAATTGAATTGCGTGAAATTGACACTAACTTCATTTTTTCAAATGGAATCCCCTCTTTTTGGTTTATTATTTTCAATAATGAACCTTTGGAATCGACCAAGAAAAAATTTTTTTTCAACACCCCCTCAAAATTTGATGGTTTACGTTTCAAGGTACGTGGAATCCAAAAATCGAATAAAAATTGGGCCGTACGCGGCACTTTAGCCACTTAGCATTGACCGATTTTGATGAAATTTGTATGTAGGCTCCATTTGGGGTCTAGTTGTACCCAGAAGATTTTGGTTGATGTAGGTCAGTTCTAAGGGTTCCAAAATGAATTTTGAAATTTTGAAAACGCCTTAACTCAAAAAATTTTGATATAAAGGTATTGTTTTTCCTTCAATTTAAGATTCTATAGAATTTTTAGAATTTTTTGAGACCACGCGGAGCTCTGTAGGACAAACCGTTCGCTCTCTACGAGAATTTAAGTTTTGGACGTACGATAAATCAGAAACACGAGTGTGAATCGCAAAAGAGGCTTAATCCCCGTTCAAATTTTAGCTGACCGAAATACGATCGATGTTTCTCTTCAAGTTGAATGGTTGGAGGCTTTGTAGACGAGTGATCTATGGAAAAATAATAAACCATTGTGTAATAATTTGCAGCGTTTTTCGACGCTGAATCACAGGGTGTCATTCGTTCTGAGGAAGACCAAGATTTCAAGAGGAAAAATTAATATTTCTTTCATAAAATCATCTGTTTTGTGGTCGGAATCATGTTTATTTTTCATTTTCTATCCTCCTTTTATTTTTAACCCCACCGTAGACGGTACCAAGCCGGTGGTTCAAAAGGAGGAGAGGAATTGAAAAATAAACATGATTTCGACCACAAAACAGATGATTTTATGAAAGAAATATTAATTTTTCCTCTTGAAATCTTGGTCTTCCTCAAAACGAATGAGACCCTGTGATTCAGCGTCAAAAAATGATGAAAAAACATGTGCCACACTTAGAGTTCTCCAAAACCCAATTTTTGTGCAATTGTGGAGTTGCGCAACTTGAAGCGTTCAAAAAGCCAGGTTAATCAAAAAAATCAATAAAAAATTAATCAATAAAAAAATCGGTTGGGGTATGAATTTTTCATGAAATTTGACGTAGATGTAATAATATATATAATAATATATAGTATATGTGATAATAAAGGGGGTTCCATTTGAAAAAATGAAGTTCGCGTCAATTTCGCGCAATTGTGCGAAAGTATTTTTCTTGAATTCCTCACAAAAAATCCTGAAGAATAGCGTTGGTCCCAAATTTTTACGCTGTATTTTGGGGAAATGCCCAAAATAGATTGCCTTTTCGTGAAATACCCTGTATAGATGGAAAGAGAATTAAATTTTTATACATCTCATGCAATGCTATAATTTTTCCCAAACAAGATTGAAAGATTGATTCATTTCCGTAAACCTGTGTTAGTTATTAGTGCTGTGCAGCGATAGGTCTGAACTCGTTAATACTGAAGGTCAATAACACGAAAAAATTGTACAAATAGAAATCATCCAGAAAATAAAAGGTAAAACAAAGTTAGAATTTAGTTCGAGGTAGGACATGCGAAATTAAGTGAATTTATTGAACATGTTTCTCTTCATTTACGCCTAAATATATAAATTATATTTATCAATAAAGTACCTGCTGCATCGGCAATCGTCGCAGTGTCTTTGCAGGTAAGGAATTGGGAGTAAAAATTGACCATAACTAAACCTCCGTTTAGCCCCTGCAACAACCAAAGAAAAGGCTCAATCTTTGGTAGGAAGGTACTTGGCGGCTTAGTGGCGGGTACCTAGGTAGGCGTAGATATTAGACTGTCACCAAAAATATTTCCTCCTGTATTATTTATATAGGTGGTGGTAAAATTGCACTAATTTCTTTGAGGTACCTACTTGGTGATGAGAGAATAATTTTTTTCGGACATAAGAAGAAGAAGAAAATGGTTTATTAAAGAAATTGACTTACCACAAAAATAATAATTACAACGGCAAAATAAACAATACAACATGGTTCTTTTCGAACCGCCTTCCGGAAGATCGGACCCTTTTGGGTGAGGCACAAAGCAGGAATCGTTAAAATTATACAATCAACCCCTTGGTTAAAAATGTAAAAAAAACCTCAAAAAATACTTTTCTTGTCTCCCTTAACAAAATTCTACAATTTTGAACCATTCCTGCTGTCGGAAATATAATTAAATAACATAATTTCGTGGGGTTCCGGGTAAAAGTGACCAAGTAACATTTTAAAAATTTTACAGGGGAGCGATCTGAAGTTTTGCCTATTTTCTACTTACTAACACTGGTTCTGTAATGTCTCAACCGACTTTGTTTCGGTTTTTCCTAGTCGTATAGGTATTTAGCTATCGATCTCCTATGATACCGCGCTTAAAAATACACTTCAGGTTAAATTTCAGCTATTTATTCCGAAAAACCGTATTTGATCAATTTTACCTGCATGGAGTTTCGATCTCTATTGACTTGGTCACTTCAATTCTTTGACTAATGAGACGCTCACCTACATGAAATTGAAAAATTTAATGGCTTTTTGTGGACTGGATCATGTTGCTAAGCTTATAGTAACAATGACATACCAATTTCTGTTAGAAAAGGTTCCGCTTCATCTACTAATGTATTTGGTAATTTTCACTTGCCCGCTATGGTTCAATTTCGAACAATTAATCATTTCAGAATAAATTAATAATAAATAGTATAAAACTTTATTAAATCATCATTTTCATCAATAAAGTGGTATTTAAAATAACGCAATTCAGAAGGTGGTCGCAGAAAAACAAATTTAGGGGTCCAGGTCTTCATTTTCTTCATCAGAGAATGAAGGCTCAGGCAACCGCTCCTTGGTACCACCACACTTCTTGTTAGAGACTGGAATGGCCTCATACCAATGATGGTATTCCTCTGGGATGGCTGAGGTTCGACAAAGTTTAAGGAGATCTTCTTTCTTGGCTTTAGGAATCGGAATTAGTTTTTTATATAAATTGTCCAGCCTTGTTGGTAATATGGTGGGAGTTATTTTTGTGGAATTCTTCCTCCAGTTCAATAGTATCTCATGGTAATCAGAGTTATAGTCGTAGCTGTAAAATATACTATTTGGTCACGCTTTTTGATACTTCAATCTTTTAATTTTCAGCCAATTAACCTTGACTCCATTCGAATCGATGGATCGGTTTACAATTACGCTATTTGCCAGTTTTTTCAGGTCCACGAAATCTTGAAACTACTGCTCTGTTACTAGGTATGGTTTATTTTTGGACTTTCTATCTGATCGAGCAAGCCTCATGACCGTCATGCATTCTTGCATGGTGTATACGGGTACATAGGTTTTAGCTGATTCAATCGCGCTGTGCATTGAATCAGCTTCCATGTAGGAATGACCAGAATCCCAGATGGTCATGATTGAACGAAATTGAATTGAATTGTTCGAAATTGAAGCATAGCGGGCAAGTGAAAATTACCAAATACATTAGTAGATGAAGGGGAACCTTTTCTAACAGAAATTGGTATGTCACTGTTACTAGAAGCTTAGCAACATGATCCAGTCAACAAAAAGCCATTAAAGTTCTCAATTTCATGTAGGTGAGCGTCTCATTAGTCACAGTGACCAAGTGACCAAGTCAATAGAGATCGAAACTCCATGCAGGTAAAATTGATCAAATACGGTTTTTCGGAATAAATAGCTGAAATTTAACCTGAAGTGTATTTTTAAGCGCGGTATCATAGGAGATCGATAGCTAAATACCTATACGACTAGGAAAAACCGAAACATAGTCGGTTGAGACATTACAGAACCAGTGTTAGTAAGTAGAAAATAGGCATCGCTCCCCTGTAAAATTTTGAAAATGTTGTTTGGTCACTTTTACCCGGAACCCCACGATTTGTACTTTCAAGTGTACCACCAATCAACTAAGTGAGTCAAAATTCCGGCCAATTTGACAAATTTCAAAAGGTCAACATTTCTAAAAGACGGGAATTTGAATGGCAGTGTTCCATTTTCCTACTCACCGTGGAGAACATTCGATTAGGAAAGACCTGTTTTCGACTTAGGCTCCTCCCTAGTCTAACGGGAGAGAAACAAACGGGAGAGATACAAAGGAAACAGTTAAAAAGTTTAAAACTACATATTTCCCATTTTGGAGATAAGATATGAATAAATATTTAGTTCTTGCAACTGAATTGATAACAAGCCATCGACTAAGTTCGTCAAAATTTCCGCAACTTAAACAAATTTCCTACGGCCATTTTTAAAAGATGGGGTTTTCAGTGACAGATAATTTTTCCTACTTACCGCGGAGGACTCTTGATTAAGCATTAGTTTTAGCTTTCATTAAAGCTAGAAAAAGCTTCTTTAATTTCGTTATTTTCATTAAAAGCTACGTTAATTGCATTAAAGTACCTGTTTGTTTAGAACGAAAGCAGCTCCTAGTCTAACAGGAGAGAAAGACGCAGAAGAAGAAATACACGCGGGAGAGATGCGAAAGAAAGAGCTTGGAGCTGCTCAAGTCGCGTACTCTGTCCGCAGACCGCTCAACTGCCTTTCGTTTCCGGGACGTTTTTTGGTGTTTCTTTTTTTTTTAAGTAAGATAACTTTATTATTATAATAATATTATATGTTACGTATAATATTACGTGTAGACAGCACAACTGTAATATTATATTATAATATTACAGTTGTGCTGTCTACACGTAATAACAAAAAAACAAAACAAAAAAAAAACATGATACATGATTAAGGATTAAGGATTAAGGATCTTACGATTGTCCCTTACAGTAATTAATATAATTTGAAAAGTAGGTACAGTAATAATTTTAAATATTTTTTAGTATGGCGTCTTGGGGTCGTTTGCTTTTGAGTCATCATTCTAATCGAGGTAAGGGTGGATTTTCAGCCATCTGGTTCATGAGAGGGTTCGGGTGGTTTAGCATTTTTGCGTGGAGCTTTTCATAGTTTTCTTTTATTGTCTCTTGCACGGTGGGAATGCTGAGATCAGAGTGAAGGACCGAGTTCTTGATGTACCATTGGTTTCCCGTGATCATTCTTAACACTCGATTTTGTGTGGTTTGAACTTTCTTGAAGTGGGTTTCCGCTGCTGATCCCCATAGTCCACAAGAAAACCGCCAAATTGGTCGGATGAGGGATAAGTAAAGGAGTCGTTTACTTTCGAGGGAAAGTGAGGGGCGTTCGTCCAGCAAATGTTTCAGGGAGCGGATCCTCGTACGCACTTTTGCTACCTGCGTCTTCACATGTTCGCCCCATGTTAGTTTTTCATCTAGATGGACTCACAAGTATCTGACATTTCCAGCGAGTGGGATGTTGGTTCCGTTGAGGGTGATGTGGGGGGTTCCTGATTTCTCCTTTGGTACGAAAATTTCACCACTGTAGACTTATGAGGGTTCATTACCGTGCGCCACGAATTACACCATTCGCTCACCGAATCACAATACTCTTGAAGGCTACGTTTAGCTTCGTCGCAGGTCGGTGCTGTGCTTAAAGCAGCCCCGTCGTCCGCAAATTAGGCCAGCATAGTTCCTTCTGGAGTCGGAAAGTCACTAGCGTACATGAGGTACAAAAAGGGTCCCTAGACACTACCCTGCGGAATTGACGATGCACTAGCTGCCCTGGATACAGAATTATGGTATTTTACAGAAAAGGTGCGACCAGTAAGATAACTTGTGACTATTCGAAAGTATGTGTCGGGTAAGTGTGGCTTTATTTTGTATAATAGACCTGGAATCCATACTTTATCAAAGGCCTTTTCGGTGTCGAGGTAAAGCCCAAGACAAACTCCTCCTTTCTGACCGACTTCAACGCGCCGAAGGCGCGCGAAAGAGGAGGTACTCAATTCGGGTTGTCGTGGGACGACGATTTTTTTTTTGTATGTCCGAGTCGCTTGCATTTCTTTATTCTGGTATCAATCTGTCTGATTCTTTTTGAAATGTGTTCTACCAGTATCCGTGGTGGTCCCATTTCAAACAGATTTCATTTTGGTTTGTTAAAAGTATCGAAAATTTGTGAAAGAAGTTGAAAAACGTGGTTCCCGTTTTCGGGAATATTGGTCCGCATTCACTCTTCTTGCCCTGTGACTTCCGGCTGAGTCGATGGAGGACCATTTGTGTATAGTCAAATTGAAGGTCTGATTGTAAGCTTTAAAATGATGTGCTATATGAGGGGGGTTCCGATAACTGCTGCGGGGAATGAAAAACGGGGAAATTATAGTGGCTTTTAGGTCAGAACCTGCATGAGCCATATCAAACGTGTCTACGAATGCTCATGTATGTGAGTTTTCCTACCAAGTATGAGCGATAATAATTATCTAGTACTACTATAATTATTATAGTACTGTTAAGTAGTTAGGTATTCTACCAAGTGGGTGTAGCACATAGCTCCCTCGTCATTCATAATATAGTTGGATATCTAATGGTATAGGAGATCGTCATAACTGCATAGTGCCGAACCAAATATGAGATATGTAGTACAATTTGGTGATAAGAGGGTATTCTACCAAGTGGGTGTAGCACATAGCCCCCTCATCACCGATAACATGATTAGGTAGGTAATAGAAGAGGGCATCGTCAGAACTGCATAGTGCCCTACTAAATATGAGGTCTGTAATAGTACAGTTAGGTGATGAGAGAGTATTCTACCAAGTGGGTGTAGCACATAGCTTCCTCGTCATCCATAATATAGTTGGGTTGGTAATGGTATAGAAGATCGTCAGAACTGCATAGAGCCCTACCATACAATAGTACAGTTAGGTGATGAGAGGGTATTCTACCAAGTGGGTGTAACACATAGCTTCCTAGTCATCCATAATATAGTTGGGTATGTAATGGTATAGGATATTGTCGGAACTGAATAGTGCTGTACCAAATAAGAGGTATATAGTACAGTTAGGTGATGAGAGGGAAGACATAAGACCAGGAACATACAAAGCGGCTGCATGTCAAATTGCCATAGTTTTTTAAAATGTCTGAAAATTGGTTGCAATTCAATTGAGGTTAGCAGAGTGAGCAAAACTATTGAATGATTGGTGAAACGCAGAAAATACTTGTATTGACATACCTACAAAGAAAAAAAGTCTGCCAAGAGGGTGTGACACATAGCTTCCTTGTATCCATAACCCGAATATATAGATATAGACACGGAACCAAAATTGTTCAGAAAGGTCTAAAACGCAAAACGCGAGTGAAAATTTTGATTTTGGAGAACTTTTTTTTTCGTCCTTGAAAAGTGAAAACAAAGCTTCCGCTACCTTGGTAGACTCGGAAGCAAAATTTGACAAGAAAAACTTTTTTCGAGGCACTTGAATACGTGATGATCAAAACACTTGTGGGTTTATGAATAAATACTAGACCAATATTTATCCAATAAAATCCTTTGAAATTCAGCTCATTAACTCATAGGTACTGTATTTGGTAGACAGCAGTTAGTTACTAACTAACTGCTGTCTACCAAATACAGTACCTATGAGTTAATGAGCTGAATTTCAAAGGATTTTATTACCCCAGAAAGATATTATACCCCAACTGTTGGGGTGCCCTTAGTTGACCCAGAAACGTCGTGAAGGATATCTTGGTTTGAGGACTCTGACTGAATCATAAAAACAGCCAAGGTACCTACCTGGCCCAACTAACTTCGAGCTAAATGTTTCAATGCTTTAAATTTTTTTCTCGGATCTCGTTAGTTATCCTCAAGCTATCTCGCGAATAACCGCTGGAAAAACGTGTTTCAATGCTACCGGAATGATTCATTTGCCGCCTTGAGCAATATCTCCTAAATCACCCCTCGTGGAAGCGAACGCTGATAGCTTCTCTTTCCATTAGAGACATTCTATTATACTCAGCTGGAGCAAACGTTTGTAGCAGCGCACAGATTTCTTTTGGAAGTCGACGGGGGGAGATTTCGTGAAATATGGGGCGTATAATTCACGGGCGGCGATACACGCTAACATTGAAACATTTCGTATTACAAGAATTCGTTCTCTTTCGCTCAGATATACTCAAATAGTACGCCTCTGTTAGGTACATTTTCACTCTCTATACATTATTATGTGTCGCGATGTACATCTCAAGGGAGTTGGGATTGACGGATATTTCGATACGGAGGTCACAATTGAATGATCAGGTTAACAATGATCGAATTGATTCGCTTTGAAAAATCTTCAAGGGCAATAAATTTATCTCAAGCCTCAGTTTGTGAACATCACATTACTTTCCTCGCCACAAGAAAACCGAAACGCTAGTTTCTGGAGTTTTGGTTTTTTATTTCCAATAATGAACCTTAGGAATTGAGCAAGAAAGAATTGTAACCCCCTCAAAATTTGATGGTTTGCGTTTCAAGGTTTGTAAAATCCAAAAATCGAACAAAATTTCGTCCGCCGAACTCCGTAAGCAGCACTTTGCCCAGTTCCCATGGATAGATTTTGATGAAATTTGGTATATCAGCTCCATTTGGGCTCTAGTCGTGCCTCAAAGGTTTTAGTTGTCAGTCACTGCTAAGGGGTAAAAGTGGGAAACACATTTTCAAAACGCCCTGGCTCTAAAAATTTCAAAATACAAGTTTTTCTCTATAATTTGAAATTTTTAAAGTTTTAGAGAATTTTTCTCACATCCAGAGCTTTGTGGAGCAAATCGCTCAATGAGGATAATTATTTACCTATTTAATAAATGATCCTTGACTTAAAAAAAAATCTATTCAAGATAGTGTTCAACTTTTAAGAAACCGACGATACCACCCAGATGATCAACAATAATTGTTAAATGCTCGTTTAGTGTGTAATTTATCAGTGAGCTCTCCGAGTCTTGATCTATAGACCCAAACCCCTCCCCTCCTTCCTGCCCACAGTCCTTAGGTCGTTCACGAATGAACCCTACAGATAAACAATAAACCGTTCAGTAATAATTTGTAGCGTTTTTCACCTATAGCCAATGTAAGCTCTTTTATTTCTCTGAAGACTTACCTAAGTAGAGTAACAACATGACATTTTCACAAAGTATCAAGATCAGTTTTAACCAATCCTCAACCTTTTTGGTTTCAATTTTTTTTTCTTTTCACTTCATAGGGTAGATGTTTGAATTGGAAATTCCCAGCACCAAAATAGCACTTTACTCCAAAAACCTCGAAAAATTCTCTCCTCGTTGCCACCGACTCATAAATAGTATCCGTTTGTAAATTGTTAATTTTTCCAATTTTTAGCAAACCTTACAGTATGATCAGGGTCCATTTTAAAAATGTTAGTAAATGACCACTTTCAGCCATTTTTGGACCATTTTGGTTTATAATTTTTTAATTTTTGGTGTTGTGTAGCGATACGAATTTTTGAGCAGGTTCCGAATATTCCATATTATTAAGTACCTATTCTAAAGAGGGTAATTTCCCCAAAATCGCGAAACCCCCCCCCCCCAAAAGAAAAAGGTTTTTGGCCACATAAGAAAATTGGACTCTCATGTTCCAAAATGGGTTACAAAGAAAATTTTCTAAATTGTTTCGTACTACACATTTTGAAGTTATCGCAAAATAGCTTCAGTTCCTTCGAAAATCTATGGATCAGTTTTCTATTTTAGTTTTTAAAACTATTAACTTGGAGAGTATTGATTCTTGCTGTATCATATACGAGTAAATTCCTAGGTCGGTACATAAATAGAAACAAAGACAAAATTGCAATTTTTCAAGCTTGTAGAAGCCGCAATAGTAGATTGAAGATGACCCAAACATTTTTAAATGCGAAGCTTTTTACAACTGATTTTATTCAAATTTGGTAGATTCCATGTTGAGTGGGCTTTAATGAAAGTAGGCGCAATTATGTATTTTGACGACTAGGGGTTAAACCTATTTTTTCGAATTCACTACAATTTCTTAACCAAAAACAGTAGACATGGATTTTGCATAGAGGTCACCTGTTGTTTGATTTGATTTTGGATACACAAAATCAAACTATTCAAAATTTTCTTCCACAAGCGACTTGATTTGCATTAGTTAATTCTGGCGTTTCATACAAAAAGTGATTGATGTTGGTTGAAATCAATGAAAATTGTGGAGTTTTGTAATGTGGAGCAAATGCAGGGCAATCGTTGGATTAGGGATCGGAGTGGGGGTGGGGGTTGGACTGATCGCTTATAAGAAACACATTGACGTAGTTGAAGCCTTCTACGCTGAAAAACCTCCTTTCCCCCCTCAACCGTTCTGCGTCGGGCCAGAAAATTGTCCCATCACCAAGTGGGACTACAATTGGGACCACAGGTGTTCTGATGGACCTGTCACTGCTTTCAGTAGAAACATCATCATGATAAGCCACGGTCAATACAATACTCAAGGCAAGAACGATGACGAACGAGGATTGACGGAATTGGGGAAGAAGCAGGCTGAAGCCGTAGCCCATAGATTGGTGGAGTACAATCTGCCATACTACTTCATCATCAATTCCCATCTGAAGCGATCGGAAGAGACTGCTGCCATAATTAGGGCGAAACTCGGTTTGAAACAGGATCACATGAAATGGCTTCAAGAAGGCACACCAACTCCTCCGGAGCCATCAATCGACGGTCTTCGAGAGCCTTTCGTCTTCCATCAAGACAGCGCCAGAATCGAAGCTGCGTTCAGAAAGCTCTTCTACCGACCAGGACCTGAGCTCAAAGAACACAGGTATGAAATAGTCGTGTGCCACGCCAACATAATACGATTCTTCGTGTGCAGGGCGCTCCAATTCCCTCCAGAAGCCTGGCTGAGGTGGCAGATACCTCACGCGTCCATCACCTGGATTTCGATATACGGATCGGGTATGGTGAGCGTCAATCAAATTGGAGACATCGGATTTTTGCCTCCCCAGACGATAACGTTTTGAGAATCGAATTATTCACAGCTTGGAAGAGCCCAGCTGATATGCCACAATCATTGATTCTTAAAATAACTGAAAACACCAAATTGTTGGAATTTTACCAATGATTTTCTCTTTTCAATAAATCAAATTAATTTTTGTATCTACTACAAAACCGTGCATTAATTCGATTAACTGCCATCTACAAGAATACAACATTACGGTTTAGTAATTGATTAATATGAAGGTACAGCCAATTTTCCTGAATTTAGTAGGTGGACTGCTTTAAATTTAGTTCGTCCTGGAAAGAGCAAAAGCTTAGTAGATTGATACTTAGCTGATGTGACTTCTTTCCGATCACATTGAGTGGTCCCATGTTTACCAAATTTCATCGATTGATAATTACTTAATAATAATGAGGGATGTTCGTTTTATCGCTCAATCAGCTGATTAGTGTACCTTTTACATGAAGTGTAATATGTAAGTTAAATAAGTTCGATCTCAGAACGGCCAGCTGATTAGGAAAGAGCTCAACCAGTCTTTTTATTTAATAGTTCCAGAGAGGCTCATTGAGGAATTTCAGCTTCTTGGGATCAGTATGGAATTTAGCTCACCCAGCTGATGATTTGAAAAGGCTTCCATTTGTCATTCATAATCGTAATCTCTCTTTGAAATTTAAGCTGCGTGGGGCCAGCAGAAGTAAATTCAGCACGCTCATCTTATCAGGGTCAAGCTCAGATTGTCATTCATACCCAGCATTCCCGTAGAAGCTCTTATTGAGATCCTGTCTACCACTTCCAGTGGACTTCAAGAGACTTTTTAGCAAATCCGTGCTCAAGGATAAACAGGAGAAAAGGAGCTCGATTCACACAACAGATCTGACGTTCTTGAGATCCGTCCTACCACTTTCGTTGGTCTCCAAGAGGCTGTGTACCAAATTTTATTACTCTTGGATGAACTGGAGAAAACTCAGCACGATTGCTCCCTCAGCAGATCTGACTTCCTCCTTGTAAATTTTAGTGACCATCAAGCGGCTGTGGAAAAACCGTAAGCGCAGAACATTGACCAGGGACGCTCTATCTCTGGCTCAGCTCGTCGGCTTCTTCCCAATTACTTCCTCCGAACAGACCCTCAGCCCTCGCCCAGCTTACTGGATAGTATATAAATCAAAATCAGATATGTAGTCAGCTTGAGGGATACTATGACTTACAATACTATGACCCTTGATAATAATGGGTAAAATTGTTGTCCCCTCCCGTTTAATTGATTATCCAAGGTTCGGTTTCGAGTATGCAAGGAAAGAGGTACTTACTGAGCTAAGAGCTCAGTAAGTACCTTCTTCCTCCTTTTTCGTTTACATTGCGCGGTAATATTGTTGATCGTTTTTTTCGCAGAGGGATGACTAATACAGACAAAATAAACTGTTGTGTAATAATTTGTTTGTTCTATTCCTTGTTTTTAAAGCAGTACCTACTATAATGTTGGCTTTAGGGTTCTTATTTACATTCTTTGTTGACCAAACTTTTCCCACGAAATTATCGAAAGATTCTAAGTATGGGAAGATTCCACATCGTGCAAATCAGCAGTTTCGACTGGACCGTGGGTTAGGGAGCGTAAGCACTAGGTAGGTACCTAAAGTGGGGGCAGCCGTTCTCAGAGACTGCCAGTCGGTGCTACACGTTGATAGTAGTCTCACCGATTTTAACATTTCTGTCGAAAATCCCAATCCGTCCAAATAGTTTTCGAGCTTCCGTCAATCCACGATGCCACGACGCCGACCTGTGACCATCCCTCTGCCCAAAGACTTGGACGTCATCCTGAACCAATGCCACAAAGGAAGGAGACTCAATATTTCAGTTTTATCGGCCGATGGAAGGTGCCAGAGCTATACAGGGACTCTGCAAAGTTTCACCAGCGACTCTCTGACGATCATAAAGGCAGTTCTGTACTTCTCTTCAGTCAAAGATGGCGAGCATATAGGGAGGTACACAATTCGTCAACGCAACATCGCCTCGCTATCGATGAAAACAGCTCAAGGCAGGATGTCGTACTACAAATGATTCTACCTACTCTCAAGGTACTCGAAAATGTTCCTACATCACCAATCAAGTATGGTCCTACCAATTAACATCCGCGCCAAAGTTAAATTCACATAAACGAGGATGTGTATTTTATTTGTATAACGTTGAATTTGCGAATTACTGTGTTCACTCGTTGAAATACAAAATCTTGATTTTCTCCTTAAATTCGAGAATAATTTTTGTAATTTGCCCTTTCTACAGTTCTATAAAGAAAGATTGGCCGTGATTCATTGTGGGCACCGGAAAATTGCACATTTTGCTTCCTCACTACCAACTAAGGGCAGCTTTGTATTATCGGTGGCGAACGTAAGTATTTGGGTGCTCCGAATTCAGAATGTTTACACGCAATTCAGAGCGTTCGGAAAACTGTTGGTTTGTTCCCATCTCTCGTCAATTCCTTGTTCTGGTCATTAGGTTCTACATGAAATCATGGTCCGATTCAAATTAAATAAAATCCCAATAGAGCTGAAGTAAAACATTTTTTCTAGACACAAAACATTATTATTTTTTTCTGTCAAATTAGTCATCCGATGCTACTTGAATAACTATGTAGCAAACGATTCTCTCTCCTCTTCATGGCTAAAAATCGTACCTATTTTCTTTAAAAATACTGTTCGTATAATTTTTTTTAAACAAACTTCCATAGAAAATGAAGCTATTTCAATGGCCTAAACTTTTATGAATGTAAAATCTTGAATATTTACTCCGTAAAACATAGTCTCCATTTCGAAAAATTCTAAAACAATTCCATAAGTTCGACATTTATTTCCAAAAAATTTGAACATTGTCTCCATTTTGAAAAATTCCAACACTTTTGAAAAAGTTCAACATATTTTTTTGAATTCAAATAACTCTCGTTAAAGGCGGAGGGGAGGGGTTAAAGGAGGAGAAAAGTAAACTAAAATTGATGTAATATAATGGGGAGGTCGCCCAGGACTACCCAAGAACGACTCTAGAATTTCGGGAAGTTGAGGGAGGTAGAGTGGGAGGGGAGGGATGAAAGGAGGTGCCCCAATGAAACGAACGCGAGGTTCATCTGTGAGTGAGTACCGGAGGATGTGGGTGGCGATTCCACGGAGCAATCCAGCCGAGATCCCCAGTTCGAGTAACTCCATGACACTTTATACACAAGCCATGACCAAGTCATAGGTCAAGGTCACCATGACCTTGATGTTGAAGTAGTTTTTAGGACGTCCCACAGTAAGACTTGGGCGTCCTTATGCGATCGATCTGGGGTGAAGTTGGACAACACTCAACAGAAAAAAAAAATTCCTCGTATCCATAACCCGATTGTATAGATGATCCGATGCATAGTGGTTAATCTCAAAACATCAAAAGAAGTTAATCTGTAACATCCCTGAAAATTTCATTGAAATCGGAAGGAAAATGTAGAAGTTATGGCCGTTACAAGGAATTTACGTTTGCGCATGCGCAGTGGTTACTATCGGTCCGAAGGTGGTGATTTTCATAGGGGGCCATCTAAATACTAATCTGTAACATTCCCTGAAAATTTCATTGAAATCGGATAGAGAATGTAGAAATTATGGACGTTACAAGGAAATTCACGTTTGCGCATGCGCAGTGGCTACTATCAGTCCGAAGGTGGTGATCTTCATTGGGGACTATCTACAACCCAATCCGCATAATCCCTGAAAATTTCATCGAAATCGGGTAGAAAAAGTGGAAGTTATGGCCGTTACAAGGAAATTCACGTTTGCGCATGCGCAGTGGCTACTATCGATTCGAAGGTGATGATTTTCATAGGGGACAGTCTACACACCAACCCGCAAAATCCCTGAAAATTTCATTTAAATCGGACAATAACTTCGTATAGTTATGCGCGTTACAAGGAATTCATGACAGACAGACAGACAGACAGACAGACAGACACACAGACACACAGACACACAGACACACAGACACTGAACCAAAATTGTTCAGAAAGGTCTAAAACGCAAAACGCGAGTGAAAATTTTGATTTTGGAGAACTTTTTTTTTTCGTCCTTGAAAAGTGAAAACAAAGCTTCCGCTACCTTGGTAGACTCGGAAGCAATAACCACACAGTAATCCGTTTTAGACCATTCTGAATCCAAATCCGCGAAAAAAACCACAGGTGTATGTCTGTGTGTGTGTGTGTGTATGTGTGTGTGTGTGTGTGTGTGTGTGTGTGTGTGTGTGTGTGTGACAAAATCTTGTGTCGTCTGCACAGGCCTTAGTACTCAACCGATTTTCCTGGTTATTTTATTGTTCGACGCGAAAAACTATCTAGTTGTGCACTACGTCGCCAGAATTTCGAATTTTGCCTTTTAAGGGGGGGAAAGGGGGGGTTAATGCTCAAAAAACGTGCGTTTTTGGGCATAATCTTGTGTCGTCTGCCCAGGCCTTAGTTCTCAACCGATTTTTGTGGTTCTTTTTTTCATCGACGCGGAAAACTATCTAGTTGTGCATTACGGCGCCAGAATTTTGAATTTAGCTTTTTAAGGGGGGAAAGGGGGGGTTAATGCTTGAAAAACGTGCGTTTGCGGGCGTAATCTTGTAAAATCTGCCCAGGCCTCAATTTCCAACCGATTTGTGTGTTTCTTTTTTTTTTTGTCTCAAATAACTTCCGAGATGTACATAATTTCACCCGAGTACCAAAATTCGCAAGGGGAGGGGGCAAGTGGGGAATAATATTCACAAAATATCCGATTTTTCAATATTTCGGTTCCTTTACTGCTTACTAATTGTACCCAAGCTTTGAAATTGAGGAAAAATTCTCATTATACCTCCGGATTTTCATGAATTATTCTCTGTACCACCATGGAACTAATAGTGGTGCCACCGTGGTGCCAAGACACCATAAACCGCATATTTCGTGTTTTTTTATTTTTTTTGTGTTTCACCTTGAATACGGATGTGAACCTCGACGGACCGCCTACTAAAACTAATAGATGAAAGTTCAATGTTACGACGTATTTCCGCTTTGGTGCCAGACTGGCACTATTGGTGGTGGTGGTGGACCGGTTGGGGGGGGGGGGGGGGTGAACTCGAATTCCCATGTTGGGTGTCGTAGATCATGGATTTTAAAATGCTCTTCAGATTCGAGGCTCCCATGCCGCTAGAAATGTTATGGTAGATAATGGTGAGGGGGGTCACTATTTCTTGCCTAAAGTAGGTAATAAATAAATTACATCGAGTGAAACAGTTTTATCGCTTACCAACTGGTATTAATTGACCTAATGCTTATCCAATGGGACGTCCCCTGGAATGCATGCATTACTAAACAATATGTTTCCCTGATAAGTCTCATTTAAGACGACTGCTGACCCAGAAAACATGCTAAACAAATCCAAATTTGTGTCAAAACGTCGGAAGGTCATATATAAAATGCCACAAAAGTTCGTTGGTCAGAATTTTTAAACAACTTTTAAATGTACTATTTTCGAAAATAAAAAAAAGTTTTTTGTGCTGTTCATCCCTAACAAATAAATAAATGCCACCAAAAAATCTCTTGTCTGATTGCCACCAATGGAACGTTGTCATATTTCAAAAATGTGTGTGAATCGGTTATTGGAAATTCGTTAATTGACTGTACTTGATGAACATTTTTTCAGTCTATTTTGGTGCCAAATCTCAAGTTTAAGTCAGAACCTTATGCTGATAGAAAATTTAAACACCATTCCAAAGGAGTACTTATTTATGATTTTACAATGCAATTTAGGAATAACATGTCTCTTTCAAGTTCGAAAACGCTACACACATCCAAAAACATACAGTTGGAAATGAGGTTTGAAGGGCTCCTCAGATCTAAAGAGTTATCACTTTTATTATACTGACTTGTCGAAACATGTTCTGAGAGGGCACCAGAGAAGTGAGAACCCAATTCTGTGATAGTCTGGTAGTTGGTATCGAAAGTTTCGGCAAAGAGATGGGAGCCGGCCAAAGGGTTGGGAGTCTTGATAAATAATACAACGTTCGATTGAGGATGAACCCGAGGTAAAGGAGATCGGGTCGGGATCGTAATGCACTGAGCTGAACCAGCAGGCGAATAAGAAGTGACAGATAAGTTGATGGTCTGGAAAGGAAATTCCTTTTTTCCAGCGCTTCCCCTCAGGACGTCTTCATTTCTCTCCTTTGGAGTTTCCGAGAGGGAGGGGGGACGGCTCAATAATTATTATTTGTGGCTGAAGCACTCAGTACTTGGGAAGTGATTTCCCACGGGCTCCCCTGCTGAGGTGGGATATCATTCCCACAGGTGAAGATGGAGGACAAAAACTTGAAGATTTCATTGCTGTCCAATATTCATGCCGGAAGTGTTACAGCATGGTCCATCCCAAACCACAACATCGGTAAAGGTGAGTCTTACATAACCTTAATTTCCACCAAACCGCCAATTGCGCTCAGAAGCGCACCGTAGGTGACAAAACTCCAAAACCAAAAGTACTTATTCAGAACTCAATATCTCCATGGTTTTTGTTATTAATAAATTCCTATGGTCTTAGGATGAACAACGGATTTAAAAAAAATTATCCTCAACCGTAGTATTCTGCCCTTTTAAGATTGACAAGAAAAGGTGCCAAACTTAATCGAAATAATCATATATTTGCCAAGATGCCCGAGTCTTCCAGTTTTGTTAAAATGCCTTTCACACTAGGAAAAATAGGAATGTAAAAAATCCAATAGTGAAATGTAAATCTATCGATGCAGATCAGCCTGAACAGAGAAGCAAGTTTAACGTTGTCAAATCTTGAGCCAGGATCCTTTACTGAAGCTGAACGTGGGACAACCCTATAGATACGAGTAACATTGCAGCCATGTTATTTTACGTATACTCGCGGACGTTGTTTGGAGATAGTGAGGCAGTTAGTATTGAAGTCAAATCATGAATTCATCGCCCACCTCTACTATTGTTTTTGGTTGTCAACAGTACCATCACATGACAGTGAACTTGATGAATAAAACCATTATAATTTCTGAGTCTCTCAAACGTGCAATTTCTTTTCTGCTTTACTAGGTTATGGGCCCAGATCTCTTTTGCTGTTGCGCACGAGGACGTAAGCTCTTCATTTGTGTCGTTCATAGAGCTCAATAAGATCAATTGTGCAAGAGAGTCATTAGTTTCGAACGTATCTTTATTGTCACCTGCAGCATTTACGATCAGAGTACCTGTCACGACGTCGAGAACCTTGTGGTGTTTCAGGACTAGTTGTGACCTGCCGCTTCCACCTTGTCCAGTTTCCTTGGCCTTCTAGCTTTTCAATTTGCGTCTTGAAACCGCTAGAATTCATTTTCAGCCACGAACTTCGGAATACTTACAAACTTGGTGTCACTTTCTTTCTCATACAACGCTGTGTAAATTTGAAATACTCTACAAGATTTTTCACTAATCTACTACTTCTAACTGTGGGATAACCCCATAACCTAGTAAAGCAGAAAAGAAATTGCACGATCAGATACCCACGGGTGGATTACAGGCAGATGTCAACGAAAAGTCTACCCACGGGACCATTCATCAAAAGCAGAGAGGCTTCAAAGGTTTTATGTTTGAGGGGGAGTATTGAAGTCAAATCATGAATTCATCGCCCACCTCTACTGTTGTTTTTGGTTGTCAACAGTACCATCACATGACAGTGAACTTGATGAATAAAACCATTATAATTTCTGTGTCTCTCAAACGTGCAATTTCTTTTCTGCTTTACTAGTTAGTGACCTACTAGCATCTCTATTTCTTTTCCTTATTTTCTATATATTTTTGGTTTTCGAAAATTAATGAAGAAATTTGGATGATACAACCGTTGCGACAACCAATTAATTTTCTTGTACTCACAAATCCAAGAACGTCAAGAAACACGATTTATACCCGGTTCTCCAGCGTAAACAAATTTTCATGGGGTCTCTAAGTCAGCCAGGAACAGCAGAAAAATTAGAGGAATTAAAAGCAACTTTGTAACTTTTTTATTTGTGAGCGCCAATTAATCTCTCGAAGCCACAAAAGCTTCCTTGCTCCTTCTTCCTCTCGTTAGAATTTGTTTTCCGGTGTTTTGTTTCTTTCTGAGTCCTTCTCGAGTCTACTTGAATTATCCTCTTGTACTGATAATTACTAAATTTGCCGAATAATTGGAAGAAAAGTATCTGAAAAAGCTAACTACTCGAAACAAGTAAGTACATCGAAATACATATTACGAAGTAAAAAAAGTCTGCTGAGTTGGGTAGGAAGTATAGCTTCCGCACATCGAACAATATAAATACCTTAAACAACAAATTAGATAAATGGTGTGAAATTTAGATTTTATTAATTAAAAGGAAGGTAAATTTTTACTGACGAGTTCCCCCCAATATTTCACCTGGATTGAGTAGTTGAAAAATAGTTGAAAATCATGTTGATTGTTATCTGGGTTGGTAGGAAGCAACTCGATTCAGAAGTCGAATTTTTTTATCAGTTTTATTGGCTTAGTAAAATAACAACTGTTTCAGGTTGGATTTTAGTCCGACTGCCATTCCTGGCAGTTTTATTGGTCTGATCATAAGAAATCAATGTACATCTTTCTTTGGCCCAACCCCAAACTACCACCCAAATTTGAACAAAATTTAGCAATTGAATAATTAGAAAGTGATTTTATTTGAAAAAAATCACGTTTGAGCAAATTTTTTCAAAAAGTTCTGAGACGTGAGTTACTAATTTTGATTTTTGAGGACCCAAATTGTACACGAATACTATGTTTCCCAATCTTCATTACCAAGGAGGTAAAAAATTACATTCGTTTAGTGAATTTTCGAAAAAATTAAGCTATTACAGAAGCCTCAAAATTTTCGTTATGATAAATTGTGTAAATTATTTTCATGGGAATTGGAATACTCCTTTAAGGTTTATCATAAACACTACTTTACAAAATTTAGGGGTGGTCTTGCTTTCGGCCGGAGCTTGTCGGTTTTTTACGTTTTTTGATGTGCTGAATTCGAATGGAGGAGACCTCCTACCTGGTACATTTGGTATGTCTGAACATTGATTCACAAAGTATATTGGACAGGACGATCTGGTGCGTAGTTGAACCCGGTTTCGTAAGAGCTGTGATTTTAGAATGTCTGACTTAATAAATCGCACCACCCTTATTTTCGTACCTAAAAACGTACGGTTGGCCTCATTTGATGCGGAGAAATGCCTTATATAAGAGCAGATCCCAAGTAATTTTTCCAGCCCTAATTTTCTAACTACACTACTAACTCCTGCATGGCAGAAAATGTGGATTTTCTAACGCTTCTAGAATTTTATGAGAAAACAAGGGGTTGGAAGCGGTGCTATCGAAAATGTGGGGTGATATTCCGAATCAGCGTTAAAATTTGCGTAAGTTAAGCACCTTTGGAAGACGTTTATTCTGAAAGTGAGCTCAATGAAAAATCTTGAAAAGTTTGGGCAGGAAAAAAGTGAAAAGCTATTACCATAATCATCAAAAACACATCAAAAATAAAGTAAAAAACCGACGAGCTCTGGTTGGATGCAACACCACCATACCTTGTGTTAAGTACCTAGTGTTATCATGTAAGTATGTAAGAATGGGTAAGTTCAAACGATAAATGACTTTGGGAACAATTCGAAATTGAGCCAAAATGTCAATAATCCCAAGTTCAAACACGGCTAAAAATGAGACAATATATTGTTTTGAAAATAAACTCATTCTCTCAAGCTGCTCGAATGAGTCTTATTTCTAGCAGAAGACAAATGAAAACTGCAATCATTAATAGCAAGTAGTTGTTAATATTGACGTAATTTCATGAGGATTTGATTGAGATCAACAGCACTTTTTTTATCAGAGCCCTTGAAACTCTCATCGTAAACCCTCTATATCAATAGGTAACCTTAATCAGCAGGACACCGCAGTTAAGATTACACGCACGATCAGCATGTTGGTTTCTGCGAAATGGTGCAGATATTGCTACTTTTTGTTTCCTATCTACAACCATTCAAATTATCTCGGTTATAATCTCGCAGCTCAGTAAGAACTTTTTATAAGGTCGAACGTCAAACTTCATTCAGTGTGGGAGCAAAATCCCAGAATATTTCACCATTAGTTGATCTGTTTTTGGTTTATTATTTTCAATAATAAACCTTTGGAATAGACCAAGAAAAACAAATTTTTAACACCCCTTCAAAATTTGTTGGTTTACCTACGTTTCAAGATACGTAGAATCCAAAAATCGAATACAAATTAGGCCGTCCGTTCGCCGTCCGCGGCACTTTTTAGCAATCCTGGACCGACTTGGTTCAAATTTGGTACTGTTAGCAGATTGAAAGAATGCGGATGGTTTGGTGAGGTGTCCTTGTGTATATTATTTCCCAAAAACATAGTACTTCTCCTACCTGCCACTCAAGCTAGGAAAAATGAGACCGAGGGTTGTTGGCTGCCGACCGATGATGAAGTGAAAGGATTGATTTATTTCAAGCAAAACAAAACAAATACTCTAATAAAAAAAATCCCTTACCCTTGGGAAAGTCTTATCAATTAAGAGAATATACATTCAAAAATAAAATCACGCTTCCAGTAAAGGATGATGCTTCTTTCAAATTTCTAAGGCGAAGGGGTAAATAGAAGGGTAAGTGAACTCAAATTCGAGATGAAAATCCTTCCTAACAATTGGCAGAGTGGAGGGGCTCTCTACCTTATTATGACTCGACTTGCTCGATGCCTGGCTTACGATTACTGAGGCTCCTCCCTTTCCCCAGCCCGACTCAACAGGCTAACTAAGATTTTGGAACAGGTAGTCGTCTATGTTAGCAGGTATACCCTTCGGGAAATTGGCCAGCCGCATTCTTCCTATCTGCGAACAGTATTTGGGTTCCATTGGGGGTCTAGTTGTGCCGCGAAACTTTTGGTTGATGTAGGTCACTTCTAAGGGGTGAAAATCAAGGGTTGCAATTTTGAAGAGTGCTCTAGCTCAAAAACTCTCGAAATAAATATTTTTTTTTTCACCAATTTAAAATACTTATTATAGAATTAAAAAAAAATTTGAGACCAACCGGAGCTTTGTAGGACAAACCGTTCGCTCCCTACGAGTACTTGAAAGTTTTCCTTTGATAAAACAGAATCACGAGTGTGAATCACTAAAGATCTCTAATCTTCGTTGAAATTTTAGAAATTCAAAATGCGATCGCAGTTCGTTTCTTCTAGCTGTATTCAGTTATGCTTCCTTAGCAACCAGTAATCAAATTTCCATAATATGGAGCATTTTCATATTATGAAGCTCGATATTTCTTCGAAACGAGTGTGAAGAGTTTAGTTCTTCCTAAAAAACATGATAGTGAAGGAGTAAAGGCAGTATGGTGTGGTAGGTAGAAGGTACCTCTGGATGGTAGATAAAAATAGTGACAATGGCAAAGCTGTGATCTTTGCAGATGAGTGATCTGTACAGGAAAATAATGAACCTTTGTGAAATAATTTGCAGCATTTTTACCATTGTTTGATACTGAAGATCCATATCAAAACATTTAGGTAATTATTTGTGCAAAGATTCAATAATTTAGAACCTACAAACTCCATAATATACGTTCATGTTCTTGTTATACCTAGTATGTGAGGTGCTGTACTACTCAACCTTTGCTGACATTTATTGTTTCTTCCTTGGAATGTGGAAAATGGATTTTGGCCCTTTTGATTCTAGGTATTTTCATTTTACCTCTCTGGCAACCAAATCATTATTTTTTGATGCGGTAAAATTCATTTCTTTCTGGAGGGTGTCGTTTAGTGGAATCCAATACTTTTCAAGACACGAGAATGTGCCCTCCTCGCTCCTATGAAATATTCAAGGCTGGTCACCCCTCACAGATTCCAACATCGATAGGGGACAGGATTTCCCTTAGGAAATTAGACTGCTCCAGAAGGGTTCGTCGGAATGCCAGATGCAATAAGAAAGTGCACTTGTATTTCCAGGGGTCAAGCAAATATCTTATGCTTGTTCGTCTAAGGTATTTGGAAAAGTACCTACTTGATTTACTGTGTTCTTTCCACTTTTATAAAGGATAAGCATTAATATTTCTTGCTTCAAATGTTGCAAACAGGTAACATGAATGTTTCAACCTCCTGAGTTGCATAAACCTCTTGTTGGGGCTATTTATTTCACTTAGAAAAGTTCGTACCCTTCATTTTCATTCATTCACCCTTCATTTCCATTTGGTTGGTGGTTGGGGTTGGAATTTTCAAAAATGCCCTAGTAGGTAGTAGATACCAATGGTTGGTAGGGAGGGATCTATACAGAAGGGTAGGTATACAGAAAATAATAAACCTTTGGGCAATGATTTGCAGCGTTTTTTATTACCTACCAACTTTTTTTTACCTACCAACCATTGGTAGGTACTGCCTACCACACCATACTGCCTTCACACCTTCACAATCAAGTTTATTAGAAAGAACTAAACGCATCAAACTCGATTCGAAAAATAGAGAGCTTCATATGGAAATTTGATTACTGGTTGCTCAGCACGCAAAACTGAATACAACTCGAAGAAAAGAACATCGATCGCATTTCGGTCAGCTAAAAATTTAACGGAGATTAGTCCTCTTTTGTGATTCACACTCGTGATTCTGTTTTATCAAAGGAAAACCCTTAAGTACTCGTAGGGAGCAAACAGTTTGTCCTACAGAGCTCTGCGTGGTCTCAAAAAATTCTAAAAATTCTATAGAATCTTAAATTGAAGGAAAAACAATACCTTTATATCAAAATTTTTTGAGTTAGGGCGTTTTCAAAATTTCAAAATTCATTTTTGAACCCTTAGAAGTGACCTACATCAACCAAAATCTTCGGGGCACAACTAGACCCCAAATGGAGCCTACATACCAAATTTCATCAAAATCGGTCAATGCTAAGTGGCAAAAGTGTCGCGTACGGCGTACGGACGGCCAAATTTTTATTCGATTTTTGGATTCTACGTTCCTTGAAACGTAAACCATGAAATTTTGAGGGGGTGTTAAAAAAATTTTTTTTCTTGGTCGAATCCAAAGGTTTATTATTGAAAATAATAAACCAAAAGGTGAGTTCGTCAGCCAAAAATTTAGGTCAACTCTAAGGAGTCAAAATAATAAAATATAGTGTAAAAAACCGCTTGCATACGAGTCAACTCATTTAGTCATTTAGGAGTCAAAATAATAAAATATAGTGTAAAAAACCGCTTGCATACGAGTCTGCAACACATTGGGACATTTTATGTCAGTATATCATTTATGCATAAATTTAGGCCTTTCCAACGAATGGGGAACGATTTTTCTACGAACACGAATGACGAAGATAAAGTTCCGTAGCAACGACTTGTTTGTAAGTGGAAATCATTAAAAAACTAACTGTAATGCTTTTCCGTGACCGATTTTGTGACGCTTTTTCGTTTATGAGCCACAGTAAAGACATAAAATGTCAAAAACGTGTATTGAGATGTTTTGTGTGGAAATTACCGTCATAATCATGGTAGTGTTTTGGTATTTTCGGAATTAGGACATAATTTCTGATAGAGGTACCTACATTTTCAAAAATTCTGAGAGTTCGTGGAGACAAATAGAGCATGAGCATGACTAATAAATTAAAAAAAAGAACCTAAATGCTTGCATACGAGTCTGCAACACATTAAGACATTTTCATGTGTGTTTTCTTATTGTATTTATTACTAGGCAGATCTCACCCGTGCATTGCATGGCGGGGCGTACAGATCAATTAAATGGGCCATAAGAGAAACCGCCCACCCGTGGGTACCTACTTAATTGAATACACAACAAGGTAGTGAAGTAAGGTTGTTTTTCATGTACCCAAGCATCAAAATAAGAAAACAGTTTATTGTTCTCTACGCAACACAGTGAGTCTATTTTATTTATTGGTCGCGTGAGCAAGTTTTCGTGACGATTTTTCAGTTTATGTGCCAAAGCAAAGACATGAAAATGTCAATATGACCTCCAGCCTGGCATACAGTAAACTAGTGTGGTTTACTCGGAAAAACTCAAAAATTTAAATGGGGCTTCATGAATCTATGGAGAGAAGTTGAGTATTTTTTTGATGTAGACAATTGAAACTTTGGAAATTTGGTCATTTACTCATGCTGCATGGATGGGAATTATTGAAGCAGTTTGTAGGAAAGTGGTGTATTAACATATCACTCGAGTAGATCTCAAAGGTGATAGAGGTTAAGACCACTAGAAACCGTTTAAATTCCCCCTTTTAAACATAAAGCGTTAGCTGCGATTCCGCGTGAATTTATAGGTCCATATCTGACCCGCGAACGGCAATCCTCCGAAAAAAACTGTCGTATTTCACCTCTCACCTCAGTTCCCCCTCTCGAATGAGGGTGCAGGGAGAACGACGATGTGGCAAAAATCCTCAAACAGGCGGGGAGTCATCTCAGCGAAATTTCCGTGGATGGGGTTGGAAAGGTAGAAGTAAATGCGGTAGGTACCTACTCTCATGCTCATACGAGCGGGCTTTGAGTTGGTTTAGATAACTACCTCTGCTATGGTCGTTTTCGAGCGGAAAGAGGATTTAATTTAAATCCTATTAGACTAAGTGACTTTATGCGTTGAAATTTAAATGAAAAACACCGGGGTTTATTTTGATTTTGTGAGATTTATTAGATTTGAGGGTTTAAAGCCAACTTGATCGTATCTCGTTATGCGTGGATGCGAGAAGTGAAATGAAAGATCATACTACAGCCACTTGACACGGAGAAAATAATAATGTCACACCTACGATACCGTAAAACCGTCAAACTTTACCCCAAGATTTACTCCAAAACATTTCCAAATACACTCGAAATGGGTTAAATTGATTTTTTTAAATAAGTGAATTGATCTTCAGGGCTTCCTGAACATTTTGAGTGGTCGAGCTCATTGATCAGATAATTGTAACCCCCCTATTTAATTGTTTAAATGTTGGAGTAAAGTTACCTACGAGTGCGTCTATCTTTACTCCACTCTGAAAAACTCACGGTTATCGCTACAGAAACGGGCAGTGGTGCAATGTTACTAGTCGGGATTGAATTCATTACCCCAGAAATACTTGATAATATCAAGTATTTATAATATTATTATAAAATATATTCTGAAAAATTGAACTTTTTAGCTTGAAAAATACAAGTTATACCTAAGAAAAATATAAATTCCAATGATAATTTATTTCAACGAATTTGCTTGAAATGCAATATTTCTGGTTAAGAGATCACGATTTCAGTCTTCCAGTATAGACAGACTTATGTAGGTAATCGAGCAAAACTTTCTACAAGTAAAGAAATATTAAAGGACAATAAACGATAAACGAATGACTTGACAAAATCACAGAAAAAGTCTATTTCACATTCGATAACTTTCAAATGAATTGCAATGGTAAATTTCAAAGTTAACCCACGAGTAGGTAAATAACATTGTAAATCACAATTTATGAGACCAAAGCACGTTTATGTTCATATCATTGTTGTAAAGTTTCGGTAGGGCCGCCTACCAAGCTTTTTCTCATTTCTTCTCCCCATCTCTTACTTCTGCAACATGAGATACACTAGAAACCTTACATTCAACACTTGGAAAATTATAAAACTCAAATATTTTTCGAGATTAAATAAGAAAAATATGAGTGAGGCTACCTTTATCCCAACCTTTATAGTGGAGTAAAGATACCCGGTTTTTGGAGTAAAGTTACCATCAAATTTTCAGGCAACTATCAAAAGTCATAACTAAGAAAACACTTTTTTGAGAATTTGATTAGTGTATTTTGTTCAAAATACGATTTTGAAAGTGATATGATGAGGGCTTGCCTGGTAAATCCACTCCAAACACCTGATATGGAAGAAATTTTGGAGCACGAGAAACACGACAAAAACAGTTGAACAGGAAACTATGACTGATAACAGCTGATAACATGGATAAAGACGCCATCGCAAACCGCATAGATTCTCTGGGATGTGGAGAATAACGAAAACACAATAGCTAACTTTTATCTAATTTCTACCACGCTTACGTCACAATTGAAGATTCTCACATTTTGGGGTAAAGTTACCTCTGGTGGGGTAAAGTTTGACGGTTTTACGGTACAATGAAATATCATTTCCTATTGAAAACAAAATTAATCCCAACATTATTCCCAATTGATTTGGTGTAATTACCGCTCATTGATACCTACTTCCATCACTGTGGTGGGTTCGACCCGGTCGTGCAAAATGATACTTTTATACTACACCTTAAGTACATCTTTTACTCTTTCATCAAACAATCAAAATTATTTTCATTCCCATTCCATATCAGTCAATAGGTCCTGAGCTTGGCCACAAATCACCCTCCTAATTGAAGGAATATTACTTCCGCAAACCAATAGCAAGTGAACTGGGAGCGTAAAACCTCTACCAACATGATGCTCAGCAAATGAAAACGCTGCAAATTATTACACAAAGGCTTATTATTTTTCTTTCGATCGCTCGCCAGCAATGAACACAGCCTACCATTGCCAACCTACCATCCATATTTTCGCTTCACAATCAAGTTTGTTTTGAAGAAACAAAGAGTTGCGGGTGCCTTCATTAGGAAATTTGATTACTGGTTGTTAAGGACGCAAAACTGAGTACAACTAGAGGGAACGAACAACGATCGCATTTTGGGCACCTAAAATTTGAACGGAGATTAGGCATCTTTTGCGATTCACAATCGTGTTTCTGATTTATTGTAAGTCCAACCCTTAAGCACTCATAGGGAGCGAACGATTGGTTCAATAGAGGTGGTTGGTCTCATTTGATTCTAAAAATCCAATACTATTTTATATTGATGAAAAAACAATAAGGTACACCAGGGTAAGTGTCAATTCGGGGCCTAGGGCGAAATTAGCGCTCCAGACGGAGGGTAGCTGAACTGGTTAGATGTGAGAAAGGTTATTGTCATTCAGTGTTCATTCAGCTTGCTCATAGACCTAGGTTGTTTTTCACTTGTTGACCTGTGCCAGTCTCATTTCGCGAGGAAGTGCTCAACATTTTGTGGTAAGTCCTTCCATAATAGTTGCTTGAACTGATGTAGAAGTTTGGTTGCGATATTTACACGTGGGGATTGGTAATTTGTGGCTTTCCATTTTCCCCAGTTTTTCCTACCCGTGGGGTAAGTGGATTCTACAAAACCGGGGTAAGTGGAAAGCCACAAATTACCAATCCCCACGTGTAAATATCGCAACCAAACTTCTACATCAGTTCAAGCAACTATTATGGAAGGACTTACCACAAAATGTTGAGCACTTCCTCGCGAAATGATACTGGCACAGGTCAACAAGTGAAAAACAACCAAGGTCTATGAGCAAGCTAAATGAACACTGAATGACAATAACCTTTCTCACATCTAACCACGTAAACTGGCAGGGCTGCCATCATACCTGTTAAGATTAATCTCGTTATTTTGTAAGTTCTATTTTGATCAAGCAACGTGATATTTTAAATAAAGAAAACAATTTTCTGGTCTATTTTTCTTGCGCTATTTCAATGCCACTTGCCCCGTTCATTTTATCATCAGTTCAGCACGGAATGGGGTAGTTGCATGGGTCGGAATTTCGTGTTTTTGACTTCAGATTCGAATTTAGCGCACTTAAAAACGTTTCTACACCAGTTTTCAGTTCGAAATTCCATTTAGTTTAGCCGTATTTCAATAAAGAAGTACCATACTTTTTAGTGTTGGCGGGCCACTCCTCTTACATCATTCCTAAACGGGAATCTCACAGTAGAGTGCGTTGAGATCACTGCCATTGTGAACAATTCGAGTCAGAAACGTTGAAATATAGTTGCAAAATAATGGTGATGATTAAAAAAACTTTGAAATATATTTTTCAAGCTTTACATGTTCGAATTAATCGTTTAAATTGAAAGTTTTGAAGCATATTTTGGATGTTTTTCTTGTTGCAACGTTGGCGCCATGGACCTAGGTCCACTATGGATACTACTCCATGCTTTTGGCCCCCTTCACACCCGTGACGTGGCCCCCACCCCGCAGCGTCCATGCCGTGTGTAGGTTTTCCCGCCTGAATCCGAGAATCCCGTTCTTTGAAAAAATCTCTAAATTTTCAGGAAGCGTTTCTGGGAGTTTTATTTGCAGGTACGTACTTCAATAGAGATTCTCTACACAGAAAAAATACAAAAAAATATCATGCAACTACCCCATTGGGCCGGGTTTTCACTTACCCCGCACAGACCGGGGCAAGTGGAAACCCGACGGGAAATTTTGAAACTGATCTTGTGGAAGACTGATTGAAGTTATTGGATTTCTAATTTGAGCCGTCGATTTTGGATAGTTTGGAGAACAAATGATGAAAATTGGAGCTAAATTGGTGGAAAATTGATGATTTGGTGAAAATTCAAAGTGGAGCTAACGAAATCCTAGGCTCCACTTACCCCGGTGTACCTTACCTTTATATAGAAAGTTTTTGAGTATGGGCTTTTTGAAAATTTCTGTTCTTATTTTTCATTCCTTAGAAGTGTCCGACATCAACCAAAAGCTTCGGGGCACAACTAGACCCCGAAATGGAGCCCATATACCAAATATCATTGATCCATGGGAACTACGGAAAGTGTACGTGTGTACGGCGGACGGACGAAAAATAGCTGTGGGGCACATAGCTTCCTCGTATCCATAACCCGATTATATAGATGATCCGATGCATAGTAGTAAATCTCAAAACACCAATCTCTAAGTACCTTTCACTACCCTCATAGGGGACCATCTACACGCTAATCTGGACAATCCTAGAAAATTTCATCAAATTCGGATGAAAAATGTAAATGTTATGGCTGTTACAAGGATTTTACGTTTGCGCATGCGCAGAGGCTTCTGTAAATTTTAAGGCCTTGATTTTCATTGGGGACCATCTACAACCCAATCCGCGTAATCCCTGAAAATGTCATCAAACTCGGGTAGAAAATGTGGAAGTTATGGCTGTTACAAGGAATTCACGTTTGCGCATGAGCAGCGGCTACTGTCAGTCCGAGGATGATGATTTTCATAGGGGATTGTATGCACACCAACCCACACAATCCCTCAAAATTTCATAGAAATCGGACAATAACTTCGTATAGTTATGCGCGTTACAAGGAATTCATGACAGACGGACAGACAGAAAGACACACAGACACACAGACACGGAACCAAAATTGTTCTGAAAGGTCTAAAACGCAAAACGCGAGTGACAATTTTGATTTTGGAGAACTTTTTTTTTTCGTCCTTGAAGAGTGAAAACAAAGCTTCCGCTACCTTAGTAGACTCGGAAGCAAAATCACGTCAACCAACAAATTTTGAGGGGGGTTAAAATTTTTTTTCTTGTTCGATTTAAAGGTCCATTATTGAAGATAATAAACCAAAATCAGTTGACACAGTTGCCCAATGAATAACAATACCTACTTACTAATGGAACGTAGCCAGGGTGCTATCAATCCTGACTATGCCAGAATGAATCACCTCCTAGCGGTAATCGAATGTTCCACATTTCCTCCTACACTCAATTTCCATGAATTAGAATCCGCAAGCATCATGGATTACAAGCAAAGGTGGTGTAAAGTTGAAGAATACTACTCGTTCCGAGGCTGAAATTCGAGAAATCGTCGACATGGGAATTAGAATAGAAGTTGGCCAATTTCCCGAACTATGCAACAAGTGCTGCTCCCCAACACCTCTTTACATGCGGGCAAACAGTCGAAACGATTCAAACCCGCCCACCCCGCGTTACCTACTCAGCACTACATTACCCCCTCCACTCTGAAGATGGGTTTATTCCCATTCTCCATTCCAACTTCTTGGAACACTGGTGGGAAACACATTCATAAAGTTCAGTGGAGCGTTTTCCGGAAACGGTAGGATGAAAAAGTTCTCGTAAGTGGAGGAGTCGTACCACTGATCTCACATTCCGGCGTTATATTCCCAGAACTATTCACAGACTGTAAACACAAAGCAGGATGTCGCAGCAATTACTCACCGCTCATTTATTTTCTCTAAATTACGAGATGATAGAAAATAAAGAAGAAAAAAGCACGCACAATGACATTATTCTTTCTCTTACATCCTGAAACACCGACTTCTGAAGATATAGTGGCTCGATTATTCAAATTTAATGGGCAGTTTTGGGCTGGCTCCAAGATGATTGCAAGACTTGTCGTTGCGTTTAGCTCAATTGGAGCATTAAGCACATTCGGTAAAAGGCCCAGTCGTCCAGCAGGAGAAATATTATGATAAATAAGGAGAAACATCTCAATACCAAATTTCCAGTTATTGCAATTCAAGTTAGGCTTTGATCCCAATCCGCTAGATGCAAATACATCACTGGGAGTAGCTCTCACTCTTCCTGAACGAACTTCACCATTTTGGTTTATTATTTTCAATAATGAACCTTTGGAATCGACCAAGAAAAAAAATTTTAACACCCCCTCAAAATTTGATGGTTTACGTTTCAAGGTACGTAGAATCCAAAAATCGAATAAAAATTTGGCCGTCCGTCCGCCGTACGCGGCACTTTTGCCACTTAGCATTGACCGATTTTGATGAAATTTGGTATGTAGGCTCCATTTGGGGTCTAGTTGTGCCCCGAAGCTTTTGGTTGATGTAGGTCATTTCTAAGGGTTCCAAAATCAATTTTGAAATTTTGAAAACGCCCTAACTCAAAAAATTTCAATATAAAGGTATTGTTTTTCCCTCAATTTAAGATTCTATAGAATTTTTAGAATTTTTTGAGACCACGCGGAGCTCTGTAAGACAAACCGTTCGCTCCCTACGAAAATTCAAGGGTTTATATCGAAATACATATATATATATATATATATATATATATATAAATCAAAACACGTGTGTGAATCGCAAAAGAGGCCGAATCTCCGTTGAAATTAGAGCTGACCGAAATGCAATCGATGGTTGGTTATTTTTTATTCTTTTTTTAAATTTTTTATATTTTTTTTCTTTTTTCTTTTTTTCTTTTTTTTCTTCATATTGGATGGTTGGTGATTTTGTAGACGAGTGATCTATATAGAAAAATAATAAACCATTGTGTAATAATTTGCAGCGTTTTGAATTTGAGTTCCCATCATCAACCGGCATCTTGGCTCACAATCCTGAATTCGTCGGTTATCTGCAAAAAGTGATAATATTTCTAAAATTTTTCACTTTAGAAATCAAAGGAGCAAAAGTAAACATTTCAATCGACCGTTTGAAGCCAGCCTATTTGATGACAGAAGAACAGAAGACGGACGTACAGAAGACAGAAGAACAGAAGACGGACACACAGAAGACAGAAGAACAGAAGACTGACACACGGAAGACAGAAGATCAGAAGACAGACATACAGAAGAAAAACAAGACAAAATCTGGAAGAACTGTAAGATTCCCCGATCGTTACCAGATTCCCCAGAATTGAAGCGGAGTTCAGCGATGGCTCATCGCTGGAGGGGGAGTAGCTGTAGGGTACCTACCTACAGTCATTTTTATTTTCAGTTTTTAATTTACTCATTTAGTTATTCATTTAAACCAGTTGACCACATGTCAATCTGGTTACCTAGAAATTTCAAACAATAAAATATTTCATTCTCTTCTAGAAACTCTTGGAGTCAAGATTATTACTAATTTAAAATTTCTTTTCAAGTTAAAAATTCTTATAGGGAGTGGTTAAGGAAAAGTAACCCCCATTATCCACTTTTTAGCTCAATTGAGTTCTTGGCATCAGTGGACTCGACTAGAATTCACATATATAAGAAAGAACTGTTAACTCTGGTAATAAGATATTATTAAGGGGCCTTAATCCTTGGGGAATTGTGAAAATCATTCCTTTCCCCCAGTTGCCTGGTAGAAGTACTCGTGTCAAACTTGATCGTTTGACTAGTAAACCAACAGGAGTAGGAATGATCACTTTTAACAGATTTCCAAAAGACCTCGAGAACCACTGTTCTCCGAAGAGAGTCAGCTTACGCCTTCCATGTGCGAAGAAAAGAAAAAAGAAATTAAATTTTATTTTATTTATTTTTATTTTTTGTTTTCTTGATTTTCCTCATTCCAACAATATCGATTTTGAATAATCATAATTATTACGCTTGATAATTTCAATTACACTTTAAATTGTCATTTTTATTCAAATGACGTTAAAATGTCTTTACTGCTATTTTATTTTTTATGACTGAATATTATTGCTTCACCAATTTTGATGACCGCTTCTGAAAAAATAATTGTTTTTTATCATTTTGGTTTATTATTTTCAATAATGAACCTTTGGAATCGACCAAGAAAAAAAAAATTTTAACACCCCCTCAAAATTTGATGGTTTACGTTTCAAGGTACGTAGAATCCAAAAATCGAATAAAAATTTGGCCGTCCGTCCGCCGTACGCCGTACGCGGCACTTTTGCCACTTAGCATTGACCGATTTTAATGAAATTTGGTATGTAGGCTCCATTTGGGGTCTAGTTGTGCCCCGAAGCTTTTGGTTGATGTAGGTCACTCCTAAGGGTTCCAAAATCAATTTTGAAATTTTGAAAACGCCCTAACTCAAAAAATTTCGATATAAAGGTATTGTTTTTCCTTCAAATTAAGATTCTATAGAATTTTTAGAATTTTTTGAGACCACGCGGAGCTCTGTAGGACAAACCGTTCACTCCCTACGAAAATTTAAGGGTTTATATTGAAATATATATATATATAAATCAAAACACGAGTGTGAATCGCAAAAGAGGCCTAATCTCCGTTCAAATTAGAGCTGACCGAAATGCAATCGATGGTTGGTGATTTTGATTTTTTTTGATTTTTTCGATTTTTTTTGGATTTTTTTATTTTTTGATTTTATTTTAATTTTTTTATTTTTCTCTTCATATTGGATGGTTGGTGATTTTGTAGACGAGTGATCTATATAAAAATAATAAACCGTTGTGTAATAATTTGCAGCGTTTTTCTTTTATATGGAATCAGCTCACACCTTCCCTTATCTTTTGGCAGATAACGATTGACTAATTAATTAAATTAACTCGGAAAAACTTGGTTACAGTTCTGTAGGAAGTAGTAGAAGGAAGTGCCGTTTCTGAGCTTGATCTTTTTTTTCTGTCAAATTGTAACTGCTCCGACAAATTCATAGTGGAAAACATATTGTTTAGTAATGCATGCATTCCAGGGGACGTCCCATTGGATAAGCATTAGATCAGTTTAACCAGTTGTTAAGTGATAAAACTGTTTCACTCGATGTAATTTATTTATTACTTTAGGCAAGAAATAGTGACCCCCCCCCTCCCCTCACCATTATCCTCCATAACATTTCTAGCGGCATGGGAGCCTCGAATCTGAAGAGCATTTTAAAATCCATGATCTACGATACCCAACATGCGAATTCGAGTTCACCCCCCCCCCCCACCACCCCAACGCCAACAATGGTGCCAGTCTGGCACCAAAGCGGAAATACGTCGTAACATTGAACTTTCATCTGTTAGTTTTGGTAGGCTGTCCGTCGAAGTTCACATCCGTATTCAAGGTGAAACACAAAAAAAAAAAAAAAAAAAAAAACACGTAATAAGCGGTTTATGGCATCATGGCACCATGTCCTGGCACCACTATTAGTTCCATGGTGGTACAGAGAATAATTCATGAAAATCCGGTGGTATCATGGGAATTTTTCCTCAATTTCAAAGCTTGGGTACAATTAGTAAGCAGTAAAGGAACCGAAATATTGAAAAATCGGATATTTTGTGAATATTATCCCCCCACTCACCCCCTCCCCTTGCGAATTTCGGTACTCTGGTAAAATCATGTACAACTCGGAAGTTATTTGAGTCAAACAAAAAAAGAAACACGCAAATCGGTTGGAAATTGAGGCCTGGGCAGAGTTTACAAGATTATGCACGCAGACGCACGTTTTTTAAGCATCAACCCCCCTTTCCCCCTCTTAAAAAGCAAAATCCTAACTTCCGGCGCCGTAGTGCACAACTAGATAGTATTCCGCGTCAAACGAAAAAAGAACCACGAAAATCGTTCGAGAACTAAGGCCTGGGCAGAGTATACAAGATTATGCCCAAAAACGCACGTTTTTCGAGCATTAACCCCCCCTTTCCTCCCTTTAAAAGGCAAAATTCGAAATTCCGGCGACGTAGTGCACAACTAGATAGTATTCCGCGACGAACAAAAAAATAACCAGGAAAATCGGTTGAGAACTAAGGCCTGTGCAGAGTACACAAGATTTTGTCACACACACACATACACACACACACAGACATACACCTATGGTTTTTTTTCGCGGATTTGGATTCAGAATGGTCTAAAACGGATTACTGTGTAGTTATTTTTTTTTCTGTTGAGTGTTGTCCAACTTCACCCCAGATCGATCGCATAAGGACGCCCAAGTTTTACTGTGGGACGTCCTAAAAAGTATCAAGTTCCAGAAAATCAGTAAAAAACGGACTTGATAATTTTCTTCCAGCGCGGGCCCTGAAAGTTTAAAAAACTTTGAATCGCTCCGAAGTAAAATTCAGGGTTTGCGACTTGATCACTTTTTCCACGCAACCGACGAAATACCCTTACTCAAAAGTGAACACCGGACTTCACAATTATTTTTAAACTTTGGAAAAAAATGGTTGGAATTGGAAATCCTTTAAAGAGTATAAAATACGCAGTGGTTCTAATCGTTAAACCAAGAAGATATATTTTCCATGAAACACTTGTCAAGATAGGAGGCCTGTGTGAAATCAGCAGCAGATTTCAGGCGCGCCTAGACTGACCCGCAACATTTCCCGAGTCTCGCCGACGCCTCGTTCTGTTACAACAACATTTCTTATATTCTAAACTTCTCAAATGTACCCCAAAACCACTCTCTTCTGCAATTTCCGTTTATCTGTGACATAAATGAAGCCTATAGAAATATATAACTCCAATTTTCATAAATATTATTCCATACATTTGAGTAGGTAAATAGGAAAGTACGGTAACTCAATCGAACTGATGAGTATGGTTTTGTCAATTACTTTTACTTTCAAAATTACAATTATTTATTTATTTTTTATAGAGTTCTCACCCAATTTATTTCGGTATGTTGTTAAGGACATGGTGCTCTAACATATCCCAGAGTTTGGAGCTAATTGAAGGCGACTGTTTTTTGTTGAGTGCAAAAATTTGAGGAATTCCGAACCTACCTTTCTATTCTACCTACTCAAATACATGATATAGCTATGCAAATTGTTGTTATGTAGTTCTACAGACTCGAAGTGGGAGTTGAGGGTCAGTCTAGACGCACCTGAAATCTATGGCTAATTTCACACTGGTACACAGGAGTATGTTGGTAAGATGTTGAATCATCAGGTATATCTGGCCACCTCATAAAATATCCAAAATATTCTGGAGGCAACCTAAAACTCTTTCAGATTACAATGAATGAAATCATAATAATTGGATAAATTTTGAGTTAAAACGGAGGAAATAGTTGGTACATAATGAATTTAAAAAGCTGTCTGATTCCTACCTAGGTACCCAAGATAATCACCATTTACAGTACAACATATCTAGCAACACGTAAGTACGTAAACACTCACCAACTTGGCCAGAATGTGGTCCGGTACGTTCCTCGTACTGTTGCACAAAGCTCTGGCCGACGAGTGAGAAAAAATCACCGGAGCTTTGCTGACCTCAAGTGCCGCTTTCATGGTTTTCACGGATACTTTCGACAAATCAACCATCATTCCGAGACGGTTCATTTCCCTCACGATTATCTGAAATCGAAAAACTTCCTATAAAAACCTGCAATTTCTCAATATTTAGAGCTTACAAAACACTATACACAGAGTGTCTACCTTTAGTTGATTAATCATAACATTTGTCGTATATTTGTGTATGCAATTACACTCTAAAAGAAAATGGAATTTTGCCCTTGAAAAGTTAAAAAAATACTTCTGTTACCTTGGTAGACTCGGAAGCAATAGCGGAAACATGAATGTGAATAGTTATTCATGACTATTCTTGTTTACTTTGTTAAAGGTGCAATCGACTTCAGATGAAATGAATAGCAGAAACATGACTGTGAATAGTTATTCATGCCTATTCTTGTTTACTAAAGGTGCAATCGACTTCAGATGAAATGAATAGCAGAAACATGACTGTGGATTGTTATTCATGCCTATTCTTGTTTAATAATCGTGGATAAGTGACTTCAGATGAAATGAAGAAGTAAGTTCTCAGGAACAGTTATCAACATAGAACGGTTATCAAGAAAAAAGATAATTTTCTCTGTGGACCCTATTACCAAACAATATAGACGAAAAGTGCTGTTGGGCCTTCATAGTCTCACCATCGTGAAATGACGACAATTTTCATAATCGTTGTGAACTTGTGAATTCTGGAGTAGGGGGCATCTAATATGGAATAGGAAGGTTGTAATCTTGTTTACAGATTGAATAGAGAAGAACAAAGTTGCGGGGTAAATGAGAACTTGCACGAAAAGAAAATTGAAAATGTCAGAGAATGGAAATTTTTCGCGAAAAGGAAAGCGTCCAGACGAAAGACTTACTTTTCCGAAGTTGGTGAGTCCTCCGTGTTCTGCCTTCCTCCCAGGAATATCAACCAGGGACGAGTCGGCCCTGCAACGAATTCAACGTAACAAATCTCATTACTTCCACAACAGTTTCGATTGAACTGACAAAGGGTTAAGTGGGAAGGAGAAATGGCTCGAGTTGTCAAACTCGCATTGTCTTGAAATCCTTTCCAATTCGTTCGTGTTCTTCAGTTGAGAAATCCAAAGACGAGAAGGTATGAAGGGGAAAAATAACTTTTGGTAAGTACGAAAAAAGTGGAGCTGGAAGAAGAGTACCATGAAGAATAAAGTGAATAAGATTGTGTGGTAAGGGAGCATTTTATCAACGAAAATATACATTAAAAATTCACTTAAACCAAATAAGTTTAAAAAAAGAAATAATGATAATAATAATACAAGGGTTATTAAATAACTTAACAAAATTGAACTTTAATTCAGTATACCTACCGGCTATAGTTTGCCTAAGACAAAGAAATTACATCAAATGGACACAAACAAATCGCTCATATCCTAGAAGAGGGGTACAAGTCCAAAAATGTGATTTTCGGGAAATCGCTTTCAACGTTTTACACTCAAACAAATAGCTATATCTCCATGACAAAACGTTTAATGTTAATGATATTTGGGGAAAATGTTCCCGTACTAATGCTTCTACAGCTCATGGACCGAAATTATTCTTTTCGCTAGTGAGGAAGGAGTGGGGGGAATGTTTTTGTCAAATTTCTTCGATTTTTGGTGTTGTTCCCTTTTTTCGTGGACAATATTTCTTTATTTCAGAGATGTCACTTTTTTTCATGGACGATTTTTATTCTTTCCCAAATGATTATTTTGGTTTTAAATGAGAATAATCATGACTTGAGGTGCATAAAACGAGAATTTATTAAATTGGGAGTTGTCGGAAAAATAAAACAGATTGAAAACGGAAGATATTTATAATCCTGTCTCCAAAAATATTCTTAAGTAATTGAAACAGCTTCTTAAAATCTATAATCAAAGATAACAAGGTGTGATTTCGAGTTCAATCCCCCCCCCCCTCACACCATTCCTTCTTCAACGGTTTCAGTACAACCAGTACAACTTTCATCGGTAGTTTCGGTAGGTAGTCCGTAGGAGTAGACATTCAAGGTGAAACACACTAGTGAACCACTAATTTGTTCTATGGTGTCAAAATTTATAGTTCATGAAAATACAAAGGTTTATTCATAAAGATTCAAAGCTTGGGTACCATTAATAACCCCTAAATGAACCAAAATTTCAAAAAATAGCAATTTTGTGAATATTGTCCCTCCACTTGCCTCTTCCTAATGAGAATTTCAGTACTCTGGCGACTTAGTGTAATTCAGTTAGTTATCTCAGTCAAAAAAAAAGAAATATACTTACCTACTCCTCAATTTCAAACTATTCGCGTGTTTCTTTTTTTCGACTGAGATAACTAACTGAATTACACTAAGTCGCCAGAGTACTGAAATTCTCATTAGGAAGAGGCAAGTGGAGGGACAATATTCACAAAATTGCTATTTTTTGATATTTTGGTTCATTTAGGGGTTATTAATGGTAGGTACCCAAGCTTTGAATCATTATGAATAAACCTTTGTATTTTCATGAACTATAAATTTTGACACCATAGAACAAATTAGTGGTTCACTAGTGTGTTTCACCTTGAATGTCTACTCCTACGGACTACCTACCGAAACTACCGATGAAAGTTGTACTGGTTGTACTGAAACCGTTGAAGAAGGAATGGTGTGAGGGGGGGGGGGGGGGGATTGAACTCGAAATCACACGTTGTTATCTTTGATTATAGATTTTAAGAAGCTGTTTCAATTACTTAAGAATATTTTTGGAGACAGGATTATAAATATCTTCCGTTTTCAACGTTTACCCCTCAACGCTCCCCGCGTGACGATTTTTCATTTACGTGCCATAGTAAAGACATAAAATGTCAATAAGAGTTTAATATACCAATGGAAAGCTGATAAAACGTAATTGTTTTTACCATGGTGGTCATAAACCTTTCAGGAAGTAAAGTGTTACGATAGCAAATCACTATTGGAAATTATTAAAGAAGCAGATACCTAGTTGACAAAAATTCAAGTTCAGGCTAAAAATGCAGCAAATTATTACACAAAGGTTTATAATTTTTTTATATAGATCACTCGTCTGCAAAAAAAAAAACATTGTCTCTTTTTTTAAGAAATAAAAAGTTTATTTGGAAGAAATAAACGCATCACACTCAATTTAAAGGAATAGGGGTTGTGGGTGCCTTAATTGGAAATTTTGATTACTGGTTGCTAATTAAATTTGATTACTGGGTACTTAGGATGCAAAACTGAATACAACTCGCCTTACTTCAATTGAAGTGGGTAGGTTGAGGTAGGATAAGTGTTTATTAGTTTAGTGCACTTTCGCTAAACATTTAGCACCCGCCAACGAGCAGCAGATCAGCACTAGATATAAGAGGTTACTATCAAAAACATAGTTCTGAAGATGCTAAATGATGAATACAACTCGAAGAAACGAACAACGATCGCATTTTGGTCGCAAATTGCGGAATTCATAGCCAAATGAGGCTCTTAGGCCCGGAAAATATCCTAGGCCTCATTTGCGATTCACACACGTGTTCATGATTGAATGAAAAACAAAACCTTCATGTTGAAAGTTTTTGAGCTAGGGCTTTCTGAAAAATTCAGTCCTTATTTTTCAACCCTTAGAAGTGACTGACATCAACTGAAAGCTTCGAGACACAACTAGGCCCCAAATGGAGTCCATGTACCAAATTTGAACCAAGTCGGCCCAGGGTTGCTAAAAAAAGTGCCGCGTACGGCAGACAGACGGAAATTTTTTTTTTCGATTTTTGGATCCTACTTAACTTGAAACAAAAACCAACAAATTTTGAGGGGGGGATTAAACTTTTTTTCTTGGTCAATTCCAATGGTTTATTAAAAATAATAAACAAAAAAAAAAAAAAAAAAAAAAAATTGGCGTGACTCCAACGGGATTTTTTTATATTTCAGTTTGTCTTGTATATTAAGGGATTTATGAGCATTTTGGTGAAATAAAATCAAAAAGTCCATCCATGCAGCATCAGTTAATGAGCTATTTTCAAAGAAATTCAAAGCTATGGTTAAGATAATCGAATCATAAGCTATCTGGGTGAGTTGTCAGCCTTGTGAGTGTGGCACATAGCACACTAATCGTTTAGAATCATTTCTTTAGTAGCTGCAGGCTGAGCCTACTATTGAAGCCAAAGGTGCTCAGAGTTTCTAATTCGTGTGACGTTGGAAACGTACCATTGAGTGTTGCAAGTTGATGTTAAGGTCAGGTATCTCACGCCCAACATGTACAGTATCCGGAGAACTGGGAGGCTATTGGACAAAGAATGGCCTCCTTCCACACCAATCAAGCTGCATATCAGATTCTTCTGATGAGCATCAACTATTTCTGTAATCAGAAAAGTATTCATCGCTATAATTATAATATGTTATTAAATACAATACTTTTTTTTAAATAGTATTTTTGTTAATCAAATTTGTTAATCACCATACTGTCTATTTGTGAAAGGAAAGAAGAGAGGTAAATTACAAGCGAAATTCAAAGAGGAGTCTTTCCAGTGTTCTGTCGTGGTCGGGAAACTACTTAGAGAGAGAGTGATAAGAGTGAAGGGTGGCAAAGAGAAACAGCAAAATTGCGAGAGCATATCGGTACCTTATGGGCCTTGTTACCCTAATGCATGGGGATAACTTGGCAAGAACAGAAATCCAAAAATCGATGAAAGTATTATTCAATAGAACCTACTACGACCTACTAGGATATTCACTTGTTTTGTAGTCATCGTTCATCAGTATGTGGGTGGTTTGATACGTAAATTACTCTTAAATAATTTGATCCATCTAAAATATCTGATTTGTGAATTGGTTAAAAGGGTTCACTACATGTTCCTAAGGTATTATTATGACACTGCATCTCTAAATTAATTAGAAACGAGCGTGAAAAGGAGTAAATGGCTTATTTTGCTTTAATTAGGCTCCAAAAGAGTTTCTCGAGTTCATAATCTTGTTTCTACTTTCCTCTTTCGTCCAACCCTCAAGTCCTACGGAGAGTGAACCATTTAAAATACAGTACAAAAATACAAATAGTGCCATGTGGGATCAGCTGTGGCCGAGCGAGCTACGGCATGTGTCTCTGGAGACGAGACTCGGACTGGTTGCAGGGGCCGTGAGTTCGGGGCTCGCCTCGGGAGCGTATTTTCGGGCAAGTCAGTCGCAGTTCCCCCTCGTCCCAACCCAGGGCGGTGAGACCAATAGGAAACCATTCCGCGTTTTTGACTTTTAAAAATTGATTATAGTAGGTACCTACATAACGAAGAGTTTTGGAGAATAAATAGTCCACTAATGAGGCCGACAAACAGAATTTTGATACGACAATGGTGAGCTCACATTTCAACAGTTTCCGTTTTGCAGTTAAGCATAATAAATGGTCACACGTATTCAACAGTTAATTTAATGCATTCCACTTTGCTAATTATTGTGCTCCTACTTGACCTCTTGAATATAATTATTAGAGGGTTGATGGAAACGTATAGCACATTGTGTTTGCGTATTGGAAATGATTGGGTATTATTCAGTCAGCCAAATCGACGACCCTACCTTAGACAAGACCACATACATAGGTTGGACCACTCTGTTTAGTGTACAAAGATGAGACCACTCTATACACAGATGGGACCAACCTATACATTAATAGGACCACCCTATACATAGATAGTGCCACTCTGCTCATAAATAGCACCACCTTACACATAGATAGGACCACCCTGTACTCACATGGAGACACCCTGTACATATATAAGATCATCCCATAAAAATATAGTACCACCCTACACAAATGCACATTGATAGGATCATCCTATACCTATATAGGACCACCCTACACATAGATAAGTCCATCGTACACATTAACAGAACCACTTAATACATAAAGAGGACCACCCTACACATTGAAAGGTCCACTCAGCACATTGATTATAGTCTTGTTACCTGTAGCTGACGTGCAGAAAGTGAGAGGAGGGCTGTACTTCTGAGTCAATCTCCGTATAACGTCGATCTGTTCAAGGGTCAACTGCACAGCATCTTTGAACTGCGACTCACAAGGAACGTACGCCGCCCAAAACTGAAAAAGAAAATAAATGATTAGCAGATTTAAAAAAAAATAAAAAGTTTTTTTGGTTTTTCATACAATACGAAAGATGTAACAATTTGTGTATGCCCAACGCAACAAAGAATGTCTTAAATACGTCTCAAATTTGGCTCAAATCAGGCTTTGATCCCAATCTTGATCGACCAAGGAAAGATTCTTCCTTCAATTATTTCAAATTAATCCCTTTCAAGTAGGCTTCAATGTCTGATGTGTGAGCTCCTGCTCACTGGTGGTCTCTTCCCAGTGACGAATCTAAATTGATTTATCGATTTCCTTCCTGACATAGGATCAGTGTAGCCACAAACGTCGATAATTGCTGGTCCTGAGGTCATTGTATAGCTCGAGAAGATGACGTCACCCCCCCCTCCTTGCTCCGCAGATGCCGCCTCCACCTCGAGCATCGCTTCATCTGAGTTGTGACGCCAGTTGCTTCCCCCACCAGCAAAGCTGCCCTACCCATCCTCCTGTGGAGTGGAGGGGGAACCTCCCCAGAAGGACCAGAATACTGAGTCCCCACTTCAGTCCCCTCCAAGATTTCATTAGAGACAGTCATTGTGAGCCCTGCTGCCAGGACATCAGAATATAACACATCTTCGCCACACCTCGCCACATTACCTTCGAAGGATACCTCAGGGCCCTGAGAAACGTGAGTGCACTAACTAATACTGATACATTGGCCAATGATATAGTGACACACCAGTATAAAAGTAAATACACAGTTTAATCATAATTGCCACAAACATTCAGAATAGCAACCATATTGCTAATTTGTATCTTTTGAACGCTAAATTGATCTCGCCACATTTTGACACAACTTTGGACATTGAATATGATTTGGATAAAGGAGTTGTATTGAAAACACAGGATATTGTACCAACCGTTTATTTGTTTTTATTTTTCCATACTTTGCAAACATAAACGCCCTTCAGGCTGTTGCCCCACACTTTTCATTTTTAACTTCGTCTTTTTATTTAATAAAAGTACTATTAGTTGTACCTTGTAGTTATCCTTTCACGTTTTACCTGGTTCTCAGTACAGAGTCACGAAGTAGTGCACAGACACCCTTCCCGACATTCAGAGTTGAAATTCCCTTCAGGAATAAACATAAGCACATTCGGCACGGACACAATTGTGATCCATTTTACAAAGATTACGCCCTTCAGGCTTTCACTTTCAACTAACTTCGCCACGAGCCTTTGACATACGGCCACAGCACCAGCTAAGGTAATTATCATTTCGCTAACCTATTGTAACTTCAACTTATGTGTTTCGATATTTGCATTACTAACCCACCATAAGCTCAGTCGTTTATCCTTTCCATCCTTTAGACTTAGACTTTCACCACGTTTTTTGTGTCTTCGCCACGTAGGGAGGTTAGGGTAAATTTTGGGCCTACAAATTGGTGGCTTTGTTTTCGACACGTAGGATCAACCTACAAATCGATAGCAACATCACCAACGCGTAAGCCCAACCTACAGATGCTTTTGGAGTAACGCTGAGAGATTGATCCTTCGATGTATTGTCCAAGACTCATGACACTGTTATCATACCATAGATATCATAGAGCAACCCAGCACCCAACTTGAAATCTACCTACACAGCCAAAGTGACTGCAATGAGAAGTCTCTGAGAAGTTTCGAAATGATGTTAGTCACCCAGTACGTAGATAGTAACTATGAATCACTTCTATTTATAAATCGCTACAAGTTCCTGAATCCATCACCAATTTCCATCACACATTTTGGACTAAGAACGATTAACCATTATTTAATAGAAAAAACTCGGTGCGCCTACCCAGATCATCTACAGCGTAAATTATAAAAACATGGAACATGTTTTAGCCAAATTTAGTGCAGAACCTTTAGTCGTAGGTAGGTATAATACAAAGATATATTATCCCTAGCAACATAATCTAAAATGCATTAGGAAAAACTCACAGCTTCGCGCCTTGAAAACCAGAGTGTTGGAAAAGGCGCGTGACCGTAACGTTTTGCGGGTAGTTACCCTAGGTCAAAAACATGTTCCATGTTAAAACACTACTGTAAAATTTGAGATTTCATGAGATCAAAAGGCATTAGGCACCTCCAATAAAAAATGTCTGACTTCCATGACCTTCTTCCTAAATGTACTTAACATAATTATAATATTGGAGAGTCCCTGAGAGGTCTAAAGTGTGAACGTAGGTAGAGACTTCTTAAAATTATCAAGGAGTAGGAAGTTTATGTTGGAGATTCATCTCAGATAGCTGAACATTGTATCGTATGACTTCCTTGGTCAACATTTAGGACACCTTTTAGGGGTCAAATCTTGAAAAATTGAGGCCGAAAAACGTCTGCCCAAATGAATGAGCAGAACAGCTTTCTCAAACATGGTACGTATAACAGACTAGAATGTATAGAATTCGTTGGTAATGCACTGAGGTATTCAGTGTCATAGAGGAGGTGTTTTGGCCGAATAGACTAGAAACAGAAGATTGGACTCATAGATAGTACACCATAGACCAACTAATGGCCTCATGTACATTCAGGCTGAACCTTGCTGAACTCCTCCCACTCACTGAAGCACCAGTCCAATCTCAGTCGCCGTAGCTGCCACGTCTATGCTCCGTTAAATCGCCTCTATAATTGTAACCCCGCAAATAATTTATCAATCTCGGTTTTTGAAAGTGTGTTTAAATTACCCCACCTTCAACCATAAAATCTCAACCGCGTGAATCCGCGATATAATACACGGAGAAACCGGAGCATTAGGTCTGTGTGCTCCTTTTTCTGCACCCCTCTGCTTTGCCTCTTTGCTGAACTTCTCGTCGTTTCCCAACCCGGCCGGGGTAAGTCTGCACACACCATCGGTGAGTGGAGTTATTTCTCATCGTAATCCCGTATTACCTACCTTGATTACCTTGCACAGACAATTCTAATATCAGCCCTATATGCTCTTTTGTTCAGGTCGGATTTGAGAGATCTTGGCCAGCGGCCCATCACACAACGTTTTACAACTTAATGTTCCCTTCTTGTGTTGTGTGAAATCCTTACCTATAATCATAATCATCATAGTCCACTAGAATTTAGTTTAGCCCAATAACTATAAAACAGGAGTACCTGTGATAAATTTTTCGTTATGAATTGTAAATTTCACGATGATGACTGTAATTTGCCAAATAGAAGAACCGCATCACAATTCAGAGTTGTTCGCGATTATTTTGATGAATTTTCAGGTTTTCTCATGTACCCTGGCTCCGACTGATTTGGCACAGTTGAAATCAATATGTTATCAATTTATACAAATTTTTTGTTAAAAAAAAGTCGAAAATTTTGTTAAAAAGTTTTAGTTCAAAAACGGCGAAAATGGTACATTTGGGACTCGCTGGAGTATACTCGTCGGTAACACTGAGGAGCGCAATCAGGCTACGCATCTCCAATCGCATTTTATCGACCAACCTTATTCTATCAGAACGGTAGGAATGTGATGAGTCAGGTTTCCAAAAGGATCCAGTAAATTCGTTTTCTGCTGCGAGGAAAATCATGCAACGACAAAATATTTTAATAGGGCGAACGTAATTTTGAATTTACGAAAAAAACTTGTAAAACTAAACTGTTAGGTAACTGATAAATGGGAGGGTGAAAATGAGAAAAGGCTATCTGGCGTGTAGGAGGAAAATAGAGAAAAGTAGATGGTTGGAGCAGTTTGGCGTACGCGCAAAGAAGGGAACCAGGAGAACCGAGATACCGAAGACCCTATTAAAATAGAGGTACTAAAATCTGATAGTTTACCTCTTTCAAGAAAAACGCCCTCATTTCCTCCGTTTTTCACTCACCTAGAAAATTTATTTTAGCTCCGTCTCTGCAACCAACCAGTTTTACGTTTATACAGTCAAGGCTGCCTACAACACTATTATGTACCTAGCAGGGGCGTAGCGTGGCTATGGAGTGGAGGGTACCGCACTCAAAGACCCCCCACAGTATCACAAGTCTCCTTCTGACTTCACCTCCACATTATTCACTTCAACAAAGATAGAAATTAATGTAAAGCAGTTGTTAGCAAGCAGTTTGCTCAAGGGATTCGTATGGTTACTATTTTAGTTTTCCACATTACTTGTTGTTGAGAATATTGTTATGAATAGGGCTGGGATTCGAGCATATTTGCATATTTTTTTCCTGAATAGTACACACTGAAAGAAGCCTTTTGGTGGTATTTTCACCTCTGTGGGACCAACATGATTTAAATTTATCGAGCATATAAATGCATAAAACCACGGTTTTCAGAATAGAAGCATATAAATGCATATTCTTGTGGTTTTCGTCTAAATAGTTTGTTTTTCTTCGAATTCTTCTCCCTAATTCGGGCCCTGACCATACATAAGGTTCGAAAACAGAAATGTCTAAAGGTTGTTAAACCTTTATTGAGGTCATTTCCACACCTTAATTGACTTCTTCCGGATTAGAGTGCGACTCGTCAGATAAGCTGTCAAAGCCCCAAGCATCCTTTCACTTTGAAAGGAGGTTGTAAGGGATTTTAGAGGTGTGCCTATTTTGGGAACCAATTTGTTTAGGTGGTTTTTCCCATGAAGTGGGGGAAGATTCGATCCTAGTGATGGTATAAATGTGGAAGGTCAAGTGAAGTTTCTGCATTCTACTCTCTGTTCGTAATCGTTTCCGTACCTATCTATCGAGTTCTTGTGATTTCCAAGTCCGCGATGCCTAAAGTTAAGGAACCTTTGAGTGTTTTACTCCGAAGATATGCGAAGGAAGACCCTGACTCGTTTTCCTCTGATGGGAAAATTCTTTTCTGCAAAATGTGCGAAAAAGAGGTAAGTTCTTTTTGATTTTGACATTTTCACATGTACGTCCTTGAATATTTACGGGTCAAACAGTTGAAATTTCAAGTAAGCCGTATGTGTAGCATACGGTACCTACCTACTAGGTAATTAGTATAACTATATAACGTATATATAACGTATATATATAATACTATTGTATTATATATATTATACTATTATATATATTATATATAACGTATATATATAATACTTTATAACGGGTCTGCACTCCGAATTCTTAGACTTCCCTAAGAATTCGGAGTGCAGACCTGTTATATCCTCAGATTTTACATTTCCGAGGCGGATTTGCTGGTTTTTCATGGGATCGTTGAGGGGGTGCTCGTATTTATATTGCAATATTTGAAAATAATTTCATAGTCCACAATGTTATATTTTTGTTCATTCAATGTATTTTTTCTCACTTATGCGTATTTACCTATTTATTTTCAGATCAAGATTTCGAAGGGTTTCCAATTTTCCCAACATAAAGCCACAAGTGGGCACTCAGAAAAAGTCGAGGAATTTAAAAACAGGAAATCGAAGAAACAGGCACTGATACAACCTTTGTTCAATCAGAATCAGCAACAGCACGACGAGTTCTCTTCTAGAGTTTGTAGGGCGTTCTTAAGCGCAAACATACCCCTCTACAAGGTCGAACATGCTGAGATTAGAGCTCTCTTCAATGACTTTGAAGGGAGAGAGTTGCTTCATCAGTCGCCCCTACGTAAAAACTACGTTTCTTCAGAGTATGAAAAGGTATAAATTCATGCACGATTGCCGTAGGTATTCCGCGTTCTCGTTTAAACAATTTAGAAGCGTTGGACTTGGAGAGGATGCTGCGTGGCGAGTCCGCAACGTCAGATGATTTTCTGAACTACTCTGCACAAGAAGCAGCATCATTGAAGTATTTACCTCTCGTGTCAGTTGACGTCGAAAAATCTTTCTCGTCATTGAAACGTTTATTGACTGATTTGAAAAAATCATTGACAACGGAAAATATAGAAAAAATTCTTGTTGTACAGACCAATGTAGATTTACTTCATTGACTCGCATAATTCTATGATCATTGTGTAAATTAACTTTTAAACTGTATCTTTTATAAGAAAACTTCTCATTTATATATATACTTGAAAATTGTGTGCGAGTATAGCAGTGTATCACGTACAATTATAAAATAAAGCTCAAATATAGAGATAAGTTATTGGTTTTTCGTTTCACTTTCCTTTCTATAGTTTTTAACAGTGTTTTTCGAGCATATTCTGCATGTTTAACCGCATTTAATGGGTTTTTGGAGCATATCTATCGAGCATATAATGGTTTTTTTGAACATATCTATCGAGCATAAAACACATAGTTTTCGAGCATATCAGGAGATTTTATCGAGCATATCGATCCCAGCCCTAGTTATGAATGTAATACAATAATATGAATATTGTTGAGAGTAGCTCGCCAAACAGGAATAAATATGAATTCAAAGAAGTGCAGTTTTTGTTTTATTATTTTCAATAATGAACCTGTGGCATCGACCAAAAAAACACAAATTTTTATCCCCTCCCCCTCAAAATTTGTTGGTTTACGTTTCAAGGTACGTAGAATTGAAAACGCTGCAAATTATTAAACAAAGGTTTATTATTTTTTCAAATAGATCACTCGTCTGCAAAGAACGTGTTTCTGATTTATCGTACGTCCAACCCTAAAATTCTCGTAGGGAGCGAACGGTTTGTCCTACAGGGCTCCGCTTGGTCTCAAAAAATTCTATACGTACCTGGATTCTACGTACCTTGAAACGTAAACCATCAAAATTTTGAGGGGGTGTTAAAAAAGTCTGCCAAGTTGGGTGGGCAGTATAGCTTCCTCACTCATTGTAACATGGACGTATAGAATCAGTTGGCGAAAAAATTATGATTCAAAGAGTTATTGAATACCAAAATATTGGCGATAATATGCGGGATAGGGTTGCAGGTATTAATGTTTATAATAGTGTTGTAAATAGTTGTGGTATATAAACCACTGAAATAAAAGAACGAAAGAGTGTAGGTATAAAATAAAACTACGAAGTTATGACGATAATGATTATTACTATTCAATACTAAAACTATAATAGGTGTACGTATTAGGATTATGGGTATTAATTTGTTATATACTCGTAATTTGAGTTTTGTTTAAAATGGTTGTGGTATATAAACCACTGAAATAATTGAACAAAAGTGTGTGGGTATACAACTAAAATCACAAAATTACAATTTGAATTAATTACGAGATCAAGTGAAAATTATTATTGATTATTGTTGAAATTGATTAAAATAAAACGAATGAAACAATGATGTCACAAAATTACAATTTAAATGAATTACTAGATCAAGTGAAAATGATTAGGTATTATATTGACTATTCTTGAAATTGATTAAAGTAAAATGAATGAAAGACTGATGTCACAAACATAGGTTATACTATTCTTTTGAGGAGGAGTATGTAGACATTATGGAGGACACCGTCTAGGACCTAACCCGCACAATCCCTGAAAATTTCATCGAAATTGGTTGAATAGTTGCGGAGTTTTGGTTGTAACAATAAATTTAAAGTTCGCGCATGCGCAGCGGCTATTGCTTGACCAATTTGATTGAAACTTATAGGGTGTCTCTTAGAAGTTAGTCCCTAACTAACCTCCAAATTTGAGCAAAATCGGTTCATTAGAAACCGAGGTTCCAGGAAATTCACGTTTGCGCATGCGCACTCGCTCCTATTGGTCCGAAGGTGCTGAAATTGATAGGGGACCGTCTAGAACCTAACCCGCACAATCCCTGAAAATTTCATCAAAATCGGACCACAGGTTAGTATAGTTTTGCCCGGGACAAGGATTGACCACAGACAGACCGACAGACCGACAGACAGACAGACAGACAGACATGGAACCAAAATTGTTCGGGAAGCTCTAAAACGCAAAAAGCAAGTGGAAATTTTGATTTTGGAGGACTTTTTTTTCACTTCTTTCACGAATACAAAGCTTCCCTACCTTCGGTAGTGAGGAAGCAAAAAATTTTCTTGGTCGATTCCAAAGGTTCATTATTGAAAATAAGAAACCAAAACACCACTAAAATCGAATTTTAAGATTGCGCGGCGGGTATTTGTTGAGTTTAAAACCGTAGGCAATCATAATATTTTAAAAAGGATTTCAACTGATTTCTATTTTTGAATGAACTCTGATAATTTTTCTGAGATTGAAAAAACTCTAGTCATGAATATCCGAGGTAATAACAATATACAGGGTGTCTACCATTTGGATGGACCAAACTTCAAGGATCGATTCTACAACTCATTTGCAACAAAAAATGTCTCCTAGCAATTTTTTCTTAACCCACTCAAAATTCTTTTTTTTCCACTTTAAAGTTTTTATTCGTATTTTCGACCTTGCAGCACTAAAATGGTCATAACTCCCTTATTTCTCATGCTACATCAAATCTGAGTACACCGTTGGACAGAGCGTTAAATTTCCTATCCATTTAGTGGAAACCCAGTTTCTTAAAGCCATTTGTAAAAGCAAAAAAAAAAAAAAATCAAAGTCAATATTTATAATGTTTTTCAAAAATCGCCATTTTTCAGGCTAACGATTCCCCCGTAAAAAATACCGCTATCGTGGTGCACTTAACGGGAAAAACTACCTCAAGACCTCACCTTTCCAACGGTATGTCAGTTTCAAGGTTTAAGAGGAAAGTTTCTTGAAAAAATTGAGTTTTATGCGAAAAAACGTGCTTCTTTAGGCATATTCCGCTAGAGAGTCGACCAAGTATTATTGCCTTCACTTTTCAAGGATTGCAATAAAAAGTCCACTAAATTAAATTTCCACTCGTATTTTACGTTATGGACCTTTCAGAACAATTTTGGTACCGTATCTGTCCATCTGACAGTCGGTCTGTCTGTCTGAAAGTCCTTGTAGATGGCAAAAGCAATACGAAGCTACTGTCCGACTTCGATGTAATTTTCGGCGATGTTCTCCAGGTAAATCAAAGTCAAAGCATTAAATATTCAAAATCAAATTCAAAAATTTTATTCTTTTTAAATAGAATTTACCATTGTTTAGGTTTATTGTTAACCTGGAATAAGTTGTGCTACCGCGGGCCACTCAACGGAAAAGCCATTCATTTTGATGGAACTAAATGGATGGAACTAAAATACAATTAAAGAACAATTACTAGAAAACAATTGTCATTGTAACGTTGGTAGAAAATGTTGGTAGGTACAATGATTTGTATTGTAAAAAAAAGTATTATTGTCAATGAAACTCTTCAAGTTATTCTTCTTCTACAAAAAGTCAATTTCATGATATTTATTCTAATTAAACGTAAAACTGATTTTTAACGTAGAACCACGTTAAAGTGGTGATCCCGGGGTAGTTTTGGCGATTGACTGGCCACGCGATAGAGCTACTTATTACGGGCAAACAATATAACAATTTTGAAAGGGGGTTAATTTTTTTTCTTGCTCGATTGCAAAGGCTTGTTATTGAAAATAATAAACCTGAGAAATGGTAAATTCTATTTAAAAAGAATAAAATTTTTGAATTTGATTTTGAATATTTAATGCTTTGACTTTGATTTACCTGGAGAACATCGCCGAAAATTACATCGAAGTCGGACAGTAGCTTCGTATTGCTTTTGCCATCTACAAGGACTTTCAGACAGACAGACCGACTGTCAGATGGACAGATACGGTACCAAAATTGTTCTGAAAGGTCCATAACGTAAAATACGAGTGGAAATTTAATTTAGTGGACTTTTTATTGCAATCCTTGAAAAGTGAAGGCAATAATACTTGGTCGACTCTCTAGCGGAATATGCCTAAAGAAGCACGTTTTTTCGCATAAAACTCAATTTTTTCAAGAAACTTTCCTCTTAAACCTTGAAACTGACATACCGTTGGAAAGGTGAGGTCTTGAGGTAGTTTTTCCCGTTAAGTGCACCACGATAGCGGTATTTTTTACGGGGGAATCGTTAGCCTGAAAAATGGCGATTTTTGAAAAACATTATAAATATTGACTTTGATTTTTTTTTTTGCTTTTACAAATGGCTTTAAGAAACTGGGTTTCCATTAAATGGATAGGAAATTTAACGCTCTGTCCAACGGTGTACTCAGATTTGATGTAGCATGAGAAATAAGGGAGTTATGACCATTTTAGTGCTGCAAGGTCGAAAATACGAATAAAAACTTTAAAGTGGAAAAAAAAGAATTTTGAGTGGGTTAAGAAAAAATTGCTAAGAGACATTTTTTGTTGCAAATGAGTTGTAGAATCGATCCTTGAAGTTTGGTCCATCCAAATGGTAGACACCCTGTATATTCTCGCAGGTTTAGCTATAAAATATTGATAAGCTGCTTACATAAGATCATCATATATTGCATCGACAATAGGCTATAATGTTAAACTGAAAGCGGTTTATATTGCTTTATGGTTATTTTGAGCGTTAAAAGTATCTCAGAGGAACTTCCGACCTTGTACCACCAATGCCATCATTATTTCACATAATGTTTGGGATATTTCAGGTACTTACTCCCTACAACCCCGTTACCTCAACAATGTTGGTCATCAAAATACAATTTCTGAAGCTGTAAGCAATTCCCCTTGGTCCCCCCTAGGAATGTCGAGGTTTATTTTTTTCTTTCAATTCCGTTGTGATGTTCCACAATTTTTGATGTTTAAAGACGTTAGATTACTAGAAAATAACGTGGTACAAAATGTCGATATTTGGGAACTTGGCAACTGACCTGGTACTAAGAAAAGGCGGAAGGACTATTTTCAAAATGCCTTATCGAAATGGCTTATCGATTTCTGTAGATTTGAGAACTTTAATGAGTCCCTCATGATAGGTACTATCAAACTCCTCATGATAGTCAATAATCAATGCGTAGACATCGACATTCATATCGCGGCGTCTCCGCAACAGGACGTTTATTAAAATAAACCAAAAACGCTACAAATTATTACACAATGGTTTATTATTTTTCTACATAGATGACTCGTCTGCAAAGCCACCAACCATCCAACATGAAGAAAAACATCGATCGCGTTTCGGTCAGCTGTAATTTGAACGAAGGTTAGGCCTCTTTTGCGATTCACACTCGTGTTTCTGATTTATCGTAAGTCCAACCCTTAAATTCTCGTAGGGAGCGAACGGTTTGTCCTACAGGGCTCCGCTTGGTCTCAAAAAATTCTATACTATCTTAAATTGATGGAAAAACAATACCTTTATATCAAAATGTTGTGAGCGTTTACAAAATTTCAAAACTCATTTTTCAACCCTTAGAAGTGATCTCTTCTAGTAGGGATTTTTATTTTTTTTAAATAATTCCTGTTGTTGAGAATTTCAAGAAAATCTTCGGGACGTGTGACATGATAGAAGTGCTCGTTTTCTTTGGCAATGAAAATAATGTCGACTTGAGCCTGTCTGGCAGGATTTTACCAGAATGGTGAATTGCACTGAAGAACAAAGTCGAGAAATCTTTAGCTGTTCAATACTGATCTGCAAGCAGCTAGAGGACTTCAACGAGAATCTTGTCTGGAACAATAGCCTTCATATTCCTTTGAGTTTTCTAAGCTTGAATACTTTACTTCTGGTAACGTATGTTCCAATTTCATCTGTAGAATAACATCGGATTCATTGAAGAAATTAATTTTGAACGAAAACCACAGACAGACAGCAGACTCAGGCCAATAGCGAATACCAAGGAAATTGAACTTTAAAAATCAAGGAACTACAAGCATTTATGAACTGCAGAATTTTCGTCGCCAAGAGGGAGAATTGTCTTCAAATAAGGAGGGGTGATTATTATATCCAGTTGTTATTATTATCGACAAATTTCAAGTTAGTCAAGTTTCAAGTCATTTGCCCATCCGAAAGTTCAAATATCGATCAAGAATTGAAATATATCCAGAGTTTTAGTTCAGGCCACCATGTTTACAATCCCAATGAATTCAGAGAGGGAGGCTATGGAAACTAGGTGGCGGCCAATAACTGGTGCCTCTACCCCATATTCATTTAGAAGTCAATTGAGAGAAAAGTTGAGCGAGAAATAACCCTTCAACGTCAGGAGTATGGAAAGGCAAGGAAATGAAGAGTACATATTCAAGAAATATAAATCTTAATTAATCCAGCTCGGGCAAAGTGGATATGACGGAATTTTTAATGGTTAGCGCCGCCGAAGGAAATAAATATCAGTTAAGGGAGGCGAGGGCTACGGCTTTAAAACTATAGGAGCCAATAAAGCTTTCTTCGTAAGCCCCTGCTCATAAATCAGAAAAATCCGGACCTCCCATTTGAATTCTTCGCGTTGGGAAATAGTGGTTTTGCATAACTGCCTGGAATACACGGTGCTCCATTAATCCATGACTATTCTCCCTCATTAAGATGGACGCACCAGTAGTGGACGATGCACCGATTATGGATAACCAATTGACGGAGAGAGGAGAAAAAACACCGTTGAGACTAGCTAGTGATGAAGACTAACGTAGTTCTGTTTTTACATTCCTCAGTCTACCCAACTAGAAGGTGATATAGAGTATAAAGTACAAGAACCTGCAAAAATCTGATTTTTTCAAACACCATTTTTTGAAAGAGTTCTCAATTGTGTTGTTCTTGTTATAGTATTGAATTATTTCTATTCATATAATAGAATACAAATTAATGACATGAAAGTAATGAATAGTAATAATGATAATATACGTAGATAGGTGCTATAATATAAAAGGGACTATAATACTATATATAAGGGTGTGTATTTCCACTGATGCCATGAGCAATCGTACATACCCTTGAGTCTCGTCTGATTAATTATAAACATTATTGACACCGCTAACACAAATGTAAAACGCTGCAAATTATTACACAATGATTTATTATTTTTCTATATAGATCACTCGTCTGCAAAGCGACCAACCATCCAACATGAAGAAAAACATCGATCGCATTTAGGTCAGCTAAAATTTGAACGGAGATTAGGCCTCTTTTGCATACGTACAACCCTTAAAGTCTCGTAGGGAGCGAAAGGTTTGTCCTACAGAGCTTCGTGAGGTCTCAAAAAATTCTATACCATCTTAAATTGATAGAAAAACAATAACTTTATATCAAAATGTTTTGAGTTAGGGCGTTTTCAAAATTTCAAACGTTATTTTTTGACCCTTAGAAATGACCCACATCAACCAAAATCTTCGGAGCACAACTAGACCCCAAATGGAGCCTACATACCAAATTTCATCAAAATCGGTCCATGCTAAGTGGGGAAAGTGTACGGCGGACGGACGGCCAAATTTTTATTCGATTTTTGGATTCTACGTACCTTGAAACGTAAACCATCAAATTTTGTGGGGGTGTTGAAAATTTTTTTTCTTGGTCGATTCCAAAGGTTCATTATTGAAAGTAATAAACCAAAAAGTCCATTCATGCAGCCTGAATTAATGAGCGAATTTTCAAAGAAATCTTTCCGTTGAAGCTATGGTTAGAAAAGAAGCAATGATGTTGCAATATTGCAACAATATCTTTTAGATATTTTTTTTTCGTTTTACAACCATTCTTCCTATTATTTGTCTAAAAGGTAACTACTAAGTCTTTGATTAATGTGCCAGGTGGCTTTTTGAAAAATCGTGGTTTCACCTCTGCGCATGAAGTACAACTAGATAGAATTTTTCTGATCTCATCGAGACTGCACGGTAAGTTCTGACTAAGGATCTAGTGGAAGAATCTGGTCACCCCTGGATGACATAAGGACTCATGAAGTTCAAACAGCTTATTGTTATTCAAGGCTCCACGTATCCGAGAGAGAGTATCAGCAACTACGTTTTCTCAGCCTGAGCGGTGTGTAATATCGAAGCTATAGCTAGATAACTTGAATGAGAAATGCGTAATGTATGTGAGGTAAATATCTAGATAGTTACCTGACTGGGCGACCTCTTCGTCTTCTAGTTTCCATCCTAGCTCGCAGCATCATTCTCGGGCAGGCCTCCACTGGCATGCGCCCAGCTTTGATGAATCGGACTATGTCTTCATGTTTCAATAATTCATCAATTTCTGCATTCTGTCTGGCTTTCCACCCTTGTCCTTCCCTGACCGCTCCATAGATCCTTCTTATATTCCTTCTCTCAAATATCCGCAGTTCCAGCCTCATCCTCAGCTCGCATGGTCCAAGCCTCCGATCCATAACTAACCACAGGCCGCACTAGGGACCTATATATTCGTTGATCTGGAGATCACACGGCTCTTGGAGAGTTTTATATTGGCATAAAATGCGCGGCTGCCTGCCATTATTCGTGAGCACATCTCATCCTGTACTTGGTTTCTATTCGTGACCAAGCTCCCCAGATAGGTGAAGGACCTGACTTCATCAAACTTATAAGAACCAAACGTCACACCCCTGGGGACCCGCTGGACACGGCTCGGGGGAGATTTCTTGAGGTATTTAGTTTTGCTTTCATTTATTCGTAGACCCATTGGCTTTCCCCCTTCATGCAAAACCCCAAAAGCCTCCTGCAGCAGAGCATCAATACTTCGCCCCAACAAAGCTATGTCATCGGCATAAGCCAGAATCTGTCGACATTATGACATTATGCCTAGAACCTTCACCGATAAGCACCCGTACAGATCAATCATAAGATCAGAGGGGCGGCGAATCTCTCAATGCTGTCCCAACGACCTATTCTGGTATACAGATAGATCCAAAATGGGGAATGGTACGGGGATTGGAATTTCCGGGGCCAATCCCAAATGGAGTCACTCAGCTCCTTTGGGAGTGTATGCCTCAGTATTTCAGGCTGAAGTACTTGCAATTAGGGTCTGCGCTGCGGAGAGTCTGCGGAGGGAACACTGTGGTGTACACGTCCGCATTCTCTTGGACAGCCAGGCTGCGATCAAGTCTTTAGCCGCTTCTTCCATTTACTCAAGGTTAGTATGGGAGTGCTTCCAAACTCTCTGCTCCCTGTCGCAACACAAAAGAGTCTCTCTGGAGTGGGTTGCAGGGCACAGCGGAGTAATGGGAAATGAGAAAGTAGATGTGCTGGCCAGAAGGGGCTCACTAACCCCATTCATTGGTCCAGAGCCAGCCATCGGCATTCCCAAATCTTCCTTTAGGGCGACCATAAACCGGTGGGTCACCAATGAAACCACTAGTAGATGGCCAAACCTTGGAGGGCATGCTCTAAGTAAGCCCATGGTAGTCAAACCTAACCCCAGCGCCACAGAAGAGCTGCTACGGCTTAGCCGCAAGGAAATCAGGTTAGTGGTTGGCCTGGTTACAGGCTTTACTCCACTCCGATTCCATCTCAACCGCATTGGGGTAAACCAGAATACAACCCTTTGCAGGCTGTGTGGAGAGGCTGAAGAGAAAGCCTCTCACATAATATTCGATTGCGAAGTACTATCAAATCGCAGGTTTCACCTCCCTGGGTCACCTACACACAAAGAGGCTTTTCCCAGCACAAATCTAGCCAAACCGCTACTGGCCCTTACCAAAGGGCTAGGACTCTTTGACTAGGAACAGAATCCGCGGAGTAGCACAATAAGCCACAAGGCTTCAGTGCTTTGGGCTCCCATCACCCTGATCCACGGATTCATCTACAATCTACAATCTGTCGACAATTGTACCCCTTTTATCTGCATTCTTGACAGCCTCATGCAGAGCTAGGTTGAACAGTGTGGCTGACAGCGAATCTCCCTGTTTGACGTCTGAGCTTACCTCAAAGGGTTCCCCGCAGCGGTCACCAACCATAACCTTCGAAGTGCTTCTTTGGAGGGTAATTTCGATCAGCCTGATCAGCTTTTTAAGAATCCCGTTTCTTCTCAATGCGTGCATTACCCCTACTCTGCTAAGACCATCGAATGCTTGTGGATAATCTATAAACAATACGTGCAAATCGGTATTATGTTCTACCAATTTTTCAGCAGCTTGCCTTCGCAGACTTCTAAAATTTTAAAATTTGTATTCCATCAAAAATTCATTGAATTTATTGTAAACAAATATTAGAACAGAAGACGCTAAAATCAGATAGATCTTTCAATCTATACCGTTATCTTTTCTCAACTCGGTGGTTAACCAGTGACGTTCATAATTAACCGAGAGCTCTAAACAACCTTCCTTATCGGGACCATCGAGGAAGTTCTTGACGAGGAGGTTCCAGATGGGCTTCGTGCCTCGTGATGATTATGCGCGTGAGTTTGACAGCTGTTGTTGAGGTCAGAGATCAAGCATCGAAGTAAACTTGTTAGGTTGCGAACAACTTTGAGAAGAGCTCTCGTAACTTTTTGATCTCACGAGCTTACAAGCAACAACAGGACAATCGAATTAGGTATTTCAGGTACTACCTGATTGTACCCCGAACTTCTTGGATTCCCCTCCGCCTCCTTTCCAAACATACCTGTACTTCAGTATCCATTCCAGAAAATCGCTCGAAAATTGAGGAGTTTGATTCCAAAAGGTACTAAAGACCATTTTTATCGAAATCGAGTTAACACTTTCCCAGGGTTAAAGGGTGGTAGTTCTTCACAGAAATGCGATCTTTATGGAGCAAAAGATAATCTATTCCCTTGATAGACGAGGGTGAATATTCCGTTTAATTTCAAAAGTTACTATGTCCAGCACAATGACCGTCTCTTATCCGTTTTGTTTCAAAAAGTACTTTATCCATTTCGTTTGATTTCAAAAAGCACTAAGTGTCCTACTGCCATTGGTACGTTTTGTTTCAAAAAGTACTATATCCGTAAATCTGATATTTCAAATCTCATTCAAAATCATTTTAAACTTTGAACTAATTTACCTTTTTTCCAAAAACATTTATTATAATTTAGAAACATATTAAAAGATAACATCATTGGTTTACATCACGTTTTTCAGGTCTCTTTGATTTTTCGCGTTTTTCTCGCGTTTGACCAAAATGGATATTGTACCTTTTGGAATCAAGCTTCTCAATTGAAGACCACAGGGGAAGAACGCACCAAGTCGATTTTTTGCGAAAAATAGGTTATGACGGTTTCCTATAGATTTTTTCACGGCGGACTCGATGGTGACAACCAAAATGGGCAAAAACGATCCAATATAGGAGAAAAATGCGAGAAACGAAACACCGTACAGGGGAAGAACGCACCAAACCGAGCGCAACCGGGGAAGAACGTGCCAACTTTCGGGCTCCCTCCCCCAGGTCGTATTTCCCTACCTGATGGATCTCTGTGATTCACGCATTCATGTGGTTTTCCTGGGTTTCACAGTATTATTTTCGATTGTTAGCGGCGATCATTATTATTTTCTTCATACCAATAAGTTTATTTGAGGTAGATACTAGTGTTTGTTTTCTTGAAAACGGTGAAAATGTTTTTGTTTTTGTTAGCGAAAACTGTTTTGTTTTCGTGGAAGTGAATATGAAACAGGAAAGCGAGGAAGATGGGATTAATCTTACCACCAAGAAGAGAAAATCTACTGGAAGGATGCGAGATGTGGCTCAGTCCTATTTCAAGAAGTTGAAGATCAAAAAATGAAAATACGTGTCTTGAGTTTTTTGGTAATGTTTTCAGAACAAAGGGTTTTTCTTGATTTTTAAAAATACAAACATCAGTTTCCTCAAATTTCATTAAACGAACAACTTTTTCAAAATCAATGTTAATGTCCTTAATTTTTTTTGTAATACCTACTCCTTTTTTGCAAGAACAAAAATGAATTTCCTGGATTTTATTCTATTAAAATATTTTGCAAAAATATTCTGCTTCTTCGTGAGTGAACTTTTGAAAATACCAAATCATTATACATATTATTAAAATGTCACGAAACCGTTATGCCCTGATAAAGATAGAAATCTTATGGTAGGATACTATGAATATAACCAGCAATACACGTTCATGGTGCGTTCTTCCCCTGTACAGATGGACCTTTGCAACTTTGGATAGCAATATGGAGTTTTAAAATACTTTTTGCAGTAGTTTTGATTATACCACCGCATTCTACAGTACGCTGAGATACAAATTCCATTTTTTTAAAATTGTATCGACCAAATTCGAACTAATATTGGGTTTTTGCCGGAAAAAATGATCTCCTGAAAAGTTTACAAAATGGGACATGGTGCGTTCTTCCCCTGTAGTCTTCAATTGGAAACTCGTAGGAGAATTGACGGAAAATACTCGACATTACCAGAAACTGGTCATGAAGGACTGAGGTGGGATTGAGTAACTGCCCAGAGAATTTAGGCGAAATGCGAGTGTTCGGGTTTCGAACGAATTCCTTTCTTTCACGCTCTTGCCTGTACAGGGCGTTTAGTATATGAACGACGAAACTCCGTAACTAATTTGCAATAAATTTTGTTGTATAACATTATTTTAATTCCACTAAAATCCGAAGTTTTTACACTTAAAGATTTATTTTCGTGTTGTTCACCTCATGCTACTAAAATGTTCATAATTCCCTTAATTTACGAGATAAGCTGAAATATGCGGATACCATTCGAAAGAGCGGTAAATTGACTTTCATTTTTGTTTCTTAAACTTTTCACCTGTCACGTCAAACAAGCTTTTAAAGCCTGCATTTGAATTTTGGTCAATTTCCTGCTCAATGGATGAGCTCCACGGTAAAAACTCCTACATTTTATGAACTTTTCAAATGTAGCAGAAAATTGTGTTTCAACGCTGAAAAATGTGAATTAAAAAAAAAAAGTTTCATGAATGTGGAATAGACCAAGAAATTTTTTTTTTATCGCCCCTCAAAATTTGCTGGTTTACGTTTAAGGTAGGTAGTATCCGGAAATCGAATAAAGATTTGGCCGTCCGTCCACTGACTTCCCATAGACCGATTTTGATGAAATTTGGTATGTGAGGTCCATTTGGAGTGTAGTTGAGCCCCGAAGCTTCTGGTTGATGTAGGTCACTTGGAAGGTGTTATGTCTGCGTGTCGTCGAGTGAAGGAGATGACCTTCTCGATGCGGCGTTTGTGATTTCTTCAACCCCTACTCAATGAAGAGAGAATGTCCCTATTCTATCGACAGCACTGTCACACCGGCGGCGTCAGCCCGACCATAATGTGGAGTGTAGGGAGATATTCCAGCCCAACAACCCCGGCGTTTCATAAGAAACCAACCGACGGGAAGCGGGATATTTACCTAGTGAGCCTACTTCCCTATCGAAGGAGAAGATACAGAGCGAAATGAACAAGGCGATTGAATGGACTAGATTGCATACTGGAGCAACCGAGAGTGAGCTTATATACTCTAGGTACTTTCTGTTGGGGAGAGAGAGGTGGAAGGGTGACGTCATGTTGACGTGTTCCTTCATACCTCGTCTTTCCATGTGGGTGTTGACTCAGGGGTTTCCTTTGCTTCTTTATTTAAGAACTAATTAGCTGCTAAAATGAGGGTCATGAATGAAATTATCAAAACGCCCTGGCTCAAAAAATTTCTATATTAAGGTAATGTTTTTTTTTTTCAATTTAAAATAGTAGTGAATTTTTAGGTTCGAATGAGACTATCCAGAGCTCTGCAGGACCGAAAGTTCGCTCCCATAAGAAATTAGGGGTTTTTCTAACATAAATCAGAAACACGTGTGCGAATCGCAAAAGAGGCCTATTCTCCGTTCAAATTTTATCTGACGGCCAAATTTGTATTCGATTTTCGGATTCTACGTACCTTGAAACGTAAACCAATTATCATCAATCAGTATTGAAAATAATAAACCAAAACGAGCAACATTCGCACACTTTCCAAACAAAATAGTAAGAGATTAACCATTAATCAATACTCAGATGATGATAATGAAGGGAGAGATGAAATATGATGGTTGCTTCAGGGGGGCAGCTCATGATTTTTTCCTAACGAAGCCGATCGACGAGGGAATTCAGCCGTAGTCGGTCTTTTTGCTCTCGAATTACCGCAGGATCCCCTCCTGTCCTTCCTCAGTATCGACATCACAGCGAATACGTGGACCGTAGGTCATGGAGTTTAGGACCGTTTAATTGGCGGTCGTCTGGCCCGCTCTCGCCCGCCCTTCAGGCAGACCTTTTTCGTCTAAAGAAGACGAATGGCCTCTCTTACTCCCTGGGTCAGTTTTGCGGTTTCCGTTCGGTGTCACGTGTCTCTCTTTGGTACACGTGGAGATCAAAAGCCTAATGGGTGGAATCGATTTTCGTCCTTTTCGGCCGACATCGAGTTACCTGAGCTGTTTGATTTTACAAGGTTATGCCAAGGATGCGAAAAACCAGGTTTTGAGCCTTCAAAATTCGTATGAAAGGCAAGAAAGGTACTAATCATGACCATAAAAGGACATAATTAACGAACCTGTTTGTTTTTGTTTTGAATAATACTTCAAATTATCGGTTTAGGCCCACTTTCACCAACAGTTGTTCTAAACGCGTTTATAGTTAATCTGTTATAGTTATAGTTATCTGTTGTGTTATAGTTAATCTTTAAAGCACACCCTCCATTCCATTTTATTGTTTCTTCACCTCATTCATCTAACCTACCTCATTCTCCCAAACGTTTCACTCACAATTTTAAACGTGGTAATTATGAAGCAATGAACCAGTTCCTACTCACACATAATTGGAGTAAGTGGCCTTCTTTACATGTGGAGGACGCGGCGGGCCAGCTCTATAATGTTCTCAGAGAGGCTATTGAGAGGTACGTCCGGAAAACTGCAACCTGTAATTACTAGTACCCTGATTGGTTCTCAAATGAAATGATTTCACTCGTACGCCAAAAGAATCATGCACACTCCCGCTATAAGCTCACAGGCCTCCATAATGACTACTGTATCTTTTCTGAATTGAGGGCTCAGTGCAGGGAGCTTTCGAGACTTCTTCATAGTGAATACATCAAGTCTGTACAGGAATCTCTTCAACAGAATATTAAGGAATTTTGGAATTACTTCAATTATCGCGATGGTTCCGACAGTTGGTCCGGGTCGATGCATCTTCTTGACAGAACGGGTAAAAACCCTCAGGAAATCGCAGACCTGTTTGCCACTCACTTTTCGTCTGTATTTGAACCCATAACTACCAACTTTCAAAGACAACCTATAGACGCTCTATCAATTGGTGAGCTGAGGGTATCCACCTATCCACAAAGGAGGAGACAAAACTGACATAAGGCAATTCCGACCAGTTTGCTCCTTGTCGACCTTGCCGAAGATGCTAGAAAAACTGGTCGTCAAGCAAATTACCCCACTCTTTTCATCCTATCTCGTACCAGAGCAGCATGGGTTCATGCGGATGAGGTCAACGGTCTCGAACCTCGCGGAGTTCCAGGAGTACACCTTGCGAGCTTTCGAGGCTGGTCAGCAAGTCGATTTAGTATCGACCGACTTTTCTAAAGCCTTTGACAAGTTGTCACATCCGCTCATCTTGTCTGTGCTCGAGTCTCTTGGGATGTTTGGAGTCTTCCTTGAGTGGATCTCTAGTTGCCTGAGTGAACGATCACTTATCGTCCGTTTGAAGAATGTCAAATCGAGGCCATTCTTGGCCACCTCAGGGGTTCCGCAGGGTTCTCACATTGGGCCACTGATGTTCTTGCTCGTAATAAATAGCGTTAGCGGTGTGCTGCGTGGAACAAGGTATTTGCTTTTTGCGGACGATTTGAAGCTGTACCGTACTGTTGAGTCGATCTGCGACTGCCAGGATCTCCAGACTTCCATCGACGCACTTCTCTTGTGGTGCTCGGCCAACAGCTTGGCCCTAAACCCTTCCAAATGCTCGGCAATGACCTTCCATCGGTCTGAATCCCCCATCCTCTACGACTACCATATAATAAACACTCATCTAGCCAGAGTATCTTCGGTTCACGATCTAGGAGTTTTGATGGACCATCAGCTCACTTTCTTGAACCACGTAGCCACCATATCGTGCAAGGCAATGAAACTGCTTGGATTCGTTAAGCGAAGTACTAGGGAATTCGACCAGGTGCCAGCTATAGTGACTCTTCACAAGGCACTGGTTTTACCAGTCCTTGAATATGCTTCCGTTATTTTGAGTCCGTATTACAAGTGCCACATTTACCAATTGGAACGAATCCACCATAGGTTCCTCCAGTACATAGCTTTCAAGCTCCATTTACCCCGGGATTCAGTGGACTATGCGGAGTTGAATGGGATATGCCGGACTAGTAGACCTAGTAGACCTAGTAGTCGACCTAGTAGACCGCAGGCGCTTAGCCGACTTGGCATATTTCCATAAGCTGCTGACGGGTTCGGTCGACTCACCATTCCTCCTGTCCAGGATAAATTTCTTGACCCCCCGACTGTGCTCAAGATTACACTCGCTTTTTTGGATTCCCTTCTCTCGCACGAATTACCTTTACAATAGCCCTCTCTTCTGCCAAGAGAAGCGAACTTTTTCATATCCAGTTGCCCGGACATTGACTTCTTTCACCAATCATTGTCTCTCATACGTCGAGAAGTGTTGCTCATTATTCTAAGTCAAAATAGAACGATAAGTGTTATTTCATTGCCATAGTTTTCAATTTTCTAACGTGGACAGTGTTATATTAATTCTTTATTGTCACATTAAAAATTGTTAGCATTAAGTATGTTTATATTGTATTGGGCTTGCACGTTTCGATTAATAGATAAAATAAAAATAAAATCTGGGGAAATAAACCCTGCAAGATTTCACCAACCGAAATCATCGTTAAACGTCGTTTGAGATAATCGAGTTTAGCTAACAGAATTTAGCTGGAAATGTCGAGCGGGATGAATGAAAGTCGATCCCTCCCAAGCTTGCCATCAGTAGATGGGCACGGTGGCGACTTCAATGCGTACCTACCTATCTGGATACACTGTGGTTTCCAAGTACTACTCACATGATCTGGTGAGTATTACAAAACATGAATACGAGTAGAGATAAGTGTTCCAAAACTATTAGGCAGTATGTCACTGCTATCATATGATGGAGGATATGTGTATGACAATAAGTGTGAATTACACTACAAATAATTGTTGGTATTCCAACATACCATCTGTTGACTAGATATTTATGTTCAACAACCTACTACATCAAGTATGTTTTCGCTGAGATTATTATTTTCCCCTTTTTGGTGTTCACAGACATCATTTTGAGGTCGGTTTTGTTAAAAAGGTTTTTATTTTATTATTATTTTTTTCTTGAGTGATTAAATGAGTACATCTCATCAGCTCCGCGCAATACAATTAATGAGATTTTCATGGAAATTACGATTAACCTACCAAATGGTCCGATTGTGAAACAAATGGCTCGATTGAACTTCACTGGCCTACTTCAACAAATTTCATTAACGACGTTTTCTTCCTTTATTTTTACGCCCTCGGCTGTGCTTACGAAAGAACGACGATCGTTCAATAATAAACACATAACCGTTTTCTTTCCCTCGGATAAGTGGATGCTTTGTTTCACAACGCCCGCCGGCTGACGAGCGTACGTACAGGTGGATCTACAGGTATCGCCCTACCTGGAGTGCCGCCGCGGCAAGTTTCAAGCGAGATGCCCATTTTTATCTCCCCTTATCATAACATATTCGCGACGCGGGAAAATGTTTACATAATGGCTTAGTCGTTCGACGAATGAATAAGAGATGAGACCCCCCGAGAGTGTTAGGATGGGACACTCAACATAAGGATGACACTGCTCTTCTTTCCAATATCTATTGACGTCGAAACAAAAACAGTTTTTGACAAAGTTCATAATCGATGATGTCAACTCATCTACGTTGGACCCCCCCCCCCCCCCCCACGGAGGAACCTGCCTGTCTTAGTATCGAAATACTTAGTCCAAAACTGAATTCTGAAGGAAATGCAACAGAAATATTGCTGCCAATCAACACATCTGAAGTACGAAATCATTGTAAGCATTATGTTTAAGACATAAATTTACAATAAATTCGATAACTGGAAAAATGACAAGAATTTATAATAAATTTGATAAATGGAAAAATGACAAGAATTTAGAATAAATTTAATAACCGGAAAAATTACAAGAATTTAGAATAAATTTGATAACTGGAAAAATGACAAGAATTAGAATAAATTTGATAACTGGAAAAATATCTTTGTCGATCTGACTGAATTTAATTTCCTGAACTGAAGAAAAGGTGAGGTTAAAGATAAGAGGTACCTAAGAGAGAAGGATGTACAAGCGGGATCGCTATCTCGTGTAGTACGCAGGAACCGTCACCTTCTCTGAATATGATAGTGAGGTTGGTTACGGTCTATTACAAACCGAGGTAAGTAGAGATAAGAACGCTGCAAATTATTTCTCAAAGGTTTATTATTTTCCTGTATAGTTCACTCTTCTGCAAAGATCGCAGCTTTGCCATTGTCGCTATTTATTTATTTTTTGCTTTTTACCTTTTTTTTCATGAAACTCCCCTGAAGACGCAGGGGGCACGCCATTAATAAAAATAAATAAATGAATAAAATATAATGGGGAGGACGCCCAGGACTCACCCGACGCCGGCCCTAGGGATGAGGGAAGATGAGGAAGGTGGGGATGGGAGAGAGGGATGAAGGGAAGTGCCTCTATAAAATCCAGTTCAACTAAGAGCCGAGCAGTATGCGGGTGGTGACACCACGGAGTACGCCTACCTCGCCCAACTCGCGCAACTCCGTGGCACTTTTCCCGCACCACACTCTGCGCCATGACAAGGTTGCAGCCATCACCCTGATGTTGTTGGGTGCCACTCCTTTCAGCTCCGAAACTGCTTGCCGTAAATCATTCGTGTCATATTTCCTTATCTTAGCCCGCCAAGTTTGCTCCATGTCCAAGCTGCCATTGACAACTTGGACATCCAGGAAAATGCAAGACTGGTCGGGCTTGGTGGCAACGATGTCGGGCTTCTTACCCTGGTCACTCGGCATGTGGTATAACCCCTCCCTCTCAACATCCCAGCCGCTAGATGAAAAGGCACCTGCTATCTGCTTGGTGACCGCATCATGACGTAGAATGTGGCTCCCATGAGTCCGAGGACACTGCTGCACTACATGATACAGGTGTTCATTCCTACTCCGACAGGCACTGCAAAGGGGCGTGGTGGGAAGAAACAATCTTCTCCTCCACACAAAGGGGTAGAGTTGTTCCACGACTACCTCTCGAACACTGTACCGCAGTTGGCAGAGTTGGCGGAGGGCGAGGAAGTGTCGGTAGTCGCAGACCCCAATGCCCTCCGAAGCCCAGTCTGGGAAGAGAAAAATAGGGAGGTTCACATGGGAAATTTGATTACTAGTTGCTAAGGAAGCAAAACTGAAAACAACTCAAAGATATGAACAGCGATCGCATTTTAGTCAGATAAAATTTGAACGGAGATTAGACCTCTTATGTGATTCACACTCGTGATTCTGTTTTATCAAAGGGAAACCCTAGAGTTCTCGTAGGGAGCCAATGGCACCTTTGTTTAATGAGGGGGTGATGATGAATGATTTTCTGTTGTGCTTCCTTCTACTTCAGTTCTTAATGCGGTTTCATGTGGCATCCCTTTAAAGTTAATTTGCTTAATTGCTGGAAATAAGATGTTTTCAATGGTTTGACTCACCCTGTGACGTCATTCGGTCTATGTAACCATGTACCGAGTATCCATACCACATGGAGTATCATTGCATTCTCAGTAGTTTATTGTATTATTCGACTCTGAATATGTTCTATTTAGAAAATGATAATATAATTCAATGTACCAATGCAAATAACATGTTCTTGCTTACAAGCTTTGAGTGATATAAATTCAATGTTGATCAGCTTAAGCCGAATCGTGTAGTTGGTACCATTGTACGCGATCTGTCGCCTTCTGCGCCTGACCGCTTTGCATCTCCCCACTTCGTCTCCGACCGTCTAACGACTAGGGACGGCACGATACTCCAAAGTATCGATATTGATGCCCGATATCTTTTCGATACCAATATTATAAAATATCGATACTTTGATAATATCGGCTGATAGTATCGATACCACCGATATTTTTCAACTTAATCCACCTATGATTTTTCACTCCGAATAAAACCCTTATTAATTAAGAAAAGACAATACATTTGTTTTAAAACAATAATTTAAAATGTAATAAAAGTCAATGGCAATTAAAAATGTAATAAAAGCTAATAATTTAAAATTTGATAAAAATGAATAATCATTCCATTTTATCTCAATTCCAATTCTTATTTGCAAGAAATCTCTATTCAAAGAAATGATGTTTTTCTTCCACTAGAAATCAAAAGGATCAAGTAATAAATAAGTTACAATACAAATTATACTATTTGTTATTCGAAAAAAGCCGTTCGCACGTGACTCCATAAAAGTATCGATACTCCCCGATATATCGTGGTATCGTGCCGTCCAGGGGCGGCTGCTGATAGGAGCATAGGCGCATGTGCACCCCTAGCCAATTAAAAATGAAAAAAAAAAAAACGTCTGCCAAGTGGGTGTGGCACATAGCTTCCTCGTATCCATAACCCGATTGTATAGATGATCCGATGCATAGTAGTTAATCTCAAAACATCAAAATAAGTTAATTTGTAACATCCCTGAAAATTTCATTGAAATCGGATAGAAAATGTAGAAATTATGGACGTTACAAGGAAATTCACGTTTGCGCATGAGCAGTGGGTACTATCAGTCCGAAGGTGGTGATCTTCATTGGGGACCATCTACAACCTAATCCGCATAATCCCTGAAAATTTCATCGAAATCGGGTGGAAAATGTGGAAGTTATGGCCGTTACAAGGAAATTCACGTTTGCGCATGCGCAGTGGCTACTATCAGTCCGAAGGTGACGATTTTCATAGGGGATCGTCTACACAACAACCCGCACAATCCCTGAAAATTTCATTGAAATCGGATGGAAAATGTAGAAGTTATGGCCGTTACAAGGAATTCACGTTTGCGCATGCGCAGTCGCTTCTATCAATCCGGGGATAATGATTTTCATAGGGGACCGTCTACACACCAACCCGCACAATCCCTGAAAATTTCATTGAAATCGGATGGAAAATGTAGAAGTTATGGCCGTTACAAGGAATTCACGTTTGCGCATGCGCAGTCGCTTCTATCAGTCCGGGGATGATGATTTTCATAGGGGACCGTCTACACACCAACCCGCACAATCCCTGAAAATTTCATTGAAATCGGACAATAACTTCGTATAGTTATGCGCGTTACAAGGAATTCATGACAGACAGACAGACAGACAGACAGACAGACAGACAGACACACAGACAGACAGACACGGAACCAAAATTGTTCAGGAAGGTCTAAAACGCAAAACGCGAGTGAAAATTTTGATTTTGGAGAACTTTTTTTTTCGACCTTGAAAAGTGAAAACAAAGCTTCCGCTACCTTGGTAGACTCGGAAGCAAAAAAAAAATCAAAGTTAGTTTCTCTGGGTTTGAAGAGTAAGTTGGCTAGTGACAGAAGACACGTAGGTACTGTGCAAGTTGAATCTACGCGCAAAAACAGAGGCGGGGGAGCTCCCTCTTTTCTGACCAATCAGCGGCAGTTCGCGCAAATCCAGTTTTATGCGCCGTTCTTGACTAGGGTCACGTGTTTAGATGGAGGTGTGCTCGTGAGATTGACCAACCAGAGAGCACGAAATGTGACCTTGAGGAGCAGCACGGAGGATGTGCACTTGGGGTGTGTGAGTGAATTTCCAATTTTACTATTTGTCTTCCTGGCTCGCTGGTTTCCTTATCGTAAACAAACAGAAATGATAAGGGCATTTCCCGTTTTTCGTTTTCGGTCCACCGTTAAAGTTCAAAGTATTGTGATTATTTAGGAGTGTTGTAGGTACTATGAATAATTCGGTGCATCACATTAACGTAAACTATTCGTGTTTTTCGGTCGTGGAAAAGTGCAACATTCCAGAAACTTGCCGTCTACCTGGACTCCAGCAGAAGTTAAAATTTAAAAATCGTGCAGATTCGTACCGTAAGTTTAATTTCAAATAATATTCGACGTCTTATAATATTATTATAGGAAGGTAGATTGGCTTTGCAGGTGTGAAGTGATTAACAAATTATTTTGCTTCGCTTGCCTACTTTGTTCTACCAAATGAAATGAGGCTTGGGTTAAAGACGGCATAAGTGATCTCCCATTTAGCAAAAAAAAAAAAAAAAAAAAAAACATACAAACGCTCTGGTAGATTTGCGTATATTGGGTCGTCAAAATATAATGCAACAACTCGACAGTACATATCGTCTTAATCTGATGCAAAAAACCAAAACGGTTAACAAAAATAGGTACATTCTCTCTCGAATCATCGTTAATTTTTCTTCCGAGTTGGACGATGTTTTGAATCGTCACGGACAAATACACATTTCAGCTTTGCAATAAGATGGATGCATTTCTTGGGTTTAGACCTTTGATGATTAAGTATTTCAGAATTTCTGTTAACCACTAGAGAACATGTTTCGTGTCTATTGCACCTACGTATTTAGTACCGTTTGCAATTTTAAGATGGAAAAGTTACCATGATTTATCCCATTTGCATATCGTTGAAATTTCTATTTGGCAGAGAAAAGCACCTATTCTGTCCCTTCTCCATAGCTTCTCCTGATCTCCGTGCACCCCCTAAGTTTCGGGGCAGGAGCCGCCTCTGGTGCCGTCCCTACTCAAGACTTTGCTTGGTTACGCTCTCATACTGCTTTCGTTTCGCTTTTACATTTGCATCATAATTCGAGTCATTCAACGTGCATCGAATAAACTAGTTATCAATCATAAAGTCACTGTTCCGTCTAAATAATTTTCGAATCCCCGAATCCAGGCCTTCGTACAACGGTGAGTTAGTTTGCACTCAAGTTATTTGGTGATCTCAAATATTTAGACTCGCTCGGTGAAGCTTTCAGCCGATATTAATAAATTATAATAATTAATAACAGTGGAACCCCCCCCCCCCAGTTTGATTAGAAACCGCAGTAAGAAATACTTACAACTACCCCAACTAACCCGTACCTGAACCACCTAATACCAATAAGTATTATCTTATATTCTAATCCTGCACTCGTTGTTCAACCGTGTCCTGACGATGCCATTGGCGAAAGCAAGCTCGACATAATACATTAACTGATAACTGAGGTTCAGCCACTTATTTCCTCCCCTCATCTACGCTGGAATACAGAGGGAAGAGCTGGTGGTTGTGGTGACAGACAGTCGAAGTGTTCTTGCCAAGATAGCAAATTTCAAGATGAGTGCAAATGTAAACCACATTCTTATGGAAATACTGGCAACAGTATACCAAATGAACACTCAGGGACAGGAAGTACAGTTCGTATGGACGAGGGCTCACGTTGGAGTGAAGGGAAACGAGGTTGCTGACTCATTGTCTAACTCTGCTCGCCAGAACGGCGTTCCCTTACACATTTGTTTGCCATACACCGACCATTATGTTGTCGCATATAGAAAGTTGAAGCGCCAATGGCAAATGATGTGCAACTGTGCGAGCGTTGGAGTTCAATACCGAATAATGAACCCTCGAGTATCTGTGAGGCCTTGGTTCTCACAGTCCGAACTGAGTAGACCGGAGATTCGGCTGATCGGCAGAATACGATCAAATCATGGGCTATGTGGCGTGTACCTGCATCGCATTGGCTTGCGTGATTCACCGAGTTGTGAGGATTGTGGCTTGGAGGAGACGCTGAAACACGTCATCATCGAGTGTCCAAGAAACAGGCGGGCGAGACAGGCTACGCTGGGTTCAGTGGTCCAGTATCTGGATAATCCAGTCCATTATGATCAGATTGTTCATTCGAGGTCACAACGAGTCTACAAAGCATTATGTATTTTCATTTAAAAAATTGATGTAAAATTTTGATTTCCTCTAAAAATGTAAAATTTTTAACGTATTTATATTTATTCATTTTTTTAAAAAAGATTGGAGCAGATGGTTTAATTTTTTATTTTTTAAATAAACGCTTCATGGCTATGGCCCTGGGCTAATGCCAAATGGAGCCACTGACCCAGAGTGCGGATACTGTGGGATAGAGGAGGATGATGTCTGCCACACCTTCTTCACATGTCCCCAATGGGAGGGTATGAGGGGGAGTGCGGAAGAGGTCATCGGAACATTGCGTCCATAGACAATCATACATGAGATGATTAGGAACAAGTCGAGATGGGACGCAATGGCAGTATTAAATACTGCCCTGTGACAAATTTTGTCACATCAGCCCTCAAAGCAAAAAAGCTGGATGGAAGATGGGATGAAGAAGATGAGGAATAGAATTGAAGGAGAGACCAGAAGTAGGAGCAGCCATTTGGCACAAAGAAAGGGCTCACCCTGAAGTAATACTGTACAAGTGGTTCCGGGGTGAGTCCTAAGCAGAAAGAGTGGGGTTTTAGTAGGTAGGCCCAAGCATCCAACACTGTTGGGGTGACTTCCCCTTCGCTCTTTAAGAGTTTCCCCACTTCCGCAAAAAAAAGCCAAATGGAGGAAAAAAAAATTTCTCCCCTCATCCTACACCTAAAAAAATTGTCATAGTTGAAAAATATCAGAAAATTGATTAGGGTAAAAGCACCAATTGTTGACACTATTCCTAATGTTGACACTTCAATTTTAAAATGTAAAAATAAGCTATTGGGTCACTGTAGGTACTCGAAATTGGCGTCATTCTGTTGATAAGAATGTAGTTTTTGAGTTTGGCCGGCTCCCCTAGTTATAATATCCGATATAACTCGGCTGGCTGAAATTGAAGCCGATGACAGCTGTATCAGTAACTCCAGCGACGCCATCCTTCTGCCGCAAGTTAGTGAGGTAGGTCAACAAATTTAGTCTTTTGAAGTAAAATTTTGTGAGTAAAATTACCATTTTACATCGTCTGCTTCATGAATAACATTAGGAAGAATGTGTAAGCATTAAAACCCTAAATTTCAATAGGAAAACATGGTTACATTCGGTTTCATCATTAGGGTCTCATGAAATAGTTTGTGCCCTAATGTTGACACCTGTGTCAACATTAGGGGAAACTGTTGATTTGGTTGCTAAGGTGATATTTGGATTTGAATAATTGTGTAGCGTATCACGACTATCGACTTTTTCAATTTAACGTGGTGGAACCTTAAGTTGACACCGTCTGATCCCAATGTTGACATTCAGTTCCTAATGTTGACATCAACTTTTTTTTCTACTTGCAAAGAAAACTACATTTTATCAAATACATCAAAAGAAGACATGAAGCGCCAGAAAGAAGAAATGAAGAAGAAGAAAGAAGAGCTGAAAGTTAAGAAGTCGCGACCGATCAAGAAAAGTAGAAGGAGCGTAGGTTCCTCGTCACTATCAGAGAGTTCAAGTGAATCAGAGGAGTGGGCCCCATCGATTGCCACCGAGGACGATGTAGATGTATTTGAGATTTTTAGGGACATGGATGAAGACAGCGATGTTGCCCAGCAGAATACCGTAATTGGAGGAAGGGAAGAGGAATTGTCAAATGAAGTGGAGCCAGTGGAGGAATCGCTGAAAGAAGATGAGCCGATATCCTTACCAGCAGGGGCCAGCAAACATAGTGGACCTTCAAACAGTGAAGTCGACCAGGCAAAACTAAGTTCACAACGCTGTGTTGCTGAGAAAACCACCACCGTGGAAGAAGTAGGACGTTGTGCCATGTCGAGGAAGAAGTTGGACGAATAAATGAAGGAGACATGGTTGTGGGTGTGTTGCCCAACAAAAAACGTGAGACGGAATGCGTTTGCCTGTTTGTCAACGTTGATTCTGAAGATGCTGCGGAAGTAACACCACTTCTTCCCTGCAACAGACTGAGGACAAATAACGTCAAATACAAACTGCCCAAGCCCAAATCTCATGGGGCCAATCCCGATAAATTTGTGTTCCCTGTTTCCGTTCTTGTACCTCTTTAATTAAGTATGTTCCTGTTCCTCATTAATTTGGTATGTTCTTGTTCCTAGGTAATTAGGTATCTTCTTGAAATATATTGTAACCTATTTCGAATCACTTTTGTTCATTTACCTTGAGCAATAACTTCAGGAAGGCGATGGGTCAATATTTAAATAGGTGTCAACATTAGGAACTGCAGATGTCAACAAATGGAATTTTCGAGGACAAATGTGTCAACATTGGGGGCAAAAAACCATGTTAGAAAAAATTCGTTTATAATAATATAAAAAAATATTTTGGTAAGTCCTATACGTGCAAACTGTTCACAAGGAACTCATAATTCATAATAACTACTTAAAACTTTCATTTTCTTGAACCCTTTTGTGGAACGCAGAATTGAATGATTTTTTTTCTAATTGTGTCAACAATTGGTGCTTTTACCCTAAATCTTTTTTTTTTTTAAATTCGATCATTCGCTCATACTGCACAAATGGGACATATAAAATATCTAACGAGTTTTTTTTGAAAGTGTTTGCTAATAAAAATTTCATTAAAGAATCCACTGTAGATGCAGGCCAGACCTGCCTCCTAATTAATCGAATAAATATTTTCATTTTAAAATCACCATAAATTCTTTAGTGGGTTTCAATGTCTTCGCTAATGTGACTGGCTAATTCATTCAACCCCGCTCGAGGGATTCATACGAGAGTTGAATCCTCACATTATTCATTGACGGAAATTCTTCCTCTTCCCCTTTCAATTTAGTTTAAATGTAGGTTATAAAATATTCTCTCTGCGGTGTATCCATTGAATAAATCAATTCAAATGGAACCTGTTCGTTTCAAAACCTACACGCCAATTCGCCTAATGACTTTTGCTGATTCAGTCTGGTAAATGAAAGTGAGACCGCGGAATTGGTTTTTACGTAAAAAGTATAACAAACATGAACTCTTATAAGTTTACTGTTTTTAACTGTAGCGATTCTCGTTTGGTGCAGTGTAGATCCGACGAGAAACTTTTTAATTGAACATTAGGTATTCAAAACATTGTTGAGTGAGAGTATCCTGCTAGAGTAATAATTCAAATCAACGGATAAAACTACAAGCTGAGCAGAAAAAACGGCTTAAAACTGAAGGATGGATGCATAACGTTACCCCTAACAATTGAACAACTTTCTAAGCCCGTATTTAACTCTCGCTCAGGCAGCTGCAAGTCTTGTTTCATTTTTCTTTTTCTTTACTAAGAACCTTTGGTTTGGAGCTACAAGAAAAAAAAAGACAAACAGAAAACACCATCTCGGCGAACAAGCCCTTTCTTCGAGGGAAAGTACCTAATGAAGAGGAAGTATTGAGGCAATGAATCTCAAAAGAGTCTGTAGAGACAATGGTCTCCTTCAAATCCTGACAAATGCCTCTTGCTCGTTGTATATCTTCTTTAATAGCCGTTCCGGGGTTTAACAAGGAGATAGGGGTCATTCGATCCGCAGGGCGACAAATCAGAGCGCAGCTACATCTCATTCGATCGAGACGGCTACCGCAATTCTCAAGGATGTCCTTTTTTGTGGAAAAGCAGGAAAAATTAGCGTCTGGAGCCAGATTGATTACGCTTCACAACCAAAGGAGTTTTAAAAGCCAAGATGGGAGGACAACAAAAATTCTCCACAAATCTAATAATATGGACTCGTAGAATAAGCAGTACCGCGCATTGGAAAATTCTCTTTAAAAGTAATTTGATCTTCACGATCATACTGCTCGTTTTCTCTATCAACCAACAGTTTCACCATTGCAAAGTCGTAGGGGTTTGTGTTGATGTACGATCGTTTGAGAGACCGGGTTCGATTCCAGGCCGTGACGTCAACATTTTTTCACATGTCTACGATTTGTTTTTGCATGGCTTTAACAGGCTTTTGAGCTAGTTTTCAATAACGATCCATAGGAATCGAACAAGAGAAACTTTTAAACCAAAATAGGCACGTGGAATCCAAAAATCGAATAATAATTAAAAAAAAAAACTCCGCATGCGGGATGAGGAGGAGAGAAGTCGGCTTGATTGCTCACACAGCTGATCAGACATTATGGAGTCCGCTGCTACCACTTCCAGTAGTATTTATGAGGCTGAGTACTAAATTTGAGTACTCCGGGACAAACAGGGGAGAAGTCAGCTTGATTGCTCACACAGCTGATTAGACAATATGGAGTCCGCTGCTACCACTGCCAGTAATATTTATGAGGCTGAGTACTAAATTTGAGTACTCCAGGACGAACAGGGGAGAAGTCAGCTTGATTGCTCACACAGCTGATTAGACAATATGACGTCCACTGCTACCACTTCCAGTAGTACTTATGAGGCTGAGTACTAAATTTGAGTACTCCGGGACGAACAGGGGAGAAGTCAGCTTGATTGCTCACACAGCTGATTAGACAATATGGAGTCCGCTGCTACCACTTCCAGTAGTATTTATGAGGCTGAGTACTAAATTTGAGTACTCCGGGACGAACAGGGGAGAATTCGGCTTGATTGCTCGCACAGCTGATTGGACAATAGGTATGGAGTCCACTGCTACCACTTCCAGTAGTACTTATGAGGATGAGTACTAAATTTGAGAACTCCAGGACGAACAGGGAAGGAGTCAGCTTGATTGCTCACACAGCTGATCAGACATTATGGAATCCACTGCTACCACTTCCAGTAGTACTTATGAGGCTGAGTACTAAATTTGAGAACTCCAGGACAAACAGGGGAGAAGTCAGCTTGATCGCTCACACAGCTGATAAGGACATTATGGAGTCCGCTGCTACCACTTCCAGCAATTTCATGAGGCTGAGTACTAAATTTGAGAACTCCAGGACGAACAGGGGAGAAGTCAGCTCGATTGCTCACACAGCTGATCAGACATTATGGAGACCGCTGGTACCACTTCCAGTAGTACTTATGAGACTGAGTACTAAATTTGAGAACTCCAGGACGAACAGGGGAGAAGTCAGCTTGATTGCTCACACAGCTGATCAGACATTATGGAATCCAACGCTACCACTTCCAGTAGTACTTATGAGGCTGGGTACTAAATTTGAGAACTCCAGGACGAACAGGGGAGAAGACAGCTTGATCGCTCACACAGCTGATAAGGACATTATGAAGTCCACTGCTACCACTTCCAGTAGTACTTATGAGGCTGAGTACTAAATTTGAGTACTCCGGGACGAACAGGGGAGAAGTCAGCTTGATTGCTCACACAGCTGATTAGACAATATGGAGTCCGCTGGTGCCACTTCCAGTAGTATTTATGAGGCTGAGTACTAAATTTGAGAACTATAGGACGAACAGGGGAGAAGTCAGCTCGATTGCTCACACAGCAGATCAGACATTATGGAGACCGCTGGTACCACTTCCAGTAGTACTTATGAGGCTGAGTACTAAATTTGAGAACTCCAGGACGAACAGGGGAGAAGACAGCTTGATCGGTCACACAGCTGATAAGGACATTATGAAGTCCACTGCTACCACTTCCAGTAGTACTTATGAGGCTGAGTACTAAATTTGAGTACTCCGGGACGAACAGGGGAGAAGTCAGCTTGATTGCTCACACAGCTGATTAGACAATATGGAGACCGCTGGTACCACTTCCAGTAGTATTTATGAGGCTGAGTACTAAATTTGAGAACTCCAGGACGAACAGGGGAGAAGTCAGCTCGATTGCTCACACAGCTGATCAGACATTATGGAGACCGCTGGTACCACTTCCAGTAGTATTTATGAGGCTGAGTACTAAATTTGAGAACTCCAGGACGAACAGGGGAGAAGTCAGCTCGATTGCTCACACAGCTGATCAGACATTATGGAGACCGCTGGTACCACTTCCAGTAGTATTTATGAGGCTGAGTACTGAATTTGAGAACTCCAGGACGAACAGGGGAGAAGTCAGCTCGATTGCTCACACAGCAGATCAGACATTATGGAGACCGCTGGTACCACTTCCAGTAGTATTTATGAGGCTGAGTACTAAATTTGAGTACTCCAGGACGAACAGGGGAGAAGTCAGCTCGATTGCTCACACAGCAGATCAGACATTATGGAGACCGCTGGTACCACTTCCAGTAGTATTTATGAGGCTGACTACTAAATTTGAGTACTCCAGGACGAACAGGGGAGAAGTCAGCTCGATTGCTCACACAGCAGATCAGACATTATGGAGACCGCTGGTACCACTTCCAGTAGTATTTATGAGGCTGAGTACTAAATTTGAGTACTCCAGGACGAACAGGGGAGAAGTCAGCTCGATTGCTCACACAGCAGATCAGACATTATGGAGACCGCTGGTACCACTTCCAGTAGTATTTATGAGGCTGAGTACTGAATTTGAGAACTCCAGGACGAACAGGGGAGAAGTCAGCTCGATTGCTCACACAGCAGATCAGACATTATGGAGACCGCTGGTACCACTTCCGGTAGTATTTATGAGGCTGAGTACTAAATTTGAGAACTCCAGGACGAACAGGGGAGAAGTCAGCTCGATTGCTCACACAGCAGATCAGACATTATGGAGACCGCTGGTACCACTTCCAGTAGTATTTATGAGGCTGACTACTAAATTTGAGTACTCCAGGACGAACAGGGGAGAAGTCTGCTCGATTGCTCAGACAGCAGATCAGACATTATGGAGACCGCTGGTACCACTTCCAGTAGTATTTATGAGGCTGACTACTAAATTTGAGTACTCCAGGACGAACAGGGGAGAAGTCAGCTCGATTGCTCACACAGCAGATCAGACATTATGGAATCCGCTGCTACCACTTCCAGTAGTAATTTTGAGGCTGAGTACTAAATTTGAGAACTCCAGGACGAACAGGGGAGAAGTCAGCTCGATTGCTCACACAGCTGATCAGACATTATGGAATCCACTGCTACCACTTCCAGTAGTACTTATGAGGCTGAGTACTAAATTTGAGAACTCCAGGACCAACAGGGGAGAAGTCAGCTCGATTGCTCACACAGCAGATCAGACATTATGGAATCCACTGCTACCACTTCCAGTAGTACTTATGAGGCTGAGTACTAAATTTGAGAACTCCAGGACGAACAGGGGAGAAGTCAGCTTGATCGCTCACACAGCTGATAAGGACATTATGGAGTCCGCTGCTACCACTTCCAGCAATTTCATGAGGCTGAGTACTAAATTTGAGAACTCCAGGACGTACAGGGGAGAAGTCAGCTCGATTGCTCACACAGCTGATCAGACATTATGGAGACCGCTGGTACCACTTCCAGTAGTATTTATGAGGCTGAGTACTAAATTTGAGAACTCCAGGACGAACAGGGGAGAAGTCAGCTCGATTGCTCACACAGCAGATCAGACATTATGGAGACCGCTGGTACCACTTCCAGTAGTATTTATGAGGCTGAGTACTAAATTTGAGTACTCCAGGACGAACAGGGGAGAAGTCAGCTCGATTGCTCACACAGCAGATCAGACATTATGGAGACCGCTGGTACCACTTCCAGTAGTATTTATGAGGCTGAGTACTAAATTTGAGAACTCCAGGACGAACATGGGAGAAGTCAGCTCGATTGATTACACAGCTGATCCGTTAGTAAGGAGTTTGTTGGTACCACTTCCAGTAGTCGATGCTGAGTACTAAATGTGGGTTCTCCAAGATGGATACGAGAGAAGTCGGCTTGATTGCTCACACAGCTGATCAGACATTATGGAGACCGCTGCTACCACTTCCAGTAGTATTTATGAGGCTGAGTACTAAATTTGAGAACTCCAGGACGAACAGGGGAGAAGTCAGCTCGATTGCTCACACAGCAGATCAGACATTATGAAGTCCGCTGCTACCACTTCCAGTAGTATTTATGAGGCTGAGTACTAAATTTGAGAACTCCAGGACGAACAGGGGAGAAGTCAGCTCGATTGATTACACAGCTGATCCGTTAGTAAGGAGTTTGTTGGTACCACTTCCAGTAGTACTAAATATACTACTAAATATACTAAATGTGGGTTCTCCAAGATGGATACGAGAGAAGTCGGCTTGATTGCTCACACACCTGATCAGACATTATGGACACCGCTGGTACCACTTCCAGTAGTATTTATGAGGCTGATTACTAAATTTGAGAACTCCAAAACGAACAGGGGAGAAGTCGGCTTGATTGCTCACACAGCTGATCAGACATTATGGAGTCCGCTGCTACCACTTCCAGTAGTATTTATGAGGCTGAGTACTAAATTTGAGTACTCCGGGACAAACAGGGGAGAAGTCAGCTTGATTGCTCACACAGCTGATTAGACAATATGGAGTCCGCTGCTACCACTTCCAGTAGTATTTATGAGGCTGAGTACTAAATTTGAGTACTCCAGGACGAACAGGGGAGAAGTCAGCTTGATTGCTCACACAGCTGATTAGACAATATGGAGTCCGCTGCTACCACTTCCAGTAGTACTTATGAGGCTGAGTACTAAATTTGAGTACTCCGGGACGAACAGGGGAGAAGTCAGCTTGATTGCTCACACAGCTGATTAGACAATATGGAGTCCGCTGCTACCACTTCCAGTAGTATTTATGAGGCTGAGTACTAAATTTGAGTACTCCGGGACGAACAGGGGAGAATTCGGCTTGATTGCTCGCACAGCTGATTGGACAATAGGTATGGAGTCCACTGCTACCACTTCCAGTAGTACTTATGAGGATGAGTACTAAATTTGAGAACTCCAGGGCGAACAGGGAAGGAGTCAGCTTGATTGCTCACACAGCTGATCAGACATTATGGAATCCACTGCTACCACTTCCAGTAGTACTTATGAGGCTGAGTACTAAATTTGAGAACTCCAGGACAAACAGGGGAGAAGTCAGCTTGATCGCTCACACAGCTGATAAGGACATTATGGAGTCCGCTGCTACCACTTCCAGCAATTTCATGAGGCTGAGTACTAAATTTGAGAACTCCAGGACGAACAGGGGAGAAGTCAGCTCGATTGCTCACACAGCTGATCAGACATTATGGAGACCGCTGGTACCACTTCCAGTAGCACTTATGAGACTGAGTACTAAATTTGAGAACTCCAGGACGAACAGGGGAGAAGTCAGCTTGATTGCTCACACAGCTGATCAGACATTATGGAATCCAACGCTACCACTTCCAGTAGTACTTATGAGGCTGGGTACTAAATTTGAGAACTCCAGGACGAACAGGGGAGAAGACAGCTTGATCGCTCACACAGCTGATAAGGACATTATGAAGTCCACTGCTACCACTTCCAGTAGTACTTATGAGGCTGAGTACTAAATTTGAGAACTCCAGGACGAACAGGGGAGAAGACAGCTTGATCGCTCACACAGCTGATAAGGACATTATGAAGTCCACTGCTACCACTTCCAGTAGTACTTATGAGGCTGAGTACTAAATTTGAGTACTCCGGGACGAACAGGGGAGAAATCAGCTTGATTGCTCACACAGCTGATTAGACAATATGGAGACCGCTGGTACCACTTCCAGTAGTATTTATGAGGCTGAGTACTAAATTTGAGAACTCCAGGACGAACAGGGGAGAAGTCAGCTCGATTGCTCACACAGCTGATCAGACATTATGGAGACCGCTGGTACCACTTCCAGTAGTATTTATGAGGCTGAGTACTAAATTTGAGAACTCCAGGACGAACAGGGGAGAAGTCAGCTCGATTGCTCACACAGCTGATCAGACATTATGGAGACCGCTGGTACCACTTCCAGTAGTATTTATGAGGCTGAGTACTGAATTTGAGAACTCCAGGACGAACAGGGGAGAAGTCAGCTCGATTGCTCACACAGCAGATCAGACATTATGGAGACCGCTGGTACCACTTCCAGTAGTATTTATGAGGCTGAGTAGTAAATTTGAGTACTCCAGGACGAACAGGGGAGAAGTCAGCTCGATTGCTCACACAGCAGATCAGACATTATGGAGACCGCTGGTACCACTTCCAGTAGTATTTATGAGGCTGACTACTAAATTTGAGTACTCCAGGACGAACAGGGGAGAAGTCAGCTCGATTGCTCACACAGCAGATCAGACATTATGGAGACCGCTGGTACCACTTCCAGTAGTATTTATGAGGCTGACTACTAAATTTGAGTACTCCAGGACGAACAGGGGAGAAGTCAGCTCGATTGCTCACACAGCAGATCAGACATTATGGAGACCGCTGGTACCACTTCCAGTAGTATTTATGAGGCTGAGTACTAAATTTGAGTACTCCAGGACGAACAGGGGAGAAGTCAGCTCGATTGCTCACACAGCAGATCAGACATTATGGAGACCGCTGGTACCACTTCCAGTAGTATTTATGAGGCTGAGTACTAAATTTTAGTACTCCAGGACGAACAGGGGAGAAGTCAGCTCGATTGCTCACACAGCAGATCAGACATTATGGAGACCGCTGGTACCACTTCCAGTAGTATTTATGAGGCTGACTACTGAATTTGAGAACTCCAGGACGAACAGGGGAGAAGTCAGCTCGATTGCTCACACAGCAGATCAGACATTATGGAGACCGCTGGTACCACTTCCGGTAGTATTTATGAGGCTGAGTACTAAATTTGAGAACTCCAGGACGAACAGGGGAGAAGTCAGCTCGATTGCTCACACAGCAGATCAGACATTATGGAGACCGCTGGTACCACTTCCAGTAGTATTTATGAGGCTGACTACTAAATTTGAGTACTCCAGGACGAACAGGGGAGAAGTCTGCTCGATTGCTCAGACAGCAGATCAGACATTATGGAGACCGCTGGTACCACTTCCAGTAGTATTTATGAGGCTGACTACTAAATTTGAGTACTCCAGGACGAACAGGGGAGAAGTCAGCTCGATTGCTCACACAGCAGATCAGACATTATGGAATCCGCTGCTACCACTTCCAGTAGTAATTTTGAGGCTGAGTACTAAATTTGAGAACTCCAGGACGAACAGGGGAGAAGTCAGCTCGATTGCTCACACAGCTGATCAGACATTATGGAATCCACTGCTACCACTTCCAGTAGTACTTATGAGGCTGAGTACTAAATTTGAGAACTCCAGGACCAACAGGGGAGAAGTCAGCTCGATTGCTCACACAGCAGATCAGACATTATGGAATCCACTGCTACCACTTCCAGTAGTACTTATGAGGCTGAGTACTAAATTTGAGAACTCCAGGACGAACAGGGGAGAAGTCAGCTTGATCGCTCACACAGCTGATAAGGACATTATGGAGTCCGCTGCTACCACTTCCAGCAATTTCATGAGGCTGAGTACTAAATTTGAGAACTCCAGGACGTACAGGGGAGAAGTCAGCTCGATCGCTCACACAGCTGATCAGACATTATGGAGACCGCTGGTACCACTTCCAGTAGTATTTATGAGGCTGAGTACTAAATTTGAGAACTCCAGGACGAACAGGGGAGAAGTCAGCTCGATTGCTCACACAGCAGATCAGACATTATGGAGACCGCTGGTACCACTTCCAGTAGTATTTATGAGGCTGAGTACTAAATTTGAGTACTCCAGGACGAACAGGGGAGAAGTCAGCTCGATTGCTCACACAGCAGATCAGACATTATGGAGACCGCTGGTACCACTTCCAGTTGTATTTATGAGGCTGAGTACTAAATTCGAGAACTCCAGGACGAACAGGGGAGAAGTCAGCTCGATTGATTACACAGCTGATCCGTTAGTAAGGAGTTTGTTGGTACCACTTCCAGTAGTCGATGCTGAGTACTAAATGTGGGTTCTCCAAGATGGATACGAGAGAAGTCGGCTTGATTGCTCACACAGCTGATCAGACATTATGGAGACCGCTGCTACCACTTCCAGTAGTATTTATGAGGCTGAGTACTAAATTTGAGAACTCCAGGACGAACAGGGGAGAAGTCAGCTCGATTGCTCACACAGCAGATCAGACATTATGAAGTCCGCTGCTACCACTTCCAGTAGTATTTATGAGGCTGAGTACTAAATTTGAGAACTCCAGGACGAACAGGGGAGAAGTCAGCTCGATTGATTACACAGCTGATCCGTTAGTAAGGAGTTTGTTGGTACCACTTCCAGTAGTCGATGCTGAGTACTAAATGTGGGTTCTCCAAGATGGATACGAGAGAAGTCGGCTTGATTGCTCACACAGCTGATCAGACATTATGGACACCGCTGGTACCACTTCCAGTAGTATTTATGAGGCTGATTACTAAATTTGAGAACTCCAAAACGAACAGGGGAGAAGTCAGCTCGATTGCTCACACAGCAGATCAGACATTAGGGAGACCGCTGGTACCACTTCCAGTAGTATTTATGAGGCTGAGTACTAAATTTGAGAACTCCAGGACTAACAGGGGAGAAGTCAGCTCGATTGCTCACACAGCAGATCTGACTTTCTCCAAGTCTCCCTCTGAGTGGCCCTCATGGAACCATCCAGCCCTCGCACAGCTCACTGAGTGTGGCAGATAACTTGTTCCAAATATCGTCCGTCCAGAAGTTTTTCTGACCACCATATTGAGGGTTATAAAAATGTCGTTCCTTCCCGTTCAATAGAATTTCCAAGACTCGGTATTGCCTATATAAGAGACGAGAATTTTCCATTTTTTCGGTACTTAGTGAGCTAGTTAGTACTTAGCTAAGTAGTTAGTAAGCTAAGAGGACGTAGCTTAGTGGCTACTTAGCTAGAGGTATCTAACTAGCTCGGTAAGTGCTGGAATAAAGATGATTTTCATTTGTTGTTTGTTTTATTTTATTTATAATTGAGGAGTCGATCTCCGCCGCTCCCCAGGTGTAAAGTAGAGCCTCGCTCCTCCCTGGGGTCCACAATGGAGCGCATCCCCTGGTGGCGGTCCTCCGCCTCAGGGTTTGATCACTCTGGTCCGCGAGGACTGGTATGAGAGTGATCCTGATGTGCCCATTGTCAACTCTCCTCCGAACCCCCTCAACGTGTTCCACTCACTCTCCTCCTGGCCCATCTCCTAAAATTAATCCCTATAATCTACCTCCTCTCTCCATACCTCCAATCCAATCCCCGATTCTCTCCTACTCCCTCCCTGCTTTTTAACAACTCCCAATCCTCTGTCCTCTCATATTCACCAATCCCACTCACTCCCTTCTCCCCTCCTTCATTCCACCATCCCTTCCCTCCCCTACTTCCACTCACTTCCTTCTCCTCTCCCTCCTTCCCCCATCCCTTTCCTCCCCTACTTCCACTCACTCCCTTCTCCTCTCCCTCATTCCCCCACCCCTTTCCTCCTCTACTTCCAATCACTCCCTTCTCCTCTCCCTCATTCCACCTTCCCTTCCCTCCTCAACTTCGACTCAATCCCTTCTCCTCTCCCTCCTTCACCCATCCCTTTACTCCCCTACTTTCACTCACTCCCTTATCCTCTGTCTCATTCCTCTAATCCCTTTCCTCCTCTATTCCAACTCACTACCTTCTCCTCTCCCTCATTCCCCCACCCCTTTACTCCTCTACTCCCACTCACTCCCTCTACTCCCACTCACTCCCTTCTCCTCTCCCTCATTCAGCCATCCCTTTCCTCCTCCAATCCCACTCACTCCCTTCTCCTCTCCCTCATTCCCCCATCCCTTTCCTCCTCTACTCCCACTCAATTCCTTATCCCCTTCCTCATTCCCCCATCCCTTTCCTTCTCTACTTCCACTCGCTCCCTCCTCTTCTTCCTCATACCCCCATCCGTTTCCTCCTCTACTCCAACTCACTCCCTTCTCCTCGCCATCATTCGCCCACCCACTTGCTCCTCTACTCCACTCACTCCCTTCTCCTCTTCCTCATTCCCCATCCCTTTCTCCTCTACTCCCACTCAGCCCTTCCTCTGGTCCCTCATTCCCCCACCCCTTTACTCCTCTACTTCCAATCACTCCCTTCTCCTCTCCCTCATTCCACCATCCCTTCCCTCCACAACTTCCACTCAATCCCTTCTCCTCTCCCTCATACCACCATCCCTTCCCTCCTCAACTTCCACTCTCTCCCTTATCCTCTGTCTCATTCCTCTAATCCCTTTCCTCCTCTATTCCAACTCACTACCTTCTCCATACGACGATTGTACGACTATATTGTACAGGGAAGGTGTAAGAGAGGACCTTAATGGTCCTAACCCATACCCTGTTGTATAAATAAACGCCTTCAATCAATCAATCAATCAATCTCCTCTCCCTCATTCCCCCACCCCTTTACTCCTCTACTCCTACTCACTCCCTTCTCCTCTCCCTCATTCCCCCATCCCTTTCCTCCTCTACTCCAACTCACTCCCTTCTCCTCTCCCTCATTCCCCCATCCCTTTCCTCATCTACTCCCACTCACACCCTTCTCCTCTTTCTCATTGCCCCATCCCTCTCCTCTTCCAATACTACTCACTCCCTTCTCCACTCCCTGATTCAGCCATCCCTTTCCTCCTCTACTCCAACTCACTCCCTTCTCCTCTCCCTCATTCCCCCATCCCTTCCCTCATCTACTCCCACTCACACCTTTCTCCTCTTCCTCATTGCCCCATCCCTTTCCTCCTCCAATACTACTCACACCCTTCTCCACTCCTGATTCAGCCATCCCTTTCCTCCTCCAATACTCCTCACTCCCTTCTCCACTCCCTCATTCCCCCATCCCTTTCCTCCTCTACTCCAACTCACTCCCTTCTCCTCTCCCTCATTCCCCCATTTCTTTCCTCCTCTACTCCAACTCACTCCCTTCTCCTCTTCCTCGTTTCCCCATCCCTTTCCTCCTCCACTCCCACTCACTCCCTTCTCCTCTCCCTCATTCCCTAATACCTTTCATCCTCTACTTCAACTCACTCCCTTCTCCGCTCCCTCATTCCCCCATCCCTTTCGTTCCCTCAGTGGGAGTACCCACTCACTTCACTATCGCCCTCATTCCACCCATCCCTTTCCTCTCCACTCCCACTTACTCCTTCTCCTCTTCCTCGTTCCCCCATCCCTTTCCTCCTCCACTCCTACTAAATCCCTTCTAAGCTCCCTCATTCCCCCATCCTATTCCTCCTCTACTCCCACTCACTCCACTCTTGCCATCATTCCACCAATCCCATTCTTCATCTACTTCCACTTGCCCCTTCTCCTTTCCTCATTCCCCCATCCCTTTCCTCCTCCACTCCTACTCACTCCCTCCTCCGCTCCCTCATTCCCCCATCCCTTTCGTCCCCTCTACTCCCACTCACTTCACTCTCGCCCTCATTCCACCCATCCCTTTCCTGTCCACTCCCACTTAATCCCTTCTCCTCTTCCTCGTTCTGCCATCCCTTTCCTCCTCCACTCCTACTCAAACCCTTCTCCGCTCCCTCATTCCCCCATCCTTTTCCTCCTCTACTCCCACTCACTACACTCTTGCCATCATTCCACCAATCCCATTCCTCATCTACTTCCACTTGCCCCTTCTCCTCTTCCTCATTCCCCCATCCCTTTCCTCCTCCACTCCTACTCACTCCCTTCTCCTCTCTCTCATTCCCTCTTCCCTTTCCTCCTCTACTTCCACTCAATCCCTTCTCCTCTCCCTCCTTCACCCATTCCTTTCCTCCCCTACTTCCACTCACTCCCTTATCCTCCGTCTCACTCCTCTAATCCCTTTCCTTCTCCACTCCTACTCACTCCCTTATCATCTCCCTCATTCCGCCATCCCTTTCCTCATCTACTTCCACTCACTTCGTTCTCCTTTCCCTCATTCCCAAATCCCGTACCTCCTCTACTTACACTCACTCTTCTCATCACTAAAATCATTCCTACTTCCATTCCTTCCTATTTCCCACTATACCCTTCCTCTACATCTATTCACTCTCTTCTCCTCCAACTCATTCCCCCAATCCCATTCCTCTACTTGCATTTACTCCCTTCTCCTCTCCATAACTCCCTCAATCCCATTCGTCCTATACTTCCACACACTCCCTGCTCCTCTCCCTCATAGTGAAGGATTGGGATTGGGGGGTATGAGGTAGAGGAGAAGGGAGTGAGTGGGAGTAGAGGAGGAAAGGGATGGAGGAATGAGGGAGAGTGAAGGGAGTGAGTAGGAGTAGAGAAGGAGAAGGGTGTGAGTGGGAGTAGGGGAGGAAAGGGATGGGGGAATGAGGAAGAGGAAAAGGGAGCAAGTGGAGGTACAGGAGGAATGGGATTGGTGGAATGAGGGAGAGGAGAAGGGAGTGAGTAGGATTGTAGGAGGAAAGGGATGGGGGAATAAGGAAGAGGAGAAGGGAGCAAGTGGAAGTAGAGGAGGAATGGGATTTGGGGAATGAGGGCAAGAGTGGAGTGAGTGGTAGTAGAGGAGGAAAGGGATGGGGGAATAAGGAAGAGGAGAAGGAACTGAGTGGGAGTAGCGAAGGAAAGGGATGAGGGAATGATGGAGCAGAGGAAGGGATGAGTGGAAATAGAGGAGAAAGGGATGGAGGAATGAGGAAGAGCAGAAGGGAGTGAGTGGGAGTAGAGGAGGAAAGGGATGGGGGAACGAGGGCGAGGAGAAGGGAGTGGAGTAGGAGTAGTGTAGGGTATGAGGAAGAGGAAAAGGGAGCAAGTGGAAGTAGAGAAGGAAAGGGATGGGGGAATGAGGAAGGGGATGAGGGATTGAGTGGGAGTAGAGGAGGAAAGGCATGGTAGAATGAGGGAGAGGAGAAGGGAGTGAGTAGGATTGGAGGAGGAAAGGGATGGCTGAATGAGGGAGAGGAGAAAGGAGTGAGTGGGAGTAGAGGAGTAAAGGGGTGCGGGAATGATGGAGAGGAGATTGATTGATTGATTGATTAAGCGTTTTATTTACATAACCAGGGATGGATAGGGCCAAGTGGCCCTCTCTTACTCCGTCCCTGGCAAAAATTATTTAGACCTCCTCGCTAGGTACTCAATCACAATTACATTCTTGTTATATATTAAAATTAAAAGTCTATTAAATATTTTGAAATAAAGTGTGTCTTCTCAATAAATAATGGTTACATGTACTTTATTACAATGTACATGTACAATTTCGGATTCATTACATTCATCTATATGAATTTATAACTAGTATACTGCTTATTAATACTACTATACTATTTATTCATAAGTTTCCAAAAACTCCTTTTTAAGGTTAGTCTTGAAACAACTTACGGACATTGTGGTGTCGAATTTTTCAATGTGCATATTATACATTCTAACTCCTTGAACAAGGAAGGATCTCTCATAAATCGTTGTTCTATGCATTGGACAAAGGAGCGTTTTGCTTGCATGCCGTGTGCTTTTTTCGTGTATATGGTCAACGAATTTCAACTTTTCATATAAATAAGAAGGAGTTTTGAATTTTAGAATTTTGAAAATCATTGTTGCCATTGCTACTTTTTTTCTGTCATTAAATTTCAACATACCCAACTTCTTGTAGTACGGTGTTACATGCATGTCCAGCGATAGCCTAAAGATGAATCTGATAGCCGCGTTTTGAGTTTTTTGAATTCTATTTACCTGTTCTGCATTAAGGTCGCAAAATGCGAGTATACTGTAATCCAAATTTGGCAGTAACAAAGATTGAACCAGCTGCAGTCGTACATGTTGTGGAAAATCTATTGCCATTCGACGTAATTGGTATATTCCCCTAAACATTTTACCACAAACTGACTCCGTTTGTTTATCCCACGAGAGTGTGTCTTGGATCACCACTCCAAGATTTTTAAACTCATGTTCATATTCCAAAAACACTCCTTCTATTTCTACTTTTGGGATTTCATTGCGATTAAGTTTGAGCAACTGTGCTTTGTAGCCTATCACCAGTGCCTTACTTTTGCTCGGATTAATGGCCATTCCATGCTCGCGACACCAGGATATCATCCGCTCAATGTCATAATTCAATTTCTGAACAGTTTGATTAACATTTTCTTTGCCACAAGATAAATAAAGCTGAAGGTCATCAGCGTAGCTAATATGTTGGCAGAAAGTAAACGTTTCAGGTAGGGAATTTACATATAGTGAAAACAAGGTTGCCGATAGAATTGACCCTTGAGGAGTACCCGAACGAACGCTATGCCACGAAGACAATATTCCGTCGGGGCCCTTAGTGCATTGCTCTCTACCCGACAGATATGAATGAAACCATTTCACTATAAGATCAGCTACACCAATGGATTTCAGGATGCCTAACAGGATGTCATGTCGCACCATGTCATATGCACGGGAAAAGTCGATCGTTGTTAAAATTGTAACTTTTTTTTCATCCATTCCTTTCCGAATATCATCTAGTAGCGCTATAAGCGCGGTTTCGGTACTGTACCCTGTCCTATATGCTGACTGTTGGCTATCAATGATATGGTTATCATTGAGGAATGAATTCAGTTCTGTTTGGACAATTCTATCAAGTATTTTACCTGCGGCACATAGAATATTTATCGCTCGAAAGTCAGCGCATAGCTCTGGATTGTCTTTTTTCTTAAGAGGAGTCACTATTGATTTCTTCCATAGTTCTGGGTATACCCCTAGCGATATGGATGTCTGATAGATATGTGTCAATACAGGTACTATCACATCTGCTAACATATGTAAAATAACTACTGAAATTCCATCCACACCGATGGACTCCGATTTGATAGCCATTAAATTCTTCCTAACCATTTCCTCAGATATTGTTTTCAGCTCAAATTTTTCATTTACGTTCATACTAAGCTCTTCATATTTTTTAAGAATATTGTGGGTATCAAGTGGGTTCACTTCTCGACAAAAAAAACTATTCAAGTCATTAATATCAACAGGCAGGTTTTCCAGAGCTTTAGACTTTTTGTCAGTTACACCATCATTTTTAACTATTTTCCAAAAGTCCTTCGGACTTTTGTTGCATTTAAACAAGTTTTTGAAATATTGTACTTTTGCATTTCTAAGTTTCTGTTTTACTTGATTCCTCATTTTTTTATAGTTATTATGAATTTTTCTGCATTTAGTTTTCTTCCATTCCTTGAAAAAGTTGTCTCGTATATTCATCAAACTTCGAATGTAGATTGATATCCAGGGTGCTGGAATGTGTTTCGGTTTGATTTTCACTACTGGACAATATTTATCATACAGTTCAATGATCAATTTGTTAAATATTTGGATCTTTTCATTTATACAGGGTTCGTCAAAAACTAGATTCCAATCGAGTTTTTTTGCTTCCTTTTCAAATTGCTTCTGATCTAATTTGCTCTTGTCTCTTACTTCAATTGAGCGTCTCTCAGCTTTGGATGGTTTGAAATTCAGAGCGCAATATATGAAGTCATGCCTTGACAGCCCTGGAGCAGGTGTTTGTCCGAACTTTTTCAAAAACTTCATATTATTTGTTAGAATTAGATCAATTAAAGAGCTGGATTGTGGGGCATGGTGCGTTGCATTGAAGGGTAAGTATGTGAAATTGTTGGTTCCCAACAGTCTCTCGAACTGTTTCTTAATGGTAGATTCCTTAAGCAGGTCAGTGTTGAAATCACCTAACATAATAATTTGCTGGTAATTAGACGCTAATTTGGATGTAATGTCGAATACTTGCTCAATTTTTCCTATTTTGGGCGGTCTATACACAACACCTACTACAATTTGATGCGTTCCTGTACCAACCTCCGCAAAAATGTATTCTGGGCTCTTCGAATACAGCGATGGTGATTTTACCAGTATTTTAAATTTCAAGTTTGTCCTAATTAGTAGTGCTACTCCCCCTCTTGCCAAACCAGTTCTATCGTTGCGTACCCACACATAACCAGGGATTTCAATTGAATTAGATCTTATATTAGGTTTTAGAAATGTTTCGGACAAGGCAATTACATCAAAAAGGTTTCCTTTGATGATTTCTTTGAATTCGTCCAAATGTGCTACAACCGATTCAATATTGGCATGCCCAAGATTCATCCATTTTCGATTATTCCCTAGCTGTGAAATAAAGTAATTGTTAGCCTCAGTCATGGTTTTTATCGAGTGAGTGGACGTTATCACTGTTGTTAACTATGCAATTAGGATGTTTTTGTTGAAAATAATGGATTTTAACGTGGAGTACACAGAAATTGTGAATTGTATAAAAATTATTTTTGTTCAGATTTACTGATGTTAGAGTAGTTAATATGTTGTTATTGACCTTTTTATTCATCACTCCTTGTGAGTGTTTGTTGGCATTATTGTTTAATTGATTTTTACTATTGCGTATTGAGATGTGAAAATTATGAATTATCAAATTACATGTTTCTATCTTATTGTTAATATTGTTAGTTTGTTGTAGAATTCTAATTTCGTAACCAATGTCCCGGTATTGTGTCATTTTCATCCTTGTTGTTGTTGATCGTTTTTTGACAGCTTTTCTGCGATGTCCTCCGCCGTCCTGATCTCGATGATAGATGAAGTTTCCGATTTTCGGATGAAAATCTTTCCATTGCGGGTCCACACGAACTTATAATTGTTTTCTCTTTTGTATGTCTTCACCATATTCAAAAGTTTGCGTTTGGCGTATGTCATGCTGTGATTTATATAAATCCTGATCTCTTCCCCATCTATGAAACCAAGTTGACGTGAGGTAAGATTAGCAGTACGACGAGCGGCTGACATAAAAGCATCCTTATCTAACTTACTGATAAAAGATACAAACATTAATCCAGGATTAGAAGCCGTTACAGGTCCTTGTCTCCGAAAGCAGTTGTTTATCATCCTCTTATTGATTTCGAAGTTCACAGCTCTTCCTACTAGTTCAACCAGTTCGATGACACTTTTTTGTTGATCAACTGGAATTCCAGATATCTCAACCGCATTTGTTAGCGCGCTTTGATCCATGTCCTCCACAATACTCTGCAGTGTTGACACTTTCCTTTCCAACGCTTTGTTTCTATCCCTTAGGTCTTGAACTCCGTTGTTCAACAACATCAACTCCGTCCGTAAACCATTGATCGCTTCAGTATTTTGTTGAATGAGATCGGAATACTGATTAAGATGGGCAGATATATCTTTGATCTCCTTAGTGTGAGCATCAAGTTTTCTAATATACGCGTCATTAGAGACCTTGACCTCCTCACGAAGACTGTTTATTGCATCCATCATCTTTTGCATCGTTGGTTCCGGATTATCTCTCTGAACTTTTGCCTTTCCAGAATCAGTGGAAGAGCTTCGAGCAGGAATCGGACTGTCATCATTCAAAGATGCTCTACGAGCCCTCACACATGTTTGACAGTACCACGGCTTTTTAGATTCTCTGATGAACTTGAATTCCTCTTTCGTAATTTTGACACATTCCAGATGAAATTCAGACGCACACGTTTGACATGTCATGCGGTAAGCATTATTGGCAAAGCCCTTCTCACAAGAACGGCACTTTGACATGATTATTGATCAAGAAATTTCACTGTAAACACGAGAGCACGATTATACAGGTGTTAATCGAACGACGTCGCGAGGTGAACAAGGGTGAGAAGGGAGTGAGTGGAAGTAGGGGAGGAAAGGGATGGGGGTAGGAGCGAAAGGAGAAGGGAGTGAGTGGAAGTATAGGAGGGAAGGGATGGGGGAAGGAGGGAGAGGAGAAGGGAGTGAGTAGGAGCGGAGAAGGAAAGGGATGGGGGAACGAGGAAGAGGAGAAGGGAGTGAGTGGGAGTAGAGGAGGAAAGGGATGGGGGAATGAGGGAGTGGAGAAGGGAGTGAGTAGTATTGGAGGAGGAAAGGGATGGCTGAATGAGAGAGTGGAGAAGGGAGTGAGTAGGATTGTAGGAGGAAATGGAAGGGAGAATGAGGAAAAGGAGAAGGAAGTGAGTGGGAGTAGAGGAGGAATGGGATTAGGGGAATGAGGGAGCCGAGGAAGGGCTGAGTGGATGTAGAGGAGGTATGGGATGCGGGAATGAGGGCAAGAGTGGGAGTAGAGGAGGAAGGGGATGGGGGAATGAGGAAGAGGAGAAGGGAGTGAGTGGGAGTAGAGAAGGAAAGGGATGGGGGAATGAGGGACCAGAGGAAGGGCTGAGTGGGAGGTAGAGGAGAAAGGGATGGGGGAATGAGGAAGAGCAGAAAGGAGTGAGTGGGAGTAGAGGAGGAATGGGATGAGGGAATGAGAGCGAGGAGGAGGGAGTGAGTTGGAGTAGAGGAGAAAAGGGATGGGGGTATGAGGAAGAGGAGGAAGGGAGCAAGTGGAAGTAGAGAAGGAAAGGGATGGGGGAATGAGGAAGGGGATAAGGAATTGAGTTGGAATAGAGGAGGAAAGGGATTAGAGGAATGAGACAGAGGATAAGGGAGAGAGTGGAAGTTGAGGAGGGAAGGGATGGTGGTATGAGGGAGAGGAGAAGGGATTGAGTGGAAGTTGTGGAGGGAAGGGATGTGGAATGAGGGAGAGGAGAAGGAGTGATTGGAAGTAGAGGAGTAAAGGGGTGGGGGAATGAGGGACCAGAGGAAGGGCTGAGTGGAAGTAGAGGAGGGAAGGGATGGTGGGATAAGGGAGAGGAGAAGGGAGTGAGTGGGATTGGTGAATATGAGAGGACAGCTTATTGGGAGTTGTTAAAGAGGAATCAGAGGAGAATCGGGGATTGGATTGGAGGTATGGAGAGAGGAGGTAGATTATAGGGATTAATTTTAGGAGATGGGCCAGGAGGAGAGTGAGTGGAACACGTTGAGGGGGGTTCGGAGGAGAGTTGACAATGGGCACATCAGGATCACTCTCATACCAGTCCTCGCGGACCAGAGTGATCAAACCCTGAGGCGGAGGACCGCCACCAGGGGATGCGCTCCATTGTGGACCCCAGGGAGGAGCGAGGCTCTACTTTACACCTGGGGAGCGGCGGAGATCGACTCCTCAATTATAAATAAAATAAAACAAACAACAAATAAAAATCATCTTTATTCCAGCACTTACTGAGCTAGTTAGATACCTCTAGCTAAGTAGCTACTAAGCTACGTCCTCTTAGCTTACTAACTACTTAGCTAAGTACTAACTAGCTCACTAAGTACCGAAAAAATGGAAAATTCTCGTCTCTTATATAGGCAATACCGAGTCTTGGAAATTCTATTGAACGGGAAGGAACGACATTTTTATAACCCTCAATATGGTGGTCAGAAAAACTTCTGGACGGACGATATTTGGAACAAGTTATCTGCCACACTCAGTGAGCTGTGCGAGGGCTGGAGGGTTCCATGAGGGCCACTCAGAGGGAGACTTGGAGAAAGTCAGATCTGCTGTGTGAGCAATTGAGCTGACTTCTCCCCTGTTAGTCCTGGAGTTCTCAAATTTAGTACTCAGCCTCATGAGGACTACTGGAAGTGGTACCAGCGGTGTCCATAATGTCTGATCAGCTGTGTGAGCAATCGAGCTGACTTCTCCCCTGTTCATCCTGGAGTACTCAAATTTAGTACTCAGCCTCATAAAGACTACTGAAAGTGGTAGCAGCGGACACCATAATGTCTGATCAGCTGTGTGAGTAATCGAGCTGACTTCTCCCCTGTTCGTCCTGGAGTACTCAAATTTAGTACACAGCCTCATAAAGACTACTGGAAGTGGTACCAGTGGTCTCCATAATGTCTGATCTGCTGTGTGAGCAATCGAGCTGACTTCTCCCCTGTTCGTCCTGGAGTCCGCAAATTTAGTTCACAGCCTAATAAAGACTACTGGAAGTGGTACCAGCGGTCTCCATAATGTCTGATCAGCTGTGTGAGCAATCGAGCTGACTTCTCCCCTGTTCATCCTGGAGTACTCAAATTTAGTACTCAGCCTCATAAAGACTACTGAAAGTGGTAGCAGCGGACACCATAATGTCTGATCAGCTGTGTGAGTAATCGAGCTGACTTCTCCCCTCTTCGTCCTGGAGTACTCAAATTTAGTACACAGCCTCATAAAGACTACTGGAAGTGGTACCAGTGGTCTCCATAATGTCTGATCTGCTGTGTGAGCAATCGAGCTGACTTCTCGCCTGTTCGTCCTGGAGTCCGCAAATTTAGTACACAGCCTAATAAAGACTACTGGAAGTGGTACCAGCGGTCTCCATAATGTCTGATCAGCTGTGTGAGCAATCGAGCTGACTTCTCCCCTGTTCGTCCTGGAGTACTCAAATTTAGTACACAGCCTCATAAAGACTACTGGAAGTGGTACCAGCGGTCTCCATAATGTCTGATCAGCTGTGTGATTAATCGAGCTGACTCCTTCCCCGTTCGTCCTGGAGTCCGCAAATTTGGTACACAGCCTCATAAAGACTACTGGAAGTGGTAGCAACAAACTCCTTACTAACGGATCAGCTGTGTAAGCAATCGAGCTGACTTCTCCCCTGTTCGTCCCGGAGTACTCAAGTTTAGTACTCAGCCTCATGAAGACTACTGGAAGTGGTACCAGCGGTGTCCATAATGTCTGATCAGCTGTGTGAGCAATCGAGCTGACTTCTCCCCTGTTCGTCTTGGAGTACTCAAATTTAGTACACAGCCTCATAAAGACTACTGGAAGTGGTACCAGCGGTCTCCATAATGTCTGATCAGCTGTGTGAGCAATCGAGCTGACTTCTCGCCTGTTCGTCCTGGAGTCCGCAAATTTAGTACACAGCCTAATAAAGACTACTGGAAGTGGTACCAGCGGTGTCCATAATGTCTGATCAGCTGTGTGAGCAATCGAGCTGACTTCTCCCCTGTTCGTCCTGGAGTACTCAAATTTAGTACACAGCCTCATAAAGACTACTGGAAGTGGTACCAGCGGTCTCCATAATGTCTGATCAGCTGTGTGAGCAATCGAGCTGACTTCTCCCCTGTTCGTCCCGGAGTACTCAAGTTTAGTACTCAGCCTCATGAAGACTACTGGAAGTGGTACCAGCGGTCTCCATAATGTCTGATCAGCTGTGTGAGTAATCGAGCTGACTTCTCCCCGGTTCGTCCTGGAGTACTCAAATTTTGTACTCAGCCTCATGAGGACTATTGGAAGTGGTAGCAGCGGACTCCATAATGTCTGATCAGCTGTGTGAGTAATCGAGCAGACTTCTTCCCTGTTCGTCCTGGAGTACTCAAATTTAGTACACAGCCTCATAAAGACTACTGGAAGTGGTACCAGCGGTCTCCATAATGTCTGATCAGCTGTGTGAGCAATCGAGCTGACTTCTCCCCTGTTCGTCCTGGAGTACTCAAATTTAGTACACAGCCTCATAAAGACTACTGGAAGTGGTACCAGCGGTCTCCATAATGTCTGATCAGCTGTGTGAGCAATCGAGCTGACTTCTCCCCTGTTCGTCCCGGAGTACTCAAGTTTAGTACTCAGCCTCATGAAGACTACTGGAAGTGGTACCAGCGGTCTCCATAATGTCTGATCAGCTGTGTGAGTAATCGAGCTGACTTCTCCCCGGTTCGTCCTGGAGTACTCAAATTTTGTACTCAGCCTCATGAGGACTATTGGAAGTGGTAGCAGCGGACTCCATAATGTCTGATCAGCTGTGTGAGTAATGGAACTGACTTCTCCCCGGTTCGTCCTGGAGTTCTCAAATTTTGTACTCAGCCTCATGAAGACTACTGGAAGTGGTACCAGCGGTCTCCCTAATGTCTGATCAGCTGTGTGAGCAATCGAGCAGACTTCTCCTCTGTTAGTCCTGGAGTACTCAAATTTAGTACTCAGCCTCATAAATACTACTGGAAGTGGTAGCAACAAACTCCTTACTAACGGATCAGCTGTGTAAGCAATCGAGCTGACTTCTCCCCTGTTCGTCCTGGAGTACTCAAATTTAGTACTCAGCCTCATGAAGACTACTGGAAGTGGTACCAGCGGTCTCCATAATGTCTGATCAGCTGTGTAAGCAATCGACCTGACTACTCCCCTGTTCGTCCTGATGTTCTCAAATTTAGTATTCAGCCTCATGAAGACTACTGGAAGTGGTACCAGCGGTCTCCATAATGTCTGATCAGCTGTGTGAGCAATCGAGCAGACTTCTCCCCTGTTAGTCCTGGAGTACTCAAATTTAGTACTCAGCTTCATAAATACTACTGGAAGTGGTACCAGCGGTCTCCATAATGTCTGATCAGCTGTGTGAGCAATCGACCTGACTTCTCTCCTGTTCGTCCTGATGTTCTCAAATTTAGTACTCAGCCTCATGAAGACTACTGGAAGTGGTACCAGCGGTCTCCATAATGTCTGATCAGCTGTGTGAGCAATCGACCTGACTACTCCCCTGTTCGTCCTGATGTTCTCAAATTTAGTACTCAGCCTCATGAAGACTACTGGAAGTGGTACCAGCGGTCTCCATAATGTCTGATCAGCTGTGTGAGCAATCGACCTGACTTCTCCCCTGTTCGTCCTGATGTTCTCAAATTTAGTATTCAGCCTCATGAAGACTACTGGAAGTGGTACCAGCGGTCTCCATAATGTCTGATCAGCTGTGTGAGCAATCAAGCTCGCAATTAGATGAAGATCCCATTCCTTCACTTCCATCTACTCTCTTCTCCACTCCCTCATTCCTCCTCTTCTTCCATTTATTCCCTTCTCACCTTCATTCCCCCAATCCCACTCCTCTACTTCCTTTTACATCATTCTCCACTCCACTTTCCCAATCCTATTCCTCCTCTACTTCCATTTACTCCCTTCTCCTCTCCCTTACTCCCCCAATCCCATTCCTCCTCTCTCACTCCCCTCTTCCATCCCAAATCCTTCCTTTTTCCTATTTCCCACATACTCCAGTTCCACTCCTCCTTCTTTTCCTTCCCTTTTCTCCTCTTCCATACGCTCTATCTTCCTCACTCACTCATCCCACTCCTCCTCGGATTATCTTTCTTCTTTCTTCCACATCCTCTATTCCCAGTTCTCCTCCTCTCCCATTCACTCTCTTTCTTCTCTCCTAAAGGCTTCCCTCTTCCTCACCCAATCCCAGTCTTCTCTCAATAATGCTTCCCGCATTCTCACCAACTCCCATATCAACCTCCACATCTATCTTTCTTTTCCACCCACTCACTTCCTCTCTCCTCTCCATTCCTATCTTTCTTTCTCACCTACTAATTTCCCTTCTCCTCTCCACACTAGCCCATCTTCATCTCCCAATCCTTATCCTTACACTCCTTCCCATACCCACCATTGCCATTCCTCTTTCTCTCCCACTCACTCTGCTCCTCTGCAGCTCATACGTCCGAAATTACAAGGTTAGGTAAGAAGTAAGATAATCAAAAAGCAATTTCAAGATGAACGTAAACAATAGTAAAGTTTTAGTGAAGTATGAAGGAAGAGTACCCAGGTAACAACAAGAGGATGTCATTTATATGAAATATTTCTATTGTAACCGTCTTATAAAATTTGTATTCTAAGTTGCCATGTTTAGGAAAAGTGGTAGTTGTAATAATAATCGATGGTTAATAGATTAGGAATAATGTGAATGAGAAGTGGTGTGTAATTGCTGTTAATTAATTAATGGATAAGACCTAAAACAAAATATTGACGATTTGTGTATTTATAATTTAATTTTTCTGCCACCGCTCAGTCAGAAATTGGAAGAACTCTCCATATTGTACAAGAAAACTTCATGAAAAAATTACTTTAGACTTTTATTTGTAGTTTGCTTCCTATATTTCACAATATAATTTTGAATATTATGATATAATACAATTTTTCTGTAATACTATATGAACTTTACTGCACATGTATGTATACTACAAAATGTATAAAAAACAAACTCTAGCTCATAGTGTGGTGCTACAACAACTGTATAATTTTTTATTTATTTATTTGTATTGTTTATTGGTTCTAATAAACAATTTTGGGAATCAGAAATCCGAAGACAAATACGGAAGCGAAATTGCTCAGAAAGTTCTGAAACGTGAAATAGTAAAAACATTGTCTACTGAGGAGATCCCGAATCTAAATGAAACCTCGTTCACGAGCATCCAAATGGGCACAAACATGAGAAGTAAAACGAACAATAAATTCTGTATTCGCAATATACAACTATTTTTTCCCTAGAAATTGGAACGTTTTATGCGGCAAAAAAAAACCTACAAAACTAGGGAGTTTTTTCTCCAAAGCTCGAGCATCTATATTCCTTCCCCTCTCAATAATACTCCCTTTTTCGAAAAAGGCTTATCGAAGAGAACTATGGACGTTCAGGAACAAACTTTACGAGTGTCCCGCCCCCTCGAGCCTGTCTCTTCATTTCGCTATCTGCGAAGTTTGAAAAGAGTATACGGAAAATTCTGCCTCTAGAAAAAGTGAGTTGTGGTGTTGAAGGGGGGGGGGGGTACTTGGAGCTGCAGAGACCGCGGGGTTGTTGAATAGACGGCCTACACCATTGCGCGTTCATTTACACTTGAATGGGACAGGTCTGGGGGGCTACAAACTGCAAATAAGACGCGACCCTGCAGCGCTAAGATTGTTTCTAGGCTTTATTTGTGACCCCACTCCACCACCTCGGTCTCGTTTGCTCTGTGGTTCTAATTAAATCACTGTTCTCCGTCGTCGGGTTCCGGAATTTCCATTCGACTTCACTTCACTACGTTTCAGTTGATGGACGAAGGAGGAGGTGGGCTGAGATGGCGACAATGAGGTTGGTGGTGGATAGCAAGAGCTTAGGATAAAGTCTACATGGCATCAAACACAGTTTAAATATGTATCTACCGGTACAACCGGCGAGGCTGGAAGACCGGGAGATACAGAATACTACGGAGTACAGTATTGTGAACAACAAGAAGCGAGGCCGCTCCTGCATGCCTTCCCATCGGACCGAACTGCAGTGGTGATAAGAAAGTTATTCTACCAGGTTATTGATGAGAAACTTATACAAACAAGGATATTGCTGCTATCGGACTCTCTAAGCGCAATACGGAAGCTATCCCACGTCACTGCGTCCTCCCGACTTACGAAAATTGAAGCAAACATATTGTAAGAGTGACAAAACACTTTTCGCACGAAGACTGTATATTTTGGTTCACAGTCTAACAAAGAATGAATATTTTTAGTATCACGGGTAAACAATAACATCATAACTTCCACATGCTAATTCTTATGTAGTGGCATTACATAACTCATCCCCTCCTATTAGCCTGTCCTCAGGCTGCGCTTTATCAGCTTTGACCATCCTGTTTACATGCAAAAGCCGTGTCGTCTTGCCCATCTGCACATGAAAGAGTACATCATTGTTTTCTTTTTGATTACCCAAGGACCAGTCCAAGCAGGTTGTAGTTTCGGGCAGAGCCCTCTCTTGCGTTGTGGATTATACACCCAGACCCAATCACCTTCCTCCAACTTTTTCGCTTTGGCGTGCCTATCAAAACTCTATTTTTGTGATCGCATCTTCAGCTTCGCCTCGTATAGTGCAAAATTTCGGACCTTCTCGAGCTGATTCCTCAAATTGAGTACATACTCTGTTGATGGCCTTAAAGGTTTGTGAAGTGGTCTCACGAGGGATTCAGGAAGTCTCATGTCTCGGCCGTAGATCAACTGTGCTGGAGATAATCCTGTGGTAGCGTGTGGGGATGATCTATAGGCCAACAGGAACAGTGGAATTTTTTCATCCCAGTCGGTTTGACTTTTATTAACAAAAAGTGCTATGTGCTTCGTCAACGTGCGGTTCAATCTTTCCACCAGCCCTGCAGATTGGGGATGTAACGGAGTGGAGCGAGTTCGATGTACACCCAACAGATGCGAAACCTCCTTGAGCAATGTGGATTCAAAGTTTCGTCCTTGGTCAGTGTGCAGTTCAGCCGGCACGCCCACTCTGCTGAAAACATGCTCCATCAATGCTGAAGCAACAGTTCTAGCTTCTTGATTTGGGATTGCAACCGCTTCCGGCCACTTATGAATGATGAATGATAATCTTTATTCGTCGTCACAGGGACATGAACGCGTCGTACAAAAATCAAAATAGCAACATAATTCAAAATTCAAAATAGGTGTATAATAAATCTAAATCTAAGTATTAAAATAGGAACCCGTGTGAATTATCCTTCCTGTGCAGCCCGTAGAAAAAAAAGCTAAACAAGCGCGGAAATAACTTACTGAAATAACCCATGGCAACCATGACGTACTTATTTCCTCGGTTTGTGCGGGGTAAAGGTCCAAGTATATCCAATCCCATTCTATCAAAAGGTGAACCAATTGAAATTTGTTTCAAGGGGGCTTTATGTTGTCTTCCCGGACTCCCATTTGGTCTTTACAAGACTCTGGCCACCCTGGAAGTGCGAGGCGTGCCATCTTCTCAATGTCTGCAGCAAGGTCTGCTAGTGACTCTCCAGTCTTCTGACGACGAGCCTCCAAATTTGCTTGCCATTTAGGAGCTAAATTTTGTTGCCCAAAACGTTTTGAGAGGGCTCTTGTAAGAGAGACCCATTCCGTGCGTTCATTGGGGGGCAAAGTACTCAGGATACTCATAGCTGATCCTCTCAGAGAGCTCGCAAGTTTTTGAGCCTTCCTATTTTCATCCCTCCCATTCGATTGAGCCACAACATCAACATGGGTCATATATTCCTCCCAATCAGTTTTTCCTTCGTATGGTAGAAGTGATGCTTCATATCCCGGAGCGGCCCCCAAATTGTAAGAGTGACAAAACACTTTTCGCACGAAGACTGTATATTTTGGTTCACAGTCTAACAAAGAATGAATATTTTTAGTATCACGGGTAAAAAATAACATCCTGACTTCCATATGCTAATTCTTATGTAGTGGCATTACAATATTATCCGAAATCATAATATCGCATTATAAAGTCAGAAAAGTAAGATTGTGTTGGGTAAGAGGCCACTCAGGGATAACAGGCAATGAGAAAGTTGATAGAGAAGCGAAAAGAGCAGCCTTGATGCCCGAGCCGCCACCAGAGCCAATTTACCTTTTCACGGACCTCAGGAAAACAGCAAACCGTAACCTATGGGCCCAATGGTGCGCTGAATTTTAAAACTACACGGCCGGCAACCGGTACAAGCAGTTATTTAGACGCCCCAACAAAAATACTTGGTTCCAGAGCATCCGCATCCCACAGCCCAGAGCCTTCTATGAGACGATATCCCGGGTACGGAGCGGCCATTGCCTAACCGATCAACTACTGCACAAATGGAACCTGATCGAATCACCACTCTGCCGACAGTGCTCCCTCGCCAAACCCCGGAACATATCCTTTTGGAATGCCCAGCCTACCATACCAAACGAGTACAGTTCCTAGAAAGAAAAAATGTGTGACGTGCCCATTCGATGCCCTAGTGGAAGGAGACACTTCAGTTTATATAGCACTGTATAATTACTTTAGTCAAGTGAACATTATAATTTGATTTTTCGCACCAGTTAAGTACAATACGTTACTATAATTTTCTTGCCTTTTTTTATGCATTGAAGAAATCGATTTTCATATTGCTGTCACATAACCTAGTTTCTTGTACTTTTACGGCTGTATAAACATATCTTCGAAGCCAATAAAATAAGAAGTTATTTCGATTAACGGGCCTAACACCTTCCTAGTTTTATTTTTTCTCTTCTCCCCTTGTCAATCCATTCCTCTCCCCGTCCTACCTCATCTGTTTGAAAACATAGTGTTAAGTAATGCATGCGTTCCAGGAGACATTGTGTAATCCATTAGTTACCTATTGCTTCCGAGTCTAGCAAGGTAGCGGAAGCTTTGTTTTCACTTTCCAAGGACGAAAAAAAAGTTCTCCAAAATCAAAATTTTCACTCGCGTTTTGCGTTTTAGACCATTCTGAACAATTTTGGTTCCGTGTCTGTCTGTCTGTCTGTCCGTCTGTCATGAATACCTTGTAACGCGCATAACTATACGAAGTTAGATCAGATACAGAGTTCGATTTCTATGAAATTGCCAGGGACTGTGCGGGTTGATGTGTAGACGGTCCCTATGAAAATCATCACCTTCAGACTGATAGTAGCAGCTGCGCATGCGCAAACGTGAATTCCTTGTAACGGCCATAACTTCTACATTTTCCATCCGATTCTAATGAAATTTTCAAGGATTACGCGGATTAGGTTGTAGATGGTCCCCAATGAAACAAGGCCTTAAAATTTACAGAAGCCTCTGCGCATGCGCATACGTAAAATCCTTGTAACAGCCATAACATTTACATTTTTCATCCGAATTTGATGAAATTTTCTAGGATTGTCCAGATTAGCGTGTAGATGGTCCCCTATGAGGGTAGTGCAAGGTACTTAGAGATTGGTGTTTTGAGATTAACTACTATGCATCGGATCATCTATATAATTGGGTTATGGATACGAGGAAGCTATGTGCCACACCCATTTGGCAGACGTTTTTAGTTCTCCAATAAAGAGACATGAAGGGGAGCCCCTGAGTGAGTCATCGAGCAGTTGATAGAGTGAGGTAAGGGGGTAGACACGTCAGACTGACGTCACCCTCCTCTACTCACCCTTTACCTTGTTACCTGTAATATAAAAGGAGGACTCAGGGCTTCTTCATGCATTCAACAAATTGATTTGATCATTTCTCTCTCCTTCGTCTCATCTACAAGCCCAAGTTCCTCAAAAGCGTCAGTAGCCGTCAGGGCGCCAGCCTCTGCTCCCATCTTACCTTGAGTTGTCTCCCCCAACTAGCCACTAGGTAAATGCGCTGCCTCCCAGTCTGCAATACTCATGCCGAGGTCTGCAGCTAAACCAAACGTTTAGACACTCCTTCCCTCGGTTGGCAGTGATGCACCGGGAAGCCAGTGTATGCTAAATCTCCGGCATCCTCGTTGAGTAGGAACCAATAAAAATCAAGAAGCCACCGAGAAGGCCAACCCCTTCTCTCGCCAACACGCTGACATAACACATTGGTTAAGCAATAGGAATTCAAACCAGTAGGTAAGCGATACAATTGTTTCACTCAATGAAATTTATTTAGAATTTTAACCTTCCTCCGACACTGACCGGGTCGTGGGCGACCCAGAGCCAACATTTTTGCGCATGCGCGCTCTGCAGCTAGCTCTAGTGTTGGAAGGGGCCAAATTACTCTACCAGTGAGTTGTCCTTGAGCTGACAAGGAGAGTAGGTAAGCCATCCAGCACGTATACTAACCTCTACCCACGTTTTTCTGATAAAAGTTGTAGAGTGGGTCACACATTACCCAGGAGTGTTTCATTCGTTACATTTGTCACCATTTTCTCGAGTGTAGTCAGCAGTTTCTCAACGTTTTTGTGATTTGTTTTGTAGAGAACATAGCTGAACGTTTTGTATTGGCATTATTATACGAGAAGACTGATAAGCTGATTTTAAGGTTTGATAGCGAATACCTAAACTATTTTGTAAGTGTTAAAAATATCTGTTCGAATCATCACATCGAATCTCTTCTGATCCAGTCGTAAATTTACTGTGTTCAAAAGAATAATAAACCTATATATTTTTTCAAATATCTCACAATTTCCGATGTTTTGGTATTTTTTAGTGTTTTGGTTTATTATTTTCAATAATAAACCTTTGGAATCGACCAAAAAAAAAAAAAATTTTAACACCCCCTCAAAATTTGATGGTTTAGTTTCAAGGTACGTAGAATCCAAAAATCGAATAAAAATTTGGCCGTCCGTCCGCCGCACAGTGGGCAAAATGGCCAATCTAGGTGGACAAAAGTCAAGTCAAAACATGGGAATCTCTAATATTAGTCATTGTTCATTATGAGTTCGCAGTCCTCAAAACGTTAATATTTACATCGTCAAAACCTTCTATGGCTGTAAAAACTTCGATCAAAAGTGTCGCCGTTTCCTGTTTGAATAAGATCGTATTATCAGCTACTATGAATCCCTAACTTTTCTCGTCTACGCTGCAGTTAGTTGTAGGCAGAATCGTTCCAGGCTTGGTTTCGGCAATAATGGAACCATTGAAAGGAGTAAGTACTATTTTTTCCAGCTAAAATTGTAAAAATAGCGTCTGATACTGAGTGTTTATGAGCAAACGCCAATACCGTTTAAAAAAAAAAATGATAATTGACGTCTTGGAGTTAAAGTAGCACACGGCCAAGAGTTGCCAAGGAAATCCGATTTTTTTTCGTTTCTTTAAGTGTTCTAGTTTCGGTATTCAACCACCTTTTTTGCGATTTTATGCGTTTTCCGAGTTACTTAATAAAATGGTTGATTTTCAGGTATAAATATCACGATTCCTCGCCATCAATTTGTTGAGAAATGGAAACAGCTACCGAGGAAAGATCGCAACGAAAACCTCACTAGGTATGTGATTGGGTTAGGTAATCTCGACGATTCTTCAGAAATATTAAATTTAAAAATTATCAAAAATGCTGTGATGGACTTTTCAAAAAGATCGGAGAGAGGTGGGAGAATAGCCATAGGAAAGAAGGTATTTTTTCCAACAAATATTGTGCTGAGTGAGAAAGAGTTTGAAGTTGTCATTTCTTAAAAAATTACTCAAGCTATCATGAACCAACCAGCTGTGCGTCCCGAAAACCCGTTTGAGGACTCAAGCAACAAAAAGAAGAAAAGTGAAAGAATTGTTGACTGCTGGTCCCGAAAAGTTATGCTTTGCGGCGCTCACTGCTCTCTACTCAGCAGGACAGGTCCACAAGCTGTATCTTGAAAGAAGCAACTCCAAGCACATCAACAGTTGAATCTTCTACAATGTCGAATAAGAACGTGACTATAATATTTTCAAATTCAATATTTCAGAGTTATATCCGTTTAACACTGTAATAATGTCATTAATCTAAAAGTAATTAATCAGTACCTAATCATAATGTCAAGAATTTAAGATTAAACATGTACAAAAATATCATGATATACCGTTTACCTACTCCATTGAAGTCAAAAAATATTTTAATTATTTTTCCCGTAATCAGCATCTTTTTATTCAATTTTGAATAAAAAACCGACCAACAAATAATTTTGTCCACCTAGATTGGTCATTTTGCCCACTGTGCGCCGTCCGCCGTACGCCGTACGCCGTCCGCCGTACGCCGTCCGCCGTACGCGGCACTTTTGCCACTTAGCATTGACCGATTTTGATTAAATTTGGTATGAAGGCTCCATTTGGGGTCTAGTTGTGCCCCGAAGATTTTGGTTGATGTAGGTCACTTCTAAGGGTTCCAAAATCAATTTTGAAATTTTCAAAACGCCCTAACTCAAAAAATTTCAATATAAAGGTATTGTTTTTCCTTTAATGTAAGATTCTATAGAATTTTTAGAATTTTTTGAGACCACCCGGAGCTCTGTAGGACAAACCGTTCGCTCACTACGAGAATTTAAAGTTTGGACGTACGATAAATCAGAAACACGAGTGTGAATCGCAAAAGAGGCCTAATCTCCGTTCAAATTAAAGCTGACCGAAATGCGATCGATATTTTTCTTCATGTTGGATGGTTGGTGGCTTTGCAGACGAGTGATCTATATAGAAAAATAAAAAATAATAAACCATTGTGTAATAATTTGCAGCGTTTTTTAAATCATGAACCGATAAACAAAAATATTTTTGTCCTTTTCAGTTTGAAATAAATGAAGGACTAACTAGTGAGCACATAACCGGTGACAACGATTATAATTGTAGAGTAGGTAGGTAGTAGAACAGACGGGATTGGCTGTATAATGTAATTGCTTCGGGTCGTCGCTTTAGGTAGGCTGGCCCTTTCCCTCCTGACAAAGCACTGCTACTCCCAATGGGAAGTTCTTCCATCTCAGTCCGTCACCATACAACTGTAAAGGACGTGGAAAACTCCCCTTTTCGCCCTTTGAGGCGTTTGATGCCAACAAAATGGTCGAATGGATTTTTACGCCCCTATCGCTCCTTTGAAGTCCATTGGATTTTGGAAAATTAGCGCGAATTGAGAGACACGTATTTCTAAGACTTCATTTTACACTCTGCGTCGAGAAAGGATGTGTAACAGGATTTACAACACGTTATTTTACAGTACTCGAATGTACGAGTTATTTTTCATCTTAAACCTTTACGAGTTGTTCTTTCGATAGTTTACCGTTCATATTCTCAGTTAACTTTCTCGCAGGGGCACCCATACAAATATAAAATTATACTGTGGGGAGAAAGGTGGTGGTTGTTGTTGTGTCTTTACTTTGGCACATAAGCGTTAACAAAGAGAGCTAAGTTTGGTATTCTGATGATTTCCGTTAACAACCGAGTCGTTGCTAGGGAACTTTATCTTCGTCATTGAAGTTCGTAGAAAAATTGTTCACCATTCGTTGAAAAGCTCCAAATTTATGCATAAATTATATACTACCAAAACCGCTGTAGTTATGGAGGAAACTGAGATATACCACTGATTTAAAAGAACTGTTAGCAACATTCATGGAAGAGTTTGTTATACGTCAACAAACAATAATTATTGAGAAAGTATATTATTGTAGGTAGGTAGCGAAGGTAGCGGGAAAAAGTAAAGACATAAAATGTCCCAATGTGTTGCAGACTCGTATGGGAGCGTTTACTATGTTTTTTTTTCTTGATTTCCGTATACCATACCAACAGGGTATGCTCGGAATTGAATCCGTTGTAAACAATTCATCTAATTTCTGTGAGGGAGACCTTTTAAGGTGTTTTGAAGTAGGATAAAAATTGACCTTTGTTTGAACTCCCCGCCGCTTCACACACAGTGATTTCAAATCAACTGCCTAGACCCGGTTCCAAGGCGCCCCAGCAGAGGTCAGCACCACCGCTCTGTTCTCAACCCCATCTAAACCCACATCCTGATAATCCGTAAACTGGATTACAAGAACCAGTACGAGTATAATTTTGCACAATAAAAGAAAACAATCAAATCAAAAAACAACAAACCGATTATCACCGATTAGATTTACCATCCAAAAGTACTAATTCAGAGCGACACTGCTACACCCCGGTTCCGAATCGCCCCGCCATCTAGGGATGTCCGATACTTTAAAAGTATCGATACAATATCGTATCGATACATCTAGAAAGTATCAAAAAGTATCGATAAGATACTTTAAAAAAGTATCGATATTTTGAAGTATCGATACTTTTCGATACTTTCACAAAACGCTGCAAATCATTGCCCAAAGGTTCATTATTTTCTGTATAGATCACCCTTCTGTATAGATCACTGGTTCTCCATCAATAGCACCTACCACCATCTGTATCTCCCTTGACCTTCCCTCTCAAATTTCAGCTTCTGAAGAGTGAAGAAGATCTCCTCGAATGCTGGAGACGACTGGAAGAGCACTGATCAGCTGAGTGAGCTCCGAAGCCATTTTCAATCCTCTTGAACGCAGGAAGCTGAAATTTGAGAGGGAAGGTCAAGGGAGAATACAGATGGGGGTAGGTGCTATTGATGGAGAACCAGTGATCTATACAGAAGGGTGATCTATACAGAAAATAATAAACCTTTGAGCAATGATTTGCAGCGTTTTTTTATTCGATTTTCGGTTTCTACGTAGGTACCTTGAAACGTAAAACATCAAATTTTGAGGGGGGGTTAAATTTTTTTTTCTTGCTCGATTCCAAAGGCTTAATATTATTGAAAATAATAAACCAAAATGGGTGAAATTTTCGTTTATGTTTTCTCCATCACGAGGATAATAATTAATATAGAATGAACAAAACAATAAATCACTCATTTAGTTATTTAAAACTTGTTTTTGTTTAGGCACTTGTTTGGGTTAATTTTGGTGGTCCTTCCTCGATTATGGAGGACAGCAGGTTATCAAAGAGAGCTAGAGGTGGTGGTACATCATCGTTGTTCAATTTGTTGAAGTTTGTTGGTCTCCCAACAATCTACGTAGAGATAGAGGTACTGTCAAGTAGGTACCTTCATGTCGTAGGTGTTGAAACAGATAAAATGTGAGATATAAAAAAGTATCGGCTCCGATACTGGAAAAAAAGTATCGATACTACGATATGTATCAGGAAAAAAAAGTATCGATATGTATCGATACTTTTTTCAAGAAATATCGATACTTTTAAGTATCGATACTTTTGGGACATCCCTACCGCCATCTTTTCCTCAGTCCAGGCAAAACTGTTCTCCCGTTCAAGCGCTGTTACGTTTTGTGCTGCTTATTCTCATCTTTTACCGCTGTAATTCAGTTTATTATACCCGTCTCCATTCTGATAATGGGGTATTTCAGTGGGTCGGAAATTCAGGTTTTTGACCTCAAATTTGGATTCAGCACCCTTGAAAACCTATATACTCCAACTTTAAGCCCAATAATACTATAACATGTGGTAGAAAAATTAATTAAAGAGATCACATGTTTGAAAAAAGGCGGGCCTACCTTAACGCACACACACTTATGCTGCACGTGTGTGTGAGTAGTATTTTGTAGTATCCAAGAGGTCCTCCAAGGGTTTCATCGCTTCTCTGTGCATGGATACTTTTTTCAAAAACAGTTGGCTAGCTACGCCACGATTGGCTAGCTACGTCACACCATTCAAATCTTCAACTTTCCTTAGCTTCTCTGATTTTTTAAAAATATTTTCTCGACGAACAGACCCGATTACCGTTATTCCTGAGACATACTCTTTTGAAAAACAAATTTTAAAAAATTGACTGAAATACCCCATTGCCATTCTCATTTACTCATATCTCGTGGTCATAACATTGGTGCCAAAACCCGGGATTTTACCGCGATTGAGTGCTGAGCAATTTCCAGGCTCACTAGAAACCGACGCTACCGCTACCCGCCTTTTTTTCCGAGATGTCCGTCATCTATATCCCCAAGGACTTGGTCCGAAAAATGGATGCAGAGCAGAAGACCATCTGCAAAAGAATCCGAACGTGGTCTGTCAAGGTGACACACATGTTAGCCCTCCCGTCTACCGAAGCAAATTCCCACCTTGTGCGATGAGTTGGACGTATCTGACATCGATTCTGCCGTCACCTGGTAGATCAGATCCCCGGACTTATGACAAAATTGTTGATTGCGCTATGCCCTGATACCCCGATTACTAAACCATCAACCTTTTGCAAATGAGATCAAATATCAGGCGTTAAGAGAAAAATTGATCAGAGAAGCCCGAAATGCGGTGATAAGTTTCATCGAAAGTACTAATTCAGAGCAACACTGCGACACCCTGGTTTCGAATCGCCCCGCAATCTTTTCCTCAGTCCAGGCAAAACTGTTCTCCCGTACAACCGCTGTTAAATTTTGCGCTGCTTATTCCCGTCTTTTACCGTAGTAATTCAGTTTATTATACCCATCTTTATACCGATAATTGCCATTCTCATTTACCCGTATCCTGTGGTAAAAACAACCTTTATCTCAGAAACCATCAGAATAATGGAATACAACAAAGTAAATTCACTTTTTGGAAAACCATGTAGAAAAAGTGAGGCATTGCAACAAAGAGTCATGCTCCGTCATCCAGGAGGGCATATAGAATACTAGCCTTGCATATCTATATCTATGTACTAGGGTGTGGTTTTGATTCCTCACAGGTCTGAGTCCTCGCAGGATTGAAGTTGTTGTGGCTTGGAGTCTCTTGAAATGGGGTATTTTAGTCAATTAAAATTTTTTTTTTCTTCAAAAGAGTATGGTTCAGGAATAACGGTAATCAGGTCTGTTCGTCGAGAAAATGTTTTTAAAAAATCAGAGAAGCTAAGGAAAGTTGAAGATTTGAATGGTGTGACGTAGCTAGCCAACTGTCTTTGAAAAAAGTATCCATGAACAGAGAAGAGATGAAACCTTGGAGAACCTCTTGGATACTACAAAATACTACTCACACACGCGGGTGGCATAAGTGTGTGTGTGTTAAGGGAGGCCCGCCTTTTTTTCAAACGTGTAACCTCTTTAATTAATTTTTCTACCACATGTTATAGTTTCATTGGGCTTAAAGTTGGAGTATAGAGGTTTTCAAGGGTGCTGAATCCAAATTTGAGGTCAAAAACCTGAATTTCCGACCCACCGAAATACCCCATTGTGGTCTTACAACATCAAAGTATTGAGGGTGAGGGTTGTTTTAGTCTGAGTTTATACCGCTTGAGGGGGTCTCAGTCGGTCGCCGTTCATTCCTCGTTCCGGGTCAGTATTTCACAAAATTGAAGGCGCAAAAACTTAAAAAGAGGTACCTAAATTTGAACTTTTGAAGGATTTAAGAAATTCATTAGTGCACGGCCCTAGGGAATTGAAAAACTGAAATATTGCCGCCGAAATCATCAAAATCGAACAATAACACAGGTCTGCAAAAACAAATTTTTGATCAGCTGCATGGAATCTTTTAGCTATAGTTTATGTTTTTTGGTGTCCTGAATCCAAAAATGACCGCCATTTTTATCCATCACGCACAAAGAATTGCCAGAGAAAAATGGGAAACACTTCTAAATAAACGGTTATACCAGTGATTATACGTCATATACCTACCAAATTTTGTATTTAATATATATATTTTATATATGAAGACTACAGGGGAAAAGGGAGATAACTGACTTTTTTTCTCGAAATGAGTTAGAGACGGTACCTTATAGATTTTTTTATGGCGAACACAATGGGCACATCAAAGCTGGGGAGAACCGGGTCCAAAGAGGCTAAAATCGCTGGTGAATTAAATGTGTACAGGGGAAGAACGGGGCTCTCCAAGTGGTTCCGGGGAAAAAGGGGGTAACGTGAGCGCATCCCTTCTATCACGCATCTAACCTCCCTGTTCAACATTCCCACCTCTCCCGCGACCCTGTGATTCACATGTGAAAAATATGAAAACCAAGAAGACAAGAGGAATAAGAGACGAATAAAATCACACGCGATGAGATTGTGGAAAACCATTTTAATAAAAACGGAGTTGAGTAGAATGTTGTCTATTTCCACGAAAATAATGAGTTACAAGTTAAATCGATTTCGACGGTTACTGTTTTTGTTAATTTAATCGAGTTATTGTTTGTTACTGATGATGACCTAACCGTCGAAATCGATTTAACTTGTAACTCATTATTTTCGTGGAAATAGACAACATTCTACTCAACTCCGTTTTTATTAGGAATAAGAGAGTTAAACATTGTCAAGAACCATCGCAGATCCGCATACCATCGGGATACCTACAATGGAGCCTGGACCAGCTCTGTCGTAATTCCGAATCTTTCAAGGAATAAGAAAAGGAAAATGAACGCTTGCATATGAGACAGCAACACATTGGGACATTTTCATGTGTGTTTTCTTATTGTGTTTATTACTAGGCAGATCTCACCCGTGCATTGCACGGCGGGGCGTACAGATCAGTTAAATGGGCCATAAGAGAAACCACCCACCTGTGGGTACTTAATTGAATACACAACAAGGTAGTGAAGTAAGGTTGTTAGTTCATGTACCCAAGCATCAAAATAAGAAAACAGTTGATTGTTCTCTACGCAACACAGTGAGTCTATTTTATTTATTGGTATCGCGTGAGCAAGTTTTCGTGACGATTTTTCAATTCATGTGCCAAAGCAGACATGAAAATGTCAAAAACTACTACCTTCAAACACAACACCAAAAACCCAACAGCAACTCTGTGACAACGAATTTCACTTCCCAAACCGAGCCTACAAGAAATCACTTCCAATCTTCAGGGAAAAATATGATGACCTCCAGCATTTGATGCAGTTTTGCTGTTCCAAAACAAAAGCATACTTCACGAAAATCAGGACAACCAGCAAGAAATAGAATAATCTTTGCCCAAGAACTTTATTACCTCTGCTACAAAATTATCCGCGTAACAATATTATTGTAACCCAACACTTCTGTAAACTTTCAACTTACCTAACACCCAATATTTTTTTAGAAAGATTTCAATTAAATGGTTTAAAAATAAATTTTATGTTTTGGAGCTGAAAATAATGTTTTAACATTAATTCATAGACCAAGAATACCTTGGAGAAAACCCGCAATACATGGAGATACCCCCCTTTTCCCCAGTACAGTTGGACCTTTAGGCGTTAGCTGGCTTCCCTGGCCCAACAGTGACTTAATTGCCGAACTTTGATTATGCAGTTACATTCTCTAGTACTTGAGGAACGTTGTTTTTATTTTTTATTTTTTGCTTTCATACATGAACAGTAATGATATTTTCCACACAAAAAATGTTCTACTGACAAATTTCAAAAATGGCAGTTATCCCCCTTTTCCCCTGTGGTCTTCATATACAGGGTGTAAGCCTAACTGGTCTGCCATACGGTACCAGTCGATTCTACAACTAATTTGCAACAAAAAATGTCTCGTAGCAATTTTTTTTTAACCCTTCGTTTTCGAGTTATTTCAACTTTAAACTTTTTTTTCGTGATTTTGACCTTATGTCATTAAATTGGTCATAACTCCGTTAATTAGCTGTGTAAATTACAATTTGAGGATACCGTTGGAAAGAACATTAAATTTCCTATCGGATAGATGCCTTAACTTTTTTTTGGGTCAAGGTTTGAGACATGAAAACGTCCTCTAAAAAGAGAATTTTACGTAATTTTGGAAACCTCGCATTTTTTAAATCTCAAATTGAACTACGAGAACCCATACTTTTTCAAGATGCAAGAACAGTGAAAACTGCGCTAGAATTTCAGATTTCCAACGGTATAATCAAAACATATTCTACAACCAAATTTAGGGGAGAAATTTGTGTTTGAACGCGGAAAAACGTGCATTTTTTCAACGAAATCAGCGCTCTGGCCTCCTGTTTCCGGGGGCCTCACGGTCTACTGCGGCGCCCGCCCACCCACTACTATCGTCCGACCCCTCAGATCGACTAGGCGGAGCGCCGATTTCGTTGAAAAACGCTGCAAATTATTACACAACGGTTTATTATTTTTATATAGATCACTCGTCTAAAAAATCACCAACCATCCAATATGAAAAAAAAAAATAATAATAATAATAAAAAATAAAAAATAAAAAAAAATAAATAAAAAAAAATCAAAATCACCAACCATTGATCGCATTTCGGTCAGCTCTAATTTGAACGGAGATTATGCCTCTTTTGCGATTCACACTCGTGTTTTGATTTATATATATATATATATTTCAATATAAACCCTTAAATTTTCGTAGAGAGCGAACGATTTGTCCTACAGAGCTCCGCGTGGTCTCAAAAAATTCTAAAAATTCTATAGAATCTTAATTTGAAGGAAAAACAATACCTTTATATCGAAATTTTTTGAGTTAGGGCGTTTTGAAAATTTCAAAATTGATTTTGGAACCCTTAGGAGTGATCTACATCAACCAAAAGCTTCGGGGCACAACTAGACCCCAAATGGAGCCTACATACCAAATTTCATCAAAATCGGTCAATGCTAAGTGGCAAAAGTGCCGCGTACGGCGTACGGCGTACGGCGGACGGACGGCCAAATTTTCATTCGATTTTTGGATTCTACGTACCTTGAAACGTAAACCATCAAATTTTGAGGGGGTGTTAAAAATTTTTTTTTCTTGGTCGATTCCAAAGGTTCATTATTGAAAATAATAAACCAAAATGCACGTTTTTCCGCGTTCAAACCCGAATTTCTCCCTTAATAGGGTTGTAGAATATGTTTTGATTATACCAATTGGAAAGCTGAGATTCTGGTGCAGTTTTCACTGTTCTTGCATCTTGAAAAAGTATGGGTTCTCGTAGTTCAATTTGAGATTGAAAGAATGCGAGGTTTCCAAAATTACGTAAAATTCTCTTTTTAGAGGACGTTTTCATGTCTCAAACCTTAACTCAAAAAAAAGTTAAGGCATCTATCCGATAGGAAATTTAATGCTCTTTCCAACGGTATCCGCAAATTGTAATTTACACAGCTAATCAACGGAGTTATGACCAATCTAATGACATAAGGTCAAAATCAAAAAAAAAAAGTTCAAAGTTAAAATAACTCAAAAACGAAGGGGTTAAAAAAAATTGCTACGAGACATTTTTTGTTGCAAATTAGTTGTAGAATCGACTGGTACCGTATGGCAGACCAGTTAGGCTTACACCCTGTATATTATATTAAATATATTTAATATGACGAGAGCGTCATCACTGTTATATGAAAATCACACTAAAGGGCTTTTTTTTAAGGTTTTTCTAACGTAAACTTCGTCCGGACGTAAGAAACTGTAGCGCCCGAGGAAACGGTTAGATGAGAGTCTACCTACTTTTGTTGTAAGATTGTTAAAATTGGTTTCTTGGCGCAATATTTCTCTGCAAAATAACTCGGCAATCTGCACCCTGAGGATATTTCTTTGATGATCCGTGAAATGTATTGTATCCTCACACTCGTTGAAGGTTTTAGACCGCCTGTTACCTAGAATGGTATCTCCTTTTTTAGGTTTAGCGGTTTAGCTGAACGGAAACACTGAAAAGTGAATACGTAATGCGGAAAGACATTCGGGTAACCTCCAAAGAGTAATTGTTTTACCTCGAGATGAAAACGTCTCGCTCGTTATTCCAGCTGACTTCTAGTATTGAGCTTCGGACAGGTGTTCGGTGCTGATTCAGAAAACGGATCGGTATAGATGAAGTGGTAATTGGGTTTTCGAACGGCGGCGGTCAAAATCGAATCACGAAGTGACGAAATCGAGCTTGTAGATTCAATCAGTTCATTTCCCGTGACATGCAACACAATAGAAGAGAACCGGGAGGGATTTGTATCAACGAATCAACTTTTCGTTTTATGAAATGACCTCGTGATTTCTAGTTCATTATTCAACTCGCCCTATAGTTCCATACGAACACGTGAATGTTCAAAAGTGCATTCACAGATCCAATAGCGATTGAAAATTCGCTACATGTAGCTGTTTTAAACCTTGCTCGCGGCCACCACCACGTAAAACAGCTACCTAACTTTCCTGCCAACAGAGAAAGGGAGAGAAGCCCAACCCTTAAGTTTTCATAGGGAGCGAACGGTTGGTCCTTCGGAGCTCCGCGTGGTCTCATTCGATTCTTAAAATTAATACCATTTACAATTGATGACAAAACAATAGGTACCTTTACATCGAATTTTATAAGCTTGAGCGTTTTGAAATTGCAACCCTTAGAAGTGACTGACATCGACCAAAAGCTTCGGGGCACAACTAGACCCCAAATGGAGCCCATAAACCATAATTTAAAAATCGGTCCATGGGAACTAAGAAAAGTGCCGCGTACGGCAAAAGTTACGGAAAAATTTTGTTCTATTTTTGGATTATACTATCCTTGAAACGTAAACCATCAAATTTTGAAGGGGGGTGGGGGTGGGGATGACTTTTTCTTTCTTGGTTGATCCCTTGGTTGGTTCCTTATCGAAAATAATAAACCAAAAAGAGAAGTACATAATATTACAGATATTCATACGAATTGTTTTATCGTTCATTTAAGTACATTAAATTTTTCCGCAACAAGTATGAGCTTGACAATGGAAAAGTATGTTCACTGTGCAAATATATGGTACCAGAAACTATTGCACACTTTGTGCTAGGAAGCCCAACATACAAGCGCTACAGGGAATACTACCTGGAGGTATTTCTGCCGCATTACAGACATGAATACAAGGATAGTGAAACCGAAATTTGCAACTTATTGGAACCCGGAAGCAACCTAAAATTGATTGGATGCGACATCTTTACTACATCCCCAGCAGTTTGGATTTCGTCAGGGTTTTTGCACAACTAGAGTGGCTTGCTCTATCATCACCAGGGTGTGTGACTCATTGCAGTTATCGGATGGCTGTACGTCTATATGATATTACTAAAGCATTCGAATCGGTACCTCATGATCGACTTTTGAGAAAAATGGCTCATTACAGTGTCAGCAGCCAGGCTCCGAATTTTTTTAGAAGTTTCCTGGGTGGATGGAGTCATTTTCTATAATGGCATGGTATCCACAAATTTCGAGGGGGGTTGAAATATCGGGTGTTGAGCGGCAGAAGTGGTCAAGTGACAAAAACCAATTATTTAGTCATGAGTTTTTATGACAGTTAGAGGTGTGTCGGTCAGGAATGAACGTATTCAAAAGACCTTATCTTCAAAATGACCTCGTCAGAACTGAACGGGTTATCAAAATGAACGCGGTCATTCGTTCATCAACCCACCAATCGAGTTTTCCGGTTAAATTACGAGAACAACGGCGGAAGGTCAACAAAATAAATTAATTACCCGCAATATGGATGTATAATGTATATTTATACACATGCATGTTAGTACATGGATCATTAATGTGTGAAAATGACATGAAGTATCAACAGAAAGAAGTAGATGGAAGTGGTTTTCAAAGCAAAACCTTCCATCATCCAAGTGAAGAATTACGTTTGAATGAACTGAGGGCTAAAAAGACAAATCACACTCAAAGACTGATTCATACGATTCGAATCTATCTTTCATTTGTTTTTGTCTTTTAGCTCATTCGATTCATTCAAATCGCCTCGTTTCGACTCGTTAGGTTTACAGACTCGCTCGTTTTTGTGACTTCTGACTGGTTGGTTGTTTGTCTTGTGAGTGAACGGATTCAAAAGACCTGGTCTCTGTAATGAGTGACCGTTTGGGATTCGAATCCGCCAAATGACCTTGTCTTACACACCTCTAATGGCAGTTAACGAACACCACGAAACCACGTGGTCCATAAATTTGTAACAGCTGTGCGAGATGCTCCGCGAACGGTGACCGCTTTGTCTTCTTGCTACCCTAATACTCCGTGAGGAAGAGGTACCCTTCATCAGCCACCATGATGTTTTACTTCTGGTGAGTAAACTTACCATTATATTTGCGGTTGTCACTCAAAATCCATCTTCATTTCGTTTCAAACCCATTTATCATAAACAATTCTTATTGTTTCATCATACCCTTCATTTTCATTTGGTTGGTGGTTGGGGTTGAAATTTTCAAAAATGCCCTAGTACGTAGTAGGCACCTGGTTGGTAGGGAGGGATCTATACAGAAGGGTGTTCTATACAAAAAATGATAAACCTGTGGGCAATGATTTGCAGCGTTTTTTGTTTATGTGCCAAAGTAAAGATATAAAATGTCAAAAATCAACCATTTTTCTAAACATGGGATTATAGCTGCTATTTAATGTTCTTTCTATGTCTCGGCTTTAACAGTATGTCTTGGTTTTTGTGTTTCATAATTATGTCCGATCGCACATCGTTAAGATTCCGAGGGCCGGTGTGGCTGCGGTCATTGGGGCGTCGTTGTTTGGCGGTGGACTTTGAACGTAATTCTGCGGGGGTCGTGGGTTCAAGTCTCATCGCCGGCAGCGTGCGTTTTTCGGCGGCCTTTTCATCGCCCCCCTCATCCCAACTCAGGGAGGTGAGGCAATGTGAAGCCATGAGCGAAATCATCAGAACAAATTCTGAGCTTCCCTTTGCAAGACAGCTGAATGGCAGTCGGACGAAAATCCAACCTGAAATGGTTATTTACTTAACTTACTTTTACTTTTTACTTCGTTAAGATTCCGGTGTGTGAGTTGCTTCCAATTTAGGGACACTCCGATATCAGCCAGAATGGAGTTCAACCTAAAAAGTCACGATGTCACGAAATGACAACGCGAGAAAAAGTCAGGGTGATTCGAAGGAAACAGGTGGTTGACCAGAATTCAAGCGAATGGAAAGAACGGTATGAAGAGAGCACGTAGTACCCGGGCGTACAGGTGCGCTAGAAGATTGTTCTTTCGGCTGGAAAAAAAGAATAAGGGAAGTAGTTACTATCTTTTCCTCGAAAAGGGAAGGATGAGAAGATGGCAGGACGGGGATGAGTAGCCAGCGCCCCCAGCGAGCTGGCATGGAATGGGATCGCAAAGGTTTATCGGGTCCCCTTGAGAGAAAAAACCGGTAAACCCTTCTGTCAGTCCTTACTCCTCATATTGTTCCTAAGATACGAAAGAGATGGTATTCTCAAATGAAACTGACGCCGGTGCCCTTGTTTTTCTTTTGGGGTGAGAAATTCTCTCTCGGACCACCTCCATGGGATTTACGCAAAAACGAGTTATACGACTCTACGTTTTATTTGTACGGAGGCAGTAAAGGAGGTAAACAAACAGTAACAACCTCATAGTAATATCTCTTTATTCAGGACTATAACTTGGGTTGAATGTGTTTTATATAGAGATTCTTTCGAATAAAAAATAAAATATGATTGTGAAATACAATAGGAAATATTCTGATGGAAAATTCAGCTCGTATTTTTACCCAATTTTTAAATTATAAATAAGGGTGATTAATTAACTACAACATGCACCTAGATACGAATTGGGTACAATCCAATAACATGAGAGTCTAGCTCCCAACAATCCCTGTAGGGGTTCAACGCTACCTAGGGACGACAAGATACTCCTTTCGATACGATATTTCTTAGGAAGCATCGATTCCCGATATCTTTTCGATACCGATATTATAAAATATCGATACTTTGATAATGTCGGCTCATAGTATCGATACCACCGATATTTCAAATTAACCCACCTATGATTTCGGTTTATTATTTTCAATAATGAACCTTTGGAATCGACCAAGAAAATTTTTTTTTTAACACCCCCTCAAAATTTGATGGTTTACGTTTCAAGGTACGTAGAATCCAAAAATCGAAGAGAAATTTGGCCGCCCGTCCGCCGTACGCCGTACGCGGCACTTTTCTTATCAACCGTGGACCGATTTGGTTGAAAATTGAAACATGTGCTCCATTTGAGGTCTAGTTGTGCCCCGAAGTTTTGGTTGATGAACGTCACTTCTAAGGGTTCAAAAATGAATTTTGAAATTTTTAAAACGCCCTAACCCAAAAAATGTCGATAAAAGGTATTGTTTTTTCATCACTTTAGGATAGTATAGAATTTTTAGATTTTTTTGAGATCAAGCGGAGCTCTTAGGGCAAACCGTTCGTTCCCTGCGAGAATTTAAGGGTTGGACTTGCGATAAATCAGAAACACGAGTGTGAATCGCAAAAGAGGCCTAATCTCCGTTCAAACGTTGGCTGACCGAAATGCGGTTGGTGGTAACAATGGCAAAGCCGTGTTCTTTGCAGACGAGTGATCTATATATAAAAATGATAAACCTTTGTGTAATCATTTGCAGCATTTTTAAAAATTCCGCTCTATGAGAGACATCCATTGTTTCCAACGGCCATGAATTTAATGAGGACGTTCTAAAACCAAGCTCACCCAAATCCGGAGAACTTCATCATAGTCGTACAAGATTTTGTTTAGTTTCATTGCGACAAAAAACTGACCTCAGACAGACAAAACCAAATTTCTTCAAAAAGTTCTAGATTTAAAATTTTTGATTAATAAGCCCCGAATGCTTTGACCAGCTGGAGGAATATGACGAAGACAAAGCTTTCCCACCTTTGACTGTGAGAATGAAACAATAACTCGGTTATCCAAATGTAAAATGTTCATATTTTTCTTATGCTTGTGTATTCAGCAAGCGAACGTTTAGCGATGAATAAATTTTGAGCTCGATTAAAAATCCAGAATACGTATTTACCCATTCATGGCGAGTTTCCGCCGCTCTTTGTCGAAACTATAAAAAGTTTTTTTTCAGGCGAATTTCGATTAATTTTTCGTCCACTTTTAATTGAAAGAGTTTTAATTAAAAAACAGCAACTCGGAGGGAAAACGCTTCCTTTCATCATCTGAAGGGCCCTCCTTGGCAAAAAATGATTTTCGGCCGTGACAGTTTTAATAAGCAGTAAGTGGGTGCAGGCTTATTCATTAAGGCTCCGGGACAACCGACCAAATCTCGTTGACCTGAATGAAAGAGAAACCGAAAGTGAAGGAATTCTAAACGGCCGCATAACGAAAGCCGCGGTCGTCCCAGGCGTTGTCGTCAATTATATTCGAAACCCAAATTTTTATTCCAGAATAAGAACCAAACAAATAATTTTGAAGGGGATGAAATACATTTATATCAAGTTACATGTGTGTGTTGCAGTAATAGTTATAATCATAATTAATTTTGTCGTGGAATTGATTTCCTAAATAATTAATCATAATTAATTTCTAACGATCTCAGCAGTCACTTCCTGGAGTCCTCAAGAGCCTGAGTGCCAACAAACAGAATTTCATAATGCATGAGTTTAGGTCTTTATTTTTGGAATGAGGCAGTGAGTTTCATCCTGTTCATCGCTTTCTCTATCTTCGGTTTTGAGGCATCAAAACTATTAGGCCCTTCGTACAGTAACGGTTCCGTTTTGTTTAGTTGCTTATTAATTCCATTTCAGTGAATACACGTGCATCACGGTTCAGCAGCTGTCAACATTCCTCCAGCTTAGTAAATAAGTATTCAGAAGCTGCCCCTCCAGTTACCTATCAGTCAAACAGAGTTCAGCAGATGTCGATATTCCTCCAGCTTAGTAAATAAGTATTCAGAAGTTGTCCCTCCAGCTACCTATCAGTTACACAGACTTCAGCAGATGTAGAAATTCCTCCAGCTTAGTAAATAAGTATTCAGAAGTTGTCCCTCCAGCTACCTATCAGTCAAACAGACTTCAGCAGATGTCGATATTCCTCCAGCTTAGTAAATAAGTATTCAGAAGTTGTCCCTCCAGCTACCTATCAGTTACACAGACTTCAGCAGATGTCGATATTCCTACAGCTTATTAAATAAGTATTCAGAAGCTGTCCCTCCAGCTACCTATCAGTCAAACAGACTTCAGCAGATGTCGATATTCCTCCAGCTTAGTAAATAAGTATTCAGAAGCTGTCCCTCCAGCTACCTGTCAGTTACACAGACTTCAGCAGCTGTCGATATTCCTCCAGCTTAGTAAATAAGTATTCAGAAGCTGTCCCTCCAGCTACCCGTCAGTTACACAGACTTCAGCAGCTGTCGATATTCCTCCAGCTTAGTAAATAAGTATTCAGAAGCTGTCCCTCCAGCTACCTGTCAGTTACACAGACTTCAGCAGCTGTCGATATTCCTCCAGCTTAGTAAATAAGTATTCAGAAGCTGTCCCTCCAGCTTCCTATCAGTTACACAGACTTCAGCAGATGTCGATATTCCTACAGCTTATTAAATAAGTATTCAGAAGCTGTCCCTCCAGCTACCTATCAGTCAAACAGACTTCAGCAGATGTCGATATTCCTACAGCTTAGTAAATAAGTATTCAGAAGTTGTCCCTCCAGCTACCTATCAGTCAAACAGACTTCAGCAGATGTCGATATTCCTACAGCTTATTAAATAAGTATTCAGAAGCTGTCCCTCCAGCTACCTATCAGTCAAACAGACTTCAGCAGATGTCGATATTCCTACAGCTTAGTAAATAAGTATTCAGAAGTTGTCCCTCCAGCTACCTATCAGTCAAACAGACTTCAGCAGATGTCGATATTCCTACAGCTTATTAAATAAGTATTCAGAAGCTGTCCCTCCAGCTACCTATCAGTCAAACAGACTTCAGCAGATGTCGATATTCCTACAGCTTAGTAAATAAGTATTGAGAAGTTGTCCCTCCAGCTACCTATCAGTCAAACAGACTTCAGCAGATGTCGATATTCCTACAGCTTATTAAATAAGTATTCAGAAGCTGTCCCTCCAGCTACCTATCAGTCAAACAGACTTCAGCAGATGTCGATATTCCTACAGCTTAGTAAATAAGTATTCAGAAGTTGTCCCTCCAGCTACCTATCAGTCAAACAGACTTCAGCAGATGTCGATATTCCTCCAGCTTAGTAAATAAGTATTCAGAAGTTGTCCCTCCAGCTACCTATCAGTTACACAGACTTCAGCAGATGTCGATATTCCTACAGCTTATTAAATAAGTATTCAGAAGCTGCCCCTCCAGTTACCTATCAGTCAAACAGAGTTCAGCAGATGTCGATATTCCTCCAGCTTAGTAAATAAGTATTCAGAAGTTGTCCCTCCAGCTACCTATCAGTTACACAGACTTCAGCAGATGTCGAAATTCCTCCAGCTTAGTAAATAAGTATTCAGAAGTTGTCCCTCCAGCTACCTATCAGTCAAACAGACTTCAGCAGATGTCGATATTCCTCCAGCTTAGTAAATAAGTATTCAGAAGTTGTCCCTCCAGCTACCTATCAGTTACACAGACTTCAGCAGATGTCGATATTCCTACAGCTTATTAAATAAGTATTCAGAAGCTGTCCCTCCAGCTACCTATCAGTCAAACAGACTTCAGCAGATGTCGATATTCCTCCAGCTTAGTAAATAAGTATTCAGAAGCTGTCCCTCCAGCTACCTGTCAGTTACACAGACTTCAGCAGCTGTCGATATTCCTCCAGCTTAGTAAATAAGTATTCAGAAGCTGTCCCTCCAGCTACCCGTCAGTTACACAGACTTCAGCAGCTGTCGATATTCCTCCAGCTTAGTAAATAAGTATTCAGAAGCTGTCCCTCCAGCTACCTATCAGTCAAACAGACTTCAGCAGATGTCGATATTCCTACAGCTTAGTAAATAAGTATTCAGAAGTTGTCCCTCCAGCTACCTATCAGTCAAACAGACTTCAGCAGATGTCGATATTCCTACAGCTTATTAAATAAGTATTCAGAAGCTGTCCCTCCAGCTACCTATCAGTCAAACAGACTTCAGCAGATGTCGATATTCCTACAGCTTAGTAAATAAGTATTCAGAAGTTGTCCCTCCAGCTACCTATCAGTCTAACAGACTTCAGCAGATGTCGATATTCCTACAGCTTATTAAATAAGTATTCAGAAGCTGTCCCTCCAGCTACCTATCAGTCAAACAGACTTCAGCAGATGTCGATATTCCTACAGCTTAGTAAATAAGTATTCAGAAGTTGTCCCTCCAGCTACCTATCAGTCAAACAGACTTCAGCAGATGTCGATATTCCTACAGCTTAGTAAATAAGTATTCAGAAGTTGTCCCTCCAGCTACCTATCAGTCAAACAGACTTCAGCAGATGTCGATATTCCTACAGCTTAGTAAATAAGTATTCAGAAGTTGTCCCTCCAGCTACCTATCAGTCAAACAGACTTCAGCAGATGTCGATATTCCTACAGCTTATTAAATAAGTATTCAGAAGCTGTCCCTCCAGCTACCTATCAGTCAAACAGACTTCAGCAGATGTCGATATTCCTACAGCTTAGTAAATAAGTATTCAGAAGTTGTCCCTCCAGCTACCTATCAGTCAAACAGACTTCAGCAGATGTCGATATTCCTCCAGCTTAGTAAATAAGTATTCAGAAGTTGTCCCTCCAGCTACCTATCAGTTACACAGACTTCAGCAGATGTCGATATTCCTACAGCTTAGTAAATAAGTATTCAGAAGTTGTCCCTCCAGCTACCTATCAGTCAAACAGACTTCAGCAGATGTCGATATTCCTACAGCTTAGTAAATAAGTATTCAGAAGCTGTCCCTCCAGCTACCTGTCAGTTACACAGACTTCAGCAGCTGTCGATATTCCTCCAGCTTAGTAAATAAGTATTCAGAAGCTGTCCCTCCAGCTACCCGTCAGTTACACAGACTTCAGCAGCTGTCGATATTCCTCCAGCTTAGTAAATAAGTATTCAGAAGCTGTCCCTCCAGCTACCTGTCAGTTACACAGACTTCAGCAGCTGTCGATATTCCTCCAGCTTAGTAAATAAGTATTCAGAAGCTGTCCCTCCAGCTTCCTATCAGTTACACAGACTTCAGCAGCTGTCGATATTCCTTTAGCTTAGTAAATTAGCGTTCAGAAGCTGTCGAAAACCCTCCAGCCTATGAACCTTGGATTTCCATATATTCAGAAGCCTTGGAACTTTCCATATATTCAGACTCAAGAGATTATCTCATTCTTGCTAAGTTTGGCGCTTTTCAGTCAGCTGTGAATAATCTTTCAGCATAAAATGCTACACACTATATTATAGTGTAATTATAACTACATAGACGGATCATATTCCTTTCCATTGATGGCTCAGTCGGCAAACTGAAAACGTACAGGTGGTCATAAAGAGCTCAGGCCCTTCAGGGACAAGTTGGTACCAGGTTATTTATTACAGGAACGAGTTGGGGTGAAATCACTCTTAATAACAGGTACATTTCAATAATACAATTATTTATTAATTATACTTATGTCGTTTGACAATATTGCTGTTAGCAACCGCAACAGATCGCACATGCTTACTGAACCACCAGTTCCTCACGATCCAAAAAATAATGAAAACTCGGGCCTCGCCAGGGAGCAAGCCCTCGTGGGTCGTTTACCCGTGGTTCGTTTGTTTGCTGTTTCCTTTTACTAGGAATTGGTTGTCAGTTGTTTTAATTTGGCTCTTTATGGTGTAATACAAGTTTGCAAATGAGCTTCCTAAACATCTACAGCTTTGAAGAACGCATCACAACTACAAGCCCGCGTTCATAACATAATCTCGCCTAGATTTCAAGATCCTATGATTACTTTCGTAAAAACCAAGCCAATCCACAACATCAATATAATCTACTGAGTAAATCGATGTTGGTTTTTACCGCAAATGTTGTTTACAGTTCTGTTAAATCAGAGGTATATCCCCGCTTCGTCAATACTTACAGCTGTTTTGGCAGTATACAGGGTGTCTACACTTTCGATGGGCATAACTTCAGGGTTCGATTCTACAAGGTATTTCCAACAAAAAATGTCTCTTAGCAATTTTCTTTTAACCCACTCAAAATTCCTTTTTTTTCACGTTAAAGTTTTTCTTCGCGTTTTCGACCTCACGGCACTGATATGGTCATAACTCACTTATTTCTCGTGAAAATTCAAATCTGACTACACCGTTAGAAAGAGCGTTAAATTTCTAAGCTACCTAGTGCAAAATCAAAATATTTCAGCAATAAAATAGTTTCAAAAAATCAAGTCAAAAAGCAAATTTAAAATTTTTTTTGTAACTCGATTTTCTTTGACCAAAGTTTTCACTCTAAATCCTTGCTCATTTCGATGGGCGCTCTTCGAAGAAAACATGCTCAAATTGTCAGCTTTTCAACGGTCTATCAATTTTTCTTTTTAACATTCAAATTGGAAGAGTAAATTAAGTTTGAATGCCAGAAAACGTGTGTTTTACAAGCAAATCCAGTGTTTTAAGCGGTTTATGGTCCCCCTCGACCTCGAGATGGCTTGACGATTTTGGTATCATTTTCTATGTAATTTTTTACGCTGAATCAAATAGTGATACTTCCGAATAGTTCCGACTGCTAGAAAGTGGATTTTTTTAAGAAAACCTTCGTTTTTCGTACATAAAATACGCATTATTCGTAAATGTGGTAGTGAGCATGAAGTAACACCTTGAAACTCAACAAAAACACCGAATTTCTAGCTGATTGAAGTTTTTGTTGAGTTTCAAGGTGTTACTTCATGCTCACTACCACATTTACGAATAATGCGTATTTTATGTACGAAAAACGAAGGTTTTCTTCAAAAAATCCACTTTCTAGCAGTCGGAACTATTCGGAAGTATCACTATTTGATTCAGCGTAAAAAATTACATAGAAAATGATACCAAAATCGTCAAGCCATCTCGAGGTCGAGGGGGACCATAAACCGCTTAAAACACTGGATTTGCTTGTAAAACACACGTTTTCTGGCATTCAAACTTAATTTACTCTTCCAATTTGAATGTTAAAAAGAAAAATTGATAGACCGTTGAAAAGCTGACAATTTGAGCATGTTTTCTTCGAAGAGCGCCCATCGAAATGAGCAAGGATTTAGAGTGAAAACTTTGGTCAAAAAAAGTCGAGTTACAAAAAAAATTATAATTTGCTTTTTGACTTGATTTTTTGAAACTATTTTATAGCTGAAATATTTTGATTTTGCACTAGGTAGCTTAGGAATTTGACGCTCTTTCTAACGGTGTATTCAGATTTGAATTTTCAGGAGAAATAAGGGAGTTAAGACCATATCAGTGCTGTAAGGTCGAAAACGCGAAGAAAAACTTTAAAGTGAAAAAAAAGGAATTTTGAGTGGGTTAAAAGAAAATTGCTAGGAGACATTTTTTTGTTGGAAATACCTTGTAGAATCGAACCCTGAAGTTATGCCCATCCAAAGTGTAGACACCCTGTATAATTGACGCATAAATTGACGGCTTTTCAACGGGTCGGTTGTAAGTGAAAATCATTACAGAATCCCGGGCTACTTTCGTTCCACGGTTTCGTCACGTTTTTGTCCAGTTAGGTGATGGCTAAAGCATGTTCCATGCTAAAAATAAGTAGGTACTGTTGTGAAACAATTTGTAAGAATGTCAATCCAATTTTAAGATTTTTTGGGTCTCGAAACAATGTTTCTTTGCCAGTTGGCATTTTAAAGTTTACAATTGAAAATAATTCGTTACTGATAAGGAAGTAGCGAAAATCCCCTCCTGATCTTGGAGTTGGTAGTCACTCGGCGAATTCAAAAATGATTCGGTATTCGAGCCAGTACCAAGAAACCCTCACTATTATAGTTGATCATCGGGATCGGAGAAGGAGAGAAGTGATGTTTCTGTCCTCGCGCAAAATTACGAAGTCTTGCGTTTAAACTTGGAGGGATCTTACATTTTCAGAGCACGTTCTACCACGGTGGAACCTCGCACCCCATTTTTCTTTTTCTTTCCATCTTCTGAGTTCAGCTTATCTTGGGTAAAGCTTTCCCACATCTATCTCAGTCGTCATCGTCTGGTGGTGATGGGGGGGGGGGCAAATGTAGATCAGTTACATCCTGTGAATGGCGAGTGGGCGGTATTGAGGATAAGAAGTCGTTCTTTTTAGAAAAACGTAAATCTGGGAACTTCGGGTGATTTTTATTTTCCACAGCTCGCTTGAAGGGTGAAGAAATATCAACCGCCGTAGATAACGGTGAGAATTCATGTTCTTCGATGTTTTAGTTGGACGGTGATAAACTTGGTCTTAGACAAAGTCCCTGTTAAGACTCTGAACGTGATTAGAAGATGCTAGATCAGGTGTATTGAAATGGAGGTTGTGGTCATGAAGAGAAGGTAGACCATGAATAGAATTTAGGGTTGTCGTGACCTCCAAGACCTACATATTCTACAAGTAAAACGCAGGTAGGGTGGTATCTCGAGCAAACCCACTTGTTTATTAGAGACGGTCGAGACTGGCCAGCCTCCCTTCGTCCCAGGAGTATTACTCGTTAACAAGGTGTAGCCATACTGCCGGAGTCAATTCTACAACTAATTTCTAACAAAAAATATCTCATAGCAATTTTACTGTAAAGGCTTCGTTTCCGAGTTATTTTAATTTTAAGATTTTGACATGGATACGTCTTAAGTTCTGGGGGCCATTCCAAAATTTTCGACACACAAAACAATGCAACGTATTTTTTCTGATGCTGTTGAACGCAGGAAGCTGAAATTTGAGAGGCAGGGTCAATCGATACATACTTCTATACATCATCAAAGTTGATGATCACTGATCAGCTGAGTGAGCTCCAAGGCCATTTCCTCTCCTGTTGAACGCAGGAACCTGAAATTTGAGAGGGCGGGTCAATGGAGAATGCTGAAGGCGCCTGAGTGGCCATTGATCAGCTGAGTGAGCTCATCATTTAAATTGCCATCATAAGACATATCCATGTACAGATGTATCTGTATGCAGTGTAGATACTCGTTTTGTAATAAAAATCTTTTTTTCCATGATTTTGACCTTACGACATTAAATTGGTCATAACTTCTTTGATTTGTTGTAATAATTACAATCTGATGATACTGCTGGAAAGAGCATTAAATTTACTATCGGATTGATTCCTTATCTTTTCTTTGAGTCAAGGTTGAGTACATGAAAATGCCCTCTGAAAAGAAAATTTTACGTAAATTGGGATACCTCGAGTTTTTTCAATCGCAAATTGAACTGCAAGAACCAATGTTTTTTCGAAATGCAAGAACAGACAAAACTGCGCCAGAAACTCAGCTTTCCAATGGTATAATAAAAAAATATTTTACAAACAAATTTTGGGGAGAAATTTGTGTTTGAAGGCGGAAAAACGTGAATTTTTTCAACCAAAGCTAGGCGATTTGAGGTGTCGGAGGGTGGAAGCGGGTGGCCGGGCGCCGCAGTAGACCGCGAGGCCTCCGGAAACAGGCGGCCGGGGCGCTGATTTCGTTGAAAAAACGCACGTTCTTCCGCCTTCAAACACAAATTTCTGTAAGAAGCCCCACTTTAAAAGTACAAATGACTGGACCGTTGGAGAGCTGTGATTTGGGCGCAGTTTTAGATCTTCTTTTAAATTGAAAAAATATTGGTTCTTGTAGTTCAAAGTCCGGTTCAAAAAATCGCTGTTTCCCAAAATACGCAAAATTCTCTTTTAAGAGAGCTTTTTCGTGTCTTTAACCCTGACTCAAAAAAAGGTAAGGAATCTATCCGATAGGAAATTTAATGCTTTTTACAACGCACCATGAAATTGTAATTATTACAGCAAGTTAAAGGAGTTAGGACTAATTTAATGTCGTGAGGGCAAAATTACGAAAAAAATTTAAAATTAAAATAACTCGGAAACGAAGCCTCTAAAAGAAAATTGCAGGGAGACGTTTTCTGTTGCAAATTAGTTGTAGTCAAACCCACATATTTTAACGTGTAAGATCTACCCTCTCCCTGTTATGCCGTGTTGACTCCATCTAACTCTCCATCTAAATTTCTCCTCCGTTTCCTTCACCTGGGTAAATTCAATTCAAAATTTGCCATTTTATAATAATTACACTTTATGAACACAATCAGAAATATAACCTTACCAGGGGTTAGGTTATAAAGTAATTTATCCATCAAAACTTGCCGAAAAAATTGGGGGAAAATGGGTGGAAAATCAAGCCGTAGTGTAATTTTGTTAAATAGGCAAAATTTCCAATGTATTCTTTTTGTTGTTCTTAGAGGTTTTCTTCCTCACGGTTTTCCACCTACCTCATCAACAAAAACATCCCAACGTCATCAACAAAAAAGGATCTCAGCTTTCCAACGGTCTAATCAAAAAGTATTTTACAATCGAATTTAAGAGAGAACTTTGTGTTTGAAGGCGCTAACACGTGAATTTTGGTTTATTATTTTCAATAATGAAGCTTTGGAATCGACCAAGAAATTTTTTTTAACACCTCAAAATTTGTTGATTTACTTTTCAAGGTACGTAGAATCCAAAAATCGAATAAAAATTTGGCCGTCCGTCCGCCTTACGCGGCACTTTCGCCACTTAGCATTGACCGATTTTGATGAAATTTGGTATGTAGGCTCCATTTGGGGTCTAATTGTGCCCCGAAGATTTTGGTTGATGTCAGTCACTTCTAAGAGTTGAAAAATGAATTTTGAAAACGCCCTAACCCAATAAATGTCTACATAAAAGTATTGTTTTTCCTTCGATTTAAGATTCTATTGAATTTTTCGAGACCATTCGGAGCTCTGTAGGACCAACCGTTCGCTCCCTACGAGAATTTAAGGGTTTTACGTACGATAAATCAGAAACACGAGTGTGAATCGCAATAGAGGCCTAATCTCCGTTCGAATTTTAGCTGACCGAAATGCGATCGATGTTTTTCTTCAAGTTGGTAGGCAAGCCGTGTTCTTTGCAGACGAGTGATCTATATAGAAAAATAATAAACCTTTGTGTAATAATTTGCAGCGTTTTTTCAGCGAAATCGACGTTTTGACGGGAGGACTCCGAGGTCTACACCGCCGCTGATCCTCCCAAGCACCTAATCTCCCCGTCAAACCGTCGATTTCGTTGAAAAAAAAATGCACGTTTTTCCTCGTTCAAACACAAAGTTTTCCCTTAAATTGGATTGTAAAATATTATGATGATTATACCATTGAAAAGCTGAGATCTTTGCGCTATTTTTGACCGACTTCAACGCGCCGAAGGCGCGCGAAAGAGGAGGTACTCAATTCGGTTTATTTTTTTTTTTTTTTTTTTTTTTATTTTTTTTTTTTTTTGTATGTCCGAGTCGCTTGCATTTCTTTATTCTGGTACCAATCTGTCTGGTTCTTTTTGAAATTTGTTCTACAAGTATCCGTGGTGGTCCCGTTTCAAACAGATTTCATTTTGCTTTGTTAGAAGTATCGAAAATTTGTGAATGAAGTTGAAAAACGTGGGTCCCGTTTTCGGGAATATCGGTCCGCATTCACTCTTCTTGCCCTGTGACTTCCGACTGAGTCGATGGAGGACCATTTGTGTATAGTCAAATTAAAGGTCTGATTGTAAGCTTTAAAATGATATACTATATGAGGGGGGTTCCGATAACTAAAAGGTGCTGCGGTGATGAGAAAGGGGGAAATTATACTGGGTTATTCGCTCAGAACCTGCATGAGCCATAGGTATCAAACGTGTTTATCAATGCTCGAGTATGTGAGTTTTCCTACCAAATATGAAGGATAATCTTAGTACTGTTAGTTAGGTATTCTACCATGTGGGTGTAGCACATAGCTCTCTCAACACAAATAACACGATTGGGTAGGTAACAGTGTAGGGGATCGTCAGATCTGCACAGTGCCGTACCAAATATTAGGGATATAATTGTACAGTCAGGTGATGAGAGGGTATTCTACCAAGTGGGTGTAGCACATAGCTTCCTCCTCATCCATAATATAGTTGGGTAGGTAATGGTATAGGAGATCGTCAGAACTGCATAGTGCTGTACCAAATATTAGAAATGAAATAGTACAGTTAGGTGATGAGAGGGTATTCTACCAAGTGGGTGTAGCACATAGCTTCCTCCTCATCCATAATATAGTTGGGTAGGTAATGGTATAAGAGATCGTCAGAACTGCATAGTGCTGTACCAAATATTAGAAATGAAATAGTACAGTTAGGTGATGAGAGGGTATTCTACCAAGTGGGTGTAGCACATAGCTTCTTCCTCATCCATAATATAGTTGGGTAGGTAATGGTATAGGAGATCGTCAGAACTGCATAGTGCCGTACCAAATAATAGAAATAAAATAGTACAGTTAGGTGATGAGAGGGTATTCTACCAAGTGGGTGTAGCACATAGCTTCCTCGTCATCAATAATACAGTTGGGTAGGCAATAGTATAGGAGATTGCCATAACTGCATAGTACCATACCAAATATGAGGTGTATAGTACAGTTAGGTGATAAGAGGGTATTCTACCAAGTGGGTGTAGCACATAGCTTCCTCGTCATCCATTATATAGTTGGGTAGGTTACTGTATAGGAGATCTTCAGAAGTACATTGTGCTGTACCAAATATGAGGTATATAGTACAACTCGGTGATGAGAGGGTATTCTACCAAGTGGGTGTAGCACATAGCTTCCTCGTCATCCATAATATAGTTGGGTAGGTAATGGTATAGGAGATCTTCAGAAGTACATCGTGCTGTACCAAATATGAGTTATATAGTACAGTTAGGTGATGAGAGGGTATTCTACCAAGTGGGTGTAGCACATAGCTTCCTCCTCATCCATAATATAGTTGGGTAGGTAATGGTATAGGAGATCGTCAGAACTGCATAGTGCTGTACCAAATATTAGAAATAAAATAGTACAGTTAGGTGATGAGAGGGTATTCTACCAAGTGGGTGTATCACATAGCTTCCTCGTCATCCATAATATAGTTGGGTAGGTAATGGTATAGGAGATCTTCAGAAGTACATTGTGCTGTACCAAATATGAGTTATATAGTACAGTTAGGTGATGAGAGGGTATTCTACCAAGTGGGTGTAGCACATAGCTTCCTCGTCATCCATAATACAGTTGGGTAGGCAATAGTATAGGAGATTGCCATAACTGCGTAGTGCCATTCCAAATATGAGGTATATAGTACAACTCGGTGATGAGAGGTTATTCTACCAAGTGGGTGTAGCACATAGCTTCCTCGTCATCCATAATGTAGTTGGGTAGGTAATGGTATAGGAGATCTTCAGAAGTACATTGTGCTGTACCAAATATGAGGTATATAGTACAGTTAGGTGATGAGAGGGTATTCTACCAGGTGGGTGTAGCACATAGCTTCCTCGTCATCCATAATATAGTTGGGTAGGCAATAGTATAGGAGATTGTCATAACTGCATAGTGCCGTACCAAATATGAGGTATATAGTAGAACTCGGTGATGAGAGGGTATTCTACCAAGTGGGGGTAGCACATAGCTTCCTCATCATCCATACTATAGTTGGGTAGGTAATGGTATAGGAGATCTTCAGAAGTACATTGTGCTGTACCAAATATGAGGTATATAGTACAGTTAGTTGATGAGAGGGTATTCTACCAAGTGGGTGTAGCACATCGCTTCTTCGTCATTCATAAATAGTAGGGTAGGTAATGGTATAGGAGATCGTCAGAACTGAATAGTGCCGTACCAAATATGAGGTATATAGTGCAGTTAGGTGATAAAGGGTTTTCTATCAAGTGGATGTAGCACTTAGCTCCCTCGTCAATCATGTCATGGTTGAGTTGTTGAATTGTGTTGTCAGAACTACCAAGTACCTACGATATATGAGGGAAGTCGAACAGTTAAGGGATATGAGAGTAGATGGCTTAGAAGGAAAGTGACCCCAATACCTCCTGAAACTGATCCATAAACGGAAACTCATCTACACGTATGGAAATTGATCCGGATTACAAAATGTCGTCCACCCTATGGCTTCTAGTTCACCTTACTGAAATGATGCACAGTATTGAAGTAGATCTACATTGCGAAAACTGATCGAAAAACTGCGGGTAAATTAATTTCTGATTCAAATTGAGGACCACTAAAAAGTGAAAAATAAAAAATAATATAAAATGGAAAAATAATAAAATAAAAACCTTTTTAACAAAAAAATGGACCGACCTCAAAAATGATGTCCGTGAACACCAAAAAGGAAAAAATAATAAACTTAGCGAAAACACACTGATCTATTAGATTGTTGGATATAAATATCTTGTCAACAGATGGTATGTTGGAATACCAAATATTATTTGTAATGTGATTCACACTCATTGTCACACTCATATCCTCCATCATACGATAGCAGTGACGTCCTACCCAATAGTTTTGGAACACTTATCTCTACTCGTATTCATGTTTTGTAATACTCACCAGATCATGTGAGTATTACTTAATAACCACAGTGTATCCAGATAGGTAGGTAGGTACGCATTGAAGTCGCCGCCGTGCCCACCTGTAGAAACAAACGTCTCCTAGATATTCTACTTACCAACATTTTATTCGTTTTCGGAAATATAGGTACATACCTCCCATACCACAGACATGCTTCCACACCGAGTATGAACGTATATATCTTTTTGTCTAAAATTGTGGACGGTTTTGAACGTTAATTAGGTAACAACGATTCCGAAGGTATGTTGCTACAATATAATATATCCACCAATAAAATAAACAGTCTCATGTAATAATAGAGTCTCAAATTACTCGTCACATTCATTCCTAGGGAGGTTCACACTTACTATCATACTCATATGGCAGCAGAGACGTACTAGGTACCTGATAGTTTAGGGAGCACATTGTAACTCAATGGTAGGTACTTACTCTTGTAATGCTAACCAGATCATCGAGTAAGGAAGGTGATTAGTTTGTGTCTACAGGTGGGCACGGCGGCGACTTCAATGCGTACCTACCTACCTATCTGGATACACTGTGGTTATTAAGTAATACCCACATGATCTGGTGAGTATTACAAAACATGAATACGAGTAGAGATAAGTGTTCCAAAACTATTGGGTAGTACGTCACTGCTATCGTATGATGGAGGATATGAGTGTGACAATGAGTGTGAATCACATTACAAATAATATTTGGTATTCCAACATACCATCTGTTGACAAGATATTTATATCCAACAATCTAATAGATCAGTGTGTTTTCGCTAAGTTTATTATTTTTTCCTTTTTGGTGTTCACGGACATCATTTTTGAGGTCGGTCCATTTTTTTGTTAAAAAGGTTTTTATTTTATTATTTTTCCATTTTATATTATTTTTTGGTGATGAAGTACGTGAAAAACGATGGGGAAAGAAAAACCCTAACAACAAAATGAATAAATTGTAAATTTTACCAATTTTACAAAAATTTCTCTACGACTTCATTTTTTACCCAGCAGGACCCCGAAAATATTCGTTTTGGCACTCGAAAGATAGAAAATTATATACCCTTATTTTTACATGTTTACTGTAAATTGAAGTAAATATGATAATCTTAGTAGATATTAGTCGGACACACAAAAAACCTTTCAATTGAAAAAATTTGGAAAATAAAAGGTTAGTACAAAGTTGCTGTTAGATATTTTCTCACTGAAATTAGATGTAGAATCGACTCACGAAGTTTTTCGGTCCTTAACATGAGACCCCCAGTGTAACTAACAGAAAAGAAAATCAATATAATTGCGAACAACTTGCAAATGGTGTTGATGTTTGTCAATTTGAAATAATCGTAAAAATCCAGAATCGAATTGAAGAAATTATCAAAAGCACTGCGCAATCATATTCAAACCACGAACGTGTTATTCCGCGTGAGGGAGACCTCTCGACTCGGCAGAATGAACGAGATACAAATAATTACGGTGAATATTTCGTGAAAACTCCAAGCAAAACTCCCAACTGGCGGCCTCGTGCTATTTCTGGTGTGAAAGGCGAGGACCCCCAACAGATGGTCAATATTGTGATCATAATCTCTCGCCGTGATGGCAGCTTTGACCACATCGCACTCCCCATTCACTCCAATCTACTTGGCTAATTTTGTCTCCCGCCTGTGGTTTCGCACCATTGAAGCGGAGCGAATTTACATTAGAAAGGCTCAGTGAAGTTCTAAAATGTCATAATTTTGGCCTCTTCCAATATTTCTCCAAAAATTAGAAAAAATCGTAATTTTACCCTTCAAAATTACTAGAATTCGTTGGTTTACTAGCAAAAAACCACTTTTGGAACAGTAAGATCATCGGAATTTGTTGGTTTGCTCGAGAGAAACGACCACTTCAAAGGCTTGTTTTCACCTTCGATTGATTGAAAAAGTCGAGAATGAACGTTAAAATCATCGGAATTCGTTGGTTTGCTCGAGAGAAACGACCACTTCAAAGGCTTGTTTTCACCTTTGATTGTTTGAAAAAGTCGAGAATGAACGTTAAAATCATCGGAATTCGTTGGTTTGCTCGAGAGAAACGACCACTCTAAAGGCTTGTTTTCACCTTCGATTGTTTGGAAAAGTCGAGAATGAACGTTAAAATCATCGGAATTCGTTGGTTTGCTCGAGAGAAACGACCACTTCAAAGGCTAGTTTTCACCTTTGATTGTTTGAAAAAGTTGAGAATGAACGTTAAAATGATCGAAACTCTTTGGTTTGCTCGAGAGAAACGACCACTTCAAAGGCTTGATTTCACCTTGAATTGTTTGGAAAAGTCGAGAATGAACGTTACAATCATCGAAACTCTTTGGTTTGCTCGAGAGAAACGACCACTTCAAAGGCTTGATTTCACCTTGGATTGTTTGAAAAAGTCGAGAATGAACGTTACAATCATCGAAAGTCGTTGTTTTGCTCGAGAGAAACGACCACTCTAAAGGCTTGTTTTCACCTTCGATTGTTTGAAAAAGTCGAAAATGAACGTTAAAATCATCGGAATTCGTTGGTTTACTCGAGAGAAACGACCACTTCAAAGGCTAGTTTTCACCTTTGATTGTTTGAAAAAGTTGAGAATGAACGTTAAAATGATCGAAACTCTTTGGTTTGCTCGAGAGAAACGACCATTTCAAAGGCTTGATTTCACCTTGGATTGTTTGGAAAAGTCGAGAATGAAAGTTACAATCATCGAAACTCTTTGGTTTGCTCGAGAGAAACGACCACTTCAAAGGCTTGATTTCACCTTGGATTGTTTGAAAAAGTCGAGAAAAGTCGAAAGTCGTTGTTTTGCTCGAGAGAAACGACCACTTCAAAGGCTAGTTTTCACCTTTGATTGTTTGAAAAAGTTGAGAATGAACGTTAAAATCATCGAAACTCTTTGGTTTGCTCGAGAGAAACGACAACTTCAAAGGCTAGTTTTCACCTTTGATTGTTTGAAAAAGTTGAGAATGAACGTTAAAATCATCGAAACTCTTTGGTTTGCTCGAGAGAAACGACCACTTCAAAGGCTTGTTTTCACCTTTGATTGTTTGAAAAAGTTGAGAATGAACGTTGAAATCATCGAAACTCTTCGGTTTGCTCGAGAGAAACGACCAGTTCTAAGGCTTGTTTTCACCTTGGATTGTTTGGAAAAGTCGAGAATGAACGTTACAATCATCGAAAGTCGTTGTTTTGCTCGAGAGAAACGACCATTTCAAAGGCTTGTTTTCACCTTCGATTGTTTGAAAAAGTCGAGAATGAACGTTAAAATCATCGGAATTCGTTGGTTTACTCGAGAGAAACGACCACTTCAAAGGCTAGTTTTCACCTTTGATTGTTTGAAAAAGTTGAGAATGAACGTTAAAATGATCGAAACTCTTTGGTTTGCTCGAGAGAAACGACCACTTCAAAGGCTTGATTTCACCTTGGATTGTTTGGAAAAGTCGAGAATGAACGTTACAATCATCGAAAGTCGTTGTTTTGCTCGAGAAAAACGACCACTTTAAAGGCTTGTTTTCACCATCGATTGTTTGGGGGATGAACTCGAATTCGCTTGTTGGTTGTCGTAGATGGGTGGGTTTTATGGGAGTCCACAATTTTTTAATCAAAATACTAACTAATAAACATTGAGTCAAACAGTTTTGTGTAGGTCTAAAGCGGCCCATAGACGATCAATATTATTGTGCAATATCCCGGGTTGTACAATAAAACTGATCGTGTGTAGACGACATTGAAAGGTTGTGCAATATATTGCGTGAAATTCAAATCCGTGAAAATATATTGTGCAAACGGGAAAGAATTGTGCCGCCTGTAGGCAACATTGCGCAATATCCCGTCAGTCTGTCCCATCTAGTAGTGGTGAACGGGTTATGGACAACCGTTGGCTTGCCGGAATAGCATCGCGCATGGTAGCAAAATTGCACAATTGCACAATATTGATCGTCTATGATCATCAATAATATTGATGGGCCGCTTAAGGTAAATAAAAATGCAGGTTTTCTCGCTACTTACTGCTTTAAATTTTACTAATGATCTATCAATTAGACGCCCCCTGGAATGCATGCATTACTTAACAATATTTTCAAGAACTAGGAAAATACTCCTCGTATTTACAAATTCATGCTATATCGTTGTCTGGTTGAAATTGACTCTCATTGAAAGGGACGTTCTAAGGAAGGCAAGTTTTGCTGGGAAAAATGTTTTTTCGTCACAATATTCCTCAAAAGGAGAAATTCCTCTCATTCCCTTCCCCACCTTCGAATGAAATTCTAGATCCAGTCCAACTATCGTATCAGTTCCAGCTATTTTTCAATATTCCTCTATCGGAAGGCTCACAGAGCTGGCAAAGCCTTGACGGTTCGAGGGAGAGCTCCGAGCAGGCCAAAACGTTCTTGCTTGACTTCAACCCGACTCGACGGCACTTCTTGTCACGGCTTCCTCCGCTTCGCCGGCAGCAAAACGTCTCTCGGGATTACAACTTCCACTTCGTGATTCTCACATTAGACGGATTCCGGGCTCTGAGAAGTTCTTATGGGAGAACGAACATTGAAGCGTCACAAGTCGGAGTTTTTCTTATTTATTGTCATTCCGTAGACTTGAAACGACGGAAATATAATCCCAAAATACGTGTGTATACCTGCCAAGGCAATAAAAGCACTAGCGTTCAGGGATTTGGAAAGATCATTTTGTGAAGATTATGTAACCTTTTTCTCTTCTGTTCTGTTTGGTACAATAAAATAATGACAACTTTATCCTCGAGATCCAGTTCAAAGGTCGTTCAATTAGTAAACTGGTAACTAATTAAATGAACTAGTTGAATCAAATGAACTGCCGATTCAAGGGTTCGCTTGGGTCAGTAGTTGGATGTGTGACCACATCATGAAATCATCGTAAAAACTGTTCTTTTGGGAGCAGTTGATGAGACAGGCGACAATCCAACTTCAAATGGTTGTTGAATATACAACTTTATCGCCACTCGAAAAGAGCAACATGATATGTTGTATGTTGTAACTTGTAGGTATATTATACCTAACATGAATTACAATGGAATGTCTTCTTTTCCAGTTATTCCCTCAACCCTAAGTGGGAAGCTTCCAATTAATTCCCCCCTAAACTGTAAGGGATCGCCCGTGGAAATTACGGGCGAAATTATTTTGAGGCTGTAGGTGGATCAGGGGAGAGGTGCAGGGGCTATGAAATATACTGGTCGACGCTAAGGGGTGAACGCAACTGGCGGCCATACATTAAACCAAGGGTTACCAGGGGCTAATATGAATTTATGCCCAGGAAGAGGCACCCAGACTGGAGAAACTGTAGCAACAATCCAAGGGACTCCCCAACCTTAACGCTACCATTCTACTTTAGGAAAATGTTAAACGGCCCTCAAAAAGAGGTAGAAATAAAGTTTCAGGTCCATCTCTAAATCAACAGTTAAGTCGCTTAAACTCATTACAATAGGAGCAGGCCTTTCCCTCTACTTTGGATTTCATTTCACGGTAAATTAACTTGGATTTTTTTCTTAATTTAATGTCCCGCCTCACTTTTCTTCTTTTTTGCTCCTTATTTCCCCCTCTTCTTCCTTTTACTTTTTATTGAGGCGCTATCCTCAACTTTTATTGCTTTTTGACGGCCACAAAAAAGTACCCAGGTTTTAGTGGTGGAGCTTCGTAAGGGCTCTCACTCCTCAGAAGTGTTTGAAATACAAACCAAATAATTTTCCCACTTTACACGCGGTAAGATCGAAAGATCCCAGTACTAATATTTGGCTGGTGGGGGGGGGGGGGGGGTTAAGTCGTTTTTCGGTGAAAATCGAGATAGGGTAAAAGCACCAATTACTGACACTTTAAGGAACATTTTGAGGTTTTTCGTTCTTCACAATTAAACATTTTTCCATTAGGCCAATATCTGTTTTCTCAATTTTGCTCATTAAAATTATCAAAACTATAAATCAATTCATTTTTCTGCTTAAAATTTAGATGCACCTTTTTTATCCTATTACCAACATGCATGAACCAATTACTGACAGTGTGAGGTATCAATTACTGACACCCTGTATCAAGTTCAAATTGATTTTATTTCCAACTTTAAAATAGAAAAAGTAATTTACTTAGTACCTATATTTCGAAATCACAAAGCACGTAACAGTTTATGTAACAGCACAAGGTAGAAACTCATCAATATCATCAAATTTTACAAATTTTAAACGCTCAAAAATATCTTGCTATGTTTGAGTCTAACATCTCTCTTATTTTAAAACGTAGGGAATAATAGGAACCCCATCATCACAACTGTTATGTCAGCGTGTCGTCCAGTGAAGGGGATGGCCTTCTCACTCGATAGTTTTTATTGGTCCCTACTCAACAAGGGTGAAGGATGGAGTAGTACTGTCTGCCCGGCGCGTTTCCGCCTACCATGCAGGAGTGCATAGAGAGTTGGCTCAGCCGCGATCCTCGGCGCGTTATTCGTTATTCGTTATTCGTTACATTTACCTAGTGCCTAGTTGGGGGAGACAACTTCTCGGTGAAACCAGAGTGGAGGCCGGCGCAATGAGCTTACTGATACCTCCGAGGAACTTGGGCTTCCAAGAGGTGACGAAGAAGAGCAAGAAATAATCAAGTCGAATTGTTGTAGAAAAATGCATGAAGGTGAAACCCTGAGTCCTCCTGTTATACTACTTTAACAAGGTTACGGGAGAGTGGAGGAGGGTGACGTCAGATGACGTGTTTTACCCCCGTACCTCACTCTACCTACCTGGCGCGATGCGTCACTCAGGGATTCCCCTTGTGTCCTTTATTGGAGAACTAACATATACGAGTAAATGCGTAATTACAACAACTTATTGTCCAAATTACAGCACCTGATCAATTTATTTCTAATGACTTCTGCCGAGTTCGTGGGTTCGAATCTCGCCGCCGTGGCTCATTCCAACCCAGGGCGGTGAGGCAATGGAAATCCTTGAGCGAAATCATCAGAACAAATTCTGATCCTCCCTTTGGAATGGCAGTCGATCGAAAACCCAACGTCCAATGGTTGTTTATTTTACTTTACTTTTACTTTCCTCATGATCTGTGATGAGTTTACGAGTAAGATTGGTCAGTTCACTGGTATTATGATGAACTCCTCGATTGCGACAAATAACACTACTTATAACCTTGAGAAATTGACAGAGACTTAGTTTAGTACCTCAGTTTCATAATAACGAATTCACAATCACAACATTACGTCGAAAATCTGTTGCTAATAAGTAGTAATTTGAGGCCGGAATGACAGTCGGACGAGAATTCAACAAGTAATGGTTGTTTACTGTTTGAGGCAATAAAGAATTTAAAAAAACTTTTAGAATGAAAGCTATACAGCTCACTCAATATGGTAGACTTTTTAAAAATTGATTCAATGTTGCGTCATTTTTTGAATTGAAGGTCAAGGATAAAGCATGTCATACGTTACAAAAGGAGTTATTTCAGAAATTCTTTTGGCTGGGTGTCAAGGAATTTTTCGCGACATTTTTTTACCACAAAAAATTCTACGCGATACCACTAATAAAAATCATAGTTTCATATCGGTAGCAGTGAGGCAAAGATTCCTTGAATACTCTATACATTGTTAGAAGAGATGCTCCGATGTTGATCACAAAAATTGAAACGAAGTATCAACCTACTTCATGCTAATAAATTATTCAAAAAACATCTTGTGTGTATTTTATTTCACCATTTTAATTTTCGAATTGCACCTACAACAATGGACATATCCACGATCTATTGTTTTCCTCTCTAAGAGAGTAATTGATAGTTTGTACACAATTAGAGAAATTCAATTTCCGTGGTAACCCTCACAAGAGTGCCAAGGAATGATTGAGATGGTTTTAAGTGGAAAGTAGCAATCATGTTATTTTCCGTGGTACATATAATTTCGAGAAATATTAAGTATATCAGAAAAGTTTTGAATGTTGGGTTCGCCATCGTATGAAGCAAGCAAAATAGAAATAGCCTAGATAATCAATTGTCTGGAGGGGTAACCCAATCGTCGCAGGTTACGAGGGCAACGTAGGCGAGAGAAGGAAAACCACCCACTCAATATTCTCATATTTAATTTCGGAAGGATTCAAAAGTGCTCTCAGGGTCGATTTCAGACGTCACAGTCTCTTCTCGGTACAGACGGATTCCATATTTCCGAGGGAAAGGAAGAGAAAAACTCGGTGGAGAATTCAAATTGAACTTGACCCCTCTTTCCGCTAGTCATTGCAATCCGTCTCCATCTCGGTTCCCGGTCTTCATGACCTGAACTTTCCCAATCACCTGCGGCGAAATCCAATCAGGATCGACCTAACTGATACAACCTCTGCAAATTACCATTCAAATCTCAATTCTATCCGGAGAGCTGAGAACTTGATAGGGTTCAGAGCATTCGCAGAACCATATATACCATTACTTTCCCCTCTCGATTCTATTTCAGTGGATAGTTTGCTTTTAAAAGAGATTAATATTCTTCTGAACTTCGTTGAACCAGGAGTGATGTTGGTTCGATAATTAAATTTGAACACGATATGAAATATGGAAGCAAATGGAAAACTACTCGTATCAATATGCAGCAACTTGGTAAGGAGAAACGACTCTCTTATAAGCCATGACCAGCTGTTTGCTTCCGAATCTACCAAGGTAGCGGAAGCATCGCTTGCTTTAAAAGTGAATTTTTCGGGCATAATCTTGTGTACTCTGCACTGGCCTTAGTTCTCAACCGATTTTTGCGTAAACCTATCTAGTTGTGCACTACGTCGCTGGAATTTCGCATTTTACTTTTTAATGGTGGAAAGACGGGGGGGGGGGGGGGTGTTAATGCTTAAAAAACGTGCGTTTTCGGTCACAATCCTGTGTACTCTGCCCTGACCTCAATTTCCAACCGATTTGCGTGTTTTTTTTGTTCGACTCAGAAATCGTCCGAATTGCACACTATGCCACCAGAGTATCAAATTTAGCATGGGGAGGGGGCGAGTGGGGGATAATACTCCCTCCCCCCCCCCAAGCTTTGAAATTGGGGAAAAATTCTCATTATACATCCGGATTTTCAAGAATTATTCTGTGTGCCACCATGAAACTAATAGTGGTTTGTTGTATGATCGACCAATTTGACTGAATATGGTAACCTTATCCTTAATGGTAATACTGTGTCCTCCACGGTTTAAAGCTATCTGGTAAACGAAGTTAGTCGAGTCTTCGTTCGAACCGCATTTATAATAATAATTCTTTTTAGGCTCAGGTCCATATTTCACACGGTTTCATCAGGGTGATCTTTTCTTGGCGGAGCGAAGGAGAAAAAAATGAGGCGTGAACTGTGAAAAGAACGAATTATTATGTTAGAGTTGACAGGGTTGAAGGCCTCCCATTCAGCAGAGATGATAAAGTAAGGATAAAAGGAAGAGAGTTGTCAAGAGGGGAAACTCCCGTCTGATGAAGGACAGCGAACTTCAATCATTGGGCTTCCATCGCCGCCCGAACGAACCCCTCTGGGCGAAAACAACCGTCATTACAGCGCCTGGCATTATTCACGAGGGATGCCTGCCCAGAGGTGGCTAATGAGGAAGCGGAAGCTCTTCCTGCCGATTGTAACGCGATCACGCGAAAAGCCGTACGGCTTGAACTATTGATTTCGGGAGTCTCAATCTTATCCTGCGGGACTCCGCAAAGGTGATCCCACTTGCCTCTCACCACTCAAAAGTCGAAAAAAGTTATAAAATCGGCAGAAAATTAAACATTTTTAATGTGCAGAAAACTTGAGTAATTTTGATTTATTGTTATTTTCAGGTTTTTACTAATTAAAATTAAATTGTTGCCCACGACTTGACAAGGAACGTTGGTAGGTACCAACGGAATGTTAACGGTAAAGTTCACCGACGACCGCCTGATGGACGGCGCCGGCTTATCTTGCTTCAGTCCATCGCCTTGCGATCAATTCGATTCCAATCAAATCATGTAACCCCCTCTTTGGGCTCCTTTTCGCATCCACATCTCACAAATAGGCTTCTGTGTCCCGCCGTTGTTCCTACCTAGAACGTTTGCTGCTCAGCAGGATTTTTGGTCCGACGTACGCCACGAGAAACTTGAAATAGGTACCTTTGTTGAATTTAGTTCGAAATCTGTTCAATCAGGATATTTTCTTACCTTGTGAGATACAAAAATTTCAAGCGTCGAAATTTATTTTTCTAAGGTCCAGGCACCTACGTACAGTTGGCAAAGGCCAAATTTTGATCTACTGCCCTTATTCGTTGGTCGGATTGTTGGAAGCGGCATACCTAATCCCAGAAACCCCCTGTTGGTATGTTTTGATTTTAATACTTAGCTAGACCTTCTTAAAGAAATCGCGAATCATTTCATTTCACTTAATTTTTCTTTCCTTATTTCAAATCTGAAACACTAAGAGAATTTGTTTATTTTTTTGTTTAGGGGTTTTTATTACCTACCGGGTTGCTATACCTACACACAGAAATTTTGGTTTGGAGAAACCTGCAGTTTCACCACTACTTGAGCCACGTATTGTAGGGTTAGGCTAAGGATTCCATTTAGTATCAATAGTATAAGATTAGCTTTAGAGCCCTTATTTGTGGTTATCACCATAGGTTGTCTCCAGAAGACATTTGATAATTATTTGGTATTTCTTTGTATGCCTACCTACGCTAGTAAAGGAGCCAAAATCCTGTCATCGCATTTTGAGTAGGTACCTATACTGCCGTCCAAAGGAAGAACGTCCTAAGTCCATTTTTTGCATTTCGAGAAAAACGAGGTTTTGTGAAGTTGCCTGCGCCATTCGTCTCGTTGCAGATAAAAAAAAATTTTTTCACGAAGCACTCACAAATTTGTTCCTTTATTTTGTACTCCATTGACAAGCACAGAAATAATATGATTAGGGTAATTATTGGGTCATTTATGCCCAATGGAAGGACATAGGACTCTTTAGCCTAGCAACCTAGGACTTAGGACAGCTTGACTCTGCTTGATGCAAGGCTAAAATGTCCTAAGTCCGTGGTATTTTGAGTGATAATTTTTTTATAATGATAATGGGTTTCTGAAATAAACATTTTTGAGTTTTGGGTTTCTGAGATAAACATTTTGAGTGATATTTTTTAATGTAATGATAATGGGTTATTGAAATAAACATAAAACAAGTGGGTGTGGCACATAGCTTCCTCGTATCCATAACCCGATTGTATAGATGATCCGATGCAAAGGTAGTAGTTAATCTCAAAACACCAATCTCTAAGTACCTTCGACTACCCGAATAGGAGACCATCTACACGCTAATCTGGACAATCCTAGAGAATTTCATCAACTTCGGATGAAAAATTAGGTGAGTAGGTGTATGTGATTAGATCGAAAAAATGCGCAGTCGCTTTTATCAGTCCGGGGATGATGATTTTCATAGGGGACCATCTAAATACTAATCTGTAACATCACTGAAAATTTCATTGAAATCGGATGGAAAATGTAGAAGTTATGGCCGCTACAAGGAATTCACGTTTGCGCATGCGCAATGGCTACTATCCATCCGGAGGTGGTGATTTTCATAGGGGACCATCTAAATACTAATCTGTAACATCCCTGAAAATTTCATTGAAATCGGGTTGAAAATGTGGACGTTATGGCCGCTACAAGGAATTCACGTTTGCGCATGCGCAATGGCTACTATCAGTCCGGAGGTGGTGATTTTCATAGGGGACCATTTAAATACTAATCTGTAACATCCCTGAAAATTTCATTGAAATCGGATGAAAAATGTAGAAGTTGTGGCCGCTACAAGGAATTCACGTTTGCGCATGCGCAGTCGCTTCTATCAGTCCGGGGATGATGATTTTCATAGGGGACCGTCTACACACCAACCCGCACAATCCCTGAAAATTTCATCGAAATCGGACAATAACTTCGTATAGTTATGCGCGTTACAAGGAATTCATGACAGACAGACAGACACACAGACACGGAACCAAAATTGTTCAGAAAGTTCTAAAACGCAAAACGCGAGTGAAAATTTTGATTTTGGAGAACTTTTTTTTTTCATCCTTGAAAAGTGAAAACAAATCTTCCGCTACCTTGGTAGACTCGGAAGCAAAATCAGTATTAGCTACACAATTGAAATGCAGTATAATATATTCATTGGATATTAGGAATAAACTCTTGTTTTGACTGTAGACATCTAGAAAATCACAGTTCTTCGTTTTATTTAAAGTCTATCTGTTCAGTCTCAATCGAATGCTACACAGAGATCAGAAAACCTTGCTGTGTTGTTACCGCTGAGAGTGACTGAAGCAGTGCTACTAACTGTCGCTAAACTGACATCATCGAGTGAACAACGTAGGTAGGTACTGTTTTTCTTCAAAACTAGGACTGTTTAAGCAAGTCCAGGTCACAGAACTAAATGATTCGTACAAAGCTTTAGCGTCCTATGGTCCACTTCTACTAAACTAGACTGTCCTATGTCCATGATTTTTTTTCCTCTAAGGACATTTTTGCCTAGTACGCCTTACTTAGGACATTTTAGCCTGGGATGACTAGCAAAACTCGGGAAATGGACTTAGGACAAAGTGATTTTTCTCTACTTTCCCATCGACTTACGACGTTCTAACCTAGCTCAAAAGATGCGTCTGATCGAGCTCTACAAGATCATGTCCCTATCTCAAAAAGTGAAAAAATGGACTTAGGACGTTCTTCCTTTGGACGGCAGTATACGTCGATGTACCTATCTTGCTAATTTTATCCTTTGATTGAGAAGAAGTTCAATCCCCGTTCTGATTAAATTCTGATTAAATATGAAACGTATGATTCGATATACCCAGTTTTGTGTATCAATACCTCGTCCTTGTCGAGTCTGAGGCACATGCATGAGTTAGAATGAAGGTTTTTCGTCCGCTATGACCTCATAGTAGCTCAAATTTACTTCGCAAGCGGACTGGCGCCCTCAATTGTTCATCAAATTTGAACAGCAAGGTAACCTGCCCCGTCTCCACTGCCCGCTAGCCGAGAGCACAGGTCAAGTCGACATGTCCACCCATTTAGAGCAAGTTTGGGTGTGACAAAATGAGTGAATTTTAAAACTAATTACCTAAACTACTTTTAAAAGTACTAATTTTAGTACTGTACCTACTACTACTAATTGAATCAGTGAGAATGACCCCAATCAGCTTATCGAGATATCAGGTGTCAGGTGGTATAAGTCCATGGACTCCTACTTTTTTTTCCCTCAATCATTTTCATTTAGGCTCTGTTCAAGCTTACCGATTGTGGTTAGCTTACTGATCTTGTGCTCAATGCGTAGTTCTACTGGTTACAAACTACAAAAAGCCATTTTTCAACAATCGTCAAAAATGGACTTGTACTGTTTTTATTCTCATCGATTCAATTGTAGGTAACACTAATTTATTGTATGTACTACTACTAATTTTAGTTAATACTAATACTACCCAAACTTTTCCTGATATTTACAAGATATTTGAACCTCTGGCTTGGTATGACCACGGTTTCCTTGTAGGGGAACTCCGTAGTGTGCAGGGGCAGATAAACCGCTTGGCAATGGGCACAAATACACGATTGAGAGGAGCGAGTACTGCTGCAAACCTACGAGAGTGAGTACTTTCTGCTAAGGGAAAACGCTACACCATAACATGAGCGAGTACTCCCTCAGAGTGGAGAACTGCTACACTCTATTATAGGAATGAGTACTCCCTTGAAAAGGGAAGCTACTGGATTACTTCGATGAGGTGCGAGGACTTTTCAGGAGAGGAAACTACTAGCTGCAAGAAGAGTCCAGCCTCAGACCTTCAAAGTTTTCAGCTATGAAACAGACATCTAGTTTCTACAGAGCAAATCATGAAGGTATATAAGAGTGGGTAGGTAGGTAGTTAGGTCAAGGAGCTCTGGACTTACAAAGACTGCTCCAGGCCCTGGGAAATTTCCAATGGTTTGTTTTGGAATTCCCAAGTCATGGGACCTCCAGCTTCAAGGTTTTACTTTCTTAAATTCAATTTAATGACGATATACATTTCGAATTATGTTAGATGGTCTTAACAATGTCGTAACAAATAAATTTGTAATTCGTTTATTAGTGACGGGGTTTTGAATCGAATGAGACCACCCAGAGCTCAGTAGTGCCAAACTTTCGCATCCAGTGAGAATAACTATTACAAGGATTAAGTAAATTAATGAATGAATGTTCATTGATTGGTACACAAGACGGTCCTTCATCAATTTAGTTGGGATCACATCATTATGCATGCGCCAACGTGAAATCATTAATAAGTGTTTCTCCTGCTGTTTCGTGACCTCCCTTCCTACCTCCACACCACCAGGTATCCGCCCTACCTGCAGCGCCACGGGTTGGGTGATGGTTGACACCCTCCACCTCGCCTTCCTGTACTTTCTCAATCACACAATACATTTATGTCAACCCAATACCTACTATATTTTTCACAATATTCTAATTAACATTCTTGATATTATGATCTTACTGGGGATCCGAATCTGAAAAGGTTATTGGGCTTGGTGGGTGGGGGTGTATTAACTGTATTGACCAGTTGAAGGAAAACCTTGTTCTTTGCAGTTGGGTGATCTATAAAAATTAAACCTTTGCGTAATAATTTGCAGCTTTAAGAAATATTTTCCTCACTAGTGTTTATTTCTGAGCCTTTTTCTCACTTCGCCGATTAATGGTCGTCCAATAAAGTTAGTTACCTGGGTAGTACGAGAATTTAAAAAAACGCTGCAAATTATTACACAATGGTTTCTTATTTTTCTATATAGATCACTCGTCAACAAAATCACCAACCATCCAATATGAAAAAAAAAAAAATTCGAAAAAAATTGAAAAAAAATATAAAAAAATTTTTAAAAAAATCAAAATCACCAACCATCGATTGCATTTCGGTCAGCTCTAATTTGAACGGAGATTAGGCCTCTTTTGCAATTCACACTCGTGTTTTGATTTATACATATATATATTTCAATATACCCCTTAAATTTTTGTAGGGAGCGAACGGTTTGTCCTACAGAGCTCCGGGTGGTCTCAAAAAATTCTAAAAATTCTATAGAATCCAAAATTGAAGAAAAAGCAATACCTTTATAGGTATCAACATTTTTTGAGTTAGGGCGTTTTCAAAATTGATTTTGGAACCCTTAGAAGTAACCTACATCAACCAAAAGCTTCGGGGCACAACTAGACCCCGAATGGAGCCTATATACCAAATTTCATCAAAATCGGTCAATGCTAAGTGGCAAAAGTGCCGCGTACGGCGTACGGCGGACGGACGGCTAAATTTTTATTCGATTTTTGGATTCTACATACCTTGAAACGTAAACCATCAAATTTTGAGGGGTTGTTAAAAAAAAAATTTTCTTGGTCGATTCCAAAGGTTCATTATTGAAAATAATAAACCAAAATTGGAGACCGTTTTTAATTTAGTCGATCATTACACAAATTTAAACTTCTAAATATCCTGTAAATAAAAACTGAAGGAAAAGCTAAGCAATCACCTCAAAATTATCGATTAATTTACGTACAAAAGTAAGTAAACGTACCTACCTAATATTAAAACTGGTAGAGCACAAGAATAATTCCTTCTGGCCAAACTTTTTAATTTTTCTTGTTTCACAATCTTTGCAGTATTTAAATTGCAAATACCGTTATTGCTGATAGGAACCGCGGGTAAGGGATCAATTTACATAAGTTAGCGTTCCGAATGACGAGGAAAAGATGGCGAAGAGGGAAGGAAGTCCCGGGCGACGGCTTCCACTAATGAAAAGTAAATTAATTCATTGGTATGTTTATGCTCGAACGGGCTCGTCAGGGTATGAGGTTGGGAGGAAATGTCTTCAACTGTCGAGATGTTCAATCCATATTCATCTCAGAACCCTATAAGAGTGGTCCCTAACCCAGACAGCTTTCTTGAGCGAAATCTTTGCTATCCCACCGTTTCGACTAAATTAGGAGGTAGATCTCCGTGGAGGTTTTACGGATAAACTGTAACTGTCATAAACTGTTGTACCAAGACTTTTCCCCTTCCTTCAAATCGGGGATTCTTTTGGAAATATCTCTTGTCAAATTAAGTCTTCATATTTTGAGCTTAGCCCTTGGGTGTACGTTCCGCTTCTTCAAGTGTATCAGATACACTAATAGTGTAGTAGATTCTACTGATTCCACCTTCACAAGGGGGTCTCAGTCGGTGGCCGTTCGTTCCTCGTTCCGGGTCAGTATTTCGCGAAATTGAAGGGGCAAACCTAAAAAAGTTGTACCTATATTTGAAATTTCAAAGGTTTATAGATATGCATTATCGCACGGCCCTGGGGAATTGGAAAACTGAAATATTACCGCTGGAATCATCAAAATCGAACAATACTTGCCAGAGAAATATGGGAAAAACCGTTAATTCAGTTATGTTTTTCCCATAAAATGAAGCTAAATTTGAAATTTTCAAGGATTTTAGAAATCCATTAGTTTATGGGCCTTGGGAATTGCAAAATTGAAAGATTGCCGCTAGAATCATCAAAATCGAACAGTAATTGCCAGAGAAATACGAGAAAAACCAAACTGAACATACGGTTTTTCCCGTATTTCTCTGGCAATAATTACACGTGAAGGAATAACCAAACATTGTACCAACTATTGATTCATCTGAGCCTTCATGAAACAGATGTACACCGTTAACTTTTCTGCAGTTTATTGTGTTTCGTTTGTAAAACTGAATTAAATTCACTTAACAAAACAAGAGTTTCCCAATTATGATTTACTCACCCTACGATTACCTATTTTCGATCTTACTCTTAATAGGTGACAAGCATAAAAAATGTAGAAGAAAGGAAAATCCATTTGAGGAAAACAGATTTAGGAACGCACATACTTATCTCGAAAAATTAATTAACGGTTTTTGTGAATTTTCATCTCAGTGCCAAGAAAAAGCTCATTCCTTCGATATTAATGGGTTTAGGAGGCTGCGATTGGTCTCATTCTCCTCTGGGTGTCCCCCCTACAAAGTAAAAGCCCAAGAAAATTTTTTTTAGCCTTAAATTTTTTTTCAAGTGGCAAAATGTAAGGGAAAACCCGAAGAAAAAACGTTGAGAACCGGTGTTTTTTGATACGTTTTGTGGAAAATAGGGGGTTTAACACATCTTTACTTAAAAACTAAGTACATATTCGGATTTTACATGAAATTTCCTATAAGTCTGAGTACTTTTTGAGGAGATTTGAGCAAGATGAGTGCTCACTAAAAAATTAAGATAGATAGTAAGTGAGAACTAGAAAAATCGTAAAACTAGCTACCTATATCTTGAAAATCCGACGTGAACAAAAATAACTGAAGTCAGATTCGGATTCAGCGCACCAAATACCATAAGAAAAGTGAGGAAAGGACGAGGAAGCCAGACCACCCCTAAATTTTGTAATCTTGTGTCATTGTTCAATTTTGATGATTCCAGCGGCAATATTTAATTTTTTCAATTCCCTAGGGCCGTGCACTAATGAATTTCGAAAATCCTTGAACATTTCAAATTTGGGAACAACTTTTAACGTTTGAGCCCCTTCAATTCAGGGGAATACTGACCCGGAACGAGGAACGAGCGGCGACCGTCTGAGACCCCCTTTATTCTTAGGATGAAACTTGAATTACACCATCACTTTGCTACATTCCAATTTAACCCATTAACGCCCGAAATTTTTTTTCTGTATATATTTTGAAAATAAATCTGAAATTTCGACCCGAAATAGTCTTAAAAACATGGGAAAAATGATTTAAAAAATCTTCTGGTTGAATTTTATGGGTTTACGTCGCCATATCGCAACGCTAAGCGCTACAAGAACTGATTTTTTTTAAACTGAGATTTTAGTAGAATGTATCATGATGGATCTGCTAGGAACTTTCTTGGAGGATTGGATGCGGAATACGTCCCATATTAGGAAAGTTAGATCATAAAATACGTCCCATATTCGTCAAAAAATATCACTAATGGGGGCATCAGATGGAGTATCGTTGCCCTGATTATGACAACATGGGTATTTGGTAGGGTACTTGTTAGTTCTTACAACCTCTAGCCAGGTCAAGCACCCAGTCAGCTAGGAAATGACGCATCGTGCTTTGTGAGCATCCAATGAGCTAAGTGCAACACCCACTTGTCAGACTACTTCGATTTACCGCGTATTTGGTAGAATAATCGATAATGCTGATGACATCCAATCAGGCCATTTACCCAATCCAGTTGTAGATGAAGCTTCGTGCTATGTGCCACACCCTCATGGCTGGAGATTAAAAAATGTATCACTATGATCAGACAGATCTGGAGAAAAGCATCCCAGGAAAGTCTTCTCAATGAACGAAGGTGACCAGTAGCCTTCAAACAGAACGATCTTCTATGATGCCATATGTCAACACTGGGCGTTAATAGGTTAAGTAGAGAGACATTAAATTTTATTTACGGCACATAGTACATATTTTATTGTTTTTAATGAAGCTTAACTGTTGATCCAAGTTGTTTTTTTTTATTACATGACATTGATAATTAAATCATTCTCAATTTTAAGTCGACGGATAACGATGAGTGCTAATTGGCTCAACAAAAATAGTTTTCTTTCCCTGAATGATAAAATGTATTCACCTACCTATAATATGCGTCGGTGGTGAGTAATTTTCGCTATCGGCTACGTACCTGCAAACAAACAAGGCAGAGTCAGTCACAGTTCAACGATGATAAATGTTTATCTAGGGAGTTTGGTCGAGATTCAGTAAGTGAGACGTCTAGTGTACGTCCACGTGTTGTGAAAATTTAGTGAAAATTTATGTACCCCACTTCTTTTTCTCCGGGGAATTTTCAATGATTTCTCATGCTGTAGTAGATTCCATTGTTTTCATCTCGCGGAAACTACGGTGTGTATTTTATATTGTCTCAATTCTATTGGTGTTTTGTAAGTGGGGAAAGTGATGGCTCCCGCCTGCAGGAATGGGACGTGCTTGGAGTACCGGAGAGGTCGGAGGGAACTTGTAGAGTCTTATGTGGCACGTACAGCTGATGGTTCACCTACTTACGATTTCTCACTTCTTCCAGTGTTACGATGTTCCCATTAACGTAACTTGGCTGAATTTCCACAACCGAACGGTTAAAAGAAGTTCGCAAGACAAGTCGCACATTGAGGAAGAAGTTCACGATCGTTAGGTAGAGAAAATAGTTTATTTACAGCCTTCAGAACTGTTTAAAATCATAAAAAAACAATAAACGAACGGAAAATTCCGTTTGCCGGAAGTTCAGGTAGAAGGAGTAGTAGGAGAATACGTAAGAGTAGTAGGAGAATACTTCTTGATGATTACAAAATGAATAATTAAATTCGAACTAATAGACAAAATATTAGACAGAAAATAATAGTGGGCTTCCATGCTTGAATTGTATTCCACCAGCCTGAGCCACTTTGGTTGGTGGTTGGGGTTGAAATTTTCAAAAATGCCCTAGTAGGTAGTAGGTACCTGTGGTTGGAAGGAAGGGATCTTTATAGAAGGGTGATCTATACAAAAAATAATAAACCTTTAAGCAATGATTTCTAGCGTTTTTTTCACCTACCAACTTTTTTTTTTACCTATTTGTTTCAAGGAGTTCCAGTCTGGTCCACCAAGTAGACTGATGGCGTCCTCCGGTCTAGCCTTTCAAACGCACAGAAAGTGGTAGAAGATAGGGATGGGCAATAGTCGATAGTTGCTATCGATAGATTTTTGCTTTTTTGTATTTGAAAATCTCAGCATTTGGAGAACTGTGATAATACTGAGATGATTGTGCAGCCTCAACTCCTGGAATTCCATGCGAATGAACTCCTCAATTCACTGGTATTCTCAAAGTTGAGGCTAGTGTCAGTATTTTATTACTTGCTGTATGTCGTGATTACCTCATTTCGAGAAATTAGATATTAACCACTTGTGCAGTGACACAAAATTCGTGGTATCGACTTTACCTCTTACCTTCTAACTCTCTCCCTATCTCTCTTCAGGTAATATGTGGCTAAAGGGGAAAATTCAAAACTGGCAATTATTTTTAAACATTTTAAATAAATTCGTTTTGTGTTTGAAATCTTTGTGTAATCTCATGAATATACCGAATCCTGCAAGTAATAGATGATTCAATTCAATTACATTAAACTCTCCAAAATCCAATTCTGCAAAATTGTATTATTTGATCGACTTATATCGTATTTTTTCTCTGAACTATTGTACTTTGTACGGGTTGGCAACAGTGAGCTGAAGAAAAAGAGGTCCAAATTTTCCCGAACACTATCGATCTCAAAAGAACCGAAGATCGAAGAACCGCCGTCATTTATTTTTACTGGATCTCAAAAGATCCAAAGATCGAAGAACCGCGATTCATTTATCATTTTTACTGATCCGCAGTTCACTCGCTCTTTTGAAAAACCGATCTTCACCGAACACTACCGACACTGAGCTCAAAAGGTCCGAAGAGCCGCGGTTCATTTTTACTGACCCGCGGTTCACTCGCTCTTCTGAAAGAGTCGGCTCAAAGAGCCGGTTCTTTATTGAGCGACCCGTCTTTAGTTCAAACAGGATTAACTATTTTAAAACATTGAGCTTAATCATGAGAAAATTGCGATTAATCATGGAAAAAATTGTGATTTATCACAGATTTCCTGTGATTGTGACTTTAATCATGCTCATAGTGCGTGAATACAATTTTAATAAATTATTCCTGTGATTGAGAATCACATGTGAATACGAATTTAATCTCATCCATAATCACAGGAACATAATTATTCCTCTTATTAAAAATCTTAATCATATTATTCATGAGTGTGATTTGCCCAACTATGCTCCAGCTCCGTTCCCAAGTGCAGTAGGTATGCATGTGAGTTCTCCACTAGACGAAACATCTTCCTGATGAAATGTTTTTGACACCCTCGAATATTCAAATTCCGAAGTTCACGATCGTGCAAGAGATTGGAAACACTGTCATTTAGGGGGAAAAAATGGGGAGTGCGCATGGGTCGTAAACACTGTTTGTTGTTATTTTTAATCTAAACTAGACCTCATACTGAGAATTTTGACACCAACCGCCACCTTCTAGCGTGAAATGACCATTTTCTATGATTTTTCAAAGTTTCGAATGTTTATGACGTCACAGTGGGCTGGGGGTTCCGCCTAGGCAGTAGAGACTCGTGACGCCATAAACATTCGAAACTTTGAAAAATCATAGAAAAAGATCTACTCATCCAAAAAGGCTGGTGTCAAAACTCTCAGAATGAGGTCTACTTTCGATTAAAAATTGAAAAAAAAAAAAAAAAAATCAGGCGCACCCCCCCATTGGGTAGGTAGTATAATTTCCCTGCATTGAATCAATTTAAGATGGACGTATACAATCAAATGTTGACCTTCAAATTCAGACTCATACCTTTATAAACTGGAAAACATTAACGATCGAGAATTTTCCCGATTATGTTGACATTCCAATTGGTTCCACATGTTCATGTTATTTCATTTGAGGAAGCTACATCGTCCACTCAACTTGGTAGACGTATTTTATCAAAAAAATTCCTTGTCGTCGGTAGTGATGAATCAAAAATGTTCCCTTCAAATTTGGATTTTCGCGCTTCCTTGGCAATTTTTTTCACGCGTCTGCCCGTCGAGAAAAAGATGTTTCATTCAGTAGATGTGGCCTCGGGTGGGTTTTGAGTTGATCATTGTCATCTCGTAAACAAGAAGGGGTGTGAAAGAGGGATCGGTAGAGCATCGAGAGGGCTTGAGTCACCTGAAGTTTCTACATAAAAGATTGAGGGTGCCGCTTACGCCCTTCAAAGAATCTTTTGAGCGACTTTCATATCTTGACTATCGATTTGATATTGAACCTCCTTCAACGATACCTATTTCAAACCACCGACAATATTTCGTTAATTACTTTATGAAAGTTACGGAAGCTTCGTACTCGTCAAGTGGTTGACAATTTATTTTCGAAACTTACATTTTCACTTACCAATAATTTTTTATAATGGAGAGTAAAATTCTCTATATTACGAAAATTATTCATTTTCACACAATCGAGTCAGATCATATCCATCGTAATGCGTGTGAGGATGGTAAACTGCCCACCCACCTTGGGAAACATTTTTTAATTGCCGATTTATTTAGAATCATAACTCTAATTTGCCAACTGACCATATTTTGCTGACGTAATTTTTTTAATGGTTGTATATTAAACATATCAAATAAAATTAATTTTAAATTAATTTTTATTAAATAAATTTTATTGTCAAAGATAGGAGAGCGTGTGCTAGAGCATCAGGTCAGAAACGTTTGCCTTCCATAATCCTATTTTTCCTTGCTTTTAGCGTTTTATAGGCAGTTGAACTTTGATATGTACTGGAAATGAGCGAGTTAGTTTCATTTCTGTTGAACTGAAGGTGTAATGTGACTAGTCTAACTGTGGTCTTGCATTTAACCCTAATTAGACCATGGTATCACTAATGTCACCAAAAACATCTCAGGAACTCCACAAGGTGTCACAAGTGTAATCAAAATTTAATTGCAATTTTAAATTGATTAGACCGCAGGATTTTTTGTGGGCTGTTGGAAGTCTTAAAAGAAAGTCATGACGAAAATTTCCAAAGAAATTGGTGAAAACATTTTCAGAATTTTTGAGATACTTAATCATAGTTTTTTGACATTTAAAGACTTACAAAAATTATTAAACAATTAAGCTCCATCCATCAAATTTAAAATTGCAATTTGAATCTAGTTAATGTGCTGACACTTTGGCACAGCTGTGGAATTCATAAGATGTTTGCGGTGACACTAGTGACACTATGGTCCAATTCGAGTTAAACTTTGTTTTTTTTTTCAGTTCTAATCGTTCAAAATCGGAGGTTAATCCTGATTTTTCAAGAATAGATCCTATATATTTATGTTATTTTTTTTTGAGAGGCTGTACTTCCAACTTTGCAGATGTTTTTCTGTCTCCATAGAACTGATATTGGTCAATATGGCTTCTGTACTTTACCAACTGACGAAACCGTGCCCCAAAGACAAGGTGATCGACTTGTATTCCACCGTCATGCCTGTGGGAGAATAGATTGATGATGAAAAGTGTGTTAATGACTAGACGTTTTTTGTTTTTATTTTCAATAACGAACTTTTGGAATTGAGCAAGAATTTTTCTTAATAAACCCCCACCGCTTCTCAGTACGCGGCACTTTCCTTAGATATCATGAACAGATTTTGATGAAATTTGGTATATAGGCTCCATTTGGGGTGTCCCGAAGCTTTTGGTTAGTGTCAGTCAATTTTGACGGGTGAAAAATGGGGGTTGTACTTTTGAAAACGCCCTAGTTCAAAAACCATTGTAATAAAAGTATGGTTTATCAAGTAGATTTAGTAATCGAAAGTAGACCACATCCTAAGAATTTTGACACCAGTCGTTCTCTTTGTGGATGAGTAGATCTTTTGGTTTATTATTTTCAATAATGAACCTTTGGAATCGACCAAGAAAAAAAACGTCTGCCAAGTGGGTGTGGCACATAGCTTCCTCGTATCCATAACCCAATTATACAGATGATCCGATGCATACTAGTTAATCTCAAAACACCGATCTCTAAGTAACTACCACTACCCTCATAGGGGACCATCTACACGCTAATCTGGACAATCCTAGAAAATTTCTTCAAATTCGGATGAAAAATTAAGTGAGTAGATGTATGTGATTAGATCAAAAAAAATACTTAGCCTCGGCTGCGATTCGAACCCGCGACCCCTGGGGGACAGTTGAAGTTACGGCCGTTACAAGGAATTCACGTTTGCGCATGCGCAGTCGCTTCTATCAGTCCGGGGAAGATGGTTTTCATAGGGGACCATCTAAAACCTAATCCACATAATCCCTGAAAATTTCATCGAGATCGGGTGGAAAATGTAAAAGTTATGGCCGTTACAAGGAAATTCACGTTTGCGCATGCGCAGTCGCTTCTATCAGTCCGAAGGTGTTGATTTTCATAGGGGACTATTTAAATACTAATCTGTAACATCCCTGAAAATTTCATTGAAATCGGATAGAAAATGTAGAAGTTATGGCCGTTACAAGGAATTCACGTTTGCGCATGCGCAGTCGCTTCTATCAGTCCGGGGATGATGATTTTCATACGGGACCGTCTGCACACCAACCCGCACAATCCCTGAAAATTTCATTGAAATCGGACAATAACTTCGTATAGTTATGCGCGTTACAAGGAATTCATGACAGACAGACAGACAGACAGACAGACAGACAGACAGACAGACACGGAACCAAAATTGTTCAGGAAGGTCTAAAACGCAAAACGCGAGTGGAAATTTTAATTTTGGAGAACTTTTTTTTTTCGTCCTTGAAAAGTGAAAACAAAGCTTCCGCTACCTTGGTAGACTCGGAAGCAAAATTTTTAACACCCCCTCAAAATTTGATGGTTTACGTTTCAAGGTACGTAGAATCCAAAAATCGAATAAAACGCTGCAAATCATTACACAATGGTTCATTATTCTTTATTTTTCTATATAGATCACTCGTCTGCAAAGCCACCAACCATCCAACATGAAGAACAACATCGATCGCATTTCGGTCAGCTTTAATTTGAAGGGAGATTAGACCTCTTTTGCGATTCACACTCGTGTTTCTGATTCATCGTACGTCCAAACTTTAAATTCACATAGCGAACGGTTTGTCCTACAGAGCTCCGGGTGGTCTCAAAAAATTTTTAAAATTCTATAGAATTTTAAATTGAAGGAAAAACAATACCTTTATATCTAAATTTTTTGAGTTAGGGCGTTTTAAAAATTTCATAATTGATTTTGGAACCCTTAGAAGTGACCTACATCAACCAAAATCTTCGGGGCACAACTAGATCCCAAATGGAGCTCACATACCAAATTTCATAAAAATCGGTCAATGCTAAGTTGCAAAAGTGCTAAGTGCTAAGTTGCAAATTTTTATTCGATTTTTGGATTTTACGTACCTTGGAACGTAAACCATCAAATTTTGAGGGGGCGTTAAAAGTGTTTTTTTCTTGGTCGATTCCAAAGGTTCATTATTGAAAATAATAAACCAAAATTTGGCCGTCCGTCCACCGTACGCCGTACGCGGCACTTTTGCCACTTAGCATTGACAGATTTTGATGAAATTCGGTATGTAGGCTCCATTTGAGGTCTAGTTGTGCCCCGAAGATTTTGGTTGATGTAGGTTACGTCTAAGGGTTCCAAAATGAATTTTGAAATTTTGAAAACGCCCTAACTCAAAAAATTTTGATTTAAAGGTATTGTTTTTTCATCAATTTAAGATTCTATTGAATTTTAAAATTTTTTGAGACCACCCGGAGCTCTATAGGACAAACCGTTCGCTCTCAACGAGAATTTAAGTTTTGGACGTACGATAAATCAGAAACACGAGTGTGAATCGCTAAAGAGGCCTAATCTCCGTTCAAATTATAGCTGACCGAAATACGATCGATGTTTTTCTTCATGTTGGATGGTTGGTGGCTTTGCAGTTCTATAGAAAAATAATAAACCATTCTGTAATAATTTGCAGAGTTTTCTATGATTTTTCAACGACCCTCTAGCCGACTGTGACGTCATAAACATTCGAAACTTTGAAAAATCATAGAAAAAAATCTACTCGCGCTAGAAGGTCGCAATTGGTGTACAAATTCCCAAAATTGGGTCTAGTTTAGATTAAAAATAACAATAAACAGTTGTTCCGACCCGTGCGCACACCCCATTATGATCTTCCCTTAGGAAGACAGCTGATGACGTAGGAATGGCAGTGGGACGAAAATCCTATCCTGATATGGTTGTTTACTTACTTTACTTTTTTAGTACCAACTCCAAAACTCTGCCACATATTCAGTACAGTTGGTACTGGACATTAAAAAAAAAAAAAAAAAAAAAAAATGAAGTGAGAGAGGCAGCTGATTAAACATCTACTTCCTCTAAAAATGGGAGAATGTCGAAAAAGTCATCAAAGAATTTCTGCAAAATCCTTTTTCCTTTTCAGTGAGCGTAAAAGTTGAAAATGAGGGTTAGTTCCCTCCCCGCTGCCCGACACCGTTTACGCCCCACAATTCCTATTTTTAGCTCAGTCGAACTTTTATTCATTCATTGGAAAAGCTAAGCGTTAGAACGCAGGATTTGGTGAGTGAATTGGAACGGAGTGGAATTGGAATGGACTATAACACAAGTTTTTCTCTCGAAAGAATCGCATGAAATACGAAAATTCTTTGTAAACGTGCTGCTGTTGGTTCGGTGATGAATTTTTCAGATTTATTATGAAACATGCTGAAAGAACCTACAGTGTTTTGCATTTACTTCCCTTAGATTATAATTGATGCGGAGGATAAAAAAGCATCAGAATTTTAGCCCGCAGCGCTGGAACACAAAAGAAAAAGAAACAAAGAAAATGAAAAACATATACATTTAGTTCCCACGTTGTGCTAGTGTGATATTCTTGTAAATTATTAAGTAATAATTAATTAATTACAATGGAAAGCCGATGTGTAGAACTTTTCAGACCTGATCTACTTTTGGGTTTTCCAGATGGTAAGTTCACATCGTTGAACCATTAGTGTCTCTTGAGTTACACGTCTTTATCTAGTAATACTCGTAATTCAACCAATCAAAAGGCTGGATTCACGTGATCTACCTCCTACCTGATCCACTCCTATGAAAAGTCTGTTAGGTTCAATGCCAGTTTCTCACCATATTGTCCTCTCAAAAAAAAAAAAAAAAAAAAAAAAAATCATTTCCAACCCTCCAAATGTAAGGAGCTACTAGTGCTGATAGTAGTAATAGTAGTGCTGATAGTAGCCAGTGCGCTTGCGCAAACGTGAATATCCTTGTAACAGCCATAATTTGTACAGCTTCCCATCCGATTTCGATGAAAGTTACAGGATATGAGCGGATTGACGTGTAGATGGTCCCCTATGAGAGTAGTGCAAGGTACTTAGAGATTGATGTTTTGATATTCGTTGCGTTGCATCAGATCATCTATACTTGGCAGACGTTTTTTATTTAAAAAAAAAAGTTTAATGTTTATTTAAAATCGAAAGTGTTTGAAAAACTGTGTTATACCTACCTAATTTTCCTCTACTTAAGTAGGAATACTTAATACCCCCAATCTTTCTTTTCAAACTCAACGATATCGAAAATACCCTACATAAATAGCTCCATTAAAATCCCGAGAGGAAACACAATGAATTACCTCGGTGCTACTCCAGTTGCATCAAATAGTTGATTTTAGAGTAATATTACTTGACAGAAACATAATAATTCAGTTTTTTCTTCATCCTGTAAAATGTCTTTTCCGGTAGATAGGGGTATTGATTCTCAAGAGTCGCTATATTACATCACAGAAAAGCTGGATTAGTTTTGGTAATCATACAGTCTTGTCTTGAACTTGTCGATGTAGTTATGAGAAACCAAGCCAGTATGATCAAGAAACATTCTATTTTAAGCTCTCAAAACGCTGCAAATTATTACACAAACGTTAATTATTTTTCTATATAGATCACTCGTCTGCAAAGAACACGGCTTTGCCATTGTTATCACCAACCAATATGAAGAAAAACATCGATCGCATTTCAGTCAGCTATAATTTGAACGGAGATTAGGCCTCTTTTGTGATTCACACTCGTTTTTCCGATTTATTGTAAGTTCAACCCTTTATTTCTCATGGGGAGCGAACGGTTTGTCCTACCGGGCTCCGCATGGTATCTAAAAATTCTAAAAATTCAATACTATCTTAAATTGATGGAAAAGCAATACTAGTATGTCAAATTTTTTTCGATTTAGGACGTTTTCAATATTTCAACCCTTGGAAGTGACCTACATCAACCAAAAGCTTCGGGGCACAACTAGAACCTAAATGGAGCCCAAAAACCAAATTTCATCAAAATCGGTCCTTGCTAACTGAGGAAAGTGCCGCGTACGGCGGACGGACGGCCAAATTTGTATTTGATTTTTGGATTCTACGTATCTTTAAATGTAAACCAACAAATTTTGAGTAGGGGGGTCAAAAACATTACAAAAAAAAAAAAAAATAAAAAATAAATAAACCAAAATTAAAGAAAACCCAAACCCTCAATTTTAACAGAATGTATACAATTATTGCCGCTGCCAAAACTACTAAATCTGAATGAGATAAACAAACTTTAAAAATTAAAATTGAATTGATTGAGCTGCCTTCGAAAAATTTTAAACTAGGAAAATCTCATGATTTGGCAGTTACATGTGGTGGTGGTGGTGGGGGGGGGGGGTTGAAAGAGGGGCAAACAGGCTGTGATTCACAGAAATCGAAAAAAAGCTGATAACAAGAGCGCCTGGGATATTTTTTACCCCACTGTGTCAATAAAGGGTTAATTATGAAACATGGGGAAAAGAAATCGATAGTATTTTGCACGTATTCTCTTTTGAGTACGAGGAGGTTTCAAATTGATGTGGAAGGTGAAAAAGGCTCAGCAATTCAGACCACAGCGTTGGAACAAGGAAGAGGAGGAGCGTGAAAGCCGATTCTGTCATCAGCAGTTTCTCGAAGATCAGGGCAGGACGAATCTTCGCCCGAGTCGACTATTAATTCGTTCACGGACCATGGAGAAGCTGTTCAGTAGACAACATTAGTGGTTGAGTGGTTGGCGGGTCTGACTTTGTAACAGTTTCCTCTATTGAGCGGGAATCTCTGCTCCGAACCCTCTGTAACAATATTTGCCCTTTCAACCTTCGTCTTCCCTTACAGACGCTGGTGTCCGTACTTGGTTGACCTTCGGAATCTAATTTTCTCAACATGGTCTCTTACGTCGGTGTTTTCCTCTCTTTTACCTTTGAAACCTTACAACTCGATTTGTTGCGACTGCTTTGGTGATAATCTCCAGTTCTCCTTTGTATTTTGTAGCTTGTATCTATGAGGTACCTCAATTCAGAGCTCCAAACCGCGTCCGTAGATTTGAACAATAGTCAAAGCCACAGCTTACCAAATCAGCCAGTGAATGCTTCTAGTTCTGTAAGAATTCAACGAAGAAGAAAACTCACAATTTAGTGTCGAGAGACGACTTATTGCTCCCGACTCTACGATGGTGGCGGTAGCATTATTTTCACTTTTCAAGGTAAAAAAAAACTGTTCTCTAAAATCAAATTTCTTTTCTTGTTTTATGTTTTGTACCTGTACCTGTAGGCTCCATTTGGGGTCTAGTTGTGCCCCGAAGATTTTGGTTGATGTAGGTGACTTCTAAGGGTCGAAAAATGAATTTTGAGATTTTAACTCAAAAAATTTTTGATATGAAGGTATTGTTTTTTTCATCAATTTAAGATAGTATAGAATTTTTAGAATTTTTTGAGCCCAGGCGGAGCTCTGTAGGGCAAACCATTCGCTCTCCACGAGAATTTAAGGGTTGGACGTACGATAAATCAGAAACACGAGTGTGAATCGCAAAAGAGACCTAATCTCCGTTCAAATTGTACGTTTTCACCTGAACTCCTCTAAGTACTACTATCTAGGTATAAAGGGGGTTCCCCCTATTCTCTGGCAATGGTGGGTGCGCCTGATTTTTTTTTAAATTTTTAATCGAAAGTAGACCTCATCCTGAGAATTTTGACACCAGCCGTCCTCTTTTTGGATGAGTAGATCTTTTTCTATGATTTTTCAAAGTTTCGAATGTTTCTGACGTCACACCATGTGCGGGACCCCCCAGCCCATTGTGACGTCATAAACATTCGAAACTTTGAAAAATCATAGAAAAAGGTCTTCTCGCGCAAGAAGGTCGCGGTTGGTGTCACAATGCTCAGAATGAGGTCTCGATTAGATTAAAAATAACAATAAAGAGTTTTTCCGACCTATGCGCACACATTATTGGTGCATTTTGATGATTCCAGCAGCAATCTTTTAGTTTTTCAATTCCCTAAGTAGATGCACTAATAAATTTCAAAAATCCTTGAAAATTTTAAATTTAGGTACAACTTCTCACTTTTACTTTTGGAATTAGACAAGTGCGTTGGTGTAGGATTATAAAAATAAGAAGAACACCACAAGAAACATGAAAATTGGATGATTATTTCTTAAGAAAATCTGATTATAAAAACAATTTTGATTCTGATTATAAAAACATTCAAACAATAAAATAAAAACAAAAACAATACTAAAAATCATAAAAAAAAATATAAATATAAAAAATTCTGTTTATAAAAATAAGAAGAACACCACAAGAAACAAGAAAATTGGATGATTATTTCTTATGAAATAATAAATATTTATTATGAAAACTGACCTGCTATGAGATGGCTGGGGGATTGGAGAGGCACTGGGGGTGGCAGTGTTCTCCTTCTGACGGTGGTGCGCTTGGGGTGGGTGGGAAGGGTCAACCGAGCGCCGGTTCGTCAGAGATTAAACTAACCCGGAACGAGGAAGACTGAGACAGCCTTAATGGTGGAAGTTGACGAAACTTCCGGCTGGAAAGCTTTGCTACAGTACCTTTAGAATCGTTAAGAATGGAGATTCTAGGCGGGTGAATCTCCGTGATTTGCATGACTTAATGCCAGCTAAAGCATTCCATAAGCTGAAACCTCGAATCACTTTAATTGTGGCTCAATTTAAAAATTGCGAATCATTGCAAATAAACCAAGTGGGTGTGACACATATCTGAGCTGATCTAAAAACATTAAGTTATTTCTAAGTATAAAGGGAACCATCTACGCGCCAATCCGCAGAATACCTGAGAATAACTATCGGACAATAACTTCTTATAGTTTTTCCCGTTACCAGAATTTCGTAACAGACACTCATACACACAAGACAAGGAACAAAAATTGACAAGTAAGGCCTAAAACGTAAAACGTGAGTGGAAATTTTGATTTTGGAAGGAATTTTATTTCCAATCCTAATAAGTAGAAACAAAGCATCCGGTATCTTGGTAAAAAAGAAGTCGGTCAAAAAGCGAAGCTGATTCGGTTATTAATTATATACGATCAGACTGTCTGACCACTTCGTTAGAGGGGCCTTCTGAACAAGATGAATGGTTGAAGATGAAACAGAATTGGTTGCAGTTGGTACAATGTAAGGAAGTTATTGTCGAAGAAAATGTAAGGATTGGAGTATCTCTGTTGTCCATTGACATTTGTTTGAATCGCTACTCTTGGTAGCGACCTGTTATCAGATGTTTCCAACGGAGAGAAATAGGCCAAGTTTCATACTATTATGCTGAAGAACTGAAGCCATTATTATGATTAGGAGATTTTCGGGAGAAAAGCATGGACAGTAATTACTGGGACAATTCAAGTGAAGTCATTTATTACCAAGTACTTAAAAACCTAGTAATAGCAGGCAAAAACAAATAGTAGTTTCGTGAAAAAAAATTACGGTTAGGATTTCATGTACCTATTAGATAAGGTTTTTGAATAGTTAACAGAACTGAAGTGAGCCAGTCAAAAGTGCAGCTTCAACGCTATGGACAGCAAGTACTAATCACTCACTACAGGTAATTCCGAGCCTAGCAAACTGATTAGTAAACCTTCAGGCTGATTTCTAGAAAACAAAATATCGTATTTCCTTCTATCACGCATCATGAATGTGTTGCTACTTGTCCTATTTTATTCTTGACAACCCGGAAAATTTGCTCTCAAGAAGGAAAGGAAATGTCATAACAGTTGTGATGTTACGCAAACACAATTGTTTCGGGGGATTTACTCCGACTAATTTACTTTCTACACGTCCAATCTAGCTTCACTAGGAGGAATCCACAGAGGAAACTCATTAGGGAAACCAATTAACGAAAGTTGATTTAATCAGGGAACATCTGCCAACGGGATAAACAGATGGTCAGTTGGATTCAGTTTGTAATTTCCCTTGGCATTTAAGAGCACTCTGGAGGACGGATTAAACAGAAAACTCAAAGGAAGCAACAGTCGAAATAAAAACTGAAATGCACCGCTCACGGGACGTGGAAATTGCGGTTTTGAAAGCTCCTTTACTCTTTGCATGCTGATGAAGGTTTTCTTAAATCAATCTAAACGTTGCCTCGACCGAATTCTGTCATCAGGTGGTTCTTAGTTAGATCAAAGGCATGTCAAACTTCCTACGAGAAAGACAAATTTTCGCTCTCGGAGAGAGTGAAAAGACCATAACCACTTGTAAATATGGCTGCAGAACGCTATGAGCCAGTTCAATGAAACCGTTTATTTCAGCTTGACCATCTCACGTTGAAAAGCCTCCCTAATGAATGAGGTAGGACCAGGCACTCAGTTCATCTGGGTTTGCCAATAGTCTTATGTATTGTGAGCCCCGGCTCACTGATGCACTCACCCAGTGACGGGGCTGAGTAGCAAACCATCATACTCCCTTCCTCCATTGGGGGCTGGCAGGAGGGAGCGGGCTTAGAACCATCCCCGCTCCCTGACGACCCAACACCACCTTCGGGCGTCCACCACCAGAAGCACTCCTGTCAACATGACGTCAATTTCAACCAATCACGACCAGCCTGGACACCCTGCCTGGATGCCTCGAGCAGGAGGGTGGGGGCTCATGGAAAGAAAGCTGACTACAATGGCGTGAGGTGGCCATTCTGGTCCTTGTCTTTGACGCTATCATCCACGCCCCTTGTACTCAATGCTAGAAACGATTTTCGAACCCCTGAGTGCAAGTAGTGTGAAAACCCCCTTTCAAATTAATTCCGACGAGAGCTCCGAGCCCACGAGTCTTAATTCTGAACAATCCTCCAAGTCTGATCATGCTGGTAAGACCCCCTGGACATCCAGCCTGGACGACTCCCCTTCAACTTCTCAGCACCATTACCGGATTTCCTACGGGCCTTGACGATGTGAGTGTCTAAAAACTAAAGTCTATACATTGGCCAATTGTATGTGTTCAAACTGTGTAGAAAGTAAAACTAGTCAACGATAAATTTAACGAACATTTCAGTCAGAGTCAGTAAAGTAAAGTCAAAGTTGTATGAAGTAGTAAAAGTTGCTGAATATTGGAGAAGAGGAAGGAAGGGGAGTAAAAACACCTTTCATTGTTGTAAAACCATTTATTGCAAATTTGCACTGTTATATTCACATATCATATCTTTTCATTTCGAGTCATTTAACAACATTATTTTAATTAAAAGGTTCCTATTAGTTTTAACCTTGCATTTATTCTTTAATCTACCTGGTTCCCGTAACAGACAGGTAAAATGTGCGCAGCTAGGATATTTGTGCACTTTGTGGACAGTTAGGTTTCTTGTGCACTTCGTGCACAGTTAGGTTTTTAGTGCGCTTCGTGTGCAGCTATACTTTTCGTGCATTTGGTAATTCCCTTCAGGAAAACAACATCAGTCCATCAGACATACACACAGACATAGACACACTCAGTGATCTAAGAGTAACTAGGCCCTTCAGGTTGAATTTAACTTCAGGAAATTGCACCGACCTTCGAGCCGCTACAGCCATCTACCAGGTAATTATCTACACCTATTTTAAATTTCACTTTCATTGCAAACTAGGTGTAGACATTTTATTTACCTTCACTTATGTCAATATAAACTCTCAATTTATATTTGGTTGGTTTCAAAAGGGGTAAATTTAGAATCAATAATTAGAGACCCCAGGCTTACAGTATGGTGTGTGGATACTATAGTCTACCCATAGTGTGTTGATACTTTCAAAAGGTTCAAAACATCGTTTTTTCAGCAATTGATTGAGATACAGGAGGCCATTCGACAGGGGTGTACATCGTCACCGATGGACCTCTGTGTTGAGCAGTATTTCTGCAGATGCTTGGGAATGTTGAGAGATAGAAATAAGAGTTAAAAGAAGCTGAAGATCGTACAGTACGTAGAGCAAGATGCGTTAGTGAGTCGCAAGCTCTCGTAGACAAGATCAACGCATTGACGGAAGACCTGAGGAGTTCAGTCGTTCAGGCACCTCGGTTTCTTCGTGAATATTTCCTGGGATTCTCAGAATAGTTCAGCCCAGGGGAACCTCATGTAGCTCTTTGCTCTATGCTCTCCATTCGTCCTTCGCTCTCAGATACCGTATTACGTCTGGTCTGTACCATTTTGCGAGTGGAAAGGTGGATGCTTGAAGCTGATAAACCCAACAAGCTTAGATCTTTGAAATGTGGCTTTTACTCAGCATGTTTGATCAAAGTACATAATATGAGTTAGCATTGGCCTCAGGTAGTATCGAAAGAGTGATTTTGACCACAATTGAAAAACAAAAGGTGCCATCGTGTACTTTAAGATGACAGTCACGTGACTTCTCATCTTATATAATAATTATGTAACTTTTTGTGTGCATTATATGGTTTAAGGTTGACACTGAACTCGCAACAGATGTTGTGCGGGACTCACCGGACCCAACTTGACCGAGGGGTCAAGGTTTTGCTTCCGAGTCTACCAAGGTAGCGGAAGCTTTGTTTTCACTTTTCAAGGACGAAAAAAAAAAGTTCTCCAAAATCAAAATTTTCACTCGCGTTTTGCGTTTTAGACCTTTCTGAACAATTTCGGTTCCGTGTCTGTGTGTCTGTCTGTCTGTGTGTCTGTCCGTCTGTCATGAATTCCTTGTAACGCGCATAACTATACGAAGTTGTTGTCCGATTTCTATGAAATTTTCAGGGATTGTGCGGCTTGGTGTGTAGACGGTCCCCTATGAAAATCATCATCACCGGACTGATAGAAGCGACTGCGCATGCGCAAACGTGAATTCCTTGTAACGGCCATAACTTCTACATTTTTCTTCCGATTTCAATGAAATTTTCAGGGATGTTACAGATTAGTATTTAGATGATCCCCTATGAAAATCACCACCTTCGGACCTATAGTAGCCACTGCGCATGCGCAAACGTGAATTTCCTTGTAACGGCCATAACTTCCACATTTTCCACCCGATTCCGATGAAATTTTCAGGGATTATGTGGATTAGGTTGTAGATGGTCCCCTATGAAAATCATCATCCCCGGACCAAAAGAAGCGACTGCGCATGCGCAAACGTGAATTACTTGTAACAGCCGTAACTTCAACTGTCCCCCAGGGGTCGCGGGTTTGAATCCCTGCCGAGGCTAAGTATTTTTTTGATCCAATCACATACACCTACTCACTTAATTCTTCATCCGAATTTGATAAAATTTTCTAAGATTGTCCAGATTAGCGTGTAGATGGTCCCCTATGAGGATAGTGGAAGTTACTTAGTAAGTAATCTGCCACAGTGGTCCAGTTTTTCCCGCTTTCCAGCATCTTTCCTATGACCGCCTCCGGGGTTAATGTGTCCTGAGCTGCGAGATGCAACCTCTCTCTTAGGCAGTTTCTCTCCCCTGTCCATCACATGCATTCAAAGAATACAATGCGTCATCATCCTTGTTCTCCTGGCAGTTGGGACATTTTGGGGACCTCACCTTCTCCATCTTATGTAGGTAGGCGTAGAAAAGTCCGTGCCCTCAAAGGAACTGGGTTAGGGAGAAATTTACCTCTCCATGTTTCCTCCGTGGCCATGTCTTGATTTGAGGGATCAGCATCGCAGTCCATCTGCCTCTGGTTTCTCCTGTCCATATATCTGCCATATTTCCATGGTGAGCTCTCTCTCCTCTTTGGCAATCGGGATCGCTCTCCTTGATATCTCCTATCGAACATTCTCTTTCTTTCTGTGGCCATGAGATGAATGGGGATCACTCCTGCAAGGACTAGTATGGCTGGTTCTGAGACTGTTCTGTAGGCACAGGCTCTTGCGAAGTGCTCCTCTACGTTGAACTGCGACCATTCGCTGTCGGAGATGTCCTACCTCCATGGCGTCCGCCCACAGCTCCGCCCCTTACAAGAGAATTGACTGCACAACAGTCATCATCAGTCGTCTCTTGCATCGTTTGGGACCATTTATGTTTCTCATACGGTGACATAGGCCAGCTGTTTAGGGGTCTTCCGAGGGGTCAAGGGTTGGATGTGTCTTTTGGGTTGGAGGTTCTATTCCTCCATATTAGCGAGCTACTCAGTGACACGAAGCACTGCAGAAGTTGGATCGGAATTAGAACTAATCCAATCCAACTCTGGACTTTACGAGCTTTTGAATGAGAACAGTGGAGACCAAAACTCCCAGGTTCTAGAAATTTTTATTACTAAAGAAGCTCATCATTCACTGAAGCGACCAACGTTCATATTCAAATAGGATAAGTATTATTTAGCCCTCTCGTGGATAAGAAAATGAAATGACTGTATTTCCGAGTACGTAAACCGCGAGAATATAAAAATAACACAATTGGGTCTGATAACATCGTTTTACGGAGGACTTAAGTTTATCTCAACATCGCCAGTCTTTTTTTGAGGCAGCCAACCGTTTTTCCCTTTGAGAGATAACCGTAGGTTTAGAAGATTGCAAGCGCCTGTCCTGTTGTTTCGCCTAAGAGGCATTTTGCAGTCGGAGAAAGTGAGGTTAAAGAGCAGCTGCCTCATTTGAGATTCACGCTGCGTCCGGTGAGAGTTCATTTTTTATGGTTTTATCTATTAATGCCGCCAGAGGGGTTGAGAATACAACACCTCCTACCCGACGGCTGTAAAAACAGGAGATAAAATTTTACGAGTAACACGCAATTTTTGGAGCAGTGCTTTGTGTAGAACTGATAAAAACTCCACTTTCAATCTCGTGATACTGTGAAAATAGAACTACCAACCTTATTTCCGTTAAGAACAGAAATGATGGAAAGCGTATGACTCCAAGATTTTTCATTAGTATTAAACAAAATATTTTAGTTAAGATGCAGAGTCTAGCAAAATGAAACTTTGGGGGCTGATAGATAAAACGCTGCAAATTATTACACAATGGTTTATTATTTTTCTATAGATCACTCGTCTGCAAAGCCACCAACCATCCAACATGAAGAAACACATCGGTAGTATTTCGGTCAGCTATAATTTGAACGGAGATTAGGCCTCTTTTGCGATTCACACTCGTGTTTCTGATTTATCGTACGTCCAAACCTTAAATTCTCGTAGTGAGCAAACGGTTTGTCCTACAGAGCTCCGGGTGGTCTCAAAAAATTGTAAAAATTCTATAGAATCTTAAATTGAAGGAAAACTTCTTTATATCGAAATTGTTTGAGTTAGGGCGTTTTCAAAATTTCAAAATTCATTTTTGAACCCTATGAAGGGTCTCTATGAAAATCATGGCCCCCAAAATGAAAGTATGTTGTGCGCATGCGCAAACGTAAAATCCTTTCCAACAATATTCAGAGATGTAGCACGTCAGTATCACAACACGTCAATGTAGATTGAATGTCTGTCTGTCTGTGTGTCTGTCATGAAATCCATGCCACAGCCATAACTTCTACATTTCTCATCTCAATTTGATGACATTTTCTAGGTTTGTTTAGATTAAAGTGTAGACGGTCCCCTATGAGGGTAGTGGAAGGTACTTATAGATTGATGTTTTGAGATTAACTACTGCATCGGATCATCTATACAATCGGGTTATGGATACGAGGAAGCTCTGTGCCACACCCACTTGGCAGACATTTTTGAAAATGTCAGAAAAACTCAAATTCAACAAAACTATTATTGACCTTCTTGACGATTATAGATTGAAAATTTCCTATGGAAATAAAAGAGTTTAGTGCAATAAGCCTTTATTTTAGGAATTGTGCACTGGTGAAAATTTCTTTTGCGTTCATAACGTATACAATAGCTGTGGACGCAGTAATTTCAAGAGAATGAAAGCTCCCCGTCAGAATCACCCATCAGTCAATACTAACTATTCACACAATTAATCAAACGTTAACTCGAACGTAAATGGAGTCGTCGGCTCTCCGCCTGGGGCAAGCGAATCAATAGAATTCTACTGTTGCAGCGGCAAAGTTGAAATACTCCACTACCTTCATTCGTCCAAATAAACCCCTGATGAACAGAGGAGTAAAAACGTCTGCCAAGTGGGTGTGGCACATAGCTTCCTCGTATTCATAACCCGATTGTATAGATGATCCGATGCATAGTAGTTAATCTCAAAACATCAAAACGCCAAAACAAGTTAATCTGTAACATACCTGAAAATTTCATTGAAATCGGATGGAAAATGTAGAAGTTATGGCCGTTACAAGGAAATTCACGTTTGCGCATGCGCACTGGCTACTTTCAGTCCGAAGGTGGTGATTTTCATAGGGGACCACTGATCTGTAACATCCCTGAAAATTTCATTGAAATCGAATGGAAAATGTAGAAGTTATGGCCGTTACAAGTAATTCACGTTTGCGCATGCGCACTGGCTACTTTCAGTCCGAAGGTGGTGATTTTCATAGGGGACCACTGATCTGTAACATCCCCGAAAATGTCATTGAAATCGAATGGAAAATGTAGAAGTTATGGCCGTTACAAGGAAATTCACGTTTGCGTATGAGCAGTCGCTTCTATCAGTCCGGGGATGATGATTTTCATAGGGGACCATCTACACACCAACCCGCACAATTCCTGAAAATTTCATAGAAATCGGACAATAACTTTGTGTAGTTATGCGCGTTACAAGGATTTCATGACAGACAGACAGATACGGAACCGAAATTGTTCAGAAAGGTCTGAAACGCAAAACGCGAGTAAAAATTTTGATTTTGGAGTACTTTTTTTTTCATCTTTGAAAAGTGAAAACAAAGCTTGTGCTACCTTGGTAGACTCGAAAGCAAAAAGTTCTCCAAAATCAAAATTTTCACTCGCGTTTTAGACCTTTTTGAACAATTTTGATTCCGTGTCTGTCTGTCTGTGTGTCTGTTATTAATTCCTTGTAACGGGCATAACTATACGAAGTTAGTGTCCGATTTCGATGAAATTTTCAGGGATTGTGCAGGTTAGTGTGTAGATGGTCCCCTATGAAAATCATCATCCTCGGATTGATAGTAGCCACTGCACATGCGCAAACGTGAGTTTACTTGTAACGGCCATAACTTCCACATTTACTACTAGATTTCGATGAAATTTTCAGGGATTATGTGGATTAGGTTGTAGATGGTCCCCCATGAAAATCACAGAGAATTGTTTTCCATAGAGGGATTCATTCATAGAGGGATGGTCTCCTTGGAGAATTTCAATTCCCACCAATTGCAGGTCACCGGTAGCTCAGAGGATAAAGTCTTGATTTGAGCTCTTAAGGTCGCGGGTTGGAAACTCAGTCGAGGCTTAGTATTTTTTTGATCCAATCACATACATCTACTCACTTAATTTTTCATCCGAATTTGATGAAATTTTTTAGGATTATCCAGATTAGCGTTTAGATGGTCCCCTATGAGGGTAGTGAAAGGTACTTAGAGATTGGTGTTTTGAGATTAACTACTATGCATCGGATCATCTATATAATCGGGTTATGGACACGAGGAAGCTATGTGCCACACCCACTTGGCAGACGTTTTTGTATTGTGACTGATCATTTCCTCTACTCAAGAACTCCGATTGGTCAATGCTTTTGGAATGAACTCACTTCTGAGCTGATCAAGGTCTTCGTATGGTCACTATCCGATTCTGACTTTCCCAATAAAATTAGCGCTCCTCCGTTCGGTAGTAACTACCCAACTTCGGGATTTCAATTGAAAACTGGGGAGTAGTTGTTCCACTCGTAGTCCAAGGCCCTTCTTTTCTCAATATAATTTCCCTGCACTTTGAAAGTTTCCTCGATTAAGTGCCTTTCCCGAGAGGGCAGGGGCTTAATCTAGGGAGCTAAGCTGTAAAACCAATAACCAAACTTCGTTCCAGTGTAATAGGGATAGTCAATTCGGTCTAAATTGGGTGCTCAGCAATTTAATCAAGTTTAGCAAGTGAAATCTCTTAGAAGCTCAAAACTAGTTCCACTTTAGCAGGAAATATGGTGAATGAGCAGGGTGGGAGGGTTTTTCACTGGAATGAAAAGGAACGTGAAAGTGCGGGCAGGAGCTTTCTGTTCACAACCTAGATTTGTCGTCTGTATACCTGTGTATATTTTTAATTGAATAAATTATCGTATTGCATAATTGAGCCAAAAGAACGAAAAAATTTCCGGTTAGACAAACTTGTTTGAATGTTGTTTAAAATAGGTGGAATTTCACCTTGATAGATGCTGAAAACTATGTGGATTCACATTGATTTTTGTTACCATGTTATCTAGCCTACAAATAGACGATACTTTCTTTCATACATAAGAAGTCCTCATAATGAAAGATGCTCTTACTCAACTGAACACTGCGAGCAGGAGTGCTTGGATAAAATGGATAAACGACTTGTGATGAGAATTTGATTATGTTCCAAGTAGGTGGTTCCTTTCCATTTTCGATGTCTGGGTCGGTAAAATGACGCTACTGTTGGCTTCTTTCTTTGTGGCATTACGTTAGGAGATATGAGTATTTTATTGTTATAACAGATTGTTTGGTGAGTGGGATGGAACATGACCGATACAAGTTATACCAACATTTATACAGGGTATCCGATAAAGATACGGCCAAACTTCAGGGGTCAATTTCAAAAGTAATTTAACAAAAAGTGCCTCTTATAAATTTTTTGTTAGATGCTTTGTTTTCGAGTTATTTTTTTCAACAATTTTTTATGTTTCTTGAACCTTGTTTCACTAAAATGATGAAACTCCCTTCATGCAAATTCAAATCTAATTACACCGTTGAAAAAAGCATTAAATTTTCCTTGAGACGAGTTACAGTACACATTTACCATCTAGCATCTAGTTAAAATCTAACTAGTACAAATTTGAAACTTTGCAATTTTCGAGTTTTTGACGAAATTCCTAAGAGATTTTTGCACATTTCTTGTTGAGGAAAATCAATGCGGTTATTAAAAAAACATCCTCAAATTTTCACCTTTCCAACAGTATGATTAAAAATGTTTCACAATGAAATTTAAGGGAAAAACGCTGCAAATTATTACACATAGGTTTATTATTTTTTATTTTTCTATATAGATCACTCGTCTGCAAAGCCACCAACCATCCAACATGAAGAAAAAACATCGATCGCATTTCGGTCAGCTTTAATTTGAACGGTGATTAGGCCTCTTTTGCGATTCACACTCGTGTTTCTGATTTATCGCACGTCCAAACTTTAAATTCTCGTAGTGAGCGAACGGTTTGTCCTACAGAGCTCCGCGTGGTCTCAAAAAATTCTAAAAATTCTATAGAATCTTAAATTGAAGGAAAAACAATACCTTTATATCAAAATTTTTTGAGTTAGGGCGTTTTCAAAATTTCAAAATTGATTTTGGAACCCTTAGAAGTGACCTACCTCAACCAAAATCTTCGGGGCACAACTAGACCCCAGAAGGAGCCTACATACCAAATTTCATCAAAATCGGTCAATGCTAAGTGGCAAAAGTGCCGCGTACGGCGGACGGCGTACGGCGGACGGCGGACGGACGGCCAAATTTTTATTCGATTTTTGGATTCTACGTACCTTGAAACCAAGGTACGTGTGTTCCGTGTGTTCGAACGCGGAAAAACGTGAATTTTGGTTTATTATTTTCAATAACGAACCTTTGGAATCGACCAAGAGAAAAAAGTTTATCCCCCTCAAAATTTGTTGGTTTACGTTTCAAGGTACGTAGAATCCAAAAATCGAATAAAAACGCTGCAAATCATTGCTCAAAGGTTTATTATTTTCTGTATAGATCACCCTTCTGTATAGATCACTGGTCCTCCATCAATAGCACCTACCACCATCTGTATTCTCCCTTGACCTTCCCTCTCAAATTTCAGCGTTCAATAGGATTGAAAATGGCTTCGGAGCTCACTCAGCTGATCAGTGATCTGAAGAGTGAAGAAGATCTCCTCGAATGCCGGAGACGCCTCGAAGAGCATTTCCATTCAATAGGAGTAAAAATGGCTTCGGAGCTCACTCAGCTGATCAGTGATCTGAAGAGTGAAGAAGATCTCCTCGAATGCTGGAGACGCCTGGAAGAGCATTTCCATTCAATAGGAGTAAAAATGGTTTTGGAGCTCACTCAGCTGATCAGTGATCTGAAGAGTGAAGAAGATTCTCTCGAATGCTGGAGACGCCTGGAAGAGCACTTCCATTCAATAGGAGTAAAAATGGCTTTGGAGCTCACTCAGCTGATCAGTGATCTGAAGAGTGAAGAAGATCTCCTCGAATGCTGGAGACGCCTGGAAGAGCACTTCCATTCAATAGGAGTAAAAATGGCTTCACGCAAACGTAAAATCCTTTCCAACAATATTCAGAGATGTAGCACGTCAGTATCACAACACGTCAATGTAGATTGAATGTCTGTCTGTCTGTGTGTCTGTCATGAAATCCATGCCACAGCCATAACTTCTACATTTCTCATCTCAATTTGATGACATTTTCTAGGTTTGTTTAGATTAAAGTGTAGACGGTCCCCTATGAGGGTAGTGGAAGGTACTTATAGATTGATGTTTTGAGATTAACTACTGCATCGGATCATCTATACAATCGGGTTATGGATACGAGGAAGCTCTGTGCCACACCCACTTGGCAGACATTTTTGAAAATGTCAGAAAAACTCAAATTCAACAAAACTATTATTGACCTTCTTGACGATTATAGATTGAAAATTTCCTATGGAAATAAAAGAGTTTAGTGCAATAAGCCTTTATTTTAGGAATTGTGCACTGGTGAAAATTTCTTTTGCGTTCATAACGTATACAATAGCTGTGGACGCAGTAATTTCAAGAGAATGAAAGCTCCCCGTCAGAATCACCCATCAGTCAATACTAACTATTCACACAATTAATCAAACGTTAACTCGAACGTAAATGGAGTCGTCGGCTCTCCGCCTGGGGCAAGCGAATCAATAGAATTCTACTGTTGCAGCGGCAAAGTTGAAATACTCCACTACCTTCATTCGTCCAAATAAACCCCTGATGAACAGAGGAGTAAAAACGTCTGCCAAGTGGGTGTGGCACATAGCTTCCTCGTATTCATAACCCGATTGTATAGATGATCCGATGCATAGTAGTTAATCTCAAAACATCAAAACGCCAAAACAAGTTAATCTGTAACATACCTGAAAATTTCATTGAAATCGGATGGAAAATGTAGAAGTTATGGCCGTTACAAGGAAATTCACGTTTGCGCATGCGCACTGGCTACTTTCAGTCCGAAGGTGGTGATTTTCATAGGGGACCACTGATCTGTAACATCCCTGAAAATTTCATTGAAATCGAATGGAAAATGTAGAAGTTATGGCCGTTACAAGTAATTCACGTTTGCGCATGCGCACTGGCTACTTTCAGTCCGAAGGTGGTGATTTTCATAGGGGACCACTGATCTGTAACATCCCCGAAAATGTCATTGAAATCGAATGGAAAATGTAGAAGTTATGGCCGTTACAAGGAAATTCACGTTTGCGTATGAGCAGTCGCTTCTATCAGTCCGGGGATGATGATTTTCATAGGGGACCATCTACACACCAACCCGCACAATTCCTGAAAATTTCATAGAAATCGGACAATAACTTTGTGTAGTTATGCGCGTTACAAGGATTTCATGACAGACAGACAGATACGGAACCGAAATTGTTCAGAAAGGTCTGAAACGCAAAACGCGAGTAAAAATTTTGATTTTGGAGTACTTTTTTTTTCATCTTTGAAAAGTGAAAACAAAGCTTGTGCTACCTTGGTAGACTCGAAAGCAAAAAGTTCTCCAAAATCAAAATTTTCACTCGCGTTTTAGACCTTTTTGAACAATTTTGATTCCGTGTCTGTCTGTCTGTGTGTCTGTTATTAATTCCTTGTAACGGGCATAACTATACGAAGTTAGTGTCCGATTTCGATGAAATTTTCAGGGATTGTGCAGGTTAGTGTGTAGATGGTCCCCTATGAAAATCATCATCCTCGGATTGATAGTAGCCACTGCACATGCGCAAACGTGAGTTTACTTGTAACGGCCATAACTTCCACATTTACTACTAGATTTCGATGAAATTTTCAGGGATTATGTGGATTAGGTTGTAGATGGTCCCCCATGAAAATCACAGAGAATTGTTTTCCATAGAGGGATTCATTCATAGAGGGATGGTCTCCTTGGAGAATTTCAATTCCCACCAATTGCAGGTCACCGGTAGCTCAGAGGATAAAGTCTTGATTTGAGCTCTTAAGGTCGCGGGTTGGAAACTCAGTCGAGGCTTAGTATTTTTTTGATCCAATCACATACATCTACTCACTTAATTTTTCATCCGAATTTGATGAAATTTTTTAGGATTATCCAGATTAGCGTTTAGATGGTCCCCTATGAGGGTAGTGAAAGGTACTTAGAGATTGGTGTTTTGAGATTAACTACTATGCATCGGATCATCTATATAATCGGGTTATGGACACGAGGAAGCTATGTGCCACACCCACTTGGCAGACGTTTTTGTATTGTGACTGATCATTTCCTCTACTCAAGAACTCCGATTGGTCAATGCTTTTGGAATGAACTCACTTCTGAGCTGATCAAGGTCTTCGTATGGTCACTATCCGATTCTGACTTTCCCAATAAAATTAGCGCTCCTCCGTTCGGTAGTAACTACCCAACTTCGGGATTTCAATTGAAAACTGGGGAGTAGTTGTTCCACTCGTAGTCCAAGGCCCTTCTTTTCTCAATATAATTTCCCTGCACTTTGAAAGTTTCCTCGATTAAGTGCCTTTCCCGAGAGGGCAGGGGCTTAATCTAGGGAGCTAAGCTGTAAAACCAATAACCAAACTTCGTTCCAGTGTAATAGGGATAGTCAATTCGGTCTAAATTGGGTGCTCAGCAATTTAATCAAGTTTAGCAAGTGAAATCTCTTAGAAGCTCAAAACTAGTTCCACTTTAGCAGGAAATATGGTGAATGAGCAGGGTGGGAGGGTTTTTCACTGGAATGAAAAGGAACGTGAAAGTGCGGGCAGGAGCTTTCTGTTCACAACCTAGATTTGTCGTCTGTATACCTGTGTATATTTTTAATTGAATAAATTATCGTATTGCATAATTGAGCCAAAAGAACGAAAAAATTTCCGGTTAGACAAACTTGTTTGAATGTTGTTTAAAATAGGTGGAATTTCACCTTGATAGATGCTGAAAACTATGTGGATTCACATTGATTTTTGTTACCATGTTATCTAGCCTACAAATAGACGATACTTTCTTTCATACATAAGAAGTCCTCATAATGAAAGATGCTCTTACTCAACTGAACACTGCGAGCAGGAGTGCTTGGATAAAATGGATAAACGACTTGTGATGAGAATTTGATTATGTTCCAAGTAGGTGGTTCCTTTCCATTTTCGATGTCTGGGTCGGTAAAATGACGCTACTGTTGGCTTCTTTCTTTGTGGCATTACGTTAGGAGATATGAGTATTTTATTGTTATAACAGATTGTTTGGTGAGTGGGATGGAACATGACCGATACAAGTTATACCAACATTTATACAGGGTATCCGATAAAGATACGGCCAAACTTCAGGGGTCAATTTCAAAAGTAATTTAACAAAAAGTGCCTCTTATAAATTTTTTGTTAGATGCTTTGTTTTCGAGTTATTTTTTTCAACAATTTTTTATGTTTCTTGAACCTTGTTTCACTAAAATGATGAAACTCCCTTCATGCAAATTCAAATCTAATTACACCGTTGAAAAAAGCATTAAATTTTCCTTGAGACGAGTTACAGTACACATTTACCATCTAGCATCTAGTTAAAATCTAACTAGTACAAATTTGAAACTTTGCAATTTTCGAGTTTTTGACGAAATTCCTAAGAGATTTTTGCACATTTCTTGTTGAGGAAAATCAATGCGGTTATTAAAAAAACATCCTCAAATTTTCACCTTTCCAACAGTATGATTAAAAATGTTTCACAATGAAATTTAAGGGAAAAACGCTGCAAATTATTACACATAGGTTTATTATTTTTTATTTTTCTATATAGATCACTCGTCTGCAAAGCCACCAACCATCCAACATGAAGAAAAAACATCGATCGCATTTCGGTCAGCTTTAATTTGAACGGTGATTAGGCCTCTTTTGCGATTCACACTCGTGTTTCTGATTTATCGCACGTCCAAACTTTAAATTCTCGTAGTGAGCGAACGGTTTGTCCTACAGAGCTCCGCGTGGTCTCAAAAAATTCTAAAAATTCTATAGAATCTTAAATTGAAGGAAAAACAATACCTTTATATCAAAATTTTTTGAGTTAGGGCGTTTTCAAAATTTCAAAATTGATTTTGGAACCCTTAGAAGTGACCTACCTCAACCAAAATCTTCGGGGCACAACTAGACCCCAGAAGGAGCCTACATACCAAATTTCATCAAAATCGGTCAATGCTAAGTGGCAAAAGTGCCGCGTACGGCGGACGGCGTACGGCGGACGGCGGACGGACGGCCAAATTTTTATTCGATTTTTGGATTCTACGTACCTTGAAACCAAGGTACGTGTGTTCCGTGTGTTCGAACGCGGAAAAACGTGAATTTTGGTTTATTATTTTCAATAACGAACCTTTGGAATCGACCAAGAGAAAAAAGTTTATCCCCCTCAAAATTTGTTGGTTTACGTTTCAAGGTACGTAGAATCCAAAAATCGAATAAAAACGCTGCAAATCATTGCTCAAAGGTTTATTATTTTCTGTATAGATCACCCTTCTGTATAGATCACTGGTCCTCCATCAATAGCACCTACCACCATCTGTATTCTCCCTTGACCTTCCCTCTCAAATTTCAGCGTTCAATAGGATTGAAAATGGCTTCGGAGCTCACTCAGCTGATCAGTGATCTGAAGAGTGAAGAAGATCTCCTCGAATGCCGGAGACGCCTCGAAGAGCATTTCCATTCAATAGGAGTAAAAATGGCTTCGGAGCTCACTCAGCTGATCAGTGATCTGAAGAGTGAAGAAGATCTCCTCGAATGCTGGAGACGCCTGGAAGAGCATTTCCATTCAATAGGAGTAAAAATGGTTTTGGAGCTCACTCAGCTGATCAGTGATCTGAAGAGTGAAGAAGATTCTCTCGAATGCTGGAGACGCCTGGAAGAGCACTTCCATTCAATAGGAGTAAAAATGGCTTTGGAGCTCACTCAGCTGATCAGTGATCTGAAGAGTGAAGAAGATCTCCTCGAATGCTGGAGACGCCTGGAAGAGCACTTCCATTCAATAGGAGTAAAAATGGCTTCGGAGATCACTCAGCTGATCAGTGATCTGAAGAGTGAAGAAGCCTTTGAGCAATAATTTGCAGCGTTTTTTACCCACCAACATTTTTTTTACCTACCAACTTTTTTTTACCTACCAGCTAGGTACTACCTACCACACCATACTGGCTTCACACCTTCATAATCAAGTTTATTAGAAAGAACTAAACGCTTCACACTCGATTGGAAAAATAGTAAGCTTCATATGGAAACTTGATTACTGGTTACGCAGAAGGCAAAACTGTATACAAATCGAAGAAATGAACAGCGATCGCATTTTAGTCCGATAAAATTTGAATGGAGATTAGACCTCTTTTGCGATTCACACTCATGATTCTGTTTTATCGAAGGAAAACCTTCAAGTACTCGTAGGGACCGAACGGTTTGTCCTACAGAGCTCCGGGTGGTCTCAAAAATTTTTAAAAATTCAATACTATTTAAAAATGGTGAAAAAACGATACCTTTATTTCGAGAGTTTTCGAGCTAGGGCACTCTTGAAAATTTCAACCCTTAATTTTCACCCCTTAGAAGTGACTGACATCAACCAAAAGCTTCGCGGCACAACTAGACCTCAAATGGAGCCCATATACCAAATTTGAACCAAATCGGTCCAGTGTTGCTAAGAAAAGTGCCGCGTACGGCGTACGGCGTACGGCGTACGGCGTACGGCGTACGGCGTACGGCGTACGGCGTACGGCGGACGGACGGAAATTTTTTTATTCGATTTTCGTATTCTACGTACCTTGAAACGTAAAACATCGAATTTTGAGGGGGGGTTAAAATTTTTTTTTTCTTGCTCGATTCCAAAGGCTTATTATTGAAAATAATAAACCAAAATTTGGCCGCCCGTCCGCCGTACGAGGCACTTTCTGGTTTTAGCATTGACCGATTTTGATGAAATTTGGTATGTAGGCTCCATTTGGGGTCTAGTTGTGCCCCGAAGATTTTGGTTGATGTAGGTCACTTCTAAGGGTCGAAAAATGAATTTTGAAATTTTGAAAACGCCATAACTCAAAAAATGTTGATATAAAGGTATTGTTTTTCCATCAATTTAAGATAGTATAAAAGTTTTAGAATTGTTTGAGACCACTCGGAGCCCAGCAGGACAAACCGTTCGCTCCCTACGATAATTCAAGGGTTGGCATTACGATAAATCAGAAACGCGAGTTTGAATCGCAAAAGAGGCCTAATCTCCGTTCAAATTTTAGCTGACCAAAATGTGATCTATGTTTTTTCTTCATGTTGGTTGGTGGTAAGAATGGCAAAGCCGTGTTCTTTGCAGACGAGTGATCTATATAGAAAAATTATAAATCTTTGTTTAATCATTTGCAGCGTTTTTTTTTTCAACGAAATCGACGTTTTGATGGGAGGACTCGGAGTTGGATGGTGGTTGGGAGGAGCGGTGGCAGAGGAGACCTCCGAGTCCTCCCATCAAATTGTCGATTTCGTTTAAAAAAATTCACGTTTTTCCGCGTTCAAACACAAATATCTTCCCTAAGTTACATTGTAAAACAATATTTGATTATACCGTTGAAAAGCTGAGATTTTGAGGATGTGTTTGATGAAAACCGCATTGATTTTCCTCAACAGGAAATGGGCAAAAATCTCTTGGGAATTTCGTCAAAAAACTCAAAAATTGCAAAGTTTTAACTTAGTGCCACCTATCTGTCGGTTTAGGGTTAAAGGGGAATATCAAGGGCTTTTACAAATATGCCCAGGATGAGGAATTATCTCAACAGATAGATGGAACCAAAGATGTTAAAAAATTCCTCAAACTCAAAATGCGAGTCGAAATCTCTCGAACCCACCCTGTCCAACATGTCTCTGGTCAATTCAATAATTTTCGATTCTTATTTCTATATTATTCTTTGTCAGAAAGCAATGCTGACTGACTAACTTGGTTGATTTATCTTTGTTTATTTTTTTTTCAGAAAATATTTGGATGTGCTACCCCTTGGTTCTAAAAAGTACTATTGTATTTGAGTACCTACTACGTCTTGAAGTTAGAAGTTCATGAGATTCGATGTAAAGTATAAAACAAGCTTTACTGTGTTTTTAGACCAGTGTTCTGCTCTAAAACACAGGCGGAGGGCGGAACTGTTTCACCCGCTGCTCGTCTTTAAAAACAGGTTCCGGAATGAGCTCCGTCCCTTCCATTGTGATCGGGTCCTGGACGGTATAGCAAAAGAAGGGAGGTGTGTGGAGGGGGGTTTAAGGCATAAAACGGGTATTTTCTTTTATGGAGAGTTATGCCGTTAGTTCAGAGGTTGCGAGGTGGATGGTGGCGGGGCAGAAGCAGAAGCGGTAAGCCGCTGAAAGAGTGAGGAAACAACTCTGCGCGAAAAGAATGAAACAATATCAATTCAGGTCGAAGCGAATACCACCTTTGGGACCTCCCTCTACTCAAAAGAAAGCCCTTTTCCCCCTTCCCTCCACACGTCCTTCCCTCCCTTGAAAAACAATCTCTGTTCGGGCTCCTGTATAGCCCTCGGAATTTTCAGCTTTTATCCGGATCGCACTTCCATAATATAACCCTCGCCCTATGGAAGCGAGATGTGAATACATTGAAAGAATCGGCGATTGTCTGGTACCAGAACTCCATCCTTCTTTCGGATTATAAGCAAAGCTGTTTCCCTTTTTCTTGTTAGTCGATGTTTAACTCCAGGTAAAGTTGCAGTAACTTTCGGCTCAGCTTGTGAACAATGTCAAGTTGTGGTTGGGGATGACGAACCCACGTTGGTTTCAGGACCCTGCAAGCTTCGTCGATTTCCTGTTATGTATGAAGTTACCCTCTTTTTGCTTCCTCGCCAGTAAAGCCAGGGAAGTCTTGTATTTGTTCAGCAGATCGAAAAAACATCTGCCAGGTGGGTGTGGCACATAGCTTCCTTGTATCCATAACCCGATAGTAGTTAATCTCAAAACATTGATCTCTAAGTACCTACCATTATAAAAACAATCAAAAACGCTGCAAATCATTGCTCAAAGGTTTATTATTTTCTGTATAGATCACCCTTCTGTATAGATCACTGGTCCTCCATCAATAGCACCTACCACCATCTGTATTCTCCCTTGACCTTCCCTCTCAAATTTCAGCGTTCAATAGGATTGAAAATGGCTTCGGAGCTCACTCAGCTGATCAGTGATCTGAAGAGTGAAGAAGATCTCCTCGAATGCCGGAGACGCCTCGAAGAGCATTTCCATTCAATAGGAGTAAAAATGGCTTCGGAGCTCACTCAGCTGATCAGTGATCTGAAGAGTGAAGAAGATCTCCTCGAATGCTGGAGACGCCTGGAAGAGCATTTCCATTCAATAGGAGTAAAAATGGTTTTGGAGCTCACTCAGCTGATCAGTGATCTGAAGAGTGAAGAAGATTCTCTCGAATGCTGGAGACGCCTGGAAGAGCACTTCCATTCAATAGGAGTAAAAATGGCTTTGGAGCTCACTCAGCTGATCAGTGATCTGAAGAGTGAAGAAGATCTCCTCGAATGCTGGAGACGCCTGGAAGAGCACTTCCATTCAATAGGAGTAAAAATGGCTTCGGAGATCACTCAGCTGATCAGTGATCTGAAGAGTGAAGAAGCCTTTGAGCAATAATTTGCAGCGTTTTTTACCCACCAACATTTTTTTTACCTACCAACTTTTTTTTACCTACCAGCTAGGTACTACCTACCACACCATACTGGCTTCACACCTTCATAATCAAGTTTATTAGAAAGAACTAAACGCTTCACACTCGATTGGAAAAATAGTAAGCTTCATATGGAAACTTGATTACTGGTTACGCAGAAGGCAAAACTGTATACAAATCGAAGAAATGAACAGCGATCGCATTTTAGTCCGATAAAATTTGAATGGAGATTAGACCTCTTTTGCGATTCACACTCATGATTCTGTTTTATCGAAGGAAAACCTTCAAGTACTCGTAGGGACCGAACGGTTTGTCCTACAGAGCTCCGGGTGGTCTCAAAAATTTTTAAAAATTCAATACTATTTAAAAATGGTGAAAAAACGATACCTTTATTTCGAGAGTTTTCGAGCTAGGGCACTCTTGAAAATTTCAACCCTTAATTTTCACCCCTTAGAAGTGACTGACATCAACCAAAAGCTTCGCGGCACAACTAGACCTCAAATGGAGCCCATATACCAAATTTGAACCAAATCGGTCCAGTGTTGCTAAGAAAAGTGCCGCGTACGGCGTACGGCGTACGGCGTACGGCGTACGGCGTACGGCGTACGGCGTACGGCGTACGGCGGACGGACGGAAATTTTTTTATTCGATTTTCGTATTCTACGTACCTTGAAACGTAAAACATCGAATTTTGAGGGGGGGTTAAAATTTTTTTTTTCTTGCTCGATTCCAAAGGCTTATTATTGAAAATAATAAACCAAAATGTAGAAGTTAAGGCTCTTACAAGAATTGTACTTTTGCTCATACACACAAAATACTTCCATTTTGGGGGCCACGATTTTCATAGAGGACCATCTACACGACAACCCGTACAATCCCTGAAAATTTCATCAAAATCGGATGAGAAATGTAGAAGTTATGACTGTGGCAAGGATTTCGTGACAGACACACAGACAGTCAAACACGGAACCAAAGTCGTACAGGAAGGTCTGAAACGTAAAACGCGATTGGAAATTTTGATTTTGGAGAAAAAATTTTTTAACCTTGAAAAGTGAGAACAAAGCTTCCGCTACCTTGGTAGACTCGGAAGCAAAATGTGTGTCTCTCAAGATTAAATTGCATTTTGGAGCTTTTCCGCCAAAATTGTCTGTTTATAGTCAAATGTTTATCCCGGACAATTAATGCAACTATGGTCCGATTTTGATGGAATTTGATGGGTTTATACGGGTTAGCCCCTAAAATTACATCGCCATCTGATTACGTTTCTTTCAACAACCCTCCTGACTATCTCGAAAAGAGAGAGTTTGGTGTGCCCCAAAACAAAAAATGAAGCTGGCTATAAACTGGTGGTCTAGCTCGACATTTTTAGTCAATTCAACGAAAAAATGAGCTTCCGAAATGAACCTTCCTCTCGAGAGAACCAACTCAAAATGTTGATTTCAACTGTCAAGCTCGACATTTTGAGTAATTTCAATGAAAAAATCAGCAAATTATTACACAAAGTTTTATTATTTTTCTATATAGATCACTCGTCTGCAAAGAACACGGCTTTGCCATTGTTACCACCAACCAACTTGAAGAAAAACATCGATCGCACTTCATAATGCAAATGACGCAGCTAGCATTACAACCACAATTCAGTAATCATGAGAAGATCTTCCTGCCAGAATTTCATTTCGATAAACCTGACGGGGCTCTACGGTCATTGGAGGAAAAGTCAGTGGATGGTGATAGTCTCTTTCTTGCATTAAATAGCTTCATGAAGAATAATGCATCAAGTTAACTTTCCCTCGTATCACTGGAATTTTAGGCGTTATTTACCTATTTCACGATGCTACTGCGATATGCTGTCCAAGGGTGCTTATCATTCATTTTAGTCAGAAAATTGTGTCATCTAGGTATGACCTCCACTACGGTTTGGTGGTGATCCATTCTCCTATCAAATATGAATGCCTCCAAAACAAGGCATGTCCGTGAAAAGCTAATTACTAATTAGTTAGGTGACTATAAAAGAAGGGTAGGCACATTAATAGATCCAGACCCACATTGGCCTTTCATGAATATTCATGTAAACTTCTCTCCAAGGGCTCTTTCCCCAATATAGCCTTTCCTTCGAAACCCGTCCCCTCCAGTCTTAATTACGCCTTTCATTAGTTGCTTTTCATTTTCAGAATTTCTGTGCCATAAAACACCGCTCAAAACCTCGAACCTAGCTCTGCAATGGCTTTATTATTCTTTCTAAGTGAACCGATCTGTGTATTAGCTTTTTGAGGGCCGGGAAGTTTAAGTGGTAATGGAGCCATGGAAAACCTGGGGTTAAAAACTAATTATAATTCACGGCCGTTAATGGCCTGAAGTTCTGTATACTTGAGGTCCTATAAGTTCTTTGCTCAAGTTCTTTATACTTGTTGTTCCGGATAACTAAAACGAAGGAAAATGAAAGGATGGATAAGAATTTTAATGGTGATTTCCTACCTTATGTTCGAGAACAACACCAGGCGAGCGAGTTACCTACTGTGAAGAACCAGTTGTATTTAATTTCGATGGTCGGTGGTTCAAAGCGAGGGATTTCACTCACAAGCATTCACCTCGATTCCGACTCTCAATTTGGTTCTCGCAAAGCGTAATGGAATACACGTGGGTTAAATGATTGTGCAGCGTTCAAGGTCATAGCTATCTGAGAACTGACTTCACTCAAAGTATGAAAGATGGATCCATAACGATTTGAACGAATTTGAAATCAAAGTATAATTCTTTCATGTCATCGTTATGATAGGGAATCGTGGGCCGATTCCAAGTAATTCACATCATGATAATGATACTGTGTTATAGGTGGTTTAGTACCAAATATTGATCAGTTATAGCAAAGAAATGGTGTAGTAAGGAGGTCAGCTAGCGGTGGCAGGATATTCCTTAGATTGGGGTAGTATGAATTCTACTCAGTATCTACCCGTGGACAGCTCATCAAGATTGAATTTATACGGGAGATTTCAATTTGCTTCTACGCAAGTAAGTACGAGTAAGACAGCCCTTTGAGTTTAAGAACAATGCAATAGTTACTTGGACTACAAACTCTGTTCAGTACCTGTTCCACACGGCAAAGACAGCCCATTTATTTAGGGAACAATGTATACAGGGTGTCTCATAAGTAACGGACCACTCTTTCTATTTCCGTTATTTGTGTGAGAATCAAAAAACTTGTCGATATAACCTCCCCTTCTTTTTTTGCAAAAAATACGAACATCACATTTTCCGCGTCGCGCATGCGCGCAGTGTGCCCCAATTGTTTTTCCTATTGAAACTCCCCATTTTTTGCAGATTCGGATTCTACGTCAAATTTTATGAACATTTCGATTCGACAAATTTTTTTTTGAACGCGCACAGCCCGCTAAACGGGCACTCAAAGATGATCAAGCCAGGGATTGTGCCAAAATTGAGATGAAGGTAGACCTCAAGTGTGGCACATCACTTAGCCCTGTTTTTGTACGTTGAATCTCGTGGTGATATCCCTTTCTTGATTTGGTTTAATTTTATCGCATTTACAGTAGAAAACGTCAATTTTGAGGTAGAAATCATCGATTTTCCGTGGAATCTTTTCCGAATATCGTTTCCTTCTCGAGTTATCTCTCCTCTGACACCGTTTAATAAATTTTACAGTTTTTTTAGACTTCATTGGGATTGATTCACTACCCTACTTGAGAAAATCGATGATTTCCACCTCAAAAAGTGACTTTTTTGGCTGTAAATGCGGTAAAATAAAACCAAATCAAAAAAGGGACTTCACCACGCGATTCAGCGTTGAAAAGCAGTGCTAAGTGATGTGCCACACTAGAGGTCTACCTTCATCTCAATTTTGGCACAATCCCTGGGTTGCGTGAGCGCTCGCTGAGCGGGTTGCGTGCGTTCGGAAAAAAAAAGTTGCCAAAGTGAAATATTCATAAAATTTAACGTAAAATCCGAATCTAGAATGAAAGACGCTGCAAATCATTGCCCAAAGGTTTATTATTTTCTGTATAGATCACCCTTCTGTATAGATCCCTCCCTACCAACCGTAGGTACCTACTACCTACTAGGCCATTTTAGAAAATTTCAACCCCAACTACCAATCAAATGGAAATGAAGGGTTGAAATTTTCCAAAATGGCCTAGTGGGTAGTAGGTACCTACGGTTGGTAGGGAGGGATCTGTACAGAAGGGTGATCTATACAGAAAATAATAAACCTTTGGGCAATGATTTGCCTACGATTTACCAACTTTTTTTAACCTACCAACCATTGGTAGGTACTACCTACCACACCATACTGCCTTCACATCTTCACAATAATATTTATCAGAAAGAACTAAACGCTTCACGCTCGATTCGAAAAATAGAGAACTTCAAATGAGAGTTTGATTACTGGTTGCTCAGAAAGCAAAACTGAATACAATCCCTCCCTACCAACTGTAGTTACCTACTAACTACTAGGGCATTTTTGAAAATTTAGGACGGAACATTTTTTTATTGGATTTTCGGATTTTACGTACCTTGAAACGTAAAACATCAAATTTTGAGGGGGGAGTTGAATTTTTTTTCTTGCTTGATTCCAAAGGCTTATTATTGAAAATAAAAACCAAAATGAGGGGTTCTATTTGAAAAAACAAAGTTGGTGCACACTGCGCGCATGTGATGTTCTAATTTTTTGCAAAAAAATAAGGGGAGGTTACTTCGACAAGTTTTTTGATTGAAAGTTAAAATGAGAAAGTTTGGTTTAAAGTTTGAAAGTTTTTTGGTTGAATTGACAAGGTTTTAGGGTGTTTAGTACAATGACAACAGGATAGTTACATAAGAGTATTATACCCTCAAGACTTTCCACCAGACTGTTTGTTGGGCCTCAGGGAGACGAATGCTTATAGGAGTTTCCCACTTCTGCGTTTGGGAATTCCTCGTTGATTTGGAGTTTCCAAGGGAGGAAGTCTGGCTGGTGTAAGTTCCATCGCTTGGTCTTTTACTTTTTACACTTACTATAATTATAATATGTAAGCTGGGTGGTTTTTCACATATGTTTTTGTAAACTAATATTTTTAAAACTTTATACCGTCCCAATTCATCAATAATCAACCCTAATCATTATGCTTAATCACATGAAAACCAGATTAGGAAAACATCCAACGTTCTAGGTCGAGGGTGTTTAACGTAGGAACTTCAACTTATTCACGATATTTCAGTGTAGAACAGAACTGATTGAAGGAGATGTGAGCATGAACGGTTTTGTCGCTATGGGATCACCCATTGTTGACAGAATCTCGGTGGAACTTCCATTCAACTTCTCGAGTTTGAAGGCTTAATGATAATTGAACCTTTGTCAAGGGGCAAGTTCGTGGATTATCGTTTAACTCTGAATTACTTTGGTGCTCGCCAAAGGGATGTGTGATTACAGGAGTAAGTTTGAGCCTCTATGTTAGGTTCCTACATTATCGTAGGTATATCAGTAACTTCAACACTTCGGGGTGAAAGACGTCGCATTTTAGAGCATAATATAATATTAATACATGTAATAATGTAATGATACCTAATGTACCTAATATTATTACATTTCCATCTCAAATGGACCCTCTGGTGAACACATTTTCGACAACGTGATCAATTTCATGTAATCAGAAGCGCACGTACGATATTATAGTACATACTAGAGGTAGGTATAGAACTGGTGCATCACAATCAGATGGGGAATACAAATAGACCAGGAGGACTATTGTGCCTGGTAAAAGTTTCATCGTCCTTGAGGCGTTTCAGACTGAGTATCTTGAAGGAGGGAAATGAAACCATCTTGAGATTACTCCAACATCAATCATGTAATTCATAGCTAAATAACCCTAATTGAACCAAAACAATTCATCATAGATTTCTGGGAAAATTTTGGTCATAATTTCATTTTAAAACTTCCAATAGCTCACAAAAAAAGTTTCAAAAAATTCAATTTAAATTTAAAATTGAAATTTAGTTACTCTGGTGACACTTTGGGGCAGCTGTGGAATTCCTAAGATTTGGTGTCACCAATGGTACCGTATTAGTACTATCCAATGTTTTTGTAAATTATGTTTAGTAATCAAGATACAAAGGACAAAAAATGCTCCATCCAACGACAAAATAATAAAATAAAAACCTTTTTAACAAAAAAATGGACCGACCTCAAAAATGATGTCTGTAAACACCAAAAAGGGAAAAGTAATTCTCTCAGCAAATACATACTTGATGTAGTAGGTTGTTGGACATAGATATCTAGTCAACAGATGGTATGTTGGAATACCAACAATTATTTTCAGTGTGATTCACACTTATTGTCACACTCATATCCTCCATCATACGATAGCAGTGACATACTGCCCAATAGTTTTGGAACTCTTATATCTACTCGTATTCATGTTTTGTATGGCACGATCGACGCATGTTGTAACACTCACCAGATCATGTGAGTAGTACTTATAAACCACAGCGTATCCAGACAGGTAGGTAGGTACGCATTGAAGTCGCCGCCGTGCCCATCTGTAGACACAAACTTACTACCGATAAATTATTCGATGATCTGGTTACCGTTGAGTTAAAATGTGCTCCCCAAACTATCAGGTACCTAGTACGTCTCTGCTGCCATATGAGTACGATAGTAAGTGTGAACCTCCCTAGGAATGGTTGTGACTAGTATTTTGGGACTTTATTATTACATGAGACTTTATTATTATATTGGTGGACATATTGTAATGTAGCTACATACCTTCGGAAGCGTTGTTACCTAATTAGCTATTTACATTCATACTCAGTGTGGAAGCATGTTCGTAGTATGAGAGGTATGTATATTTGCGAAAAAGAATAATATGTTGGTAAGTAGAAGATCTATAAGATGTTCGTGTCTACAGATGGGCACGGCGGCAACTTCAATGCGTACCTACCAACCTGTCTGGATACGCTGTGGTTTATAAGTACTACTCACATGATCTGGTGAGTGTTACAACATGCGTCGATCGTGCCATACAAAACATGAATACGAGTAGATATAAGTGTTCCAAAACTATTGGGCAGTATGTCACTGCTATCGTATGATGGAGGATATGAGTGTGACAATAAGTGTGAATCACACTGAAAATAATTGTTGGTATTCCAACATACCATCTGTTGACTAGATATCTATGTCCAACAACCTACTACATCAAGTATGTATTTGCTGAGAGAATTATTTTTCCCTTTTTGGTGTTTACAGACATCATTTTTGAGGTCGGTCCATTTTTTTGTTAAAAAGGTTTTTATTTTATTATTTTTCCATTTTATATTATTTTTTATTTTTCACTTTTCAGTGGTCCTCAATATAAATCTGAAATTAATTTACCCGCAGTTTTTCGAACAGTTTTAGTAATCACAGTATTACTAAAACTGTTTGAAGAACTGCGGGTAAATCATTTCAGTAAGGTGAACCAGAAGCCGTAGGGTGGACCACATTCTGTAATCTGGATCAGTTTCCATACATATAGATGAGATTCCATTTTAGGATCAGTTTCAGGAGGTATTTGGTTCACTTGCCTACTTACCAATCTACTCTCTTATCCCCTAACTGGTCGACTTTGTTCATAATTGCTAGGTACTTGGTAGTTCTGACAACACAATTCAACAACACAACCATGACATGATTGACGAGGGAGCTACGTGCTACATCCACTTGGTAGAAAACCCTCTCATCACCTAATTTTACTATATACCTACCTCATATTTGGTAGGTACTGCACTATGCAGTTCTGACGATGTACTCTACTATTACCTACCTAATCATGTTATCGGTGATGAGGGGGCTATGTGCTACACCCACTTGGTAGAATACCCTCGCATCACCTAACTGTACTATATAATTCATATTTGGTACAGCACTATGCAGTTCTGACGATGTCCTCTACTATTACCTACCTAATCATGTTATCGGTGGTGAGGGGGCTATGTGCTACACCCACTTGGTAGAATACCCTCTCATCACCTAACTGTACTATATACCTCATATTTTGTACAGCACTATTCAGTTCCAACAATCTCCTATATGGCATCCTCCCTCCTACCCAACTATGTTATGGATGGCGAGGACGCTATGTGCTACACCCACTTGGTAGAATACCCTCTCATCACCTAACTATACTATACACCTCATATTTTGTACTGCACTATTTAGTTCCAACAATCTCCTATATGGCATCCTACCTCCTACCCAACTATGTTATGGATGACGAGGAAGCTATGTGCTACACTCTCTTGGTGGAATAGGTACCCTCTCATCACCTAATTGTACTATATACCTACCTTATATTTGGAACTGCACTATACAGTTCCGACAATCTCCTATGCCATTACATAGCCAACTATGTTATGGATGACGAGGAAGCTATGTGCTACACCCACTTGGTGGAATAGGTACCCTCTCATCACCTAATTGTACTATATACCTACCTTATATTTGGAACTGCACTATACAGTTCCGACAATCTCCTATGCCATTACATAGCCAACCATATTATGGATGACTAGGAAGCTATGTGCTACACCCACTTGGTGGAATACCCTCTCATCACCTAATTGTACTATATACCTACCTTATATTTGGTACTGCACTATTCAGTTCCGACAATCTCCTATACCATTACATAGCCAACTATATTATGGATGACTAGGAAGCTATGTGCTACACCCACTTGGTGGAATACCCTCTCATCACCCAATTGTACTATATACCTACCTTATATTTGGTACTGCACTATTCAGTTCCGACAATCTCCTATACCATTACATAGCCAACTATATTATGGATGACTAGGAAGCTATGTGCTACACCCACTTGGTAAAATACTCTCTCATCAAATAACTGTACTACATACCTCATATTTAATAGGGCACTATGCAGTTCTGACGATGCCGTCTTCTATTACCTAATCATGTTATCGGTGATGAGGGGGCTATGTGCTACACCCACTTGGTAAAATACCCTCTTATCACCAAATCGTACTACATATCTCATATTTGGTACGGCACTATGCAGTTATGACGATCTCCTATACCATTACCTACCCTACTATTTATGAATGACGAGGGAGCTATGTGCTACACCCACTTGGTAGAATACCTAACTAACAGTACTATAATTATCGCTCATACTTGGTATAGTCCAGTCAAATTAGCCAAAAAAGGGGGGGGGGGGGTTTGCATTAATTCCGGACAAAGCGAAACTTTTATGGGTGACTTGTGGGTGCCTATGGAACATGTTTTTAGTATATTCTACTAGATTCTCCTTGTGCTAACTTTTTGGTGCCCGAAAAACCGCGATTTTTCGGCACTTGTTTCAGTTTTTTGCCTATAACTCGTACACGATGCATCCTACGGAAAATTTTACTCCTTTCTTTATTAAACAGGATGAATTTCTGCGTCGAATGACCACCTGAAACGTTAAGATCAGTTCAGCCGTTTGGCCGAAATCGATCGTTGAAGTTTGGCGATTTTTCCCAAATTGGTTGAAAAATGGGTTACGCTCAAGTTTCAAGGCCTGTACATCAACAACGGCGTATCCAACCAAAAAATGTCACATAATCAAAGTTGTAGAGAATCAAATTTTGTGTAAGAAAAGCATCCCCCCTTCCTCCCCCCTCCCACCCGCCCCTACCAAATGATAGAATAACGAAACAACTTCTGAGTAAACGAAATTATGAGTATTGAAAACGGTGTTGCAATCAAAAAATGTCATATAATCAAAGTGAAACGTCTGTTGTTCAACTTACTAAGGCACTGAGGTACTTGTAATACTAGAAAAGGCGAAAGAAAAAACATTCTCCTGGTCCTAACTTTTTGGTGCCCAAAAAACCGCGATTTTTCGGCACTTGATTCAGTTTTTCGCCTATAACTCGTACACGATGCATCCTACGGAAAATGTTACTCAATCCTTTATTAAACAGGATGAATTTCTGCGTCGAATGACCACCTGAAACGTTAAGATCGGTTCAGCCGTTTGGCCGAAATCGATCGTTGAATTTTGCCGCTTTTTCCCAAATTGGTTGAAAAATGGGTTACGCTCAAGTTTCAAGGCCTGTACATCAAAAACGGCGTATCCAACCAAAAAATGTCACATAATCAAAGTTGTAGAGAATCAAATTTTGTGTAAGAAAAGCATCCCCTCTTCCCCCCCCCCTCCCACCCGCCCCTACCAAATGATAGAATAACAAAACAACTTCTGAGTAAACGTAATTATGAGTATTGAAAACGGTGTTGCAATCAAAAAATGTCATATAATCAAAGTGAAACGTCTGTTGTTCGACCTAAGGCACTGAAGTACTTATAATAATAGAAAAGGCAAAAGAAAAAACATCTCCTAGATTCTCCTTTTGCTCACTTTTTGGTGCCCGAAAAACCACGATTTTTCGGCACTTGTTCCAGTTTTTCGCCTATAACTCGTACACGATGCATCCTACGGAAAATGTTACTCAATCCTTTATTAAACAGGATAAATTTCCGCGTCGACTGACCACCTTCATTTTTTAGATCGGTTCAGCCGTTTGGCCGAAATCGATCGTTGAAGTTTGGCGATGTTTCCCAAATTGGTTGATCGCCAAAACTTCAACGATCGATTTCGGCCAAACGGCTGAACCGATCTAAAAAATGAAGGTGGTCAGTCGACGCAGAAATTCATCCTGTTTAATAAAGGATTGAGTAAAATTTTCCGTAGGATGCATCGTGTACGAGTTATAGGCGAAAAACTGGAACAAGTGCCGAAAAATCGTGGTTTTTCGGGCACCAAAAAGTGAGCAAAAGGAGAATCTAGGAGATGTTTTTTCTTTTGCCTTTTCTATTATTATAAGTACTTCAGTGCCTTAGGTCGAACAACAGACGTTTCACTTTGATTATATGACATTTTTTGATTGCAACACCGTTTTCAATACTCATAATTTCGTTTACTCAGAAGTTGTTTCGTTATTCTATCATTTGGTAGGGGCGGGTGGGAGGGGGGGGAGGAAGGGGGGATGCTTTTCTTACACAAAATTTAATTCTCTACAACTTTGATTATGTGACATTTTTTGGTTGGATACGCCGTTTTTGATGTACAGGCCTTGAAACTTGAGCGTAACCCATTTTTCAACCAATTTGGGAAAAAGCGGCAAAATTCAACGATCGATTTCGGCCAAACGGCTGAACCGATCTTAACGTTTCAGGTGGTCATTCGACGCAGAAATTCATCCTGTTTAATAAAGGATTGAGTAACATTTTCCGTAGGATGCATCGTGTACGAGTTATAGGCGAAAAACTGAATCAAGTGCCGAAAAATCGCGGTTTTTCGGGCACCAAAAAGTTAGGACCAGGAGAATGTTTTTTCTTTCGCCTTTTCTAGTATTACAAGTACCTCAGTGCCTTAGTAAGTTGAACAACAGACGTTTCACTTTGATTATATGACATTTTTTGATTGCAACACCGTTTTCAATACTCATAATTTCGTTTACTCAGAAGTTGTTTCGTTATTCTATCATTTGGTAGGGGCGGGTGGGAGGGGGGAGGAAGGGGGGATGCTTTTCTTACACAAAATTTGATTCTCTACAACTTTGATTATGTGACATTTTTTGGTTGGATACGCCGTTGTTGATGTACAGGCCTTGAAACTTGAGCGTAACCCATTTTTCAACCAATTTGGGAAAAATCGCCAAACTTCAACGATCGATTTCGGCCAAACGGCTGAACTGATCTTAACGTTTCAGGTGGTCATTCGACGCAGAAATTCATCCTGTTTAATAAAGAAAGGAGTAAAATTTTCCGTAGGATGCATCGTGTACGAGTTATAGGCAAAAAACTGAAACAAGTGCCGAAAAATCGCGGTTTTTCGGGCACCAAAAAGTTAGCACAAGGAGAATCTAGTAGAATATACTAAAAACATGTTCCATAGGCACCCACAAGTCACCCATAAAAGTTTCGCTTTGTCCGGAATTAATGCAAACCCTAACTGCTAATTTGACTGGACTATTCGGCGCGTTGAAGTCGGTCAGAAATGTATTAAAGGTGAATGAACTTTGTTTCACATTTTCACAGGCTCGGAGTTCTCCAACTTTCTAAAAACGCTGCAAATTATTACACAATGGTTTATTATTTTTCTATACATATAGATCACTCGTCTGCAAAGCCACCCACCATCCAACAAAAAGAAAAACATCGATCGCATTACCGTCAGCAATAATTTGAACGGAGATTAGGCCTCTTTAGCGATTCTCACTCGTGTTTTTGATTTATCGTACGTCCAACCCTTAAATTCTCGTAGGGAGCGAACGGTTTGTCCTACAAGGCTCCGCGTGGTCTCGAAAAATTATAAAAATTATATACTATCTCAAATTGATGGAAAACAATACCTTCATATCAAAATTTTTTGAGTTAGGGCGATCCTCTCTACGAAAATTTAAGGGTCGGACTTACGATAAATCAGAAACACGAGTGTCTAAGAGAGGTCTAATCTCCGTTCAAATTTTAGCTGACCAAAATGCGATCGTTGTTACTTCGAGTTGTACTCGGTTTTGCGTCCTTAGCAACCAGTAATCAAATTTCCTGATAATTAGGGCAACCTCAACTCCCTGTTTCTTCGAACTGAGTGTGAAGCGTACATTTCTTCCAAATAAAGTTGATTGTGAAGTAGGTATGTGGTAGGTAGGTAGTATCTATGGTTGGTAGATGGTGACAATGGCAAAGCCGTGTTCTTTGCAGACGAGTGATCTTTATAGAAAAAATAGTAAACCTTTGTGTAATAATTTGCAGCGTTTTTAAAAAAGCGTCACGGTAGGTTTTCCGATGATTTCCGCTTACAACCGAGTCGTCGCTAGGGAAATTAAACTTTTTTAGTTTTAAACGGACAGAATTTGTTCACCATTCGTTGGAAGGCTCTCGATTATCACACATTTCTTTCGTACTTGTTCTTGGTATTTATGTTGACATTTTATATTTATCAATGTTATTAAGTATTTTACACGTTTTTTCCGAATTTTCAACTGGTTCCTGAAGCGAAAAATTGATTCATCAATATAATACTTACCCCCACCACCGCCCACCAGTACATACCTACCGGGGAGGTAGAATTCGAATCCGCGGCATTTTTAAGTATTTTACACCTTTTTTTCCGAATTTTCAACTGGTTTCTGAAGCGAGAAATTGATTTATCAATATAATACTTACCCCCACCACCGCCCACTAGTACATACCTACCGGGGTGGTAGAATTCGAATCCGCGGCATTTTTAGGAGGATCAAGCAAGCTGAGTACGACTTCAACTTTCTGAACAAGAAAGCACGGCAAAAAGGAAGAAGTTCACGAAAAAATCTGGATGAAAACTTCAAAAAAGTTGATGATAAAGCTGGCCCTTCCTACGCCTCTGGTGCGCACTAACTTATGACAATGACATACGTAAATATTTTTGCCTTTCACCTCTTGTATGAAGTTACCAAAATTATAAATAATTGATTTTTCAGAAGTGAATTTTCATTTCCATGTTCGTGAATCCCACCCTGTCAGGCAGTAGGAGGGTTAGGCATCTAGCGCTCAGCAGACTGCCCAGCTCTTACGGCTTATTACTTTCAATTTGGGACCCCTTTGGTTTCTGGAACCCCATAGTGTTGCATATCAAACTGATCTGTACAAAACAGAGATTTTAACAGTACCAAAAAAATTTTTTTTTTGGTCAACCTATTTTTGACTCATGAAGGCCCTTAATGGATGTAGTAACCAATGCCACTTGTTTTGTTGTCACTTGGGAACTAAAGACATAAATTTTCCCAATATGTTGCATTTAACATGCTCCTTCCACTCTAACTTTGCATCAAGAGTCATTCCCAAATATTTCGCAGTATTCGCTATCGGTATTGCCTGTCCAAGCAGGATTGCTTTATTGGCAAACTCGTTCAGCTTTAGTATCTATTTTTTGGTTCGTGAAACTGACATCATTAGCAGTAGGCTGTAGCTTTGTCGTTACTTCTCCAACGGTCTCACCCACTGCTAGCAGGGCCGTCCTCGTTGCTTGGGATATCATTTGTGCAGAGAAGATACAGCAACGGCCTTAGCACACTTCCTTGGAAAACCCCTGCTTTGATTCATAAATAACTAGAATATGTTCCTTCGTGCCTGACTCTACAATTTCTTTCTACAAGGTACGACTTCAATAGAAGGTAGAATTGATTTCGTAAATCTCTTTTGAGTTTATATAGTAGTCCTTCTAAGGCGAACTATGTGCTTCCTTCAAAAGCATCCATCAATGATTGATTATTGACAATTATTGTGGACACAATTCCAATTATTCCACAAGATCAAGTTAGAAGTGCCTTTCCAGCATCCAAGATACAACTATTACCTCACTTGACCACAGTTTCAGGGTTCACATCTTCTGTTAGAAATTGTCTTTTCGTTGTTCTAAATTTGCTTACATATTTTCAGGTTGGTTTTTCTATTTTATTTAAGTATTGAACATGAATCCAAGTGAATCTTGTTGCACTTAGTGTAATTAGTAGGTATACAGTCGTGAAGTTCTATCATAACCATTCTCTCGGTATAATTACTATTAGTTTATGAAAGTCGACCTACTAAAAAGGGGTGAACGCTTCTGTGATTTCCGCTTATGAACTAAGCGGTGTGGCGCAGAGCGCAATAATAAATTGACAGAGAGATAACACCTTCACCTCGGGGGAGCGCAATTTATGGGGTAATAAACGGCAGGGAAAAAAGGCCCGTTCAGTGCGAGTTGGCTCAGATTGCTGGATTGGAAAAAAAAAGTCTAACGACATTATAATTGCTTCTGTTGATACGTCAATGATGCAACTGTTCATCTAATGTGAATTATTTCATTCCAAGTTGGTCACCCGTGCGTTCCACGGTCTTACGGTTGTATAACCGTACCAAACTTCACATCGTGTCGTAATTACGACGATGGAAATAAACGAATGTCAGACGCTCACGCTGACAAAGTCTCATGTTTCCTAGGTAGGAAACATGCTTCTAGGTGTTTCCTAGGTTCTCATGTAACCGAATCGTTGCAATTCGACTCCGGAAAAGGAAAATCGACGGCTCCCAGGGAAAACAATTCGTAAGGCCCAAGTCGCCAAAAAACACGGCACGTGGAGTCCATACCACGGAAAAAATTACCGCGGCCTGATTAGCGGAAATCTATCCCCGCTTTCGCTAATCAGCCGAAAATTCGACGCCCAGGAAAAGCTCCTCGTCCAACCAGCGAGGAGAGGTAGAAGGACTGCAGGAGAAATACCGAAAATATTCAGCCACAAATATTTCTGAGGACACGCCCCCAGCAGTTGAACAAAACTGTTACGCGCTGCCAAAATCGAGGTCGTGCATCAGCATCTGGAACCAAGTGCCCTTCGATCCAAAAGCACCCAGTTCTGCTGCCTTCCGCTGTGTGACAAGAGAGCGGTATCACTACAGGCTACTTCGGTCCGAGAGAACCAGCCGCCTCCAGGAAAAGAAGTGGGTAGCTGCCACGTCAACGCTTCCTGGGACAAATCTCCAAAGTCCATCGAAACCTGAAGAAAGGATCGCCAGGTCAGTCCTAAGTACTTAGCTTCAGCTTGCCCGATCTCGACTTCCGCCGTCACGTCGCGAACCCGCGCCTTCCGCGAAACTCCGTAATCTCGCGACGACACGCGGTCAGGAGGCACATAGGGAGGGATAGACTAAACTACCACCTAAGGCTTCACTTTCACCTTTAAATTATGAAAATTCAATCCCCTTTTCCAATTGTCAAATAAACTCGTTGCTCATTCAGAAATCCAAACAAGTGTTTTCTCTCAAAAGTCCACGGAGCCCAAAGGTATCAAGTACTTAGGAACAAGCTGATAGTCGAATATTTACATCAAGAGGCAGTTGCCCCCCAGATCTACCCGATCTCCGGTGATAGCCAGTTAGGGAACTTAGGCCTAGGCAGGACTAGGAAGGTAATTTCAAAACCCCCGAATCCACGAGTAGGCCGAAAAATAAGTCAGACCTAATCGCCAAAGCCGCAGAGGAGGCAACCTTACAACGAAAGACACGTTCGCTATTGCGACAAATATAAGAAATTACCGTTCTGCTTTGTTTACTCGTTCAACACTCCTCAGAGCGTGCAAAATGCAGATGATTTGAAAGCTTCATGAATAGGTAACTTTCATCGGTCCCTGAGGCTGAGTACCAACCTTCAAAGCTGTAAGAGTGGAGGGTTTTTCTAAGGAAGCGGGTTGGTTTCGCTCACATCTTCAAACCAAAAAGGATTATAGATGGATGATAATGACTAGGGATCGGATTCTTATGTTTTTATATATTCTTTTCTGGACAATGTATTGGTAATATTGAAGAAGAAGTGTTCAAAATAGCAACTTTTGAACCGGTTAAGCCTACTTTTATTCGACATATTTTCACATATTTCGCTGTAAATATATATTTACAAATATCTAACTGAAAAAACCACTTATTTTGGTTTATTATTTTCAATAATAGGCCTTTGGAATCGAGCAAGAAAAAAATTTTTTAACTCCCCCTCAAAATTTGATGTTTTACGTTTCAAGGTACGTAGAATACGAAAATCGAATAAAAAAATTTCCGTCCGTCCGCCGTACGCCGTACGCGGCACTTTTCTTAGCAACACTTAGGACCGATTTGGTTCAAATTTGGTATATGGGCTCCATTTGAGGTCTAGTTGTGCCGCAAAGCTTTTGGTTGATGTCAGTCACTTCTAAGGGGTGAAAATTAAGGGTTGAAATTTTCAAGAGTGCCATAGCTCGAAAACTCTCGAAATAAAGGTATCGTTTTTTCACCAATTTTAAATAGTATTGAATTTTTAAAAATTTTTGAGACCACCCGGAGCTCTGTACTTGAAGGTACTTGAAGGTTTTCCTTCGATAAAACAGAATCGCAAAAGAGGTCTAATCTCCATTCAAATTTTATCGGACTAAAATGCGATCGCTGTTCATTTCTTCGATTTGTATACAGTTTTGCCTTCTGCGTAACCAGTAATCAAATTTCCATATGAAGCTTTCTATTTTTCCAATCGAGTGTGAAGCGTTTAGTTCTTTCTAATAAACTTGATTGTGAAAGTGAGAAGCAGTATGGTGTGGTAGGTAGGTAGTACCTAGTTGGTAGGTAAAAAAAAGTTGGTAGGTGAAAAAAATGTTGGTGGGTAAAAAACGCTCCAAATCATTGCTCAAAGGCTTCTTCACTCTTCAGATCACTGATCAGCTGAGTGAGCTCCGAAGCCATTTTCAATCCTATTGAACGCAGGAAGCTGAAATTTGAGAGGGAAGGTCAAGGGAGAATACAGATGGTGGTAGGTGCTATTGATGGAGAACCAGTGATCTATACAGAAGGGTGATCTATACAGAAAATAATAAACCTTTGAGCAAAGATTTGCAGCGTTTTGGTTTGGAGTGCGATTTTTTATGTTGCGAAAAATCCCTGAACGGAATCGGCCCTTCGGGCCTCGCCTTACTTACTGCCTTGAGCCTTTGGCTAAAATGCAACAATCATGGAACACACTTGAGCAGCTCTTTTCGGCGGAGAAGGGACGGGAAGGAAAATACCCCGCGTGACACTTTTCGGGTAGTTAGTCCAAGGCTAAAGCATGTTCCATACTCAAATAAAGATCAATTGATCGTTAAATATCTTCACGGAGGGGGGGGGGGGGGGGGAGTTGACCATATACTATTGCGGATATTCTCAAAGGGTCTGAAATCTCCAGTGATTGTGCTGCCTTCAGTCCCAACGAACCGACATTAAATGTGAACTCCAAATTTTGAAGTTCCTTATCGTGGCGAATAATTTCTAGTGAATTCCACATTTCACCCTTCTTTCTCAACTATCCATTTTTGCTTCCGAGTCTACCAAGGTAGCGGAAGCTTTGTTTTCACTTTTCAAGGACGAAAAAAAAAAGTTCTCCAAAATCAAAATTTTCACTCGCGTTTTGCGTTTTAGACCTTTCTGAACAATTTTTCGTTCCGTGTCTGTCTGTCTGTGTGTCTGTGTGTCTGTCTGTCTGTGTGTCTGTGTGTCTGTCATGAATTCCTTGTAACGCGCATAACTATACGAAGTTATTGTCCGATTTCGATGAAATTTTCAGGGATTGTGCGGGTTGGTGTGTAGACGGTCCCCTATGAAAATCATCATCCTCGGACTGATAGAAGCGACTGCGCATGCGCAAACGTGAATTCCTTGTAACGGCTATAACTTCTACTTTTTCCATCCGATTTCAATGAAATTTTCAGGGATGTTACAGATTAGTAATTAGATGGTCCCCTATGAAGATCATCATCTTTGAACTGATAGTAGTCACTGCGCATGCGCAAACGTTAATTTCCTTGTAACGGCCGTAACTTTCACATTTTCCATCCGATTTCAATGAAATTTTCAGGGATGTTACAGATTAGTGTTTAAATGGTCCCCTATGAAAATCATCACCCCCGGACTGATAGTAGCCGATGCGCATGCGCGAACGTGAATTGCTTGTAACAGCCATAACTTCCACAATTTCTACCTGATTTCGATGAAATTTTCAGGGATTACGCGGATTAGGTTGTAGATGGTCCCCAATGAAAATCAAGGCCTTAAAATTTACAGTAGCCTCTGCGCACGCGCAATCATAAAATCCTTGTAACAGCCGTAACAGTTGCGTCTGAGGTGAGAATCTCAAAGCCATTAAGCTAACCCCTTTGTAGATCAGTGAGCAAAGTACTGGACTCACACCCAGGAGTTCCAGGTTCGACTCCCAGTCTTGCTAAGAAATTTTTTGATTCCAATCACTACCGCACTTACATCGGATCATCTATATAATCGGGTTATGGATACGAGGAAGCTATGATGCCACACCCACTTGGCAGACGTTTTTTCTTTTGAACAACTGTTCGTTTCGATCTTATAAACATTTTTGAAAATATTTTAACATTTTTACATATTTACCGCATATTACCCAAAAAAAATAAATACATATATATATCTTAAATATTTTGCATTTTTAAATACATAAAAATCCGATCCCTAATAATGTCATTTTTAAACACACTCAGTGGAGGTATTTAAACAAGTAGTATATAAATAGTTATCTCTCCTGGATTCTGTTAGGCAACAAAGTTCAGGAATTCTCTGGAGAAGGGGGTGGAGAGGAGTTATAATACAGGAGTTATAATACAGGTTATCTCGACGTGGATGTCCAGGCGTCCCAGAAATGTGTATATTAATTGGATATTAGATGTAGTTGGGGTTGCATGAAGAGTTTGGTTTCATGAAAAACTGTTTCCATGAAAGATAGGTTTCTTGAAGTACCTATTGATTTTAAGATGATATACTTGGATGAAGGATTAGTTTAATGAAGTAATAGTTGTACGAAGGAACAATTGAGAGCCTTGATACTAGGATTTCAAAATTTTCAGAATAGGTTTTCCTATCATTCACATTTCAATTCTCAATAATTCCTGCTGTGTGATTTATCAAGGGCACTGGTAAGTAAAGTGATCCCGTAATCCGACGTCTATACGAGCAATTGGGATTATTGTGCCGGTCTACACGGAGTTTAGTAGAAATGTTCTCATACCTGAGCAATATTCTAATAACCGCGAATCAAGTTTTGATATCCCTCGGTGCCTTAGGTTTATGGTGGGGTCAAGTTTTATTGCTTTGGTTCAGAGATCTCTATAAACAGTATCTCTGTTACATACTTGATCATCCGGATTTTTCAAGCTCCTCGATTAGATTTCACCAAACGTAATTTCAAGGTGCATTTCCACTATTCTCCTCTGATCGTATCGTCAACAATCTGCGTCAACAATAGTGATTAAAGTTTCGCCAATTCACATTCTGAACGACTGCAACTCGTTGGAATTCACTATGTAGGAAGCGAAGTGATTATTTTTACCCGTTGTTTGTCTTTCACCGATCAATATCCTCGAACATAAAACGAGCCAGGGGAAGATGATGGATGATTCCCCGCAACTCGTATCATGGACGAAATGTAGGTAGGCGAGGGGTGGCTTTTTATCTTGTATTATAATAGAACTTGTTTCGATTGATTTGCTATTCCAATGGTATTTGATTGGTTTTGATTCCAAAGCAATGCTGCAAGGTATTTTTTGGAAAGCTGGTTGTACACTGTATATTTTAGGAGGATATTTGATTTTTTTAAATTTAAAATGGCTTTTTTATGTTGAAAAGCAGGATATAATATTGTTTTATTCGGATATTGGTACTTGAAAGACGAAAACCAGGATATGAAGGATCTGCGATGTGCAGTCAAAAAGTAATTCTAAATGAGGAGTTTGATTCCAAAAGGTACTATATTCTTTTTGCTCAAATGTGAGAAAAACCGTAGCGACCTGAAAAACGTGCTATGACCCAATGATGTTATTAAATATTTATTATAATTTAGAACTACATAATAAATTTTATTATGTAGTTCTAAATTATAATAAATATTTGTTGGATAAAAAGGTAAATTAGTTCAAAGCTTAAAATAATTTTGAACGAGATATGAAATATCAGATTTATGGAGTGGATAAAGTACTTTTTGAAAACAAATGGAGTGGATAAAAGTACTTTTTGAAACAAAACGGAGAAGAGACCGCCATTGTGCTGGATATGGTACCTATTGAAATCAAACGGAATATTCACCCTCGTTTTTCAAGGGAATAGATCATCTTTCGCTCCAAAACGATCGCATTTTTGTGGAAAACTACCCCCCTAAAACCCTGGGTAAGTGTTTACTCAATATCGATAAAAATGCTCTTTAGTACCTTTTGGAATCAAACTCCTCAAATGTCCGATCATATTCGCATTGTGCAGGACTATGGGACAATGAAGATGGGGCTAGAAGACTATGGGCAAGGGGTCTCGCCAGAATCGATGTTATGCAATCATATTCGTATTCAGCAAGAGTAAGGGACCATCGGGATGCGACTAGAAGACAATTGATCTCATCAGACTTTATGTTGTGCAATCATACTCGATTCAGACGTACCAGTACAACAGTAGGTGGGTCGATTCCACGTAACATTTATATCAGTGGGTGCAAACTGTAATCAATGAATAAGAATATTCACTTTTGTGTAATTATTTCTGATATTTTAAATTGACAAAATTCAAAACAAATGAGAATTGATTCACGATATTTTTTTAAAAATTTATTGTTTAAGTCCATTGTTGATACAATATACCTTACCTTCTATATACATTCGTTCATTTCAAGCACTTGAAGTTAGCTCAGCACATTTCAGGCGTAACTAATTGACCGATGTCAATAGATATGACATAAGTACTATTGATTATTCAGATTTTTTTTCACTGCACTATATCGCTTGGTGTTTTGTTTTTAATTGTTCCCGTCGTTCGAGTACCCGAGCATCAGCATCAGATCCATGATGTGGTCTTTGTAATCGCTGGCATATTGGGGTTTGGAACCCTTCTGCCGCCTGTGGATTATGATGTCCATGATTTCACTCGTAAAACCGAGTCAAGATTCGGAGGAGCACCTCAAGGGGGGATTCATGATTGAAATTCTAATAAATCGTTTCGTAGGGCGGTGTTTGTAGGACCTGTCTTTGAAGCATCCTATTTTGATTTTGGGCAATGGGGTATTTCAGTCAATTTAAAAAAAAATTTTCTTCAAAAGAGCATGGGTCGGGAATAACGGCAATCTGGTCTCTTTGTCGAGAAAATGTTTAGAAGAAATTAGGGAAGCTGATGAAAGTTGAAGATTTGAATGATATGACGTAGTAACTTGTTGTGACGTATTAACTTGCTGACCTTGGATCGAGACATTCCACTAATCCCGTGCGGTCTCGAACGTTTCGTAGCCTTGGATACTATAAAATACTACGCACACTACGCCGCGGGCGTGTGTGTGTACGTTCATGGAGGCCCGCCTTTTTTTTAGGACGTCCGACAGTAAGACTTGGGCGTCCTTATGCGATCGATCTGGGAGGAAGGAGGACAACACTCAACAGAAAAAGAAAAGAAAACCACACTAATCCGTTTTAGACCATTCTGAATCTTAATCCGCGAAAAAACCATAGGTGTATGTCTGTATGTATGTGTGTGTGTGTGTGTGTATTTTGTTTTTTGCAACTCGGGGAAATGAGGAATACCTACAACATGCTATAGAGAAAGGACTGTCAACATTTAATAAATGGTTCGTAAAAAACAAATTGATTCTTAATGATAATAAAACAAAATTTATTGTTTATAGATACAGTTCATTGAATTTATCATCCAACCACATCTTTACCATTCACAAACCAAATTGTGAATCAATCTCATGCACATGTTCCGTCATTGTGGAGGAAGCCAAAGCAAAATATGTTGGCGTATGGTTGGACAATAGGCTAACATGGGAGCATCATATTACTCATCTAAGGAAAAATTTGAATAAAATAAATTATACATTCAGGTACATACAACCCTTTTGTGATATAAGCACAATCAGTAGAGTGTTTCAATCCATTTATATTCCTAAATTATCCTACGCACTCATTCATTTCGGAGGTACGTTTGATTCAAATTTTAGACTTCTTCAATCTGCTTTCAACAAAACAATACATATAATAATCCCCTCAGGACCTAGACATTCTCCGAGCCTAATAGAAAAACTAAAAATTCTGAACTCTCCAACTCTCAGACAGATATATTATAAATATGCATTCTTGTATGTCGTCAAACACTTCGACCAATATGACGAAAAAATTATCCATTACCGACAAGGAAGAACCCGTAGATCCAACTACGTAGAACTGAAAGTAGTTAACTACAAGCATAGACACAGTCCTCACCAATCACCCTACTTACTACCATGTATTTACAATGAATTGATACAAAGAATTTGCCCCACGTCCTATAACCACACTTTCGAAACTTACGAAAGCACCAAAAAGAGATGTAAAAATTTTTTTCAACAAAACCGAGAATTAGTTTTAATGTTGGGGTGAGAGCTTAATGACGCATGATTGTCAATTATAATAAAAAAAGATAATTAAAAACTAATTGAACTAATAAGTTACTCAATAGTTAATCGAATAGCATGCCACCTAAAAATATCAAAATAATACAGTTAAAGGAATACTAAACAAAAATAATGTATAGTTATTAAATAATGAATTGTTGGGGGCATTTACTATACTATATTTTATGTTAAAAATAATCTATTGTAATAATTATACTTATGCCAACCTAATGATATCGTTAATGTTATGATAACCTAATGATGTTCTTGGAGTTGAAAGGAAAACTTTCACATGTCACTATTATTATTGTATACTATTATTATCGCATGTCACTGAATATTATTGTATATTCAGTCGTTGGAGTTATTATTTATTTGTATTGCTGCTAAGATCCATGGGACCATCAAGAACACTAAAGTTAATAAAGAATAATTATGTACATATTGCACCCCCGACCCGCGCGACCTTGTATGGTCTTGGGTTGACTATATAAAATGCATGTGTATGTGACAAAATCTTGTGTCGTCTGCCTAGGCCTTAGTTCTCAATCGATTTTCCTGGCTCTTTTTTGTTAGATGTGCACAACTAGATAGTTTTCCACATCTAACAAAAAAGAGCCAGGAAAATCGATTGAGAACTAAGGCCTAGGCAGACGATAACATGTCATGTTATAGTATCAATGGGCAAAAAGTTGGAGTATATAGGTTTTTAATGGTGCTGAATCCAAATTTGAGGCCAAAAATCTGAATTTCCGACCCACCAAAATACCCCATTCTTTGAAATGGCGAATTCGAACAGGTTCCCCATGTAGGTAAGGCGTATGTCCAAATGGGACGTATGAGGAGCTTGTATAGGAGTATTTTGTTGATATTTGAAACATTGGCTGAAGGTAAAAGGGGTTGTAACTGTCGAGCTCGGGTTCGAAGTCTATTTAACAGGAGAGACACGTGATCACTGAAGTTGAGACGCTTGTCGGGGATCACACCAAGATATCTTGTTGTTCTACATCGCTGAAGCGGGTCTCCCAAATATTTTATCGTGGGCTCGGCATATTTTTGGCTGACTTCAACGCGAAAGAAGAGGTACTGTCGTGGGTGATTTTTTTTTGTATGCCCGAGCACCTTGCATTTCTTTTTTCTGTTGCCTGTCTGTCTGATTCTACTTGAAATGTGTTCTACCAGTATCCGTAGTGGTCCCATTTCAAACAGCTTTCATTTTGATTTGTTAAAAGTGTCGAAAATTTGTGAAAGAAGTTGAAAAACGTAGTTCCCGTTTTCGGGAATATTGGTCCGCATTCACTCTTCTTCCCCTGTGACTTCCGGATGAGTCGATGACGGACTATTTGTGTATAGTCAAATTAAAGGTCTAATTGTAAGCTTTGAAATGATATGCTATATGACGGGGGTTCCGATAACTAATGAATGAGACCACCCAGAGCTCTTTAGGACCAAACGTTCACTCAAGTTTCACGTTACGAAGTTTCAAAGTTGGGACGAATGAAGAAACACGAGTGTGAATCGCAAATGGATGTTCACTGATAGAAGTAGGCCATATCTCTGTTCAAAGTTCAGCTGATAAAATGCGATCAATTTTCTTTCCCCGAATAGAGTTTTATGCCACTCAGCTGTGCCAACCGAGCATCCCAGATAACAATAATTCGCTGGCTACTTTCTGGCGAAATAAACTTGAACGTGAACCTTGAAAGAAAATACAGTTCGTACGTACTGACAATCGAAAAGCCGTGTTCTTTGCAGGTTAGTGATCTTTAAACAAAAAATGAACCGATTTGTAATAATTTGCAACGTTTTTGAATTTCGATAGAGTTTGTCAGTTCAGTGCGACGATCAACGAAGTCTGAAAAGTTTGACTTTCAACCTTCTTCTCCTGCCGGGAGCTGTCATTAACAGCTGTTTGAAATTGAGACTACGATGAAAACTCGAACAGAGTCGGAGGAACAACAAAACTACGTACATAGTTAATTCGATGGCTCGTTTACGAACAAAATATTATTTTGCTTTCGATCAAGGTAGTGAAAGTAAAAGTTCTACGATCCCGTCAGGGAAAAAACTTTCTTCTTCAAGAAAAGTCCACTTGTTACCGTCTGCATCAATCTCCTCTTTCCACTCCACGCTCCAAATTCGATCTTGGTGATGGGGGTGGAAGGGTCTCTTCCTGCTGGACGAATCAAGGGGATGAAATCTGTCGGCTTCTGTGAGGACGATGAATTTGGGAACTAAACAATGTGTATTTTATATTCCGTAAAACGGTAAAGAGGTTTTACTTACTTTTATATTTTCAAAATTCGATGTTTGTACGCATGTAAATAAACATATTGAATACAATATGTTGTGGTTGTTGACTTTTTTCAGATTAAGTGGGGTTTTCTTGACAATGAAAGTCCTCTGTCGTTTCTAATCACTTTAAAGGGGTATTTCAGAGGGTCAGAAATTCAGGTTTTAGCCCTCAAATTTGGATTCATCACCATTTAAAACCATTAGACTCCAATTTTTTGCCAATGTTACAATAACATGTAGTAGAAAAATGCTGCAAATTATTACACAATGGTTTATTATTTTTTATTTTTCTATATAGATCACTCGTCTGCAAAGCCATCAACCATCCAACATGAAGGAAAACATCGCATTTCGGTCAGCTTTAATTTGAACGGAGATTAGGCCTCTTTTGCGATTCACACTCGTGTTTCTGATTTATCGTACGTCCAAACTTTGAATCCTCGTAGTGAGCGAACGGTTTGTCCTACAGAACTCCGGGTGGTCTCAAAAAATTCTAAAAATTCTATGCCATCTTAAATTGAAGGAAAAACAATACCTTTATATCGAAATTTATTGAGTTGGCGTTTTCAAAATTTCAAAATTGATTTTGAAACCCTTAGAAGTGACCTACATCAACCAAAATCTTCGGGGCACAAATACGAGACCCCAAACGAGACAACTCGTAGACCCCAAATGGAGCCTACATACCAAATTGCATCAAAATCGGTCAAAGCTAAGTGGGGAAAGTGCCGCGGACGGCGGACGGACGGCCAAATTTTTATTCGATTTTTGGATTCTACGTACCTTGATACGTAAACCATCAAATTTTGAGGGGTCGTTAAAAAAAAAATTTTCTTGGTCGATTCCAAAGATTCATTGTTGAAAATGATAAACCAAAAAATTGACTGAAATACCCCATTTGTGGAGAGTGGTCGACAACACTCTGGTTGTCATTTTCAATCCAACAGAAAGAGGATGAGATTTCTGTGTAGAGCACAAGTAGCCACAGAGTACTGCAGATAACTAAAACTTAGGTAACTAAAACTAACTTTTTTTTTTAGTTATCTGCAGTACTTAGTGGCTACTTGTGCTATACAAAAAAATCTCATCCTCTTGCTGTTGGATTCAAAATGATAACCGGAGGGTTGTCGAAAGCTCTCCACGAATAAAAGTAATAAGAAACGTCTAAGGACTTTTATTGTAAAAAAAAAATGTATAGGTACTGAATACAACTAAGTAATCCATATAACGCCCTCGCAATAAGGGAAACAACGTGTTCTTTGTTCGTGTAGAGCGTCGTTCTTTTAAAATAGTAATAACTTGATAGCGCAAACTAATGAGTAGAAGGTAATTGGAACTGTGATATAAGTATTCCTCCTACCACATTATAGCCCCTTTCACACATTCTGAAACACACGTTTCCTCCAGGAACCTACGAGTCATATTTTATTAATCAGCCGCCCACAATGGTTTGGCATGCTCACCCAAAGCGCTCCCGCCAACTAACAACAAGATCTCATCCCCCCAGGATATCCCGGCCGTGTTGCGGCATCTGGGTCTTCACTTGCAGTGCGGAACCAAACTTCCCTAACCGCGCCATACTTTTCTTGTTCAAAGTCTCCGCCAAGTTGTAAACTTTATTACGGAAGATAGTAACCCCTCGGCCAGATGCCCCCGGCCTCCTTATGTGGTCTTTCTCCCATTCTCCTATTTCCCCGCAAAGTTTTGCCGTTTAATTTGGACTCTCGCCGTTCCCTTTCTCGTCTGTCCCTTCAACCCAGTTGCTAACAACCCTCGTTAGAAGCAATTAGGTAATCAACTTGATAACTTGGGGGTGATAAAATATTAATACAAAGAACGGATCGGACGTATTCGATCGCAATAACGATATTAACAAATCAGATGTTTTTCAATCGGTATTTTTCAGGAAGACGGTAGTTCCTACCGATCTTCAATGAACATATTTGGACGCAAAACATTACATGATTAACCAAACTATATCTTGACTATCTATAATATCAAAGGCAGGAAAGAGCATTGTTGGTCAACGCTATAAATATATAAATCTGCCACTAAAAATTATTTTTATTATGTAATGTAATGTTTAGTGATTTAATTATTACTGTAACGTATAGTAGGTATCAATTTATTTAACCGGGATGGAGCGATTTTGCAAAGATAATAACCTACAATACAAGGACTATACAAGAACTCGGGCGCGTATAATTCCAGGGCAATTTAAGCTGAACTTTTATTTTAGAAACAATGCGTTGGTTCCCTTGGTTGTTCGTCGCCAATTGTTCGTTGTCCCACCTCCACAGCAAAAATGCCACATACGTTTAGAAAGGGCGTCTCCAAAGGATTCAATAGCAATGTAAAGTGTGTTATTATTGTCATAATTAGCATAATCAGCTATAGTTAATTATAATTTTCTCTCGGAAGATGAAGGTGTGGAAGCTGAGGCAAGAGTACTAACCGTATTCACTTCTTCAAGGTTCACATCAAGGACATGCTCCGTTCGCTCCCTACGAGAATTTAGGGGTTGGACGTACGATAAATCAAAAACACGAGTGTGAATCGCAAAAGATGCCTAATCTCCGTTCAAATTATAGCTGACCGAAATGCGATCGGTGTTTTTCTTCATGTTGGATGGTTGGTGGCTTTGCAGACGAGTGATCTATTTAGAAAAATAATAAACCATTGAGTAATATTTTTCCTGAGAGTAATTTAGGTAACCTACCTGAGAATCTCCTGGATGGTGGGCTAAGAGTAATCAAGACAAGGCAGCGATTTTTGCTGATTACCTAGCAAACATATTCACTCCAAACATTGATATGACAGATGAACTGACTCTAGAGGTCGCAAATGGTATTGATCAAGATGTCGACATTCCACCCGTTACTATCAAAGAGATTAAGCTCATAATCGATAAGGAAATCAGTCCAAGAAAAGCCCCTGGCTACGACCTTATCACTGGTCAGATCCTTAAGCATCTCCCGCGTAAAGTCATTGCAAAAATAACCATGAAAAAAAAAGTAAAAAAAAGTAAAGTAAGCAACCATTTCAGTTTGAATTTTCGTCCGACTGCCATTCTTGGCGTCGTGGACGTCATCAGCTGTCTCCCTGAGGGGAGATCAGAATTTTTTTTTTTTTTTTTTTTAAATAAGATATATTCTCGATATTAAATAAATACAATATAAATGTCTCTTATCACTCTCATGATGACCTTGGTCGTCCACGGGAGTTGCGCCAATTTTTCTATTTACTCTTACATACAAATTAAACCAACTTTACAATAATACATTTTTTCATTTGAGCTAACTGTTGTTCTGTTATAATACGCATCATCAACAGATGTACTTCGTTGTTCCGTGTTTTTTGGTTTTTTTTTTGTTTTTTCCACATGTAACACTATTTTATTACAATTTTTTCTTAATAATTAAACTGTTCAATCAGGAAATACCTGTATTGCCACGCTTCCCTGGCGAATCCTACCATTCTCCCGTCCGGCATCCTGAGCAGCTGAAGACATTTTTCGTTTTCCATTCTCTCTGATCCAAACCATTTTTTTCTCCAGTCTGCCAGCACCGGACAGCGTCCCAAAAAATGCAACACGTCCTCAACTTCCCCCGTGTTGCATAACGAGCACTTCCATTGATTCTCCGTACGCCACGGCTGGAAGTTGAGTTGACAACAGGCCTCCTCGCATCTTCATCTTCCACCTGGCTTGATGAACTTTTTTATCTAAGTAGGGCATTTGTACTCCATCTGTCACGACTATTTCTTTATAATGTCTATGGAACTGTGATAGCTGGGCTTTCGCAAGGTATTCATTTTTGCTTCCGAGTCTACCAAGGTAGCGGAAGCTTTGTTTTCACTTTTCAAGGACGAAAAAAAAAAGTTCTCCAAAATCAAAATTTTCACTCGCGTTTTGCGTTTTAGACCTTTCTGAACAATTTTGGTTCCGTGTCTGTGTGTCTGTGTGTCCGTGTGTCTGTGTGTCTGTCTGTCTGTGTGTCTGTCCGTCTGTCATGAATTCCTTGTAACGCGCATAACTATACGAAGTTATTGTCCGATTTCGATGAAATTTTCACAGATTGTGCGGGTTGGTGTGTAGACGGTCCCCTATGAAAATCATCATCCTCAAACTGATAGAAGCGACTGCGCATGCGCAAACGTGAATTCCTTGTAACGGCCATAACTTCTACATTCTCCATCCGATTTGTATGAAATTCTCAGGAATGTTGCAGATTAGTATTTAGATGGTCCCCTATGAAAATCATCACCTTCGGATTGATAGTAGCCACTGCGCATGCGCAAACCTGAATTTCCTTGTAACGGCCATAACTTCTACATTCTGCATCCGATTTCAATGAAATTTTCAGGGATGTTACAGATTAGTATTTAGATGGTCCCCTATGAAAATCATCACCTTCGGACTGATAGTAGCCACTGTGCATGCGCATACGTAAAATCTTTGGAACAGCCATAACATTTCTAGGATTGTCCAGATTAGCGTGTAGATGGTCCCCTATGAGGGTAGTGAAAGGTACTTAGAGATTGGTGTTTTCAGATTAACTACTATGCATCTGATAATCTATATAATCGGGTTATGGGTGCGAGGAAGCTTTGTGCCACACCCACTTGGCAGACGTTTTTTCTTTTAGGGCTATTTTTTCTATGAGAGTCCTTCATTTCTTCTTTAGCTCCTTTGGGCCCTCCCTGAGGCTCAAGGGGAGATCAGAATTTGTTCTGATGATTTCGCTCATGGCTTCCCAAACATCACCGCCCTGGGTTGGAACGAGAGATTGCCGATCGTCTAATAGACAGAAAACTTTCTGCTGGCGACCAGATTCGAACTCGCATCCCCGCTAGACGGTTCTTACCCTATCACCGCAGTCGGGTACACTGTCCACTAGACCACCGACGCCCACCAAAAATAACCATGATTATTAATGCAATTATAAAACACCGTTGCATCCCTCAGTTGTGGAAGATTGCCGAGGTCATAATGATTCCTAAACCTGGAAAGCCTCCCACGGAGCCAAGTTCGTACAGACCAATCTCACTCCTACCAGTATTATCAAAATTATTTGAAAAACTAATCCACAAGCGACTAGTACCCATAATCGAAGAACGTAAGCTGTTTCCAAGGCACCAGTTTGGCTTTCAACAGAAACATTCCACGATCGATCAAGTCCATAGAATAACACATATAATTGAACAAGCCCTTGAGGAAAAGAAAGTCTGCTCAGCCGTTTTCCTTGACGTCGCTCAGGCGTTTGACAAAGTTTGGCATGAGGGACTCAACTACAAGCTGCGCAAAAATCTACCAATGAAGTATGCTGAGCTGCTTCAGTCTTATCTCACCAATCGCTACTTCAGAATAAAGCAAGAAGACGCCTACTCAGAGCCAAAGCTAATCAATGCAGGAGTTCCACAAGGGAGTGTTTTCGGACCGCTCTTGTATGTCCTTTATACCAGTGATCTCCCAGAAATTGAAATGAACACCACAGCCACCTTAGCAGATGATAGAGCGATTTTGGCAGTCGGAGAATATAACACTGAATCCACCAACAAGCTAAATCAATCAATATCCAGCATACAAAAGTGGACAGCAAAATGGAGAATCAAAATAAATGAAACTAAGTCGGTACATGTCGATTTCACTAACAAGAGAATCGAGTATGTTCTGGTACATTTCATGGGAAAAGTTATTTCGAATGCTAATGAGGCCAAATACCTAGGCATGACGCTAGACGCCAAACTTAGATGGAAAGCCCATGTCAAAAAAAGAAGGAAGAACTCCTTCTAAAATTCAGAAAAATGCATTGGCTAATGGGGAGACGGTCGAAGTTGTCAATCCAGAACAAGCTTACATTGTATAACCAAGTCCTTAAACCAGTCTGGACATATGGAGCTCAGCTTTGGGGCTGTACGGCTCAGTCAAATCAAGACATCATCCAACAATTCCAGAACAATGTGCTAAGAACGGTGGTACCATGGTACTTTCGAAACGAACGTCTCCATCATGAGCTTCGGATCGAAACAATAAACGATGCTATAAAGCGACAAGCTGTGAGACACCCACAGCGGCTAAGATGTCACATCAACGAGGAAGCTGTCCAACTCCTTGATACAAGTGATATCATCAGAAGATTGAAGCGTACCAAACCACTTGACCTAGCTTTGTGTATGCATTTGTTTTGCGTATGCAATATTTTTAGAAGTTGTCAGACTAAAAGTTACATAATAATATCTATAACAGCTCCTAAAAATTTCAAGTTGATATCTTCAGTAAATTTGGAGAAAAAGGTACTTGAATAAGGCCACTTTCTAGGCGTTTTTCAATATGAAAAAAAAAAATTGGTTGCCTGTAAAGTCGGTATACGGGCGAAAGTTTTATTAGGTGACAACGACTTTGAGTGGTAAAATAATTTTAATGTTAATATTCATTCGTATAGTAGGAAGAAGGATAAAATAATAGTAACAATTTAAAACATTTATTTATACAAAGAATTATATTTAAAACATGAATTTATACAAATAATCTCGCACTGAATTTCATATTAACACAATTTTATTTTTACCTTTACACATACATGCGTATTTATATGAACCGGTGTGTATGCCTATCTCTCTCGCTCTGTCTCTCTCGCTCTTGGGCGGGCTAACTGTGCTCGAGTGGAAGGGACGCGTGCCTCTCACTCGCTCTCATTGTGAGCGCATAACGTGAGCGGAGCGTAACGCAGTTTCTTGAAGTGTCACCCGGCAAACCAATTTATAAGACGTTGTCACGTCAAAAAAATTTCCTTCTACCCTTAAAATTTGAGCGCTGGTTCTTGAAAGAAATACTAACCCGGCGACCGACTGAGACCCCCTCAAGAGTTTTCACTCAATTCATTGGAATCTCTCGACCGATCGAATTTGTCGAACGTGTTGTGACTTTTCTTGAAATGACCCAGTGCATTGGTCATTCCGATAATTACATACGTTCCGGAACTAATTATCCCGAACTTACCTTCCAAAATAATCTTGCGAACCACACGGGCTTGTTAATCTTGACGCTTTTCGATGACAAATGACTTTGGCAGACGTTTGGAGGTTTTATGGAGAATTCACGGGAATTATAGCGCGAATAGGTACCTGTGGGATTTAATTCAATCGACCGTAGCAGATTGGCGAAGAGTCGTGAAGGTTGTATAAATACGACAGAAGTGAGCTGATTTACTGTGCCACCGCTGAGAATCCCGTCTGTAGCCGTGTTACTACGATGCGACCCCATTCCTGCCATGTTTCATTTATAAATCCCGACCATGTGGGAGTTAAGCTCGGCAATTATTTAGCGCCGCGGCCCCTGAAGGGTAAGCCCGTGTCATTGAAGGGGGTGAAGGTTTCTTATAATTTTAATGAAATCAGCACCTTGGCCATGCAAGGCTCATCAGAGGACGACAGAGGAATGTGATTTATGTAAGGGGTCCCTCGAGCTACGTGAGGACGGCGGGGGTACATTTTCTCCCGGAAGGGTGAATACATGTTTAACGATGATGCACGATATTAGCAGTCTACGGAGAACAACATTAGCTGCTTCAACATGCTTGCCTTTCATGGTCTCATATCAGCTTTTTTTCCTCAGCGTCCTTCAATTTATACCCTGGAAACAATATGCTATGACTATACCATATAACTTTGACTATCTTCAAAAATGACGAATTTAGAAATGGTAATACACATTAATTTGAATTCCTAGCACGTACTGAAGTGAAGGCATGGTGATTAGGGGCGTCTGGTGAGAATATTCGTCAGGCAAACATCTTGGCCAGTCATAGAGGAACAAACAATAATGAAAAACGCTGCAAATTATTACACAAAGGTTTATTTTTTCTGAAGATCAAGAGCTAGCTTCACCCTTGTCACTCACACCTACCAATCATGTTTCCGCTTCATAATCTTGTTTATTTAGATGAAATAAAGAATTCCTTGGTTTAGAAATTTGATTACTGGTTGATTAAGGAAGCAATACATGTACAACCCAAAGAAACGAACAGCGATCGCATTTTGGCCAGCTAAAAATTTGTAAAGACTTTACAAATCACTTAGTGATTAGGCCTCTTTTGCGATTCACACTCGAGTTTCTGATTTATCGTAAGTCCAACCTTCAAGTTCTCATAGAGAGCTAACAGTTTGTCCTACAAAGCTCTGGGTGGACTCATTCGATCCTAAAAATTCAATAGTACCTTTCTCAAATTGATGAAAAAACAATACCTTCATAACGAGAGTTTTCGAGATAGGAGGCCTTACGAAGTTACAGCCCTAATGTTTCACCGCTCAGAAGTGACTGACATTAACCAAAACCTTCGGAGCACAAGTAGACCCCAAATGGAGCTCTTATACCAAATTTCATCAAAATCGGTCCATGATAATTAAGGAAAGTTCCGTGAACGGACGGATTTCGGACGGTCACTTCTAAGGGTTGAAAAATAAGGTTTGAAATTTTGAAAACGCCCTAAATCAAAAAAATTTTATATAAAAGTACCTATTGTTTTTCCATCAATTTAAGATAGTATAGAATTTTTAGCATTTTTTGAGACCACTCGGAGCTCTGTAGGACAAACTGTTCGTTCCCTTACGAGAATTTAAGGGCTCGCCTTACAATAAATCAGAAACACGAGTGTGAATCGCAAAAGAGGCCTAATCTCCGCTCAAATTTTTTGTTGACCGAAATGCGATCGATGTTTTTCTTCAAGTTGGTTGGTGGTAACAATGGAAAAGCCGTGTTCTTTGCAAACGAGTAATCTATATGGAAAAATAATAAATTTTTGGATAATAATTTGCAGCGTTTTATGACGGACTTCGGTGAATTGGAGGTTACAGCGAGGTAGTCCTTACATCAGAGTAGTGGGTTCCTATGAATCTATGAATAACCCCAAACAAACAAACATCTAGTCTTTTTCATCGAGGAGGAACAGGAACGCGTATAATAAGGAAGAGTTGTTGGAAATGAAAGGGAGATTCTATGCCCAGAATGATTCTTTTAGTGATAAATTCTTTGTAAAAATACTTTAAAATTCATACATTATTACATATTGACGAACGGTTCAACTAAGTTACTGTTGTTAAGAGGACTAGAGAAAGATAAGACACACTCCGCGCCTTCAACGCTCATGATACGATGCAAATCGACTCCAAGAAGTTCTGGACTCGCAACATCCTCGTTGTTCCACGAAAAAAATGGTACCTTCTCAGCGCGTCGCTCCTGCAAATGAGTCGAGAGAGGGAACAGAAGGAAAAATAAACGGCTTCCCCGTTCTCATTTGAAAGGAACGAATATCTTGCCAGCCCGCAAAATGTTCCCGCTTGATGTAGAAGAAAAAGAAGCCCCAATTCTCAACAAAGATTCTTAAAACAGAACTATCGCCTAAATTTTTCTCGAATAATTCTCATAGATTCACGAATTAGGAAATTCCCAGCTAAAATTGTATTTGTGCAGCAAGTATCCGACATTTTCATTCGTACTTTGCGTTAAAGACCTTTCTAAACAATTTTGATTTCGAGTATCTCTGATTTTTTGTTGACACTCCGTGCTTAAAATAATAGCTTAGAGTTGACTAGGAAGGCGTTGTGGCACTAGGGCGTTTTTGGCATGTGTACATTTTATTAAATGGCACTTTTGCTCTAAAAAAAATTAAAGAACCGTTGCTTTTGAATAAGCGGAAGAAAACCATAAGCTTTCGTTGGGCGGACGGCGGAAAATTTTCTCATAATCGAAAATATAATAAAATAAAATTATATATTATATATATTTTTTATTTTTTATCGCATAATTCAATGCGATTTTGGTAATCAACACTTGGAATTTCTCAATAAATTCCAAACAATCAAAAAATCAAAAAAGAAACAATAGGAGTTTCTCCGTAAGTGCCTCTAAAAAACATTTTTCTGCGTGATGATTATTGTTTATTTCTGAAGATAAGTGATATCAATAATATAATTTTGGTTTATTATTTTCAATAATAAACCTTTGGAATCGTCCAAAAAAATTGTTTAAATCAAAATTTGTTGGTTTCAAGGTTCGTAGAATCCAACGCCGTACGCGGAACTTTCCTTAGTTCCCATGGATCGATTTTGATGAAATTTGGTATAAAGGCTCCATTTGGGGTCTAGTTGTGCCCCGAAGCTTTTGGTTGATGTCGGTCTAAAGGTTGAAAAAATAAGGGTTGACATTTTGAAAACGCCCTTAGCTCAAAAAATTTCTATATAAAGGTATTGTTTTCACGGCACAAATGGAAATTAAGGGTTGAAATTTTCAAAAATGCCCTAGCTCAAAAACTCTTGAAATAAAGCTATTATTTTTTCACCAATTTAAGATAGTATTGAATTTTTACAGACCACGCGGAGCTCTGTAGGACAAACCGTTCGCACCCTACGCGAAATTAAGGGTTGGACTTACGATTTATCAGAAACACGAGTGTGAATCACAAAAGAGGCCTAATCTCCGTTCAAATGTTAGCTGACCAAAATGCGATCGCTGTAGGTAGGCAGTATCTATGGATGGTGGGTGGTGACAATGGCAAAGCCGAGTTCTTTGCAGAAACTAATAGACTTGATCAATCTAGAAAAACAATAAACCTTTGTGTAATCATTGAGCGTGTGTACAGAGAGCACAAGTAGGAATTTTGATCGATCTGATCTGGAGGGGTGCAGGGAGTGCTGGATTTTGTTGAGATTCGGCTGATGTGAGCTTGCTCTGCCGAAGCACCCCACTGGTCAAGATCAAGAACCAGCCCCTTCGGGCCGTGATCTGGGAGTGTGCAAGGGATGCATGGTGTCGGACTGTGCATTGCTACGGGCGAGTGCTGGTTTGTCCGTGAATTCCGGAACCAGTTAAGCGCAGGCTAGGCCTCAGGGAACTGGGGTAGGCTTTGTTCACATACCAACACAATGGATGTGACCAGCCAAGGGTATACCCGTTCTTAGCTATTGCGACCCGCCCCCTTCCACACGATGTGCTGGACAAAATTAATGATGAATTCTTCTTTTAACACTATCAACAAAACCTTACCAAAAGTAACGAAACAGGAGGCAGCAACAGGTGGGAGTACTTCGCTGACAGAGCTTGATGAAATGGGACAGGAAGATCTCAAATACCTGAAATGCATGAAGGAAACCCTGACTGCAATGTTGGCAGCCACAAAGAAGCAGCCCAACATCAGTCAGATCGTTAAAGATGGGCTGAACACAATGGAGGAGATGTGCGATGCCCTAGTAACACAGGAGAAAAGAAGGACTTCAGTTCAGAAAAGACTGAAAGCAGAAGTGGATAAACTGACCAAATGGTCTCCTTCCAAGGAGAGGAGTCATGGCAGTAGGAAAAGGCGGAAGGAGGATGAGACTGACCTCAGCAACTCTGAAGAAGATTGCATGGAGACTGAAACATCCAGCCATGTGGTCAGTGACTCAGACACTGCAGGCGTACCATTTGAGAAGGTCAAGTCCCGGAAAGGAAGACAGGATCTGGCCAAGGAGGCCCAAAGGAAGGCAGCTCGGGAGGCAAGACGAGATGCTGACCGTATAAGGAGAATTAAGCAGCAAGCAGAGGTAGAGGCTCAAAAGAAAGAAGCAGAAAAAAAGCGGAAAGAATCTGAAGAAAAGCGTCGTGCCGAACAGGATGGGAGAAGGAAGCGAAAAGAGGCAGTCAAGAGGGACATGCAACGGAATCTGAAGAGATCCCAGGCCCTTGTCATCAAGGTGTCAGACCAGATCTCGTATGCCGAGGTCTTACAAAAATTGAAAGACAAGGTGAATCCGGCAGAGATGAACACGGAGATCCGGAAGATAAGGAGAACTGGTGGTGGTGATGTGTTGCTGGAGGTGGAGCCAACAAGCACAATCTCAGATGCCTTCAAGAAAGCGGTTGAAAATGCAGTGGGGGAGGGCTTAGTAAAAGACCTCAAGCCACGAGCATCAATAGAGATCCGAGATCTAGACCCTCTCACAACAGCGGAGGAGGTTAAAGTAGCAATTAAAGCCTCACTGGACGGAATTGGTGACGGGGACGTGATGGTCAACATCACAAACCCAAACACTAGACAACTGAGATTGGCTATTGTTTCTCTACCAGGAAAGAATGCTGAGGAACTAATAGAGAAAGGGAGAATAAGGATCGGCTGGATAAACTGCCATATCCGGAGAAGGGTAGAGGTCCTGCGCTGTTTCAAATGCATGGATTACGGCCACTTTGCCAGGACATGCAAGGGCCCAGACAGAACAGGAACTTGTTTCAAATGTGGGGGAGAGGGACATAAGGGAACAGAATGCAAGAATGAAGCAAAGTGCCCATTGTGCACAACACTAGGCGTAGCAGACAACCACATGTCTGGAAGGAAAGGTTGTACTGCCTTTCGGAGGGCCTTGGACATGAGAATTAAAGGAAAAGCATGAAATTCCTTCAAATCAATTTACACAGGAGCAGGACAGCAGACAGTATGAGAGAGAAGATTGCTAATGAAAGAAATGCAGACATAATACTTGTGAGTGAGCAGTACACCTATGGAAACAATGCACAGAACTGGTTCGAAGACACATCTCGTACTGCTGCGATATGGGTGGTAAACCGAGTGGCAGTGCAGGTGGAAGCCAATGGTGCTGGCCTGGGGTATTGCTGGATCAAGAGCAGGGGCATTACATACATCAGCTGCTACCTATCACCAACAGACCCAACTTCTGACTATGAAGCAAAGTTGGCCTGCATTGAAGAGGAGGCTAGAAATGCAAATGGAGAGGTGCTAATAGCAGGTGACTTCAATGCAAAGGCAGTGGAATGGGGGGAACCAGCTCCAGATAATAAAGGGCATAAAGTCATGGATATGGTGTCAAGACTTGGACTAGTAGTCATAAATGACGGAAATGTACCAACCTTTCGTAGAGCAGGATGTAGGGGAACCATACCTGATATCACTATGGCCTCAGAGAACCTCACAGCACAAATTACTGAGTGGAGAGTCTTGGAGGATTACTCTGCCAGCGACCATCAGTACATCCAGTTTGAGATAGGAGGGAATATACCCATACAACCGACAATCTCCCAGCACCATTGGAATGTTGAAAGATTGGACAGGGACATATTTGGTGCAATGATTCAGTTGGGCAAGGGAACCCTGGAGAAGATAAAACAGAGGGCAACTGATGGGTCCCTTGCTGTCCTGTTGGTGACTGCAACCATGGATTTGCTGACCAAGGCTTGTGAGAGCTCTATGCCTAAGAAGAGATGTATGAATAACCGCCGCCCTGTCTATTGGTGGAACCAGAATATTGCTGAACTTAGGAGGACATGTTTACGGCTCAGAAGACTATCTCAAAGAACTAGAAGGGACTCCTTGGAGTTCCAACTGAGAAAAGACCAATACAGGATGGCAAGACGGACTCTGAAGATTGCCATAGCCAAGAGCAAAGCTAAAAAGTGGAGAGAGTTATGTGACGATGTAGACAACGATCCTTGGGGACTTGGATACAAGATTGTGCTAAAAAAGCTCAAGGGAGTGGATACATCCACGGAGATGTCAACAGCAGTAAAGGACAGAATTGTATCAGAACTCTTTCCTGATCATGAGATAGAGGAGAGACCACCGATTGCAATATCAGGTGATATATCTCTCTTCACTCTAGATGAATTGGCACAAGCGGTGAAGTCAATGCGCAATAAAAAAGCCCCAGGCCCAGATAGAATCCCTGTGGAAATATTGAAAGCAATAGCAGATACACATCCAGAAATTATGTTAGACATGTACAATACATGTCTCAAAGAAGGTATATTCCCAGAGCGATGGAAGTTAGCAAGACTCGTACTGATTGGGAAAGGCAAAGGAGATCCCAGTACAGCTTCAGCACACAGGCCTCTGTGCCTATTAGACACAACAGGAAAGCTGTATGAGAAGTTGTTGAAAAGAAGGATGCTGACTGCCATTGCTGAAGCTGGAGGCCTGTCACCGAGGCAATTTGGATTTAGACCTGGCAGATCCACCATTGATGCTGTTAGCAGAGTGGTAGGAATAGCAAGGGAAACTCAGCTGGGGAACCACAAGACCAGGGACATGTGCATGGCGGTTACCCTCGATGTCAGAAATGCTTTCAATTCTGCCAGATGGAAAGACATCTTGGAGGCTTTGATGGTTCAGTTTCATGTTCCATCATACCTCTTACGAGTCCTGCAGAACTACCTAGCTGACCGTTGGCTGATTTATGATACAAAAGAGGGCATCAAAAAGAGAAGAATTACCTCAGGAGCGGCACAAGGTTCAGTCTTGGGAGCCGATCTGTGGAACATCAACTATGATGGGATTCTTCGGGTAGAGATGCCCGAAGGAATTACACTGATTGGCTACGCTGATGACTTGGTGGTGGTGATAAGAGCTCGAAGGATGGAACACCTCCAGTTTAAGCTGAATCAGGCAATGCGCAGAGTGATGGAGTGGATGGAAGCACACACACTGTCACTGGCGATCCAAAAAACGGAAATTGTACTGCTAACCACAGCGAGAATTGAAAGATCTATACCTATGAATGTGGATGGACAGGAAATCATCACCTCTCCAGCCATTCGCTACCTTGGTGTGATGCTGGACGGGAAACTAAGCTTCTGGAGGCACATCAGTGGAGCAGCAGATAAGGCTGCAGGTATTGTAAATAAGCTGAGCCGACTGATGGCAAATCTAGGGGGCCCATCACCCGCTAAGAGGAGACTCCTTATGCGAACTGCAGATTCAATTATGCTGTATGGAGCAGAAGTGTGGGCAGACTCCCTTAGGTACCAAAAGTACCGGGCACGTATGGAAGCTGTACAGAGGAGAGGAGCTCTGAGAATCAGTAGTGCATTTAGAACTGTCTCAGGTCCAGCATCACAAGTGATAGCGGGAACTATCCCAATATACCACCAGGCACTGGAGCGCAAAAGGATAAGAATGAGGAAGGCAGAGACAATTACCATAGTAAAGAGGGAAGAGCGGGAGGAGACCATCCGTAGGTGGCAAGCAGACCTTGTCTGTGAAACCCGTGGAAGGTGGACAGCCCTCATAATCGACGATCTAAAGTCTTGGTTGGAGAGAAAACACGGAGAGGTGAACTATTACCTGACACAATTCCTCTCAGGGCATGGATACTTCCGCTCCTTCCTAGTAAAGATCGGGAAAGTCACTGACCCAGAGTGCAGATACTGTGGGATAGAGGAGGATGATGTCTGCCACACCTTCTTCACATGTCCTCAATGGGAGGGTATGAGGGGGTGTGCTGAGGAGGTCATTGGATCATTGCGTCCACAGACAATCATACATGAGATGATTAAGAACAAGTCGAGCTGGGACGCAATGGCAGTATTCGTCACATCAGTCCTCAAAGCAAAAAAGCTGGATGGAAAATGGGAGGAAGAAGATGAGGAATACAATTGAAGGAGACCAGAAGTAGGAGCAGCCATTTGGCACAAAAAAAGGGCTCACCCTGAAGTAATACTGTACAAGTGGTCCCGGGGTGAGTCCTAAGCAGAGGGAGTGGGGTTTTAGTTGGTAGCCCCAATTCATGGGGAGTCCAACACTGTTGGGGTGAACTTCCCCTTCGCTCTTAAAGAGTTTCCCCACTTCCGTAACAAAAAAAAAAAAAAAAAAAAAAATGATTCTTTTAGTGATAAATTCTTTGTAAAAATACTTTAAAATTCATACATTATTACATATTGACGAACGGTTCAACTAAGTTACTGTTGTTAAGAGGACTAGAGAAAGATAAGACACACTCCGCGCCTTCAACGCTCATGATACGATGCAAATCGACTCCAAGAAGTTCTGGACTCGCAACATCCTCGTTGTTCCACGAAAAAAATGGTACCTTCTCAGCGCGTCGCTCCTGCAAATGAGTCGAGAGAGGGAACAGAAGGAAAAATAAACGGCTTCCCCGTTCTCATTTGAAAGGAACGAATATCTTGCCAGCCCGCAAAATGTTCCCGCTTGATGTAGAAGAAAAAGAAGCCCCAATTCTCAACAAAGATTCTTAAAACAGAACTATCGCCTAAATTTTTCTCGAATAATTCTCATAGATTCACGAATTAGGAAATTCCCAGCTAAAATTGTATTTGTGCAGCAAGTATCCGACATTTTCATTCGTACTTTGCGTTAAAGACCTTTCTAAACAATTTTGATTTCGAGTATCTCTGATTTTTTGTTGACACTCCGTGCTTAAAATAATAGCTTAGAGTTGACTAGGAAGGCGTTGTGGCACTAGGGCGTTTTTGGCATGTGTACATTTTATTAAATGGCACTTTTGCTCTAAAAAAAATTAAAGAACCGTTGCTTTTGAATAAGCGGAAGAAAACCATAAGCTTTCGTTGGGCGGACGGCGGAAAATTTTCTCATAATCGAAAATATAATAAAATAAAATTATATATTATATATATTTTTTATTTTTTATCGCATAATTCAATGCGATTTTGGTAATCAACACTTGGAATTTCTCAATAAATTCCAAACAATCAAAAAATCAAAAAAGAAACAATAGGAGTTTCTCCGTAAGTGCCTCTAAAAAACATTTTTCTGCGTGATGATTATTGTTTATTTCTGAAGATAAGTGATATCAATAATATAATTTTGGTTTATTATTTTCAATAATAAACCTTTGGAATCGTCCAAAAAAATTGTTTAAATCAAAATTTGTTGGTTTCAAGGTTCGTAGAATCCAACGCCGTACGCGGAACTTTCCTTAGTTCCCATGGATCGATTTTGATGAAATTTGGTATAAAGGCTCCATTTGGGGTCTAGTTGTGCCCCGAAGCTTTTGGTTGATGTCGGTCTAAAGGTTGAAAAAATAAGGGTTGACATTTTGAAAACGCCCTTAGCTCAAAAAATTTCTATATAAAGGTATTGTTTTCACGGCACAAATGGAAATTAAGGGTTGAAATTTTCAAAAATGCCCTAGCTCAAAAACTCTTGAAATAAAGCTATTATTTTTTCACCAATTTAAGATAGTATTGAATTTTTACAGACCACGCGGAGCTCTGTAGGACAAACCGTTCGCACCCTACGCGAAATTAAGGGTTGGACTTACGATTTATCAGAAACACGAGTGTGAATCACAAAAGAGGCCTAATCTCCGTTCAAATGTTAGCTGACCAAAATGCGATCGCTGTAGGTAGGCAGTATCTATGGATGGTGGGTGGTGACAATGGCAAAGCCGAGTTCTTTGCAGAAACTAATAGACTTGATCAATCTAGAAAAACAATAAACCTTTGTGTAATCATTTGCAACGTTTTTCACTCTGAAGCTTAAGGGTTTCAAATCACTATTGGAGGCATTGATATGTTACAGAATACCAGAAAGTGACTCTATAGGTGTAATATTGGTCAATATAATGTTGGAGCCTAGAAAATTGTTTTATGATACGAGGGGCTTCGTAACAAATAATCAAGCAACTTTTGCGTATTCATCTTAATTAGCATAAGCCAAAGGATTATTATCTACGAAAATAGAGGTTTTGGCGAATAGAAGAGGCTTCTGAATCATTTATAGTAATTCAGCTCAAAATACAATCGAAGTTTGCCTTAGAAGTTCAGGATACCTCTGGGGGTGGGTATTTATAATTTAATAAGAAAGTTTCCAAGATGAGAAACGGGAAGGCTAACGCTGTGAGGTGCGTTAGAGTATTAAACTTGAATGGCTTAAAGTAAAGTCTGGATTGGTCCCTGAAGCCTTCTTGGACGTACTTAGAAGCTGAGGGGAGGCGATGAGGGGAGAGGGGATTGCCATGCATCACGTCGGTCTTACCGCATAGGCCCCTGTGGAAGCCAGCGACTCAAGTACGAAGGAAGCTTAGCTCTGAGGTACCGGGATTGACGATTTCCCAAGGGGAAGACTTTCAAGAGCGAAACCGAGAAGTGGAGGTTCCCGACTACATATCAATATCACGAACACGTACGTTCCGGAGATGACAGAGGTCACGTTTTTTTACCCCATCCCTCCGCGTGTCCTTCCGACAGCGGGTCCCGACGTTTTGACTTTTTTCGTCGTCGCTTTTTCCCAACTAAACATATTTGAAAAACAGACAACCTCCGTAGGCAGAGTGAGCTTGCAATAAAATTCCACTCAGCATCGTTTCACTTCGAAGCACACGCTTAATAAGGCAAAGTGACTGAGGAATAGAGAGTATCATCTTATCCAGAGATAATTTCATTATTTCACTTTGATGAGGAAGTTTTATATAGCTGAAAGTAGGCTAAGAAGTATCACCTCTCATTATACCTGAGTCACAAAGAATTTAAACGAAATTTAAGAGAGATGTCTGGTGGTTTACTACCTTATATTCCTATCAACAACGTTCCTATATGTCCATTAGGTAAGTAGGTACCTACCCCCTACTATTCTACTACTCTGGTTTTAACCCTACGAATACAAAACATGTGACAGGCGTTGAGATAACAAAAACGCTGCAAATTACTACACAATGGTTTATTATTTTTCTATATTAATCACTCGTCTGCAAAGCCACCAACCATCCAACATGAAGAAAAACATCGATCACATTTCGGTCAGCTAAAATTTAAACGGAGATTAGGCCTCTTTTGCGATTCACAGTCGTGTTTCTGATATATCGTACGTAAAACCTTTAAATTCTCGTAGGGAGCGAACGGTTTGTCCTACAGGGCTCCACGTGGTCTCAACAAAATTCTATAAATTCTATAGAATCTTAAATTGAAGGAAAATTAATACCTTTATATCAAATTTTTTGAATTAGGGCGTTTTAAAAATTTCAAAATTAATTTTTGAACCCTTAGAAGTGACCTACATCAACCAAAATCTTTGGGGCGCAACTAGACCCCAAATGGAGCCTACAAACCAAATTTCATCAAAATCGGTCAATGCTAAGTGGTAAAAGTGCCACGTACGGCGTATGGCGGACGGACGGCCAAATTTTTATTCTATTTTTGGATTTTACGTACCTTGAAATGTAAACCATCAAATTTTGAGGGGGTGTTGAAAATTTTTTTTTCTTGGTCGATTCCAAAGGTTAATTATTGAAAATAATAAACCAAAAGATTGTAAGATTCATGATGAGATAGGGGTGTGTTGGTCCAGGTATTCCCTGGAACGATTCCAACGGTTACAGTGACAAAGATGTAACCGTTCCTAATTACTGGTACAGTTCCATTACCGGTATCTACTGCCTACCAAGGGCAGTCAAATCCCACTCTCATGACGTAGAAAAAGAAGGCAGTCAAATCCCTATCTTATCTCTTCCATGCTTATGATCTCAGCTTTCAATACAAAAGGAAGGAATTCGAACAAGTGTTATAAAAGAGACAATTCATTATAAATGATAGTGACCAAACAATTCAAGGAAAGAATAATTTTGCGTTGCAGTTTAAGAACAAAACATAAGAATAATAATACTGGAGACAACTTCCATGCTAACCAGTCCAGAAGATCCCTTTCCAGTCCAGAGCCAAACCAGATACTACTTTATTCTCAGCCAGAGAGCCATTTTCCTTGTATCTTATCGGTTTGTGGAATCGGCAAAGGCCCTTCCCGATACATGGAATTGAACTGGAGACAAGTTCTATCTTCATTGGTCCAAAAGATCCCTTCCCGGTCCAGAGCCATTCCATGATATATTACACTAGATTACAAAATTTAGGGGTGGTCTGGCTGCCTCGTTCTTTCACCACTTTTCTTATGGTATTTGGTGCGCTGAATCCGAATCTGACGTCAGTTTTTTTTTCCACGTCGGATTTTCAAGATATAGCTAGTTTTACGATTTTTCTAGTTCTCAATTTTCTTCATTTTTTAGTGAAAACTCATCTTGCTCAAATCTCCTCAAAAAGTACTCAGACTTATAGGAAATTTTATGTAGAATCCGAATATGTACTTAGTTTTTAAGTAAAGTTGTGTTAAACCCCCTATTTTCCACAAAACGTATCAAAAAACACCGGTTCTTAACGTTTTTCTTCGGGTTTTCCCTTACACTTTGCCACTTGAAAAAAAAATTAAGGCTAAAAAAAATGTTCTCGGGCTTTTACTTTGTAGGGGGGACACCCCAGAGGAGAATGAGACCAATCGCAGCCTCCTAAACCCATTAATATCGAAGGAATGAGCTTTTTTTTCATGGCACTGAGATGAAAATTCACAAAAACCGTTAATTAATTTTTCGAGATAAGTATGTGCGTTCCTAAATCTGTTTTCCTCAAATGGATTTTTCTTTCTTCTACATTTTTTATACTTGTCACCTAATAAGAGTAAGATCGAAAATAGGTACTCATAGGGGGAGTAAATCATAATTGGGAAACTCTTGTGATTTTAATTCAGTTTTACAACACAATTAACTGCAGAAAAGTTAACGGTGTAAATCTGTTGCATGAAGGCTCAGATGAATCAATAGTTGGTACAATGTTTGGTTATTCCTCCACCTCAGAGGTTTCATCGCCGGCATCTATGTAGAGAAAACTTCGCCGCCTGAGGTAAATCTCTTTTTGACCGACTTCAACGCGCCGAAGGCGCGCGAAAGAGGAGGTACTCAATTCGGGTTGTCGTGGGACGACGATTTTTTTTTTTTTTTTTTTTTTTTTTTTTTTTTTTTTGTATGTCTGAACACCTTGCATTTCTTTATTCTGGTACCAATCTGTCTGGTTCTTTTTGAAATTTGTTCTACAAGTATCCGTGGTGGTCCCGTTTCAAACAGATTTCATTTTGCTTTGTTAGAAGTATCGAAAATTTGTGAAAGAAGTTGAAAAACGTGGGTCCCGTTTTCGGGAATATTGGTTCGCATTCACTCTTCTTGCCCTGTGACTTCCGACTGAGTCGATGGAGGACCATTTGTGTATAGTCAAATTAAAGGTCTGATTGTAAGCTTTAAAATGATATGCTATATGAAGGGGGTTCCGATAACTAAAAGGTGCTGCTGGGATGAGAAAGGGGGAAATTATGTTGGGTTATTCGCTCTAAACCTGCATGAGCCCTATCAAACGTGTTTATGAATGCTCAAGTATGGGATTTTCCCTACCAAATATCAGTGATATAATAGTACTGTTATTAGGCATTCTACCAAGTGGGTGTAGCACATAGCTTCCTCGTCATTCATAATATAGTTGGGTAGGTAATGGTATGGGAGATCGTCAGAACTGCATATTGCCGTACCAAATATGAGGTATATAGTACAACCAGGTGATGAGATAGTATTCTACCAAGTGGGTGTAGCACATAGCTTCCTCGTCATCCATAATATAGTTGGGTAGGTAATGGTATAGGAGATCGTCAGAACTGCATAGTGCTGTACCAAATATTAGGGATATAATAGTACAGTTAGGTGATAAGAGGGTATTCTACCAAGTGGGTGTAGCACATAGCTTCCTCGTCATTCATAATATAGTTGGGTAGGTATTGGTATAGAAGATCGTCAGAACTGCATATTGCCGTACCAAATATGAGGTATATAGTACAACTAGGTGATGAGAGGGTATTCTACCAAGTGGGTGTAGCACATAGCTTCCTCGTCATTCATAATATAGTTGGGTAGGTAATGGAATAGGAGATCATCTGAACTGAATAGTGCCGTACCAAATATGAGGTATATATTACAACAAGGTGATGAGATAGTATTCTACCAAGTGGGTGTAGCACATAGCTTCCTCGTCATTCATAATATAGTTGGGTAGGTAATGGTATAGAAGATCGTCAGAACTGCATATTGCCGTACCAAATATGAGGTATATAGTACAACTAGGTGATGAGAGGGTATTCTACCAAGTGGGTGTAGCACATAGCTTCCTCGTCATCCATAATATAGTTGGGTAGGTAATGGAATAGGAGATCATCTGAACTGAATAGTGCCGTACCAAATATGAGGTATATATTACAACAAGGTGATGAGATAGTATTCTACCAAGTGGGTGTAGCACATAGCTTCCTCGTCATTCATAATATAGTTGGGTAGGTAATGGTATAGAAGATCGTCAGCACTGCATATTGCCGTACCAAATATAAGGTATATAGTACAACTAGGTGATGAGAGGGTATTCTACCAAATGGGTGTAGCACATAGCTTCCTCGTCATCCATAATATAGTTGGGTAGGTAATGGTATAGGAGATCATCTGAACTGAATAGTGCCGCACCAAATATGAGGTATATATTACAACAAGGTGATGAGATAGTATTCTACCAAGTAGGTGTAGCACATAGCTTCCTCGTCATCCATAATATAGTTAGGTTAGTAATGGTATAAGAGATCATCTGAACTGAATAGTACTGTACCAAATATGAGGTATGTAGTACAACCAGGTGATGAGAGCGTATTCCACCAAGTGGGTGTAGCACATAGCTTCCTCGTCAAACATGTCATGGTTAAGTTGTTGAATTGTGTTGTCGGAACTACCAAGTACTTACCTACCAAATGTGAGGGAAGTCGAACAGTTAGGAGATAAGAGAGTAGATTGCTAAGTAGGAAAGTGAACCAAATGCCTCCTGAAACCGATCCAAAAACGGAAACTCATCTATACGTATGGAAACTGATCCGGATTACAGAATTTGGTCCACCCTGCGGCTTCTGGTTCACCTTACTGAAATGATTCACAGTACGGAAATAGATCTATATTACGAAAACTGATCGAAAAACTGCGGGTAAATCAATTTCAGATTTAAATTGAAGACCACTAAAAAGTGAAAAATAAAAAATATTATAAAATGGAAAAATAATAAAATAAAAACCTTTTTAACAAAAAAATGGACCGACCTCAAAAATGATGTCCGTAAACACCAAAAAGGGAAAAATAATAATCTTAGGGAATTCAGTTGGGAAGGTGGGTAGGTAGGTACGGATTGAAGTCGCCGCTGTGCCCATCTGTAGATACAACCATTCGCAAGTAGAGAGTAGACATGCGTCGATAGTGCAATACAAAACAGGAATGAGAGTGAGCATCATTGAGGTAATATATGTGTTCCAAAACTATTAGGTACCTAGTAGGTCACTGCTGTCATATGAAGGAGGATGAGAGTGTGACAATAAGTGTGAATGAATGTTAGTAAGAATATTCCCTGTGATAACAGCTGAAGACGTCCATGACACCAAGAAAGGCAGTTGGTTAAAGACTCAACATGAGAAGGTTGTTTACTTACTTACATAGGTACCCTTACTCCGGTTTTGTATTGAACTTTCGACGCATGTTGTAATACTAACCGATCATTTGAGTATGTACCCATACTCATATCACAAACCCACATCATGATCTAGACAATGCTACACGCATTATGCAATACTTACAATATTAGATTATATTGATATTATCTAACCAAAGATAGATTAGATCAATAGATTAGGTATAATTAGATATCATCTAATCAAAAGATGGTATGTTGGAATCCAAACATTTTTTACGGGGATTCACACACATCGTCACACTCTCATCCTCCTTCATACGACAGCAGTGACGTACTACCTAATAGTTTTGGAACACATATATTACCTTAATGATGCTCACTCTCATTCCTGTTTTGTATTGCACTATCGACGCATGTCTACTCTCTACTTGCGTATGGTTGTGTCTACAGATGGGCACAGCGGCGACTTCAATCCGTACCTACCTACCCACCTTCCCAACTGAATTCCCTAAGATTATTATTTTTCCCTTTTTGGTGTTTACGGACATCATTTTTGAGGTCGGTCCATTTTTTTTAAGGTCCAACAATAGTCCGCCATCATGTGAACGTCCCAATACCCTTTGTACCGTTCTTCCATGGTTTTCATATCTTGGTGAAACCTCTGAGGTGGAGGAATAACCAAACATTGTACCAACTATTGATTCATCTGAGCCTTCATGCAACAGATTTACACCGTTAACTTTTCTGCAGTTAATTGTGTTGTAAAACTGAATTAAAATCACAAGAGTTTCCCAATTATGATTTACTCCCCCTATGAGTACCTATTTTCGATCTTACTCTTATTAGGTGACAAGTATAAAAAATGTAGAAGAAAGAAAAATCCATTTGAGGAAAACAGATTTAGGAACGCACATACTTATCTCGAAAAATTAATTAACGGTTTTTGTGAATTTTCATCTCAGTGCCATGAAAAAAAAGCTCATTCCTTCGATATTAATGGGTTTAGGAGGCTGCGATTGGTCTCATTCTCCTCTGGGGTGTCCCCCCTACAAAGTAAAAGCCCGAGAACATTTTTTTTAGCCTTAATTTTTTTTTCAAGTGGCAAAGTGTAAGGGAAAACCCGAAGAAAAACGTTAAGAACCGGTGTTTTTTGATACGTTTTGTGGAAAATAGGGGGTTTAACACAACTTTACTTAAAAACTAAGTAAATATTCGGATTCTACATAAAATTTCCTATAAGTCTGAGTACTTTTTGAGGAGATTTGAGCAAGATGAGTTTTCACTAAAAAATGAAGAAAATTGAGAACTAGAAAAATCGTAAAACTAGCTATATCTTGAAAATCCGACGTGGAAAAAAAAAACTGACGTCAGATTCGGATTCAGCGCACCAAATACCATAAGAAAAGTGGTGAAAGAACGAGGCAGCCAGACCACCCCTAAATTTTGTAATCTTGTGTTATTGGTCCGTGGAACTGGACCGGTAAGAACTGAGTTTTTGTCACTGCATGGAACCGTAACAAGTTGATACTTGGTTCCACAGTTCCGGTACAGCTGTACCGACACACCTCTATGATAAGAAAATAGTGAATAAGTTGAGTGACAAGTAGAATGATGCGTTTTACTTCCTAATTATAAAATTAGTGATAATTATGTAAGTTTTGGTTGCTCACATTTGCGCGGTCTACGGAAGAATTTACGGAGAAGCGGACGAGTTGAAGAGTCACAACTTCGAGTAAGTCAAATATCGAGTTTTAGTCAATATGAAAGACAGTTGTAGGCCAACCTCATCACCACCTCTTCATAATCCTCCTATATCTCATGCTCATCCAGAATATGGATTCGTCAAAACGTTCATTGACAGGCTAAAAGAGCAGCAAGAGGCTATTTTGTCCTCTTTCGCTCGATCAATGGTGGATCTCACTGCAAGTCGGTTTGAAGTTCCCAAATTTGATGACCAAAGTGTTGATCCACAAAGTTGGATGCTCTTGTACGAGAGAGGATATCTAGCAAACGGCTGGAATACTGATTCTCTCAACATAACAAATCTCGTCGGGCATTTTGAGCCACACTCGGTAGCTTATAAGTGGTATTGTGCCCGTCTGTTGGAAGACAACCATGAAGTTTGGCCAGCTTGAAGATTATCTTCTCTCAATGCGTTTGGTGAAAATTCAGTTTTTCTTAGCACACCGAGCTCGCAAATTCGGTTGCGAAGGAGGTCCAATCATGGAGTATTACTATGAGAAATTTCGCCTTCTACAACTAGCTCACGGTGAACTATCAGCGCGAGCTTTGAATCAGGGATGGGTATCGATACTCGATATTTTAGTATTGATACTGCACTATCAGATATTATTGGATATCGATACTTTGGATCCGTTATTTTTAAATTTCGAATATTGATACAGTTCTCGCGGAAAATTCAACATAATGGCTAAAAAATGAAGAGGGTAGAGGCTTATGGGTCATTACTCTTTGGTTGCAAAAATAACGTTAACATCGTGGAGAAAATCACTCTGCTTGGACTCTTGATTGAGAAAAATGAATAAACATTGTTGGAAAAACATTTTTTCTTGGGAATATTGGATAATACTGATAGTTTGTGACACTAAAGTATCGATACTCGATATTTCAAAATATCGATACTTATGCCCAACGATACTTGGGATATCGATACTCGGATACGATACAGTATCGATACTTTTGTAACGATAACCATCCCTACTTTGAATTTTTTTTTTAAATCTCCCCTCAAAGACAAAATGTCTTTTGTGACGGAGGGGGCACGCCATAAAACAAAATAAATAAATATATCAAATATAATGGGGAGGACGCCCAGGACTCACCCGACGCCGGCCCTAGGGATGAGGGATGATGAGGAAGGTGGGGGTGGGAGAGAAGGATGAAGGGAAGTGCCTCTATAAAATGACCACCAGTTTAAATATGAGCCGAGCAGTACGCGGCGGGTGACACCACGGAGTACACCTACTGAGATGCCCAACTCGCGCAACTCCGTGGCACTTTTCCCGCACTACACTCCGCGCCACGACAAGGTCGCAGCCATCACCCTGATGTTGTTGGGTTCCACTCCTCTCAGCTCTGACACTGCTTGCCGCAAATCATCTCTATCATACTTTCTTATCTTAGCCCGCCAGGTCTGCTCCATGTCCATGCTCCATGACTTTGATGGGATTACCAGAACACATGCAGGAGTTACTAGCGACGGTTAACTGGACAACTAGAGAGGACTTACAAAGAGCATTAACTCGACTGATGCCATCCCCTTGTGTAACTGATCAGGGACATTGTATTTCAAACTCTCATGTTCTTACTCCTACAGAAGAAGTTGGTTCCTTTTCGTGTGACAAAATTACAAGCCTGAAAACATTATATTGACTTACATTACAACACGTTTGAGTGCTTTTTTTGTGCACAGAAAGGCACAAAAACTAGGCACAAAAGACTAGGTTCTCTCTCGTTCATACACCCTCCTAGATGCTCCCTCCTCCATTTCCTCTTTCATGCTCTCTTCTCTATATACCATTCTATATATATACCATTCTCTGTTTCTTCTTTCATTCTCTCTTCTCCATTATACTCATCTCTATGCTCCCTCCTCCTTTCTCCATCTTTTATGCTCTCTCCATATCATTGTCAAAAATATTTACTCAAACACCACTACGGCCACTAAAAAGTTGTTACAGGATCGAATCAGAAGTTTCAACATATCTAAACTTACTCCTCCATTGAAGGAATACCCGAACAACCAAGGTCAATATTCTGCCAATCACTCAAACCGGAAATATTGTCGCAAAGGCTGGCTCGATATTTTTCTTTCTAATCTATCGCGAATAGCAAGATGGAATACTGATGCCCCAGTGATATTTTTCGTTTGGGACAAGAGACGAGTGAATCTGGTTATTCCAGGCACGAGACTTAATACGACCCTCCTCGACGTTCCATCCAGTCACCCACAAATGATGATCCATTTGTAAAACAGCGAAACGGTAAAGAAATTGAATCAGAAGGAGGTTGCGTGAATACTAAACAAAAGAATGCAGGGAAGAGAGGGAATATAAAAAATGCGACGGTATTCAATTTTCGGTGCGGTTACACTGGTTTTGGTTTTTTCGGTTCGTATAGTTTTTGTTGTAAGGAAAAGGGACGGGAAATAATGACTAAAAGAGAATCTGACCGCAGGAAGATGAGAGGACAGATCGTAAAAAAAAAAAAATTGCTTTTGTCAACTTGCCGACTGGTATAGGTAGGAGCGATTCCGTATGAAAAAGATTCTCTGTGGAGAACATTTTTTGTAATATTTCAAATTCTCATTCAGATATTCGGAAAAAACGGTTCGCTTTTTCTCTGCCAGAGGTGAATATTAGTAATGGTGTAGCTACTTCAACTACCGGGAAAAAGTCTCCCAAGTTGGGTAGGCAGTTCTTCATATAGAGGAACATAGACGAAGTGAATTCCTTGACTGAATTATTGCATATGATATGAAATATTATGTGGAGTAAAAAAATAGGTAGTAATAAAACAAGATTTCAATAAGTCCCCTCATAATAAATAAATAATAAATTCCCATATTATGAAACGAGATTTTCACGACCGTAGTGATCGTTTTTTGAATTAGCTATGTTGATGATTTTTCGCTCTTCTGCATGAACTGTCTCCAACTAAATAATAAAACCGTGATAAAATCAATAAGAAATAATATTGGATCTAACCCCAAACTACCATAACTATTAGAGAGCGCTAACACAATCAGTTCCTTGGTGATGAATTGTACAAAACACTGTGCCTCTGAGTTATTCCACACATACTCAAAGAATTTCATAAAGACTGAACAACGATTTCGTATAGTTGTTATAGTCAATGTATGGAATATCCATTATAAATATAAAATATGAGAATATTTTCGTACCTAGCCCTTCAATAGAATCACTAAAATGTCCAGTCAATGTATAAAAGCTGCCAATTTCAGTCATTCAATAGGCATCTTATACAGGGTTGGTAAAGTTTCGAAAATTTTCACTTTTTTCAAAGTTAGTTTCTCGAAACGTCGTGAACGGAAATTTCCATGCTGTAAGCCTAAAAGTTGCATGTGAATCCCAGCTTTCTAACGGTGTAGTCATTCTTCTCAAAACACCACTTATTCAGTTAGAAAATGTCGTTTTTAGGGCAGAAAACGATCATTTTAGGGTGTAAATCGGCGTTTTTCACCAGAAATGCTTTCCAACTTAATAAATCATTTGACTTGTAATTTAACATAATTTTTGACGCTGAATCACTTTCTGATCTCCTCGACAAACAAATAGTACTTTTCAAGCCCTTTCCGTTGGGCAAGGGCTCAATCTCGTTGTTCGTTTTATCCAAAATTGTAATTAAGGGAGGTCTGGGTTATTAATGACTCGCACTCCTTCCAAATTTTTGACTTACCTAATTTTTGCCCTCTGTCTTGAAAATATCGTCCCGATCATTTGCGGAAAGCTTTATCTTTTCGATAGATAACAAGTTGGGAGTCGAGGACTCAGTTGTACCCTGTTTAACCCAGAAAGGGCTTGAAAAGTACTATTTGTTTGTCGAGGAGATCGGAAAGTGTTACCATTCGATTCAGCGTCAAAAAGTACGTAAAATTTCATGTCAAATTATTTATTAAGTTGGGACGCATTTCTGGTGAAAAACGCCGATTTACAACCGAAAATGAACGTTTTCTGCCCTAAAAAGGTCATTTTCTAACTGAATAAGTGGCGTTAAAAAAAAAAAAAAAAAAAAATGACTACACCGTTAGAAAGCTGGGATTCACATGCAACTTTTAGGCTTACAGCATGAAAATTTCCGTTCATGACGTTTCGAGAAACAAACTTTGAAAAAAGTGAAAATTTTCGAAACTTTACCAATTTTTTACTTTTGGTTCATTTTACACCCGTTTTTTTTATTTGAAATTTTCTAAAACCTCATCAGGGAGATAGGAAATTTGACACTCTTTCCAATGATATAATAAAATTTGAATTTACTCTATCGATTAAGGAAGTTATAGCCATTTCAGTGAAAACACGAAAAAAATCTTAAATGTGAAATAAGTCGAAAACGGAGCCTCTAAAGAAGAGAAGAATCGAATCTAGAATCGAAGAATCTAGAATCGAACCCTGCCCGGTGGTGCGCCCGTAAGGGTGACACCCTGTATATAACTCCGGGTACTTAGGCAGCGTCTAAAATACATTCAGAATTCACGGAAATATTTGATTAGGAAGTTTACCTCTTTTCAATATCAAAAGTAGAATTGAAGGAATGACAGAATCGTTCGATAGATTTCCCAAGGCGCCGTGAGCAATATACAGACTGCCTAGCCAATACACAGTAGGTAGTATATAAAATAGCCTACTGACAATGCCAAGTCAATGAAAAAACGCTGCAAATCATTGCTCAAAGGTTTATTATTTTCTGTATAGATCACCCTTCTGTATAGATCACTGGTTCTCCATCAATAGCACCTACCACCATCTGTATTCTCCCTTGACCTTCCCTCTCAAATTTCAGTTTCCTGCGTTCAATAGGATTGAAAATGGCTTCGGAGCTCACTCAGCTGATCAGTAATCTGAAGAGTGAAGGAGATCTCCTCGAATGCTGGAGACGCCTGGAAGAGCAGTTCCATTCAATAGGAGTAAAAATGGTTTTGGAGCTCACTCAGCTGATCAGTGATCTGAAGAGTGAAGAAGATCTCCTCGATTGCTGGAGACGCCTGGAAGAGCACTTCCATTCAATAGGAGTAAAAATGGCTTCGGAGCTCACTCAGCTGATCAGTAATCTGAAGAGTGAAGGAGATCTTCTCGAATGCTGGAGACGCCTGGAAGAGCACTTCCATTCAATAGGAGTAAAAATGGCTTCGGAGCTCACTCAGCTGATCAGTAATCTGAAGAGTGAAGGAGATCTCCTCGAATGCTGGAGACGCCTGGAAGAGCACTTCCATTCAATAGGAGTAAAAAAGGCTCTGGAGCTCACTCAGCTGATCAGTGATCTGAGGAGTGAAGAAGATCTCCTCGATTGCTGGAGACGCCTGGAAGAGCACTTCCATTCAATAGGAGTAAAAATGGCTTCGGAGCTCACTCAGCTGATCAGTAATCTGAAGAGTGAAGGAGATCTCCTCGAATGCTGGAGACGCCTGGAAGAGCACTTCCATTCAATAGGAATGAAAATGGCTTCGGAGCTCACTCAGCTGATCAGTGATCTGAAGAGTGAAGAAGCCTTTGAGCAATGATTTGCAGCGTTTTTTACCCACCAACATTTCTTTTACCTACCAACTTTTTTTTACCTACCAGCTAGGTACTACCTACCACACCGTACTGGCTTCACACCTTCACAATCAAGTTTATTAGAAAGAACTAAACGCTTCACACTCGATTGGAAAAATAGAAAGCTTCGTATGGAAATTTGATTACTGGTTACGCAGAAGGCAAAACTGTATACAAATCGAAGAAATGAACAGCGATCGCATTTTAGTCCGATAAAATTTGAATGGAGATTAGACCTCTTTTGCGATTCACACTCATGATTCTGTTTTATCGAAGGAAAACCTTCAAGTACTCGTAGGGACCGAACGGTTTGTCCTACAGAGCTCCGGGTGGTCTCAAAAATTTTTAAAAATTCAATACTATTTAAAATTGGTGAAAAAACGATACCTTTATTTCGAGAGTTTTCGAGCTAGGGCACTCTTGAAAATTTCAACCCTTAATTTTCACCCCTTAGAAGTGACCTACATCAACCAAAAGCTTCGCGGCACAACTAGACCCCAAATGGAGCCCATATACCAAATTTGAACCAAATCGGTCCAGTGTTGCTAAGAAAAGTGCCGCGTACGGCGTACGGCGTACGGCGTACGGCGTACGGCGTACGGCGTACGGCGTACGGCGGACGGACGGAAATTTTTTTATTCGATTTTCGTATTCTACGTACCTTGAAACGTAAAACATCAAATTTTGAGGGGGGGTTAAAATTTTTTTTTTCTTGCTCGATTCCAAAGGCTTATTATTGAAAATAATAAACCAAAAGTTTAAAACGCTGCAAATCATTGCCCAAAGGTTTATTATTTTCTGTATAGATCACCCTTCTGTATAGATCTCTCCCTACCAAATATAAGTACCTACTACCCACAAGGGCATTTTTGAAAATTTCTACCCATCATTTCCATTTGGTTGGTGGTTAGGGTTGAAATTTTCAAAAATGCCCTAGTAGGTAGTAGGTACCTACGGTTGGTAGGTAGGGATCTATACAGAAGGGTGATCTATACAGAAAATAATAAACCTTTGGGCAATAATTTGCAGCGTTTTTTACTTACCAACTATTTTTTACCTACCAACTAATGGTAGGTACTACCTACCTCACCATACTGCTTCACACCTTCACAATCAAGTTTATTAGGAAGAACTAAACGCTTCACACTCGATTCGAAAAATAGAAGCTTCATATGGAAATTTGATTACTGATTACGCAGAAAGCAAAACTGAATACAAATCGAAGAAATGCAGCAGGTCTATCTTTTTCCAAACGTAAGACAACTGCAATGATTTTCTCTCGGAAACGTAATCCAAGCGTGCCAATTCTAACGATAGAAAACGACCATATAAAACTCTCAGACAATGTCCGTTATTTGGGAATGGAGCTAGACAGACGATTATCCTGGGACAAACACATATCAAAATTAAAAACAAACACTTTACTGGCGCTAAATTTGTTAAAGACCCTGGCCAACACTTCATGGGGAAGCGACCGGGTTTGCATGCTCAGATTCTACAGGGCATAAGTAAGAGCAAAAATGGATTATGGGCCCATTCTTTACACAACTGCAAACCCAACAACTCTGCAATGCCTCGACCCTGTCCATAATCAAGCAATTCGCCTCGCTACCGGAGCCTTTCGATCGAGCCTGATCCCAAGCTTGAACGTTGATGCTGGCGAATTACCGCTTTCTTACAGACGAAGTATACTGGCCCTGGGATATGCAGCGAAAATTAAAGCTTTTGCCCATCATCCCTTTCACGAAATTCCAATACATTCACTTCCACTCGGCTCACCTTCTTACCTGAATACATCTCTTGATTCAATCCGCTCGGACTTGCTTTCTCATTCCTTGACACTTCCGGATTTTGTCATTGAAAGCACTTGCCCAGTCCCACCTTGGACCCTAGTCCCACCACAATTTTGTCTGACACTCACGAAATATGCCAAAAAATCTACTTTACCACCCGAATTCCTCGCATCTTTCTATGAGATCATTGCTAATGTGTCACCCTGTACCATTGCATATTGTGATGGTTCAAAATCGTCCACTGGGGTCGGATGTGCTGTCTATGTTGATTCAGGTGCTCACAAGTTTTCGTTGCCTCCAAGCTGCTCCATATTCTCCGCCGAACTGTATGCAATTCATAAGTCATTGACACTAGCCACCTTGGAAGAAGAGCGAGTTCTGGTGTGTTCTGACTCACTTAGCGCCATTCAAGCAATTAAAACAGGAGTGGACGCACACCCATTGGTGAAGAATATTCTCTTCTCTGTCCAGCGACTTAGGCTTCAAGGCGTTTCCGTTATTATTTGTTGGGTACCTGGCCATAACGTAATAGTTGGAAATGAGATAGCTGACCGACAAGCAAGAGCTGCCACAGAAGAAAGCATAACATCTCCCTTATACATCCGTTCCGACTACATTTCCACTTTGAGAATTTCTGTTTGGAATTCTTGGAAATCGGACTGGGGTTTTATGCAACATCAAAAGCTTTGGGCAATAAAAAAAGATGTCTCACCATGGTCAACATCCAGCAGAACAAGAGTAAATGAAGATGGAACGATAACGCATTCAAGAAAAGAAGAGGTCATCTTGACAAGACTGCGAATTGGTCATACACGACTGACACATGGCTACCTCATGTCCAGGATACGGATTCCTCCTCCTGTTTGCAACACCTGTGGATGTCAACTGACTGTTTGCCACCTGCTAACGGAATGTCCAGTTTTTTGTAGCATTCCTCCAGTACTTCCGCAGGACCTTTGACAGTTGTTAGGAAACAATTCTTCCTTCTTGATACCAATTTTTGAAAAACTAAAAAAAATTCGCTTGTATTATGAAATTTAATAATAATTGTTAACTTTTGTATTTGGCGCCCATGACCAGAACAGGTTGCATGCGCCTAAATAAAATAAAGTAAAAGAAGAAATGAACAGCGATCGCATTTTAGTCAGATAAAATTTGAACGGAGATTAGACCTCTTTTGTGATTCACACTCATGATTCTGTTTTATCGAAGGGAACCCGTTAAGTACTCGTCGGGAGCGAAAAGATTGTCCTACAGGGCTCCGGTTGGTCTCAAAAGTTTTTAAAAATTCAATACTATTTGAAATTGGTGAAAAAACCATACCTTTATTTCGAGAGTTTCCGAGCTAGGGCACTCTTGAAAATTTCAACCCTCAATTTTCACCCCTTAGAAGTGACTGACATCAACCAAAAGCTTCGCGGCACAACTAGACCCCAAATGGAGCCCATATACCAAATTTGAACCATATCGGTCCAGTGTTGCTAAGAAAAGTGTACGGCGTACGGCGGACGGACGGAAAATTTTTTATTCAATTTTCGGATTCTACGTACTTTGAAACGTAAAACATCAAATTTTGAGGGGGGTTAAATTTTTGGTTTATTATTTTCAATAATGGACCTTTGGAATCGACCAAGAAAAAAAAATTTTTAACACCCCCTCAAAATTTGATGGTTCACGTTTCAAGGTACGTAGAATCCAAAAATCGAATAAAACGCTGCAAATTATCACACAATTGTTTATTATTTATCCAATATGAAGAGAAAAAAAAATCAAAAAAAATCACCAACCATCGATTGCATTTCGGTCAGCTCTAATTTGAACGGAGAGCCTCTTTTGCGGTTCACTCTCGAGTTTTGAGTTATATATATATATATATATATAAATTTCAATATAAACCCCTTAAATTTTCGTAGGGAGCGAACGGTTTGTCCTACAGAGCTCCGCGTGGTCTCAAAAAATTCTAAAAATTCCATAGAATCTTAAATTGAAGGAAAAACTATACCTTTATATCAAAATTTTTTGAGTTAGGGCGTTTTCAAAATTTCAAAATTGATTTTGGAACCCTTAGAAGTGACTTACATCAACCAAAAGCTTCGGGGCACAACTAGACCCCAAATGGAGCCTACATACCAAATTTCATCAAAATCGGTCAATGCTAAGTGGCAAAAGTGCCGCGTACGGCGTACGGCATACGGCGGACGGACGGCCAAATTTTGGTTTATTATTTTCAATAATGAACCTTTGGAATCGACCAAGAAAAAAAAAATTTTAACACCACCTCAAAATTTGATGGTTTACGTTTCAAGGTACGTAGAATCCAAAAATCGAATAAAAATTTGGCCGTCCGTCCGCCGTCCGCCGTACGCGGCACTTTTGCCCTTAGCATTGACCGATTTTGATGAAATTTGGTATGTAGGCTCCATTTGGGGTCTAGTTGTGCCCCGAAGCTTTTGGTTGATGTAGGTCACTTCTAAGGGTCCCAAAATCAACCCGTTCGCTCCCTACGAAAATTTAAGTGTTTATATTGAAATTTATGTATATATAAATCAAAACACGAGTGTGAATCGCAAAAGAGGCCTAATCTCCGTTCAAATTAGAGCTGACCGAAAAGCAATCAATAATTGGTAATTTTGATTTTTTTTTATTTTTTGATTTTTTTTTTTGATTTTTTTTTTCTTCTCTTTATATTGGATGGTTGGTGGCTTTGCAGACGAGTGATCTATATAAAAATAATAAACCATTGTGTAATAATTTGCAGCGTTTTTTTTCTTGCTCGTTTCCAAAGGCTTATTATTGAAAATAATAAACCAAAGCAGAAGAAATTATAAACACTGACTGAAACGACTCGTCATTGTACAGAACGCCTAGTCGTTATAAAATGCTTTCATAATAAAACGTCTGCCAAGTGGGTGTGGCACATAGCTTCCTCGTATCCAGCTTCCGTAAACCGATAAGTTTTGAGGGGGGGGGGGGGGGTTGGTGAAATTTTTCATTTCTTTGTCGATTCCAAAAATTTATTATTGATAATCATAAACCAAAATATAGAATACGTATGACGTATTTCGAACGTTCTATTAGGCATGAATCCGACCCCCATTCATCATTGTCAGATTTGCACGAGTGACTGGCACCTACTAACAAGTGTGGGCCAGTGGAACCTAGTCGACGTTTACCAACACAACGCAGACCAATACGCTTCGACCTGTAAGTAATAGATCGACTAGCGTAGTAGTGCATCAACACTCCGGTCAATTCAGAATACATCCAGGTATTGTTTCGAAAGGAGTTTCAGTTTAACTGTTCTGGAACTCCTTTCTAATTTCCCAAGACAATAATTGCGCCAACGCTCGGAAGCGAGTAGGTTGGTTTCCCATGAATATTTAGCAGAGCTTTACACTGGGGTGATAAATCGTTTTGTAATGTAGTTGATACATTTACATTTAAATATTTGCCTTTCGTAATTATTTTCGCGTAAATTAATGACCCGTTTTTGCGCCACGGGCGGGTACCGTTCGCCGTAAATCCTGAGCCTCAAGAGCAAAGCGTTCAGTGACTCGAAACAGGCTGTTTCTTACGCTGAAAGACGGGGGAGTCTCCACCATGAAAGCCCCGCTCGTGTAACATAAGTGAATAGATGAATTTATTAAGAAAATATTACCCCATTTTCAATCATTATTTAGGTTTATTGCTTCCGAGTCTACCTAGGTAGCGGAAACAATGTTTTGACATTTTAAGTTTGAAAAAAAAGGTCTACAATCGAAATTTCCACTCGTGTTTTGGGTTTTAAGCCTTCCTTAACAATTTAGGTAAAGTGTCTGGCTATCTATTTGTGTGGCATTGTGTGGCAAATGGTCCGATTTCGATGAAATTTCCAGGGATAATGCGGATCGGGGTGGAGTTTCCCTATAGAAACTATTGACCTCGGAATGATAGTAGCCACTGCGCATGCGCCAAACGTGAATTCTTTGTTACAGTCGTAACTTCTACATTTTTCACCCGAATTCGATGAAATCTTCCGAGATTGTGCGGGTTAGAGTGTAGATGGTTGCACGGGTAGTGCAAGGTAATTGGATATTGATGTTTTGAGATTATCTACTACCTATACATCGGATCATTTATACATTCGTGTTATGGATACGAGGAAACTATATGCCACACCCACCTGGCAATTTTCTTCTTTCAATAATGAACCTTTTGAATCGAATAAGGAGAGAAGAATGATACCCCGCCCCCTCCTCTCAAAATTAGTTGGTTTACGTTTCAAGGTGGGTATGTAGTACGTCGAATCCAAAAATCAAATTATATCATCCGCCGTCCGCCAATTTTTGGTTTATTATTGTCAATAATGAACCTTTAGAATCGACCAAGAAAGAAATTTTTTTTCACACCCCCTCAAAATTTTTTGGTTAACGTTTCAATCTATGTAGGATCCAAAAGTCGAAAAATTGGCAGTCCGTGGCATTTTCCTCAGTTAGCACTAACCGATTTTGATGAAATTTGGTATATGGGCTCCATTTGAGGTCAAGTTGTGGCCCCAAGCTTTTGGTTGATGTAGGCCACTTTTAAGGGTTGAAATTTTGAAAACGCCATGACTCAAAAAATGTATATATAGAGGTATTGTTTTTCCATCAGTTTAAGGTAGTATTGAATTTTTAGAAATTTTGGAGACGACGCGGAGCCCTGTAGGACTAACCGTTCGCTCCCCACGAGAACCATTAAGGGTGAATCGCAAAAGAGGCCTAATCTCCGTTCAAATTTCAGCTGACCGAAATACGATTGATGTTTTTCTTCATGTTGGTTGGTGGTAACAATGGTAAAGCCGTGTTCTTTGCAGACGAGTGATCTATATAGGAAAATAATAAACCTTTGTGTAATAATTTGCAGCGTTTTTTACTTGCTTGATTCCAATGGTTCAATATTGTTTAAATATGATTCAAAGGTTCAAACCAAAAATCCGTCCGTCCAAAGTACGTCGTCCCCCGTAAGCGGCACTTTCCGTAGTGACAATGGACTTTTGGTTACAAAAGCTAATCATGGAAAAAGATTCAAAATGTATTCATGTTGAGTACAGTGTGGAAGGAGAGCTGCGAGAAATGAAAATTCTATTTGACAAATTGTTCTCTATTTTCGGTTCTCCTGAAAATTCGAGGTTACTCGAATAAAGCAATTTTGGTTTATTATTTTCAATAATGAACCTTTGGAATCGACTAAGAAAAAAAAAGAGTTTAACCCCCACAAAATTTGTTGGTTTACCTTTCAAGGTACGTAGAATCCGAAAACCGAATAAAAACACGCTGTATGCGGCACTTTCCTTAGTTTTCATGGACGGATTCTGATGAAATTTGGTATATGGGCTCCATTTGGGGTCTAGTTGTGCCTCGAAGCTTTTGGTTGATGTCAGTCGCTTCTAAGGGTTGAAATCTTGAAAACGCATTAGCTCAAAACATTTCGATACAAAGGTATTTATTGTTTTTCCATCAATTTAAGATAGTATTGAATTTTTAGAGACCACGCGGAGCCCTATAGGACAAACCGTTTGCTCCCTACGATAACTGAAAGGTTGGACTTACGACAAATCAGAAACAAAAGAGGTCTAATCCCCGTTCAAATTTTAGCTGACCAAAATGGAGGTACGTGGTAGGTAGGAGGTGACAGTGGCAAACCCGAGTTCTTTGCATGTGTGATCTACATGTCGCACGCTGGGAAGAACACTGGTACATCTCCAAAAATATGATATACCATGAGATAAAGATTGAAGTGGTCTACCTGGGGGTGATAGTGGATCAACGATAGTTGAAACTGAGTCCGTTAGAGAGCAGACTAACCGTTGAGGTTCTGAACGTTATGACCAGCGTGTGCAGTAGGCAAGAACAGTGGTTCATCAAGTCCTGTTCCGAAGGTTGTTGAGTACCGCATTTTCGGAGATGCACCAGTGTTCTTCCCAGCGTGCGATATATAGAAACATGATAAACCTTTGTGTAATAATATGCACCGTTTTTGTCAGTCACTCCACTGTAGCAGTTGATAAGATTGCGAGTTTTCTACGACAAAGCTGCATTGCGATAAAATATTACATCCCACAAAAGACCGTTTTGTTTGATATACGAGTAATAGAAGCTACATTACTGTCCACTCACTTGGCGGACAGTTTTAATCAAGGATGTAAGCTGGGGATTTAAAAGGAAAGAATATTCAACAGTTGAAGGAACGAGATGAAATTTTCTTCGTGTTCCAGGAAGTGACATTTTGGAAAAGGAACATCACATCAAACAAGCCGTAATGAGTTTTTCTTTGACAAATCAGGGTTCGTTGCAGTTACTTTCCCTTCACGGGAGATGTATAACAACGGTGGTGGCGAGAGAAATAATTCCCGCCGAGATTCCGGCATTGTCATTAATATTAAAAGACCGAAAAAAATCTACTTACTCATCAAAGAACTCGAGAGGAGCTGGAAGTTTCTGAGCCTTGAGAGAATTACAGGAGCATACATATTTTTGATGTTGGAACAAAGCAGTGTTGAAGTAAATCAAAAGGATAATGAAATCTTGATTAACCACAAAAAATAATATTAAATGGACTAGATAAATTGTAATCGGTAGGAAATGTTTCTAGGCTGTGTGGAAAATTGGAATGAATCCTTACATAGCTATTGATACACAACCCGATAAGACCAAGAAAGATGCATTGATGAACAAGATGAATTGATGAACAAATGGAGGATCCGTAAACCTTGATACATAGATATTTTGTAATAATTTTGGTTCATTATTTTCAATAATATACCTCTGGAATCGACCAAGACATTTTTTAACCCCCCCCCCCAATTGAAAACCTACGATTCAAGGTACGTAGAATCCGAAAATCGAATACAAATTTTGCCGTCCGTCAACCGTACGCGGCACATTCCTTAGTTAGGTACCATTGACCTATTTTGATAAAATTTGATATATGGGCGCCATTTGGAGTCTAGTTGTGCCCCGAAGCTTTTGATTGGTATCAGTCAAACAGGGCTGAAATTTTCAAAACGCCCTAACTCAAAAACTGTCGGTATAAAGGTATTGTTTTGTCTTCAATTTACATAGTATTGAATTTCTAGAATCGAATGAGACCACCCAGAGCTCTGTAGGACCAACCGTTTGCTCCCCATGATAACTTAAGGGTTAGACTTACGATAAATCAGAAATACGAGTGTGAATTTCAAGTGACGCCTAATCTCCGTTCAAATTTTAGCAGACCAAATTTTGGTCTGCTAAAATTTGAACAGAGATTACGCGTCACTTGACGATTTTAAATGCATTTTAAATGCAATCGTTGATTGTTTCTTTGACTTGACTTTTGCATCCTTAGCAACCAGTAATCAAATTTGTTATTGAAGGCACCCACGACCTCCTATTTCTCCGAATTGAGTAAGAAGCGTATAATTCGTCCGAATTAACTTGATTGTGAAGCGAAAATATAATTGGTAGGTAGTGGCGATGGTGTTCTTTGCAGGCGAGTGATCTATACAGAAAAATAATAAACCTTTGTGTTATGATTTGCAGTGTTTTTGGTTTATTATTTTCAATAATAAGCCTTTGGAATCGAGCAAGAAAAAAAAAATTTTAACCCCCCTCAAAATTTGATGTTTTACGTTTCAAGGTACGTAGAATCCGAAATCGAATAAAAAAAATTTCCGTCCGTCCGCCGTACGCCGTACGCGGCACTTTTCTTAGTTACCATGGACCGATTTCGATGAAATTTGGTATATGGGCTCCATTTGGGGTCTAGTTGTGCCGCGAAGCTTTTGGTTGATGTAGGTCACTTCTAAGGGGTGAAAATTAAGGGATGAAATTTTCAAGAGTGCCCTAGCTCGAAAACTCTCGAAATAAAGGTATCGTTTTTTCACTAATTTTAAATAATACTGGATTTTAAAAAATTTTTGAGACCACCCGGAGCTCTGTAGGGCAAACCGTTCAGTCCCTACGAGTACTTGAAGGTTTTCCTTCCATAAAACAGAATCATGAGTGTGAATCGCAAAAGAGGTCTAATCTCCGTTGAAATTTTTTCTGACTAAAATGCGATCGTTGTTCATTTCTTCGATTTGTATACAGTTTTGCCTTCTGCGTAACCAGTAATCAAATTTCCATAATCAAAAGTCAATGGAGAATACTGAAGGCGCCTGAGTGGTCACTGATCAGCTGAGTGAGCTCCAAGGCCATTTCCTCTCCTGTTGAACGCAGGAACCTGAAATTTGAGAGGGCGGGTCAATTGAGAATGCTGAAGGCGCCTGAGTGGTCACTGATCAGCCGAGTGAGCTCCAAGGCCATTTCCTCTCCTGTTGAACGCAGGAAGCTGAAATTTTAGAGGGCGGGTCAATGGAGATTGCTGAAGTTGCCTGAGTGGTCACTGATCAGCTGAGTGAGCTCCAAGGCCATTTTCTCTCCTGTTGAACGCAGGAACCTGAAATTTGAGAGGCAGGGTCAATGGAGATTGCTGAAGGTGCCTGAGTGGTCACTGATCAGCTGAGTGAGCTCCAAGGCCATTTCCTCTCCTGTTGAACGCAGGAACCTGAAATTTGAGAGGGCGGGTCAATTGAGAATGCTGAAGGCGCCTGAGTGGTCACTGATCAGCTGAGTGAGCTCCAAGGCCATTTCCTCTCCTGTTGAACGCAGGAACCTGAAATTTGAGAGGCAGGGTCAATGGAGATTGCTGAAGGTGCCTGAGTGGTCACTGATCAGCTGAGTGAGCTCCAAGGCCATTTCCTCTCCTGTTGAACGCAGGAAGCTGAAATTTTGAAGGGCGGGTCAATGGAGATTGCTGAAGTTGCCTGAGTGGTCACTGATCAGCTGAGTGAGCTCCAAGGCAATTTCCTCTCCTGTTGAACGCAGGAACCTGAAATTTGAGAGGCAGGGTCAATGGAGATTGCTGAAGGTGCCTGAGTGGTCACTGATCAGCTGAGTGAGCTCCAAGGCCATTTCCTCTCCTGTTGAACGCAGGAAGCTGAAATTTTAGAGGGCGGGTCAATTGAGAATGCTGAAGGCGCCTGAGTGGTCACTGATCAGCTGAGTGAGCTCCAAGGCCATTTCCTCTCCTGTTGAACGCAGGAAGCTGAAATTTTAGAGGGCGGGTCAATGGAGATTGCTGAAGTTGCCTGAGTGGTCACTGATCAGCTGAGTGAGCTCCAAGGCCATTTCCTCTCCTGTTGAACGCAGGAACCTGAAATTTGAGAGGCAGGGTCAATGGAGATTGCTGAAGGTGCCTGAGTGGTCACTGATCAGCTGAGTGAGCTCCAAGGCCATTTCCTCTCCTGTTGAACGCAGGAAGCTGAAATTTTAGAGGGCGGGTCAATGGAGATTGCTGAAGTTGCCTGAGTGGTCACTGATCAGCTGAGTGAGCTCCAAGGCCATTTCCTCTCCTGTTGAACGCAGGAACCTGAAATTTGAGAGGCAGGGTCAATGGAGATTGCTGAAGGTGCCTGAGTGGTCACTGATCAGCTGAGTGAGCTCCAAGGCCATTTCCTCTCCTGTTGAACGCAGGAAGCTGAAATTTTAAAGGCAGGGTCAAAGGAGAATGCTGAAGGCGCCTGAGTGGTAACTGATCAGCTGAGTGAGCTCCAAGGCCATTTCCTCTCCTGTTGAACGCAGGAACCTGAAATTTGAGAGGGCGGGTCAATGGAGAATACAGATGGTGGTAGGTGCTATTGATGGAGAACCAGTGATCTATACAGAAGGGTGATCTATACAGAAAATAATAAACCTTTGAGCAATGATTTGCAGCCTTTTGCATCCTTAGCAACCAGTAATCAAATTTGTTATTGAAGGCACCCACGACCTCCTATTTCTCCGAATTGAGTAAGAAGCGTATAATTCGTCCGAATTAACTTGATTGTGAAGCGAAAATATAATTGGTAGGTAGTGGCGATGGTGTTCTTTGCAGGCGAGTGATCTATACAGAAAAATAATAAACCTTTGTGTTATGATTTGCATTGTTTTTGGTTTATTATTTTCAATAATAAGCCTTTGGAATCGAGCAAGAAAAAAAAAATTTTAACCCCCCTCAAAATTTGATGTTTTACGTTTCAAGGTACGTAGAATCCGAAATCGAATAAAAAAAATTTCCGTCCGTCCGCCGTACGCCGTACGCGGCACTTTTCTTAGTTACCATGGACCGATTTCGATGAAATTTGGTATATGGGCTCCATTTGGGGTCTAGTTGTGCCGCGAAGCTTTTGGTTGATGTAGGTCACTTCTAAGGGGTGAAAATTAAGGGATGAAATTTTCAAGAGTGCCCTAGCTCGAAAACTCTCGAAATAAAGGTATCGTTTTTTCACTAATTTTAAATAATACTGGATTTTAAAAAATTTTTGAGACCACCCGGAGCTCTGTAGGGCAAACCGTTCAGTCCCTACGAGTACTTGAAGGTTTTCCTTCCATAAAACAGAATCATGAGTGTGAATCGCAAAAGAGGTCTAATCTCCGTTGAAATTTTTTCTGACTAAAATGCGATCGTTGTTCATTTCTTCGATTTGTATACAGTTTTGCCTTCTGCGTAACCAGTAATCAAATTTCCATAATCAAAAGTCAATGGAGAATACTGAAGGCGCCTGAGTGGTCACTGATCAGCTGAGTGAGCTCCAAGGCCATTTCCTCTCCTGTTGAACGCAGGAACCTGAAATTTGAGAGGGCGGGTCAATTGAGAATGCTGAAGGCGCCTGAGTGGTCACTGATCAGCCGAGTGAGCTCCAAGGCCATTTCCTCTCCTGTTGAACGCAGGAAGCTGAAATTTTAGAGGGCGGGTCAATGGAGATTGCTGAAGTTGCCTGAGTGGTCACTGATCAGCTGAGTGAGCTCCAAGGCCATTTTCTCTCCTGTTGAACGCAGGAACCTGAAATTTGAGAGGCAGGGTCAATGGAGATTGCTGAAGGTGCCTGAGTGGTCACTGATCAGCTGAGTGAGCTCCAAGGCCATTTCCTCTCCTGTTGAACGCAGGAACCTGAAATTTGAGAGGGCGGGTCAATTGAGAATGCTGAAGGCGCCTGAGTGGTCACTGATCAGCTGAGTGAGCTCCAAGGCCATTTCCTCTCCTGTTGAACGCAGGAACCTGAAATTTGAGAGGCAGGGTCAATGGAGATTGCTGAAGGTGCCTGAGTGGTCACTGATCAGCTGAGTGAGCTCCAAGGCCATTTCCTCTCCTGTTGAACGCAGGAAGCTGAAATTTTGAAGGGCGGGTCAATGGAGATTGCTGAAGTTGCCTGAGTGGTCACTGATCAGCTGAGTGAGCTCCAAGGCAATTTCCTCTCCTGTTGAACGCAGGAACCTGAAATTTGAGAGGCAGGGTCAATGGAGATTGCTGAAGGTGCCTGAGTGGTCACTGATCAGCTGAGTGAGCTCCAAGGCCATTTCCTCTCCTGTTGAACGCAGGAAGCTGAAATTTTAGAGGGCGGGTCAATTGAGAATGCTGAAGGCGCCTGAGTGGTCACTGATCAGCTGAGTGAGCTCCAAGGCCATTTCCTCTCCTGTTGAACGCAGGAAGCTGAAATTTTAGAGGGCGGGTCAATGGAGATTGCTGAAGTTGCCTGAGTGGTCACTGATCAGCTGAGTGAGCTCCAAGGCCATTTCCTCTCCTGTTGAACGCAGGAACCTGAAATTTGAGAGGCAGGGTCAATGGAGATTGCTGAAGGTGCCTGAGTGGTCACTGATCAGCTGAGTGAGCTCCAAGGCCATTTCCTCTCCTGTTGAACGCAGGAAGCTGAAATTTTAGAGGGCGGGTCAATGGAGATTGCTGAAGTTGCCTGAGTGGTCACTGATCAGCTGAGTGAGCTCCAAGGCCATTTCCTCTCCTGTTGAACGCAGGAACCTGAAATTTGAGAGGCAGGGTCAATGGAGATTGCTGAAGGTGCCTGAGTGGTCACTGATCAGCTGAGTGAGCTCCAAGGCCATTTCCTCTCCTGTTGAACGCAGGAAGCTGAAATTTTAAAGGCAGGGTCAAAGGAGAATGCTGAAGGCGCCTGAGTGGTAACTGATCAGCTGAGTGAGCTCCAAGGCCATTTCCTCTCCTGTTGAACGCAGGAACCTGAAATTTGAGAGGGCGGGTCAATGGAGAATACAGATGGTGGTAGGTGCTATTGATGGAGAACCAGTGATCTATACAGAAGGGTGATCTATACAGAAAATAATAAACCTTTGAGCAATGATTTGCAGCCTTTTGCATCCTTAGCAACCAGTAATCAAATTTGTTATTGAAGGCACCCACGACCTCCTATTTCTCCGAATTGAGTAAGAAGCGTATAATTCGTCCGAATTAACTTGATTGTGAAGCGAAAATATAATTGGTAGGTAATGGCGATGGTGTTCTTTGCAGGCGAGTGATCTATACAGAAAAATAATAAACCTTTGTGTTATGATCTGCAGTGTTTTTGGTTTATTATTTTCAATAATAAGCCTTTGGAATCGAGCAAGAAAAAAAAAATTTTAACCCCCCTCAAAATTTGATGTTTTACGTTTCAAGGTACGTAGAATCCGAAATCGAATAAAAAAAATTTCCGTCCGTCCGCCGTACGCCGTACGCGGCACTTTTCTTAGTTACCATGGACCGATTTCGATGAAATTTGGTATATGGGCTCCATTTGGGGTCTAGTTGTGCCGCGAAGCTTTTGGTTGATGTAGGTCACTTCTAAGGGGTGAAAATTAAGGGATGAAATTTTCAAGAGTGCCCTAGCTCGAAAACTCTCGAAATAAAGGTATCGTTTTTTCACTAATTTTAAATAATACTGAATTTTAAAAAATTTTTGAGACCACCCGGAGCTCTGTAGGGCAAACCGTTCAGTCCCTACGAGTACTTGAAGGTTTTCCTTCCATAAAACAGAATCATGAGTGTGAATCGCAAAAGAGGTCTAATCTCCGTTGAAATTTTTTCTGACTAAAATGCGATCGCTGTTCATTTCTTCGATTTGTATACAGTTTTGCCTTCTGCGTAACCAGTAATCAAATTTCCATAATCAAAAGTCAATGGAGAATACTGAAGGCGCCTGAGTGGTCACTGATCAGCTGAGTGAGCTCCAAGGCCATTTCCTCTCCTGTTGAACGCAGGAACCTGAAATTTGAGAGGGCGGGTCAATTGAGAATGCTGAAGGCGCCTGAGTGGTCACTGATCAGCCGAGTGAGCTCCAAGGCCATTTCCTCTCCTGTTGAACGCAGGAAGCTGAAATTTTAGAGGGCGGGTCAATGGAGATTGCTGAAGTTGCCTGAGTGGTCACTGATCAGCTGAGTGAGCTCCAAGGCCATTTTCTCTCCTGTTGAACGCAGGAACCTGAAATTTGAGAGGCAGGGTCAATGGAGATTGCTGAAGGTGCCTGAGTGGTCACTGATCAGCTGAGTGAGCTCCAAGGCCATTTCCTCTCCTGTTGAACGCAGGAACCTGAAATTTGAGAGGGCGGGTCAATTGAGAATGCTGAAGGCGCCTGAGTGGTCACTGATCAGCTGAGTGAGCTCCAAGGCCATTTCCTCTCCTGTTGAACGCAGGAAGCTGAAATTTTAGAGGGCGGGTCAATGGAGATTGCTGAAGTTGCCTGAGTGGTCACTGATCAGCTGAGTGAGCTCCAAGGCCATTTCCTCTCCTGTTGAACGCAGGAACCTGAAATTTGAGAGGCAGGGTCAATGGAGATTGCTGAAGGTGCCTGAGTGGTCACTGATCAGCTGAGTGAGCTCCAAGGCCATTTCCTCTCCTGTTGAACGCAGGAAGCTGAAATTTTAGAGGGCGGGTCAATGGAGATTGCTGAAGTTGCCTGAGTGGTCACTGATCAGCTGAGTGAGCTCCAAGGCCATTTCCTCTCCTGTTGAACGCAGGAACCTGAAATTTGAGAGGCAGGGTCAATGGAGATTGCTGAAGGTGCCTGAGTGGTCACTGATCAGCTGAGTGAGCTCCAAGGCCATTTCCTCTCCTGTTGAACGCAGGAAGCTGAAATTTTAAAGGCAGGGTCAAAGGAGAATGCTGAAGGCGCCTGAGTGGTAACTGATCAGCTGAGTGAGCTCCAAGGCCATTTCCTCTCCTGTTGAACGCAGGAACCTGAAATTTGAGAGGGCGGGTCAATGGAGAATACAGATGGTGGTAGGTGCTATTGATGGAGAACCAGTGATCTATACAGAAGGGTGATCTATACAGAAAATAATAAACCTTTGAGCAATGATTTGCAGCCTTTTGCATCCTTAGCAACCAGTAATCAAATTTGTTATTGAAGGCACCCACGACCTCCTATTTCTCCGAATTGAGTAAGAAGCGTATAATTCGTCCGAATTAACTTGATTGTGAAGCGAAAATATAATTGGTAGGTAATGGCGATGGTGTTCTTTGCAGGCGAGTGATCTATACAGAAAAATAATAAACCTTTGTGTTATGATCTGCAGTGTTTTTGGTTTATTATTTTCAATAATAAGCCTTTGGAATCGAGCAAGAAAAAAAAAATTTTAACCCCCCTCAAAATTTGATGTTTTACGTTTCAAGGTACGTAGAATCCGAAATCGAATAAAAAAAATTTCCGTCCGTCCGCCGTACGCCGTACGCGGCACTTTTCTTAGTTACCATGGACCGATTTCGATGAAATTTGGTATATGGGCTCCATTTGGGGTCTAGTTGTGCCGCGAAGCTTTTGGTTGATGTAGGTCACTTCTAAGGGGTGAAAATTAAGGGATGAAATTTTCAAGAGTGCCCTAGCTCGAAAACTCTCGAAATAAAGGTATCGTTTTTTCACTAATTTTAAATAATACTGAATTTTAAAAAATTTTTGAGACCACCCGGAGCTCTGTAGGGCAAACCGTTCAGTCCCTACGAGTACTTGAAGGTTTTCCTTCCATAAAACAGAATCATGAGTGTGAATCGCAAAAGAGGTCTAATCTCCGTTGAAATTTTTTCTGACTAAAATGCGATCGCTGTTCATTTCTTCGATTTGTATACAGTTTTGCCTTCTGCGTAACCAGTAATCAAATTTCCATAATCAAAAGTCAATGGAGAATACTGAAGGCGCCTGAGTGGTCACTGATCAGCTGAGTGAGCTCCAAGGCCATTTCCTCTCCTGTTGAACGCAGGAACCTGAAATTTGAGAGGGCGGGTCAATTGAGAATGCTGAAGGCGCCTGAGTGGTCACTGATCAGCCGAGTGAGCTCCAAGGCCATTTCCTCTCCTGTTGAACGCAGGAAGCTGAAATTTTAGAGGGCGGGTCAATGGAGATTGCTGAAGTTGCCTGAGTGGTCACTGATCAGCTGAGTGAGCTCCAAGGCCATTTTCTCTCCTGTTGAACGCAGGAACCTGAAATTTGAGAGGCAGGGTCAATGGAGATTGCTGAAGGTGCCTGAGTGGTCACTGATCAGCTGAGTGAGCTCCAAGGCCATTTCCTCTCCTGTTGAACGCAGGAACCTGAAATTTGAGAGGGCGGGTCAATTGAGAATGCTGAAGGCGCCTGAGTGGTCACTGATCAGCTGAGTGAGCTCCAAGGCCATTTCCTCTCCTGTTGAACGCAGGAAGCTGAAATTTTAGAGGGCGGGTCAATGGAAATTGCTGAAGTTGCCTGAGTGGTCACTGATCAGCTGAGTGAGCTCCAAGGCCATTTCCTCTCCTGTTGAACGCAGGAACCTGAAATTTGAGAGGCAGGGTCAATGGAGATTGCTGAAGGTGCCTGAGTGGTCACTGATCAGCTGAGTGAGCTCCAAGGCCATTTCCTCTCCTGTTGAACGCAGGAAGCTGAAATTTTAGAGGGCGGGTCAATGGAGATTGCTGAAGTTGCCTGAGTGGTCACTGATCAGCTGAGTGAGCTCCAAGGCCATTTCCTCTCCTGTTGAACGCAGGAAGCTGAAATTTTAGAGGGCGGGTCAATGGAGATTGCTGAAGGTGCCTGAGTGGTCACTGATCAGCTGAGTGAGCTCCAAGGCCATTTCCTCTCCTGCTGAACGCAGGAACCTGAAATTTGAGAGGGCGGGTCAATTGAGAATGCTGAAGGCGCCTGAGTGGTCACTGATCAGCTGAGTGAGCTCCAAGGCCATTTCCTCTCCTGTTGAACGCAGGAAGCTGAAATTTTAGAGGGCGGGTCAATGGAGATTGCTGAAGTTGCCTGAGTGGTCACTGATCAGCTGAGTGAGCTCCAAGGCCATTTCCTCTCCTGTTGAACGCAGGAACCTGAAATTTGAGAGGCAGGGTCAATGGAGATTGCTGAAGGTGCCTGAGTGGTCACTGATCAGCTGAGTGAGCTCCAAGGCCATTTCCTCTCCTGTTGAACGCAGGAAGCTGAAATTTTAGAGGGCGGGTCAATGGAGATTGCTGAAGTTGCCTGAGTGGTCACTGATCAGCTGAGTGAGCTCCAAGGCCATTTCCTCTCCTGTTGAACGCAGGAACCTGAAATTTGAGAGGCAGGGTCAATGGAGATTGCTGAAGGTGCCTGAGTGGTCACTGATCAGCTGAGTGAGCTCCAAGGCCATTTCCTCTCCTGTTGAACGCAGGAAGCTGAAATTTGAGAGGGCGGGTCAATGGAGAATACAGATGGTGGTAGGTGCTATTGATGGAGAACCAGTGATCTATACAGAAGGGTGATCTATACAGAAAATAATAAACCTTTGAGCAATGATTTGCAGCCTTTTGCATCCTTAGCAACCAGTAATCAAATTTGTTATTGAAGGCACCCACGACCTCCTATTTCTCCGAATTGAGTAAGAAGCGTATAATTCGTCCGAATTAACTTGATTGTGAAGCGAAAATATAATTGGTAGGTAGTGGCGATGGTGTTCTTTGCAGGCGAGTGATCTATACAGAAAAATAATAAACCTTTGTGTTATGATTTGCAGTGTTTTTGGTTTATTATTTTCAATAATAAGCCTTTGGAATCGAGCAAGAAAAAAAAAATTTTAACCCCCCTCAAAATTTGATGTTTTACGTTTCAAGGTACGTAGAATCCGAAATCGAATAAAAAAAATTTCCGTCCGTCCGCCGTACGCCGTACGCGGCACTTTTCTTAGTTACCATGGACCGATTTCGATGAAATTTGGTATATGGGCTCCATTTGGGGTCTAGTTGTGCCGCGAAGCTTTTGGTTGATGTAGGTCACTTCTAAGGGGTGAAAATTAAGGGATGAAATTTTCAAGAGTGCCCTAGCTCGAAAACTCTCGAAATAAAGGTATCGTTTTTTCACTAATTTTAAATAATACTGAATTTTAAAAAATTTTTGAGACCACCCGGAGCTCTGTAGGGCAAACCGTTCAGTCCCTACGAGTACTTGAAGGTTTTCCTTCCATAAAACAGAATCATGAGTGTGAATCGCAAAAGAGGTCTAATCTCCGTTGAAATTTTTTCTGACTAAAATGCGATCGTTGTTCATTTCTTCGATTTGTATACAGTTTTGCCTTCTGCGTAACCAGTAATCAAATTTCCATAATCAAAAGTCAATGGAGAATACTGAAGGCGCCTGAGTGGTCACTGATCAGCTGAGTGAGCTCCAAGGCCATTTCCTCTCCTGTTGAACGCAGGAACCTGAAATTTGAGAGGGCGGGTCAATTGAGAATGCTGAAGGCGCCTGAGTGGTCACTGATCAGCCGAGTGAGCTCCAAGGCCATTTCCTCTCCTGTTGAACGCAGGAAGCTGAAATTTTAGAGGGCGGGTCAATGGAGATTGCTGAAGTTGCCTGAGTGGTCACTGATCAGCTGAGTGAGCTCCAAGGCCATTTTCTCTCCTGTTGAACGCAGGAACCTGAAATTTGAGAGGCAGGGTCAATGGAGATTGCTGAAGGTGCCTGAGTGGTCACTGATCAGCTGAGTGAGCTCCAAGGCCATTTCCTCTCCTGTTGAACGCAGGAACCTGAAATTTGAGAGGGCGGGTCAATTGAGAATGCTGAAGGCGCCTGAGTGGTCACTGATCAGCTGAGTGAGCTCCAAGGCCATTTCCTCTCCTGTTGAACGCAGGAAGCTGAAATTTTAGAGGGCGGGTCAATGGAAATTGCTGAAGTTGCCTGAGTGGTCACTGATCAGCTGAGTGAGCTCCAAGGCCATTTCCTCTCCTGTTGAACGCAGGAACCTGAAATTTGAGAGGCAGGGTCAATGGAGATTGCTGAAGGTGCCTGAGTGGTCACTGATCAGCTGAGTGAGCTCCAAGGCCATTTCCTCTCCTGTTGAACGCAGGAAGCTGAAATTTTAGAGGGCGGGTCAATGGAGATTGCTGAAGTTGCCTGAGTGGACACTGATCAGCTGAGTGAGCTCCAAGGCCATTTCCTCTCCTGTTGAACGCAGGAACCTGAAATTTGAGAGGCAGGGTCAATGGAGATTGCTGAAGGTGCCTGAGTGGTCACTGATCAGCTGAGTGAGCTCCAAGGCCATTTCCTCTCCTGTTGAACGCAGGAAGCTGAAATTTTAGAGGGCGGGTCAATTGAGAATGCTGAAGGCGCCTGAGTGGTCACTGATCAGCTGAGTGAGCTCCAAGGCCATTTCCTCTCCTGTTGAACGCAGGAAGCTGAAATTTTAGAGGGCGGGTCAATGGAGATTGCTGAAGTTGCCTGAGTGGTCACTGATCAGCTGAGTGAGCTCCAAGGCCATTTCCTCTCCTGTTGAACGCAGGAACCTGAAATTTGAGAGGCAGGGTCAATGGAGATTGCTGAAGGTGCCTGAGTGGTCACTGATCAGCTGAGTGAGCTCCAAGGCCATTTCCTCTCCTGTTGAACGCAGGAAGCTGAAATTTTAGAGGGCGGGTCAATGGAGATTGCTGAAGTTGCCTGAGTGGTCACTGATCAGCTGAGTGAGCTCCAAGGCCATTTCCTCTCCTGTTGAACGCAGGAACCTGAAATTTGAGAGGCAGGGTCAATGGAGATTGCTGAAGGTGCCTGAGTGGTCACTGATCAGCTGAGTGAGCTCCAAGGCCATTTCCTCTCCTGTTGAACGCAGGAAGCTGAAATTTTAAAGGCAGGGTCAAAGGAGAATGCTGAAGGCGCCTGAGTGGTAACTGATCAGCTGAGTGAGCTCCAAGGCCATTTCCTCTCCTGTTGAACGCAGGAACCTAAAATTTGAGAGGGCGGGTCAATGGAGAATACAGATGGTGGTAGGTGCTATTGATGGAGAACCAGTGATCTATACAGAAGGGTGATCTATACAGAAAATAATAAACCTTTGAGCAATGATTTGCAGCCTTTTGCATCCTTAGCAACCAGTAATCAAATTTGTTATTGAAGGCACCCACGACCTCCTATTTCTCCGAATTGAGTAAGAAGCGTATAATTCGTCCGAATTAACTTGATTGTGAAGCGAAAATATAATTGGTAGGTAGTGGCGATGGTGTTCTTTGCAGGCGAGTGATCTATACAGAAAAATAATAAACCTTTGTGTTATGATTTGCAGTGTTTTTGGTTTATTATTTTCAATAATAAGCCTTTGGAATCGAGCAAGAAAAAAAAAATTTTAACCCCCCTCAAAATTTGATGTTTTACGTTTCAAGGTACGTAGAATCCGAAATCGAATAAAAAAAATTTCCGTCCGTCCGCCGTACGCCGTACGCGGCACTTTTCTTAGTTACCATGGACCGATTTCGATGAAATTTGGTATATGGGCTCCATTTGGGGTCTAGTTGTGCCGCGAAGCTTTTGGTTGATGTAGGTCACTTCTAAGGGGTGAAAATTAAGGGATGAAATTTTCAAGAGTGCCCTAGCTCGAAAACTCTCGAAATAAAGGTATCGTTTTTTCACTAATTTTAAATAATACTGAATTTTAAGAAATTTTTGAGACCACCCGGAGCTCTGTAGGGCAAACCGTTCAGTCCCTACGAGTACTTGAAGGTTTTCCTTCCATAAAACAGAATCATGAGTGTGAATCGCAAAAGAGGTCTAATCTCCGTTGAAATTTTTTCTGACTAAAATGCGATCGCTGTTCATTTCTTCGATTTGTATACAGTTTTGCCTTCTGCGTAACCAGTAATCAAATTTCCATAATCAAAAGTCAATGGAGAATACTGAAGGCGCCTGAGTGGTCACTGATCAGCTGAGTGAGCTCCAAGGCCATTTCCTCTCCTGTTGAACGCAGGAACCTGAAATTTGAGAGGGCGGGTCAATTGAGAATGCTGAAGGCGCCTGAGTGGTCACTGATCAGCCGAGTGAGCTCCAAGGCCATTTCCTCTCCTGTTGAACGCTGGAAGCTGAAATTTTAGAGGGCGGGTCAATGGAGATTGCTGAAGTTGCCTGAGTGGTCACTGATCAGCTGAGTGAGCTCCAAGGCCATTTTCTCTCCTGTTGAACGCAGGAACCTGAAATTTGAGAGGCAGGGTCAATGGAGATTGCTGAAGGTGCCTGAGTGGTCACTGATCAGCTGAGTGAGCTCCAAGGCCATTTCCTCTCCTGTTGAACGCAGGAACCTGAAATTTGAGAGGGCGGGTCAATTGAGAATGCTGAAGGCGCCTGAGTGGTCACTGATCAGCTGAGTGAGCTCCAAGGCCATTTCCTCTCCTGTTGAACGCAGGAAGCTGAAATTTTAGAGGGCGGGTCAATGGAAATTGCTGAAGTTGCCTGAGTGGTCACTGATCAGCTGAGTGAGCTCCAAGGCCATTTCCTCTCCTGTTGAACGCAGGAACCTGAAATTTGAGAGGCAGGGTCAATGGAGATTGCTGAAGGTGCCTGAGTGGTCACTGATCAGCTGAGTGAGCTCCAAGGCCATTTCCTCTCCTGTTGAACGCAGGAAGCTGAAATTTTAGAGGGCGGGTCAATGGAGATTGCTGAAGTTGCCTGAGTGGTCACTGATCAGCTGAGTGAGCTCCAAGGCCATTTCCTCTCCTGTTGAACGCAGGAACCTGAAATTTGAGAGGCAGGGTCAATGGAGATTGCTGAAGGTGCCTGAGTGGTCACTGATCAGCTGAGTGAGCTCCAAGGCCATTTCCTCTCCTGTTGAACGCAGGAAGCTGAAATTTTAGAGGGCGGGTCAATGGAGATTGCTGAAGTTGCCTGAGTGGTCACTGATCAGCTGAGTGAGCTCCAAGGCCATTTCCTCTCCTGTTGAACGCAGGAACCTGAAATTTGAGAGGGCGGGTCAATTGAGAATGCTGAAGGCGCCTGAGTGGTCACTGATCAGCTGAGTGAGCTCCAAGGCCATTTCCTCTCCTGTTGAACGCAGGAAGCTGAAATTTTAGAGGGCGGGTCAATGGAGATTGCTGAAGTTGCCTGAGTGGTCACTGATCAGCTGAGTGAGCTCCAAGGCCATTTCCTCTCCTGTTGAACGCAGGAACCTGAAATTTGAGAGGCAGGGTCAATGGAGATTGCTGAAGGTGCCTGAGTGGTCACTGATCAGCTGAGTGAGCTCCAAGGCCATTTCCTCTCCTGTTGAACGCAGGAAGCTGAAATTTTAGAGGGCGGGTCAATGGAGATTGCTGAAGTTGCCTGAGTGGTCACTGATCAGCTGAGTGAGCTCCAAGGCCATTTCCTCTCCTGTTGAACGCAGGAACCTGAAATTTGAGAGGCAGGGTCAATGGAGATTGCTGAAGGTGCCTGAGTGGTCACTGATCAGCTGAGTGAGCTCCAAGGCCATTTCCTCTCCTGTTGAACGCAGGAAGCTGAAATTTGAGAGGGCGGGTCAATGGAGAATACAGATGGTGGTAGGTGCTATTGATGGAGAACCAGTGATCTATACAGAAGGGTGATCTATACAGAAAATAATAAACCTTTGAGCAATGATTTGCAGCCTTTTGCATCCTTAGCAACCAGTAATCAAATTTGTTATTGAAGGCACCCACGACCTCCTATTTCTCCGAATTGAGTAAGAAGCGTATAATTCGTCCGAATTAACTTGATTGTGAAGCGAAAATATAATTGGTAGGTAGTGGCGATGGTGTTCTTTGCAGGCGAGTGATCTATACAGAAAAATAATAAACCTTTGTGTTATGATTTGCAGTGTTTTTGGTTTATTATTTTCAATAATAAGCCTTTGGAATCGAGCAAGAAAAAAAAAATTTTAACCCCCCTCAAAATTTGATGTTTTACGTTTCAAGGTACGTAGAATCCGAAATCGAATAAAAAAAATTTCCGTCCGTCCGCCGTACGCCGTACGCGGCACTTTTCTTAGTTACCATGGACCGATTTCGATGAAATTTGGTATATGGGCTCCATTTGGGGTCTAGTTGTGCCGCGAAGCTTTTGGTTGATGTAGGTCACTTCTAAGGGGTGAAAATTAAGGGATGAAATTTTCAAGAGTGCCCTAGCTCGAAAACTCTCGAAATAAAGGTATCGTTTTTTCACTAATTTTAAATAATACTGAATTTTAAAAAATTTTTGAGACCACCCGGAGCTCTGTAGGGCAAACCGTTCAGTCCCTACGAGTACTTGAAGGTTTTCCTTCCATAAAACAGAATCATGAGTGTGAATCGCAAAAGAGGTCTAATCTCCGTTGAAATTTTTTCTGACTAAAATGCGATCGTTGTTCATTTCTTCGATTTGTATACAGTTTTGCCTTCTGCGTAACCAGTAATCAAATTTCCATAATCAAAAGTCAATGGAGAATACTGAAGGCGCCTGAGTGGTCACTGATCAGCTGAGTGAGCTCCAAGGCCATTTCCTCTCCTGTTGAACGCAGGAACCTGAAATTTGAGAGGGCGGGTCAATTGAGAATGCTGAAGGCGCCTGAGTGGTCACTGATCAGCCGAGTGAGCTCCAAGACCATTTCCTCTCCTGTTGAACGCAGGAAGCTGAAATTTTAGAGGGCGGGTCAATGGAGATTGCTGAAGTTGCCTGAGTGGTCACTGATCAGCTGAGTGAGCTCCAAGGCCATTTTCTCTCCTGTTGAACGCAGGAACCTGAAATTTGAGAGGCAGGGTCAATGGAGATTGCTGAAGGTGCCTGAGTGGTCACTGATCAGCTGAGTGAGCTCCAAGGCCATTTCCTCTCCTGTTGAACGCAGGAACCTGAAATTTGAGAGGGCGGGTCAATTGAGAATGCTGAAGGCGCCTGAGTGGTCACTGATCAGCTGAGTGAGCTCCAAGGCCATTTCCTCTCCTGTTGAACGCAGGAAGCTGAAATTTTAGAGGGCGGGTCAATGGAAATTGCTGAAGTTGCCTGAGTGGTCACTGATCAGCTGAGTGAGCTCCAAGGCCATTTCCTCTCCTGTTGAACGCAGGAACCTGAAATTTGAGAGGCAGGGTCAATGGAGATTGCTGAAGGTGCCTGAGTGGTCACTGATCAGCTGAGTGAGCTCCAAGGCCATTTCCTCTCCTGTTGAACGCAGGAAGCTGAAATTTTAGAGGGCGGGTCAATGGAGATTGCTGAAGTTGCCTGAGTGGTCACTGATCAGCTGAGTGAGCTCCAAGGCCATTTCCTCTCCTGTTGAACGCAGGAACCTGAAATTTGAGAGGCAGGGTCAATGGAGATTGCTGAAGGTGCCTGAGTGGTCACTGATCAGCTGAGTGAGCTCCAAGGCCATTTCCTCTCCTGTTGAACGCAGGAAGCTGAAATTTTAGAGGGCGGGTCAATGGAGATTGCTGAAGTTGCCTGAGTGGTCACTGATCAGCTGAGTGAGCTCCAAGGCCATTTCCTCTCCTGTTGAACGCAGGAACCTGAAATTTGAGAGGGCGGGTCAATTGAGAATGCTGAAGGCGCCTGAGTGGTCACTGATCAGCTGAGTGAGCTCCAAGGCCATTTCCTCTCCTGTTGAACGCAGGAAGCTGAAATTTTAGAGGGCGGGTCAATGGAGATTGCTGAAGTTGCCTGAGTGGTCACTGATCAGCTGAGTGAGCTCCAAGGCCATTTCCTCTCCTGTTGAACGCAGGAACCTGAAATTTGAGAGGCAGGGTCAATGGAGATTGCTGAAGGTGCCTGAGTGGTCACTGATCAGCTGAGTGAGCTCCAAGGCCATTTCCTCTCCTGTTGAACGCAGAAAGCTGAAATTTTAGAGGGCGGGTCAATGGAGATTGCTGAAGTTGCCTGAGTGGTCACTGATCAGCTGAGTGAGCTCCAAGGCCATTTCCTCTCCTGTTGAACGCAGGAACCTGAAATTTGAGAGGCAGGGTCAATGGAGATTGCTGAAGGTGCCTGAGTGGTCACTGATCAGCTGAGTGAGCTCCAAGGCCATTTCCTCTCCTGTTGAACGCAGGAAGCTGAAATTTGAGAGGGCGGGTCAATGGAGAATACAGATGGTGGTAGGTGCTATTGATGGAGAACCAGTGATCTATACAGAAGGGTGATCTATACAGAAAATAATAAACCTTTGAGCAATGATTTGCAGCCTTTTGCATCCTTAGCAACCAGTAATCAAATTTGTTATTGAAGGCACCCACGACCTCCTATTTCTCCGAATTGAGTAAGAAGCGTATAATTCGTCCGAATTAACTTGATTGTGAAGCGAAAATATAATTGGTAGGTAGTGGCGATGGTGTTCTTTGCAGGCGAGTGATCTATACAGAAAAATAATAAACCTTTGTGTTATGATTTGCAGTGTTTTTGGTTTATTATTTTCAATAATAAGCCTTTGGAATCGAGCAAGAAAAAAAAAATTTTAACCCCCCTCAAAATTTGATGTTTTACATTTCAAGGTACGTAGAATCCGAAATCGAATAAAAAAAATTTCCGTCCGTCCGCCGTACGCCGTACGCGGCACTTTTCTTAGTTACCATGGACCGATTTCGATGAAATTTGGTATATGGGCTCCATTTGGGGTCTAGTTGTGCCGCGAAGCTTTTGGTTGATGTAGGTCACTTCTAAGGGGTGAAAATTAAGGGATGAAATTTTCAAGAGTGCCCTAGCTCGAAAACTCTCGAAATAAAGGTATCGTTTTTTCACTAATTTTAAATAATACTGGATTTTAAAAAATTTTTGAGACCACCCGGAGCTCTGTAGGGCAAACCGTTCAGTCCCTACGAGTACTTGAAGGTTTTCCTTCCATAAAACAGAATCATGAGTGTGAATCGCAAAAGAGGTCTAATCTCCGTTGAAATTTTTTCTGACTAAAATGCGATCGTTGTTCATTTCTTCGATTTGTATACAGTTTTGCCTTCTCCGTAACCAGTAATCAAATTTCCATAATCAAAAGTCAATGGAGAATACTGAAGGCGCCTGAGTGGTCACTGATCAGCTGAGTGAGCTCCAAGGCCATTTCCTCTCCTGTTGAACGCAGGAACCTGAAATTTGAGAGGGCGGGTCAATTGAGAATGCTGAAGGCGCCTGAGTGGTCACTGATCAGCCGAGTGAGCTCCAAGGCCATTTCCTCTCCTGTTGAACGCAGGAAGCTGAAATTTTAGAGGGCGGGTCAATGGAGATTGCTGAAGTTGCCTGAGTGGTCACTGATCAGCTGAGTGAGCTCCAAGGCCATTTTCTCTCCTGTTGAACGCAGGAACCTGAAATTTGAGAGGCAGGGTCAATGGAGATTGCTGAAGGTGCCTGAGTGGTCACTGATCAGCTGAGTGAGCTCCAAGGCCATTTCCTCTCCTGTTGAACGCAGGAACCTGAAATTTGAGAGGGCGGGTCAATTGAGAATGCTGAAGGCGCCTGAGTGGTCACTGATCAGCTGAGTGAGCTCCAAGGCCATTTCCTCTCCTGTTGAACGCAGGAAGCTGAAATTTTAGAGGGCGGGTCAATGGAAATTGCTGAAGTTGCCTGAGTGGTCACTGATCAGCTGAGTGAGCTCCAAGGCCATTTCCTCTCCTGTTGAACGCAGGAACCTGAAATTTGAGAGGCAGGGTCAATGGAGATTGCTGAAGGTGCCTGAGTGGTCACTGATCAGCTGAGTGAGCTCCAAGGCCATTTCCTCTCCTGTTGAACGCAGGAAGCTGAAATTTTGAAGGGCGGGTCAATGGAGATTGCTGAAGTTGCCTGAGTGGTCACTGATCAGCTGAGTGAGCTCCAAGGCCATTTCCTCTCCTGTTGAACGCAGGAACCTGAAATTTGAGAGGCAGGGTCAATGGAGATTGCTGAAGGTGCCTGAGTGGTCACTGATCAGCTGAGTGAGCTCCAAGGCCATTTCCTCTCCTGTTGAACGCAGGAAGCTGAAATTTTAGAGGGCGGGTCAATTGAGAATGCTGAAGGCGCCTGAGTGGTCACTGATCAGCTGAGTGAGCTCCAAGGCCATTTCCTCTCCTGTTGAACGCAGGAAGCTGAAATTTTAGAGGGCGGGTCAATGGAGATTGCTGAATATGCCTGAGTGGTCACTGATCAGCTGAGTGAGCTCCAAGGCCATTTCCTCTCCTGTTGAACGCAGGAACCTGAAATTTGAGAGGCAGGGTCAATGGAGATTGCTGAAGGTGCCTGAGTGGTCACTGATCAGCTGAGTGAGCTCCAAGGCCATTTCCTCTCCTGTTGAACGCAGGAAGCTGAAATTTTAGAGGGCGGGTCAATGGAGATTGCTGAAGTTGCCTGAGTGGTCACTGATCAGCTGAGTGAGCTCCAAGGCCATTTCCTCTCCTGTTGAACGCAGGAACCTGAAATTTGAGAGGCAGGGTCAATGGAGATTGCTGAAGGTGCCTGAGTGGTCACTGATCAGCTGAGTGAGCTCCAAGGCCATTTCCTCTCCTGTTGAACGCAGGAAGCTGAAATTTTAAAGGCAGGGTCAAAGGAGAATGCTGAAGGCGCCTGAGTGGTAACTGATCAGCTGAGTGAGCTCCAAGGCCATTTCCTCTCCTGTTGAACGCAGGAACCTGAAATTTGAGAGGGCGGGTCAATGGAGAATACAGATGGTGGTAGGTGCTATTGATGGAGAACCAGTGATCTATACAGAAGGGTGATCTATACAGAAAATAATAAACCTTTGAGCAATGATTTGCAGCCTTTTGCATCCTTAGCAACCAGTAATCAAATTTGTTATTGAAGGCACCCACGACCTCCTATTTCTCCGAATTGAGTAAGAAGCGTATAATTCGTCCGAATTAACTTGATTGTGAAGCGAAAATATAATTGGTAGGTAATGGCGATGGTGTTCTTTGCAGGCGAGTGATCTATACAGAAAAATAATATACCTTTGTGTTATGATTTGCAGTGTTTTTGGTTTATTATTTTCAATAATAAGCCTTTGGAATCGAGCAAGAAAAAAAAAATTTTAACCCCCCTCAAAATTTGATGTTTTACGTTTCAAGGTACGTAGAATCCGAAATCGAATAAAAAAAATTTCCGTCCGTCCGCCGTACGCCGTACGCGGCACTTTTCTTAGTTACCATGGACCGATTTCGATGAAATTTGGTATATGGGCTCCATTTGGGGTCTAGTTGTGCCGCGAAGCTTTTGGTTGATGTAGGTCACTTCTAAGGGGTGAAAATTAAGGGATGAAATTTTCAAGAGTGCCCTAGCTCGAAAACTCTCGAAATAAAGGTATCGTTTTTTCACTAATTTTAAATAATACTGAATTTTAAAAAATTTTTGAGACCACCCGGAGCTCTGTAGGGCAAACCGTTCAGTCCCTACGAGTACTTGAAGGTTTTCCTTCCATAAAACAGAATCATGAGTGTGAATCGCAAAAGAGGTCTAATCTCCGTTGAAATTTTTTCTGACTAAAATGCGATCGCTGTTCATTTCTTCGATTTGTATACAGTTTTGCCTTCTGCGTAACCAGTAATCAAATTTCTATAATCAAAACTCAATGGAGAATACTGAAGGCGCCTGAGTGGTCACTGATCAGCTGAGTGAGCTCCAAGGCCATTTCCTCTCCTGTTGAACGCAGGAACCTGAAATTTGAGAGGGCGGGTCAATTGAGAATGCTGAAGGCGCCTGAGTGGTCACTGATCAGCCGAGTGAGCTCCAAGGCCATTTCCTCTCCTGTTGAACGCAGGAAGCTGAAATTTTAGAGGGCGGGTCAATGGAGATTGCTGAAGTTGCCTGAGTGGTCACTGATCAGCTGAGTGAGCTCCAAGGCCATTTTCTCTCCTGTTGAACGCAGGAACCTGAAATTTGAGAGGCAGGGTCAATGGAGATTGCTGAAGGTGCCTGAGTGGTCACTGATCAGCTGAGTGAGCTCCAAGGCCATTTCCTCTCCTGTTGAACGCAGGAACCTGAAATTTGAGAGGGCGGGTCAATTGAGAATGCTGAAGGCGCCTGAGTGGTCACTGATCAGCTGAGTGAGCTCCAAGGCCATTTCCTCTCCTGTTGAACGCAGGAAGCTGAAATTTTAGAGGGCGGGTCAATGGAAATTGCTGAAGTTGCCTGAGTGGTCACTGATCAGCTGAGTGAGCTCCAAGGCCATTTCCTCTCCTGTTGAACGCAGGAACCTGAAATTTGAGAGGCAGGGTCAATGGAGATTGCTGAAGGTGCCTGAGTGGTCACTGATCAGCTGAGTGAGCTCCAAGGCCATTTCCTCTCCTGTTGAACGCAGGAAGCTGAAATTTTAGAGGGCGGGTCAATGGAGATTGCTGAAGTTGCCTGAGTGGTCACTGATCAGCTGAGTGAGCTCCAAGGCCATTTCCTCTCCTGTTGAACGCAGGAACCTGAAATTTGAGAGGCAGGGTCAATGGAGATTGCTGAAGGTGCCTGAGTGGTCACTGATCAGCTGAGTGAGCTCCAAGGCCATTTCCTCTCCTGTTGAACGCAGGAAGCTGAAATTTTAAAGGCAGGGTCAAAGGAGAATGCTGAAGGCGCCTGAGTGGTAACTGATCAGCTGAGTGAGCTCCAAGGCCATTTCCTCTCCTGTTGAACGCAGGAACCTGAAATTTGAGAGGGCGGGTCAATGGAGAATACAGATGGTGGTAGGTGCTATTGATGGAGAACCAGTGATCTATACAGAAGGGTGATCTATACAGAAAATAATAAACCTTTGAGCAATGATTTGCAGCCTTTTGCATCCTTAGCAACCAGTAATCAAATTTGTTATTGAAGGCACCCACGACCTCCTATTTCTCCGAATTGAGTAAGAAGCGTATAATTCGTCCGAATTAACTTGATTGTGAAGCGAAAATATAATTGGTAGGTAATGGCGATGGTGTTCTTTGCAGGCGAGTGATCTATACAGAAAAATAATATACCTTTGTGTTATGATTTGCAGTGTTTTTGGTTTATTATTTTCAATAATAAGCCTTTGGAATCGAGCAAGAAAAAAAAAATTTTAACCCCCCTCAAAATTTGATGTTTTACGTTTCAAGGTACGTAGAATCCGAAATCGAATAAAAAAAATTTCCGTCCGTCCGCCGTACGCCGTACGCGGCACTTTTCTTAGTTACCATGGACCGATTTCGATGAAATTTGGTATATGGGCTCCATTTGGGGTCTAGTTGTGCCGCGAAGCTTTTGGTTGATGTAGGTCACTTCTAAGGGGTGAAAATTAAGGGATGAAATTTTCAAGAGTGCCCTAGCTCGAAAACTCTCGAAATAAAGGTATCGTTTTTTCACTAATTTTAAATAATACTGAATTTTAAAAAATTTTTGAGACCACCCGGAGCTCTGTAGGGCAAACCGTTCAGTCCCTACGAGTACTTGAAGGTTTTCCTTCCATAAAACAGAATCATGAGTGTGAATCGCAAAAGAGGTCTAATCTCCGTTGAAATTTTTTCTGACTAAAATGCGATCGCTGTTCATTTCTTCGATTTGTATACAGTTTTGCCTTCTGCGTAACCAGTAATCAAATTTCCATAATCAAAAGTCAATGGAGAATACTGAAGGCGCCTGAGTGGTCACTGATCAGCTGAGTGAGCTCCAAGGCCATTTCCTCTCCTGTTGAACGCAGGAACCTGAAATTTGAGAGGGCGGGTCAATTGAGAATGCTGAAGGCGCCTGAGTGGTCACTGATCAGCCGAGTGAGCTCCAAGGCCATTTCCTCTCCTGTTGAACGCAGGAAGCTGAAATTTTAGAGGGCGGGTCAATGGAGATTGCTGAAGTTGCCTGAGTGGTCACTGATCAGCTGAGTGAGCTCCAAGGCCATTTTCTCTCCTGTTGAACGCAGGAACCTGAAATTTGAGAGGCAGGGTCAATGGAGATTGCTGAAGGTGCCTGAGTGGTCACTGATCAGCTGAGTGAGCTCCAAGGCCATTTCCTCTCCTGTTGAACGCAGGAACCTGAAATTTGAGAGGGCGGGTCAATTGAGAATGCTGAAGGCGCCTGAGTGGTCACTGATCAGCTGAGTGAGCTCCAAGGCCATTTCCTCTCCTGTTGAACGCAGGAAGCTGAAATTTTAGAGGGCGGGTCAATGGAAATTGCTGAAGTTGCCTGAGTGGTCACTGATCAGCTGAGTGAGCTCCAAGGCCATTTCCTCTCCTGTTGAACGCAGGAACCTGAAATTTGAGAGGCAGGGTCAATGGAGATTGCTGAAGGTGCCTGAGTGGTCACTGATCAGCTGAGTGAGCTCCAAGGCCATTTCCTCTCCTGTTGAACGCAGGAAGCTGAAATTTTAGAGGGCGGGTCAATGGAGATTGCTGAAGTTGCCTGAGTGGTCACTGATCAGCTGAGTGAGCTCCAAGGCCATTTCCTCTCCTGTTGAACGCAGGAAGCTGAAATTTTAGAGGGCGGGTCAATGGAGATTGCTGAAGTTGCCTGAGTGGTCACTGATCAGCTGAGTGAGCTCCAAGGCCATTTCCTCTCCTGTTGAACGCAGGAACCTGAAATTTGAGAGGGCGGGTCAATTGAGAATGCTGAAGGCGCCTGAGTGGTCACTGATCAGCTGAGTGAGCTCCAAGGCCATTTCCTCTCCTGTTGAACGCAGGAAGCTGAAATTTTAGAGGGCGGGTCAATGGAGATTGCTGAAGTTGCCTGAGTGGTCACTGATCAGCTGAGTGAGCTCCAAGGCCATTTCCTCTCCTGTTGAACGCAGGAACCTGAAATTTGAGAGGCAGGGTCAATGGAGATTGCTGAAGGTGCCTGAGTGGTCACTGATCAGCTGAGTGAGCTCCAAGGCCATTTCCTCTCCTGTTGAACGCAGGAAGCTGAAATTTTAGAGGGCGGGTCAATGGAGATTGCTGAAGTTGCCTGAGTGGTCACTGATCAGCTGAGTGAGCTCCAAGGCCATTTCCTCTCCTGTTGAACGCAGGAACCTGAAATTTGAGAGGCAGGGTCAATGGAGATTGCTGAAGGTGCCTGAGTGGTCACTGATCAGCTGAGTGAGCTCCAAGGCCATTTCCTCTCCTGTTGAACGCAGGAAGCTGAAATTTGAGAGGGCGGGTCAATGGAGAATACAGATGGTGGTAGGTGCTATTGATGGAGAACCAGTGATCTATACAGAAGGGTGATCTATACAGAAAATAATAAACCTTTGAGCAATGATTTGCAGCCTTTTGCATCCTTAGCAACCAGTAATCAAATTTGTTATTGAAGGCACCCACGACCTCCTATTTCTCCGAATTGAGTAAGAAGCGTATAATTCGTCCGAATTAACTTGATTGTGAAGCGAAAATATAATTGGTAGGTAGTGGCGATGGTGTTCTTTGCAGGCGAGTGATCTATACAGAAAAATAATAAACCTTTGTGTTATGATTTGCAGTGTTTTTGGTTTATTATTTTCAATAATAAGCCTTTGGAATCGAGCAAGAAAAAAAAAATTTTAACCCCCCTCAAAATTTGATGTTTTACATTTCAAGGTACGTAGAATCCGAAATCGAATAAAAAAAATTTCCGTCCGTCCGCCGTACGCCGTACGCGGCACTTTTCTTAGTTACCATGGACCGATTTCGATGAAATTTGGTATATGGGCTCCATTTGGGGTCTAGTTGTGCCGCGAAGCTTTTGGTTGATGTAGGTCACTTCTAAGGGGTGAAAATTAAGGGATGAAATTTTCAAGAGTGCCCTAGCTCGAAAACTCTCGAAATAAAGGTATCGTTTTTTCACTAATTTTAAATAATACTGGATTTTAAAAAATTTTTGAGACCACCCGGAGCTCTGTAGGGCAAACCGTTCAGTCCCTACGAGTACTTGAAGGTTTTCCTTCCATAAAACAGAATCATGAGTGTGAATCGCAAAAGAGGTCTAATCTCCGTTGAAATTTTTTCTGACTAAAATGCGATCGTTGTTCATTTCTTCGATTTGTATACAGTTTTGCCTTCTGCGTAACCAGTAATCAAATTTCCATAATCAAAAGTCAATGGAGAATACTGAAGGCGCCTGAGTGGTCACTGATCAGCTGAGTGAGCTCCAAGGCCATTTCCTCTCCTGTTGAACGCAGGAACCTGAAATTTGAGAGGGCGGGTCAATTGAGAATGCTGAAGGCGCCTGAGTGGTCACTGATCAGCCGAGTGAGCTCCAAGGCCATTTCCTCTCCTGTTGAACGCAGGAAGCTGAAATTTTAGAGGGCGGGTCAATGGAGATTGCTGAAGTTGCCTGAGTGGTCACTGATCAGCTGAGTGAGCTCCAAGGCCATTTTCTCTCCTGTTGAACGCAGGAACCTGAAATTTGAGAGGCAGGGTCAATGGAGATTGCTGAAGGTGCCTGAGTGGTCACTGATCAGCTGAGTGAGCTCCAAGGCCATTTCCTCTCCTGTTGAACGCAGGAACCTGAAATTTGAGAGGGCGGGTCAATTGAGAATGCTGAAGGCGCCTGAGTGGTCACTGATCAGCTGAGTGAGCTCCAAGGCCATTTCCTCTCCTGTTGAACGCAGGAAGCTGAAATTTTAGAGGGCGGGTCAATGGAAATTGCTGAAGTTGCCTGAGTGGTCACTGATCAGCTGAGTGAGCTCCAAGGCCATTTCCTCTCCTGTTGAACGCAGGAACCTGAAATTTGAGAGGCAGGGTCAATGGAGATTGCTGAAGGTGCCTGAGTGGTCACTGATCAGCTGAGTGAGCTCCAAGGCCATTTCCTCTCCTGTTGAACGCAGGAAGCTGAAATTTTAGAGGGCGGGTCAATGGAGATTGCTGAAGTTGCCTGAGTGGACACTGATCAGCTGAGTGAGCTCCAAGGCCATTTCCTCTCCTGTTGAACGCAGGAACCTGAAATTTGAGAGGCAGGGTCAATGGAGATTGCTGAAGGTGCCTGAGTGGTCACTGATCAGCTGAGTGAGCTCCAAGGCCATTTCCTCTCCTGTTGAACGCAGGAAGCTGAAATTTTAGAGGGCGGGTCAATTGAGAATGCTGAAGGCGCCTGAGTGGTCACTGATCAGCTGAGTGAGCTCCAAGGCCATTTCCTCTCCTGTTGAACGCAGGAAGCTGAAATTTTAGAGGGCGGGTCAATGGAGATTGCTGAAGTTGCCTGAGTGGTCACTGATCAGCTGAGTGAGCTCCAAGGCCATTTCCTCTCCTGTTGAACGCAGGAACCTGAAATTTGAGAGGCAGGGTCAATGGAGATTGCTGAAGGTGCCTGAGTGGTCACTGATCAGCTGAGTGAGCTCCAAGGCCATTTCCTCTCCTGTTGAACGCAGGAAGCTGAAATTTTAGAGGGCGGGTCAATGGAGATTGCTGAAGTTGCCTGAGTGGTCACTGATCAGCTGAGTGAGCTCCAAGGCCATTTCCTCTCCTGTTGAACGCAGGAACCTGAAATTTGAGAGGCAGGGTCAATGGAGATTGCTGAAGGTGCCTGAGTGGTCACTGATCAGCTGAGTGAGCTCCAAGGCCATTTCCTCTCCTGTTGAACGCAGGAAGCTGAAATTTTAAAGGCAGGGTCAAAGGAGAATGCTGAAGGCGCCTGAGTGGTAACTGATCAGCTGAGTGAGCTCCAAGGCCATTTCCTCTCCTGTTGAACGCAGGAACCTAAAATTTGAGAGGGCGGGTCAATGGAGAATACAGATGGTGGTAGGTGCTATTGATGGAGAACCAGTGATCTATACAGAAGGGTGATCTATACAGAAAATAATAAACCTTTGAGCAATGATTTGCAGCCTTTTGCATCCTTAGCAACCAGTAATCAAATTTGTTATTGAAGGCACCCACGACCTCCTATTTCTCCGAATTGAGTAAGAAGCGTATAATTCGTCCGAATTAACTTGATTGTGAAGCGAAAATATAGTTGGTAGGTAGTGGCGATGGTGTTCTTTGCAGGCGAGTGATCTATACAGAAAAATAATAAACCTTTGTGTTATGATTTGCAGTGTTTTCGGTTTATTATTTTCAATAATAAGCCTTTGGAATCGAGCAAGAAAAAAAAAATTTTAACCCCCCTCAAAATTTGATGTTTTACGTTTCAAGGTACGTAGAATCCGAAATCGAATAAAAAAAATTTCCGTCCGTCCGCCGTACGCCGTACGCGGCACTTTTCTTAGTTACCATGGACCGATTTCGATGAAATTTGGTATATGGGCTCCATTTGGGGTCTAGTTGTGCCGCGAAGCTTTTGGTTGATGTAGGTCACTTCTAAGGGGTGAAAATCAAGGGATGAAATTTTCAAGAGTGCCCTAGCTCGAAAACTCTCGAAATAAAGGTATCGTTTTTTCACTAATTTTAAATAATACTGAATTTTAAAAAATTTTTGAGACCACCCGGAGCTCTGTAGGGCAAACCGTTCAGTCCCTACGAGTACTTGAAGGTTTTCCTTCCATAAAACAGAATCATGAGTGTGAATCGCAAAAGAGGTCTAATCTCCGTTGAAATTTTTTCTGACTAAAATGCGATCGCTGTTCATTTCTTCGATTTGTATACAGTTTTGCCTTCTGCGTAACCAGTAATCAAATTTCCATAATCAAAAGTCAATGGAGAATACTGAAGGCGCCTGAGTGGTCACTGATCAGCTGAGTGAGCTCCAAGGCCATTTCCTCTCCTGTTGAACGCAGGAACCTGAAATTTGAGAGGGCGGGTCAATTGAGAATGCTGAAGGCGCCTGAGTGGTCACTGATCAGCCGAGTGAGCTCCAAGGCCATTTCCTCTCCTGTTGAACGCAGGAAGCTGAAATTTTAGAGGGCGGGTCGATGGAGATTGCTGAAGTTGCCTGAGTGGTCACTGATCAGCTGAGTGAGCTCCAAGGCCATTTTCTCTCCTGTTGAACGCAGGAACCTGAAATTTGAGAGGCAGGGTCAATGGAGATTGCTGAAGGTGCCTGAGTGGTCACTGATCAGCTGAGTGAGCTCCAAGGCCATTTCCTCTCCTGTTGAACGCAGGAACCTGAAATTTGAGAGGGCGGGTCAATTGAGAATGCTGAAGGCGCCTGAGTGGTCACTGATCAGCTGAGTGAGCTCCAAGGCCATTTCCTCTCCTGTTGAACGCAGGAAGCTGAAATTTTAGAGGGCGGGTCAATGGAAATTGCTGAAGTTGCCTGAGTGGTCACTGATCAGCTGAGTGAGCTCCAAGGCCATTTCCTCTCCTGTTGAACGCAGGAACCTGAAATTTGAGAGGCAGGGTCAATGGAGATTGCTGAAGGTGCCTGAGTGGTCACTGATCAGCTGAGTGAGCTCCAAGGCCATTTCCTCTCCTGTTGAACGCAGGAAGCTGAAATTTTAGAGGGCGGGTCAATGGAGATTGCTGAAGTTGCCTGAGTGGTCACTGATCAGCTGAGTGAGCTCCAAGGCCATTTCCTCTCCTGTTGAACGCAGGAACCTGAAATTTGAGAGGCAGGGTCAATGGAGATTGCTGAAGGTGCCTGAGTGGTCACTGATCAGCTGAGTGAGCTCCAAGGCCATTTCCTCTCCTGTTGAACGCAGGAAGCTGAAATTTTGGAGGGCGGGTCAATGGAGATTGCTGAAGTTGCCTGAGTGGTCACTGATCAGCTGAGTGAGCTCCAAGGCCATTTCCTCTCCTGTTGAACGCAGGAACCTGAAATTTGAGAGGCAGGGTCAATGGAGATTGCTGAAGGTGCCTGAGTGGTCACTGATCAGCTGAGTGAGCTCCAAGGCCATTTCCTCTCCTGTTGAACGCAGGAAGCTGAAATTTTAGAGGGCGGGCCAATGGAGATTGCTGAAGTTGCCTGAGTGGTCACTGATCAGCTGAGTGAGCTCCAAGGCCATTTCCTCTCCTGTTGAACGCAGGAACCTGAAATTTGAGAGGCAGGGTCAATGGAGATTGCTGAAGGTGCCTGAGTGGTCACTGATCAGCTGAGTGAGCTCCAAGGCCATTTCCTCTCCTATTGAACGCAGGAAGCTTAAATTTTAGAGGGCGGGTCAATGGAGATTGCTGAAGTTGCCTGAGTGGTCACTGATCAGCTGAGTGAGCTCCAAGGCCATTTCCTCTCCTGTTGAACGCAGGAACCTGAAATTTGAGAGGCAGGGTCAATGGAGATTGCTGAAGGTGCCTGAGTGGTCACTGATCAGCTGAGTGAGCTCCAAGGCCATTTCCTCTCCTGTTGAACGCAGGAAGCTGAAATTTTAGAGGGCGGGTCAATTGAGAATGCTGAAGGCGCCTGAGTGGTCACTGATCAGCTGAGTGAGCTCCAAGGCCATTTCCTCTCCTGTTGAACGCAGGAAGCTGAAATTTTAGAGGGCGGGTCAATGGAGATTGCTGAAGTTGCCTGAGTGGTCACTGATCAGCTGAGTGAGCTCCAAGGCCATTTCCTCTCCTGTTGAACGCAGGAACCTAAAATTTGAGAGGGCGGGTCAATGGAGAATACAGATGGTGGTAGGTGCTATTGATGGAGAACCAGTGATCTATACAGAAGGGTGATCTATACAGAAAATAATAAACCTTTGAGCAATGATTTGCAGCCTTTTGCATCCTTAGCAACCAGTAATCAAATTTGTTATTGAAGGCACCCACGACCTCCTATTTCTCCGAATTGAGTAAGAAGCGTATAATTCGTCCGAATTAACTTGATTGTGAAGCGAAAATATAGTTGGTAGGTAGTGGCGATGGTGTTCTTTGCAGGCGAGTGATCTATACAGAAAAATAATAAACCTTTGTGTTATGATTTGCAGTGTTTTCGGTTTATTATTTTCAATAATAAGCCTTTGGAATCGAGCAAGAAAAAAAAAATTTTAACCCCCCTCAAAATTTGATGTTTTACGTTTCAAGGTACGTAGAATCCGAAATCGAATAAAAAAAATTTCCGTCCGTCCGCCGTACGCCGTACGCGGCACTTTTCTTAGTTACCATGGACCGATTTCGATGAAATTTGGTATATGGGCTCCATTTGGGGTCTAGTTGTGCCGCGAAGCTTTTGGTTGATGTAGGTCACTTCTAAGGGGTGAAAATTAAGGGATGAAATTTTCAAGAGTGCCCTAGCTCGAAAACTCTCGAAATAAAGGTATCGTTTTTTCACTAATTTTAAATAATACTGAATTTTAAAAAATTTTTGAGACCACCCGGAGCTCTGTAGGGCAAACCGTTCAGTCCCTACGAGTACTTGAAGGTTTTCCTTCCATAAAACAGAATCATGAGTGTGAATCGCAAAAGAGGTCTAATCTCCGTTGAAATTTTTTCTGACTAAAATGCGATCGCTGTTCATTTCTTCGATTTGTATACAGTTTTGCCTTCTGCGTAACCAGTAATCAAATTTCCATAATCAAAAGTCAATGGAGAATACTGAAGGCGCCTGAGTGGTCACTGATCAGCTGAGTGAGCTCCAAGGCCATTTCCTCTCCTGTTGAACGCAGGAACCTGAAATTTGAGAGGGCGGGTCAATTGAGAATGCTGAAGGCGCCTGAGTGGTCACTGATCAGCCGAGTGAGCTCCAAGGCCATTTCCTCTCCTGTTGAACGCAGGAAGCTGAAATTTTAGAGGGCGGGTCAATGGAGATTGCTGAAGTTGCCTGAGTGGTCACTGATCAGCTGAGTGAGCTCCAAGGCCATTTTCTCTCCTGTTGAACGCAGGAACCTGAAATTTGAGAGGCAGGGTCAATGGAGATTGCTGAAGGTGCCTGAGTGGTCACTGATCAGCTGAGTGAGCTCCAAGGCCATTTCCTCTCCTGTTGAACGCAGGAACCTGAAATTTGAGAGGGCGGGTCAATTGAGAATGCTGAAGGCGCCTGAGTGGTCACTGATCAGCTGAGTGAGCTCCAAGGCCATTTCCTCTCCTGTTGAACGCAGGAAGCTGAAATTTTAGAGGGCGGGTCAATGGAAATTGCTGAAGTTGCCTGAGTGGTCACTGATCAGCTGAGTGAGCTCCAAGGCCATTTCCTCTCCTGTTGAACGCAGGAACCTGAAATTTGAGAGGCAGGGTCAATGGAGATTGCTGAAGGTGCCTGAGTGGTCACTGATCAGCTGAGTGAGCTCCAAGGCCATTTCCTCTCCTGTTGAACGCAGGAAGCTGAAATTTTAGAGGGCGGGTCAATGGAGATTGCTGAAGTTGCCTGAGTGGTCACTGATCAGCTGAGTGAGCTCCAAGGCCATTTCCTCTCCTGTTGAACGCAGGAACCTGAAATTTGAGAGGCAGGGTCAATGGAGATTGCTGAAGGTGCCTGAGTGGTCACTGATCAGCTGAGTGAGCTCCAAGGCCATTTCCTCTCCTGTTGAACGCAGGAAGCTGAAATTTTGGAGGGCGGGTCAATGGAGATTGCTGAAGTTGCCTGAGTGGTCACTGATCAGCTGAGTGAGCTCCAAGGCCATTTCCTCTCCTGTTGAACGCAGGAACCTGAAATTTGAGAGGCAGGGTCAATGGAGATTGCTGAAGGTGCCTGAGTGGTCACTGATCAGCTGAGTGAGCTCCAAGGCCATTTCCTCTCCTGTTGAACGCAGGAAGCTGAAATTTTAGAGGGCGGGCCAATGGAGATTGCTGAAGTTGCCTGAGTGGTCACTGATCAGCTGAGTGAGCTCCAAGGCCATTTCCTCTCCTGTTGAACGCAGGAACCTGAAATTTGAGAGGCAGGGTCAATGGAGATTGCTGAAGGTGCCTGAGTGGTCACTGATCAGCTGAGTGAGCTCCAAGGCCATTTCCTCTCCTATTGAACGCAGGAAGCTTAAATTTTAGAGGGCGGGTCAATGGAGATTGCTGAAGTTGCCTGAGTGGTCACTGATCAGCTGAGTGAGCTCCAAGGCCATTTCCTCTCCTGTTGAACGCAGGAACCTGAAATTTGAGAGGCAGGGTCAATGGAGATTGCTGAAGGTGCCTGAGTGGTCACTGATCAGCTGAGTGAGCTCCAAGGCCATTTCCTCTCCTGTTGAACGCAGGAAGCTGAAATTTTAGAGGGCGGGTCAATTGAGAATGCTGAAGGCGCCTGAGTGGTCACTGATCAGCTGAGTGAGCTCCAAGGCCATTTCCTCTCCTGTTGAACGCAGGAAGCTGAAATTTTAGAGGGCGGGTCAATGGAGATTGCTGAAGTTGCCTGAGTGGTCACTGATCAGCTGAGTGAGCTCCAAGGCCATTTCCTCTCCTGTTGAACGCAGGAACCTGAAATTTGAGAGGGCGGGTCAATGGAGAATACAGATGGTGGTAGGTGCTATTGATGGAGAACCAGTGATCTATACAGAAGGGTGATCTATACAGAAAATAATAAACCTTTGAGCAATGATTTGCAGCCTTTTGCATCCTTAGCAACCAGTAATCAAATTTGTTATTGAAGGCACCCACGACCTCCTGTTTCTCTGAATTGAGTAAGAAGCGTATAATTCGTCCGAATTAACTTGATTGTGAAGCGAAAATATAATTGGTAGGTAGTGGCGATGGTGTTCTTTGCAGGCGAGTGATCTATACAGAAAAATTATAAACCTTTGTGTTATGATTTGCAGTGTTTTTGGTTTATTATTTTCAATAATAAGCCTTTGGAATCGAGCAAGAAAAAAAAAATTTTAACCCCCCTCAAAATTTGATGTTTTACGTTTCAAGGTACGTAGAATCCGAAATCGAATAAAAAAAATTTCCGTCCATCCGCCGTCCGCCGTACGCGGCACTTTTCTTAGTTACCATGGACCGATTTCGATGAAATTTGGTATATGGGCTCCATTTGGGGTCTAGTTGTGCCGCGAAGCTTTTGGTTGATGTAGGTCACTTCTAAGGGGTGAAAATTAAGGGATGAAATTTTCAAGAGTGCCCTAGCTCGAAAACTCTCGAAATAAAGGTATCGTTTTTTCACTAATTTTAGATAATACTGAATTTTAAAAAATTTTTGAGACCACCCGGAGCTCTGTAGGGCAAACCGTTCAGTCCTTACGAGTACTTGAAGGTTTTCCTTCCATAAAACAGAATCATGAGTGTGAATCGCAAAAGAGGTCTAATCTCCGTTGAAATTTTTTCTGACTAAAATGCGATCGCTGTTCATTTCTTCGATTTGTATACAGTTTTGCCTTCTGCGTAACCAGTAATCAAATTTCCATAATCAAAAGTCAATGGAGAATACTGAAGGCGCCTGAGTGGTCACTGATCAGCTGAGTGAGCTCCAAGGCCATTTCCTCTCCTGTTGAACGCAGGAACCTGAAATTTGAGAGGGCGGGTCAATTGAGAATGCTGAAGGCGCCTGAGTGGTCACTGATCAGCCGAGTGAGCTCCAAGGCCATTTCCTCTCCTGTTGAACGCAGGAAGCTGAAATTTTAGAGGGCGGGTCAATGGAGATTGCTGAAGTTGCCTGAGTGGTCACTGATCAGCTGAGTGAGCTCCAAGGCCATTTTCTCTCCTGTTGAACGCAGGAACCTGAAATTTGAGAGGCAGGGTCAATGGAGATTGCTGAAGGTGCCTGAGTGGTCACTGATCAGCTGAGTGAGCTCCAAGGCCATTTCCTCTCCTGTTGAACGCAGGAACCTGAAATTTGAGAGGGCGGGTCAATTGAGAATGCTGAAGGCGCCTGAGTGGTCACTGATCAGCTGAGTGAGCTCCAAGGCCATTTCCTCTCCTGTTGAACGCAGGAAGCTGAAATTTTAGAGGGCGGGTCAATGGAAATTGCTGAAGTTGCCTGAGTGGTCACTGATCAGCTGAGTGAGCTCCAAGGCCATTTCCTCTCCTGTTGAACGCAGGAACCTGAAATTTGAGAGGCAGGGTCAATGGAGATTGCTGAAGGTGCCTGAGTGGTCACTGATCAGCTGAGTGAGCTCCAAGGCCATTTCCTCTCCTGTTGAACGCAGGAAGCTGAAATTTTAGAGGGCGGGTCAATGGAGATTGCTGAAGTTGCCTGAGTGGTCACTGATCAGCTGAGTGAGCTCCAAGGCCATTTCCTCTCCTGTTGAACGCAGGAACCTGAAATTTGAGAGGCAGGGTCAATGGAGATTGCTGAAGGTGCCTGAGTGGTCACTGATCAGCTGAGTGAGCTCCAAGGCCATTTCCTCTCCTGTTGAACGCAGGAAGCTGAAATTTTGGAGGGCGGGTCAATGGAGATTGCTGAAGTTGCCTGAGTGGTCACTGATCAGCTGAGTGAGCTCCAAGGCCATTTCCTCTCCTGTTGAACGCAGGAACCTGAAATTTGAGAGGCAGGGTCAATGGAGATTGCTGAAGGTGCCTGAGTGGTCACTGATCAGCTGAGTGAGCTCCAAGGCCATTTCCTCTCCTGTTGAACGCAGGAAGCTGAAATTTTAGAGGGCGGGCCAATGGAGATTGCTGAAGTTGCCTGAGTGGTCACTGATCAGCTGAGTGAGCTCCAAGGCCATTTCCTCTCCTGTTGAACGCAGGAACCTGAAATTTGAGAGGCAGGGTCAATGGAGATTGCTGAAGGTGCCTGAGTGGTCACTGATCAGCTGAGTGAGCTCCAAGGCCATTTCCTCTCCTATTGAACGCAGGAAGCTTAAATTTTAGAGGGCGGGTCAATGGAGATTGCTGAAGTTGCCTGAGTGGTAACTGATCAGCTGAGTGAGCTCCAAGGCCATTTCCTCTCCTGTTGAACGCAGGAACCTGAAATTTGAGAGGCAGGGTCAATGGAGATTGCTGAAGGTGCCTGAGTGGTCACTGATCAGCTGAGTGAGCTCCAAGGCCATTTCCTCTCCTGTTGAACGCAGGAAGCTGAAATTTTAGAGGGCGGGTCAATTGAGAATGCTGAAGGCGCCTGAGTGGTCACTGATCAGCTGAGTGAGCTCCAAGGCCATTTCCTCTCCTGTTGAACGCAGGAAGCTGAAATTTTAGAGGGCGGGTCAATGGAGATTGCTGAAGTTGCCTGAGTGGTCACTGATCAGCTGAGTGAGCTCCAAGGCCATTTCCTCTCCTGTTGAACGCAGGAACCTGAAATTTGAGAGGGCGGGTCAATGGAGAATACAGATGGTGGTAGGTGCTATTGATGGAGAACCAGTGATCTATACAGAAGGGTGATCTATACAGAAAATAATAAACCTTTGAGCAATGATTTGCAGCCTTTTGCATCCTTAGCAACCAGTAATCAAATTTGTTATTGAAGGCACCCACGACCTCCTGTTTCTCTGAATTGAGTAAGAAGCGTATAATTCGTCCGAATTAACTTGATTGTGAAGCGAAAATATAATTGGTAGGTAGTGGCGATGGTGTTCTTTGCAGGCGAGTGATCTATACAGAAAAATTATAAACCTTTGTGTTATGATTTGCAGTGTTTTTGGTTTATTATTTTCAATAATAAGCCTTTGGAATCGAGCAAGAAAAAAAAAATTTTAACCCCCCTCAAAATTTGATGTTTTACGTTTCAAGGTACGTAGAATCCGAAATCGAATAAAAAAAATTTCCGTCCATCCGCCGTCCGCCGTACGCGGCACTTTTCTTAGTTACCATGGACCGATTTCGATGAAATTTGGTATATGGGCTCCATTTGGGGTCTAGTTGTGCCGCGAAGCTTTTGGTTGATGTAGGTCACTTCTAAGGGGTGAAAATTAAGGGATGAAATTTTCAAGAGTGCCGTAGCTCGAAAACTCTCGAAATAAAGGTATCGTTTTTTCACTAATTTTAGATAATACTGAATTTTAAAAAATTTTTGAGACCACCCGGAGCTCTGTAGGGCAAACCGTTCAGTCCTTACGAGTACTTGAAGGTTTTCCTTCCATAAAACAGAATCATGAGTGTGAATCGCAAAAGAGGTCTAATCTCCGTTGAAATTTTTTCTGACTAAAATGCGATCGCTGTTCATTTCTTCGATTTGTATACAGTTTTGCCTTCTGCGTAACCAGTAATCAAATTTCCATAATCAAAAGTCAATGGAGAATACTGAAGGCGCCTGAGTGGTCACTGATCAGCTGAGTGAGCTCCAAGGCCATTTCCTCTCCTGTTGAACGCAGGAACCTGAAATTTGAGAGGGCGGGTCAATTGAGAATGCTGAAGGCGCCTGAGTGGTCACTGATCAGCCGAGTGAGCTCCAAGGCCATTTCCTCTCCTGTTGAACGCAGGAAGCTGAAATTTTAGAGGGCGGGTCAATGGAGATTGCTGAAGTTGCCTGAGTGGTCACTGATCAGCTGAGTGAGCTCCAAGGCCATTTTCTCTCCTGTTGAACGCAGGAACCTGAAATTTGAGAGGCAGGGTCAATGGAGATTGCTGAAGGTGCCTGAGTGGTCACTGATCAGCTGAGTGAGCTCCAAGGCCATTTCCTCTCCTGTTGAACGCAGGAACCTGAAATTTGAGAGGGCGGGTCAATTGAGAATGCTGAAGGCGCCTGAGTGGTCACTGATCAGCTGAGTGAGCTCCAAGGCCATTTCCTCTCCTGTTGAACGCAGGAAGCTGAAATTTTAGAGGGCGGGTCAATGGAAATTGCTGAAGTTGCCTGAGTGGTCACTGATCAGCTGAGTGAGCTCCAAGGCCATTTCCTCTCCTCTTGAACGCAGGAACCTGAAATTTGAGAGGCAGGGTCAATGGAGATTGCTGAAGGTGCCTGAGTGGTCACTGATCAGCTGAGTGAGCTCCAAGGCCATTTCCTCTCCTGTTGAACGCAGGAAGCTGAAATTTTAGAGGGCGGGTCAATGGAGATTGCTGAAGTTGCCTGAGTGGTCACTGATCAGCTGAGTGAGCTCCAAGGCCATTTCCTCTCCTGTTGAACGCAGGAAGCTGAAATTTTAGAGGGCGGGTCAATTGAGAATGCTGAAGGCGCCTGAGTGGTCACTGATCAGCTGAGTGAGCTCCAAGGCCATTTCCTCTCCTGTTGAACGCAGGAAGCTGAAATTTTAGAGGGCGGGTCAATGGAGATTGCTGAAGTTGCCTGAGTGGTCACTGATCAGCTGAGTGAGCTCCAAGGCCATTTCCTCTCCTGTTGAACGCAGGAACCTGAAATTTGAGAGGCAGGGTCAATGGAGATTGCTGAAGGTGCCTGAGTGGTCACTGATCAGCTGAGTGAGCTCCAAGGCCATTTCCTCTCCTGTTGAACGCAGGAAGCTGACATTTTAGAGGGCGGGCCAATGGAGATTGCTGAAGTTGCCTGAGTGGTCACTGATCAGCTGAGTGAGCTCCAAGGCCATTTCCTCTCCTGTTGAACGCAGGAACCTGAAATTTGAGAGGCAGGGTCAATGGAGATTGCTGAAGGTGCCTGAGTGGTCACTGATCAGCTGAGTGAGCTCCAAGGCCATTTCCTCTCCTGTTGAACGCAGGAAGCTGAAATTTTAAAGGCAGGGTCAAAGGAGAATGCTGAAGGCGCCTGAGTGGTAACTGATCAGCTGAGTGAGCTCCAAGGCCATTTCCTCTCCTGTTGAACGCAGGAACCTGAAATTTGAGAGGGCGGGTCAATGGAGAATGCTGAAGGCGCATGAGTGGTCACTGATCAGCTGAGTGAGCTCCAAGGCCATTTTCTCTTCTGTTGAACGCAGGAAGCTGAAATTTGAGAGGGCGGGTCAATCGAGAATACAGATGGTGGTAGGTGCTATTGATGGAGAACCAGTGATCTATACAGAAGGGTGATCTATACAGAAAATAATAAACCTTTGAGCAATGATTTGCAGCGTTTGAAATAAAAATGGTGAATAATTTAGAATAACATTTCATCTTTCAGCAGAATTATTACACAAAGGTTAAAAAAATAGATCACTCGACTTCAAAGAACACAGCTCTGCCTTTGTCACTACCTACTTGATTACATTGTTTAAATTAGATTTTCGGGTTCTACATTATCGCGAAACGTAAACCATCAAGTTTTTAGTGGTGGGGGGGGGGTTGAAATGTTTTAACATGGAACATGTTATTGCCCCAGGGTAACTATTCCGTAACTATAAACGTTACGCGTAAGAGTCACGCGTGTTTAAAACACTCCGATCCTACGCCTTTTCCAACACTCCGATCATACGCCATTTTCAACACTCCGGTTTTCGAGGAGCGAAGTGAGTTTCGAACCACCACGGTTCTCATTGATAGTGCAAACTCTGCCTGATACCTTCTTGCTGGATGGTCCAAAATCCTTCTCGTTGCATGGTTCAGCATTCCTTCTCTGTGTTGTTGTAAACCTTCTATGTTGCCGAGTTTATTTTTCTGTCAAAGTTATGTCACCAACACGTTTATGTATGGTAAGAACTAACTTAGATTTAGCGGATTTTTGACCGACTCCAACGCGCCGAAGGCGCGCGAAAGAGGAGGTACTCAATTCGGGTTGTCGTGGGACGACGATTTTTTTTTTTTTTTTTTTTTTTTTTTTTTTTTTTTTTTTTTTTTTGTATGTCCGAGTCGCTTGCATTTTTTTTATTCTGGTACCAATCTGTCTGATTCTTTTTGAAATGTGTTCTACCAGTATCCGTGGTGGTCCCATTTCAAACAGATTTCATTTTGCTCAGTTAAAAGTATCGAAACTTTGTGAAAGAAGTTGAAAAACGTGGTTCCCGTTCTTGGGAATATCGGTCCGCATTCACTCTTCTTGCCCTGTGACTTCTGACTGAGTCGATGGAGGACCATTTGTGTATAGTCAAATTGAAGGTCTGATTGTAAGCTTTAAAATGATATGCTATATGAGGGGGTTCCGATAACTAAAAGGTGCTGCGGGGGATGAGAAACGGGGAAATTATAGTGGCTTTTAGGTCAGAACCTGCATGAGCCATATCAAACGTGTCTACGAATGCTCATGTATGTGAGTTTTCCTACCAAGTATGAGCGATAATTATAGTACTGTAAACCATCAAGAAACGTAAACCATCAAGTTTTTAGTGGTGGGGGGGGGGGTTGAAATGTTTTAACATGGAACATGTTATTGCCCCAGGGTAACTATTCCGTAACTATAAACGTTACGCGTAAGAGTCACGCGTGTTTAAAACACTCCGATCCTACGCCTTTTCCAACACTCCGATCATACGCCATTTTCAACACTCCGGTTTTCGAGGAGCGAAGTGAGTTTCGAACCACCACGGTTCTCATTGATAGTGCAAACTCTGCCTGATACCTTCTTGCTGGATGGTCCAAAATCCTTCTCGTTGCATGGTTCAGCATTCCTTCTCTGTGTTGTTGTAAACCTTCTATGTTGCCGAGTTTATTTTTCTGTCAAAGTTATGTCACCAACACGTTTATGTATGGTAAGAACTAACTTAGATTTAGCGGATTTTTGACCGACTCCAACGCGCCGAAGGCGCGCGAAAGAGGAGGTACTCAATTCGGGTTGTCGTGGGACGACGATTTTTTTTTTTTTTTTTTTTTTTTTTTTTTTTTTTTTTTTTTTGTATGTCCGAGTCGCTTGCATTTTTTTTATTCTGGTACCAATCTGTCTGATTCTTTTTGAAATGTGTTCTACCAGTATCCGTGGTGGTCCCATTTCAAACAGATTTCATTTTGCTCAGTTAAAAGTATCGAAACTTTGTGAAAGAAGTTGAAAAACGTGGTTCCCGTTCTTGGGAATATCGGTCCGCATTCACTCTTCTTGCCCTGTGACTTCTGACTGAGTCGATGGAGGACCATTTGTGTATAGTCAAATTGAAGGTCTGATTGTAAGCTTTAAAATGATATGCTATATGAGGGGGTTCCGATAACTAAAAGGTGCTGCGGGGGATGAGAAACGGGGAAATTATAGTGGCTTTTAGGTCAGAACCTGCATGAGCCATATCAAACGTGTCTACGAATGCTCATGTATGTGAGTTTTCCTACCAAGTATGAGCGATAATTATAGTACTGTTAGTTATGTATTCTACCAAGTGGGTGTAGCACATAGCTCCCTCGTCATTCATAATATAGTTGGATATCCAATGGTATAGGAGATCGTCATAACTGCATAGTGCCGTACCGAACATGAGATATGTAGTACAATTTGGTGATAAGAGGGTATTTTACCAAGTGGGTGTAGCACATAGCCCCCTCATCACCGATAACATGATTAGGTAATAGAAGACGGCATCGTCAGAACTGCATAGTGCCCTACTAAATATGAGGTATGTAGTACAGTTAGGTGATGAGAGAGTATTCTACCAAGTGGGTGTAGCACATAGCTTCCTAGTCATCCATAATATAGTTGGCTATGTAATGGTATAGGAGATTGTCGGAACTGAATAGTGCAGTACCAAATGTAAGGTAGGTATAGAGTACAATTGGGTGATGAGAGGGTACCTATTCCACCAAGTGGGTGTAGCACATAGCTTCCTCGTCATCCATAACATAGTTGGCTATGTAATGGCATAGGAGATTGTCGGAACTGTATAGTGCAGTTCCAAATATAAGGTAGGTATATAGTACAATTAGGTGATGAGAGGGTACCTATTCCACCAAGAGGGTGTAGCACATAGCTTCCTCGTCATCCATAATATGGTTGGCTATGTAATGGTTTAGGAGATTGTCGGAACTGAATAGTGCAGTACCAAATATAAGGTAGGTATATAGTACAATAAGGTGATGAGAGGGTATTCCACCAAGTGGGTGTAGCACATAGCTTCCCAGTCATCCATAATATGGTTGGCTATGTAATGGTATAGGAGATTGTCGGAACTGAATAGTGCAGTACCAAATATAAGGTAGGTATATAGTACAATTAGGTGATGAGAGGGTACCTATTCCATCAAGTGGGTGTAGCACATAGCTTCCTAGTCATCCATAATATGGTTGGCTATGTAATGGCATAGGAGATTGTCGGAACTGAATAGTGCAGTACCAAATGTAAGGTAGGTATAGAGTACAATTGGGTGATGAGAGGGTACCTATTCCACCAAGTGGGTGTAGCACATAGCTTCCTCGTCATCCATAACATAGTTGGCTATGTAATGGCATAGGAGATTGTCAGAACTGTATAGTGCAGTTCCAAATATAAGGTAGGTATATAGTACAATTAGGTGATGAGAGGGTACCTATTCCACCAAGAGGGTGTAGCACATAGCTTCCTCGTCATCCATAACATAGTTGGGTAGGAGGGAGGATGCCATATAGGAGATTGTTGGAACTAAATAGTGCATTACAAAATATGAGGTATATAGTACAGTTAGGTGATGAGAGGGTATTCTACCAAGTGGGTGTAGCACATAGCTTCCTCGCCATCCATAACATAGTTGGGTAGGAGGGAGGATGCCATATAGGAGATTGTTGGAACTGAATAGTGCTGTACAAAATATGAGGTATATAGTACAGTTAGGTGATGAGAGGGTATTCTACCAAGTGGGTGTAGCACATAGCCCCCTCACCACCGATAACATGATTAGGTAGGTAATAGTAGAGGACATCGTCAGAACTGCATAGTGCTGTACCAAATATGAATTATGTAGTACAGTTAGGTGATGTGAGGGTATTCTACCAAGTGGGTGTAGCACATAGTCCCCTCATCACCGATAACATGATTAGGTAGGTAATAGTAGAGGACATCGTCAGAACTGCATAGTGCAGTACCAAATATGAGGTAGGTATATAGTAAAATTAGGTGATGAGAGGGTTTTCTACCAAGTGGATGTATCACGTAGCTCCCTCGTCAATCATGTCATGGTTGTGTTGTTGAATTGTGTTGTCAGAACTACCAAGTACCTAGCAATTATGAACAAAGTCGACCAGTTAGGGGATAAGAGAGTAGATTGGTAAGTAGGCAAGTGAACCAAATACCTCCTGAAACTGATCCTAAAATGGAAACTCATCTATATGTATGGAAACTGATCCGGATTACAGAATGTGGTCCACCCTACGGCTTCTGGTTCACCTTACTGAAATGATTTACCCGCAGTTTTTCAAACAGTTTTAGTAATACTGTGATTACTAAAACTGTTCGAAAAACTGCGGGTAAATTAATTTCAGATTTATATCGAGGACCACTAAAAAGTGAATAATAAAAAATAATATAAAATGGAAAAATAATAAAATAAAAACCTTTTTAACAAAAAAATGGACCGACCTCAAAAATGATGTCTGTAAACACCAAAAAGGGAAAAATAATTCTCTCAGCAAATACATACTTGATGTAGTAGGTTGTTGGACATAGACATCTAGTCAACAGATGGTATGTTGGAATACCAACAATTATTTTCAGTGTGATTCACACTTATTGTCACACTCATATCCTCCAGCATACGATAGCAGTGACATACTGCCCAATCATGTTTTGTATGGCACGATCGACGCATGTTGTAATACTCACCAGATCATGTGAGTAGTACTTATAAACCACAGCGTATCCAGACAGGTAGGTAGGTACGCATTGAAGTCGCCGCCGTGCCCATCTGTAGACACAAACATCTTATAGATCTTCTACTTACCAACATATTATTCTTTTTCGCAAATATACATACCTCTCATACTACGAACATGCTTCCACACTGAGTATGAATGTAAATAGCTAATTAGGTAACAACGCTTCCGAAGGTATGTAGCTACATTACAATATGTCCACCAATATAATAATAAAGTCTCATGTAACAATAAAGTCCCAAAATACTAGTCACAACCATTCCTAGGGAGGTTCACACTTACTATCGTACTCATATGGCAGCAGAGACGTACTAGGTACCTGATAGTTTGGGGAGCACATTTTAACTCAACGGTAACCAGATCATCGAATAATTTATCGGTAGTTAGTTTGTGTTTACAGATGGGCACGGCGGCGACTTCAATGAGTATCTACCTACCTGTCTGGATACGCTGTGGTTTATAAGTACTACTCACATGATCTGGTGAGTATTACAACATGCGTCGATCGTGCCATACAAAACATGAATACGAGTAGATATAAGTGTTCCAAAACTATTGGGCAGTATGTCACTGCTATCGTATGCTGGAGGATATGAGTGTGACAATAGGTGTGAATCACACTGAAAATAATTGTTGGTATTCCAACATACCATCTGTTGACTAGATGTCTATGTCCAACAACCTACTACATCAAGTATGTATTTGCTGAGAGAATTATTTTTCCCTTTTTGGTGTTTACAGACATCATTTTTGTTATTTATGTAGTTGGCTGGCATCGTTTTTACCAAAAAGTAATCAAAGGATCTTGTAAACTAAGCTTTTAGTTGCGATGTGTTCTTCGACTTTATAGATTTTTTCGATTTCTTAATAATAACAATACCTTTGGGACATCAAGAGGTGAATGAAATGGCGATCAATTTGAAGAGCATGCTCATAAAGAGCTAAATTTAAAAAACAGACAACAAAATCCTAGTAAAAGGAAACAGCAAATAAACAAAACACGGCTACAGCATGTTCCATGTTTCTTAAATTTTAGCCAAAGGCTCTGAGCAGTAACTATCCGGGGGTCCAGGGGGCCTGGTTTTTTCTTGCTCGATTCCAAAGGTTCATTATTGAAAATGATAAACCAAAAAACGCTCACAGGTATTAAATCTAAAACGGAAAATATTAAGATAAATAAGTAGTGTTATGATTGATCTCACTAAGAACACTGAGTTAATTATGTATAATTCAATTATATTACAGAACCCATAAATGAGTAATTACGATGTTTCCAGTGGAGGGTTCTTTTCAAATGAAATACCACCGTTGCGTAATGATTCGCTGAGTTTTCCTTCCAGCGACTGATTTTACAATTTTTATGTCTGAAGAGCCGATCTGATGGGTTTTTTTATATTCGGAAAGAGTCCGGAAAGTCGACATTTCTTTAAAAATAACAGAAAAAAAATCATTAAATGCAGACCATGAATAAATCACCGGCACTCCCCTCTTGCGCTTTTTGTATTGGCTAAGTCAATACTTGAATATTGGAGTATACTTCAACCCTCAGGCTCTCTTGAGAGAAACTCGTTCTGGGGAAAAGTCCTCGTTTTTTCCCGTCTTTGGCCTCGGCGCCAAACCGCCTTTGTTGGTTCTCTCTCTTTTCCTCTCTTCTTCATCTTTTCTTATCTCTTCGTTCATTCACCCTTGATAATGACTAGCTAGAATTGAATGTTTTCTTTGATTCTAGAACGATTTGGTGACTCGGACTGATCGTAACTGGCAGTTAGCAACTATACTCTATTGTCTACGATAATGCAGACTTACTACGCACGTTTGAATTTGAACTACGAATCCAGAGGAGGAAATCCGTTTCATTTTGGCTCGTTGTGGTGATTTTAGCTCGAATGAAATCCTAAATTTCATCAAAATAGATCGATCGTTACTTGGAATCCCGGAGATCCAATGCCAGTGAAAGTAGAATAAAGTCAAGATAATACTTGCATGGTTGCAGGATCACACCAAGTTCTAACGAACCAACAACCTTCATTTGATTGGAAGAGCCCAAAGCCCTATGTCGCGGAATCGCGTTTTCAGTTAATTATTTTATTTGAATTTTGTGGCAACTACATAATTAGCAACATAAATAATAAATAAATAAAATTAGCTACATAGTTCATAAATTATCAACAGGTGATATTTAGACCTGTTTCGAACTTGAAATAAAATGCATTCTTCTTGCTAGAAATTTAAAAGTGCTTTTTTTATATTAAATATATAAATTAAATATAAATTATATTAAATGTAAATTAGAAATTTTCTAAAAGTTGGAAAAGTATAGATAGATAGAAAATATAAATAGAAATAGGGCCCAGCGATAGTTCTTTGATAAAGTTTCCACACCCTGTTTGCTAAGCCCTCCGAAGAGGTTAAAACACTGTAAAAACTAGAGCATCATCTTCTTCAACTGCTCGAAGTGTAACACTCAAAGAAAACTCTGTTTCTCCACGATTTCAAGCGAAAACGTTCAACTACCCTTCGACATGGGTCACGTGATCATTTATGTTGCCCTATATGACTTCAACACTAAGATCAATGTTAATTTATAATGGAACATCCTTCCTTAATTGAAAATATTTTTGTAAATAGTGTAATTTGTAAATTTATAGTAGGTTTAGTAGATTTTTCAGTTCAGAAGGATGCGCTGTTCGGTACAAGATGGCTCCATGTTCAAGCTGCGAACGTATGAAAGCTCGATAAAACAATCGGTACAAAATCATAATATGATTTTGTACCGATTATTTTATCGAGCTTTCGTACATATTATTATTATTTCATACATAATATTGTTATGTCAGTATCAATCCTGATTGGATTGTCATTTGCAACAAACTTTCAACTACACTCCAAAATATATAGGTGTGTATACGCATACACATCATAATAAATAAAATTTCTAACCCCCATTAGATTTTTAATTTATTTATAAGTTAAATAAATTAACTTACGGAACAAATTGATTTATACATCTATCAATTTTCCTATAAATCATAATTTATTTATAAAATAAATTTTCATAAGATATTTTAATATTTATATTCATCTGCCTGTCTGTCGTCAGTTTGTGTATAGTCAACCCTCGTCCCAGACATAACTTGTAGATGAATGTTACCCTCGAAACAGTCCCCTATGAATTTCACCAACATCAAGCAAACAACTCGGTAAATTAATACTTGGAGTGCAACAACTTAAGTCTAAAATATCACACCTAAGAATGTGCGTAATCTTGAATACCATCTCCACCATCTCCCACGACCAACCCAATTGTTAAATTCGGGCGTACCTCGTTTCGGCACGATCTATTGTCCTGGAAAGGATTAATTACAACTCGTCTCGGCACACCGAGGCCCTCTCCACTGTGGACTCAGTTCGGCACGGTCGAGGCTCACTTTGTGACGAGACTGTACCTTACTCTTCCTGATGTGATTAACAGCCAACAGCTGATCATGTTTACCCCGACGCGTCAACGAGACGACGATCCAGCCAACCGATGTCGAACCAGTGTTCACTGAACTTATATGTATCGCTCCGCGAGACGATGAAACTCCAAGAAACTGCAATAAAAGTACACGCACTGCAATAAAAGTTAAAGTGCAACCTCATCTTAGCTCAGTTTGACCAACACGTTTTTCTGCCCATGGTTTCTATGAGTATGTTATGAGAGTTTGGACGGTGTACAGTCACGTTAGACATATTTTGGGAGTGTGCCGAATAGAGTTGTATTTTCCGGGAGCTGAGGTGTGCCGAAACGTCGACTGTGCCGAATCGATGACTGTGCCGAATCGAAGACCGCCGTTAAATTCTGACGTTTTCCGGTAGAACTGTCTAAAATGAACAAAATCTTACTAATATAATCTCGTACGTTGTCCATTAACATTGACAACATCCGGACATACCTAGTATACCTAGTGGGTCCTACAACCATAATATTGCTGTGCTGATTACGTTTATACCCTCCATTATTTCGGAAACTGGTGTTCTGTAACTCCAACTTTCGGTTGCTCCCTCCGGATTTGTCGACACTTAGTGAAATATTCTCTCGTGTTTTCCAGAACTTTCAGAGTCTACTGTTATAAGCAAGTTGGAGCAAAAACAAACGCCAAACTAACAACCATCAAATTTCATTCGGCGGAATTCGGGTCCCGGTAATTTGTACAGAACGGGACCAGTTTATCATGAACTTATTGTTATCGCTCGATAAACTCGTTTCAACAAGAGAAAACAAACCGGATTTCAGAGTTATCCTTTAGAACAATCTTAACTTCAATTAATTTCAAATATTTATCCGGTATGACTCATAGTAGTTGTGCTTGATGTACAAACTATCCATCCCCAAATTATTTGTTTTTTTTTATCCAATAAATTAAATATATTTTATAAAATACCTGTTTATTGGTAACTCCTCGATTCAAATGTACCTTGATTATTATCAATGAGCAAACCTAGGGGGTGAAATCCGATGAAAACCTTGGATGCCTCGAGAGGGAATTCACACTTACCTGACAACAAAATAGCTAACAAATTTACTATTGAAAATAATGATAGAAAAATACATTGGAGAGTTTTTTCTATTTGAACTATGCCTAAGTAAATTTACCCAAAAAAATGGTCAAAAGTAAGAAAAACGGTTGCTAAGAATTTTAAAAATTCGATTTTCGGATTTTACATACTTTGAAACGTGAACCATTCAATTTCGAGGAGAGGGGAAGGGGGTTAGAATTTTTTTCCTAGCTCCATTCCAATGGTTTATTATTGAAAATAGTAAACCAAAAAAGGATACAATTGGGTGCTTGGTTTTTATTGGAAGGTAATTGTGAGTCCAATGTTTGGTTTGCATAATCAAACAACAGTTATGAAACACTATTCTGAACTAAAACTAGGTATATAGCTATATATAGCTGTTCAGCTAGCTAAATCTTTGAGGTTATATTTTTGAAATATGGGGAGGTCGTGTTGGCTTGGATAAAACTTAAAACAAGCGGTAGCATTTTTTGAAATTTTCATTCAGAGTTGTCAGAGAGAGTAAATAAAATGCTTACGTTATTTCGAACTACCTACTGTGGTTTAAGGGATAAAATTTTCCCGCCTCACAACTGAAACTTCTTTTCTTGTTTTCCACTATTCTATTTTTCATTACTTTCTTTGCCACTTCATTTATATTACAGCTTTCCGACAAAGGAAAAGAAAGTTGTGAATAATGGAACATTTATATGATGGTTGAAGAAAATTCAACCAGAAATCCCTTGCATGGAACAATGAAAAATCCGGAGGAAACCTCTTTGAATCGTCTTCTCAGAAGGAAGACAACTTGGGAAATCGTACTGTCAGCTATAGCTAGTATCGGATAATGGGAATCTGATCCTTCTTTAATAGTAATACCTTCATGCAAATGGTTGATCGCGATTAGGGATTCTCTCCTCACTCCCCAGTCTCCAAGAGCTACCGTTATTTGAGACGTAGGATAGCGCAGTTTTACGAATAGGATCAAGATAGATCGAACATGTTTGTCCAAGGTAAATCACGTGGACATTTACAATTGAACTTTACAAGGTATGTGTACGCACCACCATAATTGTAGTTCTCCAAATGGAATCAAGTTGTACATTGGGTTATGTTGAGATCGTTTACTAGCATTTTCAAAATTGCTTAATTTTATAATTGAAAAGGACTAATTTGCGTGTGCGCGGACATTATGGTGAGTGTCCGCACCTTGTCGTGTGATGGGGGGAGATGCACGGCGCACAGACCAACCTCTCCTCCAAGACTGAGCGGTCGTGCGGGTCATTGCATACAAGCGCCTTAAAACGAACCTCAGCTCACCCTGGTGCTGCATCATCTCGAATATACAGGGTGAGCCACGGAAACTTACTTATTTGAAAGGTCAATTTAAAAAAAAGTAGTGCAGATATCGTTATAATTTATTTTAATTTTAAAGGACAACTCTTAAATTTTTTTTCATATGGGTTTAAAAATCATACCCATCACATGATGGCCCCTATTGTCTAAACATTGGTTCAAACGATTTTTAAAGTTTCTCTCCACTCTGATCAGCATATCGACGGGTACTTCGGCAATGGCGGCGCGAATGTTGTTTTTTTAGGTTTCTGGGGTTCGTGGACGATCGTTATAAACAGTTGATTTTAGGTAGCCCCATTAAAAAAAATGCCAGAAATGTGAAAATGGGCCTCAACGCTGAAGAAAACGATCGCGTCATGGGGGCAGGTTTTCGAGCAGTGCTTCACATGCAGTTTGGCGGGCGATTAAATCCCTTTCGCTTAATTCCTGCACTACAGCCAATTTATAGGGATGAAATTGAAGATCATCGTGGAGAATCCGTCTAACAGTTGTGCCTGGAATCCCCAGAGCAGCTGCCAGTTTGCGAGCCGAACGACGGGGGGAGCGCAAAACCGACAGCTTCACCCTCTCAACGTTTTCTGGGGTTCTGGAGGTCCGTTGAGGTCCAGTTCGGTTTCTGGCAACACTTTCAGTCTCCCGAAATGTGGTAGCCCAAGATAGAATCGAATTTCGACCGGAAACCGCTCCATAAGGACGAATTTCGAAGCGCGCATGGAAGGCTCATTGGGTTGCAATAACTGACCGATCATTGAAAAAAAAAGGTTTCTAGGGCAAACGCCCGCTGCTCTCTCGTCCAAAGCATGGTGGCAACTAACCGTACAGGTAACAAAACTTTAGGAGCTTCACCTTCGAATGGGCCATTGTCACCCCTTCTACAACCCCACCAGGCCTAACGGCGATTTTTTCAAATGAGTAAGTTTCCGTGGCTCACCCTGTAATTACTCCGCTGGCCAGACAGATTCTGCAATGAGATTTATGTGAAACAGTACTGGCTAGAGGCTATTCCATACATTTCCCCAAACATTCCCTCATTTATTCCTACTAATTGAAAACAATTTAAAATATATTAAAAAACATTTTTGTGTTGAAAGTTTTCTAGTAGACCTACATGGAACAAATTTATTAAATTTTGGTAGATGTAATCAAGAAAAGTGCACATGACGGTTAAAGTCACGTGTACGGCTCGGCGGACTATTGCATTTTAGATTAGAATTCAATTTTCGGGTTACAAAATTACACTAGACAATAATTACAGAAATAGACAATAATTCTTGGTCGATTCCAAAGGTTCATTATTACGGTGAAAAGCAGCTTAAATGGGGTTTTTGTAAAATATAATACTTTGAATTTATGAAAAGTGTTCAAAATTTCATTCATCTCCAATTTTCAATTAAATTGGGTAAGACGTTTTACTCCGAAAAATTTCCGTGTTGGATATGAAATGAATATCAATAATATAGTGGCATTCAAACCAGCATACATATATCTATTATTCTTCTTATGGACTGCAGACTGCAATGGACAATGATTTACTGACAAAGCGGCGCAGAGCTAATCTGTAAGCTTTACGGCCCGAAGCTGCACAGCAAAAGATTTACAACCAACGTATCTCCGGCTCAACTCGATATTAAAGGGTGGTGGGCGTCACAATTACCGGCTCAGTATTAGAACTGGCCACCTGCGCTAATTCCATAAATGCGAACGATAATGACCGCAATGCACGAGAAAGTTGCTCGTTAGTTTGGATTCTTCCCCATCTCCCACCCCCTCAAACGTGAATTTGGCTTTGTTATTTCGCGACCAGTCACTTGAAACTAAAATGAAAATTAATGGGTCTAGGACATATTATGCTAACGAGTAGTCAGGTGATGTATGGAATTTTCCCATCTCTCCCAACTAAACTGTGGAGTTGAAGGGGGCTACTTACTTGATATCTATTGACACTATTGAACCATTTTTTTCTATTGAGTCATTCGATCATCAGTTCAACAGAGACTTCTAATAGGGTACCGGGGCTCCAGAGAGACGACTCGTACAACACTGATTTCTAACACATGTGGCTTGAATATGTTTATGGTAGAGAGTAGTTTATTGAGGATTTGATCGCTCTAGCTGGTTCCCACTCCCATGAAGCCCTAATCAGCCTTGAGGTTCGAGGAAAACACGCTTATTCACTCATACGATTATGTTCAACAGGGGTTCCTTTATCAGAACAGATTTGCGGTATTGCAGAATGGAATGAAATACTCGCCTTTCCATTGTCTCATTGAATGGGAGGACCTAGAAAACAATCTTTTTCTGCAGAGTTCCCACCTAGCTAACATGTCTTGAAAAGAAAGTCTTGAGACAAGAAACCACATGCCTGGCATGTACAATGTTAGGAACAAATTCTCGGAGACAAGCACTGTCGGTTGTCGCAAAGCTCGGGACTAAAACTACGTTTGGGAGTTGCTTTAATGAACCAAGTGCTCTCAACTCAGTTTCCCTCTCAGCAAACCTCGAGAACGTCCGGTTGTCCGAGCTTAGAGGCCATCTAAGGCACATTGTAGCAGCGGCCTGGAAAACGTCTCTCCCCTCGCCCTGGAAACTACGAAGGAAGATACATTAATCTCGACCTCCTCCTGGGGAAGCCGTGTCCGGCACAAAGTACAACCCGCCCTTCCAGTTTGCTCCAGTGACATTTACAACGCTCCCCTCTTCACCTCTGCCTTCCTAACTGCCTTTGCCAAGGACAAATCAACGCACTGACTAATCACGGAGGACATTTCGCACCTTAGTCTTCCCCTGACAGCCTGACCTTCCTTTGACAGTTTTGGGGCCCCGTCTCCCCGTAAGGATCCCTCTTAATTGCCTCTGTCAACTTGATTGGTTGATCACTTCATCTTTTGTGAAGCTCCTGATTATCAACTCGCCATCGAGACAATGCCTTCTACGGTGAATCCCAAGATTGCCTTTCTAGCTGGTGGCATTTCTACCACAACACCTCTCAGTTTCTACAATAACACGAAACAAAATTATTATCTATCACGATACAAAAACCAGAAGACGAAGAGGAAGAAGAAAGAAGGTTATGCTACCCCGCAACCACACTTTACTACTACGTTCCTATGCGGCCTCTTGAGCTTGGTTCAAATAATACGACATTATAATTCAATTAATAATTTTTCATAAAAGTGTGTACTTTTTTCCAAATGTATAATTTTCGTGGATGTGTGCGATTTATTTATTCACATCTCAGCAAGTCCATTTCATTCCTGCTTTCTACTGTCCTTGACATCGAGAACCAACATTTATCAAAGCTTTAGGCTGATTTTGGTTTATTATTTTCAATAATGAACCTTTGGAATCGACCAAGAAAAAAAAATTTTAACACCCCCTCAAAATTTGATGGTTTACGTTTCAAGGTACGTAGAATCCAAAAATCGAATAAAAATTTGGCCCTCCGTCCACCGTACGCCGTACGCGGCACTTTTGCCACTTAGCATTGACAGATTTTGATAAAATTTGGTATGTAGGCTCAATTTGGGGTCTAGTTGTGCCCCGAAGCTTTTGGTTGACGTAGGTCACTTCTAAGGGTTCCAAAATCAATTTTGAAATTTTGAAAACGCCCTAACTCAAAAAATTTTGATATAAAGGTATTGTTTTTCTTCAATTTTGGATTCTATAGAATTTTTAGAATTTTTTGAGACCACGCGGAGCTCTGTAGGACAAACCGTTCGCTTCCTACGAAAATTTAAGGGTTTATATTGAAATATATATATATATATTGTAACGGTTTTTTAAGAGTTATGGAAAAAAAACCGAAATACTTCCCAGCCAGGAAAGAGAGAACGCAGACTACTACTGGTCTCCAAACCTCCCCATACAACCAGCCACTAAATCCTTTTCCTGGAAATGGCACTTTCTCTTTCCTGTTGGTTTTCTTTATTTTTTATTTTTATTTATTTTTTTATTTTTTTTATTTATTTTTTTTTTCTAACTTAACAAGGTACCTTGATAGGAAGAAACTTATTCTAACAAATCAGACCCTATCATTTAATTATCCTAGCTTCTTGGAAGGTTATATCGGCATCTGACAGGAACTTCAGGGAAGATGTTGGCTGGAACTTCTTGTAGTAATCTGGACTGGATCTTCAGCTGTGAACCCAGTGGGAAGCAGGAACTTCTGATAGGACTTTGAATTCCACCTTTGAGTAGAGATGTTAGAAAGACCTTTTTGAAGTGATCTGGACTGGAGCTTCAACTATGACTCAGAAAGATTAACAAAGCAGGAACTTCTGGTAGAAATCTTGATTCACCCTTCTGTAGGGATTTCAGCAGGAACTTCGAAGAATAGTCTGGAATGGAACTTCAGCTATTAACTCAGTGAAACAGAACAGGAATCTGGACTGGAGGTTCAGCTATAATCTCAGCAGTAAACAGGAAGCAGGAACTTCTGGTATGCATGTTGAATAGAACTTCAGTGTAGCCTCTTTGGTATTAATTTCCCCTTTTTAATGATTGTAATTTCCAGAATAAATTTATAGTAGTCAGTTTTCTTTTTATGATGTTCTCTCTAAATTGGCAGAGATTGATAAGAGGTTCTTCCTCTATATTTCAATCTATTCAAAAAAATTTTGGATTTCACAATGGAATAAGTGATACTCCTTTGTAAATCCTAAGGGGTTGAAGCTTGCACTAGTCAGTTAAGGCCAGTCAGTATTATATACCATGTTAAGCTTGATTGGTTCTGTCAAATCTGAATGACCGAGTAAATTTCCGTCGTGTGGGATGCTCGGTAGAGTCCTTTGTTTTCATCCTGCGCAGCCCTCTAGCGAGACTCTCGTGTATTATCGTCCGTTCGCCAGTCCGCCGCTAGGGCGCCTCCGCATCTCTTTCCCCTGCCATCAGGCTTCCACGCATCTGTCAACAGGTAGCGCCTCGTTTGATCTTCAGGTCTCTGTGATGACGGGAAAATGCCGTTCATTTCTTCGTTAAATTTATTTGTTTTCATTAGTAATTTTATGGGAATGGACATCTTTCCTTTTCTACAGAAGCATCCCATTTACTTTCAGGTACGTTTGCATATTATCGGTGGTTATTATTGTTTGATTATTTGGAATTGATAACTTTGGCAAAATTTGTAGGTCTCATGCTGTCAATCAGTACCTACTTAATTATCTTAAAAATGGTGAGCAGGTGTGCAATCGCCACACTCCCCGCCCCCAAACAAGCATGGGACCAAATTTTGGAGCCTCACATGCAGAAAAATAAGAATCGTAAACAAGCAGCATCATGCAGTAATTTAGGGAACATTGAGAAAAATAGAACAACAAGCAAATGCTTTAGGTATGATTGGGTAGGAGACTACTGTTTGGCCATGTACCCCCGCCTTCTGTTCATCTGCGAGAGGAACGGATTAGTGCACCTAGTCGCCACCCTGCGGGTCTAGGGTGTTAAGCAATCTAGAGTGTCACGTCCAATCTCTATACTCCATTACCGCTGAGCGTACCTTCGAGGGCACTTTGCAAGCAATGTTTTGAGTGGAAGAGTCGGATCATCTCCTGAAGACAAGGGGTTGGTTATGTACCAAACCAATAGTATAATGAAGTCGTTTATTCATAGCCCTTTTGCTATACGACTTAACTCTATTTGGGGGTGTTGGGAAAAGGAATAGACGGGTGGCTTGCCGGGTTTTGGTCTCGTGTGGAGGGGAAGTTGGATGGGATAAGATGGTCGGAACCGTAAATTTCCTAATGCGTACCGAGACCAGCCCATACGACTTTATTTGGCACAGTGGAATGAGAGCTGGGGGAGTCTGCTTATCGGTCACCGCTCCGATTTATGCAGTTCTGGCTCCCCCCATTCCACTGGCATAAATTTGGTGAGTATTTTGGTGTTTCTAGCAATTACGACTATTTTACTATGAGTCAACAAGTCTCGAATTGTAGAACACGAACGAATGAATATTTTATTCCGTAATATCAACAAGAATTACTGGCTCCTAGTAACGACCTTCGAAACTGTAGTGTAACCACTACAGGATTCCCCTTCCCCTCACGAAACTGAAATGAAAGCAGGTTTTAACCTGTCAATGGAAACTGTTTGTACTCGATTGCCGGTCTCGATTTCAAACGTCTTCTCGTTCTGCTTCATGACTTTGAAAGGTCCCTCATACGGTCTTTGTAGTGACGTCTTAGGTCGATCCACCCGAAGAAAAACATGACTCGCTGTACGTAGATCCTTCGGAACATAAATTCGAGGTATCTGCGTCCTTGTTGGAGGCATTACTTGTCTTCCCACGTGGGCCTTGAGTAACTTTACATATGTTGATGGCTCCAACTGTCGAGGTTCTTCAAAGAAATCCCCTGGGAGCCTTATATTTGTGCCAAAAACTAACTCAGCCGAAGATGCTCCCCAATCTTCGTGTACTGTGCTTCTTAAGCCGAGTAGGATTTTTGGCAGGCTCTCCACCCAGTTTTTGGTGTTCGAACACCTGATCCTTTCCTTGAGCGTTCGGTGCCAGCGTTCAACCATCCCATCTGCCTGAGGGTGGTATGCAGTAGTTCGAATGCGTTGAGTGCCCATCCTTGACCAAAGTTCGGCCATGAGCTGACTTTCGAACTGTGGTCCCTGATCGGTAGTCACAGTTAACGGTACTCCATAACGTGGGACCCAACAATCGTGGACTAACCGTGCGATGCACTCTGCTCGAATGTCAGCCATCGGAAAAGCTTCTGGCCAACGAGTAAAGCGGTCGATGAAGGTCACACAAAACCGTTTGTCTCGCACAGGTGGTAATGGTCCAACAATATCGATATGAATGTGGCTGAATTTCTCATTTGGTTCCAGAAATTTTCCGACAGGACTCTTTGTATGTCTCACTACCTTGCTGAGTTGGCAATCCATGCACGCTTTCACCCAGTTTGCAATATCCCTTCTCATTCCTGGCCATACTGCGCGATCCTGAATCAACTTCAATGATCCTTTAACACCTGGATGTGCCATCCTATGGATTCTTTCAAAGGTGTTCTGACGGAAAATAGTTGGGAGGAATGGTCGGAATCTCTTCTCCCTCATTTCTCCCCATACCTCTTCCGAGTCACATGTTCTCTTTTCTAGTTTTAACGAAGTTTTCTGACCTTTTAAAATATTCTGGAGTTCTTGATCCATTTTCTGAGCAGCTGCGAGCTCCTTTCCGGAAATATCGGCTAGTAATGACAGAGTTGCTACTCTGGATAAAGCATCTGCAACCACATTCAACTCCCCCGCTGTATGTCTCAGTTCAGTGGTATACTGAGAAATGAAGTTGAGGTAGCGTCTTTGCTGTGGGGTAGCCTTGTCTAAATTTTGAGAAAATGCAAAAGAAAGTGGCTTGTGGTCTGTATTGATGCTAAAAATCTGACCTTCCAGCTCGTGTTTGAAATATCTTACTCCCTCATACATTGCCAAAAGTTCCCTATCATAGGTACTGTATCTTCTTTGTGCGTCATTGAGTTTTTTGGAGAAAAATCCCAGTGGTTTCAATCCCATCTTGGTCTCTTGCTGCAGCACTCCTCCAATTGCTGTATCCGACGCATCGACAGCCAATGATAATGGAGCTTCCTTCCCCACCGGAAAACTTAGAGTGACAGCTGCTGCGAGTGATTCTTTGCAATTCTGGAAAGCAGTCCGTGTTTTCTCATCCCATATAATCGGCGTTCTATCATTTTTAATATTTCCATTCATCAATTGGTACAAAGGAATTTGAGTTTCCACAGCTTTAGGGATGAAACGGCGGTAAAAATTTATCATTCCCAGAAACCGTTTGAGCTGGTCCTTTGTTTTGGGCAATGGAAAGTCTACAATGGCCTGGGTCTTCTTTTGAGTAGGTCTGACTCCTGTCTTATCCACTTCATGCCCCAAAAACAAAATCTTAGATTGCCCAAAAGTAGATTTTTCTTCATTGATGATCAAACCGAACTCCCTGAAACGCTGAAACACCAATCTCAGATGCTTCTTGTGCTCCTCAAGCCCTGCTGAGGCCACCAGTACGTCGTCTAGGTAAGCAAACGTGAAGTTGAGTCCTTCCAAAACCTTGTGCATGAAACGCTGGAATGTCTGTGCTGCATTTCTCAACCCAAAAGGCATGACTGGGAATTCAAACATCCCAAAAGGAGTAGTAATGGCCGTCTTTTGGATATCCTCTGAAGCAACAGGAATTTGGTGGTAAGCTTTCTTCAGATCGATTGTGGAAAATATACTTTTGCCTTCAAGTATTTGTGCGAAATCTCTTATTAGTGGGAGAGGGTAACGGTCTGGGATGGTAACCTTGTTTAGAGCCCTGAAGTCCCCACAAGGCCTCCACTCTCCATTTTTTTTGGCCACCATATGCAAAGGGCTAGCCCAAGGGCTATCAGACCTTCTGCAGATGTTTGATTCCATCATGCTTACAAATTCCTTTTGTGCATTTGCAAGTTTATCCGAGAGTAGCCGTCTTGGTCTTGAAAACAAAGGGGGTCCCTTTGTTTTTATTACATGTACGATGTTATGTTTAGCTATGCCTGGTTTTTTATCTTCACCAATTATTTCTGGGAATTCCTTCAGTATGTTTTTGAAAGGGCAGTCATTCGTGATTGCTCCCACTGCTTTCAAGGCAATCAGCCTCTTTCCAACTAAATCAGGTAACAACTTGTTCCTCTTCAAAAAATCGGCCCCAATAACAGGTTCGGTTATGTCAGCAACAATGAAGTTCCAATGAAATGGTGATTCACATCCTATATCAAACTCAAGCTTGACTGTGCCAAATTTTGGAACTGAATTTCCTCCAATTGTGCTAATAACCCCAGTTTGAGCCTGATTGGTGGTTGATGCATATTGCTTTGGTAATACGGAGACTTCAGCTCCGGTGTCAATCAAAAATACCAAATTAGAGCGTTTGTCTTTCATGTACAAACGAGGGCTATAATCAGGTTTAGGGCTACTCTCATGTTCTTGAAGCAGCCCACCTAGGCGTTTTTTGGAAATGAACATGGAGGTAGGCACCTGAATGCCTTATCCTTGTACTGTCGATGGAACCTACACCAATCTGAAGCGATCTCCTCCTCCTTCTCATTTTTTGGTTTTCCGAGGATTTGGGTTCTCAAGGCAGCTACCTGAGCCGTCAGCCTTGCAATTTGATCCTCTGCATTAAACCCAAGTACAGGCGTTCCAACATCTTGCAGGCTGGCAACCCTACGGTTGTCATTCAGCGCTGCGAGTTCATCTGCCTTGGCGGCTAACACTACCAAAGGTTCGTTTGTTGCTGCCAGTACCGTACGAAGTGGGTCAGGAAGCCTTCGTAGCCACAAGTTGCGCAAGTAAGCTTCTGACACGAGGTCGAGTCCTATTGCCTGCATCTGTGTAAGAAGGTAAGATGGTTTATTTGCTCCTAGCTCCATGCTGGCTAGCTTATCTTGTTTTTCACTCAAACTATCTGAAAATTTGAGAATAAGCTCAGCTTTGAGGGCTTCATATTTACCAAAAATTGGAGGGTCAACAACCAGCCTATGGACCTGCTCTGCTACGTCCATCTCCAGCACTCCGACAATGCAACTGTACTTGTCGTCATCCTCTACCATTCTTGCGGTTCTAAACAAAGCGTCGCATTGTGCAAACCAGAGTTTGACATTTTGTTTTGCAAATTGTGGAAGTTTGGGAGGTCTTGGTCTTTCATGTCGATCTGTACGATCGTCACACTGTTCTGACGACCCCTGCATTGGATTACTGCTTAATCCTAAGGAAATTTGACTCACCTGTCCTGGAGTTTTCTTTTTCATCTTTTTTATCCTCAAAATCTCTCTTTGCCTAGCGGTTGACATACTATCTTTTTTCTCAATTCAAACGGGGTCACCACTTTGGTGTTTCTAGCAATTACGACTATTTTACTATGAGTCAACAAGTCTCGAATTGTAGAACACGAACGAATGAATATTTTATTCCGTAATATCAACAAGAATTACTGGCTCCTAGTAACGACCTTCGAAACTGTAGTGTAACCACTACAAGTATCTTTGGGTGAGAGGACCTCTAAATTAAAAAATAATAAAACTGATTACTCCACTTTAATTCTGTGTCTGCTGATTGAATGTTGCAAGAAAAAAGGCTAGGATAACCCGGCAAATCCGTATTTACTTCGAGGTCCCCTCAAATTTACCCCCCTTTCCCTAATAATGTTGACGTGGAGGATCTACTCTATCCCCAAAGTCCGATCACGACTTTGCAGGGTATGTGGACAAGACATCCCTGGAGGTAGGGTCCCTACTTGGAGACAGAAGGTTTAAAGACTCCCCCACCCCCCATCCCTCCCCCCCTGGATGTGGCCCCACCTCGCCACACCCGATGGTGAACTGCCAAACCATTCTTGTGCTATCACCTCTCTTTTTTCTTTAATTAAATTTTCTGGTTTATCTAGCAATTTATGTTTTTGACGTTTGTATGGATAAAGTTGGTTGATGTGAAATGTTCCTCGGATTCTTCCAGTATTAGTATCTGCAAGGACGTAACTATTTCTTCCACATATCTGCACTACTTTCCATGGTCCTTCTCTACGAGGTGGTAATTTAACCATGATTTTCTTTGATGCATCGCTGATAGCTGTTTGATCGATGAGCACCAAATCCCCTATGTTGTGTGATGAAAATGTTCTATTTTGATTTACTCTCTTTAGTTTTCTGTATCTATTTTTTCTTACATTTTGTTGTATTTGTTGTTGAGTAAGTCCTGTCAGTTCTGTTGATTGAATCCATTGATGCTCTAGTTTGCTCTTATGTGCTCTTATCGGAGTTTCTTCAGTTGTTTCATGTGGGATATTATTTATATTGAGTTCTGTTTCATTCACAAAAATTTTCACCGTATTTATGTTTGATGTGGTATCATTTCTTGTCTTGTTGTCGTCTCTTCTCTGTTGCTGATGTTGCCTCTGCCCTTGCTGGTCTTCTGTGTGCTGGTTATCCCATTGCTGATTTCTGTCGTTGACTGGTGTATTTCTTCTGATGTTATCATTTGTTTCTAATAACTGAATTAATTCTTGCAGGGTCGTGACTGGTCCCGTGTATAGACAGCATAGTGGATTTATGAAGAAATGTCGCAGCAGTCTTCTTATCAACAATCTTGTTGAATATCCCAACTCTTTACCAATGTTGTACATTTTCATTGCATAAGTCTTTTTATCTCCATCTTTATAATAATTAAATGCTGAATTGTTTATTTTATTTTCCCATTTTTCCTGAGTTGCATCACTCCAATAAAATTCCAGAAATGCCTTTTCAAATTGTTCCCAATTGGTTAAATTGTCCCTTATATTTTCCCACCATTGATTGCCTTCAAATGATTTTGATAGAATTATTTTAAAGCGGGAATTTTGTTCGATACTCGGATAAAGTTCCTTGATTCTACGGATGAAAGTTTGGGGAGTTGGAAATGCTGCTTCTGTGAATATAATTTTTTCTCTTTTTGACCGACTTCAACGCGCCGAAGGCGCGCGAAAGAGGAGGTACTCAATTCGGGTTGTCGTGGGACGACGATTTTTTTTTTTTTTTTTTTTTTTTTTTTTTTGTATGTCCGAGTCGCTTGCATTTCTTTATTCTGGTACCAATCTGTCTGGTTCTTTTTGAAATTTGTTCTACAAGTATTCGTGGTGGTCCCGTTTCAAACAGATTTCATTTTGCTTTGTTAGAAGTATCGAAAATTTGTGAATGAAGTTGAAAAACGTGGGTCCCGTTTTCGGGAATACTGGTCCGCATTCACTCTTCTTGCCCTGTGACTTCCGACTGAGTCGATGGAGGACCATTTGTGTATAGTCAAATTAAAGGTCTGATTGTAAGCTTCAAAATGATATACTATATGAGGGGGGTTCCGATAACTAAAAGGTGCTGCGGTGATGAGAAAGGGGGAAATTATACTGGGTTATTCGCTCAGAACCTGCATGAGCCATATCAAACGTATTCATCAATGCTCGAGTATGTGAGTTTTCCTACCAAATATGAAGGATAATCATAGTACTGTTAGTTAGGTATTCTACCATGTGGGTGTAGCACATAGCTCTCTCAACACAAATAACACGATTGGGTAGGTAACAGTGTAGGGGATCGTCAGATCTGCATAGTGCCGTACCAAATATTAGGGATATAATTGTACAGTTAGGTGATGAGAGGGTATTCTACCAAGTGGGTGTAGCACATAGCTTCCTCGTCATCCATAATATAGTTGGGTAGGTAATGGTATAGGAGATCTTCAGAAGTACATTGTGCTGTACCAAATATGAGTTATATAGTACAGTTAGGTGATGAGAGGGTATTCTACCAAGTGGGTGTAGCACATAGCTCTCTCAACACAAATAACACGATTGGGTAGGTAACAGTGTAGGGGATCGTCAGATCTGCATAGTGCCGTACCAAATATTAGAAATGAAATAGTACAGTTAGGTGATGAGAGGGTATTCTACCAAGTGGGTGTAGCACATAGCTTCTTCCTCATCCATAATATAGTTGGGTAGGTAATGGTATAGGAGATCGTCAGAACTGCATAGTGCCGTACCAAATAATAGAAATAAAATAGTACAGTTAGGTGATGAGAGGGTATTCTACCAAGTGGGTGTAGCACATAGCTTCCTCCTCATCCATGATATAGTTGGGTAGGCAATAGTATAGGAGATTGCCATAACCGCATAGTACCATACCAAATATGAGGTGTATAGTACAGTTAGGTGATAAGAGGGTATTCTACCAAGTGGGTGTAGCACATAGCTTCCTCATCATCCATAACATAGTTGGGTAGGTTATGGTATAGGAGATCTTCAGAAGTACATTGTGCTGTACCAAATATGAGGTATATAGTACAACATGGTGATGAGAGGGTATTCTACCAAGTGGGTGTAGCACATAGCTTCCTCGTCATCAATAATACAGTTGGGTAGGCAATAGTATAGGCGATTGTCATAACTGCATAGTGCCGTACCAAATATGAGGTATATAGTAGAACTCGGTGATGAGAGGGTATTCTACCAAGTGGGGGTAGCACATAGCTTCCTCGTCATCCATAATATAGTTGGGTAGGTAATGGTATAGGAGATCTTCAGAAGTACATTGTGCTGTACCAAATATGAGTTATATAGTACAGTTAGGTGATGAGAGGGTATTCTACCAAGTGGGTGCAGCACATAGCTTCCTCGTCATCCGTAATACAGTTGGGTAGGCAATAGTATAGGAGATTGCCATAACTGCGTAGTGCCATTCCAAATATGAGGTATATAGTACAACTCGGTGATGAGAGGGTATTCTACCAAGTGGGAGTAGCACATAGCTTCCTCGTCATCCATAATATTGTTGGGTAGGTAATGGTATAGGAGATCTTCAGAAGTACATTGTGCTGTACCAAATATGAGGTATATAGTGCAGTTAGGTGATAAAGGGTTTTCTATCAAGTGGATGTAGCACTTAGCTCCCTCGTCAATCATGTCATGGTTGAGTTGTTGAATTGTGTTGTCAGAACTACCAAGTACCTACGATATATGAGGGAAGTCGAACAGTTAAGGGATATGAGAGTAGATGGCTAAGAAGGAAAGTGACCCCAATACCTCCTGAAACTGATCCATAAACGGAAACTCATCTACACGTATGGAAATTGATCCGGATTACAAAATGTCGTCCACCCTATGGCTTCTAGTTCACCTTACTGAAATGATGCACAGTATTGAAGTAGATCTACATTGCGAAAACTGATCGAAAAACTGCGGGTAAATTAATTTCTGATTCTAATTGAGGACCACTAAAAAGTGAAAAATAAAAAATAATATAAAATGAAAAAATAATAAAATAAAAACCTTTTTAACAAAAAAATGGACCGACCTCAAAAATGATGTCCGTGAACACCAAAAAGGAAAAAATAATAAACTTAGCGAAAACACACTGATGTATTAGGTTGTTGGATATAAATATCTTGTCAACAGATGGTATGTTGGAATACCAAATATTATTTGTAATGTGATTCACACTCATTGTCACACTCATATCCTCCATCATACGATAGCAGTGACGTACTACCCAATAGTTTTGGAACACTTATCTCTACTCGTATTCATGTTTTGTAATACTCACCAGATCATGTGAGTATTACTTAATAACCACAGTGTATCCAGATAGGTAGGTAGGTACGCATTGAAGTCGCCGCCGTGCCCACCTGTAGACACAAACGTCTCCTAGATGTTCTACTTACCAACATTTTATTCGTTTTCGGAAATATAGGTACATACCTCCCATACCACAGACATGCTTCCACACCGAGTATGAACGTATATATCTTTTTGTCTAAAATTGTGGACGGTTTTGAACGTTAATTAGGTAACAACGATTCCGAAGGTATGTTGCTACAATATAATATATCCACCAATAAAATAAACAGTCTCATGTAATAATATAGTCTCAAATTACTCGTCACAACCATTCCTAGGGAGGTTCACACTTACTATCATACTCATATGGCAGCAGAGACGTACTAGGTACCTGATAGTTTGGGGAGCACACTGTAACTCAATGGTAGGTACTTACTCTTGGAATGCTAACCAGATCATCGAGTAAGGAAGGTGATTAGTTTGTGTCTACAGGTGGGCACGGCGGCGACTTCAATGCGTACCTACCTACCTATCTGGATACACTGTGGTTATTAAGTAATACTCACATGATCTGGTGAGTATTACAAAACATGAATACGAGTAGAGATAAGTGTTCCAAAACTATTGGGTAGTACGTCACTGCTATCGTATGATGGAGGATATGAGTGTGACAATGAGTGTGAATCACATTACAAATAATATTTGGTATTCCAACATACCATCTGTTGACAAGATATTTATATCCAACAACCTAATACATCAGTGTGTTTTCGCTAAGTTTATTATTTTTTCCTTTTTGGTGTTCACGGACATCATTTTTGAGGTCGGTCCATTTTTTTGTTAAAAAGGTTTTTATTTTATTATTTTTAATGACTCGTTTATTATGAATTCTGCCAAATCGATTCCACTTTGATAATTCGTATTTCCACCACCTAATGCAGTACTATTAAATGGCATGCTTCCTCTCCTATCCTCTATTTCTCTCTTGATTTCTATCATTGACCCCTCCATGGCACTCATCCTAGCTTCAAACATATCCCTGACCGTCCCCTCATTTATTTGCTGTTGGCCTTGGATTGTATCATGCAAAATCCTGTAATCCTCCTTTATTTCTCGGATTTGAGTGAATAAATTTTCAATTTGATTCTCCATCTTTCTTAATTTTAATTATATTTTATTTGTTTATTAGATTTTTTGTTAGATAATAGAACTTTGAAAAAACAATAACAATTTTTTTTTTTTACATGCAAGATATTAGTAAAATTTTAGTTCGGGCGCCATGTAACGGTTTTTTAAGAGTTATGGAAAAAAAACCGAAATACTTCCCAGCCAGGAAAGAGAGAACGCAGACTACTACTGGTCTCCAAACCTCCCCATACAACCAGCCACTAAATCCTTTTCCTGGAAATGGCACTTTCTCTTTCCTGTTGGTTTTCTTTATTTTTTATTTTTATTTTTTTTTTATTTTTTTTATTTTTTTTTTTCTAACTTAACAAGGTACCTTGATAGGAAGAAACTTATTCTAACAAATCAGACCCTATCATTTAATTATCCTACCTTCTTGGAAGGTTATATCGGCATCTGACAGGAACTTCAGGGAAGATGTTGGCTGGAACTTCTTGTAGTAATCTGGACTGGATCTTCAGCTGTGAACCCAGTGGGAAGCAGGAACTTCTGATAGGACTTTGAATTCCACCTTTGAGTAGAGATGTTAGAAAGACCTTTTTGAAGTGATCTGGACTGGAGCTTCAACTATGACTCAGAAAGATTAACAAAGCAGGAACTTCTGGTAGAAATCTTGATTCACCCTTCTGTAGGGATTTCAGCAGGAACTTCGAAGAATAGTCTGGAATGGAACTTCAGCTATTAACTCAGTGAAACAGAACAGGAATCTGGACTGGAGGTTCAGCTATAATCTCAGCAGTAAACAGGAAGCAGGAACTTCTGGTATGCATGTTGAATAGAACTTCAGTGTAGCCTCTTTGGTATTAATTTCCCCTTTTTAATGATTGTAATTTCCAGAATAAATTTATAGTAGTCAGTTTTCTTTTTATGATGTTCTCTCTAAATTGGCAGAGATTGATAAGAGGTTCTTCCTCTATATTTCAATCTATTCAAAAAAATTTTGGATTTCACAATGGAATAAGTGATACTCCTTTGTAAATCCTAAGGGGTTGAAGCTTGCACTAGTCAGTTAAGGCCAGTCAGTATTATATACCATGTTAAGCTTGATTGGTTCTGTCAAATCTGAATGACCGAGTAAATTTCCGTCGTGTGGGATGCTCGGTAGAGTCCTTTGTTTTCATCCTGCGCAGCCCTCTAGCGAGACTCTCGTGTATTATCGTCCGTTCGCTGGTCCGCCGCTAGGGCGCCTCCGCATCTCTTTCCCCTGCCATCAGGCTTCCACGCATCTGTCAACAGGTAGCGCCTCGTTTGATCTTCAGGTCTCTGTGATGACGGGAAAATGCCGTTCATTTCTTCGTTAAATTTATTTGTTTTCATTAGTAATTTTATGGGAATGGACATCTTTCCTTTTCTACAGAAGCATCCCATTTACTTTCAGGTACGTTTGCATATTATCGGTGGTTATTATTGTTTGATTATTTGGAATTGATAACTTTGGCAAAATTTGTAGGTCTCATGCTGTCAATCAGTACCTACTTAATTATCTTAAAAATGGTGAGCAGGTGTGCAATCGCCACAATATATAAATCAAAACACGAGTGTGAATCGCAAAAGAGGCCTAATCTCCGTTCAAATAAGAGCTGATCGAAATGTAATCGATAGTTCGATAGTTGGTGATTTTGATTTTTTTTTATTATTTTTTTTTTTACTTCATATTGGATGGTTGGTGATTTTGTAGACGAGTGATCTATATAGAAAAATAATAAACCATTGTGTAATAATTTGCAGCGTTTTCCATCAATAACATATAATTGAGAAAAATTTCACAAGTAATTTGCAGTCACATCGTCAACACCGTTTTCCTTCCTCGGACCGTTGAACCTATGAAGCCACATGAGCAAAGATCCACTGTGATATCCTGGTTAGCCGCTTGGAAATGACAAGTGATTAGCCATTGTGCGTAAGGCGTTCCAAATACTCGTACCTACTATTTCCGTTCGTACGGCATAAGTTTTGTACGAACCAAAGTAAATATTGGTCGTGCCGTTTTGCAGTTATTGAGTCCAGACAGGCAAATAAATAGTCAGAGACAAACGAAGACAAGTAAGTAGTTCATAATAATAATTGTCGCTGTTGACAACAACAGCCTGTTGTTTCAGCCGTTAAGGGGGTCTCAGTCGGTCGCCGTTTGTTCATAGTTCGGTTAGTATTTTCCTAAATTGTAGGGGCAAAAACTTTGAAAATTGTAGCTAATTTTGACATTTTTAAGGATTTCAGAAATTCTTTATTGCATGGGCCTTGTGCATTGTGCATGCTTGCCTGCATTGAAAAAATGAAAGATTGCCGCTGGAAACATGAAAATGATTGGAAATGACGTTGGGACTTAATCCTACTTATTACCTGCTTCTAGTGGCAGAGTTTCGTAGAAACATGTTCCAATAAAAAATACCGTCTCAAGAAGACTCCAATTATTAATAATTATATTAGTATATTGATTGATTTTAAATTCGTTCACTAAATTTCCTCTTGATATTTGCTACTCGATAAACCAACTATCCGATTTTGGGAACTAGATAATTGCAATTTTTCCAAACTAACTAGTCATATGTGCGTACTAATTCGATTATATTATTTGTTAAACCTAAATAGTTTTTCGTTTCTATAGAACCGATCACAGCTAAGTAGCTCAGACGAAAATTACCAAATTACGTACTTTTGGTGTGTGTGACATACGGATGGAATGGGGAATTTGCCTCACATTTTTTTTTTTTTTTCGAATGAGGGTTTATTTTTATGGAATAAAACCATAGTGAGCTGCTCGAAAACGCATCCAAAAAATTTAGAGAATTTAAGAAAGATGGAAATTTTAAATGTGGTGGCAATGTGTAAGAGGCAGCCATGTTTGAAACGTGACGGATATTCTACCAATCTGACTTCAAAGGAGGTTCTGTGGCGCTTACCACAGAAGCGGAACATACGCGAACTTTTACCTTCCGAGTAGTGCGCACAAGAGTGCGCCACGATCTGGCAGGAAGAACCCTGACACGAAATTGACCAAAAGAAACAGTATTACTCACTTTTTTACAATACGAATCTATCTACTAGTTTATCAAGCATTATTATTCTTCATCTTCTCTTATTTAGTTTCAAGATTTGAATCACATTATTCGAGTAGCCATTTCACTGGATCGTTTTGTGTGGCGTGCTAGAACTCTGTCTGTTGTCGTTGCTTTCGCGTCGTTTTTTTTTGTTTTGTTCGTATGACGTCAACAATACTCCTCGATTTTCGCGGTGTTTTGTAACAGAGGTTCACTTGTTTAGTCATTTTCTCCTACGGTAATTTTTTTCCGTTGGTTATTCCTAGTGTTAAACGTTATTCTAGGGCCCTATAATAGGATTTGCCTTGAAATTCCAGAATCTAAAATTGAGGCAAATTCCCCATTAGAATAAGTGGAACTATTTTTCTAAATGACTATTCTATTCTAAATGACTAAACCAATTTGAATGGCAATTTTTACTCGCGCGTTGACTGGGAAAAAGTCTAAAAGTCTAAAAGTCACCGAATTTGGTTCGTTTCATGCTGTATGTCCAGAAAAAATTGATTTTTTTTTTTTTGAATTTCGGGCTCATGCAGAAACTCATTTAGAAACTATTGGACTTCGTGTGATGCAAATTTTTGCGTAGTTATCATTAAACCTCCAAACAAAGAGTCTTATTCTTCTTCATTTAGATGGTTCTGACGTCAGAATGAATTATGAATTATTTCAATTAAATAAAATGTATTGACAGTAATAAAATTAGGTACACTGCAAATACTTAACCCGCGAGAGGTAATTCCTGAGGGCAGCGCTTAGATCATTCACATCTTCTGAAATATTTTCGAAAACGGGACTCCTATTGCCAAAACCTCTTTAGTATTTTCCTAGAATGTGCCCCTAATGATTCTAACTGTACTCCCGGCTTAATCCGATTTAGTGGGGCGGCTGGGGAGGGGTCCCTGAGCGCGACGCTCAGGTATCACCTCAAGGGGTCTATTTACTCACGTATAAATAGAGCAAGTCAGTAACAACCCAAATCATTATTTTTCAAGTTTCTTTGCAGTTTACATAGTTTCTAGTCGAGACATATTTTCTACAAGGGTTCCAGTCTTCCAGTGCATTTTTGCTACATTTTATAGGCACTTGATGCTATAAAAAAAATTATTTTTTCACCAACGCTATGTGCTATCTATGTCTGCAAAATAACTGAAATTGATTTATTGCCTGAATGCTAAGTCATCATACCGTATTATAATCTTGTCATTATATGAGTACTCATTACTCATATAATAGCTCTCATAGCTACCAATTTTTCTGAGCTACATGATAAATTTATGTATATACTGCATACACGCATTGCTTTTTGATATACCCCCCCCCCCACCAAAATTTTGTTAGTAAACTATCTGAGAGTAAACATACGGGATTTCAGGTCGGTAGGACGAATAATAGCAGAGTTATAACGGAAAATGTACGAAAAAACAGGGCCTGGGACATAAAACAATTTTTATAAATTTTATTAAACATTTTTAATATACCCTCACTCATATATTTTGTCATTCAACAATCTGAGAGTATACATACGAAGTCGTAGGTCGATAGGACAAATAATAACGGAGTTATTGCAAAAATTGTACGAGAAAACGTGACTTGAGCACGGCACTCAGGTATCACCTCCAACCCTCGTTTAAGGGTGATCACCTCTCCGGGTTAATAAAGAAATTAACACGAACATTTCTTTCTCTCATCCGCCAACATAATAAGTTCTTGAGAATTCGTTGTTGCTGGAAGAGCCACTTTCAGCCCAGCTTCAAATCCACAAAATTCAGGAAGTACTTAGTTATTAATCAATTGAGATCTATTAGTATAAACTGGGCGGCCTCTCCATTCAATAATGATCTGACCAAATAGTTTTTGAGAATTGAAAAGTTGCAGATAGCTAATCTAAACTGATAAGATGAATATTTCACTAAAATTTTAAACTTATTGTGGAAATACGAACCTTTGTGATTGTTAGATAGAGCCTATCAGTGGTGGAAGGATTTTAAGTTTGTTTCACTCAGAACCTGATGATTTGGCAAACACCCGAAACACATTGTTAATTTTAAAAACTAATTATGGAACTGAAGTCAATTTGAATTTACCATACATAAAAACCGAACATGTAATTACCAAAAGATTTCTATCTCAGATACTGCTCTTCCTTAGGATGATAGCTACACTGAATCCTGAATATACTCTAGTCAGAATCCACGTATTCTGTCCCACACCTTGACGGAATATGGGGATTCTGACTGGAGTATATTCAGGATTCAGTGTAGCTATCATCCTAAGGAAGAGCAGTACACTACTTCTTAATAGTTGAGTTATGTTGGTTTCGGAACGTGACACATGTTTAAAAATGTTTCAGAAAATCTCTCGCCTTCAAAATAGAGACGCCTCGGTTTGTGAATCATTGAATAGACATCCACAGGTTTGGAAAGTTTGTGCATAAAAACTCGACCTATCAACGTCCGACCGTTATGCATGTCGAATATGGAAGTGCCACGAGGCAGGCAGGTAGTAAATCAGGAATGCAAAGTGTATTCAGCCTTTGTAGCCCTGGGCCTCGGTTGAAGCTGGCAATAAGCTACCGAACAGTTTATACGGGCGAATCCTCATAACTCTTACGGGCTCTTGCTGTGAATAGGACATCAACTTTCGCCTGCACAACTACCCATGGGTAGTAAAGGGGGTGAGGAAAGAAATCAAACTCCGTCATGCGACCAATCCGGATTGGCAATTTGTGAATCAAATTAAACTACGATCTTCCACTATCGATACGGACGTTTGTGTCTGAATGCATACGTCCTGACTACACCAATGAGGATTAATAATGTACTATTTTTTTCAGGAAAAGGAGGTGTTTATTCTCTTCTTACTAGTTGTAATCAATTTATTGATGGAGTCCAGGATGTTCAGCCATCAGACGAAACGAATAACTCCTTCTGATCAACCGGTAAAAATGTAGCATTAAATTATTAGTTTATATTTAATTATTATTATAATTATTACTATTTAATTATTATAATATTGTCAGTTGTAGCTTGCTTCTCAAGAACGCTACAAAGCAACCTAATTCTCAGTATCGAGCTCAACTCAAAAAGAGACGTCTCGACAGAATTTTTGATGACCCTTCAAATGAATCCGTGGGCAAATGTCGCAGTAACCCTGCAGATTACATCGAAATTGGACGAAGGTTTCAAGTAGATAAATAATATTCCCGGAACTTTGAAATGAACCGCAAAATAACAAATAAGGAACCAAAATTGTGCAGTAGGCTCCGAAACGCAAACGGCGATTGGAAATTTTGACTTCAGGGTACTCTGAAATACTGCATTAATTTTGAGTTGGAGATATAGAATTGATCGGAATAGGAACGCGAGATTGTATAATAATGCTATCAAGTACCACTGACGAACTGGATTTTTGCGATCATAATGTCGGTTTTTAGAGCTAACAGTCAGCAACAAGATCGTCATTTGCGACTAAGTCGATGATCGTTCTCTTTCTCCTCAGTAATGTGGCTTCTACTGATTCAAATGCTTACATTGAAATCGACGTGAATTCGTCTTAAACCCAGTCCCAATGACTTGGCTATTAAATAAAATCGATATTTTACAGTAAATTGTATTTAGGTAAAATCGCGTATGTGAATGCTCGGACGTCTGTAGTCTTCCGATCTTGATGAAATTCATAGCAGTATTAACCCAGTAAATTTCATCTAAATCGGTCAACCCAGTGAAATTCATGTGAATCGGAAAACCCAGTAAAATTAATTTAAAACGGTCAACCCAGTAAATTTCATCTAAATCGGTCAACCCTGTAAAATTAATTTAAAACGGTCAACCCAGTAAATTTCATCTAAATCGGTCAACCCAGCAAATTTCATCTAAATTGGTCAACCCTGTAAAATTAATTTAAAACGGTCAACCCAGCAAATTTCATCTAAATTCGTCAACCCAGTAAATTACATCTAAATCGGTCAACCCAGTTAAATAATTTAAAACGGTCAACCCAGTAAATTTCATCTAAATCGGTCAACCCAGTAAATTTCATCTAAATCGGTCAACCCAGTAAAATTAATTTAAAGCGGTCAACCCAGTAAATTTCATCTAAATCGGTCAACTCAGTAAATTTCATCTAAATTGGTCAACCCAGTTAAATTAATTTAAAACGGTCAACCCAGTAAATTACATCTAAATCGGTCAACCCAGTAAATTTCATCTAAATCGGTCAACCCAGTAAATTTCATCTAAATCGGTCAACCCAGTAAAATTAATTTAAAACGATCAACCCAGTAAATTTCATCTAAATTGGTCAACCCAGTAAATTTCATCTAAATTGGTCAACCCAGTAAATTTCATCTAAATCGGTCAACCCTGTAAATTTCATCTAAATTGGTCAACCCAGTAAAATTAATTTGAAACGGTCAACCCAGTAAATTTCATCTAAATCGGTCAACCCAGTAAATTTCATCTAAATCGGTCGACCCTGTAAATTTCATCTAAATTGGTCAACCCAGTAAAATAAATTTTAAACGGTCAACCCAGTAAATTTCATCTAAATCGGTCAACCCAGTAAATTTCATCTAAATCGGTCAACCCTGTTAAATTCATCAAAAAAGGGCAACCCAGTAAAATGAATTTAAAACGGTCAACCCAGTAAATTCCATCTAAATCGGTCAACCCCGTGAATTTCATCTAAATCGGTCAACCCAGTAAAATTAATTTATAACGGTTAACCCAGTAAATTTCATCTAAATTGGTCAACCCCGTGAATTTCATCTAAATCGGTCAACCCAGTAAATTTAATCTAAATTGGTCAACCCAGTAAATTTCATCTAAATTGGTCAACCCAGTGAAATTTATCTAAATCGGTCAACCCAGTAAAATTAATTTATAACGGTTAACCCAGTAAATTTCATCTAAATCGGTCAACCCCGTGAATTTCATCTAAATCGGTCAACCCAGTGAAATTAATTTATAACGGTTAACCCAGTAAATTTCATCTAAATTGGTCAACCCCGTGAATTTCATCTAAATCGGTCAACCCAGTAAATTTAATCTAAATTGGTCAACCCAGTAAATTTCATCTAAATTGGTCAACCCAGTGAAATTTATCTAAATCGGTCAACCCAGTAAAATTAATTTATAACGGTCAACCCAGTAAATTTCATCTAAATCGGTCAACCCCGTGAATTTCATCTAAATCGGTCAACCCAGTAAAATTAATTTATAACGGTTAACCCAGTAAATTTCATCTAAATTAATCAACCCCGTGAATTTCATCTAAATCGGTCAACCCCGTAAATTTCACCTAAATCGGTCAACCCAGTAAATTTCATCTAAATCGGTCAACCCAGTAAATTTCATCTAAGTCGGTCAACCCTGTAAATTTAATCTAAATTGGTCAACCCAGTAAATTTCATCTAAATTGGTCAACCCAGTGAAATTTATCTAAATCGGTCAACCCAGTAAAATTAATTTATAACGGTTAACCCAGTAAATTTCTTCTAAATCGGTCAACCCCGTGAATTTCATCTAAATCGGTCAACCCAGTAAATTTCATCTAAATCGGTCAACCCAGTAAATTTAATCTAAATTGGTCAACCCAGTAAATTTCATCTAAATTGGTCAACCCAGTGAAATTTATCTAAATCGGTCAACCCAGTAAAATTAATTTATAACGGTTAACCCAGTAAATTTCATCTAAATCGGTCAACCCCGTGAATTTCATCTAAATCGGTCAACCCAGTGAAATTAATTTATAACGGTTAACCCAGTAAATTTCATCTAAATTGGTCAACCCCGTGAATTTCATCTAAATCGGTCAACCCAGTAAATTTAATCTAAATTGGTCAACCCAGTAAATTTCATCTAAATTGGTCAACCCAGTGAAATTTATCTAAATCGGTCAACCCAGTAAAATTAATTTATAACGGTCAACCCAGTAAATTTCATCTAAATCGGTCAACCCCGTGAATTTCATCTAAATCGGTCAACCCAGTAAAATTAATTTATAACGGTTAACCCAGTAAATTTCATCTAAATTGGTCAACCCCGTGAATTTCATCTAAATCGGTCAACCCCGTAAATTTCACCTAAATCGGTCAACCCAGTAAATTTCATCTAAATCGGTCAACCCAGTAAATTTCATCTAAATCGGTCAACCCTGTAAATTTCATCTAAATTGGTCAACCCAGTAAAATGAATTTTAAACGGTCAACCCAGTAAATTTCATCTAAATCGGTCAACCCAGTAAAATTAATTTATAACGGTCAACCCAGTAAATTTCATCTAAATCGGTCAACCCCGTGAATTTCATCTAAATCGGTCAACCCAGTAAATTTAATCTAAACTGGTCAACCCAGTAAATTTCATCTAAATCGGTCAACCCAGTGAAATTCATCTAAATCGGTCAACCTCGTAAATTTCATATAAATCGGAAAACCCCGTAAATTTCATATAAATCGGACAACCCCGTGAATTTCATCTAAACCGGCCAACCCCGTAAATTTCACCTAAATCGGTCAACCCAGTAAATTTCATCTAAATCGGTCAACCCAGTAAATTTCATCTAAATCGGTCACCCCAGTAAAATTCATCTAAATCGGTCAACCTCGTGAATTTCATATAAATCGGGAAACTCCGTAAATTTCATCTGAATCGGTCAACCCAGTAAATTCCAACTAAATCGTATAACTAAATCGTGCACTTATGGTCTGGACCCGGATCGACACCCGGAAGCAAAGTTGTTCAGAAACCTCTGAAACTCGGGATACATCATAATTAATTATATACGTAATAATAATATATTTATTGTCGAACGTCACATAAAGCACCTACTTCCATGATGAATAATTAGTGTATTCATCGATATGATGTCACTCTCTTTCATCTACGTTCACGATAAGCATATTTCACTTTGGTAGTTCATTCCACTCCGTTTCCGTATTATTTATTTCTCCTTTGGTAGGAAAACTAAAATAACTCGTGTAAAAGGTAAGAGCGAAACATACAGTCGCGGTCTCCGAGAAAGGAAAGGAAAAGAGGAATGGTGGTTGTTACAGGGAGGGGGGGGGGGGGGTGTAAGTCGAGAAAATATACTGACAAAGTTAGGGGTAGAGTTTCTTCCATTTTGTTTTTGACCATCAGGATCTCAAAGCCTTTTCGCCTTGTCTCTTGACGTTTTCTGCATTGCGGGAGTGGATTGTGGAGCCAGCGGGAACCGGGGACTTACCTATTCATACCGAAAGAGGCCCAACCGTGTTAGTTAACAATGGCTTTTGTCGGCCCACTTGGACCTCAGTTTGACAACATCCTGGGTAAATCCTCTTTGGCATAATAAACAGGGCGCTCTCGGGGAGGAAGTTAACTCGCCTTTCGACAATACTGGGGAGGGGGGGGGGTCAGACTGTTCTGTGTGAATGTATTATCATTTTCATCTCAAAACTGGCTGAGTTATCTTTTCGAAATCGGAAACCTTGTCAATGTACAATATTTATAACAAAATCTCCATCTGGGTGTATCTGGGTGTTTAGAAGTCGGTAAAACATATTAGGAAATTGATACAATTTGACATTTGATGTTCCAAAAAAGAAACCTAGATGAAATTATTGACGCGCAACAACTATCAGAAAACGCTGCAAATTATTACACAATGGTTTATTATTTTTTATTTTTCTATATAGATCACTCGTATGCAAAGCCACCAACCATCCAACATGAAGAAAAACATTGATCGCATTTCGGTCAGCTTTAATTTGAACGGAGATTAGGCCTCTTTTGCTTTTAAATTCTCGTAGTGAGCGAACAATAGTGATTCAAAAATCTTCAATTAGGTAAAATTCCCTACTAAATATAAGGAAAATTGAGTAATTACGTGATGAGAGAATACTTAGCCAAATGGGTGTAGCTCATTGCTACCTCGACGTCCTCAACATGGTTGTACTCAACCATGGACTACTGTCCACCAAGTGTGCGTGGTTCAAATTATAGGAGTTATTGTAAGCATAATGTTGTTCCACGTCCATCGGTTACAGTTTGAATTTGTTTGACGTTCTGGAAATACCTCTTGCATGAAGGTAATTTCAATTCATTTTGAACTTTTAGTGTTTAAACATGTGCAGCGGGGCGGCGAGGGGCAAATCCAATTAACCGCTCCAATCGATAAGCCGCTGTCCCATCTATCCAGGCTTATGGGGAGAAGTAGTTGGACAAGCGAGAACTAACTAATAATCGTTGATGGCGGTGACCCCCAGTCCACCTAAGTCCTCTAATTAGAGGGAAGATGAATGGAGTCTCTCGTGTGACCGATGTGCGGGGGGCTGCTTCTCGGTAAAACTCATTCGCACCCATCCATCGAATTGCCTCTACAGTGAGTGTCTGGCATATAATTCGATGCATCCACCAGACCACTAAGCGGATTCCATCTCATCTGTTTGATATGCTAACGTAGCAAGACTGTAGTATTAAGTATAATGACGTGCCTAGAGTGGAACGGTTCAACACCTACATCCATATACTACCCTGTGAAATTTTGTGATGCATGATTGACGTCAAGACTCCAAGCTAGTCATGATATTGCTCAAACTTGGAAGAGAGATTGGAAGATTCAAAATATTAACTAAACAATTTTGTTGCAAGCTGCCATGTATCGACATGTCACGAGAGAATTCACTAATATCTTGAGGTTGTGGACTTTTTCTTTTTTCAAATAAATGGTTCTTTTTACAACCCTCTGGTTGTTATTTTCAGAAGAGTCTAGCCCCCAGAAAGTGTTTTCGGGTTTCTGCGCTATCTATCGCCACTTCAACAAACTACCATTTCTGATATCTTATCAGGTGATCACGCTCGCAATCGCATTACCGTCACTCCTCTAACTTGCAATTGTCCCAAGATTACAATGTAGCAAAGAAGAACAACACATCAAATGAAAACAACACAAAAACGCTGCAAATCATTGCTCAAAGGTTTATTATTTTCTGTATAGCTCACCCTTCTGTATAGATCACTGGTTCTCCATCAATAGCACCTACCACCATCTGTATTCTCCCTTGACCTTCTCTCTCAAATTTCAGCTTCCTGCGTTCAATGGATTGAAAATGGCTTCGGAGCTCACTCAGCTGATCATCGGTGATCTGAAGAGTGAAGAAGATCTCCTCGAATGCTGGAGACGCCTGGAAGAGCACTTCCATTCAATAGGATTGAAAATGGCTTCGGAGCCCACTCAGCTGATCAGTGATCTGAAGAGTGAAGAAGCCTTTGAGCAATGATTTGCAGCGTTTTTCACCCACCAACATTTTTTTTGCCTACTAACTTTTTTTTACCTACCAGCTAGGTACTACCTACCACACCATACTGGCTTCACACCTTCACAATCAAGTTTATTAGAAAGAACTAAACGCTTCACACTCGATTCGAAAAAATAGAAAGTTCATATGGAAATTTGATTACTGGTTACGCAGAAGGCAAAACTGTATACAAATCGAAGAAATGAACAGCGATCGCATTTTAGTCCGATAAAATTTGAATGGAGATTAGACCTCTTTTGCGATTCACACTCATGATTCTGTTTTATCGAAGGAAAACCTTCAAGTACTCGTAGGGACCGAACGGTTTGTCCTACAGAGCTCCGGGTGGTCTCAAAAATTTTTAAAAATTCAATACTATTTAAAATTGGTGAAAAAACGATACCTTTATTTCGAGAGTTTTCGAGCTAGGGCACTCTTGAAAATTTCAACCCTTAATTTTCACCCCTTAGAAGTGAACTACATCAACCAAAAGCTTCGCGGCACAACTAGACCCCAAATGGAGCCCTTATACCAAATTTGAACCAAATCGGTCCAGTGTTGCTAAGAAAAGTGCCGCGTACGGCGTACGGCGGACGGCGTACGGCGGACGGACGGAAATTTTTTAATTCGATTTTCGTATTCTACGTACCTTGAAACGTAAAACATCAAATTTTGAGGGGGGGGGGGGGGGTTAAAATTTTTTTTTTTCTTGCTCGATTCCAAAGGCTTATTATTGAAAATAATAAACCAAAATGCAATAACAAGTTCCTTTTCCTCGCAATTTAAAAAGGCAGGGAAGTTAAGCCGCCAAACTTAGAAATTAGAGTGGTAAAACCGAGGTGGTAAAATCGAGGTAAGCCTACTTTTCAGAAATGCCACTTGACCACGCTCACATCGAGCTGAAAAAGGATGGTAGTTCGCTGAAGTGGTGGTAGGTAGCGCTGAAACCCGACAATACTTTCTGGGGGCTAGACTCTCCTTCATTTTCAATCCTAAACAAACGGAGTGGAATAATGTAACAATGGTAACAGATATTTGATATTATGGAGTATAATGAAAACCGAGAGATGGTTTTTTCCCCTAAACAATGGTCATGGATGGAGAGAAGAATCAGCTGGTACTTACCATCAGCAAGAGGATGAGTTTTCTGTGAAGAGCACCAGTAGGCACTACTGCAGATGACTAACAAAACGGTGGTTTGTTGTCACCTACAGTGTCGCTATTGTAGAAACATTTTAGAAAACGCAAAATATTAGAAGCATTCCATATTAATCAAGATAGTAAAACAGTAAATTTCAAACCAGATGTTGGTGACATCGTTTGTACTTATCAGTAGCTTCTGGATGAGTCCTGAAGTGGGGAGGACAATGGCGACCCTGTAGGTGACAACAAACCACCATCTTGTTAGTCATCTGCAGTAGTGCTTACTTGTGCTCTTCACAGAAAACTTATCCTCTTGCTGATGGTAAGTACCTGCTGATTCTTCTCTCCATCCGTAACCATTGTTTAGGGGAAAAAACCATCAAAAAACCATTCATTTTACTCCATTATTTCAAATATCTGATACCATTGTCACATTTTTCCACTCAGTTTGTTTAGGATTGAAAATGACAACCAGAGGGTTGTTGAAAGCTCTCCAGCAATGGTGGTCTCAAAAATGTTTAAAAATTCTATATTATTTTAAATTGGTGAAAAAACAATACCATTATTTCGAGAGTTTTCGAGCTAGGGCACTCTTGAAAATTTCAACCCTCAATTTTCACCCCTTAGAAGTGACCTACATCAACCAAAAGCTTCACGGCACAACTAGACCCCAAATGGAGCCCATATACCAAATTGGTCCAGGGTTGCTAAGAAAAGTGCTTTTCTTAATTCATTAAGAAATTTTTTATTCGATTTTCGGATTTTACGTACCTTGCAACGTAAACCAACAAATTTTGAGGGGGTGTTAAAGAAATTTTTTTCTTGGTCGATTCCAAAGGTTCATTATTGAAAATATTGAACCAAAACCCAATTTATTTAATAAATAAATTAGTAAATAATAATTTAAAGAAAATCAATGAACTTTCATTAATTAATTTAATAAGGTTTTTATTAATTATCTCATAAGTTTACATTTACAACCATCAGGGAAAATCCAATCATCCGAATAAGATTTTAGATAACCATTCAAATCATAAATTTAATTTATAATTTTAGCGAATTTTTGAGAAAAAAATGAAATTATTGCATAGATTTAATATTTTCAAAATGGAAAATTTTGGATTTTTTTTCCATTAAAATTTGTTTTGGAACATTCTAAGACGGTTTTGGAAGTTTTCCCAACTTCAAGGTGTCAAATTTTTAAAAACAGAGTAAACCAGTTGGTAAGCGACGTTATCGTGGTCATAATCTTGGTAATTATGTTATACATTCGGAATCAATGTATCATTCTAAGATGAGAGTAAAACTCCGGAAATGCAAAAATTCTTCAAAAATGGGTTGATATTGGTATTTTGGGGACTCACGACTCGTATAAACAATCATAACCTAAAACCTATCAGCTCAATTATAGACATGTGGGTACTCTGTAAGTACTTCGACTGTAACCAGAAATATAATTGATTTTGGAAGTGAAGTTAATTCGAACTTCCCAGAAATAATATGGAGTTTCTTAAAAAACGCTGCTCATTCCAAAATACTTCAATGGCTCAAGCTTTGGTCTTCAACCAGAAACATGAGATAGCTTGAATGTTCGAAGATCAACCTACAGATACCTAAGAAATTTGGTTTCTCTGCGTTCCGGATATAATTTTAGGGTGGTGAAACAACAGAATGAAGGTCACCTCCACCTCCGCAGTAGATATTGTTAAACGGGTAGAAGCAGCGAGGCAGGGTGGCAGGGAGATAAAGCCTATCACGACCTAACGCTTCGACAACTCCCCTTCTCTAATTGTGCAGAAACGTGATATAGGGCTCACCTAACAATCATTCGATGAGGAGATAACTACCTCGCTTACTCCAATGATGACGATTCGTTTTATAGCCCGGAAGCACCTTTCTGTATCGGAAGAAAATATGTCTTTTGAATTGTTCCTTTCTACCACCGGAAATACTCCGTGTGTGGAAGATGCCAGGTCTTGAACCAAACACGTTAATACTCACAGTCTATATTCAGCATAGTATTTTATGGGGTTTAACTAGAGGCTATGATTTGTGAATGTTTTCTCCTTACTAAGTAGATATTAATCCAGGTCCGGACATTAGGTCCATTATTTCAAGGTGGCTCCCTTTACGGGGAGGAGTAAGATTTTTCTCGAGTGCAGCATTCTGGTAGCCCCCAGGAAGGCTGTCTTCATAACAAAGAAAATGTCTGTCTTCATAATGGGTTGTTGGGGTAGGGTAATAGAGGGTGTTTTTATCTCTTCGGAGCCCTTCTTATCCCTACCCAAGTCAAGGTCATGCGTCCCCGTCGCACAACCCGGGCCCCCTGGGATGGACAGAGGTGGTCCCATTAGGTTTCCCTGGTGGACCCCTCTTGAATTTCCAGGGGTGGCTGAATGACCCTCTGGCGATTAGGGAGGGGACCCCTGTCAACGGGTTCCCTGGCCCTTCTCTACTAGCGCCCCCCCGTTATGGACAATCATACAACACGGCCTCATAACCCCCGCCAGCCCATTGGCTCGCGGGGTATTAGGGGAGGCGCTCAGAGGCGCCCCAGGCAGGGGCGTCGGCCATCCTCACCCTCCTCCTCTTCCTCATCATCCCTACCCTCTTCCTCTTCCACTGCCTCTTTAGACCACCAGTGTGCCCATTGTGAGCGGGCATTCACCACCAGGTCTGGCCTTGGTGTCCACATCAGACGGAAGCATCCTGTTGCTGCAAATGATGAAATTGATGTTGAACGAGTGCAGCGTAGGTATGCTTCCGAGGATTTGCGCAGGATGGCGGCAGATGAGGTGGTGGCTGTGCGCAATGGGGTACGTAATATCAATGTCTATTTAAGCGAACGTTTTCCCACGCGCACAGTCATTGCCATCAAGAACCTCCGCCTGAAGCCCCACTATAAGCAGCTTGTCCAGGAAGCTATCCTGGCAAATAGCGGTGGGGCTTCTCCCGCATCTCCTATTGCTGGTGTGGACCAGCAGTCTGCCATTCAGTATCCATCCCCCGGGACCTCCGGTCTTCTCGCCGATTTGAAGACCGAAGTCTTGAGGCTCGGGGGGCAGGTAGGTCGTATTGAAGGCTATGAAAGCACCTACCTGCAGGATCTGGCGAGGCGGGCTGCTGAAGGGCTGGACAACCTGGAAGACAAGGTTGCAGCCTATCTAGGGAGAATCTTCCCACGGGTTGGGGATGCGACCGTGACGCAGCACCAGGGGGGACCTCCTCCCAGAGTGGTGTTGCGTGGAGGTCGCAGAGCAGCTAAGCAAGCAAGACGGCGGGAGTACCACCGGGTTCAGAGTTTGTGGAGGAAGCATCCGGCGCGTGTAGCTGCGGAGGTACTGGAGGAGCCTGGGGAAGATCAAGTTCAGCCCCCTCTTCAGGAGTTTGTGGATTTTTGGGAGCCACTTTTGAGTGCTCCCAGCCACAACCCTGGAGAGCGAGTGGTTCCCCCAGTCTCCACCAGGGATTCCTTACGCAGCATCTTGTGTTCGCCGGTGCTACTTGACGAGGCACACAAGTGCCGTGTCAAGAACTCCACATCCGCTGGACCGGATGGTGTTTCCGCCTGTCGCTGGAATAAAGTACCAAATACGATTAAGCTGCTCATCCTCAACCTGCTCATCCTTGCGGGAAGACCCCCAAAAGCGTTAACCCGTACCCGAACCGTATTTATTCCCAAGAAAGGGGGAAGTGGGCCTGGAGGCTATCGACCGATCTCAGTGTCCTCGGTAGTCTTCCGCCACTTCCAAAAAGTACTGGCATCTCGCCTTCAGGTGGCTGGTGTCATTGGTGACGTCCAGAGAGCGTTTCGGCCAGCAGATGGCACAGCAGAAAACCTTACGGTTCTCCAAACTGTCATCTCGCTGGCCCGTATTAAACGCCGGCAACTCCATCTCGCCGCTCTGGATGTCGCTAAGGCCTTTGACACAGTCAGTCACCTTGCCCTGACCGATTGCCTTCGTGGTGTCGGGGCCCCATCTCGATTAATTGAGTATGTGGCCTGTCTGTACCGCGAAGGCGTGACGGTCCTCGAGGCAGGAGGTGAGGTGTCAAGGGATATAGTGATCGGGCGCGGGGTACGCCAGGGGGATCCCCTATCGCCACTCCTCTTTAACCTGGTCGTGGATACGGCCTTGGGTAAGCTGCCCACAGAAGTAGGGTTTGATCTCGCCCCTGGGGTGCGAGTAGGAGCATTGGCCTTTGCCGATGATGTTATCCTACTCGCAGAAACCCGCGAGGGCTTGCAGATTGCCCTCAATGCATTTGCTAAGCAGCTATCCAGGTGTGGACTCGTGGTCAACCCCGATAAATGTGGGTCGGTCTCCTTGGTCCCGTCGGGTCGCCAACACAAAGTGAAGGTTGTGGATGGGGGTTTTGTCATAGGACAAGCCCCCATTCCTTCTCGATCTGTGTTGGAGGTCTGGCGGTACCTTGGAGTCGACTTCATGGGGGTGGCCACCATCACTGCCAGCCGTGTGGACCTTGGTAGAGCGCTAGCTCGCGTTACCAAGGCTCCACTTAAGCCGCAGCAGAGGCTGCGCCTCCTCCGCACGTACTTACTGCCGAAGCTAACCTACGGGTTAGTCTTCGGTAGGCTTACGGCGGGGAGGCTGCAAGAATTAGATCGAGAAGTCCGCTCTGCTGTGCGCTCTTGGCTGAGGTTCCCACCTGGTGTCCCAAGTGCCTATATCCATGCACCGGTCAAATCCGGTGGGCTTGGCATTGTGTCTCTCTCCGCATGTATCCCTTCTCTGCGCCGCCAGCGCCTGCTAGCCCTTCAGGGGTCGAGCTGGGAGGTCGCCCGTGTTGCTGCTGGTCTTGATTTTGTCAGGCAGCAGTTAGCATGGTGCGACCGAGCAACACCATCTGCTCCAAAACCCAGTTCGTCTGCTGAGTTCGCTGCTGCTCTGCATGAGTCAGTAGATGGTAAAGAACTCCGACAGTGCTCCGAAAGCCTTATCTCATCCCAATGGGTGGATTGGGCTTCGGAGGGCATTGGGGCCCGCGACTACCGGAACTTCCACGCCGTCCGCGTGGCAACACTGCCAACAGCGGTACGGTGTTCAAGAGGTAGTCGTGGGATGACAGATACCCTTTGCCGTGCCTGTCGGGGTGGAAATGAACACCTGTATCATGTAGTGCAGCAGTGTCCACGAACTCATGGGGGCCGCATCCTACGTCATGATGCAGTCGCCAAGCAGATAGCAGGTGCCTTGTCATCTAGCGGCTGGGATGTTGAAAGGGAGAGATTATACCACATGCCAAGTGACCAGGGCAAGAAGCCTGACATTGTTGCCGTCAAGCCCGACAGGTCTTGCATTATCCTGGATGTCCAGGTTGTTAATGGCAGCATGGACATGGAGCAGACCTGGCGGGCTAAGATAAGAAAGTATGATAGAGATGATTTACGGCAAGCAGTGTCAGAGCTAAAAGGAGTGGAACCCAACAACATCAGGGTGATGGCTGCGACCTTGTCGTGGCGCGGAGTGTGGTGCGGGAAAAGTGCCACGGAGTTGCGCGAGTTGGGCATCTCAGTAGGTGTACTCCGTGGTGTCACCCGCCGCGTACTGCTCGGCTCATATTTAAACTGGTGGTCATTTTATAGAGGCACTTCCCTTCATCCCTCTCTCCCACCCCCACCTTCCTCATCATCCCTCATCCCTAGGGCCGGCGTCGGGTGAGTCCTGGGCGTCCTCCCCATTATATTTGATTTATTTATTTATTTTGTTTTTATGGCGTGCCCCCTCCGTCACAAAAGACATTTTGTCTTTGAGGGGAGTTTAAAGAAAAAAAAAAAAAAAAAAAAAAAAAAAAAAAAAAAAAAAAAAAAAAAAATGGAGAGGGGTGAGGTCAAGAAGAACCTCGAGTGCTGCTGTAGGGGTGGTACTCATTGCTCCAGATATACCAAGGCATGCTTGCCTTTGCAGTTTGGTTAGCTGGAGCATAGATGTAGCCTGGTTTGTTTTTTGCCACCATACTACTGATGCATAAGTGACCATGGGTCTGACAATCGCTTTGTATGACCAGGTGGCCATTTTGGGCGTTAGACCCCATCTTTTTCCAAGCATTCCGTGACAAGCCCAAAATGTTCGTGTTCCATTATTTAGGATACACTCTAGGTGCTTGTTCCACAAGAGTTTATGGTCTAGCACCACCCTCAGATATTGAACTTCATTGGAGAACGAAATCCTCTGCTCATGAAGGTAGGGACTTTTTAGAGATGGTTTCCTTCTGTTCGTGAAGGGAACAATGGTCGTCTTTCCTGGATTATTGAAACCCTTGGTCTGAGCACCATATTTGGACGATATTCAGAGCACACTGCATTCGGTCTGATACGACGCAGTCGAATTTGCCCCTAACTATTATGATTAGATCATCCACGAAGGCTATTACCTCAAAGCCTGCTCGAGTTAGAGTTTCAAGTAACTCGTCAGCCACCAACAGCCAGAGCAGTGAGGAAAGAACCCCTCCTTGCGGGCATCCTCTGTTTTTTTTTTCGGCAGGCAGCTGAGAAAATCTTTAAGATCCACAGGTGGAGTTGGATCTCGTAACATACCTTGAAGGATCCGCGACTTCAAGGTTATGTGGGATTCAAACCCACTAAAAAAAAACACCTCCTTTTCTCCCACGTTGGATGCTCAGCCTGGAACTGTTTAACACATCACTTCAGGCTGAGTCCTGGGGCACTTCATTTAGTTCTGGATGGCGGGTCGGACCAGGTGTTCCCTTCTCTGTCTCTCTCGTTCTAACAATGTCTTCCTTGTCAGGATACTCTCTGCGTATGCTGCCACAAGACTCCAGCTCCTCTCACCTTCCAGCATCTTGCTGACGACAGCTTCTGGTGTTGAAATTTGGGGAGTTAATCCCAGCTCTGACAGCAGCTGGCTTCTTTCAGCCGCCCATTTGGTGCATTTGAAAAAGGTGTGTAGCGCATCATCATCTTCTCTCTTCTGGCAGTGCGGACATGTTGGAACAGTTACCTTTCCCATTTTTTGTAAATATGCATAGAACAGTCCATGTCCTGTGAAGAATTTTGTGAGGAAAAAGTTTAATTCTCCATGCTTCCTGTCCGTCCATATCTGGATGTTTGGCACTAGCCGTGCGGTCCACCGTACTCTACATTCTCTTGTCCATATCTCTTGCCAGCTTACCATCGTGCAATCTCTTTCTTCCTTGGCTAGCGGGACATGTCTCCTTCATCCCTTCTGTCGAAAATTATTTTTCTCTCTGAAGCCATCAGCTGAATTGGTATGACACTGGTAAGGACAAAGATAGCGGGTTCTGACACTGTTCGGTAAGCACAGGCGATTCGTAGAGCTCCTCTTCGCTGCACAGCTATCAGCTCTGTTAGCTAGAACAGTGATGCTCACCCCGCCCTGTGTGGTGGTAATCACCCTACTGATCAACATAGCTCCGTGATTATTAGGAAAGAGTGTGGATCTCGCAGTTGTGTACTCTAGTCGTTCACCCAGGTGATCTAACTCCCTCGCAATCACTTTCAGTGGTCCCGCTGTGGTCCTAGTTTCAGAACAGTGGCATAAACAGGAATTCGCTTCATCACTCAGCTGATCTGACTCCACTGATCTTCCTCATTACTTAAGTTCAGGGTTTCAAGATGAACATACGATAAGTGATCAACAGTTTGAGGAGATTCAAGTTAGCCCTCCAATAATAATTGACACCAAATTTGGTTTTGAAAGGCTGCTCTGCCCTCTAGCGTGTGGATAGGAGAGTACCTTCTCATTTCCTTCCAAACTTTGAGTCTTAGACCTGAAGCCATTTGTAGCACCTGCTGATTTTTATCAGATCGAACCTGTCAGCATCAGCGGAAATTTAAATTTGATATCTAAATTTCAACTTCTACCCATACGATTTCTAAATCAATTTTCAATATGTTTTAGAATGAGTCATGTGTGTTGAAATTAGGGAAAAATATATTAATCGTTTTCGAAATTTTTCAATTTTCTCGTAGAGATAATTTTAAAAGTGAGTGTCAAACATAATATGTTTATTAGGTACTTTATATTATAAAGTTGTCTTCAGTCGGTTCGAAGAAAACAGTCTCCGAGTACAGACTTTATAGATATACTACGAGCATCCAGGTAATTTCAAGAGTTTTCTTCATAAAGTGGGGTTCTCTTGTCAAAATTACTAATGTTCAGGAAAATTGAAATTTATCTGTGAATAAAGCTGCCAATAAATCAATTAACTCGATGAGTAAATACCTGAACTAGTTTTGATTTTCCACCAAGGTAACACGAAGGTGCCATAAGGTGCCAAACTTAATTTTTGTTGTATTTTCCTTACTTTATAGTTTTGTTTTTTGACTTTACACAGTTCTTATACATATAATTTGGTTTTCCTTGTACAATAAAGTTTTTTATGAAAAAATGTTAACTTTATTATATCTCGTAACCCATTCCCGCTTCTAAAACTGTTTTTTCTATTTTACCGTTTTTTCATGGTTATTTATTGTAAGCTACTACGTATTGTATTATAGCTATTATGTATTGTAATTGTAAAATGTATTATTGTATCACAGCTATTAAAAGTAAAATAGCTAAGGCGGGACATAACTCTCTGGAATAAAATTGGTAAGTGGCTGTGCTTGTTTCCAAGAAAATATGGAATGTAAAACTCAAATCTCTGTGCCTAACATTCAACTACCTCCTCGTGTTCATGTGAATTGAAAATTCAAATGTTCAACCCAAATGAAATGTCACCAAAAAAACTGAAAGAAAAATCAAATAAAATGTATTATCAACGAGTCAGATAATATCTGACATCATATTATAATAATATAGAAAATATAACACACACTTAACATGACTCTGTCATAATTTTCAGATAGTTGATTCAATACTTAGGTATTATTTCTCATTTTTCGATACCAATTGCAGCCGTGACATTTTCTCGTCAAGCCCCAGACAGTAGTTTCTCCGCTCTATCGCTTCCCAGATTAACCCGGAACCGTCTAGGGACTCTATCTCCGGTGCTTGATAGACGAGAGACATAATTCTATTTTCAGCCTTATCTCTAATCACAGATGTAGGGCGTCAACGTTTCACCTTCGATCGATGAGAGCCTCATTCCCTAGCTTCCGTTTTTCTCTACATCTGAATCCAGAGCCACTTTTGCAGAACTGCTTTGCTACCTCACAAATGTCAAGAATAGAGACCTTCATGAGAATGACACGAGATTCTTAATGAAGTTTGCGACTATGTAGAATCATCGTTCCTCTTGTTTGGTTTAAAAAATTAGTTAGTTTGAAGAGTGTCGAACTACAAGAGAGAAATAATACTCAACTGACTAAAATAAAACTGTTTCTTTCTTTTCTTAATTTTTAAAAATCGAAAACCTAGTTTTAGGAGGTATCTAAATATTGAGTCATCAGTATCATGGTTAAGACATTTTTGGAAGTTAGGTGAGCATCAAAGCTTCCAAATAGAGAATAACTTCAACACATTGATTCTTTTGGTTGAAAAATAATAGCATTGAAGAATGCAAAAAACAGGTACCTAAATTCATCGTACGAATCATGAATTTTACAATCGAGCTGGGACTCTATGCGAGTGAAAGTTTCGTTTTTTGCGGGAAATTTTTTTTACCTGCTGCACGAGTTTAAGATGCCCTGTCTTTGAAATGCAGAAACATTTTTTTTTCAATTCAATCTAGGTCCAATTCAACTCAAAAAATTTAATTTTAACGTTGTCCACCTTTATTCCTTCTACAATGTTCAATAAAGTGTTTTTCTCTCTCTCGTTTTAATGTTCCTAATCTGGTCAAACTGAAAACACGAAGGTGGTATGAGTTAGCTTAGCAGCAGTAAAATTTTCTTGCTTCATTCATTAAGACGCTTCAACCCTAGAAAAAAAACGCTGCAATTTATTACACAATGGTTTATTATTTTTCTATATAGATCACTCGTCTACAAAATCACCAACCATCCAATGTGAAGGAAAGAAAAAAAAAAAATAAAATAAAAAATAAAAATCAATACACCAACCATTGATTGCATTTCGGTCAGCTCTAATTTGAACGGAGATTAGGCCTCTTTTGCTCGTGTTTTGATTTATATATATATATATATATATATTTCAATATAAACCCTTAAATTTTCGTAGGGAGCGAACGGTTTGTCCTACAGAGCTCCGCGTGGTCTCAAAAAATTCTAAAAATTCTATAGAATCTTAAATTGAAGGAAAAACAATACCTTTATATCGAATTTTTTTGAGTTAAGGCGTTTTCAAAATTTCAAAATTGATTTTGGAACCCTTAGAAGTGATCTACATCAACCAAAAGCTTCGGGGCACAACTATACCCCAAATGGAGCCTACATACCAAATTTCATCAAAATCGGTCAATGCTAAGTGGCAAAAGTGCCGCGTACGGCCAAATTTTTATTCGATTTTTGGATTCTACGTACCTTGAAACGTAAACCATCAAATTTTGAGGGGTTGTTAAAATTTGTTTTTTTCCTGGTCGATTCCAAAGGTTCATTATTGAAAATAATAAACCAACAGACCTTATGCTTTGGCGTTTTCCATAATTTACCCGTTTTATTCGAATTATTGTTAATAGAAATTAAGAAAAAAATGTCAAACTTTGTAATGACTTCCTAAATAAGACTGAGCAAACAATATCCAAATATCCCATTTAGTTGTCACATGAAGAGCAATATAAATTTATCTTCGAACGCTGCAAATCATTGCCCAAAGGCTCATTATTTCCTGTATAGATCACCCTTCTGTATACATCCCTACCTACCAACCGTAGGTACCTACTACCTACTAGGGCATTTTTGAACATTTCAATCCCAACCACCAACCAAATGGAAATGAAGGGTTGATATTCTCGAGCTAGGGGCAGTCTTGAAAATTTCAACCCTTAATTTTCACCCCTTAGAAGCGACTGACATCAACCAAAAGCTCGGCGGCACTTTTAAACTCCAAATGGAGCCCATATACCAAATTTGAACCGAATCAGTCCAGGGTGGCTAAAAAAAAGTGCTGCGTACGGTGGACGGAGGAAAATTTTTTATTGGATTTTCGGATTCTACGTACCTTGAAACGTAAAACATCAAATTTTGAGGGGAGGTTAAAATTGTTTTTTTTCTTGCTCGATTCAAATGGCTTAATATTGAAAATAATAAACCAAAAAGTTATGAATAGTCGAGCCCTGTGAGTTTGAGCGAATTGGAAAAAAAGATAAAGATACCTTAAAAGATACCTTGATATTATTTATGATGTCCATTGAACATGACACGGTGCCAACATTTCTATTGCTCATTCTGAAATTGTGAACGCTACTTCGTAGATACCAGGAAGTGATAGGGAGGAGTAACGTTAGTAACGGTATCAGTAACGCTAGCGATAAAGCTTGGACCTGTACATCCTGGAGAACTGAAACTTGTCACTGAAGAGTTCAGGAAATGTTATTGGAATGAAAACAAACCGACTCTTATCTTCTGAACAGCCGAGAGCTCTGCAATTTTGTGCTCACTTCTAGTTGTGTAATGTAGAGAATAAGATTACTTGAACGTTTAAAATTACTCTTCCCACCTGATGATTTCATGACGAAATTTGATACGATTCTATGGTTATTTCATCATCAACCAACATACTGGGGTATCACATGAGGGTCGATGGAACCTCCTAGTTGCAAATAAAGTCAAGGCAAATTCACGAATTGTAATGTGTGCTCTCGAAGCCTGTATCAATAGCGTATGAACTTCAAATATAGGTCGCTCGGCTCCTCCCTTGGATACTGGGTCATCCTCCGATCTATAGCCACAGCAGGTACACCATATGGCGTGGTAGAATTTATCACCCTTGAAGCATTTCGTTCATTTTTCCATAAATTAATATCACGATACATTGTAAAACAAGTTAGGAAAAAGTTAACCCTAATTGGACGATGGTATCACTAGTGACAGCGAATTTCGACGATTTTTCATAAAGTCTGAGTAAGGATGTGCTATGGGCACAGCCCGGCTGTTGATACCACTGATGGCAACTTTTTAATTTTTGAAAACTCAATTTCAAATTCTTATAACTTCCAGTGAAACATTAAAGTTTAAATTTCTTTCTTTGACTCATCGTCATTATTTTCTGAATAAAACTTTGTAATAGTTTCATTTTTTGGAAAGTTGTAGAACTTTGCTGTGAAAATGCGAAACGAAGTCTCTGTAATGCATTTTCCTGTGGTTAGAAGGCGCATTTTTTGTTCTCTATGATACTAATGTATTTGTACCATTGGCCCAAGATCCCATAGGTGTCACCAAATCAATAAGGCAAACGGCACGCCAATATCATGGTGTCATTGGTGCAACTAAAAATTCTTGGGAATTCCACAGCTGCCCAAAGGTGTCATCAGAGTAACTAAATTCGAATTAAATTTTTAATTTAATGGACAGAGCTTAATTTTTTCTAAGCTTTTGGATGTACCGTAAAACCGTCAAACTTTACCCCACCAGAGGTAACTTTACCCCAAAAAGTGAGAATCTTCAATTGTGACGTGAGCGTGGTAGAACTTATAGATAAAAGTTAGCTACTGTGTTTTCGTTATACTCCACATCCCAGAGAATCGATGTGGCTTGTGATGGCGCCTTTATCCATGTTATCAGCTGTTATCAGTCATAGTTTCCTGTTCAGCTGTTTTTGTCCTGTTTCTCGTGCTCCAAAATTTCTTCCATATCAGGTGTTTGGAGTGGATTTACCAGGCAAGCCCTCATCATATCACTTTCAATATTTAATTCTGAACAAAATACACTAATCAAATTCTCAAAAAAGTGTTTTCTTAGTTATGCCTTTGTTTAACAAAAAATTGATGGTAACTTTACTCCACTATAAAGGTTGGGATAAAGGTAGCCTCACTCATATTTTTCTTATTTAATCTCGAAAAATATTTGAGTTTTATAATTTTCGCAGTATTGAATGTAAGGTTTCAAGTGTATCTCATGTTGCAGAAGTAAGAGATGGGGAGAAGAAATGAGAAAAAGCTTGGTACGCGCCCCTACCGAAACTTTACAACAATGATATGAACATAAACGTGCTTTGGTCTCATAAGTTGTGATTTATCATATTATTTACTCGTGGGTTAACTTTGAAATTTACCATTGCAATTCATTTGAATGTTATCGAATGTGAAATAGACTTTTTCTGTGATTTTGTCAAGTCATTCGTTTATTGTTTATTGTCCTTCAATATTTCTTTACTCGTAGAAAGTTTTGCTCGATTACCTACATAAGTCTGTCTATACTGGAAGACTGAAATTGTGATCTCTTAACCAGAAATATTGCATTTCGAGCAAATTCGTTGAAATAAATGATCATTGGAATTTATATTTTTCTTAGGTATAACTTGTATTTTTCAAGCTAAAAAGTTCAATTTTTCAGAATATATTTTATAATAATATTATAAATACTTGATATTATCAAGTATTTCTGGGGTAATGAATTCAATCCCGACTAGTAACATTGCACCACTGCCCGTTTCTGTAGCGATAACCGTGAGTTTTTCAGAGTGGAGTAAAGATAGACGCACTCGTAGGTAACTTTACTCCAACATTTAAACAATTAAATAGGGGGGTTACAATTATCTGATCAATGAGCTCGACCACTCAAAATGTTCAGGAAGTCCTGAAGATCAATTCACTTATTAAAAAAATCAATTTGACCAATTTCGAGTGGGAGAAATTGTATTTGGAAATGTTTTGGAGTAAATCTTGGGGTAAAGTTTGACGGTTTTACGGTAGGTATATATTTTTTGGTTTATTATTTTCAATAATAAGCCTTTGGAATCGAGCAAGAAAAAAAAATTTTAACCCCCCCTCAAAATTTGATGTTTTACTTTTCAAGGAACGTAGAATCCGAAAATCGAATAAAAAAATTTCCGTCCGTCCGCCGTACGCCGTCCGCCGTACGCCGCACGCGGCACTTTTCTTAGCAACACTGGACCGATTTGGTTCAAATTTGGTATGTGGGCTCCATTTGGGGTCTAGTTGTGCCGCGAAGCTTTTGGTTGATGTAGGTCACTTCTAAGGGGTGAAAATTAAGGGTTGAAATTTTCAAGAGTGCCCTAGCTCGAAAACTCTCGAAATAAGGGTATCGTTTTTTCACCAATTTTAAATAGAAAAGAATTTTTAAAAATTTTTGAGACCACCCGGAGCTCTGTAGGACAAACCGTTCGGTCCCTACGAGTATTTGAAGGTTTTCCTTCGATAAAACAGAATCATGAGTGTGAATCGCAAAAGAGGTCTAATCGCCGTTCAAATTTTATCTGACTAAAATGCGATCGCTGTTCATTTCTTCGAGTTGTATTCAGTTTTGCCTTCTGCGTAACCAGTAATCAAATTTCCATATCAAGCTTTCTATTTTTCGAATCGAGTGTGAAGCGTTTAGTTCTTTCTAATAAACTTGATTGTGAAGGTGAGAAGCCATTATAGTGTGGTAGGTAGTACCTACCAATAGTTGGTAGGTAAAAAAAAATTGGTAGGTAAAACAATGTTTGTAGGTAAAACGCTGCAAATTATTACACAATGGTTTATTATTTTTCTATATAGATCACTCGTCTGCAAAGCCACCAACCATCCAACATGAAGAAAAACATCAATCGCATTTCGTTCAGCTTTAATTTGAACGGAGATTAGGCCTCTTTGCGATTCACACTCGTGTTTCTGATTTAGCGCACGTCCAAACTTTAAATTCTCGTAGTGAGCGAACGGTTTGTCCTACAGAGCTCCGGGTGGTCTCAAAAAATTTTAAAAATTCTATAGAATCTTAAATTGAAGGAAAAACAATACCTTTAAGTATATCAAAATTTTTTGAGTTAGGGCGTTTTAAAAATTTCAAAATTGATTTTGGAACCCTTAGAAGTGACCTACCTCAACCAAAATCTTCGGGGCACAACTAGACCCCAAATGGAGCCTACATCCCAAATTTCATCAAAATCGGTCAATGCTAAGTGGCAAAAGTGCCGCGTACGGCGGACGGCGGACGGCGTACGGCGTACGGCGGACGGCGGACGGACGGCCAAATTTTTATTCGATTTTTGGATTCTACGTACCTTGAAACGTAAACCATCAAATTTTGAGGGGGTGTTAAAAAATTTTTTTTCTTGGTCGATTCCAAAGGTTCATTATTGAAAATAATAAACCAAAAACGCTGCAAATCATTGCTCACTGATCAGATCACTGATCAGCTGAGTGAGCTCCGAAGCCATTTTCAATGCTATTGAATGGAAGTGCTCTTCCAGGCGTCTCCAGCATTCGAGGAGATCTTCTTCACTCCTCACATCACTGATCAGCTGAGTGAGCTCGAAAGCCATTTTCAATCCTATTAAATGGAAGTGCTCTTCCAGGCGTCTCCAGCATTCGAGGAGATCTTCTTCACTCTTCTGATCACTGATCAGCTGAGTGAGCTCCGAAGCCATTTTCAATCCTATTGAACGCAGGAGCTGAAATTTGAGAGGGAAGGTCAAGGGAGAATACAGATGGTGGTAGGCGCTATTGATGGAGAACCAGTGATCTATTCAGAAGGATGATCTATACATAAAATAATAAACCTTTGAGCAATGATTTGCAGCGTTTTTAAACGTGATTTATTATTGCAACTGAATATTAAAATAGAATTCATCTAGCAATATTTCATATGATTTTTATGTTAGTTGGTGCTGTTAAATTGCAATTATAACTCAGTGTTGTAGATTCTGTTATGAGAAGGGGATGGGTTTTACTGGAAACGGGCTCTCAAGGAGTGTAAAATGATATGTGATGTAAATTATTTAAACAAGTATGAAAATGAAGTTATGTCCAAAATTTTTCCAGAAATCGATGAACATTTTTGTTGGTTCAATTAGGGTTATGAACAATTTCATAATGTATGTCTTCAATGAGTGACGCCATTCGGTTCATGAAACCATGTACAGAGTATCCATACCACATGGAGTATCATTGCATTCTCAGTAGTTTATTGTATTATTCGACTCAAAATATTTTCTATTTAGAAAATATTAATACAATTCATTGTAACTATATGAATAACATGTTCTTGCTTACAAGCTTTGAATTATATATATTCAATGTAGATCAGCTTAAGGGTCGAATCATGTAGTTGATACCATTGTACGCAATCAGACGCCTTCTGCGCCTGACCGCTTTACGTCTTCCCACTTCGTCTCCAACCGTCTTACGACTTTGCTTGGTTACGCTCTCATACTGCTTTCGTTTCGCCTTTACATTTGCATCATAATTCGAGTCATTCAATATTAATTGAATAAACTAATTATAAATCATAAAGTCACTGTTTCATCTAATACATTTTCGAATCCCCAAATCCAGACCTTCGATCAACGGTGAGTTCGTTTCATAATGTATATGCATGGTATTTGGTATCTTTCGTTTGCACTCAAGTTGTTTGGTGATCTCAAATATTTAGACTCGCTCGTTGAAGCTTTCAGCCGGTAGTATGTGGCCACAAATGGAGGAAAATACTTTTTGCGTGCGGATGACCTCCTGATATTCCTAGTTCTTGTATCTACAACATTGTTGTGACGTCTACTGTAGACTCTGTAACAGAGTTCACCGAAATACAGGCATTTCTAACGATGTGAGGGTTGCTTCCAACAATGGACACGCGATCTCGTTCAACTAACTCGAAGATATTAATTTTGATCTTCATTGTGAAGTAATTTTGCGGAGATGAGGCGGCAAGTTCTCCTCGATAAATCACCCTTCGTATGAGATACTCGAATAGTTGTAGTTATTGATGTGGACTAGCTTGAGATCTTGAGAGAGGTGTTGTGTGTGAGGTGAGAGAGGTGTGTGAGTGGACTAGCTTGAGAGAGGTGTTGGGTACACTAGAGCGGGCCCCTTTCCCTCTACTATTAGTCTGTCTGTATGGAATGTCGTCAGTTTCAGTATGAAATAAACTGTTTTCAAGAACGGTCGTGAGTGATATTCTCCCAGCTACTTCAGTTACAACAATAACCAGGACTATCTTCAGTACTGAATCTAACCAGTCAATTTATACAAGAACGAGAGCTATGCAATGCAAACACGGAGGGATTTACGATTTTTTATTTTCTGTTAAGACCCTTAAGGTAAGTTCATCCCCAAAGTTGCAACCACTAAAACTCTGTGCTACTGACGTAGAGCGATGAAAACCGCGAAGTTGTTGTACTTTTTCAGTTTAAATACGTATAACTTCTAAACTATGTTAATTTCAATAATTTATGCCTAATAAGTTTCTAAAGTAAGTTACGGACAACAAGTAAGTTACTTTACAAGTAAGTTTGAGACAATCGAGCTCTGTAGGTTGAATAATAACGGTGATACAGCAATTAAAAAACAATTTGAAAATTTCAGCCCTTCATTTCCATTTGGGGTCTACTTCTAAGGGGTGAAAATGAAGGATTGAAATTTTCAAATTGTGACAATGGCAAACTGTGATCTTGGCAGACGAATGATCTATACAGGAAAATAACAAACCTTTGTGAAATAATTTTAGCGATTTTATTTATTTATTCATTTTTTTTACCCACTATCCATAGGTACCCTAGGTACCATAGGCTACATACCTTCACACCTTCACAATCGTAATTTCTTCAAAAAGTGAAGTTTTGGTGTGAAGACCGTATTTTGAGCCAAAACTACTCCTAATTTTGGAATAAGTCAACAGAGGGGAATTTGAATGAAATTCATCAGCTTCAATTTGGAACCTTAATCGTTTCTGAAGCCATTATATAAATTCCCTAAAAACATTAAAACCCAAAAATTAAAAAAAAAAAAAAAAAACAATTATTCGTGAAAAATCAATAACAGTCACAATTTTATAGATTTTGATAATTTCCGAGACATTCAAGATTTGACAATTTTTCCTCTTCAAGTTATTTCCTCTTCAAGTTAATTTTTACCTGTTTCGGCTATTTAAAAAACGTTGGTTTTACATTAAAAAGATAGGAAATTTAACGCTCTTTTCAACGATATAGTAAAATTTGAGTTTACCCAGTAAATTGAAGGGGTTATCAACATTTTAATGATACAAGGTCGAAAACACGAAAAAAATCTTAAAGGTGAAAAAAGTCTGATTTTAAGGTGGTTTAAAGAAATTCAAGAGACAAAAAAGTCAAAAATTACTTGCTTATTACAAAATTACTACTTATTCCATCACAGTCTATTTCATTGTATTCGACAAAGAAAACTTGGGTTCACCTAAAGCAACATTTGCAACCGAATTTGCGTTTCAGAGCTGCCAGAATAGTGTCGCTGACGATCGGTCTGTTTGATTCGGACAAGATTCCATTCTATTACGAGTACTTGGAACGATTTTGATGATGTTTACAGAAAAATGAGAATTAGTCACTGGAGATTCCTCCATGAGGCAGGTGAAATAAGTGAAACTAAGATCTCCTAGCTCTTGATTGTCCAAAGTCGTTGAAGTTCGGAGGATTTTTGGGTGTAGGCTCCAAGGCTAATGCCCACAAATTTGACGGATTATATTAATTGACCCACTATGAATAGATGTTGACTATGACAAAGGCCTTTGCAAATGAGGTGTAGATGTAGCCGCTTGAGAGCATCTGATCCTCCCTCCTTGCAATACACTGTAATGTACTGCATAAAGTGCCAGTGTAGTGTACCTTGCATAGGACTAACTAAACAGTGCCTTAGTCATTGAATTCGTCATCATGCCGAGGCATCCATGCATCGATAGGGCACAGCTGCAATTTAATAGGGTCACGAGGTCGACAGTGACACTTCGGAAATTCTCGATACAGAGAAAGTCTTTGTCGACGCCTTTTCAGAGATACGTGTTACATCCAAATGGCCTCAGGATTTTGCAGTTATGTCCATGTGTACATCGTACTCCAGTATTATGCATATTTATATTTTTATGATATTGCTATAGTTGTCATGATCTGTCATGAAGCACATCGGTTGTTGAATGAAATATAATTCAGTTCTGTAAATGTCTCCAAACGGAGGTCATTCTTTAAAATAGTTTTCCATAGTTCTTAACATTGGTAGTTGCAGTGGGATTGAACCTGTTCTGTAGGGAAGAAAGAGCACGGGGTATAAACTGCCCGCAGATAGATTGTGAGGTTGGTCTTGAGAAATTATTGAGGGCCATAGAGAAAACCGTGGTCAAAATGTGAAAGTTGGTTAATTTAACAACGGAACAATACGTGAAGGTAGGTATTCCAAATAGCAAGATAATACAGGTCACTCGGTAGACGAAACGCCGGAAACTAGGAACAGCTTGAGCAGATTGAAGCCCTCAGAAAAGCTATCCAGATCGAATCTGAAGCAGTTGAGATTAGTGGGGAGTTGAGCCCGAAGTATGAATTCTAGGAAGAGCCCCAAAAGCAACATTGGTAATCTCATTGGGCTCAAAAAAATGGACTGTGTCAAATGTTGGCTTTGTCACAAAGTTGGAAACATTTCGAAACAATGCCCGAAACAGGAAGCGGTGGAGAGATAAGGCCGAAGTTCCGGTCAAGCCTGACGGTGGGGCAAAAAAAAAAAAAAAACCAAAAAAAAAAAAAAAAAAAAACCGGAAGTCTTTCCCAGTAAACTAAGTAGAAGAAGAGTATTGTGGAACTGATGCAACACGTGAGAAAATGTTACGTATGGAATAATTGAAAAGGGAGTGGGAAACGAAGAGACCGAACAGTCATTGGCATTGACTGATTTTAGGAAAAAAATTCAAGATTGTGGACCAGAGCAGATTCTACTCTTCTTCCACTTTTGAAGTGGACAGGAGAAAGAAGATGACAGTCGGTCAGGTAGCCAAAAGAGGAAGTGGAAGTGGAAAGATTTGAATGGCTAGGTATTCATCAGAAGTTATGCTACCCTCTCATAATGGAAAACTGGTTAAAAATGTTGCAAATTATAACAACGGTTTATTATTTTTCTGTATAGATAACTCGCCTACAAAGTACTCAGCTTTGTCATTGCCAGTACCTACCTTTTATAATCATTCACTTCCTTGGCTTAGTGGTAGAGAGCCCGACTCAGGTTAGTGTAGTTTAGTCGTAAAGCTTGGAGATTCCCTGTCGAAGGAAGTTAATTTTTAATGACTCAACAAAGTGGCGCAGTCAGTACGGACCCAAAATGGCTCCTCAGAATTCTCTCGTCTGGGTGGTATCATCCATTTCTAAAAATTGAACACTATCTTAAATTAGGTGCCTAATTATCCTAACTACACGAATCGTTTTGGTTTATTATTTTCAATAATGAATCTTTGGAATCGACCAAGAAATTTTTTTTTCACCCCCTCAAAATTTGTTGGTTTACGTATCAAGGTAATACGTAGAATCCAAAAATCGAATAAAAATTTGGCCGTCCGTCCGCCGTACGCGGCACTTTCCCCAAGCATTGACCGATTTTGATGAAATTTGGAATGCAGGCTCCATTTGGGGTTTAGTTGTGCCTTGAAGATTTTGGTTGATGTAGGTCACTTCTAAGAGTTGAAAAATAAGGTTTGAAATTTTGAAAACGCCCTAACTCTAAAACTTTTGATATAAAGGTAATGTTTGTCCATCAATTAAGATAGTATAGAATTTTCAGAGTTTTTTGAGACCACGCGGAGCCCTGTAGGACAAACCGTTCGCTCCCTACGAGAATTTAAGGGTTGGACGTACGATAAATAAGAAACACGAGTGTGAATCGCGAAAGAGGCCTAATCTCCGTTCAAATTTTAGCAGACAGTAATGCGATCGATGATTTTCTTCATGTTGGAATGTTGGTGCCTTTGCAGACGAGTGATCAATGTAGAAAAATAATAAACCATTGTGTAATAATTTGCAGAGTTTTCACTCGATTTTCGGATCCTACGTATTACACTGAAACGAAAACCATCGAATTTCGAGGGGGTACAATGTTATTTTCCTTGTCGGATTCCAATGGTTCATTATTGAGATTAGTAGAACAAAATGAATATCAAAATGTGATACCCTCCAACGCATAATATTGAAAATAATAAACCAAAAGTTCTTATCATCCAAATTATAAGATACTGGGGATACTGTTATGGATTCGTAAACAATAATAGTTGTTGTTTTCTAGACCATTCATCAAGCTCATTTGTCGGTACTTGAATTATATATAATTCAGTTATGATTCAGATATATTAAGTTGAAATATAATTCATGTCTCTGGGGACCTTTTCCATTTTTCCGTGGTTTTTAACAATGTACAATCATTTGTATTCGTTTTAACATGCGTTGATAGTTGAATTTTCTGAAAAATATCTAAACCCGCCAGACAAAGGACGAAAGGAGCAGGAAAGAACGTAAATAGTTAAGAGATGTGCCAAATGGAAGCCGAGAGGTGGTTTTGCGCTCTATATTTTCCATTATCTTCCTCGCCAATGTGTTATGAGCTTCATTTTGAAAGTTGCACAAGATAATTGCAAAGGGAAAAACGATGGTTAATACTTAGTTTGCGAAACATCGTTACCAAAGAAAGGAAGGTCTGTGCAGCAGGTTGAAAATATTGTTCCCTCCATCTTGGGTTCATCCAAACCTTCACAAGTATCGAAATAATATCATTTAAATATTCATTAATTTCTCCGCAATGGTTTCACCCTGCCGGAACATGTTATCACTCATCATAATTCTAAACGCATTAGTTGATTGAAATCCCATTGGGGTTTTCCTCGGAACTGCCCACCCCGACAAATTAACGCGCCCAACTAATTAATACCGGCCCATAACCTGAATTGAATCGATTAATTTGAGTGTTTCGCTTCCGAAATGGAGATCAGAGTGGGTCAACTAGCCTTGTCAGTTGATTCTTTGAACCCTTCTACCCAAATTGGGAGAGGGAGATTCTGGTCGTATTTGAGTTGATTTAAAACCGCGGTTTATGGCTTTGTTTTTAATAATGTAAGCCTGGGGGTTTATGTTGCTTCGTAATAATTAAAGTTTAGACTATCACCAACTTAAGATAGTTTGTTATGAGCAAGAATTGAAATTGGGTTCTTGTCTGGGTAGCAAGTAGACAAGGCGGAGTGAAGCAAAGGCTGGAACTCATAGCAACAAACTGAAGGATGTTTCACTGCATTGGTTTGAAATGAAAAGAAGTTTGAAAATTCGGGCAACCTTGCAAATTTACCCTAGTTTATAAAGGTGAAATTTGACACTATTGTTACTTGAAAGATGCAGCCATCAAGTTTCCCTGAGATACATCCTGAAGGAAATGGATTGGTCGGTAAATTAGGGATGGATATCGATACCCGATATTTCAAAATATCAATACTTTCGTACCGATACTCGATAATTTAGTATCATAAAGTACTATCCGATATTTTTGGATATCGATACTTTGGATCCGATATTTCTAAATTTCGAAAATCGGTACAATTCTCGCAGACTATTCAACGTTATGGTTGAAAATAAATTTAAAAAAAAAAATGAAGAAAGTAGAGAGGCTGTTGGGTCATTACTCGGATAAAAGAAATTAATATTATGGAAAAAATGATCAATAATTAATAACAGATATTGATAATTAACAAATTTATTAATAATGTTGTGTAAATACACTCAGCTTGGACTCTTGATAATAAATAATGAATAAACAATTTTGAGAAAAACGTTTTACTTGAGAATATCGGATAATGTTGGACACTAAAGTATCAATACTCGATATTTTGAAATATTCATACTCAAGCCAACCGATATATGGAATACCGATACTGCAATAAGATACAATATTGATATTTTGTATCGATACCTACTTTTGTAACGATACCCAACCCTACGGTGAAAGTTTGGTTGACACAATGTCAACCAAGCTCCATTCCCGCCATACCGATATCCGATACCATTTTGTACGGGAGATGAAGCGTCTTCCCAGGATCAAGAAAGAATCAGCGTGAAGAAGGAAGAAAAGGGAAACAAGCCGGAGTATCTTGGTGAATTCGTTACCAACCGGTGTTGATTTTGTTTGTATTCGGGAACACAAAACAATGAAAACGACAATTTCTATTGTTTTGTGTTTTTGCCGAGAAGTAAATATTCTTGTCCTGAACAAAACGAGTAAGTAACTGCTCACAATAGTATTTCATTGTCGTTTAAGACGTGGAAGTTTGATAATCAGCTGGTCAAAAAATTTGAGTTTTCCAATACATTCGTATTTTCTGTCTTCCAGTGCAAACCCATGTTTTTATTCACAAATTCTGTACAATAACAAAGGATTTTTCAGAAAACGAGAGAAATTTATTTACCCACAAAATTTGTTAAAACGAGATTTCCTCAGAACCACGATTCCTCAGCATTGTTTTGACTTTTCAAGGATGAAAAAAATGTTCTCCAAAATCAAAATTTCCACTCGCGTTTTACGTTACATACCTTCCTGAACAATTTTGGATCCGTTTCTGTGTGTCTGTCGGTCGTGAAATCTTTGCCACTGCCATAACTTCTAGAATTCTCATCAAATTCGATGACATTTTCAGGGATTGTGCGGGTTGACGTGTAGATGGTTCTTCATGGAAATCATCACCCTTCGACTGGTAGTAGCCGCTGCGCATGCGCAAACGTGAAATCATTGCCACGGCCATAACTTCAACATTTCTCGCCCGATTTCGATGAAATTTTGGGGTTTAGATGGTTCCCTTAGAAAATTATTGCATCTAGACTGATAGTGGCCACTGTGCATGTGCAAAAGTGTATTTCCTTGTTACAGCCACAACTTGTACATTTCCCATCCGATTTCGATGAATTTTTCAGGAATTATGTGAGATGGGGTGGAGATGGTCCCCTATGAAAATCATGGCCCCCGAATTGAAAGTATTTTGTGCTTATGCGCAAACGTAAAATCCTTGTAACAGCCATAACTTCTAAATTTTCCAACAACATTCAGAGATTGTGCGGGTTGACGTGTCGAGTTCCCTGTAGGGTAGTGCAAGTTACTTGGAGATTGATGTTTTGAGATTAGTTACTATGCATCGGATCATCTATACAGTGACTGTATAGATGACCCGACTGTCGGGTTATGGATACGAGTAAGCTATGTGCCACACCCACTTGGCAGACGTTTTTCACTCCGTGGCTTCTACTGATCTTTCACTCCGTGTGCATCCTCCTTGAGCGCAGTTAAAAACTATGCTCCAGTCGAGCAAACTCTATCTTAAAGGTCGTGCGAAATGTTTTTCAGACGTTGACAAATTCGTTACCGTGAATTGACACTGGAAAATCGAACTCAATTCGGATTCAGATCGGAGTAAGATCTGTTGACTTGTCTAACTGCAGCTTCCAGGCACGGCTTACATCCTACTCTGAATTCTGGATGCATACTGATGAATTGCTTTAAATCCCTGATTTTTCTTTCAGCTAGGCCATACCCTGCAGGATAATAGGGCGCAGCTTTTGATGTAGGTTCGCACGTCTCGTCTCGTCGTAGTTAGACATGTCAAGGGATTGACAAAAGATACAGGCACAAAACCAAAGTTGCTCGAAATGCGGGGAAAATTTTGATTTGGGAGGGACGCGAATTTCTTTGACCCGCTTCACAAATACAATGCATCATTATTTTTGATACTACTGAAGCAAATTAGTCCGATTTTGATGAAGTTTTCAGTTCAATTGTCATCAGACGGATTTTCCTTCAACATCAAATTCTTACGAAGCTTTTGCTCGATTGTGCTCCAATTCTGACTGCAGTTCGAAGTTGGTTCAAGAATAATAATTATTGTTGATGAAATTCTAGGCAGTACATCGTGCAGGAGCCATCGCCTCATAGACGTTCTGAAGTAATATCTCTTGTTGATCAAATGATCGTTTTGAACTGACTACGACTGGTTATTACAAGACGAAAACCGGACTGAGAGAAGCCTGGAAAGAGAGGGATGTGGTAACATTCTGAATGTGGTGGGAAAGAGTAAGAGTGCGTTCTTCCATCGTGTGAGAGCGCTCAAGGAAGACGAAACACGAAGAAACACAAAAATGTATATATAAGCTTCGCTTTTCTAACCTTATACTTCACCCTCTTTGCCGGTGCGTTGGCAAGAGGGAGATCTGCCTGTTTTATTAGCAACCGAGATGGGAAAGGGCTGCAATGTAGGCCATGCCAGCTTTTAAAATATTAATTTTAACGGTAACCTCATGGTAGTAGTATAACCCTCCCTTCACTAGGCGTTTCCTGGCTCTAGCATACTACGATATGCATATCACTCCCTTTAGCACTCTCGGGATTTTTTTCTCCCATGACCCCATTCGTTTTTTTTTCGTTCTCAAGGGACTGCTCAGATTCGGGATACATCCGTTATTGACGTGCAAGCCAGTGCTTTTCTCGTTTATCTGAACTGCATTCACTCCATACACTCAACACCAGTCAGTTTCGTCTTGCTGAAATCTTCAGCGGGTTCAAGTGGTATTACTTGAATAATATTCAAGGAATATTATGCATATTATACTCAAGTTTTATGGTTTAATCTAGTTTAAAAACTTCCTCCTGATGAACGAACAATCATGCTCTCTCATTTTGTTACAACGTATCAAGATGAATCTCACAGCTACAAACTGAAAGTCTTGATTTTATTATAAATAAAGCTCAAAAAAATGAAGAATTTGTCCGTTTTTCCTCAGAGTCTAACCCTTCCAAATCGTCTCGTATTCATTCGTGGTAAATTATGATGGTCTCAGGTGACTCTTATCCCGGGAATAACTATATTGTGGTCTAATGTTTATGAAATTGTCCATGAAAGTTGAAGTAGATCAGTTTTGAGATAGTCCCCACTTAAAATTTTATCGGATAGAGTGCAAAAGTGATTTTTCTGGGTCACCGAAAAAGTGATGATGATCGCTTACAGATATCTCCTAGTAAGTTCATTATAAGCCTTGAGAGGTTTGAGAGGATCCATCTTCCTATAATTGTTAAAGTACCAGCAAATCGTAGTTGGAATCTAGCCTATAGATGGGGAGTCTAGGTTATAAACAGACAAGCTAGAGTCGATCCCCATACAGAGAAGTTGGGGGTTTAGCCAATATTTCAAACCACCACCCCCAAGGGGACTCTGCATGATGTCTTGCACTCTACAATTTCAACCTTATAATATCCACACGTATAATATCACTCATTATTATTATCCACAATAAATAGTACCAATCCTTATGATACACATCTAGTATAGTATCGGCAATGAGGGTACCTTTCTTGTAGGTACATTGTCTTCTTCTTGTATAGGTTCTGGGGTCTATTATTCACCGTGTTTGGTCTCATGCATGTGTACTATCCACCATGTACTTACAGAGTAGTTAGCTCCCTAGTCCATATATATCCTCCTACAGGCTCCATCCTCTCATAATATCCACCTTGTATGATACCCTGTATAAATAGTATTCACCTTGTTTGGTCTCATGCATGTGTAATATCCACCTTGTACTTAGTAGTTAGCTCCCTCCTTCATGCTCCCTAGTCCGTAATATTAGTATATTACATATATATATACCATAATATACTAATATACCATAATATTATATTATAATATATGGAGCTAACTACTCTGTAAGTACACGGTGGATAGTGCGCATGCATGAGACCAAACAAGGTGAATACAATTTATACAGGGCATCATACATGGTGGATATTATGAGAGGATGGAGCCTGTAGGAGGATATATAATATATATATCCATATTATGGACTATGGATCCATAAGACTATTATCCACATAGTCCATATTATGGACTATGGAGCTAACTACTCTGTAAGTACATGGTGGATAGTACACATGCATGAGACCAAACAAGGTGAATACAATTTATACAGGGCATCATACATGGTGGATATTATGAGAGGATGGAGCCTGTAGGAGGATATATATGGACTAGGGAGCTAACTACTCTGTAAGTACAAGGTGGATAGTACACATGCATGAGACCAAACAAGGTGAATAATAGACCCCAGAACCTATACAAGAAGAAGACTATGTACCTACAAGGAAGGTACCCTCATTGCCGATACTATACTAGATGTGTATCATAAGGATTGGTACTATTTATTGTGAGTGATATTATACGTGTGGATATTATAAGGTTGAAATTATAGAGTGCAAGATATCATGCAGAGTCCCCTGGCAGAGAGCCTGGCTCCATCCTCTCATAATATCCACCTTGTATGATACCCTGTATAAATAGTATCCACCTTGTTTGGTCTCATGCATGCGTACTATCCACCGTGTACTTACGGAGTACTGCCTTCCGATGAAAAGAATGAACGTGAGGACCGACTTATTCCTAAACTGAAAACATTCGTTCAACCTCCATTCAGGCTCCATTCTCTCATAATATCCACTATGTGTGATAGTATCTACCTTGTTATGATCCCCCGTGTAAATTGTAGTACAAGTATGTAAGTAAAGTAAAGTAAAAAAGGTTGGATTTTCGTCCTACTACCATTCCTGGCGTCCCGCATGTCATCAGTTCTCTTACAAAGGAAAGATCAGAATTTGTTCTGATGATTTCCCTAATGGCTTCCCACTGCCTCATTTCCTTGGAAAACACGCCCCGGCAGCGAGATTTGAACTCACGACTCCCCTTGGTAGTCGGTTTGTGTCATGAAACCAAAGAACGCGCGCCCGAGCGACCATGGCTATATCGCATCCCCTTTATAAATATGGCTATGTCTCCACCTTAGGTAGTGATCTCCCTCCTCCAAGCAACCTCCTCTATGCCCTCTTCACTATGTTCCGCCTTCATTCACTCTAAAAGCATTGGAACGGAGATAGACAAGGATTAAGAGGATTACTGGCAATTAGTGCGGTCTTCACGTGAATCCTTTTGAATCTATAAGCAAAGAGGAAACGCATCACCGACGAGGAAAACCCTCCGAGTGTGACTGATCGAATAGGGTCGACACGTCCATAAATTAGATCTCACGCGGAGAGTTGAGAGCTTTAGTCCAGGAAACAGGCCGAGTTGGGATGAGCGTGTTTCTCCCCTGAAATTTTCATGTCCGTCTTCCTCCAAGTCGAGAGTAGGAGAGACCATCAGACTCGGGTGACAGAGCGCCGTGATAGACTCGTAATGAAAGGTGTGAAAGGCGGTAGAACGAAGCAGGACATGGGGTTGATAGGCGTGTGACGGCCAGAGCCTCAGAGAACAGAGGAGACCGCGGGAACCTCATAAACTATGTATTGAGACATTGTTTGTTGTGGTCAACCCCGCTCTTTCTACCCGTTTCTGAAGTTGCTTTCGACTCATCTTGTCAAAAGAATTATTTATCAGGGAGATATTATATTTGTCAGCTCGTTGGAGAAGATTCACATTAGAGGAGGTTTACACCAAAACACCACAATCATGTCCATTTTAGAAAATTTTCCAGGAGACGAAAAAACCTATTATCACGGGATACGAAAAAGGCTGAGATTCTGACAAGCAGGCGGTTTATGGCATTGAAGACCGTTAATTTAATGCCACAACCAGCGGGGTTTTCAGTCGTTCAACAGGGAAGAAAAATTAAAAAACGTCTGCCAAGTGGGTGTGGCACATAGCTTCCTCGTATCCATAACCCGATTGTATAGATGATCCGATGCATAGTAGTTAAACAAATCAATCTGTCAAAACAAGTTAATCTGTAACATCCCTAAGAAATTATGGACGTTACCAGGAAATTCACGTTTGCGCATGCGCAGTGACTACTATCAGTCCTAAGGTGATGATCTTCATTGGGGACCATCTACAACCTAATCCGCATAATCTCTGAAAATTTCATCGAAATCGGGTAGAAAAGGTGGAAGTTATGGCCGTTACAAGGAAATTCACGTTTGCGCATGCGCAGTGGCTACTATCAGTCCGAGGTTGATGACTTTCATAGGGGACCGTCTACACACCAACCCGCACAATCCCTGAAAATTTCATTGAAATCAGACAATAACTTCGTATAGTTATGCGCGTTACAAGGAATTCATGACAGACAGACAGACACACAGACACACGGACACACAGACACACAGACACTGAACAAAAATTGTTCAGAAAGGTCTAAAACATAAAACGCGAGTGAAAATTTTGATTTTGGAGAACTTTTTTTTTCGTCCTTGAAAAGTGAAAACAAAGCTTCCGCTACCTTGGTTGACTCGGAAGCAAAATTGAATTGGACATGTTAAGTATTGGTGCAAGCACTGGGACATGTTACATTTTGGTTCAAACAACTTTTTCATCCATTGCTCACAACCAGGGTTCTTCCTTTTTTTTAAGTATGTTAACTTTATTGTACTTAAGTACATTACAGTTGTGAGTCTTCCTAAGTTACAGAGTTCTTCCTAAAATATAGATCTGAAGTGCGCATTATTGTTGCACTTGATGAAAACAATAAAAATAGTGTATTTGGGCTCATCTCCATAATCAATGTCTATGGAACAGCAATGATAGAGATATCAGGAAAAACTTCTTTCCTTGGAAATTAAATTGAATATTTGAAATAAAAGCAATAATTCGGCAAAACTCTCAGAGGGGTGTAATTAGGCTTTGCCTTTACAATGTAGACTGACGCTCTCCCGGTACCGGCTTCCTAGCTAGCGCCCTCTAGACGGGCGTCCTGCTTACTAATAGGGGCTACGACGGAATAGGGTTTTTCCCGACATCTTTATTTGAAATTTAGCAACAATGACTGGTGAAAAAATTAGATATTTAATAACAAAAGACAAAACATGGAATGATCTTTCCTCTTCCATAATTTGACTCAGTACGGTTCAGTTTTCTGATGAAATCCACAACAGCTGGTTTCTTGCGGTCCCTGAAAACTGGACTTGTGTGCCCCCCCCTCCCCTTCCCTTTCAGAAGGAAGTGATCCACTTTGAATGCTTTTTCCAACTCACAAAAGACGGCTATTATAGCTATAATAATCACGGCTATAATAGAAGACGGCTATTATAATCGGGTATAATACCCGATCCCCGGCGCAAAACAAAAAACTTTCTTGCAAACTGGGACCATTTTTTTAATTTTCCAAACTCCAAGTCATAAAATATTGCGAAATATCTTTCCATGTAATCATGTTGCAACTGACGTCTAGGTGTTGTGGTTGCATGTTTTTGGCCAGATGTCATCTCGAACAGTCAGCTTCTCGAGAGAACTGACCAAAAGTCTATCTCATCAGAGCAAAGAGTTCAAAAACTGGATTCAAACATTTGAAGTTAAAAGTAAACACCAGGCCCGAGACCCATGAAATTTCAATTTTTGTCCATTTCAACCCTGATTTTTGTCTTCAACATATTTTTCTTATGACGAAGGATAATTAAGAAATGGTTTATCCCTACAAAAAGAAGGAAGGCGAAGTTCACAAGAGCAAAAATCGACGTTTTTGTTCAATGAGATGGAAGGCTGAGATTTTTGCCAGTTTATCCTTTAGGTATATGGAATTTTAACCTCGGAATCGGAATTTTACTTGCTCACAAGTTAGGGTGCTCCAAGGTTGAAATTTGGTTCCGAGTGTGTCTACCAATTTGTATGTGGTTATGTAGTTTAATGCTTATCCCGTTCTACCTCTGCTAGGATAAGTCAAATTACGCTTCGATTCAAATTAACTTCTATTTTGATAGTGTTGGTGTTTGTCGATTCAGAAAACTATCATACAATTTGTCAGTCAATTTACTAAATTTTTTGTATACCAACTAGACGTCCATGTTCGTGTGAGGAAGCTGTAATGCCTACTCAACCCGATAGACGTGGTTAACCTTTTACCAAGTTCGTATCCACTAAAAAACGCTGCACATTATTACAAAATGGTTTATTATTTTTGTAATAAAAGCCACCAACCATCCAACATGAAGAAAAACATCGATCGCACTTCGGTCAGCTTTAATTTAAACGGAGATTAGGCCTCTTTTGCGATTCACACTCGTGTTTCTGATTTATCGTACGTAAAACCCTTAAATTATCGTAGGGAGCGAACGGTTTATCCTACAGGGCTCCGCGTGGTCTCAAAAAATTCTATTGAATCTAAAATTGAAGGAAAAACAATACCTTTATATCACAATTTTTTGAGTTAGGGCGCTTTCAAAATTTCAAACTTCATTTTTGAACCCTTAGAAGTGACCTACATCAACCAAAATCTTCGAGGAACAACTAGACCCCAAATGGAGCCTACATACCAAATTTCATCAAAATCGGTCAATTCTAAGTGGCAAAAGTGCCGCGTACGGCGCACAGTGGGGCCAAATGGCAAAAAAGCGGAAAAAAGTCATTATCTTTTGAACGAATTACTGTATCGTCTTGGGAATGGTTTCATTCGATTCCGAATACGTTTATACATTAGAAAAATATGTTTTCTGACGTTTAAATTTATTATTTTAGTACTAAATCTTGAATTTTGAAAAAAATAATGTTACTCAAAGTGGAAAAGCGTGTGAAAAAAACAGAAAAGCGGTTTTACAGGCGATGGGTGTGTGTTATTTTGTTTTTGCTTCCTCACTACTGAAGGTAGGGAAGCTTTGTATTCGTGAAAGAAGTGAGAAAAAATGTCCTCCAAAATCAAAATTTCCACTTGCTTTTTGCGTTTTAGAGCTTCCCGAACAATTTTGGTTCCGTGTCTGTCTGTCTGTCGGTCTGTCGGTCTGTCTGTGGTCAATCCTTGTCCCGGGCAAAACTATACTAACCTGCGGTCCGATTTTGATTAAATTTTCAGGGATTGTGCGGGTTAGGTCCTAGACGGTCCCGTATCAATTTCAGCACCTTCGGACCAATAGGAGCGCGTGCGCATGCGCAAACGTGAATTTCCTGGAACCTCGGTTTCTCGGTTCCTAATGAACCGATTTTGCTCAAATTTGGAGGTTAGTTAGGGACTAACTCCTAAGAGACACCCTATAAGTTTCAATCAAATTGGTCAAGCAATAGCCGCTGCGCATGCGCGAACTTTAAATTTATTGTTACAACCAAAACTCCGCAACTATTCAACCAATTTCGATGAAATTTTCAGGGATTGTGTGGGTTAGGTCCTAGACGGTGGACCGCTAAATATTATAGTTTTAGTATTGAATGATAATTTTAGTATTGAATGATAATAATCATTATCTTCATGACTTCGTAGTTTTATTTTATACCTACACTCTTTCGTTCTTTTATTTCAGTGGTTTATATACCACAACTATTTACAACACTATTATAAACATTAATATCTGCAACCCTATCCCGCATATTATCGCCAATATTTTGGTATTCAATAACTCTTTGAATCATAATTTTTTCGCCAACTGATTCTATACGTCCATGTTACAATGAGTGAGGAAGCTATACTGCCCACCCAACTTGGCAGACGTTTTCTTCGTTTTAGAGGTTATAGGATACGATAAAGATGATTGAATTGAGGTTTCTTTATATATGTATGTAAATATATATATGTAAATATATATGTGTAAGTATATATTTATATACCAGGTATTTATATATCTATTTATATATCTATCTTTATATATCTTATTTATATATGCAGGTATTTAATTTTGACAAAATTTGGAGTGATAAAATTTGGAGTGAAAATTGGATAGTAAGCGATCGAATATTGGAACGAACCCAAATTAAACATTTGCTAAATCCGAATAAGAGATTTTCAACGATGACATGTTCTCGGTATGTAACGACAGTACGAACTGACCACACTACTGCGAATGACAATCCGAAGAACCTGGTTTGTTCAAACAGAACCTTGTTGACTCTTAGCAGAAATATTTTACGAAAACGTCGCTATTTACATCATTCTGTTTTCCAATAAAAAATAAAACAAAAAATCTCTGCAAAATGGGTGTGGCACATAGCTTCCCAGTATCCATAACCCGATTGTATAGATGATCCGACCAATGTAGCCTTAACTTGACTCCGTTACTCTGTGATTGTAGCTAACAGCCCACATAGGGGACATTCTACATGTCAACATTCACAATCCCTGGAAATTTTATCGATTTCGAGAGGAAAATGTAGAAGTTACAGCCTTTAGAAGGGTTTTACTCTGAAGCTGCGGTGACGGCAGAGACGGCGTTCTTGGAGTACCTTTAATCACATTTTAACCCACTACATCTAAATTCGGTGAAATACGACTGTGAAATTTTTACAGCTTCTTGATATTGGTCAGATTTTCAAGAAAAAAAATGAGCCAAACCGAAGGAAAACGAAGCTCGATTTTTCCACTCCTCTAAAGTTGTATTTCGCTATAAAAACCCAAATCTAGAGCTAATGTTCAAGCTAAAATGTTATGAAAAAATTATTAGTATTTTTTGGAGATACTACATGTATATATCCAACATTACCTAATTTTATTTTAATTTTTTGAAACACATACAACGTGTTAGGAAATTTTCAAATTCCACTCTCAAAGTGCTTAAAATCTCGAAATATCAGGTTTGAGCCCCCATTTAGCAGTGAAAACAATTTTTAAACATTTGAAGGTCCTTCACACCCTGATTCTACAGGTAATAGACTTTGAGAAAACCACATTACATTTCTTTTTTAGTCACTTTGCAAATATGGAGTTTTTTCCACTCCGGCCCCACTGTGCGGCGTACGGCGGACGGACGGCCAAATTTTTATTCGATTTTTGGATTCTACGTACCTTGAAACGTAAACCATCAAATTTTGAGGGGGTGTTAAAAAAAAAAATTTCTTGGTCGATTCCAAAGGTTCATTATTGAAAATAATAAACCAAAATAGCTGTTGCGTCAGAGTCTTCAATCCTTCAAGAAAGTCCCCACCTTCTGCAAATATCAATTTTACATATTTGAGGTTATGGATTCGTCGAAGATTTGTGTGTGTATCGTGCATCGTTGAACTCCAAGATTAAACGAGGCTGGGGCAATATAGAATCATAAAAGGATATGTTCGTTTCGGAAATTGGATTGGATTTTGAAGGCAACGAGGTACAGAGAAGGAAGGATGACGATCATCCTTTGTCTCTGGCTCAGGAGACTCAATTATTATGAGATTACTTCTGAATACAAATTGCTCTATTAAACCTCGATAACTGGAGAGAACGGATTGATTGGTGGAGCAAGTATGGTGTAGCAGAAATTCACATAAGCGTCAGAATCAATTACATGACCTGCATATTATAGGCTTGCTTCTGCTGTTTTTATAGTTGTGATATTTTGGTATTTTGGTTTATTATTCTCAACAATAAACATTTGGAATCGACCAAGGAAAACAAATGTCAAAACCTCTCAAAATTTTGCTTCCGAGTCTACCAAGGTAGCGGAAGCTTTGTTTTCACTTTTCAAGGTTGAAAAACAAGTTCTCCAAAATCAAAATTTCACTCGCTTTTTACGTTTCGGACCTTCCTGAACAATTTTGGTTTCGTGACTGTCTGTGTGTTTGTCATGAAATAATTGCCACAGCCATAACTTCTACAATTCTCATCCGATTTCGATGAAATGTTCAAGGATTGTGCAGATTGACATTTAGGTCCTCTACGAAAATCATTACCCCCGGACTGAAGTAGCCCACTGCGCATGCGCAAACGTGTATTTCCTTGGTACAGCCATATCTTCTACATTTCCCATCTAATTTCGATGAAAGTTTCAGGAATTATGCGAGTTGTGGTGGAGATGATCCCCTATGAAAATCACGGCCCACCAATTGAAACTATTTTGTGCGCATGTGCAAACGTGAAATCCTTGAAACAGCCATAACTTCTACATTTTTCAACAATATACAGAGATTGTGAGGGTTGACATGTAGAGTACACTATGAGGGAAGGTACTTAGAGGTTGATGTTTTGAGATTAACTTCTATGCATCAGATCATCTATATAATCGGGATATGGATAAGAGGAAGCTACGTGCCACACCTGCTTGGTAGACGTTTTTGGTTTACGTTTCAAGGTACGTAGAATCCAAAAATCGTCCGTCCTCCAACCACCATCCGCCGTATTAAAATAGATTGGTAGGTAGGTACGCATTCAAGTCGCAGCTTTGCCCATCTGCTGACACAAACATACGCAAGCATATATTCTAACTCTATACCTACTTCTATTCTACTTATATTCTTATTCTACTTCAATGCCACCTTCCAACCAATTTAAATACGTTGCGATTCTTGTTTTTTCCTCAGTATTTGAACATCATCGGTTTTTACCAATTTTGTGTAGAAATGTCAGGACAAGAAACAGACTGCAAAATGCAATTAAAAATATGATTTGGGAGTATCCAAACATGTGTTGACCGACTGCACTTATACATCACTTCCTTTGTTTGAGTCTTCCCGAAAATTTCGTAACCAAATCGTATCGAATGACTTCTTCTATATTTGTATTTCTATTTCGTGAAATATGAACTTTTACGTTTTGACCGAGGGAAAGTCCTACCGTGTTTGTTTTAAAACTTAATTTCGAAGTTGAGTTTCACTTTATCCTCCCAAGTCGGAGCGGAAGAACGAAAACTTCCTCTGGTAACGTCTGGAGGCCTCTTGACTTTCATAAGAAAACCAGACCACGTCATTAAGAAGGACGTTAAGAAAATTAGTATATTTGAGAGGGATATTCCGTAAAATTATATCAAAGCTTGAAGAGCGTACGAGTCTTGTAGGGTTACTCGAAATTCTTCAGTGTGGGAAACCTCTTATTGTCAACAAGGGACTCGCAAGGGTGAAGTTCTTAATAATCTCGTGTGTTGGAGCTTCAGTGAATCAGGATTATGTCAGGCGTTGCAACGAGGCGAAGCGTTTTGCCAACATCCTTCTGCCACCCTTCCAGCGAAGACCGTGATAAGTCGGTTTGTTTATAAGTAAGCCCGAGGCGCCCTTCGCCTCTCCATTCTAATGATATTCCGAAAGAGTTATACCTCACTCGGTTATTACGTCCCTTCCAGCGCCACTATAACGGTACTTGTGGACCCCTAAATTTATCTTTTTAAATTAAGAGAAACGACGATATGCATCCGGTTTGAGAAACGGTAACGATCGGAGCAATTCAACGTTGTTTTCGGGACGTGTTTTGCACCGTCGATGAGCCATGTAATGTCCACCGTGAAGCTCTTTCTTATGCGTATAAAGCGTTCGCTAGGCGTACAAAAATCGAATAAAACGCTGCAAATTATTACACAAAGGTTTATTATTTTTCTATATAGATCACTCGTCTGCAAAGAACTCGGCTTTGCCATTGTTACCACCAACTAACTTGAAAAAAATCCCTGTGTTGTTGCCTGTAAAGTCGGTATACGGGCGAAAGTTTTACGTGACAACGACTTTGAGTGGTAAAATAATTTTAATGTTAATATTCATTCGTATAGTAGGAAGAAGGATAAAATAAAATTCTTTGTCAAGTTGCACAGAGTAGGTATTTCCCGTAGGTAGTAGGTATTTCCCATGGGTGGGGGGGGGGAGTGAGTGCCAGGGAAGGGGGGCGGGGCGCTCCCGCTTTTGTGAGCGCCGGGGAAGGGGAGGGGCCGCCCGCCTTTAGGGAGCGCCGAGCTGCACCCCCTCCGTGAGCGGAGCGTAACGCAGTTTCTTGAAGTGTCTCCCGGTAAACCAATTTATAAGACGTTATCACTTCAAAAACATCGATCGTATTTCGGTCAGCTAACATTTGAACGGGGATTAGGCCTCTTTTGCGATTCACACTCGTGTTTCTGATTCACCGTAAGTACAACCCTTAAATTCTCGTAGGGAGCGAACGGTTTGTCCTACAGGGCTCCGCGTGGTCTCAAAAAATGCTAAAAATTCTATACTATCTTAAATTGAAGGAAAAACAATTCCTTTATATCAAAATTTTTTGAGTTAGGGCGTTTTCAAAATTTCAAAATTCATTTTTCAAGCCTTAGAAGTGACCTACATCAACCAAAATCTTCGGGGCACAACTAGACCCCAAATGAAGCCAACATACCAAATTTCATCAAAATTGATCAATGCTAAGTGGGGAAAGTGCCGCGTACGGCGGACGGACGGCTGAATTTTTATTCGATTTTTGGATTCTACATACCTTGAAACGTGAACCATAAAAATTTTGAGGGGGTGTTCATTATTTAAAATTGTGTTGCAAAAATTGTTGATGATTTCCACTAATAACCAAGTCGTTGCTACGATCAATATTGGTTGGAAAGCATATTTTTGCATAAATGATAAGCTGCCAAAACCGCTGTAATGGTGGAAGAAACTGAGATATACCTACCCCTGAGTTAGAAGAATTGTAAAAAACATTCGCGGGAAGAGTTTGTTACACGTCAACAAACAATAATTATTGAGAAAGCATATTATTATAGGTAGGTAGCGAAGGTAGACATAAAATCTCCCAATGTGTTGCAGACTCGTATGCAAGCATTTAGATGATTTTCATTTCCCATTTTCAGCATACTTTTCACTTTTGCTTCAATTGAATGACGGTTTACCCTACCCCGTTATTGGCACATCGAAATTTCTTCACTTCCAAGTTGAAACGTACCGAACGCTGAAATGCAAATCACATTGTAATTCCACACCAAGCACTCGGAAAACTATGCATGCAAAGCTCACCTGTGCGGAAACTTGTCCAGCTTTCAGCCTGAGGAGATCTGTATGCGACCACGCGCTCAGAGACCAAGGAGGGATTTGTTTCAAGTTGTCGGAGAATCGCAGTTCGCTGAGCCGGTTATGGACGAACTTGCGGATGTTCCACGGAAGATCGTTATGTCTGAAATGATAAAAAAAAAAATGTACAAGTTACTGACAATTACTTTTTTAAATGCTCCAGGTGGGTGTGGTACATAGTTTCCTCGTATTCATCACACGTTTGTTTACTGATCCGATCCAGGGAGGATTTTTAAAACGTAAAACACAAGTAAGTCGGATAGAAACGTACATAATATGTATGTACATTGTATACATAGTACATTATACGAGTAAATTCATTCCCACCAGGAGTTGACGTTTAAGTCACTGTAGTGTCTACCAATCCGATCTCAATAAGCATGGAGAGGTAAATTTCTTCCTAACCCAGTTTCTCTCAGGGCACGGAATTTTCTACGCCTACCTACATAAGATGGGAAAGGTGAGGTCCCCAAAATGAACCAACTGCGAGGAGAAGAAGGACGATGACTATAGAATTACACAAACTCTCTTGACATTCATTTATTGACAGCGATGCCAACGATATATCGATATATAAAATGTATCGATAGATTACATTATATCGATATATTTACATCGATATAGAGAACCGATATTATCGGTAAAATATTGATGTATTAACGGATAATATCGCGACTTGTTTTCAACGAGTAAAAATTAATATTAAAATGAATGGATGAGGAGGGACGCCTGTACCTGTGTAAAACATTAAAAGATTTTATTCCAAATTTAGTGGGTAGGTTGACTTCAGCTCAAATATGATGTGTACGCTAATGATCAGAGACCTTCAAATGCCACATTGCCACGGCGCCACACTAAAATGCCACATTCGGCCCATTTTTCGGTAAAATGACATATTTCGTTGATTTCTTTGAAAATGCCACATTATGTGCCAAATTTCGCCTTATTTTACTAATACTCATTTTTACAAACGCCCGAGAACGCCGAGAAAAATATGACGAATGGATGTTTGCTAAAACCAGGTAAGATTAACTTATCATCACAGGTCAACGTGGGTCTTCGGCTGTTGTTAGGGTCTCATGTCCGTTCCTACTCAGGAACCATTGGATTAAGGATTAACGCCAAGGTTCAGGCCGTTCTGGACAGGAATTGCGGCTGGGAAGAAATGAAAAGTATAGCCGCGAATCTCGAAGGGAAGGAATCTTCTCTCAGGGAAGAGTGGGACGCTGAAGACGTCCTTGCAATGAAGTACGCGCCCGCGACTTCTGCCGATGTAGAGAGATAATTCACTAAATTGAAATATATCCTGAGCGACCGTCGTCTCAATTTATCCATGGATAACATAGCCGACCACTTTTGGTTTATAATTGAATTTAACATGTTGGAAATACATGTAAATAGTTGATATACATAATACAGTAGTTTATATGCTTTCATGATTTAATGGTTTAATATCCCTTTAATGGTGGGGAGGGGGTGGAAAGTTGAAAAAAATACCACATCAGCTGAAATAAATGCCACATTGCCACATTTTATAGTGCCACATTTTATAAAAATAAGTGACACATTTTGAAGGTCTCTGCTAATGATTTATACTTACAGCGTAACTCAGGGCTCAATTATTTGACTTGAGCCAAAAATAATGGTTCCGTCTATATTAAAACTACCTACTATTCAAAGAAAGCAGGTTTTCACAACAATTATTTTCAATTTTGAAATACCATGCCTACAGTATACCCCAGCCAATTTATAAATCGAACATTGCAATGGCGAGGGTATTTAGGATATTATACATGTGTTTAGCACCCCTGAGGGTAGTTTTTCCCAATATTTGCAAACCCGAAAACCCTGTGTTACTGACATAGTGCTGTAAAACCATAAATTCTGGAACTTTTCAGTTTTCAAACTATGAATTTCGATAATTCATATCCAGTAAAACTTTTTAAGTAGGTTAAATACTAACTTCAAACGGATTTTCCTAGTAGATCTTCCGAAATTTCGAGTACCTCTATCGATATATTTCTTTTAAAATGATGTTAGTTTCAATGAACGTTTCAATGAACGTTTCAATTCACCTAGCTACTTACTTCGACAAGTTTTTCTAACTACATCATCCGGTATGTCGATAAATGTCTACCTAAATGATGTTTGTATTGTTTTAAAACGATTAAATTCACCTACCTACTTCAACACCTTTTTCCAAGTAAATCTTCCGAAATATCGATACATTTTCTCCGATATATCGAAGGTATCGATATATTATTGACGATATATCATTTGATCAGTATATCGATATATTTCATTCGATATGCCATCCCTATTGTCATTATTAGTTTTTGTTGATGCGTTACAGTTTACATTGTCTACGTGTCAATTTAATTCAATTCATTGAATTATTAATTGAATTAAATTAAATTGACACGTAGACAATGTAAAATGTTACGTAGTAACGCATCAACAAAAACTAATAGTGTTCAGATGACATTGTAGTATCTGTACAATGACGCATTCCATACAATCTTTGAATGCACACGATGGACACGGGAGGGGTACTGCCTAAGGGAGGAGTTGCATCTCGCAGCAGAGGACGCAACCCCAGAGGCGATCGAAGGAAAGGTGCTGGAAAGCGAAAAAAACTGGACCACTGTGGCAGATTATGTGGAAAAAATAATGAACAAAAAAATCCTTCAAGAACGGGAGAGGTAGCGAAGGGGAACCATAGACCGGCCTCCTAGCAGAGAACTAAGAAGACTCCCAAGACTCAGCCTGATGTAACGTGTTGAACAGTTCCGGGCTGAGATCCAACGTGGGAAAGGGAGGTGAGGTTTTAGTGGGTTTGATTCCCCCATATAACCCGTGCGAGCGGTTCCCTCGGGTATCTTACGAGATCCAATTTCCACCCCTAGCTCTTAAAGATTTCATCACCCCCTACGAAAAGAAAAAAAATCCGATCTCAATGGAATTCCTAGGGCACTAGATGGAAACTGTCGACTCAATAAGGAATGAAAACTTTTGAATTGATAGGAGACCACTCATAGTCAGAGCTCTGTAGGACTTGAGAGGGTCTTAATCGGTCGCCATTAATTCCTCGTTCCGGGTCAGTATTTCTCCAAATTGAAGGGACTCAAACTTTAAAAGTTGTACCTAAATTTGAAACGTTCAAGGGTTTTCGAAATTCATTAGTTATTTAGTCATTCGAATTCATTGGGAAAAGCCAACCTTAATAAACGATTTTTCTCATATTTCTCTGGCAGTCATTGTTCGATTCTGATGATTCGGGCGGCAATCTTTTAGTTTTTTAATTCCCTGCGCCCATGCACAAACGAACTTCGAAAATCCTCGGACATATCAAATTTAGCTACAACTTTTAAAGTTGTAGACGAATGACGGCCGACTGAGACTTCCTTAAGGGTTGGACTTATGATAAATCAGTATCACGAATGTGAATCGCGAAAGAGGCCTAATATCTGTTCAAATTTTAACTGACCAAAGTGCGATCGTTGTTCGTTTCTACGACCAGTAATCAAATTTCCTAATCACGGTACATCAACTCTTTATTTCTCAAATTGAGTGTGAAGCTGTGTTCTTTGAAGACGAGTACACAGAAAAAACGTATACCAAGTGGGTGTGGCACATAGCTTCCTCGTATCCATAACCCAATTATATAGATGATCCGATGCATAGTAGTTAATCTCAAAACACCAATCTCTAAGTACCTTCCACTACCCTCATAGGGGACCATCTACACGCTAATCTGGACAATCCTAGAAAATTTCATCAAATTTGGATGAAAAATGTAAGTGTTAGGTATGGCTGTTACAAGGAATTCACTTTCGCCAATGCGCAGTGGCTACTATCAGTCCGGGGGTAGTGATTTTCATAGGGGACCATCTAAATACTGATCTGTAACATCCCTTAAAATGTCATCAAAATCGGATGGAAAATGTGGAGGTTATGGCTGTTATAAGGAATTCACGTTTGTGCATGCGCAGTCGCTTCTATTAGTCCGGTGATGATGATTTTCATAGGGGACCGTCTACACACCAACCCGCACAATCTCTGAGATTATCATAGAAATCGGACAATAACTTCGTATAGTTATGCCCGTTACAAGGAATTCATGACAGACACACAGACAGACAGACAGACACGGAACCAAAATTGTTCAAAAAGGTCTAAAACGTAAAACGCAAGTGAATATTTTGATTATGGAGAAATTTTTTTTTCATCCTTGAAAAGTGAAAACAAAGCTTCCGCTACCTTTGTAGACTCGGAAGCAATAAACCTTTGTTTAATAATTTGCAGCGTTTTATTCCGTGCCTGTCTATCTCTCTGTCGGCCATTCTTTGTTTCAGTCCTCAAATCTTTTTCACGTCCAAAACTGCACAAAGTTCCAGGCCGATTTTTGATTGAATTTGACCAATCTAGATGGATTCTATAAATTTCATGACTCAGACATTTTGTCACATTTTCTGTTGTAACATGTTCAATTGTTTACGTACGATTGTGAGTAAATCTGGGCCGTAGTTACCAGAGTTGGGAAGGTCTTTTATTTCACTACCTCCGGAATCCTTCAGTGCCAAACACGGAGCTCGCCTGTTCAAAGGTCTTTCACTACTTCGCGTCGTCCACGTAATGTGCAGATGTAGCGCGAGGGCACTTAAACGGCTTATCTAGCTTCACGACAATCGCGCCTCTCCTCAGCACCCACTAACCTCTGATATCCAACCCTCGTTATATTACCTTGTGAAGTCTCTCCAAGTTGAGGCCAACTGAAACGAAACCCTTATCTGCTTTCACTGACAGCCACGAGAGCCGAGGTCAAGAAGTTCTTATAACCTAGATTTACGTATTTATTCAGTCTGTTGAAAGTACACGAGCAAGGAGTAGATACCTAGTACATTGAAGCGATCAATAAGATAATATTCTATTGTCCAATAACTGGAGCCTAAAATTATTATATTTTACCCTAAAAATTTCATGTTTAGGCGTTATGCAGGTTTCTGAATCTAATAGTGCCTTTTATGTAGCAATTTATTCCGAATGCATATTTTGGATGCTGGCACACTGTAGTTGATGGACTTCTCCCATAATATGTGTTAGTTACAACGTGTGTAAATTTGAAACTTTTCGTAGTTCTTATAGTGAAGGCCACCATTTAAAAGTTGGATATGATTGTCATGGACTGCATTGAAATGATTTCTCATTTTCCGATAACTCTTATCCAGGGACCTCTCAACTGCAAATAGAGGGACGTTAATTTATCCAGCTCTCATTACTATTTACTACTAATAGAGAAACGATACATTCCTGTGGTTTCTGTGAGACGATGGGCGGGACGATACATGATTTTTGGAAAAACTTCAGAAATCGTTTCTGAATTCATTTCCCTTGAAAATTCCCTAATAAGGCTGTAAGCTAAGGCTGCATTGCACAGGCTATGTTCTGAAGATGTTAGGAGTCCATATTCATGTTCTACTCGTCTCCACGAACTCATAGAGTATCCACACGGCTATTGTTGGTTTTTTCGATTTTCAGCATACCTACCTACCATGCCAACATACTGTATGCACTGGGTATGCTTTGAAGATCTTAGGAGTCCATATTCATGTTCTACTCGTCTCCACGAACTCATAGAGTACCCACACGGCTATTGTTGGTTTTTTTTCGATTTTCAGCATACCTACCTACCATGCCAACAAAGTTGGTATGTCATACTGCATGCACTTGGTATGCTTTGAAGATCTTAGGAGTCCATATTCATGTTCTCTACTTGTCTCCTCGAACTCATAGAGTACCCACGGCTACTTCATTTCAGGGTACAACAAACATACGCACGTTTTCATCGTATAAATAAATATCTATACTTTTGATTTTTAGACAATTTTCATTTCTAGAAAACGTATCAGTACCAGAGACTTTGTGCTGAATCCGAATATATCATATATTACTATGGTTATGATGGTAATAACCTCAGAAAACGGGAAAACCCCGTTTTTTGGGTATATTTTTGAATTTTGAACTTCTTAGGGTATTCCAAAATTTCTGGCTAACGAACTCATCTTTTTGTTTGTTGTGACGAACATTTTGGCGAAAACTAACAAATGTTTGCTAAACAATTACTCCAGTTATCGTCCGGAGTGACACACATATACATATGATATACTCGTACATATACATTTGGTTTTTGGAAAAACTTCAGGGATCGTTTCAGATTGTTCCAAAACGGATTTTAGTGAAGAAAAATTTCGAAAAAGTCCATTCTAAACATTTTAAGGCTATTGCAACAGCTTCATTTTTCTTGAAAATTCGCTTTAAAAAAAATTTTTAAGGTAAATTCAACATTGTGTGTTATGGTGGATTTTGTCTCTAGAGTGGATGATTTATGTAGGAACTCAAAGTTTTTTTTCTCAACCTCTTTTCCAGTTCTCTCAAATAATAAATCCGTTATCTTCCGTAGTTCCTTCGAAGACAGCCAGTAGAAGAAGGACGCTCCTGCATAAATCAAGAACACTAAAGGGGAGGACCGAGAAATGTTAGACATCAGGGAAGTTTGTCATTCAAAATTTATTGGTTTTTAATAGTTTTATCTAGCGTCGCGAGGGGGTTTAATTGAAAGAGTCGTTACTCAAGAGCTCGCTGGAATGATGACGTGAATAAGTGAGGATTCTTATCCTTGCTCGTAGTAAATATGCGCTCGTAAATCTGAGACGATAGCGTTGGAGGAAACGATGTTTCGATCCAGTAACGCGATATTTTGTTATTTTACTATTTCATATTACGAGGCCCGTGGAAGTGAGCTGAGGCAATATCGAGAGTAAACTCGACTTTCAGGAATGTTATTTTGTTTGGATGAAACAAGATTTTCTGAGACAGCGTATGGTTGATTATGCTTGTATTATTTTAAATGTGAGCATATTGAGGTTTAGTCAGTTCAAGCCGTGAACAATTTACAATGGTTTTGCATGGCAATATTATGTCGTTTCAGAAAAATGTTTGAGGTGGAAAAGTATTTATCTCCTGCAGTATGACTATATCAGTGAACTTCTTGACATGGACTCGGATGATATGTGTATTGCTTCCTCACTACCGAAGGTAGGGAAGCTTTGTATTCGTGAAAGAAGTGAAAAAAAATTTCCTCCAAAATCAAAATTTCCACTTGCTTTTTGCGTTTTAGAGCTTCCCGAACAATTTTGGTTCCGTGTCTGTCTGTCTGTCGGTCTGTCGGTCTGTCTGTGGTCAATCCTTGTCCCGGGCAAAACTATACTAACCTGTGGTCCGATTTTGATGAAATTTTCAGGGATTGTGCGGGTTAGGTCCTAGACGGTCCCCTATCAATTTCAGCACCTTCGGACCAATAGGAGCGAGTGCGCATGCGCAAACGTGAATTTCCTGGAACCTCGGTTTCTCGGTTTCTAATGAACCGATTTTGCTCAAATTTGGAGGTTAGTTAGGGACTAACTTCTAAGAGACACCCTATAAGTTTCAATCAAATTGGTCAAGCAATAGCCGCTGCGCATGCGCGAACTATAAATTTATTGTTACAACCAAAACTCCGCAACTATTCAACCAATTTCGATGAAATTTTCAGGGATTGTGTGGGTTAGGTCCCAGACGGTGGACCGCTAAATAAAATAATAAAATTCTACGTTTAATTTTAAACAAAACTCAAATTATGAGTATATAACAAATTAATACCCATAATTCTAATACGTACACCTATTATAGTTTTAGTATTGAATAATAATAATCATTATCGTCATAACTTCGTAGTTTTATTTTATACCTACAATCTTTCGTTCTTTTATTTCAGTGGTTTATACACCACAACTATTTACAGCACTATTATAAACATTAATACCTGCAACCCTATCCAGCATATTATCGCCAATATTTTGGTATTCAATAACTCTTTGAATCATAATTTTTTCGCCAATTGATTCTATACGTCCATGTTACAATGAGTGAGGAAGCTATACTGCCCACCCAACTTGGCAGACGTTTTTTTTAGACCACGCGGAGCCCTGTAGGACAAACCGTTCGCTCCCTACGAGAATTTAAAGGTTGGACGTACGACAAATCAGAAACACGAGTGTGAATCGCAAAAGAGGCCTAATCTCCGTTCAAATGTTAGCTGACCGAAATGCGATCGATGTCTTTCTTCATGTTGGATGGTTGGTGGCTTTGCAGACGAGTGATCTATATAACAAAAAAAACCATTGTGTAATAATTTGCACCGTTTTTGGTTTATTATTTCTAATAATAAGCCTATGTGATCGTATCGCAAAAAATTTTTATAACCCCCCCTCAAACTTTGTCACTTTACGTTTCAAGGTGCGTAGAATCCAAATTTGCAATGTCCGTCCGCCGTCCGTGGCACTTTTCTTAGCAACACTGGACCGATTTGGTTCAAATTTGGTATATGGGCTCCATTTGGGGTCTAGTTGTGCCGCGAAGCTTTTGGTTGATGTCAGTCACTTCTAAGGGGTGAAAATTAAGGGTTGAAATTTTCAAGAGTGCCCTAGCTCGAAAACTCTCGAAATTAAGGTATCGTTTTTTCACCAATTTTAGATAGTATTGAATTTAAAAAAATTTTTGAGACCACCCGGAGCTCTGTAGGACAAACCGTTCGGTCCCTACGAGTACTTGAAGGTTTTCCTTCGATAAAACAGAATCATGAGTGTGAATCGCAAAAGAGGTCTAATCTCCATTCAAATTTTATCGGACTAAAATGCGATCGCTGTTCATTTCTTCGATTTGTATACAGTTTTGCCTTCTGCGTAACCAGTAATCAAATTTCCATATGAAGCTTTCTATTTTTCCAATCGAGAGTGAAGCGTTTAGTTCTTTCTAATAAACTTGATTGTGAAGGTGTGAAGCCAGTATGGTGTGGTAGGTAGTACCTAGCTGGTATTTTAAAAAAAGTTGGTTGGTAAAAAAAATGTTGGTGGGTAAAAAACGCTGCAAATCATTGCTCAAAAGCTTCTTCATTCTTCAGATCACTGATCAGCTGAGTGAGCTCCGAAGCCATTTTCAATCCTATTGAATGAAAGTGCTCTTCCAGGCGTCTCCAGCATTCGAGGAATCTTCTTCACTCCTCAGATCACTGATCAGCTAAGTGAGCTCTGAAGCCATTTTCAATCCTATTGAATGGAAGTGCTCTTCCAGGCGTCTTCAGCATTCGAGGAGATCTTCTTCACTCTTCAGATCACTGATCAGCTGAGTGAGCTCCGAAGTCATTTTCAATCCTATTGAACGCAGGAAGCTGAAATTTGAGAGGGAAGGTCAAGGGAGAATACAGATGGTGGTAGGTGCTATTGATGGAGAACCAGTGATCTATACAGAAGGGTGATCTATACAGAAAATAATAAACCTTTGAGCAATGATTTGCAGCGTTTTTAATTTGATTAGAATATTTGTAATGTGAGCTCTCGCTCTCTGGGCCCAATTCCCAGTGAAGCGGGAGCTGGGCACCACTAGCCCCCTTCGGTCAGCCTCGTAGGTGACGTCATCAGCTCAGGTGGAAGCAAGACACTCGACGCCGAACGCCACCCCGCGCGTCCCTCCCCCCTCAGCTGGGAGGGACCCAACGGTCTCTCCCCCACTCAACCAGCCGTCCCCACTACCATCTTCAGGCGGGGCGGAGGGGGGAGGACTCCACCTGAGCTCCCCGCCAACGACGATCGCCTCATACCCAGTCCAGCAGCGTTCAAAGTCAGTGACAGCGAGTACGTCCCATCCTGACGAATCTTCCTCCCGTACCCCCCCCCCCCTTAAACCGCCACGATCGCCACGACCTCGAGCTACGATCGCCACGGAATATTCAAGCCGCCACACCCATTCAAGGATACCTTCGGGCCCGACAGTGAGTGTTGAAACCTTTAGCATACATACATTGGCCAATTATTTATGCAACTGTGCTAGAGTAAGAGCAAAAGACATTAGTAAAACGACATTTAGTAAATTTGAGAACATTGAACATTTAAAGAACATTGATAATTTTGAGAACATTAGTAAATTGAAAACATTTGAACAAACCTTAACGAATACTTACCTGATTTTTGGATTGATGACCTATGCTTGGAAACTGATAAATGAGATTGAAATTTGAATGTACTTTGTTGAAAACTGGAAACCATACTGTAATTTGTAAATATCTACTTGAAAGCCTTCAGCTCCTAATCGCCACACTTGTGGGGAAGTCATTTGCCGTTCCTAATTTCTAATAAATCCACCTGCTAGTTGTACTTTGTAGTTCTTCTTCTGAGTATACCTGGTTCAGTAAAAGGTTAGAGGAGAGTGCAACGACACCCCTCAATTGGTATTAGGTCCCTTCAGGACAACCGTCAGCCCCTCTGGCAAAAGGACACACTTGTGTACCTGTTTCACTTTATTTCGTCCTTCAGGCTTTCAAGTTTTGCTGTACGACGATCGCCACGCAGTCGCCGACGTCGCCACGCTTTGTCGCCACAGGTAAATATCATTTGCTACCATTTTAAATCCTAAGTGTTTTTCGATATTTTATTTCAGCCAAATTAACTTCGAATCAAAACCCCCGAACTCGTGTGCAAACGTTTGGTGCTCGTGTTCGTTGATTTTTATCAACCAACACGACCCCCAAACGCCCATCACCGCTTGTTGGCTCCTTTTAAATTCAGCTGCCATCAAGCGTGGGGCCAAAAGGCTTACAGTAATGAAGCCAGTAGAATGAATGTGAAGCCAGTATGGTGTGGTAGGTAGTACCTAGCTGGTAGGTAAAAAAAAGTTGGTAGGTAAAAAACGGTTGGTGGGTAAAAAACGCTGCAAATCATTGCTCAAAGGCTTCTTCACTCTTCAGATCACTGATCAGCTGAGTGAGCTCCGAAGCCATTTTCAATCCTTTTGAATGGAAGTGCTCTTCCAGGCGTCTCCAGCATTCGAGGAGATCTTCTTCACTCTTCAGATCACTGATCAGCTGAGTGAGCTCCAAAGCCATTTTTACTCGTATTGAATGGAAGTGCTCTTCCAAGCGTCTCCAGCATTGGAGAAGATCTTCTTCACTCTTCAGATCACTGATCAGCTGAGTGAGCTCCAAAACCATTTTTACTCCTATTGAATGGAAGTGCTCTTCCAGGCGTCTCCAGCATTCGAGGAGATCTTCCTCACTCTTCAGATCACTGATCAGCTGAGTGAGCTCCGAAGCCATTTTCAATCCTAGTGAACGCAGGAAGCTGAAATTTGAGAGGGAAGGTCAAGGGAGAATACCGATGGTGGTAGGTGCTATTGATGGAGAACCAGTGATCTATACAGAAGGGTGATCTATAAACCTAAAATAATAAACCTTTGAGCAATGATTTGCAGCGTTTTTAATTTGATTAGAATATTTGTAATGGCGGCCACCAACCGTTTTGCAGACGAGGCATCTATATAGAAAAATAATAAACCATGGTGTAATAATTTGCATTGTTTTTTCCGACTTACGATGTTTCATTCAAATGACTGACCGACCGAAGGAGTTAAAAGGAATAAAGAAGAAGAAGAGAAGACATTTATCGTTTCTATCTTTCAATTGTGCGATATTACGGAGGGCCTATGAAAGGAAGCTATTTTAGTAATGGAAGAGAAAGAAGTGAACAGTATCCAGTAGGGACGCCTCATTTCTCCTATAGAGGAAGCTCATTCGGGAAGGAACCGAGGAGAACCGAATAATTCATGGTGGCAGTTATAAATCTGTCTAAAAGGTGGTTTTCGATATTTCTCGTTGAAACGGCCTCCAATAACCCCGTGAAATAGCGGCTGCGAAAGGAAGACGATTCCGAGATGACCACACGGGATAATGTACGATGATCAGAAAAGATACAAGAGATCCTCCATTCGCAGGTTCGGGCCGGCCCCAGGTTCCCGTGATATAACTCCCCATAAATCCGCTATCTCCCGGTGGCTCAACGGATGCCGCACTTTTTCACCCATTCTGATAAAACATCATAAATCGATGGAAATGGGAGGAAAGGGGGTGAGGATGGCTTACGACAGGGCCTTGAAAACTCGACCAACCGATAAAAAATAAATAAATATGAGCGGGAAGGCCATATTGTGGAGAGGCCTCTTTGCAAAGTCCTCCTCCTCTCTCCAACTTGTCAAAAATAAATGCCCGAGCTTCAGTAAAGATCACTTCTCGTGTAGGGGAAATTGAAAAAAAACTCTGTCGCTGCGGTTTTTGAGCGTTCAATTACTTTTTAACTTCCACGTGTTCAAAACCGCGAATTGCTCTTCATGGGTGCTTCCCTTTGTTCGCCCTCTGAATGCGGAAACACTTTATGACAAAATTATTGGGCTTCATTCTCAGCACAATGACTGTCTCGAATCTGCAAAAAATAGGTAAATTGAATTGAATTGAAAAATATTCACTTCGAACAATATTGGTTTATTAATCACTTTATACAATACGACATATTGGTTTATTATTTTCAATAATGAACCTTTGGAATCGAAGAAGAAAAAAAAATGTTAACCCCCCTCAAAATTTGATGTTTTACGTTTTAAGGTAAGTAGAATCCGAATTTGGTTCAAATTTGGCATATGGGCTCCATTTGGGGTCTAGTTGTACCGCAAAGCTTTTGGTTGATGTCAGTCACTTCTAAGGGGTGAAAATTGAGGGTTGAAATTTTCAAGAGTGCCCTAGCTCGAAAACTCTCGAAATTAACTTTTTTTTAACCAATTTTAAATAGTATTGAATTTTAAAAAATTTTTGAGACCACCCGGAGCTCTGCAGGACAAGCCGTTCGCTCCCTACAAGTACTTACGGGTTTTCCTTCGATAAAACAGAATCATGAGTGTGAATCACATAAGAGGTCTAATCTCCGTTCAAATTGTATCTGACTAAAATGCAATTGCTCTTAATTTCTTCGATTTGTATTCAGTTTTGCTTTCTGAGCAACCAGTAATCAAATTTCTATACGAAGCTGTCTATTTTTCGAATCGAGTGTGAAGCGTTTAGTTCTTTCTAATAAACTTGATTGTGAAGGTAGGTAGGGCATTATGGTGAGGTAGTTAGTACCTACCAGTGGGTGGTAGGTGAAAAAATGTTGGTAGGTAAAAAACGCTGCAAATTTTTGCCCAAAGGTTTAGTATTTTCTGTATAGATCACCCTTCTGTATAGATCCCTCCCTACCAACCGTAGGTGCCTACTACGTACTACAGCATTTTGGAACATTTCAACCCTTTATATCCATTTGGTTGGTGGCTGGGTTTGAAATTTTCAAAATTGCCCTCGTAGGTGGTAGGTACCTATGGTTGGTAGGGAGGGATCTATACAGAAGGGTGATCTATACAGAAAATAATAAACCTTTGAGCAATGATTTGCAGCGTTTTTTTAGAGAGGGAACCCAGCCGTTAGTACTGAAGTGGGTCGGCGGACCCATTTCTGTGCCCCAAGATTTAGAACACGGTTCAGTCTATTGACATGAAATTTTTTTCCAGTAGGTAGTACATATAGTCGTCTTCACTTCAGTCGGATGGATTTTTGAAATATCAATTTATAGCTTAGGTATGATTTTTCCGCGTCAGACCTCAAACCTACAGGATTCCAGGAGCCCGTACCTCAGCGTAATCAGTTCCCACTGCTTTGCCCAGTAGACGTTCCGTTGATTGAAAGTCGAAATGTGTTTTCGCATTCAGAGGGCGAACAAAGGGAAGTGGTGTAGAAACATTAACGAGATTTTGCACTCTTACTGTTGATGTATTACAGTGTGCCCTGAAACCAATCAGCAATACTTCAGGAACCGATTCTACTACTAATTTGCCATAACTTTACCTTCTAGCATTTTTTTTACCCTGCCTAAAAATGCCGTTTTAGTGCTGCAAGGTCAAATATCTGAAAAAAACGCTGCAAATTATTACACAAAGGTTCATTATTTTTCGATATAGATCACTCGTCTGCAAAGAACACGGGTTTGCCATTGTTACCACCAACCAACTTGAAGAAAAACATAGATCGCGTTTCGGTCAGCTAACATTTCAACGGAGATTCGGCCACTTTTGCGATTCACACTCGTGTTTCTGATTTATCGTAAGTCCAACCCTTAAATTCTAGCAAGGAGCGAACGTTTTGTCCTTCAGAGCTCCGCGTGGTCTCAAAAAATTTTAAAAATTCTATACTATCTTAAATTGATGGAAAAACATTCATATCGAAATATTTTGAGTTAGGGCGTTTTCAAAATTTCAACCCTTATTTTTCAACCTTTAGAAGTGACCTATATCAACCAAAATCTTCGGGGCACAAATAGACCCCAAATGGAGCCTACACACCAAATTTCATCAAACTTGGTCTCAAAAAATTTTAAAAATTCTATACTATCTTAAATTGATGGAAAAACATTTATATCGAAATATTTTGAGTTAGGGCGTTTTCAAAATTTCAACCCTTATTTTTCAACCTTTAGAAGTGACCTATATCAACCAAAATCTTCGGGGCACAAATAGACCCCAAGTGGAGCCTACACACCAAATTTCATTAAAATTGGTCAATGCTAAGTGGGGAAAGTGCCACGTACGGCGTACGGCAGACCGATTTTGATGAAATTTGGTATATGGCCACCATTTGGGATCTAGTGGCGCTTGGTTGGTATTGGTCACTTCTAAGAGACGGAAAATAGGGGTTAAAATTTTGAAAAGCCATTATAGCTCGAAAACCCTCGAAATAAATAGGAATTAGTATTTAACCAATTTTAAATAGAATTGAATTTTTAAAATCGACTGACACCACCCAGAGCTCTACATTTTTTTCCGGATTCTACGCACATTGAAACGTAAACCAACAAATTTTGAAGGGGGGGGGGGGGGGAGTTAAAACTTTTTTTTCTTGGTCGATTCCAAAGGTTCATTATTGAAAATAATGAACCAAAAAGAGGTGTTCGAGAAATAACGTTCGTATACCAGATCTACTCGCAAGGCCCTCATCACGCCTCCAATCAGGCTTCGTTTCGGTTCATGCGATCCATGAGGTTTCTTTATGCGGACACGTTGGAGTCTGCGATGTTTGTTTCAAAGGACACCAAATGTTGTTGCAGGCGCAGAGTTCGTAACGAGCATAACGAGAGTAGATAGGAGGTGATCTCACTCCCCAGTCCTTGTATTTCTTCACATTTCAGAGTTCCCTCGTTGACTGTGCGAACAATTATTCTTGATCTCACCTTCCGCATTGGTTCACCTCCCAGGGGTTCTCTTAAATGCTTACCTTCTCATTTGTACACTTTCTCTAAGAGAAGGATGTTCATCTCAGAATATGAGTTTCGGTGTGTGATTTATATCGCGAAAAGAAGAGTCTCTTTGTTACAATTACAAAGAAAATATTTCCAACAAAGAACAACCGACTATTCGCTACCTCAAGAGAACCTTAAAAAGTATGGAAACATTGTATTGGAAGAGGCCAGAAAAATTTGTATCCCCCAAAATGAAAACTGTGCAAATTATTACACAAAGGTTTATTATTTTTCTGTACACTAGAACACTGCGTTTCCATTGTCACTACCTACCAATCATATTTTCGCTTCACAATCAAGTTTATTTTGAAGAAATCGAATCAAAGAAATCAAGAAGAAACACATCAAACGAAGAAATAATGAGTTGCGGGAACATTCGTTAGAAATTTGTTCACTGGTTGCTAAGGTTGCGAAACTGAGTACAACTAGAAGAAACGAACAACAATCGCATTTTGTTCAGCTAAAATTTGGACGGAGATTAGGCCTCTTTTGCTATTCACATTCTTGTCTCTGATTTATCGAAATACCAACCCTTAATTTTCGTAGGGAGCAAACGGTTGGTCCTCTGAGTGGTTTCGTTAAATTGTAAAAAACGCTGCAAATCATTGCTCAAAGGTTTATTATTTTCTGTATAGATCACCCTTCTGTATAGATCACTGGTTCTCCATCAATAGCACCTACCACCATCTGTATTCTCCCTTGACCTTCCCTCTCAAATTTCAGCTTCCTGCGTTCAATAGGAATGAAAATGGCTTTGGAGCTCACTCAGCTGATCAGTGATCTGAGGAGTGAAGAAGATCTCCTCGAATGCTGGAGACGCCTGGAAGAGCATTTCCATTCAATAGGATTGAAAATGGCTTTGGAGCTCACTCAGCTGATCAGTGATCAGAGGAGTGAAGAAGATTTCCTCGAATGCTGGAGACGCCTGGAAGAGCACTTCCATTCAATAGGATTGAAAATGGCTTCGGAGCTCACTCAGCTGATCAGTGATCTGAAGAGTGAAGAAGCCTTTGAGCAATGATTTGCAGCGTTTTTTACCCACCAACATTTTTTTTACCTACCTGCTAGGTACTACCTACCACACCATACTGGCTTCACACCTTCACAATCAAGTTTATTAGAAAGAACTAAACGCTTCACACTCTATTCGAAAAATAGAAAGCTTCACATGGAAATTTGATTACTGGTTACGCAGAAGGCAAAACTGTATACAAATCGAAGAAATGAACAGCGATCGCATTTTAGTCCGATAAAATTTGAATGGAGATTAGACCTCTTTTGCGATTCACACTCATGATTCTGTTTTATCGAAGGAAAACCTTCAAGTACTCGTAGGGACCGAACTGTTTGTCCTACAGAGCTCCGGGTGGTCTCAAAAATTTTAAAAATTCAATACTATTTAAAATTGGTGAAAAAAAGATACCTTTATTTCGAGAGTTTTCGAGCTAGGGCACTCTTGAAAATTTCAACCCTTAATTTTCCCCCCTTAGAAGTGACCTACATCAACCAAAAGCTTCGCGGCACAACTAGACCCCAAATGGAGCCCATATACCAAATTTGAACCAAATCGGTCCAGTGTTGCTAAGAAAAGTGCCGCGTACGGCGTACGGCGGACGGACGGAAATTTTTTTTTTCGATTTTCGTATTCTACGTACCTTGAAACGTAAAACATCAAATTTTGAGGGGGGGTTAAAATTTTTTTTTTCTTGCTCGATTCCAAAGGCTTATTATTGAAAATAATAAACCAAAATCAATACTATTATAAATCGAAGGAAACACAACACCTTTATATCAAGAGTTTTGAAATATAGGGCGTTATGAAGATGTCAGCCCTTATTTTCAAACCCTTACAAGTGACCTACATCAACCAAAAGCTTCTCGGCACAACTAGACCCCAAAGGAGCCTACATACCTACCGAGTTTTTTCAAAATCAAAAAAGTGCTGCATACGGCAGATGGACGGATTTTTTATATTTTTTAAATTTTTTGAAATTATTTTCAATAATGAACTATTGGAATCGAGCAAGAATATTTTCCTGTATAGATCACTCTTCTGCAAAATTCACAGCTTTGACATTGTCACTATTTATTTATTTTTTTGTATTTTACCTACCAACATAGATACCAAACACCTTCCTATTAGGGTATTTTTGAAAATTTCAACCCTTCACTTTGGAATCCAAATGGAAATTAATGGACTTAAATCCATCGAATCCAAATGAACGGATTTTTTAAAAATTCGATTATCGGATCCTACATAGTTACCTACCTATTTTGAAACGTAAACCATGAATATTGGATGAAGGGAGGAGGGTTAATTTTTTTCGATTTCAAAGGTTCATTATTGAAAATAATAAACGAAAACCAACAAAACGTATGGTTCGTGAACACGAGTCAACCACTGGTACCCCATATACCGAATTTCATCAAATTTTGTCCATGGTAAGGAAAGTGCGTACGGCAGACGGCCAAATTTCTGTTCGATTTTTAGATTCTACGTACATCGAAATGTAAACCAACAAATTTAAGTGGCGGGGGGATTGAAGAATTTTTTTTTTTGGTTGATTCCAAACGTTCTTTATTGAAAAAACAAAATTGAAAAGCATTACTTTTTTTTTACGTTTCGTAATAATAATTTGAAGCTTTATAGCAGTCAACTCGGTTTTTAGGACGTCCCACAGTAAGACTTGGGCGTCCTTATGCGATCGATCTGGGGTGAAGTTGGACAAGACACACAGTAATCCGTTTTAGACCATTCTGAATCAAAATCCGCGAAAAAAAACCATAGGTCTTTGTGTGTGTGTGTGTATGTGTTTGTGTATAGGTGTGTGCGTAACAAAATCTTGTGTACTCTGCCCAGGCCTTAGTTCTCAACCGATTTTCCTGGTTCTTTTTTTGTTCGTCGCGGAAAACTATCTAGTTGTGCACTACGTCGCCGGAATTTCGAATTTTGCCTTTTAAGGGGAGGAAAGGGGGGGTTAATGCTTAAAAAACGTGCCTTAGCGGGCATAATCTTGTAAACTCTGCCCAGGCCTCAATTTCCAACCGATTTGCGTGTTTCTTTTTTTGTTTGACTTCCGAGTTGTACATGATTTTACCAGAGTACCAAAATTCTTAAGAGGAGGGGGTGAGTGGGGGGATAATATTCACAAAATATCCGATTTTTCAATATTTCGGTTCCTTTACTGCTTACTAATTGTACCCAAGCTTTGAAATTGAGGAAAAATTCTCATTATACCTCCGGATTTTCGTGAATTATTCTCTGTACCACCATGGAACTAATAGTGGTGCCACCATGGTGCCATAAACCGCTTATTTTTTTTATTTTTATTTTTTTTTTTTTTTTGTGTTTCACCTTGAATACGGATGTGAACTTCGACGGTCTGCCTACCAAAACTAACAGATGAAAGTTCAATGTTACGACGTATTTCCGCTTTGGTGCCAGACTGGCACCATTGTTGGCGTTGGGGTGGTGGTTGTTGTTGGGGGGGGGGGTGAACTCGAATTCGCATGTTGGGTATCGTAGATCATGGATTTCAAAATGCTCTTCAGATTCGAGGCTCCCATGCCGCTAGAAATGTTAAGGTGGATAATGGTGGGGGGGTCAGTATTTCTTGCCTAAAGTAATAAATAAATTACATCAAGTGAAACAGTTCTATCGCTTACCAACTGGTTAAACTGATCTAATGCTTATCAACTGGGACGTCCCCTGGAATGCATGCATTACTAAACAATATGTTTAGTTGTCCGAAGCTACCCAGAGAGGGCGTGAAAATATGAACACGTATGAGCAACGTTCCGCTCTATCATACTTCTCAGTGTGATCTCTTTTCTGGAAAAAAGTGACAGTGAGAGTCTCAGACAGAAAAGTGGACATTGATTACTATGGAGTTAGCGATCGATGGAGGCAACAAATTGAAGATCATACGAAGGAAGATGTAGATAAAGTTCTCGGGGGAAAGGGGGCACGTGTGGACTCGGGTCTTTCACGTCATGTTAGGACCGTTCGCCGTTCTTCCCCGACCATTCGCGTCCGACCTTTTCTACTTTCTGGAGGGTCGACACGTCCTATTACTTGGGAGATCTTGGCACCATCAACCCCTTTCCGCCAGACCGTTCGCTCTCACTGTCCACTTTCCTAACTTGGCTGTTTCATACACTCTCTTAGATTGAGCTCCCTTCTGTTACTTTTCCCAAGGATCAGCTTCGAAATTAACGTCTGTCTGCTGCCAGTTTGGTTTTCAGTTCGCTACAAATGATTACTCGAGTATCGACAGGTGTAGGTCATGTCCCTTACTTGTCCAATTGGAATCGCAGTTCCTTGTACTCCGGATCAAAAGCCAATAGAAACGGTGGAACGATAGTTTTTGTATCTTTTCAATTTTTATTATTTATCTAACGCTTTCTTCTCGGTCTCAACAAATAGTCTCGCTTTCGTACTCGAGGCCTGTCGTTCCGAAATCCGACAGATCTGCTCTCGCAACAGATCAGCAAAACTTGAAATTGCTGATCTCCACTTTTTTATTGAAAAGCAAATATAACGTTATTTGGTAGGTAATAATTTTAAGTATTACATAGTGCGGTGACATTTTTGATGATTTCAACATTATTCTCGACTTTTTCAAACAGACGGAGGTGAAAACATTCCTTAGAAGTGGTCGTTTCTCTCGAGTAAACCATCAAGTTTTGATGATTTCAACGTTATCCTCGACTTTTTGAAACAACCGATGGTGAAAACCAGCCTTTGAAGTGGTCGTTTCTCTCAAGTAAATCAACAAGTTACGATGATTTCAACGTTATTCTCGACTTTTTCGAACAATCGAAGATGAAAACGAGCCTTTGAAGTGGTCGTTTCTCTCGAGTAAACAAACAAGTTTCGATGATTTCAACGTTATTCTCGACTTTTTCGAACAATCGAAGATGAAAACGAGCCTTTGAAGTGGTCGTTTCTCTCGAGTAAACAAACAAGTTTCGATGATTTCAACGTTATTCTCGACTTTTTCGAACAATCGAAGATGAAAACGAGCCTTTGAAGTGGTCGTTTCTCTCGAGTAAACAAACAAGTTTCGATGATTTCAACGTTATTCTCGACTTTTCCAAACAATCGAAGATGAAAACGAGCCTTTGAAGTGGTCGTTTCTCTCGAGTAAACAAACAAGTTTCGATGATTTCAACGTTATTCTCGACTTTTTCGAACAATCGAAGATGAAAACGAGCCTTTGAAGTGGTCGTTTCTCTCGAGTAAACAAACAAGTTTCGATGATTTCAACGTTATTCTCGACTTTTTCGAACAATCGAAGATGAAAACGAGCCTTTGAAGTGGTCGTTTCTCTCGAGTAAACAAACAAGTTTCGATGATTTCAACGTTATTCTCGACTTTTTCGAACAATCGAAGATGAAAACGAGCCTTTGAAGTGGTCGTTTCTCTCGAGTAAACAAACAAGTTTCGATGATTTCAACGTTATTCTCAACTTTTTCGAACAATCGAAGATGAAAACGAGCCTTTGAAGTGGTCGTTTCTCTCGAGTAAACAAACAAGTTTCGATGATTTCAACGTTATTCTCGACTTTTCCAAACAATCGAAGATGAAAACGAGCCTTTGAAGTGGTCGTTTCTCTCGAGTAAACAAACAAGTTTCGATGATTTCAACGTTATTCTCGACTTTCCCAAACAATCGAAGGTGAAAACAAGCCTTTGAAGTGGTCGTTTCTCTCGAGTAAACAAACAAGTTTCGATGATTTCAACGTTATTCTCGACTTTTCCAAACAATCGAAGATGAAAAAGAGCCTTTGAAGTGGTCGTTTCTCTCGAGTAAACAAACAAGTTTCGATGATTTCAACGTTATTCTCGACTTTTCCAAAAATCGAAGATGAAAACGAGCCTTTGAAGTGGTCGTTTCTCTCGAGTAAACAAACAAGTTTCGATGATTTCAACGTTATTCTCGACTTTTCCAAACAATCGAAGATGAAAACGAGCCTTTGAAGTGGTCGTTTCTCTCGAGTAAACAAACAAGTTTCGATGATTTCAACGTTATTCTCGACTTTCCCAAACAATCGAAGGTGAAAACAAGCCTTTGAAGTGGTGGTTTTTAGGGATTGCGCGGATTGGAGTGTAAATGAAAATCATCGCCCCGGACTGATGGGTACTTACAGATTGATGTTTCGAGATGAGCAACAATAGTTATTATGCTTTTTCATTTCAAAATGTCCTTAAGAACCTGCATTTTGAGAAATTATGATCACATTTATTGAAAGATTTAGAAACCTGGAAAAAGTCGAAAGTTGACCCTGGAAAACACAGGGAATTTTTTTCCGAGAAATCGCTGGACTCCTTGAGAATACACCCTAAGATTGAAGATGGAAAATCGATTTTCAAAATTTCATCCCATATCCAACAGGCGATATCTTTCACCCCAACACTGGACAGTTCGAGCTCGAAGTGCTGAAGAAGAGGCTGCCAGAGTTCCCAATTTGGCGTTTTGTATTGACGGTCATTCTAGTGTCAATAGTCATCCCGTCGCGAATCCTCGATCGTCCTAGTTGCTATTTCGAACACAAAGAGAAGAGTAATAAACGGGAAGTTTGCCATTGCTGCTCTTCCCCGCTTAATCATGTTCGTGACAACTTCCCCGTATTTCGGGTCGGATCAAGTTTCCTCCTCGGCTGATGAGGCAAAACCCAAACCCCGAGTTGAAGGAACTCACAAAGTGAGACTCTGCTTTGAGCTCAGCAGCATCGTCATTTCCAAACTAGAGAAATAAGAGGGAAACTCCAGATCTTAGTCATCATTAAACATTTCAGTTGAAGAGTGGAAGACAACTAACGAGAACTGTAGCACCACGTTTGGAAAGTTTCCACGGTATGTTTTAATAATATTTCCTGAATTCTTTCGAAGGAACCGTCTTTTCCTAGAAACAGGTTCGTGGCTTTCTTTCTCTCAAGCGGAAACCACGTTCCACTCCCAGACTGAATCCCTCCCTATCACAAATTTTCAAGACGTAACTCTGTTGTGAGCTGAACTAAGCTTTTCGACGTCAAGTATTTTTACGATGATATTCTTTCCTTTCTCCAACACCAGCCAGGTCACGGGTTAACTGAAGCTCCTCTTACGGAGTGTCCAATCATACTTCAAGCTACCCCTATAGAAGCGAACAGCCTTCTGACACTGTTTCTAAACTATTTTGACGTGGATATGTCTGATCAAAAGTATTATGGTTTTGGATGAAACTTTGTACTGTGAATAATGAACCTATAAACAAATTATTAGAATTGTAGTTCCCGAGTACTTGACGTTTTCGGACGAATGACTAGATTTGATAAGATAAGAGGGAAATGGTGATTCATAAGAAAATCGGAGGGACTGGACCCTTTACCGGCTACACCCAATTAACCTATCATAACTTCACCACAGATTCTCTTTCGGGCTAGACCCCAGCTTCCACTCGTGGGCTCAGCCTCAACTTCTTTTCATGGATGAGAATCATCCAATCAATCAAAAATTCTGTCGTGTTTCGAACCCTCGGACCGTTCTCAAATTAAAAGCGGAAATCATCCTCTCAACTTTGACCGATTGAAAACGAGGAATAAAAGAAGTGGTACTGTGACACAAGAAACTGAAAAAATCTCCTACTTGTTGTTTTTGAGTGTTGTGAAGTCTTTCAAAAACATTATTTTTACTTTGGGATAGGAATGAGGTTAAAATGAAGTAAGTTCTTGAAATTTTTTTTGAAATAGAAGCAGTTTCACGTGAATGGTCAGTGGTAACTGTGTCTACAGTACATACAAAAAATGCGGCAAATTATCACACAACAGTTTATTGTTTTCGGTTTATTATTTAATAATGAACCATTGGAATCAACCAAGAACATTTTTTTATCCCTCCCTCTAAATTTGTTGGTTTACGTTTCGAGGTACGTAAAATCCGAAAATCGAATACAAAATTCTCCGTCCGTCCACAGTACGCGGCACTTTCCTTAGTTACCAAGGCGATTTTGATGAAATTTGGTATATGGGCTCCATTTAGGGTCTAGTTGTGCCCCAAAGCTTTTGGTTGATGTCAGTCGCTTTGTTGAAATGTTGAAAACGCCCTAGCTCAAGAAATTTCGATATAAAGGTATTGCTTTTTCATCAATTTAGGATAGTATTGAATTTTTAGAATCGAATGAGACCACCCGGAGCTCTGTAGGACCAACCGTTCGCTCCCTAAGAGAACATAATGGTTGGACTTGCGATAAATCAGAAACACGAGTGTGAATCAAGAGAGAGGCCTGATCTCCGTTCAAATTTCAGCTAACCAAAATGCGATCGCTCTAGGTAGGTAGTATCTATGGTTGGTGACAATGGCAAAGCCGAGTTCTTTGCAGACGTTTTTCCGAAAGATCACCAGTCTGCCAAGAACACGGTTTCTTCTGACCCTTCAAGGAATTGTGAGTAGGATGAGAGGAGGAGGTTGAGAGAGTCTCGGTCGAGAAGCTACTAGGCAGTTCACGTGTAATCTCAATTAATTTCACGATCAAATATAATTTAATCATAGTTTATCATTCAGAGCTACGGCTTAATTTTCTTGAACATTAAGTGAAATTTATGAAAAAAGGTCAATATGTATTCATGCCTAATTAAATAATGAATTATTCACAATCGGTCCTACAGAGCTTGGGTGGTGTAAACAAATTCTCAAAAAATCTTCGCCATTTAAAATTATCAAAAAAACAATAGATAGGTACATACATTGGAAGTTTTCCAGGTTGGGCGTTTTGGAAATTATTTCGCCTTCCTATTAGAAGAGACTGACAATAACCTAAACCTTCGGGGCCCAACTAAGACCCAAACGGGGAAAGTATCCCAAATGTCATCAAAATTGGTTGTACGGCTCAAGGCTGACGGACGGAAGAGTTTTTATTAGATTTTTGGGTTCTAAATACCTTGAAACTAAAACCATCCTTCGAAACAAGATATATATTTATTGATGAGATTAATTATAAAGAAAATAATAAACCAAAAGGGAAGAATCATCAGCATAATTGCAAAGGACTTCACAATTGTATTGCTTATTGTCGACTCCAAAAATCATCATCATCGTGCAAATCAAGTTTATTAAAGGAATTTCAGTGCTCAATTTGTCAGACATTTTACTAGTTACCTACTAGTCAACTCAATAAACGTCAAAAAGGTAGTAGGTACTTATAAGCGAAGAAAAGTTGAATTCATTCGGCATTTGCGCCACTTCCTGATGAAAATGCTGCAAATTGTTGCACAAAGTTTTATTATTTTTCCGTGTAGATAGCTCGCCTGCAAAGAATATAGCTATGCCACAGTCACTATCTACCAAACATATTTTCGCTTCACAATCGAGGTTATTATGGATACGCTTCACTCTCAATTCGGAGAAATAAAGAGTTGTGGAATATGGAAATTTGATTACTGGTCGCTAAGGATGCAAAACTGAGTACAACTCGAAGATACGAACAACTCAGCTACAATTTGAACGGAGATTAGGCCTCTTTCGCGATTCACACTCGAGTTTCTGATTAATTCCAACCCTTAATTTCTCGTGGGGTGGAGCGGTTTGTCCTACAGAGCTTCAGGTAGTCTTGCAAAATTATAAAAATTCAATACCATTTCAAATTGAAGGAAAACATTACTTTCTTATCAAACATTTCTGAGCTAGAGCGTTTTCAAAATTACAGCCCTCCTGGTTTAATTCAACCCTTAGAAGTGAATGAAATCAACCAAAAGCTTCGGGGCACAACTAAACCCCAAATGGAGCCCATATACCAAATTTAATCAAAATTGGTCCATGGCAATGAAGGAAATTGCCGCGTACGGTGTAAAGCGTACGGCCCTGGGCGGACAGACGCCACAATTTTCATTCGATTTTCGGATTCTACATGCTTTGAAACGTAACCCAACAAATTTTTAGGAGGTTAAACTTTTTTTTTCTCGGTCGATTTCAAAGGTTCATTATAGGAAATATTAAACCAATTAAGACCCAACGATAATGAATTGGTATTATTCTACTCGGAATGTGAAACAAAGGGTGAGTTGCGACAGAGAAATGAATGTTTATTTTGAAAATAAATACAGCATCGATCCCTCGGTGTGCTTTAAACGTAAATAAATTTTCGAATGAGCTGGTGTTTCGAATATTTCTCAGAGGAATAAATTCTATTAATTATCGAGGAATTTTAGGAATATATAGGAATTATAGAGGAATAATTCTATTATTATCCCAGATGATTCGTTTTTCGACTTTCTTTAAATCACATGGCAGTTATAAAGGTTTTTTATTTCGATAGAAAAATCAGCTCGTATGTCCCCTGTTATGACCCACATATCAATTAACAGTTAGTTCTTAAATAAAGAAGCAAACATGAGGATCCCTGAGTGAGTCATCACCCACTGGGGGAGACGAGGTAGGGGGACACGCCAACATGACTTCACCTTTCCACCTCTCTAACCCCCTAGGTAACTAGTTGAGTATATAAGCCCACTCAGGGATGCTCCCTCATGCCAATCTAGTTCAGTCAACCGACTTATTCATTTCGCTCTCTACCTTCTCCTCGAATAAGGATCTCCTCGAAGTATTAGGGCGGTATTCATAGTCATGACTCGAGTTGGAGGACTCCTCCAAAGTACGCTTTGAGGAGTCCTTTCCTCCTCGAGCTATTCATAGTTAAGCCTTAAGCCAAAGTCAAGGCCAGACTCATCCTCCAAGTCGAGGAAGGTCTCGAGGAAGCCTTAAGGAGGCCCGACGGCTCCTCAAGCTATTCATAGTCGCCACATTTCAAGGCGTCCTCGAACCGCTAAAGGCGTCCTCCAATGGCGGTATTCATAGACGACTTCGGAGGTGGAGTCGAGAAATTTGTAGGCCGAATCGAGATATTTCGAGTCGAGAAAGGGGCTTCGAGCTTCCTCAGCCCAAGGTAGGTGAAAAGGTACCTTGAGGAAAGATTTTGATGATATCTACCTACCTGTTATCACAAGCGTTGTCGTTATAAAATATTCTACGGATCTATTCTTCGGTTATTTCGTCCGAAAACATGGATTTCGAAGATATTGAAAGATTGGAGGAATTTGATGAGTATTTGTAGGAATCTTCGCGAGATCAGCGAAGGCCGAAATGTTACTTGCGGGATCAAGAAAACCCTTTGGAGGTAGGTACTCAAAAGTTATGATAATAATGATAAACACGGTGAATGCCAGTAATTTTGTTATGTTCTTATTTGTATAGGTATTGGATGATCGAACATTTCGGAAGAAATTTCGTTTTACAAAAGAGACCGTGATAAACGTGCTGCTCCCGATTTTCTTCCTGCCCGAGAGTATTTCTGTGAACAGGAGAGAACAGAATCTATTTCTTCATCATCTAGGGCTGGGTACTTACGACTGAGTTACTTGCACCAAATTCTGGCATATGTTTCTTACATAACGAGTCGACAATATACTGAAATTTGGTCGATTCCGGTTCAGTGGAAGAAAAGTTATGACGGCCCGATATTTGATGATAGCTGATTTCAGTAGAAATGTCGAACATTTTCGCACTTTACAAAAAATTGACATCTTCAAATAGCTCTAAACTCTAGTGAATGTTCGAGCAACATGTACTCAACAATATACTAAAATATGGTGAGGGAATTTTGAATAAAAAGAAGTAATCGATCTTAGAAGTTGCCGAGCCATCTGTTTCAAAGCCGAGGTTCTGTAGTCATAAGAACTACAGAACGACATTTTCGCACTTTACAAAATAACGTCATCTTCAAATAACTCCAAACTCTAGTGAATGTTAGATCAACATATCCTCAACAATTTTCAAAATATGGTGGGTGGGAATTTCGAATAAAAAAAAGTAATCGACTATGTTCAACTCTTCATAGTACTGTATCTACCTTCCTTGTTGAAAGCACGTATTAATACCAATGGAAATTTGTTTCATATAGTTCTAAAGCCTTCATTTGTGTCACCCCATAGGGGAAAAAATAGAAATTGGTTTTTCTACTGATTTGAGAAGTATGAGGATGAGAAGTTCTGTTGTAACGGAATGACGCGGCCGCGGGACTCGGGAAGTGTTGCGAGTCAGTCTAGATGCGCTTTCAATCTTTTCATCGTTTCACTCAGGTGAAAAGCGCTTTGGTACTTTGTAAATTACAAAACAACGAACAAGCGCAAAGAAAAGGAGCACCAATATTAGTATAATATACTTATTGCATATAATACGCAACTTTGTGTTTGGTACTTTCCAATGAAATTAAAATCACTCGCGATTTTCTCCCAACACTTTTTTTTTTCGACAAACGAGACCGCATCTGTTTTTTTTTCCACAATGTCCTTATTTTCAATTATGAGTTTCCTCAACGTAGTTTATTCAGCTTCGCTTAAAAACGGCTCTCTTCTTTTCTCTTTCCATTCGGAAACTAATATAAAAAATCGTCGTCCCATGACACACCGAACTGTATACCTCTTTCCTTCGGCGCATGAAGTCGGTCAAAAATTAAAAGGTAGCAAACACTATTTTATTGAAGAAGGAACGCGAACAACAGGAACTCTGATGGTCCAAATTCAAAGCCGACAAACAACACCAACCATTCTGAAATAAACAACCGAACCTTCTCTATTGAAACCTTCACTGAGCTGTTACCTGAACAGGGCTGCCAATTCTTCCTCGACCGTCGTTTGGTAACTTGAGGTCTCCTCGAGTTGAGGATGAGCTGAGGTCGACCTCCAAATGCATTCTGTTCGTCTTTGAATAGGGTGAGGAATCCTCGAGAAAAGATAAGTTGAAGGAAACCTTAACTCGAGTCGAGGAAATCCGCGCCTTGAGGAATGACTATGAATACCGCCCTTAGGGTCACTAGGTAAACTCCCGCATCCCGCCGGTAGGTTTCTATGAAACGCCGGGGCTGACGGGCTAGCCTGCACCTCCCAGTACTCCGCATGCCGGTCTGGTTCTATGAGCCGCCAGTGCGACAGTACTGCATGTTAGTATAGGGACTTTTCTCTCTTCGTTGAGGAGGGGTGTAAAATGGCACTCAACTCTGGATTCAAACTGAACTTTATTGTGAATATTTCATACATGTTTTTATATTGCTCTTGACTACTTGACAACTCAACTAGAGTAAACCCTACATCTTTTCCCCCTCTGCCCCGAGCTCCTCAATCTACAGGCCGTAATTGATCAGCGTGCTTTCGCTCTTCCTTCCCGTCCACCAGCACATGGTACGAAAGGTCCCCAGTTCTTCTTGTTATTTGCCCTCGCGAATAGCCAGTTGTATTTTTGTTGGACACCCATACCTCTTGTCCCTTTTTAAATTCACGCCATTTAGTCCCTTCATTCCGGTGCAGCTTCTGATTCATCTGGGCTTTTTCCACATTCCGAGACATTGATGGCTTTAGAAGGTCAAATGGGGTGCGCATACGATGTCGAAAGAGTACCTCTGACGGTGTCCGTTTCGTAGTACTGTGTGGAGTCACTCGATAAGACATCAGAAAATCCCTCACCTTCTCGACAATCGTTCCCCCCTGCCTAGATGCTTTCACTCTACTTTTGAACGTACGTACAGCACGTTCCGCCAGTCCATTCGATCTAGGATGGTACGGAGTTACTCGAATATGCTGAATCAAGAAATCTTTGCAGAATTCTTGGAACTCTCCTGACGTAAACTGCGGCCCATTGTCCGACACCAGTGAAATTGGCAGTCCAAACCTTGAAAAAACGTCTCTTAATGCCTCTATCGTATTTCTTGCAGTTGTTTTCTTCAGTGGTATGACCTCCAACCATTTGGATGTAGCGTCAACTACTATTAACCAATATAATCCTTCAAATGGACCCGCAAAGTCCAAGTGCAGTCTACTCCATGGTCTTTCTGGTACATTCCAGGAATAAATGGGTAACTCCTCTGGTTTTGGACGACCTTCTTGACATGCCTGACAGTCCTTAACAAATCTTTCAATTTCCGTATCTATTCGTGGCCACCAAACATGCACTCTAGCCATATCCCTCATCGCTCGTATTCCTGGGTGGCCAGCGTGCAACATCTCCAAGAACTGCCTTTGAACATTTTTTGGAGCCACTATTCGCCCGTTCCACAAGAATATGCCTTCTTCTATTGACAATTCCTCCCGTTTTTCAAAGTATGGGAATAGACGGTTTTCAACATTATTTTTCTCCGGCCACCCTCCCTCCATGTACTGCCTCACCTTCTGTAGTTCTTCGTCTTCTTTTATTGCCTCCTTCAGCCCTCTCCTGGTTACTGGGCTTCCTCGTAATCTGATGTGAAGCAAGTGCATTCCCTTCAACTTTCCACTCTTTTCTAATCCAGATGCTTCAACACCTTCAATTGGCAACCGCGACAATGTGTCTGCAATGCAATTATCCTTCCCTTTTACATGTTCCACCTTGAAATCGTAGCTTCTTAATATAATCGCCCACCTAATAAGCCTGTTTGCCGCAATCTTCGGAATTTCGCGATCGTCCGACAGAATCCTCATCAATGGCTTGTGGTCTGTTCTAAGTATGAAGTCTCGTCCCCGCAGGTATTGATCAAATTTCTTCACAGCAAATACCAATGCCAATGCTTCCCTGTCGATTGCGGAATAGTTTGTCTCAGCTGGATTCAGGACTCTTGACGCATATGCAATCGGCTTTTCTTCACCTCCTGGATATCTATGCCACAACACAGCCCCTAAGCCTTTCGCGCTGGCATCTGCTGATACTCCAAGTGGCACTTGTAATGAATAGTGTACTAGAGCACCTGCTTCTCTGATTTTCTTTTTCAGCTTCTGAAAGACTTCCTCTGCTTCAGTAGACCAAGTCCATCTCTTCCCTTTCCTTGTCAAGCTATGTAGAGGCACACATTCACTTTGCAAATTCCTTATGTACCGTGAATAATAGTTTACAGTCCCCAAGAATGACTTCAATTCCTGGACATTTGTTGGTGCTGGCATGCTTGTTATGGCCTCAATGTGTTCCTTTACTGGTTGAATTCCACTCTCGTCTAACATATGGCCCAAATACTTAACACTCTTCTGTAACCACCTACATTTTGCTTCCTGTGTTTTTACACCTGTCTTATGTAATCTTGACAGCACTTGGTCTATAGCATTGAAGTGTTCCTCTTCAGTACGTCCTCCTACAATGATGTCATCCAAATACCATGCCACGTTTGGTATCCCAGTGAGAATTGCATCCATTGTTTTCTGGAATTTTTTCGGCGCAAAACTGACACCAAATGGTAATCGTTTGTACCTATAGTACCCCAAGTGTGTTGCAAGTCCTAAGCAATTTCTCGAACCTTCTTCTACTTCTAACTGCAAGTAAGCGTCTTTTAAATCGATTATGGAGAAAACTCTGCTACCTGTCAGTTTGGTCACAATTTCGTCAAAGGTAGGCATAGGATGTTCTTCTCCCACTACATGCGGATTTATTGTGACCCTGAAGTCCCCACAGATCCTGATTGATCCATTAGATTTTACTGCTATCACAACTGGTGCTGCCCATTCCAATGGATTGGTTGTTGTATCTACTGGCTCTATGATCTCCTGCTTCTCCAATCTCTTCAGCTCCTCCTCAACCGGTTGTCTCATAGCAAATGGAACTGGTCGTGCTCTGAACAATTTAGGCTCTACCCCCGTTTTTATCCTGACCTTTACTGTATGCCCAATAATCTTCCCAGTTCCCTCCTGAAATACTGTCTTGTACCTATTTTTGATATCTTCCAATCTTTCCATTTGCCTAATCCTTTCTTTTTCGGCGTTCTTCACTGTACAAATCCTTGCGCCATCTGGCATGGGAATGTTGAAGCTGATTGCCCAATCCAATCCAAACAAAGGAGTGTCGTTGGAATCAACCACCACCAAATCCAAAAATTTTGTCTGTCCCCAAGATTGAACCTTTACTTTAGTTCTCCCCAATGTCTTTATGGGTATTCCTGTATACGCTACCAAGCTATCTGAGGGCTCCAACCCCGGAGCTCCTATGTGTTTCCACAACTGTCTTCCAATCACCGTCTGTGCTGCTCCCGAATCATACAGCATTTCACAACTCCGTCCATTCATGAAAACTTGCAACATAACTTTGTTTCCCAATGCCCTCACTTGGTTAGTGTCACTTCCACTTTCATCGCTTGTTCCTTTGTCTGACTCCTTTCGAATGTGTCTTGTATTATTTCTAATCACAATTGCTCGTTTCCTTGATACACAAACTCTGGCGAAGTGCCCCTTCTTGTTACATACACTACAATCAAGTCCATCTGCTGGGCACTTGATTCCCTCCTTGTGTTTCGAAAACCCACAATTCAAGCAATCATTTTCTGGATATAATTTCCTAGGTTCGAACTTAATCCTTGATCTTTGGTCTGGTCTGTTTCTTTCCTTTTGATTAAATTTCCCTCTAATTTCTCTGATGCTAGCCTTGTCTGTATTCGAGCTATCTAACGTCTGGAGCTTCGAGCGTTGTGTTTGTGCTCTCTCAAGTCCTACGGCGGTTGCTTCCACTTGCTGAAATGATGCCTCATTGCTCGGATGCAATCTAATTAGCTCTTCCTGCCACTTAATGTCATTAATTCCAATAACCAGTTGATCTCTTAATCTTTCTTCTAAATTTTCTCCAAATTCACACGTACCCGCTAATGTTCGCAATTTATTGATAAATCTAGCCACTGTCTCGTTACTATCCCGAAACCTAAGAGCAAATGTTCGTCTTTCTGCAAAAATGCAAGTCGACTTGACGTAGTAATGTTCTAATACAGTCTTCAACTGAGTGTAGGAAATAGTACTCACTTCTTTTGGTCGGAAATGATCCACCAGCATTTTAAATGGGCTTGCTCCAACCGAAGAAAGTAGCAAGATACTCCAAAGATTTTCTGGGATAGTTCTACCCATGATATATCGTTTTACCACTACCTCAAACCTGCTGATATAATAAATCCACGTTTCTTCATCTTCATCAAATTCGCCGAACTTGAACGTCTGCATTAGACGGTCAAGAAATTTTTTCTCCGACGCTGTTGTCTCAGCACCCCCCCTGATCCATGAGGCTGTTCATCTTCACTCTCTACTAGTCGTAGATCCTGTCTTCTATGTCTCGGCATACTACTTTCTCTTTTTTTCAATTCCGCAGCGCCAATGTAAAATGGCACTCAACTCTGGATTCAAACTGAACTTTATTGTGAATATTTCATACATGTTTTTATATTGCTCTTGACTACTTGACAACTCAACTAGAGTAAACCCTACAAGGGGTAAAAGGAAACACAAACGCCGCATCGAGAAGGTCATCTCCTTCACTCGATGACACGCAAACATCCCCCAATAAGGTTTTCAAAATATCTACAATATCTATAAATTACTGCGCGAAACCCGCCTCACTGGATGATAAAAGTTGCGCAAACCAACGATTGCGCCCAAAATAAGATTTTTTGAAAAACCCAAGAGTGGCACATGTTTTTTAACTATTTGTCGACGCTGAATCACGTGGTGGTATCCATTTTTGAAGGTAACAATGAGAATAAATCGGATCTCAGATGAGTTCAGATAAAAGTAAATAGGTTCTTCGCTTATCTCGTTTCAGGATTCCACAATGCCTCAAATGTTTTCTGAACTCTGTATCATAACAGTTTCCGAACTAATTATAATATCTTCATAAATCATGAAGACGAAAAAAAGAGAGACTTTTCGGTAAAAACAACCAAAGTTTCGGCCGCCATTACAAATATTCCAATCAAATTCAAAAACGGTGCAAATTATTACACAATGGTTTATTATTTTTTTTATATAGATCACTCGTCTGCAAAGCCACCAACCATCCAACATGAAGAAAGACATCGATCGCATTTCGGTCAGCTAAAATTTGAACATCAGGCATCTTTTGCGATTCACACTCTTGTTTCTGATTTATCGTGCCTCCAACCCTTAAATTCTCGTAGGGAGCGAACGGTTTGTCCTACAAGGCTCCGCATGGTCTCAAGAAATTCTAAAAATTCTATAGAATCTTAAATTGATGGAAAAACATTATCTTTATATAAGAATTTTTTGAGTTAGGGCGTTTTAAAAATTTCAAAATTCATTTTTCGACCCTTAGAAGTGACCTATATTAACCAAAATCTTCGGGGCACAACTAGACCCCAAATGGAGCCTGCATACCAAATTTCATCAAAATCGGTCAATGCTAAGTGAGGAAAATCTGTATTCGATTTTTGGATTCTACGTACCTTAAAACGTAAACCAACAAATTTTGAGGGGGGTTGAAATTTTTTTTCTTGGTCGATTCCAAAGGTTCAATATCTATATGGATAAAACCCGTAAAAAAGATAAACACGTAATTTATTAAAATAAGAAAAAAAATTATGTCTCGGCCTGGATTCGAACCCGTATCCCCCACGTTCGGACGACATGCGTACGTACGGTTGGGGTTTCATGTACATAGATTTGTTTTTCCCTGCTTTTAGCAGGCTTTTCTGCTAGTTGAAAATAATAAACCAAAATGGATAACCACCACGTGATTCAGCGTCGAAAATAATGAAAAAAACACGTGCAACTCTTGAGATTTTCAAAAATCTGATTTTGGTTTGCGCAACTTTAAGCGCCCAGAGAGGCGGGTTGCGCGCAGTAAAAAAACAACTGAGAAGTCAAAAATTCATGAAATTTTACGTAAAATCCGAATCTGCGATTAATAATAAAATAAAATGCTGCAAAATGGGGTTTCCTAATTGAAATAAGAAAGTCGGTAATTTTAGCGGGGGGGGGGGGGGGGGTAACAACTTTTTAGACACCATGTGTATCAAATTACACTTCTCAAAATCAATCAGTTCCCAATAGAAGCTGTGGGATGACGGAAAACACCCTGAAACAACAGTTCGCAAATTTTGAGTTTTTCACATCAACTTATTCATACTGCTACTCTGCGCCCTCGTCACGTTCTCGATTTTCACTCGGCCTGCAAGGCATTTGAGCGGGTGCGACCGAATTCGCGCACGATTTGTCCTGTGCGGTGAGCGCAGTCCGTACGTGATCCCTCTGCAATCAGACTGTTCGCCGAGCTTTGGAGATGAAACCCGCATCTCGGCTAATAGGTTAGCTTAATCACGTGGTCGTGACTCGCAGTCTCCCTTCCCGCCCACGATTTGTTTAATGTATTCCATCCGCATTCAGATATGCCGAAACACGAAACGGGAGGGACATATTACTGGATTGCCGGATTAAAACATCTCCAAGTTCGTCGAATATTCGAAACAGAATAAATTAGCATTTCATTCCACACGCTACTTCTCTTCAATCTTGAAATCGTTGCTCCTGCCCCCATAAAAGCGGATTTCCCGTAACCAAACAATACGCAGAAACAACAGCATTATTGCTGAGCAAACCTTTTTGCAGCCGAAACTTCATAAAACTCAGTGTATTGCATTTCCTGAAACCTTGAATAAATTAGTACCTACAAGCTTTAGAATTCACCACCTTCATCTACTACGAATTTAAGGAAAATTTCCATTCTTCATCAATAGCAACTATTATACACTTCTGCTCAAATTAGAGTACCTCCATCTTTTTTCATATTTTTTCCGTTGATTTTTTCTTATTTTTGTAAATATTATTTGAATTTATTATTTTAAATAATGAACTCATGGAATCGAGCAAGAGAAAAAATTTAACCCCCCTCAAAATTTGTTGGTTTACGATTCAAGGTACGTAGAATCAAAAATCTTGTCTTAGTTACCATGGGCCGATTTCGATGAAATTTGGCATGTGGGCTCCATTTGGGGTCTAGTTGTGCTCCGAAGCTTTTGGTTGATGTCAGTCACTTCTAAGGGGTCAAAAATGAGGGTTGAAATTTTCAAATTCGCGGGGGAAATTAGTTAGATGAGAGGAAAGGAAAATTTCAGAACCAATCAGATATTTCCCATTTATTGAGTAGGCACTAGGAAGGAAATTAGTGAGAGGGGAACAAGGAAATTAGTCGGTAATTACCGGGAATTAGTCAGGAAGTTAGTCAGAAGAAGGAAATTAGTCAGAAATTGGTACTTACAAGGAGGGAAATATTTAGAAATATTTATTTTAGTCAGAGGAGAGTGAGGATATTGGCAGAACCAATCAAACCTTTTCCGTCTCCATTTATTGAGTAGGTACTAAGAGGAAAATTAGTCAGTAACTACGGGAAATCAGTCAGAAATTAGTACTCACGAGGAGAGAAATTATTCAGGAAATTAAATTGAAACTTGATTAAGGAAATTGAAAAATATTATTCACTTACTAGGAGGGAAACAAGTCATATTTATTAGTCAGAAGAAGGAAATTAGTCAGGAATTAGTACTTACTAGGAGGGAAATTAGTCAAAGGAGATGTTGGCGCCTCCAAGGACGCGACAATAGATAGCAGGCAAAAACATAAATAGAAAATAGACAAATAGACTAATAGACGTGGAAGAGTTATCTCAAGGACTTCAACCTGGCCCTATCTTCCTCCCTTCCGATGGCTCACCTAGGATGGCCCTGCGCCAGTACCTTCCTCGCCTCTGACCTCGACAGTGCACCGTGCAAACTCGCTTTCTTTCTTTAAAAAATTTCCACGTGGAAAACTCTTTTGCTACGTTGTGGAGCAACCTAAGTTTTGGAGTGTCGTTTGTGTACCTGACCACGTCAGCTACGCCGTTGCTGCCTCCTTCAACGTCCTGCCAAATAAAGGTACCTACTGCCAGGTTGGAAGAATCAAACCCAAGGTACTCCTTAAAATCCATTTTTTTTTTGGGTACTGCAAGTTAAGAATTAGGTCAACCCGACCAATTATTTGGGGCTGATCGCCGCGCGGACCACATCCCTCCTGGAGGTTCCATCACAGCACACACTAGCATTGTAGAACACTATTTTTGTTAAATTGTGTCAAGCCCTACACTAATAATAGTATTTACAGTTCCAATCAAACCAGTAAATTTCACTCGAGTAGAAAATTTAGAATTTTTGGAAAACTTCTGCATTCACTCGACAGGAGAGGGAAGGAAATTTGCAGAACCAATCAGATATCCCGTCCCCATTTATTGAGTAGGCACTAGGAGGGAAATTAGTCAGAGGGGAACAAGGAAATTAGTCGGTTATTACTGGGAATTAGTCAGAAGGAGGAAATTAGTCAGAAATTACTACTTACTAAGAGGAAAATTAGTCGGAGGAGAATGGGAAATTAGCGGACCTTTCAGAACCAGAACCAATGAAACCTTTCCTGTCCTCATTTATTGAGTACCAAAATTAGTCAGAAAATTATTCAGAAGGAGGAAAATAGTCAGAGGGGAACAAGGAAATTAGTCGGTTATTACTGGGAATAAGTCAGGAAATTAGTCAGAAGAACGAAATTAGTTAGAAATTAGTACTCACGAGGAAGGAAATTAGTTAGAGAAGAGTGAGGATATTGAAAGAACCAATCAAACCTTTTCCGTCTCCATTTATTGAGTACCAAAATTAGTCAGGAAATAAGTCGGAAGAAGGAAAATAGTCAGAAATTAGTCAGAGGAGAGTGGAGAAATTAGCATAACCAATCAGACCTTTCCGTTTTCCTTTTCCGTGATTTTGGTAGCATTGCAATAATAGAGATATGATCCATTATCTCGATGATTCCCTCGGACTCGTAAGACAATATAAAGATGCTCGCAATAAAGTATCTACAGTAGTGTGTTTCCTAATGTGCCTAATCCACTACTCACAAGAGATCTTTTCTGCTATGAGTGTTCTACCTCTTCACAGCCACTTCCCTCTTTCTTTATTAATAACGTCATCAAAGAGCCCCGACGCCCAGAAGACTCCCCCTCCTTCATCGCCGAACCATCTACCATTTCCATTACTCTCGTCTTCCTTTGCTCCTTCCCTCTTCTCCCAGCGCTTCTAACGAGGAGCTCCTTGTTCTTTGCTACAATTATTCCATTTCATTATTGTCTCTTATAATCCAGTTTCGTTCATTATAATGACAATTAGTCGACGAAAATTCAAGAGAAGACGCCTCAACGTTGTCCTTTCGCCGAGAGATATCGAATAACGCTGACGCTTTGAGGGAAATTAGCTGGTGCCAACCGTAAAGAGTTGCTGGAAAAAGTCTGCCATATTGGGTGGGCAGTAGAGCTTCCTCACGAAGAATAATGAGGAAATACTGGTGGCAAACTGGAAGACGAAATTTCTTACTATTTCATTCTGTGAAGCGACACAAGACACGTTCCCCGAATTTGGTAGGCAGTATAGCTTCCTCAAGTCGCAAGAACATCAATGACTGTTCTGAGGGAACACTTCGCAGATCGCCTCATCTTAATCAGGGACGATTTGCAGTGGCCGGGTCTCTCACTTTGTCCCCTTGTGATTTTTTTTCATGAGGTTTTGGTTTATTATTTTCAATAATAAGCCTTTGGAATCGTGCAAGAAAAAAAAATTTTTAACCCCCCCTCAAAATTTGATGTTTTACGTTTCAAGGTACGTAGAATCCGAAAATCGAATAAAAAAATTTCCGTCCGTCCGCCGTACGCCGTACGCCGTACACCGTACGCCGTACGCCGTACGCCGTACGCCGTACGCCGTACGCCGTACGCGGCACTTTTCTTAGTTACCATGGACCGATTTCGATGAAATTTGGTATATGGGCTCCATTTGGGGTCTAGTTGTGCCGCGAAGCTTTTGGTTGATGTAGGTCACTTCTAAGGGGTGAAAATTAAGGGTTGAAATTTTCAAGAGTGCCCTAGCTCGAAAACTCTCGAAATAAAGGTATCGTTTTTTCACTAATTTTAAATAGTACTGAATTTTAAAAAATTTTTGAGACCATCCGGAGCTCTGTAGGGCAAACCGTTCAGTCCCTACGAGTACTTGAAGGTTTTCCTTCGATAAAACAGAATCATGAGTGTGAATCGCAAAAGAGGTCTAATCTCCGTTGAAATTTTTTCTGACTAAAATGCGATTGCTGTTCATTTTTTCGATTTGTATACAGTTTTGCCTTCTGCGTAACCAGTAATCAAATTTCCACAATCAAAAGTCAATGGAGAATACTGAAGGCGCCTGAGTGGTCACTGATCAGCTGAGTTAGCTCCAAGGCCATTTCCCATCCTGTTGAACGCAGGAACCTGAAATTTGAGAGGGCGGGTCAATTGAGAATGCTGAAGGCGCCTGAGTGGTCACTGATCAGCTGAGTGAGCTCCAAGGCCATTTCCTCTCCTGTTGAACGTAGGAAGCTGAAATTTTAGAGGGCGGGTCAATGGAGATTGCTGAAGGTGCCTGAGTGGTCACTGATCAGCTGAGTGAGCTCCAAGGCCATTTTCTCTCCTGTTGAACGCAGGAACCTGAAATTTGAGAGGCAGGGTCAATGGAGATTGCTGAAGGCGCCTGAGTGGTAACTGATCAGCTGAGTGAGCTCCAAGGCCATTTCCTCTCCTGTTGGACGCAGGAACCTGAAATTTGAGAGGGCGGGTCAATGGAGAATGCTGAAGGCGCCAGAGTGGTCACTGATCAGTTGAGTGAGCTCCAAGGCCATTTCCTCTCCTGTTGAACGCAGGAAGCTGAAATTTTAGAGGCAGGGTCAAAGGAGAATGCTGAAGGCGCCTGAGTGGTAACTGATCAGCTGAGTGAGCTCCAAGGCCATTTCCTCTCCTGTTGAACGCAGGAACCTGAAATTTGAGAGGGTGGGTCAATGGAGAATGCTGAAGGCGCATGAGTGGTCACTGATCAGCTGAGTGAGCTCCAAGGCCATTTTCTCTTCTGTTGAACGCAGGAAGCTGAAATTTGAGAGGGCGGGTCAATGGAGAATACAGATGGTGGTAGGTGCTATTGATGGAGAACCAGTGATCTATACAGAAGGGTGATCTATACAAAAAATAATAAACCTTTGAGCAATGATTTGCAGCGTTTTTTGAAATACAGGGAACCGTCGAGGATCCTTCAAGATTTAAAGAACGATATCAGGGAGGAATTTCCAACATAACGCCTGCTATGCTTGAAAGAGTCAAGACAAACGCCAGAAATCCACGCCGACCAGGTGGGTTTTTCCGCATGTCCTTGCCGGGGGACCCACTCTTACTCAGTGGTTCTCCGCTGGTTTCGGATTCGGGATGCCACCATGGTGGGCGGGTTCGGGCGGGTCTGGGATTTTCCCCGACCCAGCATCGTGTGCTGCGGTGTTCTCAGCTTCACAGGGCATTCGTTTTCTTGGCAGGAGGAAAAAAAACTCTATCCTTCCTTTTCTTGACAGCAAATTGCTTTATTGTTGTTTTGTTTATCTTATATATATTGACAATGAGGAATTTCACCGAATTCTGTTTGCACTCTTTCTGAATATTTGGTGGTGTGGGATAGATGAAAATCGGGTTGATTTCGGAAAATAAGTCTCCTGTTATTTTTGGGAGACAATCAAAATTTATCATTTCAAAAAATAACCGGAAAAACGGACCTCCTCAACGTGAAGCGGAAACGCTCGCTGATTGGCTGTTCGGATCGCCGTCTCCTCCCCTTGTTGCCCGATGGAACGACGAAATCGTGTTATCTAAAAGGAAAGTTATCAAACAAAAACAGGGGAAAACTAATTTTCCCCATCTTGCTTTTTATATTTTATTCTGCAATTTTTCGATTTCGATCTTTACTGGTTTTGTGAAATGTTGCATCTTAGGACTATAGATTTCACGATCTCAGCGCATCAAGCGGTCGTACATGAACTATTCCAGGTTGACGTCATCCTCCCGGTTTTTTTAACGTTCATATTTTCTACACTGTTTTGTTTATTCGTAAATTAGGAAGTACGAGCTGAATCCGATTTTGGGATCAAAAATAGGAAATTCCGACATGGTGAAATTCCTCATTGCTTGGCAAATAAAATTATATTGATTGATTAATTGGGCGAGTTGAAGGCTAACTGGTGGGGGGGGGGGGGGTATAACGGAAAAGTACCCTTCTGATGAAATATGGCATGTAAATAAGCCCTCCAAGCCCACGCAGGATGTTATTTGACTATTTGAGCGTGTAGCTTCGCACTTCACCCATTTTGTTTACCTTAGTCCTTCCAACAAGTTTATTATTATTATTGTTGAAGAGTATTATTCTTTCCCAACATGATATTTTACATTATTTGGAAAGTTTCTCAATGACCTGTGGATTAAGAATGTTTCGCTGTACAAAACTCATCGTTTCAAATTTCACCATTATTTGCTACTCTTTCTGATCTATTCAATAATTTTGTCATCGATTGATGCTATACTTACATGTTACTTGTATGTGAAGAACTCCTAGGCCGTGATCCCTCAATTTATTGCAAATTCACCGAACGTAGGGTTCGAAAGGTCTCGTGATAGGAAAACCTCCTTGAATTGTAGACGAAATATAAAAGCTTGATTTCTATCAAGTTGAAAGTTAATTCAGAGCTTCTCTTCAGCCTTATATAGTTTATTTGCGCATTTTAAATGTCTACCACTGAACTAATCGTGATGAACACGAAATAGAAACTGTAGGAATTAGTAAGGTTGAAGGGATTTTACGCACAATTTTTAAGGGACGATCGAAGCCCTGAACCACGTAAAACCAGATAACCTACTCGTAAAAAACGCTGCAAATTATTATACAATGGTTTATTATTTTTCTATAGATCACTCGTCTGCAAAGCCACCAACCATCCAACACGAAGAAAAACGTCGATCGTATTTCGGTCAGCTATAATTTGAACGAAGATTAGACCTCTTTCGCGATTCACACTCGTGTTTCTGATTTATAACCTTAAATTCTCGTAGTGAGCGAACGGTTTGTCCTACAGAGCTCCGCGTGGTCTCAAAAAATTCTAAAAATTCTATAGAATCCTATATTGAAGGAAAAACAATACCTTTATATCAAAATTTTTTGAGTAAGGCTGTTTTCAAAATTTCAAAGTTTCAAAATTACTTTTGAACCCTTAGAAGTGACCTACATCAACCAAAATCTTCGGGGCACAACTAGACCCCAAATGGAGCCTACATACCAAATTTCATCAAAATCGGTCAATGCTAAGTGGGGAAAGTATGGCGTACGGCGGACGGACGGCCAAATTTTTATTCGATTTTTGGATTCTACGTACCTTGAAACGTAAACCATCAAATTTTGAGGGGGTGTTAAAATGTTTTTTTCTTGGTCGATTCCAAAGGTTCATTATTGAAAATAATAAACCAAAAAATCGTCGTACACCGAGTTGAGAACCTCCTTCTTCATATCCTCCTCTTCGTTTTGAATTCAGTGAAAAAGGACAATATTCTTGTATTCTTACAAGTTATCTGCTTCACCACTGGTAGACGGTTTTAGGGTTGTGATTCCAAAGCTTCGAGCACGTCTCATCGTTAATGTAGGTAGAGTAATAATAGCTCTCTATTAGCAACCACGTTTGGCAATCAACGGCTTCGTGCTATTAGCATCAGATGTCCATCTATGTGCTCAACATCCGTTGCTCAACATTGATCTGGATGTAGTAATGTCGTTTCGATTCGCAGCTTATGAAGGACCAACGCTCAAAATCTTTGGGAATATTCTGGATGTAATTGTAGGTAAGTTTGTCAATTGTGTATAATATTCCAACACTCGCATGTTACCCGTGCGTTGCACTGGTTCATATAGTTGAAAGTGCACATGCTGTTGAAATAGTAGTAATTGAAGGCCTTGCTCGAAAAACGAGCTATCTGCAATTTTTTTCATACTCCCGTTTTCGACGGTTTTAGGGTCGGAAAAATATGCTGTTTCATTCGTGAAGAGTCGCTAGCTGTCCGATACAGTGGGCCCACTATCTGATGAGTACGACTCAGAATAAGAATAATTCCTACCATATTCCTTTCGAGGTTTTTCACCCTCACAAAAAATTTAATCCTAGAGTTTTTTTCTTTAATTCTTAAAAGAAAAGATGTTATTGTATTCCTAAAAAACGATAAAATGTATATACAGGGTGTCCCCAAAAAACATCCCCCCCCCTCAAGCTAAAACCGTCAAGATACTGGTGAATTTTTTTAAATTTAATTTTCATGATTTTATTAAAGGATTTCAAATATGACAACGGTGCGCATTGCGCTCACACTTCAACACTTTTTTCCAAGATAAATGGAAAAAGATTTTCAAGTAAACAGGATGGTTTTCCCCTCGATAAATTGCAAGTAGAGAATTTTTAAGTAGACAAGATGGTTTAGCCCTTAATAAAGGCTATTTTCTTTTCAAAAAAGTATATTTTTCGTCGTTAATTTGATCAAAATCTAGTAAAATTTAGAAACTAACATCACCACGTGATTCAGCGTAAAAAAATACTAAGATATCATGTGTCACACTTGGCTACTTTTGACTGTGTTTCTTTCTCTTATCGAACTCTTTGACTCTTCATGACAATTAGTTGGTTTGGCCGAGCTTAGCTTCTTTTTATTTGGAGGGTGAGCTATATACTTTTTAACTTATCGAACTTTCTCTTAGGTTGAATTTGCTCCACAGAATGCCTGATCCAAGTCAAGTTCTGGGTGATCAATTTCCGTCTTAACAATTCAACTAACTTATTTTGCGTCCTAACCCAGTAGGTAGTAATTCGGTTCGAACTGGGTTGTATAATCCGTATCACGTTTTGTTCTCGACAGCTGTCAGAGGCAGAAGCACAGTTCGAGCCTCCAAGAAGTGAACGAAATGCTCGTGACGTTTCGCTTCTCCGCAAACCAATTGCAAGTAGAAAGGAACAAAAACATCCATATGAATCAAGTTAGACCATTGCAATTAAAGCTACCTTCTTTGCGTGAACATGCCTTCTCGCGAATCTATTCGATGAGTGGGTGAATATATGAAATCTATATAGAACGCAGCAAATTATTACACAAAGGTTTATTACTTTTCTGTATAGATCACTCGTCTGGAAAGAACACAGCTTTGCCATTGTCACTTTTTATCAACCATACGTACTACCTACCCACTTCACAAGCCTACTTCACATTCAAGTTTATTTGAAAGGAATAAACGCTTCACACTCAATTCAAAGAAATAGGGAGTTGAGGTTGTCCTAATTATTAGAAAATTTTATTACCGATTGCTAAGGACGCAAAACCGAGTACAATTCGAAGATACTGAAGGTACCCACCATTATTATTATTTCTATTATTTCAGGTGTTAATTTGGTTACCAAAAAGTACACAATTAAAAACTCATTCTCTAACGTGACACTGTAGTAAATTGTTCTTTAATTAAGAAATAGTTGAAATAGTCCACGTTAGGATATTGGTGACAAACAATACAAACAACGATCGAATTTTTTGTCAGCGGAGATTTGACCTATTTCGCAATTAACTCTCTTGTTTCTGATTTATTGTAAGTCCAACCCGTAAGTTCTCATGGGGAGCGAACGGTTGGTCCTATAAAGCTCTGGTTGGTTTCATTCGATTAAAAAAATTCAATACTATTTCAAATTGAATAAAAACCAATACCTTCATATCAAAATGTTTTGAGCGTTTTCAAAATTTCACCCCTTATTTTTTAACCCTTAGAAGTGACTGACATCAACCAAAAGCTTCGGGGCACAACTAGACCCCAAATGGAGCCTATATACCAAATTTCATCAAAATCTCCATGGGAACTTTGGAAAATGTCGCGTACGGCGGACGTAAGGCACAATTTAGATTCGATTTTCGGATTCTATGTACTTCGAAACGTAAACCAACAAATTTTGAGGGGTTAAATTTTTTGTTGACCGATTTCTAATCAAAAATTATAAACCATAATCAGATAGATGATAATCTGTGAAGAAGAGGTGGACGTTGTAGACTTCTAGAGGAATGAAAAGCAGAGACTGGTCCCGTGGATGTTTTGTTCTTTTCCACGCATTCACTCCCAAAATAATAAAAACGAAACTTCAAGAGATAAAATTAAATAACTAATCGCTCACTACCTACTTCATGGTCCAAACAGTTATCAATAGTCCAAAACAGCTCGAATTGAGAGGTTTTCAGCGTGAAATCCTAAACGATTGCTCATAAATTTCATAGCATTCGAATCGGTAGGATTTGAAAAAATATATTGTATTTTGAAAAATACCCCCAATTCCTTATACTGGGGAATACTAACATAGTAAATGATGATTATTAGATTAATGAATGCATGTTAATTTCAAGGCAATCCTGTCAACACTATCAACAGCTGATATTTAAAAAAATCTAAATGAATGTGTGGAAAATCTCAATCGTATTAGTGCTTTTAAATTAAGAAAACTATTTTGCACCAACGGATTCAGCAAAACTATTTTGCTCTGTTATTCTTTGTAAGAAGGTTATACTACCCACCCTACTTGGTAGACGTTTTTCTTTGTTTACCTACCTAAATTAGCTTCCGTCTACATCTGAGATTTACATTTTATTACCGTTGTCTTTCACAAATCATGGGAACAGTCAGAACAATGATTGAGTGGATAACATGGGAGGACTCGAAGAGAATGAATGATAATCAGAAGAAGACGATGAAGCGGATGACATCTCATTCCGAAATGCTTCGCCCACACTTGTAATCAGCGAAAGCTTTCTACGACCTGTTTCACGAGCTAGGAACGCACCTGAGTCCACAGTGAGCTACTTTATCCAACCCACTGTGTTCTGTAGGATCCATATCATAGATAGAAAACCCCTTCAACGACCTTGAAACACTCTTTTTGAAGGTCTGGCTGATTTGAAGATCTGAACTTATTATTGATTGAACTAAGCTATAAGGTTTGACTGGATTTGAAACTGGATAACGAAAAGTGGACTGTATTTTTAGCAAAGTGTACTATAATAAATAACCAGTGACTAGTAGGGATGGGTATCGACCAACGAATAATCGATTAATGAAATCAACGATTATTTCATTTGGATTAGTCGATTCACCGATTAATCGAACCCTCAAACACCGATTAATCGATTATATCAGAAAGATTGGGTTAACATTGAGTAGGTGCAATTAAAATAACCAACTCAACGTGAAAATTACTAAAATTTAAAATTACATCCCAAGTAAGAGTGAAAAAATAAAAGATTCAAAAACGAAAAGAAATAATACGATTATAATGATTTGATTACTTGCTCCAATATTTTTCATTACTGTCGTTCAGATAAAGGAGTTCAATGGCTCCGTCTTGGTCAGTCGATTCCTCTGTTCCCTTAAAATTTGGGCAGCTTAAGAAACAGGCCCTTTCTGAAGGTAGTCACTCTGTATTTCAAGGCAACTTTAGGAACCTCAGGAAAAGTCTCCGCCATCTATTTCCAATATGATACCAGGTTTTGTAAGATTTTTACAATCTCATTACAAAATGCATTTTACAATAACGTTAATAGGTAAAAAATAACGTTACAGTTTAAGTGAGTACTAACAATAACAACCTAACTAATCAGTGATAATTGATAACGCGAGGAGAGAATAATCGTTGAATAATCGTTACAAATTAATCGATTACCCGATTAATAGAACCAGTGGGCATCGATTAATTGACCAATTAATCGATGAATAGATACCCATCCCCGTGACTAGATAATGTGAATCTTATTCAACAATGATGAGGTGACAGAAAGATATAAATATGATGGTATTAACTACTGTGGTTGATGCCTACTTAAAAGTGGTCATTAAATCTAAAAACACAAAATTGGTAGATAGCTACTCTAACTCCAAAGTTCCAAAAAGGAAAAAGAAAGGCCCAACTGCAGGTAGGTAGGTAGATAGGGTTAACAACAGCCAGAAGAGAAAGATCATAGGTAGGTAGATCACAGAAGGTTGATTGTTCGAACTCCCCCGTTACACGTAAGGTGATTTCAAATCTACTGCCTAGATCCAGTTCTGAAGCGCCCCAACAGAGGTCAGCGCTACCGCAGATCACACCCCAATTAAGAGCCATATCCCAACAATCCGTAAACCGGATTATAAGAACCAGTACGAGCATATTTTAGTACAATGAACGAACATTAACCCAGATCTCAGTCGGTGCCGTTGGTTCCTCGTTCCAGGAGAGTATTTCACGAAATCGAAGGCGCAAAAGCTTTAAAAGTCGTACCTGAATTTGAAACTTTAGTGGGTTTTAGAAATTCATTAGTGCACGGCTCTAGGGAATTGAAAAACTGAAATATTGCCGCTGGAATCAACAGAATCGAATAGTAATTGCCAGAGAAAAATGGGAAAAACATGGGAATAACCGTTTGTCCAGTAGTTTTTCCCATTTTTCTCTGGCAATTATTGTTCGATTTTGATGATTCCAGCGGCAAAATTTCAGTTTCTCCATTCCCTAGGTCCGTGCACTACTGAATTTCTAAAATCTTTTAAAATTTCCAATTTAAGTACAATTTTTTAACTTTTTGCCTCTTCGATTTGGCGAAATGCTAAGAACGAACAGCGACTGAGTGAGACCCCCTTAAGAGCCATATGCCGACAATCCATACACCGGATTATGAGAACCAGTACGAGTATGTTTTAGGACAATTATTGTCGTCTATTATAGACGAACATTAAATAATACTGATTAAGTTTACTTCCTTCAAAAGTTCTGAATCAGAGCGACATCATTTTGTCCCCCGATCTGCCCCTGCTCCGCCATCTTTCCTCAGTCTAGGTCTGCTTGTTCCCTATTTACCCGTAGTTTCAAGTAGTGCTGCTTAATACCGTTTTTATAACGCTTTTATCCGAAAATTATACCCGTCTTTATACCGATAACTGCCTGTCGTGCCTCCATAATATTTTAAACTTGTAGAATTATCAAGTACACTTGGAAAATGCAGGTGGGACCCCAACAGGTACAGACACCCCACACCTGGCGTCAGCCAGATGCTACCCCTTCTCCACTTTTCGAATTCCTACCGAAAATCCGGTACTTGGAAGAGGAGAAGGGGTACAGTATAAATACCCTGTCGGAGCCCAACTGGGTCATTCTACATACCAAATCTCAAACCTACTTCTCTCTTAACAACCACCTTCTACTCCCAGGTCACCTCCAGTTAAGAACTTCATCAGCTCAAAACTATCAAACCACTTTTCACTACTAGGGACCTGGTTTACCCAAGACCAATTAAAAGAATATTCAATCCGGTTTACCAGAGACTGGATAAGATTACTTTCACAGCTGGTTGAAATTAGACCAGCATCAAAATTCACTAAACTTAACTTCACCAACTGATTGAAATTAGACCAGCAACAATTTTACAAAATTCAGGAGTCTGGTTTTTAAACAGACCAGGTAATTCCAATAAAATACTAAAAGATACAAATTTATCGTTTATTCAAAAATTCATCAGTTTGCAATCAGACTATAGGTTTGTGTTCAAAAATCACAACACTGCCGTTCTCATTTTCCCGTATCCCGTGGTAAATACATTGATATTAAAACTGTCACCTCAATCGTAGTAGGTGATATCATGGCTGGTGCGCTTTCTTCGAGTATATCATTGTACTGAGAGACCTGTCCCTGCGATGATGCGTTGGACTGCAGTCCACGAATTTTTATACTTAGTTATTTTGTATAGTTTTGTCCATGTCAAGAAATTTACCACCAGCAGAAAACGTACAAAAAATTTTCTGAGAACAAAACGCAAATTTTGATCATTTATGACCTAAACTTCTACATCGTAGATTCCTTTGTAGGTACGGAGGGACGTGAAGAACTTCAAAAAATTTTCCAAATTCGAGATGTATCAATGTGAAGAAGTTCCCTTGTGATGGCTCTCGATTAAATTATATCAATCGATCTTCAACCAGATTCTTCGGCGAAATGAAATAGTATAAAAGAGGTTTTCCCAAAGATGATCGTCACTACAATCTTCAAATGAAATCAGGAGCAAGAGGAAAGCCTTTCAATCCCGATGAATGGCTGTGGAGGGCTGGATGTATAAAATACGATAGGTAATTGAAAAGTCCCTCGCCATTGTTTTCCAACGGGAAACCGAACGGGCGAACCATCTCTTTTCGTTTTGGACACAGCGTAGCGGACAAAGAACCAAATTGAGTGTGCGTTCTATTAAATGGGACCCCACTCCCGGGACATTGACTGGGATGATTTATCCCACCGAATACCATCCCTCGACCGGAGTTTCATCAAATATCCTCCTCCCCCAAAAAAAGAGTTCTCCTGTTCGGTGCTGTGTAAGCATTAAGCTGAATGAACACGGAGTATCATTGAATAACATTGATATAAATAAAAGAGTTATAAAAACATTGGAAACTAAACGAATGAAAATAAAAGACAAAGCTGTCAAACTCCCTCTCTCTGTGAGGAGAAGAAAGCGGACTTTCTCTCTGAACGTATCAGATCATTAGGTGACCATAACTGTGGAAAAACCGGTTTATTCAGTAGTTTTCCCATTTTGGTTTATTATTTTCAATAATGAACCTTTGGAATCGACCAAGAGAAAAAAATGTTTAACACCCCCTCAAAATTTTATGGTTCACGTTCAAGGTACGTAGAATCCAAAAATTGAATAAAAATTCGGCCGTCCGTCCGCCGTACGCGGCATTTTTGCCACTTAGAATAGACCGATTTTGATGAAACTTGGTATGTAGGCTCCATTTGGGGTCTAGTTGTGCCCCGAAGATTTTGGTTGATGTAAGTCACTTCTAAGGGTTCCAAAATGAATTTTGAAATCTTGAAAACGCCCTAACTCAAAAAAATTTGATATAAAGGATTGTTTTTCCTTCAATTTAAGATTCTATAGAATTTTTAGAATTTTTTGAGACCATCCGGAGCTATGAAGGACAAACCGTTCGCTCACTACGAGAATTTAAGTTTTGGAATCGCAAAAGAGGCCTAATCTCCGTTCAAATTATAGCTGACCGGAATACGATCGATATTTTTCTTCATGTTGGATGGTTTGTGGCTTTGCAGACGAGTGATCTATAGAAAAATAATAAACCATTGTGTAATAATTTGCAGCGTTTTTCTCTGGCAATTATTGTTCGACTTTAATGATTCCAGCGGCATTATTTCAGTTTTTCGATTCTTTAGGGCCGTGCACTAATGAATTCCTAAAATCATTTAAAATTTAGGTACAATTTTCTAAGTTTCTGCGCCTTCAATTTCGTGAAATACTGACCCGGAACGAGGAACGAACGACTACCGACTGAGACCCCCTTAAGGCCCAAATCGTATTCCATTTGTACTTGTCACAAACAATCGTCATATAATTGCCTCGGCCATTTTTAAGAGATGAAAAGCAAAAACAGCATTTTCAACTACTTTCTTGAGACCCACGGCTGAAAGAGACCTCCCCGTGGAGTTCCATCACGCCACTCTCTCCCCTCGCATGAAAACTCTCCGTAGAACTACTGTCTCAAGAGTTCAGACAGCAAAGGAAATGAGATTCACCCCGTCATTAGCCTGAATTAGGTAAGCCCTCTGTCCATAATAAACTTGATTTCACTTCGAGCTCTCAAAGTTAGAAACAAAGATTCATTCACGTCTGAATCAACCCTGAAATGATTCAATCCGGCACACAGCCAAGTGGCGTAATCCCGAAAAGCAACAGCTACTTTCAAAAAAATCCAAATGAATCCGGCTGAGCTCTCAAAAAATTCATGTATTTCTTATTATTGTTTTCTTAATCCGAGTACTTCTTTTTGTTTGTTCTATTCTTTTTTCGTTTTTCCGTTTTTTCCCTTTCTTTTTCCCGTACTATTTTATTTGAGGGAGCTTGAGTAGGAGCGGAGCAATAATCTCAAGCTTTAAAAGACCGTTGAAATGTTTCATTACCGCCAGCTGCTCTCCCCTCCACACTCACCCACCACATTCATCCTCCACTTCTTCCTCAACCTGTTTCGCCTTCTTCTTTTCCTCTTGCTCTCTCTCTTCCCCTTTATCTCGCTCTCTTTCACTCATCCCTCCGTCCAAAGGCTCGAAAATCCGTTTACACTAATTCACTTCTCGTCTGATTAGAAACTGCGATTTTTTTCCACTCTTTTCTTTTAGCGGCTGTGAATCCCGCTTTTTTGTAGCTTAATCCCACCGTATGCGTTCAAATTGGAAAATTGTGGTTCCCTATCTCGAGGATTATTTTCTACCGTTTTATATTGGTTTATTATTTTCAATAATGAACCATTGGAATCGAGCAAGAAGAGAGGTTTAACCCCCTCAAAATTTGACGTTTTACGTTTCGAGGTTTGATGTTTTACGTTAGATTCAATTTACGTAGAATCCGAAAATCGAATTTTAAAAAATCCGTTCGTCCGCCGTACGCGGCACTTTTCTTAGCAACACTGGACCGATTTGGTTGAAATTTTGTATATGGGCTCCATTTGGGGTCTAGTTGTGCCGCGAAGCTTTTAGTTGCTGTCAGTCTCTAATGCTCTGATCCTGAATCGAGATAAGAGTCAAACACTTGACTTTGGATTGAACCGCCGGTTGAACCAATCAGTTAATTTTCTGTGCATTGTTATTGACGATCGAATGTCTTGTAAAGCCCATATCGACTTACTGGCGCCCAAACTCTCTTCTGTGATTTTTATGATTCGTAAATTGGTCAACGTTGTATCTACTGAAATGATCCGTTCAGTTTACCATGCCAGTTTTGGGTCCAGAATTGCATATGGTATAATTCTATGGGGCAATTCATGTCATGCAATTGAAATTTTCAGGCTTCAGAAAAGAGCAGTGAGAACTATAAGCAATTTAACCTGGAAGCACACTTGTAGAGGTTCCTTTTCTCGAAATCGGATACTTACTGTACCGGGAATGTATGTATTGTCTGTCCTCAACTACTTCAAAACAAATATCAGCTCCATTTCAAAAGCATCGGACAATCATGATTACCCCACGAAAAGCCGGAAAAACTTGAACCCGCCTGTCCGATCCAAATGGGAACTAAGCTTTTTAATGTGCTCCCACTACAGTTACGGCAACTAGATGAAAAATCATTCTCGAGAGTCGTGAAGGAGTCTCTTGTGCAGGCGGAAATTTATTCACTGGACGAGTTTCGTGGTGTGAAGTGGATGTTACGATGTAAATTTTGGTAAATACGGTTCCTTATAGTTAATAGTTCTAGCATCTTGTCAATTAATGTCATAATCGTCCTAGTCATAATAGTCATCAAAGCAGCTGAGGGATATCGAGTACTCTTGCTTGCACTTGACATATCTAGAGTTAACTGGTCTTTCTGTGATACTTGAATGTTTTAGTATTTCTATTTATTGATGTTTTAACTGTGATAATTCTGTGATATTAGGTTTAAGTTTCAACTTATTAGGTTTAGGTTTATTAACTGTTTTTATGTCATTGATAAATGTATTTTTTGCGTGTTGGTCGTATGTTTGTGGGTGTGCGGGTCGGTGGGGGAGTCGGTCTCGCTCGGGGGTGGCGCCCTCTGGTGCGTTCATACGCCGGATCGTCAGCGATTCTTTCGTGAGCCGTTTGCGTTTTTGGTTTTGGGACGCCACCATGGTGGGTGGGTCAGGGCGGGGCCGGGACCCCCCTCTGGCCCCGCATCGCTTTCTGCGGCTTTAGCGCATCACGCAGCTTGCTATCTTCATTATTGTCTTGTTTTATATTGAATGACCGGTTTCCTCTTTTTTAAAATTATTTTTTACATTAAGTATTACCTACTTTATGACATGTTACTTTTTATAGGACTATTTTTACCATTGTTTGATTTTATAACTGTTTATTATTGACGATTGTTATATACATTTTGTGTATAATGACAAAAAAAGCATATTCATTCAGTCACTTCTAAGGGGTGCAAAATAAGGGTTGAAATTTTCAAGAGTGCTCTACATTGAAAACTCTCGAAATAAAGGTATTGTTTTTGACCGACTTCAACGCGCCGAAGGCGCGCGAAAGAGGAGGTACTCAATTCGGGTTGGCGTGGGACGACGAAAATACGGTAGAAGATAATCCTCGACATAGGGAACCACAAATTTCCAATTTGAACGCATACGGTGGGATTAAGCTACAAGAAAACGGGAAATTTTGAGGAGGATGCTCATTTCACCCATAATATTTGTATATTATACTCGAATGCCCAACAAGCCAAGGGAAATATAGTCTAGAAGAGATACTGATGTGATTCATGTATTCAGGGTGTCCACACTTAAGATGGGCATAACTTCAGAGTTAGATTCTACAAAAAATTTCCAACGACAAATGTCTCGAAGCAATTTTTTTCTTAGCCCACTCAAAATGCCTTTTTTCACTTCCAAGTTTTCTTCTCGCGTTTTCGACCTTAAATCATTAAAACTGTCATAACTCCTGTTATTTACCAAGTAAATTCAAATTTGAGGATTACGTTGAAAAGAGCGTTACATTTTCAAGCTACCTAGTGTAAACCAAAATCTTTCAGCAATAAACCATTTATAAAGAATCAAGTCAAATAGCAAAGTTCAAATTGTTTTCGAAATATGACTCTTTTTAAACCAAAGTTTTCACTTTGTATCCCTGGCTATTTCGATGAGCGCTCTTCGGAGAAAACATGTTCAAACTGTCAGCTTTCCAACGGTCTATCAACTTTTCTTTTTGAAATTCAAATTGGAAGAGAAAATCAAGTTTGAATGCCAAGAAACGTATGTTTTACAAGAAAATCTAGTGTTTTGAGCCGCTTTGTTGTCCTACTCGATCTCGAAATGGCTTGACGAGTTTGGTATAATTTCCTATGTGCTTTACGCTGAACCTAATGGTGATACTTCCGAATAATTCTGACAGCTAGGAAGTGTATTTTTCGAAAAATCTTCGATTTTTGTACATAACGTACGCATTATTCGTAGATATGGTAGTGAGCAAAAGTAACACCTTTCTACTCAACAAAACCCCAGCTCTAGTTTGACCAGTTTGTTATTGAGCTGTCCGTTTTATTGTGCATAATAAGGCGTGGTTCCCTCAGCAGTATACTAAACAAGGCTACCAACCAAAGTACATGGTAAGAAGAGGAATTTTCCGACCAAACGTGTTACATATGACAACAATGCGGATCCATTTTTGACATCACCCCGAAAAGGGCGTATAGACCCATCGGACCATCCTGATAGGCATCCTATTGAGCTGAAATTGAACAGCCAACAACTCGTTCAACACGGGCTTTGTCTAATAGCTATGATATTTTTATACATTTTAATGAACTAAAGCTCATGAACTACAGAGTATAATATACTCTGTAGGGTATACTATATAGTAGTAACTATTCTACTATATATAGTAGTATACTATATAGTATACTAGTAGCATACTACTGTATAGTACTGTATAGTACTGTAGTACTGTATTATAGTACGCCTCCTTAACTTTCTATAACAACATTAACAAAATTAGTACAATTTCATATTCAAAAAACATTCCAACTCATTCAGGATACTTTCAAACAAGCCTTCCGATATTCAAGCATCGTCATCTGCCGACATCTTGGTTCGTTTCTGGCAGCGAGCCTCTTGGCAGCCTCTTTTGTCAATTGCGTCTCCTCTTTGCCCTATACTACCCACTCTCTAATAATGTAACAGAAAAAAAATCCTTGGGTTTATGTTAAACAAATGAGTTCCTTCGAGGAATATTTGGAAAAGAGAGAAATTTTCCCCATTTCTTCCTCTTCTTACCAAGTAGGGGCCTGGAATAAGGCAGAAACCTGCATTCTTTTTTTCCCACTGTAGTAATGAGACCACGAAACCCTATGGAAACCAACAAATGGGCCTCCCTCGACCTCTCGCGAGTTTATTGGTTTCTCCCTCAGGGGATGAAGCTAACCTTCGGCCCCAGAATTCGGTACCCTTACCCATCAGCCGACGCATTATACTTTACCCAAAATCCCTACTCTCCCTGAAAGGTAAGGGAGAGGAGAGGTTGAAAAGTTAGGAGGCCTAAACTTCTTTTTATGGTTTGGCGGGTCTTGTAGATTCTCATATAGCATCACTTACCCTTCTCCGAGCCCTTACTTCGACGCTACGAATGCCTCCGTTTTACTGTGGCGATTCGGAAGAATCCTGGACAAATGTCTGCGATACCACCGAACACGGTGATTTTTATGGTGCCCACCGAGGTAGTTTCGTTTCCTAGCAAAAGGAGGAATGAATTGGTAAATATTGCTTCCTCACGACCGAAGGTTCGGTAGCTTCCTCGCTAACAACAAAGTAAACGTGGAGATTTGAAATCTATTGGATTAAAAATTATGGAATAATTCCATCAATTATTGATCAGTACAATGCCAAGTTTGTAGATGTTTGACATGAACTGATTATTCCGCCTATTCTTCCATGTAGCATTCTTACCGATCTAAAAACAAATAAATTTAGGCGACTGTCCTGAAACCAAATGCTCTCTGAATTCGAGTAATTTCGTATCATTAGGAACTGCGAAATCGTAGGTTCGAGTAATTCACGTTTCTATAGGTCTACCACAGAAACTACTACCCCTAAGTGGTGGATAACGATCGAGTCAACCTTCCATGGTAAAACCTTCACACGGAAATTGGAGCGGTAAGAAATTTGATGTTCATGCACAGTGGCGTCTCCTCCAGGCGAACATAGCAAACAGTGTTTGCCTTACTAAAAATACGCGAATTGAATAAAATAATTTTTGTTAAGATTCTCCTGTATTTCTATATTTACAAGTTTTTTAAAGCCGATTTTGTAAACATTTTATAAAACTTAGGAAACTATTCATTAATATTAAGGAAGTTAGATGAAAGGAGAATGGAATAAGTACCTACGTATTTTGCCTTGGATACTAGCCCTCAACACAGGAGAGAGTTATATAAGTCTGTAATGTAGATTGATTGAGGATGATACGCAAACTAGTGTGGAGCCCAGTGATGCAAGGCAAACAGTTCAAAGAAATGAATTTTGCAGAACTGTTTTTGGATGAGAGACGACGATCAGCGGGTAGACGGGGGGTCTAGTATTGCTACACCCCCACTACCACCGCTTCATCCAAGGCAATCAATCGAGGAGCTGTTTCCTGACCTTGAAAGCAGAGAAACTTGGAAGATGAGCTATGGATACTAATAAACACCGCACGGCGATTCATGAAATATCCATCCACTAATAAGATTTCTTAATGAAGAAATCATTCTTTATTTCTTCGAATTGAATGTGAAGATTTATTTCATCTAAATAAACTCTATTATGAAGCGAAAACATGGTTGGTAGGTAGTGACAATGACAAAGCTGTGTTCTTTGCTGGCGCTTAATCTGCACAGAAAAATAAACCTTTGTGTAACAATTGCGTTTTTCATTATTGTTTATTTCTATATGACTGGCCAAGCTGTTTGCCTGATGAATATTCTCACCCAACTCCCCTGTTCGTGTAGTGCCACGAAATTTCAATTTCGAAAATGCACGAATTTCAAGCTGCAGTAGGAGGGACATCATGTCACTTTTGAGGGGAGAAATTCCTGAAAAATTATCGTACGCACGGGAATCTGCTTGATGATAAGAGATAATTAGTTCTATGTTCTCCAGAAGATTGCGCCAAAGGGATGCAAAGTTTCTGTGGCAGACCTATACAGGCGCAAACGCTACGATTTAGCCCCATTTAAGCCAGAAGAGCAAAATACAGTTTAGAATAATGTTTGCTTGCTCTGTTTACTCCGAGCCAATAAGCTGAATAGAATTTACAGCAAATCGATCAAGCGAGCACTTGCAGTAATTCCTTGAGACAGACACAGAATCAAAATTGTTCAAAATACCCATTACAAATTTTATTCAAACTCTAGTTTAAAAAGCCCATGCATGCAGCATGAGTTGATCAGCGAATTTTCAAAAAAATCTAATAAGCTATGGTTAAGAAAATCGAAATATTATCTGTACGAGAGAGTAGTCAGCCTTGTGGGTGTGGAAAATAGCGTGAATCGTTAAAATTATACAATCTCCCGCTTGGTTAAATTTTGAAAATACTCAAAAAATACTCTCCTCGCCACCTCGGACTCATTGAGTATCCACACGTAAATTGTTGATTTTTTCCTCCAATTTTCATTATACCAAACCAACTATACTGTATAAACAGTACATTGCTGTATACACATAGACTCGGAAGCAATAATAAACCATTACGTAATTTTGACATTTTCATGTCTTTGCTTTGGCACATAAACTGAAAAATCGTCACGAAAAAAACTTGCTCACGCGACCGATAAACAAAATAGACTCACTGTGTTGCGTAGAGAACAATCAACTGTTTTCTTACTTCACTACCTTGTTGTGTAGTGGTTGACATGAAAATGTCCCAATGTGTTGCAGACTCGTATGCAAGCATTTCTTAATGATTCTTTAAATTTCAAGTTGATTTCGTCTTTCTTCTTCTTCACTTTTGCAGCGTTTTAGGCTTGTCGACTCTTTGTAGGGAAGGAGATTCCAAACCAAAAATTACCCCTTGTAAGTAGCTGTGATTCTGTTAGCGGTATTTTGATGGACGAGATCATTCTGCGGTATTTGGAATCCATCAGAAACTTAATTGGTAATTTGATAGTGGTATATTGACGAGCTCTCCATCAACGCGTTACTGGAAGGTTATAAGTTTCGTTAACGGTGACATATTACGGCGTTGGCATAATACAGGCTCTGAGGTAACGACGTATCCTCATGATTAATTCCTCGGTGGGAGGCAGATCGCTGATAGTTTGTCAACCAGATATTTCAGCTCATCACGATAGAACCTTCACCAACGTCCACTAACTTCATTATCTTCCAGTCATACGAGCAAAAGTCTAGTTTACGTCACTTTTAATGAGGTAGGTAATAAAACATACAACATACATTACTTTTGAATCTACCTACAATAAACCAATTGATCCCATACATTTTTCTCTTGATAGTTTGAGAAAATGTCTTTTCTACTCCAAAAAATATTTAAAACAAGGAAAAAAAATCATTTTAAAATCATTTTTAAAATGATAAAATTTCAAAATTTAATTTGAAGGTTTTACGGCACGATACCATTTTTTCAAAACTGAAGTTTCGTTTATTATTTTCAATGATTAACCCTCGGAATCTAGCATAAAGTTTTTTAAATTCATAATGAGTACCTAGTATTTGAAACGCAAAAAAAGAAAAAAAAAAAAATGATGGTCGACCCAACAAACAATTCCCTGTCAAATTGATTGGGAATGCGGTCCTCAGGTGTAAAACTCTTCTTTCGCCGAGCTTTCGGCTAAGTTATCACCTTTCTCGGGGCTCAAAGGATGTGTTACCTAGTAAACATGACACATCAGCGTCAATGAACAAACAGGTAGTTACAGATGCCACCATAACTGGTAGGAAAGCAGATTTGGAGCTAAGTACTGCAGGTAAAATGAAAGGGGGGGGGGGTAAAAATCGTTTCCAGCTATAAATATGTGGGCGTGGGAAACTGGATACCTAGTTCCTACCTATTCCACCAAGTCGGAGTGCAGCACCTACTGTCCACCGATGAAAAGAATGAACGCGAGGCCCGACAGGGAGTTGGGTATCCTCAACGTAGAACTACACCCTTTTCCACAAATATACGTTTACAGGTAGTAACTGACCTTATCCAACACCCCTGAACCTGCCGTGAGTCATACTTTCTTCCTTTCCCCTCGTTACTCCTTCTCACATTGTCGTTTTAGTAATTTCTCGACTATCTACAGTCCTGTCCAATGATACCTGGGCTAGAAAAATACATTACGAATTCGCGATCGGGAAAGAACAGTGACCCGTCGTAATTACGTAATAAAATAACTCATCTTGACAGCGAATTTGTCAGGAGACACCGTTTGTTGGTCTATGTTATTTTCTTCCAAATAATCATAGAAACTTCATCCTTTTGGGTATTAAGTAATCGAATCTCAATTACTAATCATAGTAGTAACTTCAAGGTTACAATAATATTGTTTTTGTATATAATATAGTTTTTGCATATTATGCAAAAACATTTCTTCCATTTTCTTAAAATTCTGAGATGAGTGGTTTCACTAAATTATGGCTTCTATGACAATGATCACAATGACCTTGTGTAGAACGTTGCAAATTATTACACAAAGATTTATTATTTTTCTGTTGGGATCAATCACTTTCAAATAAAACTTTTCATTGTCACTACCTAACCATTGGTACTACCTACCACTACCCAAAAATCATTATTCGCTTCACAATAAAGTTGCAAATTTCAACGGAGATTCACACTCACGATAGGTACTGATTTATCGCTATCATTTATCGATCGCTCGTAGGGAGCAAATGGTTTTTCCTTCAGAGCTCTTGGTATGGGTAGTCTCAAAAAATGCAAAACCTACTGCTCCCGACTCCCCTCCCCCCGTCTCATCTAAATCCTGGCGCCTCCGATTCCAATGACTCTTCCTGCCCCCGATTCCTAAAACTCCTCCTGCCTTCGACTTCTCTAACTTCTTTGCCCTAGACCTCCCCCCTCCCCCACTGGCTCATCTAAATCCTGGCACCTCCGATTCTAATGATTCTTCCGCCCCCCCCCCCCCCCCGATCCCTAAAACTCCTCCCGCCTCCGACTCCTCTAACTTCATTCGCCCCGACTCCCCCCCCCCGTCTCATCTAAATCCTGGCGCCTCCGACTCCTCTAACTTTTTTCGCCCCCCTGACTCCCTCCCCCGATCGACCAAAATCCTAAATCCAATTCCAAAGACTCTTCCTGCCCCCGATTCCTAAAACTCCTCCCGCCTCCGACTCCTCTAACTTCTTTCGCCCCCGACCCCCCCCCCTCTGGCTCATCTAAATCCTGGTGCCTCCGACTCCTCTAACTTCTTTCGCCCCGACTCCACCCCCTCTGGCTCATCTAAATCCTGGCGCCCCCAATTATAATGACTCTTCCTGCCCCCGATCCCTAAAAATCCTCCCGCCTCCGACTCCTCTAACTTCTTTTGTCCCCGACTCCCCCCCCCCCCCTCAAATCTAAATACTGGCGCCTCCGATTTCAAGGACTCTTCTTGCCCCCGATTCCTGAAACTCCTCCTGCCTCCGACTCTTCTAACTTCTTTGCCCCCGACTCCCCCCCCCCCTCTGGCTTATCTGAATCCTGGGGCCTCCGATTCCAACGACTCTTCCTCCTCCGATCCCTAAAACTCCTCCCGCCTACAGCTCCTCTAACTTCTTTTGCCCCCCCCCCCCCCGACTCCGCCCCCCCCCGTCTCATCTAAATCCTGGCGCCTCCGACTCCTCTAACTTCTTTCGCCCCCGACTCCCCCCCCCCCCCCCGTCAAATCTAAATCCTGGCCAACGACCAAAATCCTAAATCCAATTCCAACGACTCTTCCTGCCCCCGATTCCTAAAACTCCTCCCGCCTCCGACTCCTCCAACTTCTTTACCCCCGACTCCCCCCCCCCCCCCTGTCAAATCTAAATCCTGACGCCTCCCATTCCTAGATCACTCGTCTGCAAAGCCACCAGTCGATCAGCTAACATTTGAACCTTAAATTTCCGTCCAAACCTTAAATTTTCGTAGTGAGCCACTATCTTAAATTGATGGAAAATCAATACCTTTATATCAAAATTTGTTGAGTTACGGAGCTTTCAAAATTTATTTTTGAACCCTTAGAAGAAGTGACCTACATCAATCAGAATCTGCGGGGCACAACTAGACCCCAAATGGAACCTACATACCAAATTTCATCAAAATCGGTCAATGCTAAATGAGGAAAGTGCCGCGTACGGCGGACGGACGGCCAAATTTTTATTCGATTTTCGGATTCTACCTACCTTGAAACGTAAACCAACAAATTTTGAGGGATGTTAAAAAAGTGTTTTGCTTGGTCAATTCCAAAGGTTCATTGAAAATTATAAACCAAAAGTTGGGTATTGGACTGGCCTCAAATTTGTAGAAAAATTGATTATAGAAAAAATTGATCAAATTTCAAAAATTTCCTTTACAAAATCGCTAAAAATAGCCATTAAGATTAAATAATTTAAATGGAAGCAAATTTCTGTGTAGAGAAAGTTTCTTGGCCATAAATTGAATAATTGTAAATTAAAGTACGCAAAAAAGTTCTCAAAACATTGAAAAATGTTATTAGAAATTGCTTAAAAATGTCTAATATAATACCAAAAATCTCAAAATTCATAATGAGTGGATAAGTTCGTGGGCTGTAAACAGGGTTGTTTCACATTTTCATGCGCAAATGTGTTCTCAAATAGCATAAAAGGGCTCTAAACCCACTAAAAACGTAGGAAAATGGCTGAAAATTCAAAAGTTTTTTAAAATAACGTTTCAAAAAAATTCGCCCATGCGGTCGTGCTGCACGACTTTGAATTTTCATTACAATATTATTTTTCTCATCGATTCATTTTCCTTAACAAAAACGAGTAAAGTTCACATGTAGGTTTGGCAGACAAAGTTCTTCAAACTAATATTTTGATTTTTGGTGCTTTTTTAGACTTCTTGCCCCTTTTATTGATTTTGCCGTCCACGTGCCGTGCGTGACACTCCACCAATAATCATTCTCAATCTTCTTGATGTGGCCCGCTTAGGATTTCCAGTCATATTTCGCAGCTTCCATTGTAAATTCCTGAAGGTGTTCAAGTGATAAATCACCTCCCGTATTCCTTCCCTTTATGAATTCTCACTCAAGCCTACCTAGCGAAAAGTCAGGTAGAGGATTTGAGCGGAAGTGACCGAAAATGGGATCTCCCTGGACGAGTGACAAGCTCGGAGGAGGTTGAACGGATGTTTTCAGTTTAGGATTCGGTAGGGTCCTCGCGTTCATTCTTTTCATCGGTGGACAGTACTTACTTCTCCACGCACTTGCCATGGAGTATTGTATAGCATCCATGAACAACAGACAAGGACAGATAGCGGGAGAGTTCAAGAGAGAAGTGATTATTGTGAACCTTGTCTGTATTACAAACTTGTCTCCGGTACTCTGTGTTATGAACAGAAGTTTCAGATGTTAGTTGTTACCGAAGTATTGTGTTTAATTGCTAAGTTATTAAACTTATCTATTCATTGAAGTCAGCATTGTTGTTGTGATTATGGAAGACCCTTCATAAAAACATCAACAAACTGAGGGCCCGCTGGTAGGTGCTAGATGAACGTAGACGAGAGGGTGGTTCCTCATCAAATTTTCTCTCATCTAAAACTCTTTGAATTATAGGTACGCATCAGTTCATGAGCGAATTCTTCCAACAGTCCATTATTTCACGATTCATTTTGACGGAATTCACGATTGCAATGATTTTCCTCAAACCTGTTCTTCAAACTTGACAAAAAAAAAAAAAAAAAAAATAGCTGAGTGACGTCTATTGTGAAGCTGTTGAGATCGAATCCTACTTCTGATGAAGGGTCTTCCATAATCACAACAACAATGCAGACTTCAACAAATAGATTAGTTTAATAATTTAGCAATCAAACACAATGCTTCGGTAACAACCAACATCTGAAACTTCTGTTCATAACACAGAGTACCGGAGACAAGTTCGTAATACAGACAAAGTTCATAATAATCACTTCTCTCTTGAACTCTCCCGCTATCTGTCCTTGTCTGTTGTTCATGGATGCTATGCAATACTCCATAGCAAGTGCGTGGAGAAGTAAGTAGGTGCTGCACTCCGATTCGGCGGAATAGGTAAGAACTAGGTATCCAGTTTCCTACGCCCACAAACTTTAAATATTAAGTAAAAATATGTGGATCCACAGCTTAGAGAGAAAAAAGTTAATTACGCGGGGTTTTATTCCTGAGGACCTCATCCCCAATCAATTTGACATAGTATTTGAAATAAGAACATTGGAGTAGCTATGAGAAAGCTGTTCACATAGACATACATCAATGGGGTTAATTAATAATTAAATTATTAAGTTCTCATTAATGGCGTGCTCCCTCAGTCTTTAAGGGGATTATTTTCAACCTACCCTACCGATTATTTGCTATTGAGGAGCGAATACTTGCTGGGAAAAAACCTCGGTTTGTTACAAGGTTGGAGACTAATATTTTGACCATCGGTCGTCATCGGATCATAGTCTACACAATCATGTTGAGGGTACTGAAAATCTACCTTCGTAACACATTTGACAAATTTTTCTTGATTATGAGGTGTTTCAGTAGCTATCCAGAATCCTGAATTTACTCACTGGAGCGTATAGGAATAAAATCAATGAGGTTGAGCTGTAGAACAGTAAACAAGAGTGGGAGCATCTGGCGCTTAGCGGGCACCCGTATCCACGGCAGGCCACCTTCGCTGGCAGAAACTTGGTCGCCAACTTTGAGTTGTCCCACTTCTAGTTGGAATATTGGCTCATCAGAGACATTCCTTTACCCTAATACGACCGACTGATCACGATGGCGTTGGCCAGTTGGAAAAATATGAAAAACGCTTGCCAAGCCAGATGGACAGTATTAGAAATGGATAAATGATAAGTTCCTTACTTAAGAGCGTTTTATAAATTTGGTGTCTATTCGATAGGTAGTTGAAAACAACCTTCCTAAAAAGTTAAAAACACTGCTTCTGTTACCCTTGAAGACATGGAAAAACGTCTGCCAAGTGGGTGTGGCACATAGCTCCCTCGTATCCATAACCCGATTATATAGATGATCCGATGCATAGTAGTTAATCTCAAAACACCAATCTCCAAGTACCTTTCACTACCCTCATAGGGGACCATCTACACGCTAATCTGGACAATCCTGGAAAATTTCATCAAATTCGGATGAAAAATGTAAATGTTATGGCTGTTACAAGGATTTTACGTATGCGCATGCGCAGAGGCTTCTGTAAATTTTAAGGCCTTGATTTTCATTGGGGACCATCCACATCCTAATCCGCGTAATCCATAAAAATGTCATCGAAATCTGGTAGAAAATGTTGAAGTTATGGCTGTTACAAGGAATTCACGTTTGCGCATGCGCAGTGGCTACTATCAGTCCGAAGGTGGTGATTTTCATAGGGGACTGTCTACACACCAACCCGCACAATCCCTGAAAATTTCATAGAAATCGGACAATGACTTCGTATAGTTGTGCGCGTTACAAGGATTTCATGACAGACAGACACACAGACACAGAACCAAAATGGGGAATTTGCCTCAATTTTAGATTCTGGAATTTCAAGTCAAATCCTATAATAGGGCCCTAGAATAACGTTTAACACTAGGAATAACCAAGGGGAAAAAATTACCGTAGGAGAAAATGCCTAAACAAGTGAAGCCTCTGTTACAAAACACCGCGAAAATCGAAGAATATTGTTGACGTCATAGGAAAAAAACGACGCGAAAACAACTCCAACAACAGACAGAGTTCTAGCACCGCCACACAAAACGATCCAGTGAAATGGCTACTCGAATAATGTGATTCAAATCTTGAAACTAAATAAGAGAAGATGAAGACTAATAATGCTTGATAAACTAGTAGGTAGAATCGTATTGTAAAAAAGTGAGTAATATTGTTTCTTTTGGTCACTTTTGTGTCTGGGTTCTTCCTGCCAGTTCGCGGCGCACTCTTGTGCGCACTACTTGTAAGCTAAAAGTTCGTGTATGTTCCGCTTCTGTGGTAAGCGCCACAGAACCTCCTTTGAAGTCAGATGGGTAGAATATCCGTTACGTTTCAAACATGGCTGCCTCTTACTCATTGCCACCACATTTTAAATTTCCATCTTCCTTAAATTCTCTAAATTTTTTGGATGCGTTTTCGAGCAGCTCACTATGGTTTTATTCCATAAAAATAAACCCTCATTCAAAAAAAAAAAAAAAAAGTCTGCCAAGTGGGTGTGGCACATAGCTTCCTCGTATCCATAACCCGATTATGTAGATGATCCGATGCATAGTTGTTAATCTCAAAACACCAATCTCTAAGTACCTTTCACTACCCTCATAGGGGACCATCTACACGCTAATCTGGACAATCCTAAAAAATTTCATCAAATTCGGTTGAAAAAATAAGTGAGAAGATGTATGTGATTGGATCAAAAACATTCTTAGCCTCGGCTGGGATTCGAACCCGCGATCCCTGGAGCACAAATCAAGACTCTGTCCTCTGAGCTATTGAAGCCTTGTCATATATAAGATTTGAGATTCTCACGGGAGACCATCCCTCTATGAATGAATCCCTCTATGAAAAACAATTCTCTATGATTTTCATAGGATACCATCTAAACACTACTCTGTAACATCCCTGAAAATTTCATTGAAATCGGATGGAAAATGTAGAAGTCATGGACGTTATGAGGAAATTCACGTTTGCGCATGCGCAGTGGCTACTATGAGTCCGAAGGTGGTGATTTTCATAGGGGACCATCTAAATACTAATCTGTAACATCCCTGAAAATTTCATTGAAATCGGATTGAAAATGTAGAAGTTATGGCCGTTACAAAGAATTCACGTTTGCGCATGCGCAGTCGCTTCTATCAGTCCGAGGATGATGATTTTCATAGGGGACCATCTACAACCTAATCCACATGATCTCTGAAAATTTCATAGAAATCGAGTGGAAAATGTGGCAGTTATGGCCGTTAGAAGGAAATTCACGTTTGCGCATGCGCAGTAGCTACTATCAATCCGAAGGAGGTGATTTTCATAGGGAATCATCTAGATCTTAATTTGTAACATCCCTGAAAATTTCATTGAAATCGAGTGGAAAATGTGAAAGTTATGGCCGTTACAAGGAATTCACGTTTGCGCATGCGCAGTCGCTTGTATCAGTCCGAGGATGAAGATTTTCATAGGGGACCGTCTACACACCAACCCGCACAATCCCTGAAAATTTCATCGAAATCGGACAGTAACTTCGTATAGTTATGCGCGTTACAAGGAATTGATGACAGACGGACAGACACACAGACACACAGACACACGGACACACAGACAGACAGACACGGAACCAAAATTGTTCAGAAAGGTCTAAAACGCAAAACGCGAGTGAAAATTTTGATTCTGGAGAATTTTTTTTTTCGTCCTTGAAAAGTGAAAACAAAGCTTCCGCTACCTTGGTAGACTCGGAAGCAAAATTAATATAATCAGAAACATGTTTTTGACGTGTTGAAACTACCAACATGATCTGATGATAATATTTCACTTCTGGGAATTCCTGTTCATGTGCATGTAAAGCATCTACAGTGCCCGCCCGAATTGGGGTAATTTTTTTTTTCTTTTGGTCTACTTAATGTTCTTGATGATACGGTTCTGATCATCGTATTCCACTGAGAAGGATACAATTACTGTTGTTGATGTTGATGTGTTGCGTTGGTTCAAACTTCACCTGTTTCTAACCCCAGCTTTGCAGTTCTTTTTGTCTCAATGTAGTGTTGAGGTTAGGGATCCGTGGGCCCTCTGAGTAATCCCACTGTGGCGGACAACGATGTGCCAACCATCTTCCATACGTCTCATCAATTGGCCGACATCATTTACCTCCACACGTCTTCACGTCATGGACGTACGTATGTACTGGAAGTCTAGTGAGCTCCACGAACTTACCTGATGGGCTTGAAGTTACTTCCATCTTTCCATCTACCGTGAACCTTCGCTGTGACCGCTAACAGTGTTTCGCGTGTGAAACCTACGTAGAATTTGATGCGTGAATTTAACCTCATAAATTATTGATTCCAACGTGCTCTTTCTTCTCGAAATATATTGTCTCCCGTTTTCCATACTGTGCCCCTTTAGTTTTTGCCAGTATTGCGATCTCAAATAATTCTTTTCACATTGTATTTAATACATCGTTCAGAAGTTGTCTCTTAACGTCGTCGTGTGTGTCAAATACCCCTAAACAGCTCCAAATTGGTGACCCCGACTGCTTTGATCGACTCGGCGACGGCGGCCCTGCAGCCTACGTACTTGCAGCTTGCAGACAACGCGACCACGTGTTCGAGCACTTCGCTTGAAGTCGAAAAATTCTATCAGCGAGTCATTCAAGTCGCATCAACGGTAAGTCAAATCAATTTTTGACTAGTTTCACGCCGTTATTATTCCGTTTGCTGGCCATGTCGACCGATCCACCAGGACCTACTGTGAAGGAGGAAGAGGCGCCTGCTGTTTCGGCGGTAAAGATAGGGCCCCTGTGGAGGAAACAAGTTAAAATTTGGTTTGCCCAGGTGGAGGCACAATTTTATAATTCGCGGATCTCGTCGGAGCTGTCGAGATACAACCACATGTTAGCCAACATGGAATCAGATGTTGCCGAACGAATCTCCGATTTTTTCTTGAAACCACTCACAGCTACTCCTTACTCGGACATCAAAGAACGTATTATAGCGGAGTTTGAGGAATCTGAGGGTAGGAAAGTCAACAAATTACTTTCAGAAATGGAATTGGGTGATAAGAGACCATCTGCGTTGCTTCGGGAGATGCGTAGCCTAGCGGGAGCTCAGATTAAGGATGATTTTTTGCGTTCCATGTTCATACAGCGTCTTCCCACACATGCTCGTTCTATTTTGGCGTCAAGTAATGACAATTTAGAATCGTTAGCTGTCATGGCAGATAAAATTATGGAATATTCCCCTACACCACAGGGTCATGTGTATGCAGCTCATTCTCGAGAGTCTAATCCTTCTACCTTGGATGAACGGCTAAGTAGGCTAGAGTCTATGATTGCTGACTTATCCTCCTCTTTTAAGCGCATGAGGGACTCTCGCTCTCGTTCCAGGTACCGAAGTGGGACTCCATCGAATAATCAGCAGTCTAGCAACAATTCTGGATTATGCACTTTTCATCAGAAATATAAGAAGAGGGCTCGCAAGTGCGTTCCCCCTTGCACTTGGAAAGATATGGGTTCGGGAAACTAGGTACACCAGCTGTCCTAGCGGCAGACAGTGTGGGTGGTACTTCCAGCCGCTTGTTCATTTTCGATAAAAATACGAATTGTAAATACCTTGTAGATACCGGGGCTGATGTCAGCGTCCTTCCAGCCTCCGCTCAAACTTGTCGCCAGCAACCTACACGTTTCCTTTATGCTGCCAATGGTACACCTATAGCTTCCTATGGTGAAAAATTGATCCAGTTGGACTTGGGATTTCGTCGCAATTTCTGTTGGGCTTTTCTGGTGGCAAATGTACAGCAACCGATAATTGGTGCCGATTTTTTGGAGCACTTTTCATTGCTGGTCGATTTGAAAAACAAGCGCCTTGTGGATACTCACACTCTTCTACGTGTTCCTGGGCTCACAAAACCCAGTGATCAGCCTACTATCCATGTGATAAATCCTAGTCATGAATATAATTTAATTCTTAAAAAATTCCCGAACCTTCTAAGAGATAATCCATCTTTTCACACGCCTCTCATCTCTGATTTCCAGCATATGATTCCGACTGCTGGACCTCCTGTCGTCTCAAAAGCAAGAAGACTGCCTCCTGACAAGTTGAAACAAGCGAAATTAGAATTTCAACGGATGATCGATATGGGGATCTGCAGAGCTTCGAAGAGCGCCTGGGCAAGCCCTCTCCATCTCGTGCCCAAGAAAGACGGGTCGTGGCGCCCTTGCGGAGATTTCCGCGCTCTAAACGCAGCTACGGTTCCGGATCGGTACCCGATTCCACACATCCAAGACTTCAATTGCCAGTTGGCAGGTAAGAAGCTGTTCACCAAAATTGATCTGGTTAGAGCGTTTCATCATATTCCAGTCGATCCGAATGACGTTCATAAAACGGCAGTAATCACTCCGTTTGGATTATTTGAGTTTATTCGCATGCCATTCGGCTTAAGGAATGCTGGTCAGTCGTTTCAACGATTTATTCACTCTGTCATTGGGGATTTTGAATTCGCCTATGCATTTCTCGACGATTTACTCGTTGCATCCTCTTCTAAACAGGAGCACCTTCAACATCTTCACATGGTTTTTGAGCGTCTTAATAAATTTGGGGTTAATATCAACCTGGAGAAATGTGTTTTTGGAGTGGAGGAGGTAGAATTTTTGGGCTATTCTGTTTCTGCTGGAGGTATTAAGCCATTGCCTGCCAGAGTTTCAGCTATAAAAGAGTTTCCGCAGCCTGACACCATAGCGCAACTACGTCGATATTTAGGACTTCTCAACTTTTATCGCCGCTCAATTCCTAAAGCTGCTCTGACTCAACAAATTCTGTACAATTTATGCAAGGATACCAGGAAAAATGATAAGCGTCCTATCCAATGGACACCAGAGGCCATTCAAGCTTTTCATAAAACCAAAGAGGAACTAGCTAATGCTGTGCTTTTAGCGCATCCTTGTCCTGATTCACAACTAATTCTCATGTTTGATGCTTCAGATTTTGGAATGGGTGCGTCGCTGCATCAAATCAAGAATGGAGAAGCTGAACCGTTGGCGTTCTTCTCGAGGTCACTCTCTGAGACTCAGAAGCGATACTCCACGTATGATAGAGAGTTGCTCGCCTGCTACTCTTCGGTCAGGTATTTTCGTCATATGTTAGAGGGGCGCACTTTCACTATGATAACTGATCATCGTCCATTGGTATTTGCTTTCCGCCAACGCGCAGACAAAGCTTCACCTCGTCAGATGCGCCAATTAGATTTCGTTGCACAATTCTCCACTGATATACGGTATATTGCTGGTAAGGAGAATGTGGCGGCCGATTTTTTTTCTCGCATTGCATCTTTAGCTGTTCCATGTTCAATTGAATATCAAGAGCTGGCCCAAGCACAAAAAGGCGATACAGAACTAGAGGCTTTGTCAACATCGTCATCTCTGCAATTCCGTTCCATTACACTTCCATCTGGTGATAGCCTAATAGTGGACGAGTCTACGGGCAAGCTCAGGCCTTATGTTCCTGAAAGTTTTCGTCGCAGGGCGTTTGAAGCAGTGCATAACCTTGCGCACCCAGGTCTGAAGGCGACAGTTGAGATGGTCAAGCAGCGTTTCATATGGCCTTCCCTGGCGAAGGATGTTAAGTTATGGGCTCGTTCGTGTATTCCTTGCCAACGAAGCAAAATACATCGCCATACCACTAGCTCAATAGGAGAGTACACTCCAGTCGAGAAGCGTTTCTCTCACATAAACATCGATTTTGTGGGACCATTACCTCCATCGCAAGGATTCACCTATTTACTTACGATGATCGATAGATATAGTAGGTGGCCTGAGGTTGTTCCCGTCACGGATTGTACCGCAGAGACAGCAGCTTATGCGATCCTTCATGCCTGGATTGCGAGATTTGGCGTACCTGAATTCATCACTTCCGATAGAGGTCGGCATTTTGATTGTGCTCTGTTCAGGACTTTAACTACTGCGCTGGGTATCCATCATATCAAGACCTCAGCGTACCACCCGTGTGCTAACGGTCGGATAGAACGGTTTCACCGGGTTTTGAAAGGTGCACTCAAAGCTCAGATGACGGATGACTGGGTGGGAAAGTTGCCAACAGTTCTATTGGGATTAAGGTCGTATATTATGCCCACATGTGGGGCAACGCCGGCTGAAATGTTGTATGGTGAGCCTATTAGACTCCCTGCGGAACTGCTGCACTCAACTTCTGGAAACAATGCTCTGAATACTGACTCATCAGGTTTTGTGTCTCGTCTTAGGGAAAACCTTCGTAATCTTCAGCCAGTTCCAGTCGAGCATCATGGGACCCACAACATTTTTGTTCATCCTGATATGAAATCCTCAACTCATGTCTTCCTTCGAAGGGATAGCACTCGTAAGCCATTGCAACCCGTATACGATGGACCATTTAAAGTCACCAAGAGGCGAGACAAAACATATGAGATCGAGACGTCACGTGGCAGGCTCAGTGTGTCGATAGATAGGATTAAACCTGCCTATCTGCTCAACGAAGACATCGAACCCAGTAGCAGTCCTGAAGTCCCAGCACAGCCAGTACTCACCACACGCGCTGGAAGAGCTGTGCGGCGTCCAGCCAGGTTTTTACAGTGACGTTGTCACTGGGGGGAGATTATGTGGCGGACAACGATGTGCCAACCATCTTCCATACGTCTCATCAATTGGCCGACATCATTTACCTCCACACGTCTTCACGTCATGGACGTACGTATGTACTGGAAGTCTAGTGAGCTCCACGAACTTACCTGATGGGCTTGAAGTTACTTCCATCTTTCCATCTACCGTGAACCTTCGCTGTGACCGCTAACAGTGTTTCGCGTGTGAAACCTACGTAGAATTTGATGCGTGAATTTAACCTCATAAATTATTGATTCCAACGTGCTCTTTCTTCTCGAAATATATTGTCTCCCGTTTTCCATACTGTGCCCCTTTAGTTTTTGCCAGTATTGCGATCTCAAATAATTCTTTTCACATTGTATTTAATACATCGTTCAGAAGTTGTCTCTTAACGTCGTCGTGTGTGTCAAATACCCCTAAACAGCTCCAAACCACGATTGCGCATGGGCAACCAACGTGTTAAAGTTTCTTACGATAAGCACAGCCATGAATATCCCTATTATTGATTAAGTACTTTGAATTTGTTTCAAATATTATTATCATTGTTATGAAATATTTTATTATACCTAATCTTAATTGTTATGACTTGACAATAATTGTTGTTATTATGCTGTCTTATGGCAATCCGATTTAAGGGCAGCTCGCCAATTTTATCCTAAAAAAGTGGTTGTTCTCTCTTCCGCAGACCCGATCAAGTTCATCAGTTTCAATTAAAAAAAAACCTTACTAGACTTTAGAAATTACTCACCCATCGATAAGTGGAACTTCTTGAAGGAGTCTTGAAGCTATTTCCAGGCGTTCCTCAAGGGAGGCTCCTGCCTGAATTTTCAAAGCGATGGGCAAACCAACACCAGCGGCAGCCGCCAATATCAAGGCGGCCAGAACGAACCACCTCTGTTTGACTTTGAGCCGAAAGCCAGGAATACAGCTTGCACCTGGAAAATAAACAAAATCATTGTAATAAGTTCACGAAAGGTTCACAAATCTGCGATACCATTGAACATCAAGAAATTGAGGTTTCAGATTGTTAGAGCCCTTGAAATTTGTATTTGTGAAACACAGAAAAACCTGGTGGAAATGAGTAATAAAAGCCCCGTTTAACGGAAACATACCTAAATATTACAAAATTGTGTCTATACTAAAATAGAACGTTAGCGAAAGAATCTCTCAAAAAGCATATTTTTTGTGTAAATGAAAATTTGAGAAACATTCAATATGGACGGTATTTGGATGAGACCACAGAATTGGAAGGCTGATCCAATACCAATTCTAAAAACATCACATTGAATAACTTCCACATTTCAATTTGAACGTTCAACAGTAGAACATTTTGTTTGAATATTCACTCAAGCTCGACATCAAAAGAGCCAACTCATCAACAACATAGCGACGATTTTTGGTCATCTTCCAAAGTTCTCGGTGCACCAACAATGAAATGTGAACACTACGAAAAAAATCTCGGCTGTCGTCTTATTGGATGAAGAATTTATCTTTTCAGGATTTATTTTCGATCTGTATTCCTACCTAAATCATCGGTTCAATCCAATTTGCCACCATTTTAGGAACTTCACAAATTTCCAATCACATAAAACCAATGAATTTTGTAAAAAAATATTGCTGTAAAACTTCTTTTAATAGGGTGAGCGCCTGGGTAGGAAAAACTGTTTATTATTATTTTTAGTCTAAGGTAGACCTCACTCTGAGAATTTTGGTACCAACCGCGACCTTCTAAGGTGTGTAAATCTTTTCCTATGAATTTTTAAAGTTTCGACCGTTTATGACGTCACAGTGGGCTGGGGGGGTCCCGCCCAGGCGAGAGGGGCGCGTGACGTCATAAACGGTCGAAACTTTGAAAAATCATAGAAACAGATCTACTCACGCTAGAAGGTCGCGGTTGGTACCAAAATTGTCAGAATGTAGTCTACTTTTGATTAAAAATCGAGAAAAAAATCAAGGCGCACCCCCCATTGAACAGATTAAGATACCATTGATAAAATCCTTCAAACGAAATTTGATTTTCACAATCATGTTATTGTTTTTGCCTCAGAAACGAACAGGAATACGAATGTGCAAAGTTGTTCTCGATTATGCTGATGGTTTCATGATTATGATCATTATTACTTCTTGTGTCTCCAACCGATCGGATTACGATGATATCAATGTTTATTCCTCTGAAGTCAAACCTCAAAGTTCCTCCCGAGTAGAGCAAAATCGAGGTCAACTCGTGAGAAATTGTTGTTCAAGTAAAAGTGTTTATGCAGACACTGTTTTGATTGACCGGAGTTGACCAAAAATTAATGACAAACAATTATTGATTACTGGTATCTAAGGACGCCAAACTGAATACAACTCAAAGAAACGAACAACGATCACATTTTGGTCAACTAAAATTTGAACGGAGATTAGGCCCACACGTGTTTCTGATTTATCTGATTTATGAGTAAGACCAACCCTTAAGTTCTCATAGAGAGCGGACGGATGGTCCTACAAAGCTCTGGGTGGTCTCAAACGACTCTAAAAATTCATTACTATTTCCGATTAAAGAAAAAACAATACATTTATATTAAAAGTTTTTGAGCTGGGGGTTTTGAAAATTTCAGCCGTTATTTTTCAACCCTTAGAAGTGACTGACATCAACCAAACGCTTCGTGGCACAACTACCTAGACCAAATGGATCCCATAAACCAATTTCATCAAAATCGGCCAGTGGTAACTAAGGAAAGTACCGCATACCGCGGATTGACGGCCAAATTTTGGTTTATTATTTTCAATATTGAACCTTTGGAATCGACCAAAAAATTTGATGGTTTACTAATTTTTCAATAATTTAATTTTTCAACACCCCCTCAAAATTTGATGGTTTACTTTTCAAGGTACGTAGAATCCAAAAATCGAATAAAAATTTGGCCGCCCGTCCGCCGTACGCGGCACTTTTGCCACTTAGCATTGACCGATTTTGATGAAATTTGGTATGCAGGCTCCATTTGGGGTCTAGTTGTGCCCCGAAGATTGTGGTTGACGTAGGTCACTTCTAAGGGTTCCAAAATGAATTTTGAAATTTTGAAAACGCCCTAACTCAAAAAATTTCGATATCAAGGTATTGTTTTTCCTTCAATTTAAGATTCTATAGAATTTTTTGAGACCACGCGGAGCTCTGTAGGACAAACCGTTCGCTCCCTACTAGAATTTAAAGTTTGGACGTACGATAAATCAGAAACACGAGTGTGAATCGCAAAAGAGGCTTAATCTCCGTTCAAATTAAGCTGACCGAAATGCGATCGACGTTTTCCTTGTGGCGGAAATAAAATAAAACAGATTTATCAATGGGGATGAACCCACAAAATTTATTCAAAATTTGATAGAGAAAGAAAATCCTAATTCTCAGGGTTCCACAGATTTTTCAAAAATAACATTAATCAACTACAACTTAATTCGACCTAGGTACTTAATATCTCTTATACTCTTCTTAATCTTACTTAACATAGTACTTACAGGTACTTACAAAAATCTGTTGTGCTATTCTACGAAATGGACAGATTTTGTGGAAGGTTGAGGGTGAAGAGACCTCGGATTCCTGGCGAGATGGAGACGAACGGCTAACGAAAGTAGCCCGGGACAGGAACTGTCGAAAAAAAGGAAAAGAAACCAAAGAAAAATCATTTTGAAGTCCCAAAATTCCAAAAGTGGGTAGAGAGTAGATTGTAGAGTGCACATACCGGTACGAAAACGGACGTTTAGCTAAGAGCTGGGTCCTTTTCCAAATTTCTTCTTTTTTTCTGGAAGACGGATGTTGACGGGTCCTCAAAGAGCGAAAATGGCATCCAAATTTCCACAATGATTTGAATTTATATTTAAGAAAAATCACCAACTTGGTAGAACAGTATGAGAGAGAGAAACGGCATCGGCAGACGACGGGACCACACAAACAGCCAGGAGAGCTCGTGATCGATGAGTTCCTCACATTAGTGGAAGAGAGCAGCACTTGATAGAGTTCACCGAGACCGATCATTCGCGGGAAGTTTCAAATATTAATTTTCGTCACACCCCTATCCAGCGGTTGAGGTGGATACATATTTCTTAAGCTTCGAAGGGTGCCATGATCCAGCGTTCCTTCCTTGAATATCTTGAAGAACGCAGGTCCCTCCTGGGCTGACTGATTTGACGATAAACGGACCCTCGAACTTTGGATTCAGCTTAGCTGCAACACGATCGGCGGCTGATGAAAGCGCGAACGTTTTTCGAAGAACTTGGTCACTAATCTTGAAGAGGTCTGGACGACGTCGAAGATTGTAACGTTGCCCTTGTTTGAGACTGGCTTTCTGAAGATTCTGTTCGACAAGATGGAACAACTCGGTTAATTTGCTCATCCTCTCGCCCCATTCTCCAGTGTCCAAGCTAGACTGATCATTAGTTTGAGTAGAGGTAGACGATATTTTTCTAGAATGAGAATGAATTGGGTTTAATTCTCTTCCAAAATTCAAAAAGGCGGGCGAAAATTTGGTTGAACTGTGCACAGCACTGTTCAAAGCGAATTGGAGTTCTCCAATATATTGATCCCACTTAGTATGCCTTTCTTTGTCTAAATACGTGATGATGAGTTGTCTAATATTTCTATTCGCTCTTTCTGTTGGATTGGCTTGGCAATGATACAGAGGAGTCGTTCTATGTTCGATACCACAAGCGTCAGCTAATGATTTTATAGCCGAACTCACGTAATTAGAGGCATTATCACTAATTAGAGTAGCAGGTGCCCCGAAACGGTTCAAAATAACTGATCTGAACTTGTTCAGGATCACGGTAGATGTAGCAGTTCTAATTGGTACCAGTTCCACCCATTTGGTAAAAACGTCTTCAAATACCAATAGATATTTGTTACCAAACGAACTTGGAGGAAACGGTCCCATAATGTCGGTAGAAACTGTAGACCATGGAGTTGTCAAATAGCGGGGAAACATAAGTCCACCAGGAGTTGAATTCTGAGGTTTTACCCTTTGACAAGTATCACATCGCTGAATATAACGAAGTATATCCTGATACATCCCAGGCCAATAGTACTGGCGACCTATACGCCAATGGGTCTTAGCAACTCCAAGATGACCAGATTGGGGATCATCATGGCATTCCCGCAGAATATTCTTTCTCAAAATCCAAGGTACTACTAATTTCCATTCCTCACTGGGGTCTATTAGTTCGCCTTTTAGAAAGGATTTTCGATAATAAAATAGGTTGTTATCTTCAACTTTCCAATCCGGGTGAAGATCAGGTGAGGTACGAACTTTATAAAATTTTCGGTTGTACCACTCATCTTGGGTGTCGGTAGTATTACCTTGAGTCGTAACGGCAGTGAGAGCTTCAATTTCAGGCGAAATACGAGAGAGAGCATCTGCAACGCAATTTAATTTTCCCTTACGGTATTCGACATGGAACCGATAAGGCTGTAAACGTAGAATCCATCGCGCCAAACGACCAGTCGGATTTTTCAGACTGAGGAGCCATTTCAAACACGAATGATCAGTAATCACAACGAATTCGGAACCTTCCAGATATTGTCGGTTTTTTTCAATTCCCCAAATTACAGCAAGAGCCTCTTTTTCTGTAACTGAGTAATTTCTCTCGGCAGAATTTAACGAACGGGAACAGTAAGTAATTACCTTTTCACACCCATCATGATTTTGGGTGAGTGAAGCACCAATCCCATATTGACTAGCATCTGTTTGTAGTGTGAATGGCAAGTCAAAATTTGGGCGGGCAAGGATTGGGGCTGATGTCAAGGCAGTTTTTAATGAGTCGAAAGCCTCAACTTGTGCATCAGACCAAATCCACTTTTGTTTTTTTCTCAGAAGAGAAGTCAGAGGAGATACCAAATTGGAGAAGTTAGAAATGAAACGACGGTACCATCCCGCCATTCCTAAGAAGCGACGTACTTCGGTGACGTTTCTTGGAGGTGGGAATGATGAGACGACCGCGGTCTTTTCAGGATCTACGCTGATTCCATCTGCATTCACTCGATATCCCAGATATCTAACCTCCTTCGATCCAAATTCACACTTCTCTGGATTGATCTGTAGACCAGATTCTTTGATTCTACGGAATACTTCCTGGAGCAAAATACAATGAGTATCGAAGTCTGGAGTACAAACTAGAATATCGTCTAGAAAAACGACAACTTGTGGATAAAGATCCATGAAAATTGAGTCGGCAAGGCGCTGAAAAGATGCAGGACTATTAGTTAATCCAAAACTCATTGTTCTAAAGCGAAACAGACCTCGGCCCGGTACTATAAAAGAGGTAATATCACGGCTTTCCTCGTCAGCCAACGGGACTTGTAGAAAAGCCTGCTTGAGGTCTAACTTTGAAAGGTAGGCTGCATGTCGAAGAGAATTCAGCAAAGTATTCAGATTAGGCATCGGGTAGACGTCCTTCTTGGTACATGCGTTGACCCGACGAAAATCGATGCAGAATCTGTAGTCATCACCTTTTTTCACCATAACGACAGGAGATGCCCAAGGTGAATGACTAGGTTCTACAATTCCAAGTGCAAGCATTTCGTCCAATTTTGAATGCATAACCTCCAAAATCTTGGGTGAGTAATTATAAGCCCTTTGCTTGATAGGATTTGCTGAACCAACATCGATCTTATGAGTGATTCGAGTTGTTAGACCTGGAGAGTCATTCAGAGATTCGAGACCGGACGATACTATCTTTTCCAAAATGTCATTCTCCGAGTCTGATAGTTGCTTGATACCACAGCAAACGACTGAAAGAGGATCAGGTGTTCCTTGGGACCAACTAGAGATGCATTTTGGCGTAGGATTGAGAAATTGGAACTTCTGTTCCGGGTGTTCTGCATACCACCACGAATTACTGTGAGCATCACATATAACCTTGTTTTCCCTCAGGAAATCCAGTCCAAGTACGATCGGGAACGATAAAGTATTCAAAAAGAATAAGCAGAGGGTTTTACTCCGATTTCCAACAAGAAATTCCAAAGAGTAGAATTCGTGAACGGTAACGTGACTACCATTGGCCATCTGAACAATGAACGGAGTGGATTTCTCGGCTCGAACAATGTTTAGGTCAGTTCCGAGCAATTTCAATCCATGACTCCCTATGAATGAGAGACGAGATCCTGAATCACATAAAGCCGAAATGGGAATAGAACATCCACTTGAAGGAAACATTAACGGTATAGTCAGTAAGTCACGATTTGAAAACAATTCTGTTTCCATACTTTGAGACCAAGAATGTTCTTTGAATGATTGAGACGATAAAGGCAGCGGTACAGACGATAAGGGAAGAGAAACGGTAGAGACGATAGGCGAGATTATCGGCAACATAGATACGTGATCAGGTGATGAAGGTGATAAACAAGATCCGGTAGGCGAGACAGGCGATAGGGATGGGTCATTTTTCGACGAGGGAACTAGGATTGACCCGAGGACTGGTTCCCTTGTCCGTTTTTTGAACTACAAATCGGACAACTGTATACATTTACGTCCTTGTAGCCGCATCTGTAGCAGAATTTCTTCCGAGGCAATGTACATGCAGAAAATACATGGTTTCCCTCACAATTCCAACAAACTGTAGGTTCTGGAGCGCTTAGAATAGGCTTAGAATTGACCTGAATACTAGACTTATTTGAAGCTTTAGTTTTATCAGGAACAGGTGAAATCGAATTGGACGGGATCGCATCGGAGGAATTAATATTATACAAATCGATAACATTAGAACCTTTCTTTTTCGGATGAGTAGTTTGAGAATACCCTATCTTCGACGAATCTTTGGCCGAATCATTCGAACGAGAGGTCGACTTTCCTTCGGCTGCTATCAATTCTTCTCGGCGAATTTTATCGACTATATGCTTGAGAAGTGAATCATAAGTCGGAAAATCAACGTTCGAATATTTGTCTTCGAACGAGCGGCGAGTTGATGAATCCAAATGGCTTAACGATATTTGAAGTTTCAAGAAATCAAAAACATCGACGAGGTTGAGGGTTGTTAGAGAATCGAAATTATTCTGGTGAATGTTAAGAAATCTCTGCAGCTCAGGAATGGATGGTTCTCGAATAGGCTTGAAATCCAAAATCGATGTGACAAAATGACTGGCAAGTCTACGTTTATTATGGTATCTAGCCTTGAGAGAATCTAAAGCAAGCACATAGCTAGTACCAGTCAGCGGAAAACTCGAAATAACAGCGAGTGCGTCACCCTTCAAACACGAACGGAGGTATTGAAGCTTCTTGACAGGGCTAATACCTTCATCTAAATCAACGAGAGATTCAAAAAGCGAAAAGAAACTCAACCACTCTTCGGTCTTACCGGAAAAGGTAGGTAAGGAAATGCGAGGTAATTGGGATACATTGGATGTGCAAGGTTCCCTATTTAGGTCGGGATCTGTAGATTTGTAATTAACATTCGTAATACTCAGGTATTTAGCACGAACTGTATCAATTAACTCTAGAAAACTTATATAAGGCTTAGTGACATCTATATACTCCTTTACATTTGAACAAGATGCATTAAATTTTCTCATTTCGGAACAGAGCTCTTCTAGTCTCCTTTCTATTTTAAGAAGTCGCTCATACTTCGGAAAGAAAGCCTTAACGTTATTTATGTCAACCTTATCGCTAACATCTTTGATATATTGAACGCTGGCGAAAAGATCTTCTCTTTCCGCAATCAATTCGGAACGAGAAAGTTCAGGCTCCGAGCTATGAGCCATATTTTATCAGCTACACAAAACAACAACCAGAACGAACGTGATCGAACTATACAATGCTTTCAAACGGAGGTAATAAGATAATCGCTCGAAAGGTTGTGAGTGACCTTGAATCTACGAGAATCCTAATTTTACCTTTGATTTTACGTTTAAATTTAATTTACGTTGGGCGCCAGATTTATCTGTGGCGGAAATAAAATAAAACAGATTTATCAATGGGGATGAACCCACAAAATTTATTCAAAATTTGATAGAGAAAGAAAATCCTAATTCTCAGGGTTCCACAGATTTTTCAAAAATAACATTAATCAACTACAACTTAATTCGACCTAGGTACTTAATATCTCTTATACTCTTCTTAATCTTACTTAACATAGTACTTACAGGTACTTACAAAAATCTGTTGTGCTATTCTACGAAATGGACAGATTTTGTGGAAGGTTGAGGGTGAAGAGACCTCGGATTCCTGGCGAGATGGAGACGAACGGCTAACGAAAGTAGCCCGGGACAGGAACTGTCGAAAAAAAGGAAAAGAAACCAAAGAAAAATCATTTTGAAGTCCCAAAATTCCAAAAGTGGGTAGAGAGTAGATTGTAGAGTGCACATACCGGTACGAAAACGGACGTTTAGCTAAGAGCTGGGTCCTTTTCCAAATTTCTTCTTTTTTTCTGGAAGACGGATGTTGACGGGTCCTCAAAGAGCGAAAATGGCATCCAAATTTCCACAATGATTTGAATTTATATTTAAGAAAAATCACCAACTTGGTAGAACAGTATGAGAGAGAGAAACGGCATCGGCAGACGACGGGACCACACAAACAGCCAGGAGAGCTCGTGATCGATGAGTTCCTCACATTAGTGGAAGAGAGCAGCACTTGATAGAGTTCACCGAGACCGATCATTCGCGGGAAGTTTCAAATATTAATTTTCGTCACATCCTTCATGTTGGATGGTTGGTGGCTTTGCAGACGAGTGATCCATATAGAAAAATAATAAACCATTGTGTAATAATTTGCAGTGTTTCATTCGATTTTTGGATTCTACATGCCTTAAAACCCAAACCAACAAATTTTGAGGAGGTACTTTTTCCTTGGAGATGTGTCGGTCCGGAGTGAACGTATTGAAAAGACCTTATCTTCAAAATGACCTTGTCTGAACTGAACGGGTTGTCAAAATGAACACGGTCATTCGTTCATCAACCCACCAATCGAGTTTTCCGGAAAAATTCCGAGAACAGCGGCAGAAGGCCAACAAAACAAATTGCCCGCAACATGGAGGTATAAAATGAATTTGTATACATGCATGTTTGTACATGGATCATGAATGTGTGAAAATGACAAGGAAGTATCAACAGAAAGAAGCAGATGGAAGTGGTTTTTTGAACAAACCTTCCATCATCCAAGTGAAGAATTACGTTCGAATGAACTGGGGACTAAAACGCTGCAAATTATTACACAATGGTTTATTATTTTTTATTTTTCTATATAGATCACTCGTCTGCAAAGCCACCAACCATCCAACATGAAGGAAAACATCGATCGCATTTCGGTCAGCTTTAATTTGAACGGAGATTAGGCCTCTTTTGGGATTCACACTCGTATTTCTGATTTATCGTGCGTCCAAACTTTAAATTCTCGTAGTGAGCGAACGGTTTGTCCTACAGAGCTCCGGGTGGTCTCAAAAAATTCTAAAAATTCTATAGAATCTTAAATTGAAGGAAAAAAATACCTTTATATCAAACTTTTTTGAGTTAAGGCGTTTTCAAAATTTCAAAATTGATTTTGGAACCCTTAAAAGTGACCTACATCACCCAAAATCTTCGGGGCACAACTAGACCCTTAATGGAGCCTACATACCAAATTTCATCAAAATCGGTCAATGCTAAGTGGCAAAAGTGCCGCGTACGGCGGACGGCGGACGGACGGCCAAATTTTTATTCGATTTTTGGATTCTACGTACCTTGAAACGTAAACCATCAAATTTTGAGGGTGTTAAAATTTTTTTTTCTTGGTCGATTCCAAAGGTTCATTATTGAAAATAATAAACCAAAAGACAAAACTGAAAGACCAAAAACACCCAAAGACTGATTCATACGATTCGAATCGATCTTTCATTAGTTTTTGTCTTTTAGCGCTTTCGATTCATTCAAATCGCCTCCTCACTCACTGCACTATAGGTTACTCATTGTAACCTATTCCGACTCGTTCGGTTTTTCGATTCAGCGTTTTTTCGAGTCACGACCTGGAATAATTATGGATCATTATGGATCTTGTTTGTTGGTTTCTAATTACCGGCTCGTTCGGTTTACCGACTCGCTCGTTTCTGTGACTTCTGACCGGTTGGTTGTTTGTCTTGTGTGTGAACGTAATGCACGGGTGAACGGATTCAAAAGACCTGGTTTCCGTAATGAATGACCGTTTGGGATTCGAATCCGCCAAATGACCTGGTCTTACACACCTCTATTTCTTGGTCGATTCCAAAGATTCGTTATTGAAAAAAGAAAACGAGTATCTACACTGCATGCAAATACATCTGTACATGATGAGCTCACTCAGCTGATCAATGACCACTCAGGCGCCTTCACCATTCTCTATTGACCCGCCCTCTCAAATTTCAGGTTCCTGCGTTCAATAGGAGAGGAAATGGCCTTGGAGCTCAGTCAGCTGATCAGTGACCACTCAGGCGCCTTCATTATTCTCCATTGACCCGCCCTCTCAAATTTCAGGTTCCTGCGTCCAACAGGAGAAGAAAAGGCCTTGGAGCTCACTCAGCTGATCAGTGATCATCAAAATTGATGATGTATAGAAGTACGGTATGTATAGGTATGTATCGATTGACCCTGCCTCTCAAATTTCAGCTTCCTGCGTTCAACAGCATCAGAAATGTAGAGTACTATTCTACATTTGAAATACAAATCATCATTGAATTAAATTATGAATAATACAAAATTATTGTACGAGGAACAATCACAATCTAATCTTTATTTTCCTGTTTCTCTATCAAAAGCCTTGATCACACATGTACTATCAATCAGCTGATGTCTACTGAAGTAGCAGTAGGAATAGGTTCATTACACTTCCCCCAACTGCTCCTGCAATGATAAGGTACACAGTTTTTACAGGCTGCAACTTTTTCACATCCATCGGCATCTTCGTACCACAAAGTCTTCGGGAAGTTGTTGATCCGCATAATACGCTTTATTACGAAAGGCCCTTTTACAACTGGATTCTTCTCCTTTGGTCCACACTGAACTAGAACTTTTCTTCCTTCTTCGAACTCCGGAGTTTTTTGAGGACGTCTCCTATCGAATTGGAGCTTCATCATTTTTTCATAGTTGTGAGGGGTGCACTCTTTCTCTTCCACATCATTTTCCGTGATCCCAAAGTGACTATCTGCCGGAAAAATCGCTTTTGTCTTGAAAGCTTTATATTTTGGAGAGCAACCGATCGCAGTGCAATGGGATCGGTTAATGTGGTTTACTGCTGCTTCAAGACAGCACTTCCAACCTCCTCTGATGTTCGGGTACAATGCAAAAAATTGTTTAATGTCCCTCATTTTCCGCTCCGCGAGACCATTGGCTTCAGGATGATAGGGAGCGGTTGTCACCCACTTAATCCCTTTCTCAGTAGCGAATCTCTTGACTTCTTCTGATAAAAACTGTGGACCATTGTCGGTCACTATCTTTTTCACTCTTGCTATATGGGGAAACTCTCTCAAGTACTGCACCACTGCCCTAGAAGTTTCTTTCATAGCTTTAGCAAACAAAAATCGCGATGCCTCGTCCACCAAAATCAGGAAAGATTGAGTTATTGCGATTCCTTCAGATTTCTTCTTCTTCTCTCCGAAGTCGAGATGAATGCACTCAAAGGGCACATCTGATTTTGGGGCAATGACCATTGTATCAGGCTTAGCTCTGTATTTGAACTTTATAAATTGGCACTCGTGGCAGCTTGCAACATACTTTCGAATTGTTTCCTTCATTTTAGGCCAGTAAAATCTTGATTTTATTTTGAAATAGGTCCGCAAGAAACCATCGTGGCCTCCGGAATGAGGGTCATCGTGGTACATTCGAAGGACTTCAGGTATTCGAGACTCAGTCACTTGTAATCTGTCATTTTTGCTGTTTCGAACCAAATTAACAGTTGGATGAAAATCGGAGTCCAGACATAGCCGTGATATTGCATCAGCATCTTGGAGCTCGCTCCCACTTCGATGGTTTATGGTAACATTATAGCTCATGAGGAAAACCTGCCACCTACCCAATCGTCCCTTTGGTTCTTTCAAATTTAAGAGATGAGAAAGGGCTTCGTGGTCGGAATGGACTACAAAGTTTCGACCCTCCAGATATGACCGGAAATATTTAATTGCTTTGATGACTGCTAGAGCCTCTTTATCTGTGACGGAGTAAGCTTGTTCTGCTTTCGTGAATGTATACGAGTAATAACCAACTACTCTCAATTGCTGCTTCTTGGGACGAGATGAGTCGCGCTGATATAAGATTGCACCAGTTCCGAAATTTGAAGCATCCGTACAGAGCTCAAACGGGAGCATCCAATCTGGGAGCTGTAGTACTGGGTTACTCGTAATTTTTTCAAGCAGGGTCTGAAATGCTTTTTCTTCTTCCTCCGTCCACTGAAAGGTTACATCTTTGCCCTTTAGGCGGTCAAGGGGTCTCACAATTTGAGCGTAATTTGGTATGAACACTCGAAAATGTCCAGTGAGTCCAGTAAAGACTCTCAGAGAATGTAGGTCGTGTGGTCTATTCATCGTTCTGACCTTGGCAACAGATTCTTCCTTGGTTGTTTTGGTGACGCCATCTATTTGTCTCCCCAAGAATGTAATGCTCTGTTTATTGAATTCACTTTTTTCCATATTAATTTTGATGTTTTCTTCTAGGAGCCTCTTCACCACCAAGTATGTTCGTTTGGCACAGTCTTCTGGTGTTCTCCCTCCTATTAGAATGTCATCTATGTACACTTTTACGAAAGGATCTCTCAGTAGATGTCCAAGAACTCTTGTCATAAACCTTTGAAAAGCGGATGGTGAATTCCGCCATCCAAACGGAAGTTTATTGAATTCGTAGTGTCCGAAGGGCAGGACGAATGCGGTGAACTGACGAGTTAGTTCTGTTAAGGGGACCTGGTGGAATCCATCCTTCAAATCAATTTTCGAAAACGCTTTGCAGCCTCCGAAGTTGCAAATTATGTCATCTATCGAAGGAAAAGGAAATGGGTCTAGTTCGGTTAGTTTGTTGACTTCTCTATAATCTTGGCATAGTCTCCACGTTCCATTTGCCTTGGGAACTATGACACAGGGCGATGCATATTTGGAAGAAGATGGTCTGATTATATTCCGCTCCAACAACTCCTGAATTTTGTCCTGTGCCCAGATGTATCGTTCCCTTGAGAGTCTATATGGTTTCAAACTTACAACTGCAGCATCCTTCCTCAGTTCAAAGGGGACTGCATAAGTTTCATAAGACACATCCTCTATAGGGTGAGGAAAAAGCCTTATTATGTCATTAGCTCGATAAATTGATCTTTCAGGAGGCTCAACAGACGACAAACTATTGGCCTGGGGGAGCTCGTCATGGACCAAACGGAACCCCAGTTGTCCTAGAGTTGGCATTCCTAGAATAAGGTCATATCCGATACTATTCGTCATAAAAGCGTGGGTCTTCACTGACCTTCCCTCAAATTTGATGTTCAGAGGCGTTGAAAACTTGGTGGTTTCAAGAGTTCCATTGAATCCCCTCAAAGTTTTGGAATCAGACACTACCACCCAGCCATTATCCTTGACAACATTTTCCCTGATCAAATTCACGTTTGCACCTGTATCTAGTAGAGCCGTCAACATTATTCCATTGACCATCATTGAGATCCTAGGAGAAGAGGAGGTGGACTCGCACGAGTAGGAGGTCACATCTACCAAGGATTGTTTTCCGGCATAACTATTTTCGAGAGTTGAGGTTCTTGGTTTATTTTCTGGTGAAACGTCTTGTGACATGTCTATGGGCTTCAATTTTGCTACAGCTTGACGTAGGGATTCCAGCTTTGAGTAGTCAACCATCACCATCTGATCTTGCATGAATTCTGGTAACCCCATAAGAACCATCGTTCCAACGGCTTGATCGGGTAATCTACCATAGGCCAATTGGATCAGACTCACCTTCTCGTACCAGTACTCCATAAGAGTACTTCTGCCTTCATAAGTGAAAGCACTTGCCCGTTCCGCAAGAATTAAACGGTTCTGACCAAAAGCTCCTATAAATGACTGTTTCCAATTGTTCCAATCTTCATTTTCATCTTTTACTACTCGAGCGTAAAACCATTTTTGAGCGACACTCCCTGATTTGAAACCTGAAATGAGGTTATTTATTTTCGAAGAATCGTCCACCCAATTGTTATTTCGACAAATCATTTCATAAACCGAAATCCATGTTTTTGGATCCTGATTGTACGGATCAAATAAGGGCACTTTCAAGGTTTTCGATGATAGACTACTTTTTATGGTAGCAACCATGGATTGGGTTAGCACGGATAACATTTCTTTCATCATTTCTGTGGTTTGCACCTGATGGTTATCCATGAGTTTATTGAGGATGGCAATATCATCCGAATTGGTAATGAAATTCATAGTCGATGTCGAATTTGAGGGCATTAAAGACACATGAACACATAGAAAATGAACAGTTAAGACTCACCGTTCCTGGAAGTCGTAAATCCGTAAACAAACTGCGCCAAAATGTAGAGTACTATTCTACATTTGAAATACAAATCATCATTGAATTAAATTATGAATAATACAAAATTATTGTACGAGGAACAATCACAATCTAATCTTTATTTTCCTGTTTCTCTATCAAAAGCCTTGATCACACAAGTACTATCAATCAGCTGATGTCTACTGAAGTAGCAGTAGGAATAGGTTCATTACAAGAAACGCTGCAAATCATTGCTCAAAGGTTTATTATTTTAGGTTTATAGATCACCCTTCTGTATAGATCACTGGTTCTCCATCAATAGCACCTACAACCATCTGTATTCTCCCTTGACCTACCCTCTCAAATTTCATCTTCCTGCGTTCAATGGGATTGAAAATGGCTTTGGAGCTCACTCAGCTGATCTGTGATCTGAGGAGTGAAGAAGATCTCCTCGAATGCTGGAGACGCCTGGAAGAGCACTTCCATTCAATAGGATTGAAAATGGCTTCGGAACTCACTCAGCTGATCAGTGATCTGAGGAGTGAAGAAGATCTCCTCGAATGCTGGAGACGCCTGGAAGAGCACTTCCATTCAATAGGATTGAAAATGGCTTCGGAACTCACTCAGCTGATCAGTGATCTGAAGAGTGAAGAAGCCTTTGAGCAATGATTTGCAGCGTTTTTTACCCACCAACATTGTTTTTACCTACCAACTTTTTTTTACCTACCAGCTAGGTACTACCTACCACACCATACTGGCTTCACACCTTCACAATCAAGTTTATTAGGAAGAACTAAACGCTTCACACTCGATTGGAAAAATAGAAAGCTTCATATGGAAATTTGATTACTGGTTACGCAGATGGCAAAACTGTATACAAATCGAAGAAATGAACAGCGATCGCATTTTAGTCCGATAAAATTTGAATGGAGATTAGACCTCTTTTGCTATTCACACTCATGATTCTATTTTATCGAAGGTAAACCGGTACTCGTAAGGTACTCGTAGGGACCGAACGGTTTGTCCTACAGAGCTCCGGGTGGTCTCAAAAATTTTTAAAAATTCAATACTATTTAAAATTGGTGTAAAAACGATACCTTTATTTCGAGAGTTTTCGAGCTGGGGCACTCTTGAAAATTTCGACCCTTAATTTTCACCCCTTAGAAGTGACCTACATCAACCAAAAGCTTCGCGGCACAACTAGACCCCAAATGGAGCCCATATACCAAATTTGAACCAAATCGGTCCAGTGTTGCTAAGAAAAGTGCCGCGTACGGCGTACGGACGGAAATTTTTTTATTCGATTTTCGTATTCTACGTACCTTGAAACGTAAAACATCAAATTTTGAGGGGGGGTTAAAATTTTTTTTTCTTGCTCGATTCCAAAGGCTTATTATTGAAAATAATAAACCAAATAAAAACACGTTGCATTGTTTTGAGTGTCGAAAATTTTGGAATGACCCCCAGATCTAAGACATATCCATGTCAATATAAACCATAATGGGGTTTAAGGACTGAATAATAATCATAATTTTTAAAAAGTCTAAATTTAAAAAAAATTTCTTTGGAAATGAGTTCGAAATTGAGAGTTTTTCATGATGTACAACGAGAATTTTTGATCAGTTTGGGCTTACAGAATCCGAATACTATCCTCATGTGCGAGAAAGAATTTTGCTGGTCGACTTTCCAGCTTATGTCGATAAAGATTTCGTTAGAGCGGGGGGAAAACGCTTCACAAGTAAGACATGAGTATTCGAAGCAATTACAAACCTTTCACGCTTCCAAGGGCGGCCATCAAGTCTCCCATCCGTGAAACAAACAAAAAACTAACCCCTTTCACCCGCCCTCCTTCACTTTCCCTAATAACGAAAACCCGTGAAAGACCAACCCATCCATTACAGAGAGGCCGATCGAGGTCGTTCGTGGGCGACGGTCTGTAATGGAGTGGTGAGGAGTGCACATTCTTCAGAGCCCCCCGAGACTTCGCGTGCCTCCGGACGAGGCACTCCGGAAGCGCCCCGGGAGATCGGGGAGGCCCCCTATAAACTCAGACGTACCGGAAAACGGTTGTTTGTTAGTCTTTTTCCTCTTCGCTGCTCTCCTTCGTAGAGTCATTACAGGCTATTACTGAGTTCGAGAGAATCAACCGGCTAAATGATGCGGGGAGACCGACTAGAGATGGAAAACCGCGAACAAGAGACTTCAACTAAACCTAGTTTTGCTTATTTCAATGTTTCCTCAAATATTATAATTTATCAACCCTAATTGGACCATGGTGTCACTAGTGTCACCTAAAACATCTTGGAAATTCCAACGCTTTTCCAAGGTGAAACCAGATAATTAAATTTAAATTGCAATAAAAAATTAATGGTCACAGTTGAATTTTTTGAAAGTTATTAAAAGTCAAAAACGTCTGCCAAGTGGGTAGGGCACATAGCTTCCTCGTATCCATAAACCGATTATATAGATGATCCGATGCATAGTAGTTGATCTCAAAACACCAATCTCTAAGTACCTTTCACTCCCCTCATAGGGGACCATCTACACCCTAATCTGGACAATGCTAGAAAATGTCATCAAATTCGGACGAAAAATGTAAGTGAGTAGTGATTGGATCAAAAAATTTCTTAGCTTGACTGAGAGTCGAGCCTGGGATTCCTGGGTGGGAGTCCAGAGCACTGCTCACTGATCTATAGGGGGCCAGGTGATTGGTTGAGTAGGATTTGAGATTCTCACGTCACACGCGAGGGCGACAAATGTACGGCTGTTACAAGGATTTTACGTTTGCGCATGCGCAGAGGCTACTGTAAATTTTAAGGCCTTGATTTTCATTGGGGACCATCTACAACCTAATCCGCGTAATCCCTGAAAATGTCATCGAAATCGGGTAGAAAATGTGAAAGTTATGGCTGTTGCAAGCAATTCACGTTCGCGCATGCGCATCGGCTACTATCAGTCCGGGGGTTATGATTTTCATAGGGCATCATCTAAACACTAATCTGTAACATCCCTTAAAATGTCATTAAAATCGGATGGAAAATGTAGAAGTTATGGCTGTCACAAGGAATTCACGTTTGCGCATGCGCAGCGGCTACTATCAGTCCGGGGGTAACGTAAAACCGTCAAACTTTACCCCACCAGGGGTAACTTTACCCCAAAAAGTGAGAATCTTCAATTGTCACGTAAGCGTGGTAGAACTTATAGATAAAAGTTCGCTATTGTGTTTTCGTTATTCTCCACATCCCAGAGAATCGATGCGGCTTGCGATGGCGCCTTTATCCACGTTATCAGCTGTCATCAGTCATAGTTTCCTGTTCAGCTGTTTTTGTCCTGTTTCTCGTGCTCCAAAATTTCTTCCATATCAGGTGTTTGGAGTGGATTTACCCGGCAAGCCCTCATCATATCACTTTCAATATCTTATTTTGAACAAAATACACTAATCAAATTCTCAAAAAAGTGTTTTCTTAGTTATGCCTTTGTTTACCAAAAATTTGATGGTAACTTTACTCCAAAAACCGGGTATCTTTACTCCACTATAAAGGTTGGGATAAAGGTAGCCTCACTCATATTTTTCTTATTTAATCTCGAAAAATATTTGGGTTTTATAATTTTCGCAGTGTTGAATGTAAGGTTTCTAGTGTATCTCATGTCAGAAGTTAGAGATGGGGAGAAGAAATGAGAAAAAGCTTGGTAGGCGCCCCTACCGAAACTTTACAACTGAACACCTACATTATGATATGAACATAAACGTCCTTTGGTCTCATAAGTTGTGATTTACCATATTATTTACTCGTGGGTTAACTTTTAAATTTACCATTGCAATTCATTTGAAAGTTATCGAATGTGAAAAAGACTTTTTCTGTGATTTTGTTAAGTCATTCGTTTATCGTTTATTGTCCTTTAATATTTCTTTATTTGTAGAAAGTTTTGCTCTACTTACATAAGTCTGTCTATACTGGAAGACTGAAATTGTAATCTCTTAACCAGAAATATTGAATTTAAAGCAAATTCGTTGAAATAAATGATCATTGGAATTTACATTTTTCTTAGGTATAACTTGTATTTTTCAAGCTAAAAAGTTCAATTTTTCAGAATATATTTTATAATAAATTTTAAAATTTTAAAATAATATTATAAATACTTGATATTATCAAGTATTTCTGGGGTAATGAATTCAATCCCGACTAGTAACATTGCACCACTGCCCGTTTCTGTAGCGATAACCGTGAGTTTTTCAGAGTGGAGTAAAGATAGACGCACTCGTAGGTAACGTTACTCCAACATTTAAACAATTAGATAGGGGGATTACAATTATGTGATCAATGAGCTCGACCACTCAAAATGTTCAGGAAGCCCTGAAGATCAATTCACTAATTAAAAAAAATCAATTTAACCCATTTCGAGGGGGAGAAATTGTATTTGGAAATGTTTTGGAGTAAATCTTGGGGTAAAGTTTGACGGTTTTACGGTAATGATCTTCATTGGAGATCATTTACAACCTATTCTGCATAATCCCTGAAAATTTCATCGAAATCGGGTAGAAAAGGTGGAAGTTATGGCCGTTACAAGGAAATTCACAGACAGACACGGAACCAAAATTGTTCAGAAAGGTCTAAATCGCAAAACGTGAGTGAAAATTTTGATTTTGGAGAACTTTTTCTTTTCGTCCTTGAAAAGTGAAAACAAAGCTTCCGCTACCTTGGTAGACTCGGAAGCAATGTTATGACAAAAATTGTCATCGATTTCCTTGGAAATGTATGACATAGGAAATCTATTTTGAGACTTCCACTTGCCCACAAATAATTCAGCTGTCTATTAAATTTAAAACTGCAATTACACTTTGGGACATCTGTGGAGTTCCTGAGATGTTTTCGGTGACACTAGTGACACCATGTTCCAATTAGGGTTAATAGCAAACTATGTAGAAAAAAACACTTGATCACACACACTAGGTCATGTGCGTGTCCTTTTACGACGACTCGCACCCTGCGTATCAGAAAGCGTCCTTCTAACTGCTTACCATGGACTGATCATGTCTGTCATCTCTTACGGCCTGGTCTTATGGGGTGGAGCGCCGGGAGTTCAGAGGATTTTCCGTTTGCAGAAGAGGACTATAAGGACTGTGGCACGTGCACCTTATCGAGCCCACGCCAGACCCTTATTTCGGCAGTTGAATGTTTTAACTATACACGGCCTATACATATACATGGTACTTCTACATACCTATAGAAATCAGAACAACATCTAACGTAGATCTGAGATCCATTCATAAGAGACGATGCAGAGAAATCACCTTCAAACACCGTTTTGTCGATTATCCAGTTCCCAGTCCTGCTTTACATATTTGGGGCCTGTTCTCCTGAACAAAATTCCAAGCTCAATATGTGAAAGCGGTGAATCAAGATTCAAGCGCACAATCAAAGCAGCGCTAACTAGCAATCCACTATATAAAATCGACGATATTCATCAGATAGATTTCAACAAATATATTTTATAAACTACTGGTCCTGTAATAATTATTATAATTTTCGACTTGAATGGATAAATACACAATTAATTCTCATCATGCAGCTGAGGAATTTCAGTAAAAGTACTCTTGCTAGCATCAATAATTTTATAGGTTTGTATATATTTTAGTGGATGTATATTTTGATTAATTTATTCAAACTCCTATTATATTGACTGTGATACTCGTGTGATGCTCCTGTGATTTTTTTATATTTCCGCCTGTGATACTTCTACCAACTGTGATATGCATGTGACTTAGGAATAACTTGTTGATTATTGTTACAAGGTTATTAATTTTTATTGTTGTATCAATTTCGGGATTTCGTATCAATTTTTTATTTGTGCGTGTTTGGGCCAGATGCTCCGCCCCTCTCAACCCCCACCAATTGTACCTGAGAGTGCGAACATGCGAACTCCTTGCTCTCTCTCTCGCCCTCAACACCTTGACCGCTTCACACCGCTCCCGAAACGTTTTATTTGTTATAATTCCAAATCTCACAAAACCGCACCAAATTAATATAAATACGGATAATATAATCATTCCTTAAAGTGTTTGGCCCATCTGGCGATCAAGTGTTCAAAATTAATTACGCGCTCCTCCCTGGACTTGATTTTCCCCATCATTCCTGATTTCCTCATCAACAAGATCTACGCCTCATCCATCATCAATCTACGCCCAGGGGCCCCTGAGGTAACCAGCGCGCTGCCAACAGGTACTTCTCGAAATATTCATTTTCCTAAATTCCTCACCTAATTAACTTTTCATGTCCCAAATTAAAGAATTCAGTCCTATCGAAAATTAATAATAATACAGTCCACTTCCCGCCGCAATATTTCATGGTCCTACGTGCACAGATTTTCTAATTTGGCGCATAATTAGTTCAATTTCCCCTTAAAAATTCAGTTTGTTGATTCCAATTCAAACCTACAGGTTACAAGTTCATTTTTTCCTTCAGGTAAACATCGGTCCGCTTGAACAGGTTTGTATTGTTCGCACTCCACAACTGGTCCCTCTTTGTTGCTCACTCGTACGAACGCGCACATCATTATTTACCTTCATAGAAAGTCAGTAAACCTTCCCGTGAGGCTACCTGTTACCCAAAGACATTTTTCTTTAAGTTTTTTGTTACCAATATTTTGTATTTCTAGTTTTCACTATGAAAGACGAGGATAAAATGATTCTGTTGATTAGTCAACGAGATAGGTACTTCGCATTAATGCAATCCGCTTACGAACTAGCTAAGAAATGCAAAGGTGTTTTAGATGCAACTGATACTCCCACAGATGCTACCTACATTGACTTATTTGTTGCCAGGATGTCAACCATAGATCGTACACGCGAGTGCTTCGAACGTGCCTTACAATCAATTGAAGAGGTTAATTTAAAACTAAAAGACACTGACCGCCAAAACACTATACAAGCTTCCAATGCATTTGAAGATTTGTATGTCTATGCTCTAAGCATCCTTAATATCATAAATAAGCCAACCGCTACTCAACCATCCCTATTGGACACTTCTTCAAACAGTGCTCATCATCGTAATCCTCATCTCAAGCTTCCTCGAATTCAAATTCCAATTTTTGATGGTACAAATTTGGAAGATTGGAGTACTTTTTATAGTTTATTTAATTCTCTTGTGCATCATGAAAACGCTTATACCCCGTGTGAAAAATTTCACTACTTAAGGTCATTATTGAAAGGGGAACCATTAGAAAGAATATCCTCTATAGAAGCTTCTGATGCTAATTATTATATTGCTTGGGATGATTTGGTTAACAAATATCAGAATGTTCGACTTTTAGCTGCTCATTATGTTAATTCAATGCTTGATTTCCAACCACTTTCTCATTGTAATCTCGAAAACTTAACTAGGTTCCTCAAAGTTTTCAAAACCAATGTGACCGCTCTTGGTACTTTAAATATTAAGAAAATAGACGATTTGTTACTACTTCATATCGCTTCTCGCAATTTAGATCGAGCCACTAGAAAGTCTTTTGAAGTGGAATTTTCTCATAAAAATATACCTTCTCATGCTGAGTTGATCCACTTTGTAGAGGAACAACAAAGAGTTCTAGAAATTACTAAGGCCACACCTTCTAATAAAATTGTCAAACCACAATCAAATTTTAACAAACCACATAAGGGCGCATTTGTTTCCACAGTTTCAAACTCGCAGCAATACCAATGCCCTTCTTGCAATGATCAATCCCACCGACTTTATGCTTGCGAAAAATTTAAATCTCTTTCCACTTCAGAACGCCAACAATTTATTCAGAAAAAAAATCTTTGTCCAAATTGTACTGGAAACCATCCTTTGAAATTTTGTAAATCACAAATCCGCTGCAAGCATTGTAACTCTCCTCACCATCAATTATTACATCAGTTTAATACTGCAACCGCCCCTCACCGCAATAGATCGTCACAAGATTTGAACGCATCAAATTCTCCCCCTACTGCTACAGAAAATAGTTCAGTAGCAACAGTTTCTTCTTTTCACTCCGCTAAACCTCAACATGGTGAAAATGAAATTTTATTGAGTACGGCTATCATTTCAATTCTTGACAAGAAGGGCAAACCGCAGCGTGTCCGAATACTCATTGATCAAGGCTCGCAAATTAACATAATCACAAAACAATGTGCTAATCGCTTGGGCTTACCAATTCTTCGATCATCTCACAATATGACCGTGATTGGTGGTACGGTATCAAGTCAAGGTATGATATCCTGTACACTTCGACCGTCCGATTCTCACGATCCGTCGTTCAACACTTACGCAATGGTTATTCCTAAAATTACCGATAACCAACCGCAATACCCTCTAGATCCCGCTATTCGCTTCCAATTCAACAATTTGAAATTGGCAGATCCTGAATTTGACAAGCCTGCTCAAATAGATTTTTTACTCGGAGCAGAACTATTCGCTTCGATAATTAACCACTCTTATAACATAATAAAGGGTGAACCATCAGCAATCTCAACTTGCTTTGGCTGGATATTGGTTGGCCAAGTACCTCGATTACCTAAATCAACCAATCCTCAAACTTTTCTCACTACTTGCTGTCAATCCTTAGACACGACATTGAAGAAATTTTGGGAAACTGAGTCAGTTTCATCTGTTCCTGTCAACAATCCAGAAGATGTAGCTTGTGAGTTAATCTTCTCCCAGACTCATTATCGTCTACCATCAGGTCGTTATGTAGTTCAACTACCATTCAAATCTAAACCACCTGCTTTACCTGAGTGTAGACAGCTTGCACTGAAACGTTTCACCACTCTCGAAGCTCGTTTACTTCGTCAACCTGAGCTTTCCCAAACGTATCATGATTTCATGAACGAATACTCGTCATTAGAGCACATGAGTCTTGCTACTCAGACTTCCGCCTATGTCATTCCCCATCATATTGTTCTGAAACACGACAGCGCTACTACAAAACTGCGCACAGTGTTTGACGCTTCATTCCGCCCTGATAAAAATAATGATCATTCATTGAACTCTGAGTTAATGAATGGGCCTAAGCTGCAGAGAGATTTAAGTGACATTCTCTGTGGTTTCCGCATTTATGAATATGTAGTTTGTGCCGATATTAAGATGATGTATAGGCAGGTAATGATTGACCCACCTGATCGCAAATATCAGCACATATTTTATCGCTCATCTCCCAACTCACCTGTCCAAGAATATGAGCTCAATACCGTTACTTATGGTATGAAACCTTCATCGTTTCTCGCACAACGAGTCCTCCTCCAGCTCATCGAGGATGAAGGTGGTAAGTTCCCTTCAGCTTCTGAAGCTATATCAAGACAATGTTTCGTCGATGATATTGTCTCTGGTGCTCATGATTTGCACTCAGCTCTTAACCTTCGAGAAGAACTTGGGCAATTGCTAAGATTGGGAGGTTTCGAGCTGAGAAAGTGGTATAGCAACCATCATGCAGTATTGGACGGCATTCCTCTGGAACATCAAAATCAACCACTTTCGTTCTCACCACTTGACGACAATTCCTTGAAAATTCTTGGTGTTTTATACGATGCTCCTAGCGACGTATTTAGGTACTCTGTCTCACCTCAGACCATTCGTGTTAGTAAGAGAGGAGTCCTCTCCGAGATCTCCAGAATTTTTGACCCGTTGGGTTGGCTGACACCAACCACATTCTTTGCGAAATGCCTCATGCAAAAACTGTGGCAGCGAGGTCTTCATTGGGATGAAATTTTACCCACTGATCTCTCCGATTTATGGATTACTTTCATCGATTCGCTCCCGTCTCTCCGCTCTCTAACCATCAGTCGTCACATCCCAATAAGTGGTTCATCTCGAACTCAAATATTTGGCTTTTGCGATGGATCAGAAAAGGGATATGCTGCTGTAATTTATGCAACTACTTGCTGTGCTGGTGAAGTTAAGAGTCACCTCATCAAAGCAAAAAGTAAAGTTGCTCCGCTTAAAACTATGAGTGTGCCCAGATTGGAGCTATCTGGTGCCGTTCTCCTCGCTAAAATGTTGGCTTCTCTTAATGATTTCATTATTCAAATCAACGCTTCTTCTACCAACCTATTCTCCGATTCAACTATAGTACTCTCTTGGCTTCGTACTCCTCCGCATCTTCTTAAAACCTTTGTCGCCAACAGGGTCGTTGAAGTCTTGGAACATACTGCTCCCCATCAATGGAATCATGTCAAATCCGCCGAAAACCCCGCAGATCCAGCTTCTCGTGGATTATTAGCCGACGAGTTAGTTAATTGTTCAATGTGGTGGAATGGTCCATCATTCATTTTGAACTATGTTCCTCCTAAAATAGTTGACCACGCAATGGAGTCTGATCCAGAGTATCACACTGAATTGAAAATATCCGCACCACGAGTACTTCATTTAGCTCAAGACACCCAGGTCTATCTTCAGCTTCTTGAGCGTTTTCCATCTTTAACTAAAGCAAAGCGCATCTTCGCTTATTTACTGCGCTTTATTCATAATAAAAGCTGTCAGAAGGCTGATAGATTTATTGGACCTTTGATTATTCAGGAACTTAAGCGAGGTCTTCTGGCTATGATTCGAGTTACTCAAAAACACTTTTACTCGAAGGATATCGCTCTGATAGCCAATTCCAGACCCGCTATTTCCAACGAGTTACGCTCACTTACCGCTTTCTTAGATGAAAAGGGTCTTCTACGAGTCGGTGGAAGAATCGATAAGGCTCCTCTTCCATATGATACTCGACACCCGTTCATCATTCCTCATAAATCACGACTCGCAATTTTGATTTGTGAATTTCATCATAAAATAACACTCCATGGTAGTACGAGATTGATGACTACACTCATCCAACGACAGTTTTGGATCCCCTCAGTCCGCAAGGTAATTCGGAAATGTATTTTTTCGTGTAAAACTTGCTATTTGCCCAAGGCACACACAAAGTCGCCTATTATGGCAGAGCTACCTTCCGCTCGTTTTGAAAATTTGCGCCCATTTTCTAATGTTGCCCTCGATTTTGCTGGTCCGTTTCTTGTCAAAACAAGCACAAGACGGAATGCTCCGCAAACTAAATGTTATTTAGCAGTTTTCGTGTGCTTAGAGGTAAAATCAATTCACTTAGAACTGTCAGCCGATCTCAGCTCTGAGAGTTTTCTTCGCGTCCTCGATCGTTTCGTCGCAAGAAGAGGAATTTGCAGCAAAATTTATTGTGATCGAGGTACCAATTTCATAGGAGCTTCTAGGCATCTCGAAGAAGTGTATCAAATGGTAACTGCAGCTGATGACTCCATTTTCAATTACCTAACTGGACGTCAAATAGAGTGGCACTTCAGTCCTGCTGCCGCACCACACTTCAACGGCATGGCTGAAGCTGGCGTCAAATCCGCCAAAACTCATCTTAATAAAGTATTAGGTCACCAGATCCTTACCTATGAAGAGCTTTACACTATCATAGTCAAGGTTGAAGCAGTTCTTAATAGCAGGCCACTTGGTGCCGTCACATCTGATGCTAGAGATGTAGACTATCTCACTCCAGGACATTTCCTTGTAGGAGCACCATTACTCGCGGTACCTGGAGAGGATCTATCAGAAATAAATCCAGGACGCTTATCTCGCTTTCAAATGATACAGCAGTGTCTTCAATCCTTCTGGAAGAGATGGACCTCCGAATACATCCCAACATTAATTCCGCGTAGTAAGTGGACAGTTGCCCAAGACAATCTTGCACCTGACGACATCGTTTATATTCGTAAAGAGAAAACCTCACCACTTCAATGGCCCATTGGACGAGTCCTTGAAGTCTTCCCCAGCAAAGATGGAGCTGTACGAGTGGCTCGTATTTTGACACCATCTGGAACATACGTAAGGCCAGTGCACAAATTGGTGCCATTGCCTCCTCTCGAGTAGCACACCGCTATCTCATTATACCAATACGTAGTTTTTATTGTTTCTCTTTCTGTATTTTCATTATTATTTAGTTCTAATTGTTCTTTATTTACGTCTTTGGGTACCATACAGCCAATTTTTTTTCTTCAAATTGTAAATTTTTGTACAATTTTTTTTTTTTGAAAATATATTTTGCTCCTTTTTTGCGAAACTTAAATAGTTTCACCCGGGGGAATTTGTTTGGGCCAGATGCTCCGCCCCTCTCAACCCCCACCAATTGTACCTGAGAGTGCGAACATGCGAACTCCTTGCTCTCTCTCTCGCCCTCAACACCTTGACCGCTTCACACCGCTCCCGAAACGTTTTATTTGTTATAATTCCAAATCTCACAAAACCGCACCAAATTAATATAAATACGGATAATATAATCATTCCTTAAAGTGTTTGGCCCATCTGGCGATCAAGTGTTCAAAATTAATTACGCGCTCCTCCCTGGACTTGATTTTCCCCATCATTCCTGATTTCCTCATCAACAAGATCTACGCCTCATCCATCATCAATCTACGCCCAGGGGCCCCTGAGGTAACCAGCGCGCTGCCAACAGGTACTTCTCGAAATATTCATTTTCCTAAATTCCTCACCTAATTAACTTTTCATGTCCCAAATTAAAGAATTCAGTCCTATCGAAAATTAATAATAATACAGTCCACTTCCCGCCGCAACAGTGCGGATAGGGGGATTCATGTCGGGTGGTGTGGTCGGCCCTAGGGCGGCTCGCCTGGCGTGTTCTGAAGTGTATAAACAAGTTAGAGTTGCCTCCTAGTGATAGGAGGCAACCCCGGGATCCGTCAAGGTGGGTGGGTCCGGTTCCGGCCCGGCTGGGTCCACACATTTTTTCATCTTCATATCCCTCTCATGTACATGGAGCGGGCATTAGGAAAGTAACGGAAAGCACACGAGTTCCTCATTTGAAAAACATTGTTTATAATATACACCTACTATTACATTTTAATTACCTATGTATTCTGCCTTCCTTAGTAAAAACGTCCTATGTCCATTTTTCAAGTTTCGAAAAAATCGCGTTTTAGTTTCGGCTTCTGCGTCACCCAAACCATTGAAGCTTGAGATTTCGTTTTTTGACCATCACCTCAAGCTGACCAAAACGAAATCTCAAGCTTCAATGGTTTGGGTGGCGCAGAAGCCGAAACTAAAACGCGATTTTCTCGAAACTTGAAAAATGGACATAGGAAGTTCTTACTAAGGAGGGCAGTATTATACTTCTATTTAATTAATTTATATTTTAATTGACGCATTCATGTCCTTGTAGACAAATAATAAAGATCTATCTATCACAATACGTCAACTATTGGGAGTGGGGTTCAGCTGGAATTCAAATCCTTCTTCACCGAGCTTTTGGTAAATATATTGCCTTCTTTAGGGCGCAAAGGACGTTTTCCCAGTAAGCACACCTAACCTGAACAAGGAATGAGATGGTTATTTAAGGAAAAGGCTACTTGCGGTGTTCCATGTATGGAGCTGGTCTAAAGCAAATTGGAGTCCCCGACAGTCTGAGGGTGACTCGGCAGAACGGAAGATTTTGAAACCTTCTTCAGGAACGCCATCGCCTCCAATGCCACTGAGATCCAAATGGTCATGAATAAAGGAACAAAACCAATATTTGAGCCTTGAGACACTTCTGACGAGCCAATGAAGGGCACCACATCCCTCAGCCGTGCGGGAGAGCCGACCAACCAGGTAACTCTAGATCCAGCGAAGGAATGGACGGAGACCCTCAGGATACGCTCGTGTGATATCCTGTCCTAAGTTCTTGGCGAAATCTGTAGAAATCTCAACCACCTGGAGATGCTGATCAGAGTTAACGTGAATAAAGTCGGTCAACGATACCAGGTTGGTCGTCGTCGATGAGGAACCCTGGTCGTCGTCAAAAACCCAAGTTGCTGGAAACAAGAAAACTGAAGAATCGGGGAGTGACATGCCTGAAAATTAGCTTGGGGGCAGCCGAGATTGAGCGCACCCCTGAATAGTCAAAATTTGCAAATGAACCCTTGGAATCGACCAAGAAAAAAATTTTAACGCCCCCTCAAAATTTGATGGTTTACGTTTCAAGGTACGTACAATCCAAAAATCGAATAAAAATCTTGGCCGTACGCCTTACGCGGCACTTTTGCCTATTAGAATAGACCAATTTTGATGAAATTTGGTATGTAGGCTCCATTTGGGGTCTAGTTGTGCTACGAAGATTTTGGTTGATGTAAGTCACTTCTAAGGGTTCAACAATGAATTTTGAAATTTTAAAAACGCCCTAACTCAAAAAATTTTGATATAAAGGTATTGTTTTTCTTTCAATTTAAGATTTTATAGAATTTTTAGAGTTTTTTGAGACCACGCGGAGCTCTGTAGGACAAACCGTTCGCTCCCTACGAGGATTTAAAGGTTTTACGTACGATGAATATGAAACACGAGTGTGAATTGCAGAAGAGGCCTTAACTCCGTTCAAATTTTAGCTGACCGAAATGTGATCGATGTTTTTCTTCATGTTGGATGGTTGGTGGCTTTGCAGACGAGTGATCAATATAGAAAAATAATAAACCATTGTGTAATAATTTGCAGCGTTTTGTGAACTGGAATGATGAACAATTGCTTCCATTCGTCTGAGAAGAGTCTTTAAAGTGCAATTAGAAAGCTTTATAGTGTCACAGTAAATCCCACTGCGAGCATGAATGGATCATAATAAGCAAACTAGGTACCAACTTCATTCATCATGTTCACCAGAGGTGCTCTGAAGGGTGTATTGACAGAACTACACCGCCCGCCCAAGCGTAAGGGGGGTTCGCATAGTGAAAAATTCTCTCGTCGCCAATCAATATAAACACCCATTCCCATCGCACATTCCAACGTCACTTGAGCCCTATACGCGTTCATTCCGGCTTTAATGGCACAGAAGGGGAGGCTTCCGGCCTAAACAACGAACAATGTCGAAATATGAGTTTTCAACTTCACTCTGCTCTCTTGACTCATGAAATCACTAAATCACTTCACCCGGCGAAGCTTTCAAGCATTTCGTGAGTTCGACCGTTTCAATGCGAACGCGAAACTGTTATAGCGGCAAATTCAAGATAATATTTGAGACTACATATGGTTAAATATCTTTAACTATATTAAACGGATTTGCTTGTAAGTACATAATATGTTTCCATATTATGGAAACTATGCAAAATCATTTCAATAAATTTATCTCAACCAATACATTTATACCATTCAAAATTACGATTAATTACAAAACAGGAAGGAGAAAAGATGATATCAGTAAGGCTACTAAGGGACTCCCCCCCCCCCAAACCCTCCCCTTCATCACCTGTGTACCCCCTCGGCAGTGCGGGGGGATGAGGGGGCAAAAGGTCCCTTAAGGGGGTCAGCCTTGCCACCACTAAGGCCGACGTTTCAACATCGCCGCGCCGGCCTTTGACAGTATACATACTACCTGTGATATGTATACCTAGTATACATCCTTTGAGAGTGGATGCGAAAATGTTCTCCCTATGATAAGCTACCTGTGAGCCTATGGGGAGTAATGGAGTAATGGGGCTCTGACGCATTTTGGTCGTTTAAAAAAAAATAAAGATGAAAATACACCAAATCATAGGCAATTAAAGATTAAATTTGTAGGAACTTTGAATTCGTCATGAGATGAAGTTTTTTTTAAGGTAATATGTCTTTTTGGTAATTTTTTTTTGGGTACCAATCAGCCTAATTTTTTTTGAAATTTGTTCTACCAATATCTAAGGTGGTCCCACTTCAAACGGATTTAATTTTGCTTTTTCGAAAAAGTGTCAAAAATGACTCAAAACAGTTGAAAAGGAGTTCGCTGATTACGTGAAAACTGCCCCTTATTCCCGTGTGGCTTTCCTTTGAGTCTTTGATAGACTATTCGTGTATACTCAATTAAAGGTCTGATTGTAAGCCTTGAAATGAGATGGTATGTGAGGGGGATCCGATACCCGAAAAAAAACGAGGGGAGGGGGGATTAAGGAGAAATTATAGCGGGTTATTTGCGCAGAACCTGCATGAGTCTCATCAAACGTGTTCATGTATGTTCAATTAGGCAAGTTTCCTTACTAAATATGAGGAAAATCCGACAATTACGTGATGACAGAGTTTGGGACTGGTTAGGTAGGTAATGGAATAGGAGGTTGTCAGAATTCCCAAGTACCTTAGTAAATATGAGGGATATCGAACAGCAGTCCTCCAAATGTGTGTGACACATAGCTTATTACGAGTAAATGTTCACATTGTACAAAGCGTTATTTTCAACATGATTCAAATTATAGGTGAGTAGGCATGTGAGCTTTATGGATCAGTAGCGAGACTGATCTGCAGTACGGAAACTCATCTAAACTACAAGACCTGAGACAAGTTACGGTAACTGATCCAAAGTACAGAAACTAATCCACTATACAGAAACTGATCCACAGAAGGGAAACTATGGACCACAGCACGAAACTAATCAATATTATGAAAGTGAACAACAAAATGTTCAAAAATGGCGAAGATAAAGTTCCGTAGCATTGAATGAGTTGATAGCAATAAACCATAATATGGTTCATTCTGTCCCCTTCACGCAAAAAATGAACTCGCTGGCCATCGCTGGCAGACATGAAACATGTCGGAAGCGCCGGTCTCACACTGACCAAGATAGAAGAAGAAGAAGAAGACTGTCCAAGATAGTGCGAGCTAGGGATGTCCGATACTTCAAAAGTATCGATATAATATCGTATCGATACATCTAGAAAGTATCAAAAAGTATCGATACGATACTTTCAAAAAGTATCGATATTTTGAAATATCGATACTTTCACAAAAAATGGGTAAAATTGTCGTTTCTGTTTCTCTCCATCAGTGTGTCATCTCTCCATCACGAGGATAATAATTAGTATAGAATAAATAAAACAATAAATCACTCATTTTGTTATTTAAAACTTGTTTTTGTTTAGGCACTTGTTTTTGTATTGCACTTGTTTGGGTTAACATTTTGGTGGTCCTTCCTCGATTATGGAGGACAGCAGGTTATCATAGAGAGCTGGAGGTGGTGGTACATCATCTTTGTTAAATTTGTTGGTCTCCCAACAATCTATGTAGAGGTAGAGGTACCGTCAAGTAGGTACCTTCATGTCGTAGGTGTTGAAACAGATAAAATGTGAGATAAAAGAAAGTATCGCTTCCGATACTGGAAAAAAGTATCAATACTACAATATGTATCAGGGAAAAAAAGTATCGATATGTATCGATACTTTTTTCAAGAAGTATCGATACTTCTAAGTGTCGATACTTTTGGGACATCCCTAGTGCGAGCGCATTTCCGAATCGAACGGACCCAAGGATGATTAATCAATGGTCAGATAATTCCCACTCAAGAAAGACTGCCTCCAATAGTCTTCAGGAGACTATTATAGGACTGAAAGGAAGGGCGTTGTCTGTTTTCTTTGTCAAAAGTATAATTGAAACTAAACCTTGGTGAAAATGGAGAGTGAAAATCCAAAAGTGATAGGAGATTTGAAAAAATAAAAAAATGATTGCTTTGCCAGTTAGTCAACCTATTTGGGTGTTTATAAGCTGAAACAGTTTTGTTCTAGGGGATCTGGAGAATTTGATCAGTTGATGAAAATAATTTAATGGTTGCTTTATTCTACCTTAGAGAACTATACGTTTCGTTAGAATACCTATTCCTTGGTGGATATCAACCTAGGACTAGGGATGGTGAATGAAAGATACAAATCGAATTAGGAAAGATAGGGGGGAGAAGTATCAATAGAGTAAGTTTACCTATTAGATCTCCAGATTTGAACCACGAGGGTAAGGGAAGTGATCTTGTATGATAGTACCTACTTACAGATCGATGTCTGGAATGAGACTGGAAAGCGATCCCTGAGTTTTGATTTGGAGGAACAAAAGAACTGTTCCATCAAATCACCAATCAGGTGTCAGAGCAATTGTTGCTCTTTCACAAAGCACAACTTTGTTGCCAGACCGACCAAACACGCGCGACCAATATTTATTTATTTATTTATTTTGAATGGTATGGAAAGTAATCCCAGTTACAGGATGAATACAAAAAAAAAAGACAGTAGATAAATAGGCAATATGAAGCAATAGACGGTAGAAAAATCGACAATTAGCAATAATAAATATTCCAAAATAAGCAAATTTCATAGTAATAAATTACACACATATCGTAACATAATTCAAGAATAAAAGCGATAAAAATACAGAATAATTAGTAATAAATACAGGTTAATTTAGTGGAAAATTTAGATGAGGCCATCCTCAAACAGCAATACTTTAATAGAGAGAAGGGATGAAGCAAAAAAATCCAACTCGGGGTGGTTCTGGATGATGAGGTTAGCCTGTCTTGGAAGCCTGCTCAAACGACAGTTGTAGAGGTAATTGGTTGGAGAAAATTTAGCGGCAAAGGGAGGATGGTAACGGGAGTTCAAGCGGGGAACCGAGTGATTAACTCTAGCCAGGAGACAATATCTGCGCATCCAAGAGCAAAATGATCAGAACAAATTCAGATCTTCCCTTTGGAAAACAGCTTTTGAAGCTGCAAAGCCAGGAAAAATACTACCTGAAATGGTTGTCAAGTTTGCTTGATCGAGAGGAAAAAATTAGTTATTTGAGCAATGAAAATGACTTATTTCCTGGTTTCCCTGTTGAAAGTTATTAGGTACATTGCATCTTCAAACGTGATACGTAGTTAGTCAGAAGATCAGCAGCGTGGGTACGAAAAGCCGATATTAAACTAAATTATATGTCCATGATTCGAGCTGAGAAGCTACCATACAGGTGTGAGCAACAGCCAAGATGCTCACTATTTCCCCTAACAGGCACCTCACATCCGTTAGTCCTGATACCCCTTCGGGACCAGGCAAGAGCCCACAAGAGGTCACTATAACCGGGCGTGACTTCCCTACTACCGTGTTCCACCACCACCCAAGAACACAACAATAATCAACTGTCCACAGAAGGAAAGAATATCCATCAAACGAGGGAGCCAAGACCAGCCAATAGACAGTTGTTAACTTGAGGGGAGAAAATCATACAACTAGAAGAGATCAACCAACCATCCTTTCCAGTCTGGCCAACTATGAAAGAAGATGGCAACACTGATCACAGAAGCCTCTCATAATCCAATGTAATGACAAGGAGCCTTCAGTCCTGCCGCTAGAGCCTTGCCAGCCATCTCGAAGCTATACCCCCTTGTTTATGAAGAGCCCACAATCCTCCCTGTATCGCCAGTATTGGTACCCGTATCGCCTCCTGCCTCCCTCAAGTCGCTAGGTCTTTACTCTGTGCAACCAGTAAACCAGTGAACTTGTCTGTCCTGCCTCCCCTGGATCTCTACGTCGTTGCCCGGATCGAGTGTATCGAGGACCACGTCAGAGCCAGTCCTGTCCCGGCTCTCCCCTTCAAACAGCGCCACACCACCAACCAGTAGAATCATAGGTAGAAGGAACGGTGAAGTCAGTGAACTAAAGCGTATCGAACCTAGAATATCTGAAAGATTAACCTGTATCGAACCTATTCTAAGCGTATCGCCTAAGTTATTTTTGAGCTTTAAACATAATGATAACCTTTTATACTTACCTTTTTCTTGTTGTCAGACAGCGTAACACCCTTCAGGCTTCTTTTGAACATTCCAGTGACATCGAGTCTCGTACCTGTATCGCCATATCTATTATTGTTATTAAAGATAAGCATTTTGGTAATTGTAGTTCTCCTTTAGAGTCTACCCACACCGCACCCCAGGTTTTGAGTATTCATAATTTCACAGTATCGATCTAGGAACTTGCTTTGAAATAAGGAACAACAGTAAAGTAGAGTCATTTATTCAATCATATATTGATACAGTAATACCCTTCAGGTGATAATACCCTTCAGGTACAACAATCTTATAAATAAACCAAAGGTATCTAAAAGTGGAACGCTACGCCTCATCTCCAAGCTGCTCGGGAGACAGCTACCTACCAGAATAGCTAAGTACAAATTCCTTAAAGTAGTTATAAGATTCCGATATTTTGTTTGTTTTCAGTATCGTCTCACCTTCACCCTCCATTTCAGGAAGAACTGTTACCGAAACACACCCCAAAAGCTTACACAGGAAAACAGTTTTCGGTTGTTGAGGTATTAGTTGTCGCTGCTCAAGTGGATAAACTATGAGATACTAGTGCAGATCAACTAATCAATGACAGCTGTGGAGCTTCCAAGCCGTAACATCATGTCGTGGAGTAATTACCACCACGATCTCCCAGGGATGTCAGCCTTCGAACACTATGCGACAACGCTGTAACATCACTACGATACATTTCTGTTTTCAAGTGACAGTGTAGTTATGTCACCTGTAAACGCAACGCAAGATGGAATGAGTTTTATTTAATTGAAGAGAACAAGTTACAATAATACACAAAATACAGAATGAACAGAAACAAACATCCTACAAAGTCACTCGGCATGCATTCAATCCGCCAAAACTACTTTGACCCAGAGGTTCAAATTGAATTTCCCTTCCTTGAGAGCACGTACAAAAAATGGACGAGGCAACGAAGGATTTTCTCTCTCAATAACTATCTCCTTTTCTCCTGCTATTATAATGGGGTCTGGAAGGTCAGACGAGAGCAGCATAACGAGGACTGAAACCCTTTCAAAATTCTTGGTGTTATTTTCCCGTTCCTCGCCTTCACGAGTGACCCGAAATATTTTTCTCTCGTAGCGACACCGACTGAGACCGCGTTGATTTGATATTACAATAGGATCCTCCGTAAGATTGGAACAAGCAATTCGTCGTGAACTGCATTTCGCTGAAAATTAATATTAATAACGGCAATATCTATTATAAAGAGTGAGAAGGAGCAAAATCTGCATCCGAGACCACCGACACTTGATTCTAACCCTCTTTGGCTAAGAGGAGGTTAAATCGGAAGGGTGATTGTTGAGCCTTTTGTTTTTCATCTTGGGCCGATCGAATTGAATGCAATCTTCATATGGCTATTGCAACATTCAGAGTACCAGTAACCCATAATGTGGAGTAAAGTCGAATAATATGGTGACTTGGAGGGGCACCCAGCTCATATTACACTCAAAAATTCATAAAACTCAAGTACTGAAAATGATGAAAAAACTCACATTAAAGAACTTTATTACTGTTCGGGTCTGATAAGTGGAAACAACCCTCTTTTCACAGGCATCAGGTATTCACATTTTATTTCAAACCAAATTTGAATGTCAACAGCTGATACTGAAATTCGAAAATCTGAAATTATACACGGAATCACATGATGATTGTCCTAACAGTAGAATCCGCTCTAATTCGAAAAAAACCTTTTCGAATATACAGCGCCTAAGACAACTACAACACAGAATGCGTACACTACAACAACCCTCTTACTTTCTCTCATGGTTACTAATTATAGACTGTAAAAGCTGAAATTCTTGCAATTTTTGAAGGGGAAATTAACACAAGCTTGACGTTAAATTCGCGTTCTATTTTACACCTATAACCTGCGACGGACTCCACATTACCAATTATTGGTCATTTTCATTATTGAAAATAATTAACCTTTGGAATCGACGAAGAAACTTTTTTTTGTCCCCCCTCAAAATTTTTTGGTTTACGTTTCAAGGTACGTAGAATCCGAAAATCGAATAAAAAATTTTTCCGTCCGTCCGCGGCACTTTCCCCACTTAGCATTGACCGATTTTGATGAAATTTGGTATGTAGGCTCAATTTTGGGTCTAGTTGTGCCCCGAAGATTGTGGTTGATCTAGGTCACTTCTAAGGGTTCAAAAAATAAGGTTTGAAATTTTGAAAACGCCCTAACTCAAAAAATTATGATATACAGGTGTTGAGGAAACTGTTAGTATCGTATAGTATAATCTAGGCAAGAGATCAGCGATCAACGACCAACGACCAACAATCAATGACCTTGACCAGGAGGCAAACTGAACCCCCCTTGTCTTCTTCCATGATATCATGTACATTCTGGATGCGATCTCCTGACCGGTCAACTTAAAACACTTCCCCCCGAATTCGATTGAAGAATTTGAATTCTGCATACCTGGTAACGACCGTGGAACTGCGGAGTCCTCAACCAAGGCCTTGGGTGGAGCACGTCGAAATCGCTGACTATCTACCTACTTGCTTCATACAGGAAGAAGAAGAAGGACAGGTATTGTTTCTTTTTGATACCTATCATCGAAGGTGCACGTTTTGGGGCCATCACGGATACGACTTTCACCTGCTCCAGTTTTTCTCCATATTTTCGATCAAAAAAAATCTTTAATTTTGGTACATATTTATTGTTTTGGTACCTATTTATTGTTATTTTGCTTCCTCACTACCAAAGGTAGGGAAGCTTTGTATTCGTGAAAGAATTGAAAAAAAAATGTCCTCCAAAATCGAAATTTCCACTTGCTTTTTGCGTTTTAGAGCTTCCCGAACAATTTTGGTTTCGTGTCTGTCTGTCGGTCTGTCTGTCTGTCGGTCTGTCTGTCTGTCTGTCTGTCGGTCTGTCTGTGGTCAATCCTTGTCCCGGGCAAAACTATACTAACCTGTGGTCCGATTTTGATGAAATTTTCAGGGATTGTGCGGGTTAGGTCCTAGACGGTCCCCTATCAATTTCAGCACCTTCGGACCAATAGGAGCGAGTGCGCATGCGCAAACGTGAATTTCCGATTTTGCTCAAATTTGGAGGTTAGTTAGGGACTAACTTCTAAGAGACACCCTATAAGTTTCAATCAAATTGGTCAAGCAATAGCCGCTGCGCATGCGCGAACTTTAAATTTATTGTTACAACCAAAACTCGGCAACTATTCAACCAATTTCGATGAAATTTTCAGGGATTGTGTGGTTTAGGTCCTAGACGGTGGACCGCTAAATAAAATTCTACGTTGAAAATACAAAATATTATAAACTATAATACCTTATAAAAATTATAAAAATATTGTAAACATTAATACCTGCAACCCTATCCCGCATATTATCGCCAATATTTTGGTATTCAATAACTCTTTGAATCATAATTTTTTCGCCAACTGATTCTATACGTCCATGTTACAATGAGTGAGGAAGCTATACTGCCCACCCAACTTGGCAGACGTTTTTTTTCTTTTACATAACACTACTCATGTAGTGAAAGATATTCTTCCGTGGGCCCACATTATCTACGTTTTGTTCATTTCTACTATATCAAAATAGAGTTATTCAGTTGGTTTCAATTTTCATTTTTGTTTTTCTTTCATTTTACAGAATTTACAGTCCACTTAATTTAATAGGAATCATTCATCAAGGCTATGAGTAAAATTACCTTTGAATGATCCTTCAACAGGTAGTGTTTTTCCATCAATTTAAGGTAATTTAGAATTTTTCGAGACCACGCGGACCCCTTTAGGAAAAACCGTTCGCTCCCAACGCGAACTCGAGGGTTGGACTTACGATAAATCAGAAACACGAGCGTGAATCGTAAAAGAGGCCTAATCTCCGTTCAAATGTTAGCTGACCGAGATGCGATCGATGTTTTTCTTCATGTTGGTTGGTGGTAACAAAGGCAATGCCGTGTCTATATGGAAAAATAATAAACCTTTTTGAAATAATTTGCAGCGTTTTATGATGTTTTTATGAGTTGTTTTATGACTTGGGAGAGAAAAGGAGAACCAGGGAGGAGATTTTGTATGAAAGAGGTATTGTAACTATCCTATATTGAGATAAATATTGTATAGTTCAATGTAAGTGCTTGACCAGTTTGATGTGCCGGTATCGTTATTTTATGTTATCAACTTTTCTCATTGTAGAATTGATTTTAATTTTATTTAAAATTGATTTCTCAGCCTGAAAATGCTGGAAAGGTGAACCAGCGAAACCGTTGCTGATATAAATGGAGGAAAACGCCATGTCTTGCCCTTTCCTTGATGAAAGAGGACCCTGAGTCGTTCCGACTAAAAGATGCTACAATATCACACGACTCTACAAATTTCAAATATTTTAATATCTATTCACACAACTATTTAATATCTTGATCGTATACAATCAGTACAGTCTCGTCATGAATAGTAGAAAGCCATGTGCCACACCAACTTTATTTTGAACGTAGTTTCACGAGTTGCTAACTGTTTGCCTGGAAATCGATGGAAGTGTCTCACAGCTGCTTATTTAATCTCGGGCAATCCCTCCCAATTTCACGGCATGAGCGCGTTGTTTCTTGTGTACACTCTTCAAACCATCAATCCCTGAAATTCAATTTACCTCTCCAGTCCGACTCTCCTTTCAGTGGGGGCCCACGTCCTGCTACAGGAAACAATACGAATAGCTACTTGTTGTTTGTGTGGAGCTCTTTTCTTCGAGTTGCTTTGTCCAGCTCAATACTACGTCAATCCCGTACGAGTAAAACCCTCCACTCGAGTTGTAAGAGCTACAGATAACACCACATTCGTACTGAAAACGGTCGTGACAAGGACAAGGAGGAGGAGAGCCAAATATCGTTTAATTCAATATAAGGACACAGTTTGAAATAGTCCAATACTTAATCAAGTTTATCGATTTCCTTCATCAGAAATCCCATAGTGTTGACGTTGTGACGCAGTGCGGAATTCGAACAATGAAAGTTTTGTAGCTTGATTGCTGATTGGGTACGACTTTCACTTTCTCGACCAATGGGATTTCACCTGTGACTATACAGGACCGATGAACTTCGGGAGTCGATTCTACAACTAATTTAAGTGAGAAAATGCCTCCTATAATTTTTTTTTTAACCCCTTGTTTTTCCAAGTTTTTTTTTTTAATTTAAAGATTTTTTTCGTATGTTTGACTTATATCTACTAAAACTACCATAACTTAGGGGTGTGTCGGTCCAGGTATTTCCCTGGAACGGTTCCAACGGTTACAGTGACAAAGATGTAACCGTTCCAAATTACCGGTACTACCTACTGAGGGCGGTCAAATCCCACTCACATGACATGGATGAAACAGGCAGTCAAATCCCTATCGTCCTTCTTCCATGCTTATGAACTAAACTTGCAATACAATAGCATCATTTTCCTTGAAAATTCGCTAAAAGAAATGAATTTGAACAAGTGTCACAAAAGAGACAATTTATTATAAATGATAGAGACCAAACAATTCAAGGAAAGAATAATGACGTTGCAGTTTAAGAACTTAACATGACAATAATAATACTCGAGACAACTTCCATGCTGACCAGTCCAGAAGATCACTTCCCGCTCAATAGTCATTCCATGATACTATTATATTCTCAGTCCATGGAAGTAGTAAGGGTGCTTCCAGGTACAACATGAAACAGAACTGAGAACAAGATCCATGCTTACTGGTCCAAAACCCTTCCCAGTCCAGAGCCATTCCGTGATATCTTATCGGTCCGGTTCCATCCTTACTGGTCCAGTTCCATTCTTACTGGTCCGAATGATCCCTTCCCAGTCCAGAGCCATTTCAAGATATCTTATCGGTCCGTGGAACTGGACCGGTAAGGGTCGAGTTTTTGTCACTGCATGGAACTGTTCCAAGTTGATACTCGGTTCCACAGTCCCGGTACAGCTGTACCAACACACCTTTACCTTAACTACCTTCTTCTTCTTAATTCGCCGTCTCCTCGCGGAGGTGGGCGATCCAAACTGCTAGCTCCTCCTTATCGGTGGCCACTCTGAACACTGCCTCCGATGAACAGGAAAACCACCGTCTCAGGTCCTTCAGCCATGAATTTTTTCGCCTTCCAACCGATCGACGTCCCAGGATTTTCCCCTCCACTATGAGTCTCAGGAGCTCGTAACGGTCCCCGCGCATTACATGTCCAATGTACCTAGTTTTTCTCTCCTTCACGGTGAGAAGGAGCTCCCTGGTCTTGTCCATTCTATTGAGGACCTCCACATTCGTTAATCTCCGAACCCATGGGATGCGCAACATGCGTCGGTACACATACATCTCGAAGGCCTCAATATTGCGCTCCAAACCCGGGTCAAGCGTCCAGCTTTCACACCCATATAGGAGGACAGAAAACACGTAGCAACGGACCATTCGCATTCTTAGGGCTAAGCTTAAAGTCGACCTGGCAAAGAAGTTTTTCATTTGAAAGAAGGTACTTCTTGCCATCTCAATTCGTGCCCTAATTTCTTTCTTTGGGTCGTTACGGTCATTCAACAGGGCTCCGAGGTACTTATAACTGGAGACCTGCTCTACTCGGTCTCCATTAACCATCAGACTCACGTTAACACTGCGCTTCGAAAACACCATGCATTTCGTCTTGGAGGCGTTTAGTTGCAGTCCGTAGGCTTCACTGTGCTGGGCTATTGACTCCATGATGCATTCCAGATCCACGAGGCTACTGGCGAGGACCACTGTGTCATCAGCATAACGAATATTATTAATATACGTGCCATTGACACAGATGCCCTTGTTGCTGTGCTCCTCGAGGGCTTCCTTAAATATGGCTTCGGAGTAAAGGTTAAAAAGCAGGGGCGAGAGTATGCAGCCCTGCCTTACACCTTTCTCTATTAACATGGCCTCGGATGTTTCGTGCTCCACTCGGACTTCGGCTGTCTGATTCCAATAAAACGCCGAGATCAACTCCACTTCCCCGCTGTCGATTCCAGTGGCTCTCAGAATCTCCATCATCTTTAGATGCTTGACACTGTCGAATGCTTTCCGGTAACTACCTTAGTTTACCGTAAACATGTAAAAATGAGGGCACCTTTGGACCCCCCAAAGTAGAGAGGGAGGGGGGGAGGAGGTTTGGGGCGTCAAATTTCCTATCATCAGTGCCAACCACATACTATTTTGGGGTCCTGATGGGTGAAAAATCAAGTCGTAGTGCAATTTCTGTCAAATTGGCAGAATTTCCTATTTTTTCTTTTTATTGTAGGGGTTTTCTTCCCCATGGTTTTTCACGTACCTTATCACTCAGCTTTCCAATGGTATACCTAATCAAAAATTATTTTACAATCGAATTTCGGGGAAAATTTTGTGTTTGAACGCGGAAAAACGTGCATTTTTTGGTTCATTATTTTCAATAATGAACCTTTGAAATCGACCAAAAAAAGTTTTTTTTAACACCCCCTCAAAATTTGATGGTTTACGTTTCAAGGTATATAGAATCCGGAAATCGAATAAAAATTCTTACTTCTTCTCTTTACTTAGCATTGACCGATTTTGATGAAATTCGGTATGTAGGCTCCATTTGGGGTCTAGTTGTGCCCCGAAGATTTTGGTTGATGTAGGTCACTTCTAAGGGTTGAAAAAATAAGGTTTGAAATTTTGAAAACGCCCTAACTCCAAAAATGTAGATATAAGTAAAGGTATGGTTTTTTCATCAATTTAAGATAGTATAGAATTGTTAGCAGTTTTTGAAACCACGTGGAGCCCTGTAGGACAAACCTTTCGTTCTCTACGACAATTTAAGGGTTGGACTTACAGGGTTTGTCCTACAGGGCTCCGCGTGGTCTCAAAAAATTCTAAAAATTGTATACCTTTATATCGAAATTTTTTGAGTTAGGGCGTTTTAAACATTTCAAACCTCGTTTTTCAATTTTTAGAAGTGACCTAAATCAACCACAATCTTCGGGGTACAACTAGGTCCCAAATGGAGCATACATACCAAATTTCATCAAAATTGGTCGATGCTAAGTGGGGAAAGTGCCGCGGACGGCAGACGGACGGCCAAATTCTTATTAGATTTTTGGATTCTACGTACCTTGAAACGTAAACCAACAAATTTTGAGGGGGGGGGGGGGGGTCCAAATTTTTTCTTGGTCGATTCCAAAGGTTCATTATTGAAAATTATCAACCAAAAGCTCTCTTCCTGGGATACATACCTACCTACGTAACTTGAAACTGTCGTTTACATTTCTCTCCATCACTTTGAAATCTCTCCATCGCGAGGATAATAATTAATATAGAATGAACAAAACAATAAATCACTCATTTTTTTAATTTTTGTTTAGGCACTTGTTTTTGGTTGGGTTAACATTTTGGTGGTCCTTCCTAGATGATGGAGGACAGCAGGTTATCATAGAGAGCTGGAGGTGGTGGTAAGTACATCATCCTTGTGTAATTTGTTGAAGTTCGTTGGTCTCCCAACAATCACGTAGAGATAGAGGTACTGTCAAGTAGGTACCTTCATGTCGTTGGTGTTGAAACAGATAAAATGTGAGAGATAAAAAAGTATCGCCTCTGATACTGGAAAAAAAGTATCGATACTACAATTGGTATCAGGGAAAAAAAGTATCGACTCTTTCATGAAGTATCGATACTTTGGGGACATCCCTAAATTAGACTCAAGTAGTTTTTCGCTGAAGCCAGTGAGTTGTCTTCAGAATCATTCAAGTAGTTCCTACTTATGCACTCGATCATTTCTACCACCCCTCGCAATACTTAGTTATAAAGTCACTAATCCAATCACAGACAGGTTCATTCTCAGGAGAAACCCACAACTCCCCTCAAAACCACACCTTAGAAATCACGGACACTACTTAACGTGGTAACTGTTAATTTCGCAACCGCCCTTGGGTAAGAGGGATTCCGTGTTTGCACTGCCTGTATATTCATCAAGACCCACCCGTTTCAAAAGCCTTTTGCCCTGAACCCCTTTATTTGTAGTAGGAGCAGCGTAATTTGGGTCCGCAGTTTCTCGTTGCTTTTGAGGCTCGAACGTAAATCACGACGGGGGCCGATGAGAAATTTCAGATGGACACCATAAATCGCTTAAAATCGAATAATAAACAATATCTGCGCGGTGGTGGGCAGCGCAAATTGGTTTTTCTCAAAAACGATTTATATAACTGTCACACGACCACGCAAATACGAACAAGTTTGATGTCCACAAACATTTCTTTCCCACGGGCGATTCTGTTTCTTCATTTTGCATACAAGGAAGCTTTGTATTCTCGGAGCAGGCATAACAATTTGGGTTCTCCAAATTCAAAACTTTCGATTGCATTTTACGTTTCAGAGCGCTTTGGAGAATTTTGGTTCCATATCACTCTGTTTGAGGCATAATATCTTTTAAATCTATGCTTTTAGTGGTGTTACGTTAAAAAAACAACATTCTCTGCAGAGTTGTCTATAAAACTAGCTGGAACGTATCATTTCTGTCGGTTAAATTCGACTTGAATTTAATTCTTGAAATTCGACTTGGGTGATTCAAGAGATTAGGACGAATTTCACAAAACCATAACTCGGTTATTTTACGAGATAGAAAGTTTTTATTGGTCTTAAAATGTTACTTAGATATGGAAATTAAATAATGTACATACTTTTTAAAAATCACATCGAGCAAATGTTGTCCATCGGCCTGGATGCATTTCTCCAACCTTTCGTGAAAGTTCCTCATCACCTGTCCAGGTTTCCACAGAAATGTTATTAATTTCTGTGGTGATGGCCTCTTTCAAATCATTCAGGGTTCGTGGCTTATCTCTGTACACTCTTTCCTTAAGATGTCTCCACAAAAAAAAAGTCACAGGGAGATAGGTTGGGAGAGCGTAGGGGCCAAGGAACGTCGCCTCCTCGGGAAATCAAGCGGCCAAGAAATTTTCTCTCTACGCTGTTGATAGTCACCTTCTTGCAATTGTTGGCACACCATCATTTTATAAGGATGAAATTTCAAGTCCAATTTCAAAATGCGACGCACTGTCGAATAGTGTAGGTTGAGATGTGCAGCTTGACGTCGAACCGAACGGTGAGGGCTTGTGAGGGCTGCTACCCGGACTCTATCGACATTTTCTGGCGTCCGAGCTGTACGGGTCCCACCGGTCCTTTTGGTTTATCATTTTCAATAATGAACCTTTGGAATCGACCAAGAAAAAAAAAATTTCAACACCCCTTCACAATTTGATGGTTTACGTTTCAAGGTACGTAGAATCCAAAAATCGAATAAAAATTTGGCCGTCCGTCCGCCGTCCGCCGTACGCGGCACTTTTGCCACTTAGCATTGACCGATTTTGATGAAATTTGGTATGTAGGCTCCATTTGGGATCTAATTGTGCCCCAAAGCTTTTCGTTGATGTAGGTCACTTCTAAGGGTTCTAAAATCAATTTTGAAATTTTGAAAACGCCCTAACTCATACAATTTTGATATAAAAGTATTATTTTTCTTCAATTTAAGATTCTATAGAATTTTTAGAATTTTTTGAGACCACGCGGAGCTCTGTAGGACAAACCGTTCGCTCCTTACGAAAATTTGAGGGTTTATATTGAAATATATATATATATACAAATCAAAACGCGAGTGTGAATCGCAAAAGGGGCCTAATCTCCGTTCAAATTAGAGCTGACCGAAATGCGATCAATGGTTGGTGATTTTTTTTTTTTTTTTTTTTTTTCATATTGGATGGTTGGTGATTTTGTAGACGAGTGATCTATATAGAAAAATAATAAACCATTGTGTAATAATTTGCAGCGTTTTTTATTCGATTTTCAGATTCTACGTAGGGTAAAACCACCAATAACCAGCACCCCCCCTAATAGTCGGCACTCTTAACACATTCTGGTCAAGAATAAGACTTGGGAGTGACATAGGAGGCTTAAAAAAATATTTTCACGGGCTACAACTGAATACCAAACTCGTCAGCTTGTTTGTGGGCCGTGAGCAGGAGTAAAATCAGATGGAAAAACATTTTTTGACAGTACCCATTGCGCGTCCTCGTAACAGACCTCCCGCTATTTTTTTCTTAAGGACTGACAGTGCTGATTTGGGTACTGCTCGCTGGTAATTGATTCTTTCGTACTTTTTTCCGATTCTGTTGCATTCTCCAGCTTTCAAGCTTTCATTTGCATTATTTTTTGATACGTTTTATCTAATTATATTGGGGATCGCAGATGTGCCCAGTTCTGGATAAAAATTAACCTCAATTTCAATAATTGGCTTGGGGTGCCCACTATTGGATTTCGGCTTGCATTTGTCATCATGAAGTCTTTTGATCTGAATTGAGCAATTTTCGTAACCAAACATAATTTCTAAAGTTTAAATTGTTATTCCGTAGCTCTATCCAGATTTCGGCACACCATAAAACTAATAATGGGCAGTGCCGATCATTCAATAACTGGCATGCCGACTATTGGTAGAACCCAATAATCAGCATGCCCAGTATTCAATAGTCGGCAGTGCCCGTTATTAACACTGGAGGTGATCGCTAGGTATTTTTTGCTGAGATGAGTAGGGGAGGGTGGGGGGTACCTACCTACTACCTGATGAGGTGAAGGGGGGAGGGTACCTATTTTGAGACTTAAATTGCTTCCGAGTCTACCAAGGTAGCGGAAGTTTTGTTTTCACTTTTCAAGGATGAAAAAAAAGATCTCCAAAATCAAAATTTTCACTCGCGTTTTGCGTTTTAGACCTTTCTGAACAATGTGGGTTCCGTGTCTGTCTGTCATGAATTCCTTGTAACGGGCATAACTATACGAAGTTATTGTCCGATTTCTATGAAATTTTCAGGGATTGGGTTGGTGTGTAGACGGTCCCCTATGAAAATCAAGGCCTTAAAATTTACAGAAGCCCCGGACTGATAGAAGCGACTGCGCATACACAAACGTGAATTCCTTGTAACGGCCATAACATCTACATTTTCCATCCGATTTCGATGAAATTTTCAGGAATGTTACAGATTGGTATTTAGATGGTCCCCTATGAAAATCACCACCTTCGGACTGATAGTAGCCTCTGCGCATGAGCAAACGTGAATTCCTTGTAACAGCCATAACGTCCACATTTTCTACCCGATTTCGATGAAATTTTCAGTGACTATGCGGATTACGTTGTAGATGGTCCCCTATGAAAATCATCACCCCCGGACTGATAGTAGCCGATGCGCATGCGCGAACGTGAATTCCTTGTAACAGCCATAAACTTACATTTTTCATCCGAATTTTATGAAATTTTCTAGGATTGTCCAGATTAGCGTGTAGATGGTTCCCTATGATGGTAGTGTAAGGTACTTAGAGATTGGTGTTTTGAGATTAACTACTATGCATCGGATCATCTATATAATCGGGTTATGGATACGAGGAAGCTATGTGCCACACCCACTTGGTATTTAATATAAAATATTAAATTTTAACTTTATACCTAGTTTGAAACCAACGTTTGATTTCCTTTTATACCTATTCAAACTTTTGTGATATTTCTTGTCTCATCCGTTCACCTCTATCGTTTGGGACTTAATTTATGTGATATGTCAAAATAATTAGAGTGTTCAACACCAAATTTTGTCGAGGAAAACCTGGTATTTCACTGCACAGTAGGTCGGTACCTCGGTAACTCACAGTTAACCTTAAAGGCTGATTAAAATAAAAACGTTATTTTACCTTTCGTTACCATTTTACGTTTTTTTCTATCCCTCACCAGAATCTAAACCTGTTCCAACTATTAGTATGGCAGCGTTGAATTGGTAGTTGGCAGGTGCCAACTATTAGTAGTGAGCAGTGCCCATCAATAGTGGACTGGTGCCCACTATTGGTTAAAAGCCGTGCCGATTGATGGCAAAATGGGTGCCGGCTACTAGGAAATCTGTTGTTTGTGTAGAATTGCCTAACAACTCGATTCAAAAGTTGTTATGAAGTTTCCTAGTATTTTTTAAAATGAAGTACAGACATTTATCTACGTAAAGAAAAAAAAAATAATGGATTAGCACTCAAAACTGATTTATAACTGCGTTTTGAAGTTGAAGATCGGGCTTAACAGTGCCGACTATTGGTGGTTTTACCCTACCTTGAAGCGTGAAACATCAAATTTTGAGGGGGGTTAAAAATTTTTTTTCTTGCTCGTATCCAAAGGCTTATTATTGAAAATAATAAACCAAAACTAACGTCAGATTCGGATTCAGCGCACCAAATACCTTTAGAAAAGTGGTGAAAGAACGAGGCAGCCAGACCACCCCTAAATTTTGTAATCTAGTGTAATAGAAATATCGTAGCACACCTTCTTGCATTATACCGACCCAGATTAATTCGCCAACCTACAAGTATGTTAATATTGCCTAGCAGAATGTAGGCATTTTATTGAAGATTAATCAGATATTTAAACACTTTTTAAAGCCGAGGCTATAATTTTGTCAATAAAAGTGGTTTTTTAGTTTTTTATACAGGAAAATTACGATGAAATATTAATTAGTAATGCATGCATTCCAAGGGACGTCCCATTCGATAGGCATTGGGTCAATTAATACCAGTTGGTAAGCGAAAAAACTGTTCACTCGATGTAATTTATTAAGCATTTAGGCGTGGGAGCCTCGAATTTGGAGAGCATTTTAAAAACCATGATCTACGACATACAACATGCGAATTCGAGTTCAGCCCCCCCCCCCCCCCCCCCACCACCACCACTACCACCACCAATGGTGCCAGTCTGGCACCAAAGCAGTAATACTTCGTAACGTTGAACTTTCATCTATTTGTTTTGGTAGGCGGTCCGTTGAAGTTCAATTCCGTATTCAAGGTGGAACACAAAAAAAAAATTTAAAACCCCTTGAAATATGCGGTTTATGGTGCCCTGGAGCGATTGAAATTGAATCAGTTTCCCAAAAAGCCCTTTGAAAACTCGGTCATTGACTCATGCTGCATGAATGGAACTTTTTCTCAGTGCGATAGCCTGTCCTCTGTAATATGGACGATCAATCAATTTCTCCGTTTCCCCTCGCGAACATACACGGGATAATCGTGGTTTTGATTCCACAACTCGAACAATTTGTTTAGGTTGTGATTTGAGAATCGCCATCAGCCCTGAAAGCGTAAAGTTTCGCCATTCACAGCGTATTTAATTATTAATTAGGAGTAACCCCCCCTCCAACCAATGCCATGTCGGTCGACTGCACCAATAAGGCCGTCTAACCGAGTTTCACGGCATCGATCAAAATTGAGGTCACGCCTCATTCGTACTCCAACTTCATAATCACCGCCTTTATATAGTTGACAAAAGAGGTAGAAAACGGGGCTTTGGGACTCCCGTGTTTACCAATCACTTTACTGCTCTCGCGTAAAGGAACCAGCTAGAATGGCCGCCATTCTTCAAGTACACGACCCGTGAAATTTCAAAACTGGTTCCCCTCTAGCTTAGCGACTGGCAGCAATAATATTTCTCCGATAGCACAGTTTAGTGCTCGACTCTCCATCGCAATCCCCTGCCGACATCATTATAACTTCACGAAGCGTCTAAATATATATTTATCACTACCTTTCCTTCTTAGAGAAGTTTGTTTTTGCTCTTCTGTTTTTACACAGCCAACTTCAAGTTTCGGTAGAATTTATGAGCTGCGATGGAAGTTTTGCCTCCCTTTTGCTCTTCACGTTCCCTTATTATATTTTTATGGCTATGTTCTTACTAGGGGCTGACGTTGCCCGCAAGTTGAGAAGGTTTGATTCGGAGCTGAGGCCCGTTCTTCATACTGGAGCTTCGCAGAAGTGCCCTTGAGGTGTCCCAAGGGAAATGATGTAGCGGCATCACCTGCTCACCACCGTCTTTCATCCCGAAAAGCGTACACTTATAAGGACTCCAAGTGTCGGCACTCGTAAGGCATTACTTCAAGCTTACAACACTAACAGTGAGTATGTTGATTAGTTTTAGTCTCCACAATACCGGTGTCCCAAAAATGTCAGCTTTTTTTTTTTTCAAAAATACGGAGTAATAATTTAATAACATTATCTTTTCAAATTAGGATAAGATACTTCAAAATCAGGTACTTCACAGAGTTTTGTTCACTTTGACACTTTCTCTAAGCTCTTCTACACCCACATTTTCTCATCTGCAAATAATGTCGAGAGGTTTTGTACTTCTTTGTTGGCGTCACAAGCCTTAGCCTGCTCCACAACCTTCCTCCATTCTTCCCTTCTGGTTGCCAGTGTTCGCCAGTTCCGGTATCCGGCGCGCGCCACATCCTCCTCTACCTCATCAGCCCAACGATTCCGCGGTCGTCCTCTTCCTCGGGTTCCACCAGGGCTTCCTTGTAAAATTTTCCCAACCGGGTCATCTTCCTTCATGCGCATCACGTGGCCAGCCCAGCGCGGTCTTCCGAGTTTTACGAATTTTACGACTTCAATATCCATGAACAGTTCGTATAACTCCTCGTTCTTTCTCCGCCTCCAGACCCCCCTCTCACAGACAGCCCCAAATATCCTTCGCAGGATTTTCCTTTCGAACGTTCTGAGCATTTCCTCCCCTTGCTTGCCCATGGTCCAAGTCTCAGATCCGTAGGTCAATACTGGGCGGATCAGGGTTCGATACAGCTCACACTTCACTCGATGGTTCAGCAGGCGGGATTTGAGCTGTTTCACAAGCCCCCAGTAACAGCGATTTGCCGCAGCCAGCCTGCACTTTATTTCAGGGATGGGGTCTCCATTGGAACTAATGAGGGAACCTAAGTACACGAAGATGTCCACAGCCTCAAAACGGCACTGGTCTACTTCAAAGGGCTCATTCACGCGGCTTGATGCGCCTATGGTCATATATTTTGTTTTGCCCTCATTTACGTAAAGTCCCATGGATTTCGCACTTTCCACTAGTGAGGTGAATGCTCTTCGGAGGTCTCTATCAGTGCGGGCAACCAGGTCAATATAATATATAAATAATAATAAATAATATATATAATATATAAATAATGTCGAGAGGTTTTGTACGTTTAAGTCTTCTGGTGATTTCACTTGTGTCAAGGAGACGGACAGCTTCCTCGTCCAAATTTTGGTTTATTATTTTCAATGATGAACCTTTGAAATCGACCAAGAAGAAAATTTTTCTACACCCCCTCAAAATTTGTTGGTTTACGTTTCAAGGTACGTAGAATCCAAAAATCGAATAAAAATTTGGCCGTCCGTCCGCCGTCCGCTGCACTTTCCCCACTTAGCACTGGCCGATTTTGATGAAATTTGGTATGTAGGCTCCATTTGGGGTCTAGTTGTGCCCCGAAGATTTTGGTTGATGTAGGTCACTTCTAAGGATTGAAAATTAATTTTGAAATACTGAAAACGCCGTAACTCAAAAAATGTTGATAAAGGTATTGTTTTTCCATTAATTTAAGGGTATAGAATTTTTTGAGACCACCCGGAGCTCTGTAGGACAAACCGTTCGCTCCCTACGAGAATTTAAGAGTCAGACGTACGATAAATCAGAAACAAGAGTGTGAATCGCGGAAGAGGCCTAATCTCCGTTCAAATAATTTGAAATAATTTCAAATAATTTGTTATAATTATTATAATTGACCGAAATGCGATCGATGTTTTTCTTCATGTTGGATGGTTGGTGACTTTGCAGACGAGTGATCTATATATAGCATTTCCAAGCCAAATGAAACCTTTTCCAAGTCAAATGGAACCTTTTCCAAACCAAATGAAACCTTTTCTAAGTCAAATGAAACCTTTTCCAAACGAAATGAAACCTTTTCTAAACCAAATGAAACTGTTTCCAAATCAAATGAAACCTATTGAGAAAATGAGTGAAATGAGGTACCTAGATAGGTGAATACTCTGCAAATTTCAGATCGATGCAGTTGTACCTATCGTACAAAGAAGTTGCCAAAATGAAAATTCAATGAATTTTTGACATAGGATTATCGAAGTAGATCTCACCTTAGCAGAATAGAAAACAAGTAAGTTTGAGAAATTTCTGACTGTTGAATGTGAGTGGGTGCCAACCTACTCGCCACGCCCACACGGAGAAACCGATAACTAAGGGGAGTCACCAATACTTAGGTACATTGACTGATCGAACCTCTAAGACTGAATTTCTGAAATTTTGTAGTATATTATTCATCTACGATTGTTTACTTTACATAAATACACTATGTTTGGATAAAGTTTCGTTTGATTAGGGAAAAGTTTCATTTGACTTAGAAAAAGTTTCATTCGGGGCACAACTAGACCTCAAATGGAGCCTACATACCAAATTTCATCAAAATCTGTCAATGCTAAGTGGGGAAAGTACCGCGTACGGCGGATGTCGTACTTTTATTCGCCGTATTTATTCGATTTTTGGATTCTACGTATTTTGAAACGTAAACCAACCTATTTTGAGAGGGGGTTAAGAAGAATTTTCTTGGTCGATTCCAAAGGTTTATTATTAAAAATAATAAACCATTACATGAAGAATAGCTTTGGACCGAATTTTTTACTCCGACAATTGAATAGGTGGCTGGAGCAACGTTCAATGTTGCTTTAGGCAAAATCGGTTTTTGGTTGAACAACGTTCATTGTGAAAAGGAGGATCAGAACATGTAAGAATATTAGTTCCGACAATGTCCGATACACTGCGCAGACAGCTGGTTTCATGGCGATCCGGTTTCCATGTTTTGGAGCAACGTTGCATTTTGTTAAGTACGACGCTTAGCTAGGGATGGCAACGATATATCGATATATTAAATCTATCGATATATTACGTTTCATATATCGATATATTTATATCGATATAGAGAACCGATATTATCGGTCAATATCGATATATTTACCGATATATCGCGACATGTTTTCAAGTAAAAAAATTTTTTTTTTTTAGATACAAATTAAATATTGAAATGAATGGACGCCTGTACCTGTAAAAACATCAAGTAGTTTTATTCCAAATTTTGTAGGTATCTAGTGATGGGTTGATTTCAGACTGTTGACTTCAGCTCAGACATGATAGTGTACATGAATGTTTTAAACCTACAGTGGCTCTCAAGGCTCATATACTTTCTTGAAACAAAATTAGTGGAGGCTCGTCTAGATTAAAACTACTTCCTATACGAAGTGAAGCAGGTTTTCACAACAATTTTTGTCAATCTTGAAGGATCATGATTGTCTACAGTATCCACCCCTGTCAATTCATAAATGAATTCAACATTGCAATGAAATTTTCGAACTTTTTTCCATTTTTTAAACAATGAATTTCGATCATTCATACCCAGTAACTTTTGATAGTAGGTTAATACTTATTTCACCAGGTTTCTTCAAATATATCTTCCGATATGTCGAGCATATCGATAATATTTCTTCCAAAATGATGTTAGTAACTTTTCAATTCACCTACCTGCTCACTTCTTCAAGTTTTCCCAAGTAGATACTCCGATATGTCCATAAATTTCATCCTAAATTATTTTCATAATGTTTTAAAACGATTAAATTTACCTACCTACTTCACACGTTTTTTAAAGTAGATCATCCGATATATCAAAATATCGATATATCAAACTATCGATATATTTTCTCCGATATATCGAAGGTATCGATATCTTATTGACGATATATCATTTGATCGATATATCGATACATTTCATTCGATATGCCATCCCTACGCTTAGCGTGAAGGGTACTGCTGCATAACCAACGGAACAACATTCAATGTATGCGCGATGAGAGAATTTGAAATTAAAAGGAAATTTTCATTAATCACAGCGTTCCTGAAAAGTAGAGTTTTTTGACATTGAACGTTGCTCCAGCCACCTATTCATTTAGTGAGAATAGACTGGGAGTTCCCAACTCAGGGACCACCCAGTAGATTCCTTCATATGAAACAATCATGATTTTCACGACCATCACGATTTTTGGATTCTACGTAATTTGAAACGTATACCAACAAATTTGGGGGGGGGGGGGGGTTAAAAAATGTCTTGATTGATGATAAACCGTTGTGTATTAATTTGCAGCATATTTAGCGCAATGTCGGAAGGTTTGGACATGGATTTATTAGGACACATGACTCATACTCATGACGATTAACCACCTCCAGCATCCAAGAAACAAGGGAATTCCGATAGGTATTTCTGATATTATCGATATTTCCACAGCGATGACGTCACAACAACGGCACAACGTCACCACCCTGGTTTTTTTATTTCACTGTTAAGGAGAAACTTAGGTGATCACTTGCTATCAATCGGTGAGATTGAGCTTGATTGAAATCTTTAAAATATAATAAAATCCAAGAAAATTCCTTCCCCAAGTTTTGAGTACAATTTCGACCTCCTTTAGGTGAAAACGGTGAAACCGAGCCCGAAACGACGGCAGGTACAAAAACCTGAAAACTGGGGGCCGCAACTTTTCTGACGAGTACTTTTCATTGCCTTGGTGGGAGTCTTTTGTTCTAAATCTGAACGTGGGGTCGATACGAAAAGGAAACGGCCACTGTCAAAGAGACACTTTTGTTTCTCCCGCCGGTTACCGCTCTTCGGGCTTCGCAATAGTGTGTGATGATGTGATGAACCTTGCAGGCAGAGCGAACCAAATTGAATAGAAAAACCAAAATAAAATATTTGATAGGTTCAAGCATATAGTCACGGTGCTATCCAGTTATTGTAGTTATGAAGTAAATTCCGACAACAACTTACATTTTTTGATCTTTCGACCTTACAATTAAATAATTTTTTGTTCACCAGTTGGACGAACACCTTCCTATTTTTGAGAGTGAGTGGGAATAAACCCCGGAGAAAATTTGTACACCGTAGAAATTTCATCAAAATGGGGCCGTTATTACTTACATACTGCCACGTCAGGGCAGGACTTCACCACAGACCGGCACAAATCCAAAGTTGCACATAAAGCTCAAAACGCTGCAAATTATTACACAAAGGTATTTTATTTGTCTATATAGAACACTCGTCTGCAAAGAACATGGCCTTACCATTTTTACCACCAACCAACAAGAAGGAAAACATCGATCGCATTTCGGTCAGCTAAAATTTCAATGAAGATTAGGACTCTTTTGCGATTCACTCTCGTGTGCCTCAAAAAATTCTATCTTATCTTAAATTGATTGAAAAACAATACTTTTATATAAACATTTTTTAAATAGGGCGTCTTCAAAATTTCAAACCTTATTTGTCAACTCTTAGAAATGACCTACATCAACCAAAATCTTCGGGGCACAACTAGACCCCAAATGGAGCCAACATACCAAATTTCATCAAAATCGGTCAATGCTAAGTGGGGAAAGTGCCGCGTACGGCGGACGGCGGACGGACGGAACATTTTTTATTCGATTTTCGGATTCCACGTACCTTGGAACGTAAGCCAACAAATTTTGACTGGGTGTTGAAAAAAAAATTTCTCGGTCGATTCCATAGGTTCATTATTGAAAATAATAAACCAAAAAACCGAGTTCACCACGAGATTCGGCCTAGAATTCTCGATCCATATCATCCAAAATCTCATAACCGATTTTGGTTTATTATTTTCAATATAAAACCTTTGGAATCGACCAAGAAAAAAAGTAAAGTAGTAAAAAGTACGTAGAATCCAAAAATCGAATAAAAATTTGGCCGCCCGTCCGCCGTACGCGGCATGTTTGCCACTTAGCATTGACCGATTTCGATGAAATTTTGTGTGTAGACTCCATTTGAAGCCTTGCTGTGCCCCGAAGATTTTGGTTGGTGTAGGTCACTTCTAACGGTTCAAAAATTAATTTTGAAGTTTTGAAAACGCCCTAACTCAAAAAATTTTGATATAAAGGTATTGTTTTTCCTTCAATTTAAGATTCTATAGAATTTTTAGAATTTTTTGAGACCAACCGGAGCTCTGTAGGACAAACTGTTCGCTCACTACGAGAATTTAAGTTTTGGACGTACGATAAATCAGAAACACGAGTGTGAATCGCAAGAGAGGCCTAATCTCCGTTTAAATTTTAGCTGACCGAAATGCGATCGATGTTTTTCTTCATGTTGGATGGTTGGTGGCTTCGCAGACGAGTGATCAATAGAAAAACAATAAACCATTGTGTAATAATTTGCAGCGTTTTTTTTAATATTACATGTTGGCCTGTAGCCATCGATTTACAGCTTTGCTTTTATTTATGTTTTTTTCTTTTTTGGTCTAATTTGCCTTGGCTGACGGAACAATGATTTGTTTGTTTTGTGTTCATTTCGGTTCAAAGGCCTAGAACAAAATAGGGGAAAAAATACGATAGAAATCTTATGCAAATAATGAACAAGGCCTGCCTGATGAAGGCTTGCCTTGGGATCATACATCAAGTACCAAAAAAATACGAAGTTTGATTTTCACAATTTTTTTAGGAATGAAACATTGACACACCAGTCCAAAAAAGTAGAGAATGGTTTTAACAAGCAAAAAATTGACAAAGAGTCGACTTTGGATTCTTCCCAGAGAAGAAATTAACCTACATGAATTTGCGGAGGGTTTAAGTTATCTTACACGATCCAATCCTGTGCAAAGGATAGGATTCTGCCCTTCCTATCCTAGCAAAAGGTGCAAAAGTTCAGAAGGGAATAATTACATTATTACTGACGTTCTAGGGTTAGGGTGAAATAAAGAACTGGAATGAAGCAGTAAAGTCATAACCTGTTATAACATTATTATTGATCGTGTAGGGGCCGCTGAAGAAACGAGTAACGATTGCATTTTGATCAGCTAAAATTTGAACGGAGATTAGGCCTCATTTGCAGTTCACTCCATATTTCTGTCCCACTGTCCCTGTTCCTACCCTTAAGTTCTTATAGGGACCGAAAGGTTGGCCCTACAGAGCTCTGGGTGGTCTCATTCTATTTTAAACAATCAATACTATTTTAAATTGTAGAAAAAAACAATATCTTCATATCAAAAATTTTTGAGCTAGGGCGTTTTGAACTTTTCAACCCTTAATTTTCACCCCTTAGTAGCTTACATCAACCAAAAGCTTCGGGGCTCAACTAAACCCCAAATGGAGTCCAATTACCAATTTCTTCAAAATCGGTCCATGGTAACTAGGGAAAGTTCCGTACAGCAGACGGACGGCAAAATTTTTACTTGATTTTCGGATTATACGTACCTTGAAACGTAAACTAACAAAATTCTGAGGTGGGTTTAAGTCTTTTTCTTTTTGGTCGATCTCAATGTTTCATTATTGGAAATAATAAACCAAAAGCAAAATGCGTCGTATCCAACCAGCCCAACCAGCTTCTTGTACTTGTACAAGTATTTTGATCGGTTTTGACTAAAGATTCTCATTTTTAATTCCGCCTTCGGTGAGAATACGGATAAAAACATGTATAATGGTTTATTGGATAAAGTTTCCCCTGTGGGCGAGTAGGGAAATTAGTGAATATTAAGTGAACGTTAAGTACTGCTAGTTAGGAAGCTGAACTGAATCTGATGAAATAATATAATAACTGGCTTTAGGAGAACATGAATCGTTAAAAAGAGGTACAATTGAAAGAGAAATCCAATAACTGCAGATTGCAAAGATGATAGTTTCGAGAGTGCCAGCCACCTACTTTCTAACTTGGTAACTAAGTTGACTATTAATATTAACTTCTCAATTCATCCAGGTTGGTAAACTGCTCAACAACTGAGATGAGAAACGTACCGGATATTGAAATATTTGTAAATTAATTCATGAAAGTACAGTCCATGCATAATGCATCAGCCTGATCGAGAGAAGTGCAACTGGAGAAAGACCAACTTATGATGAGGTTTTTCAATTTACCCGTACCTACCAGGAATTTTTATTATTCATTTCATTTATGAAACCCGCGTTGGTTTAAAATTATATTCTCCTCAAGTTTGATCTATATATCAATACCAAGCATAATGGGGAATTCGCCTCATTTTAGATTCTTTAATTTCAAGTCAAATCCTATAATGGGCCCTAGAATAACGTTTGAAGGTGTCTCAGTCGGTCCCCGTTCGTTCTTAGTATTTTTTGAAATTGAAGGGGCAAAAACGTTGTAACCTAAATTTGAAATTTTGAAGGATTTTAGAAATTTATCAGTTCACGGCCCTAGGGAATTGAAATACTTAAATATTGCCGCTGGAATCATCAAAATCGAACAATAATTGCCAGATAAAATTGTGAAAAACTACTGAATAAACGGTATTTTCAATATTTCTATGGCAATTATTGTTCGATTTCGATATTCCAGCGGCAATATTTCAGTTTTTCAACTCCCTAGTGCCGTGCACTAATGAATTTCCAAAATCCTTCAAAATTTCAAATTAAGGTGCAACTTTTCAAGTCTTTGCGTCTTCGATTTGGCGAAATACTGACCCGGAACGAGGAATGAATGTCAACCGACTGAGACCCCCGGAATACCCAAGGGAAAACATATTGTTTAGTAATGCATGCACTCCAGGGGATTTCCCATTGGATAAGCATTAGATCAGTTTAACCAGTTGTTAAGTGATAAAACTGTTTCACTCGATGTAATTTATTTATTATTATTATTTATTATTATTTTTTTTAATGAACTCTCCTCAAGACAAAATGTCTTTTGTGACGGAGGGGGCACGCCATAAATGAAAATAAATCAAATATTATGGGGAGGACGCCCAGGACTCACCCGACGCCGGCCCTAGGGATGAGGGAAGATGAGGAAGGTGGGGGAGGGAGAGAGGGATGAAGGGAAGTGCCTCTATAAAACGAGCACCAGTTCAAATATGAGCCTAGCAGGACGCGGGTGGTGATACCACGGAGTACGCCTACCGAGATGCCCAACTCACGCAACTCCGTGGCTCTTTTCCCGCACCACACCCCGCGCCATGACAATGTTGCAGCCATCACCCTGATGTTGTTGGGTGCCACTCCTTAGGCAAGAAATACTGACCCCCCTCTCCCCACCATTATCCACCTTAACATTTCTAGCAGCATGGGAGCCTCGAATCTGAAGAGCATTTTAAAATCCATGATCTACGATACCCAACATGCGAATTCGAGTTCACCCCCCCCCCCCCCACGCCACCTCCCAACGCCAACAATAGTGCCAGTCTGGCACCAAAGCGGAAATACGTCGTAACATTGCTTTCATCTGTTAGTTTTGGTAGGCAGTCCGTCGAAGTTCACATCCGTATTCAAGGTGAAACACAAAAAAAAACACGAAATAAGCGGTTTATGGCATCATGGCACCATGGTGGTACAGAGAATAATTCATGAAAATCCGGAGGTATAATGAGAATTTTTCCTCAATTTCAAAGCTTGGGTACAATTAGTAAGCAGTAAAGGAACCGACATATTGAAAAATCGGATATTTTGTGAATATTATTCCCCACTCACCCCCTCCCCTTGCGAAGTTTGGTACTCTGGTAAAATCATGTACAACTCGGAAGTTATTTGAGTCAAACAAAAAAAGAAACAAGGAAATCGGTTGGAAATTGAGGCCTGGGCAGAGTTTACAAGATTACGCACGCAAACGCACGTTTTTTAAGCATTAACCCCCTCTTAAAAAGCAAAATCCGAAATTCCGGCGCCGTAGTGCACAACTAGATAGTATTTCGCGTCAAACGAAAAAATAACCACGAAAATCGTTTGAGAACTAAGGCCTGGGCAGAGTAGGTACACAAGATTATGCCCAAAAACGCACGTTTTTCGAGCAATAACCCCCCCTTTCCCCCCCTTAAAAGGCAAAATTCGAAATTCCGGCGCCGTAGTGCACAACTAGATAGTTTTCCGCGACGAACAAAAAAAGAACCAGGAAAATCGGTTGAGAACTAAGGCCTGTGCAGAGTACACAAGATTTTGTTACACACACACACAAACACAGACATACACCTATGGTTTTTTTTCGCGGATTTGGATTCAGAATGGTCTAAAACGGATTACTGTGTGGTTATTTTTTTTCTGTTGAGTGTTGTCCTCCTTCACCCCAGATCGATCGCATAAGGACGCCTAAGTCTTACTGTGGGACATCCTAAAAATAGTGACTAAAATTGCTTCTTTTCTTCACTTTCGTGTCTGGGTTCTTTCTACCAGTTCGCAGCGCACTCGTGTGTTCGATCACACAAGCTAGTTGTTTCATGTGCCCTTTCAGAGGTAGCGCTGCTGTCATAAGGGGAAACTCGTCACGTCACAAACTCCTGGTACACTTAAAATTTCCATCTTCCTTAAATTCTCGTAATTTTTTGGATGGTTTTCTTCCATATCAGTGAACCCTCTTTCAAAACAAAATTAAAAATTATGAGGCAAATTCCCTATTCTTTGTGAACAGACTAGTAGGTATGTTATCTTAATCACATGCAATAACGTCATATTTCATACCTATACATATTATAAACAAAACGGGTCTGCCAAACTGCAGGAGTCGATTCTACAATTAATTTTCGACAAAAAAAGTCTCATAGAAATTGTTTTCAACCTCTTAAATTTTCATGTTTTTCTCATTTTGAAGATTTTTGTGTGACTTCGATCTTAAGTTACTAAATCGGTCATAACTCCCCCAATTTCAGTGTAAATTCAAACTTGTGGATACCTTTGGAAAAAACATCAAATTTCCTATCGGTTTTAACCTCAAACTTTGACTTTGACTTTTTTTCAGTCAAAGTTTGAGGCATGAAAAAGACCTCTGAAAAGAAAATTATAAATAATTTGGGAAACCTCGAGTTTTTTCAATCAAGACTTGAATTAAGTGAACCAATTTTTGCTTCCGAGTCTACCAAGGTAGCGGAAGCTTTGTTTTCACTTTTCAAGGACGAAAAAAAAAAGTTCTCCAAAATCAAAATTTCCACTCGCGTTTTGCGTTTTAGACCTTTCTGAACAATTTTGGTTCCGTGTCTGTGTGTCTGTCTGTCTGTCTGTCTGTCTGTCTGTGTGTCTGTCATGAATTCCTTGTAACGCGCATAACTATACGAAGTTATTGTCCGATTTCTATGAAATTTTCAGGGATTGTGCGGGTTGGTGTGTAGACGGTCCCCTATGAAAATCATCATCCTCGGACTGATAGAAGCGACTGCGCATGCGCAAACGTGAATTCCTTGTAACAGCCATAACTTCTACATTTTCCATCCGATTTCAATGAAATTTTCAGGGATGTTACAGATCAGTATTTAGATGGTCCCCTATGAAAATCATCATGTTCGGACTGATAGAAGCGACTGCGCATGCGCAAACGTTAATTTCCTTGTAACGGCCATAACTTCCACACTTTCTACCTGATTTCGATGAAATTTTCAGGGATTATGTGGATTAGGTTGTAGATAGTCTCCTATGAAAATCATCATCCCGGGATTGATAGAAGCGACTGCGCATGCGCAAACGTGAATTCCTTGTAACAGCCATAACTTCAACTGTCCCCCAGGGGTCGCGGGTTCGAATCCCAGCCGAGGCTAAGTATTTTTTTCAGCCAATCACATACATTTACTCACTTATTTTTCATCCGAATTTGATGAAATTTTCTAGGATTGTCCAGATTAGCGTGTAGATGGTCCCCTATGAGGGTAGTGGAAGGTACTTAGACATTAGTTTTTTGAGATTAACTACTATGTATCGGATCATCTATATAATCGGGTTATGGATACGAGGAAGCTATGTGCCACACCCACTTGTTTTCTTTTTTTTTTCAATGCGAGAATGATAAAGACTGCGCCAAAATCAGAGTGCGCCAAACCGAACAATTACCTAACACTCATACGAATTTTTCAAAAAATTCGATATTTTTCTCAAAAATTAACTTTTTTTATGCTTGGCTTTTAAATCTTGAAAGAAATGTATATTAAATAAAGAGAACAACGAAAATGAAATTTTCCTTCAACTACCAAAAACTCGTGTTTTTCTCAAAATGGCTCATATCACATCAAATGGGCTTATGTTTAAATTAGAAATGGTCCCTCTCAAAAAGCATGCCAAAATTTCAAAATGAGATCTTACACTCGACTGTTCCAAGAAGAAACTAAGTACTTGGAAAATTTGAGAACCCTGGACAATTTCCTTTGCCATGACATATGTTTTTCTAAATTTTCCAGAAAAACATCCAAGTGGATATGAGCCCGTTTGAACGAAAACGCTTCAAATATTAATTCCATGGATTCATCCATGATTTGGGACTCCAGAATTGATGTAAGTTACAAACAAGACCATGAAGGGTGATTGGAAGTGGGAATACACTTCCAGTTGCCAAGGTGATTGCTGAGTAATCTAATATTCTATTGATGGCTAATTAGGATATCCTTTAGTAATATAATTATTATGCATTTGCTTAACAATATCTGACATTTATACTAACCCGAGTTCCAGTATAATTTGTAGTAATGTCACTGCTGGCACAACTGCTGCAGCAGTTGCAACAGATCTGCAGCAGATCTGTGCAGATTAGGATGCTGTGCACTCTGCTTCCGCTTGTGAATCAAACCTATTGCTCGGCAAACTAGTATAATATACTCCTATAGTAATATAATAATGTATAGTATAATATACTTATAATATAGTATAGATATATATATATAGTAGAATATTATTCTCCTTCAGAGAACTCTGTCTATTCCATTAATCTGTTCAGCATTAAAGTGTTTAATCTCAGTCTAAAAGCATTCAAATAGAACCGTTTACTGGAACCGAACTTCTCTATGTACTCCTAAATCATGCCGAATCTCCCATATTACTCCATACCATCTATTATGGTGAGTTCTGATTTATTATCAACTAGCTGAAATTGTGAGAGGGGTATTACACTGAGTTACACTTCACACAGTTTGGAATTTTTCCCGCGAGATAGCTCTTCTCCTCCGACTCCCCCCCCCCCAAACTCCTCCAGCACCCGACTCTTCCAGCTCTACCCACCTCCGACGTGTACACGTACATACATACGTACGGTTGGGGTTTTATGTATACAGGGTGTCTACACTTAAGATGGGTGTAGTGGTTGCCACTATAGACAATCAAATTGTTATCAACGATATCAAAAATGTTTACTTATTTCTAATAAAATATTCATTCGTGTTTCGTGAATTGGTCGAGTTATTTTCTCGCTAGGCTAATTTATAACTAACCGAGACTCCACCAGGGGACACAAGTTCGTAGGAACTTAAGCCTTGGTGGGCAAGGTGTTTAATTGATTTATTATTTCTATTTCATTTTATGTCCTTGTATAACTGTCCTATTATTTGTATCTGTTTTGTATTTGCCAAATAAATAAATTATAATAATCACGATAATGGGATGAACTTTAGGGTTCAACTCTACAAGGAATTTGAAAAAAAACGCTGCAAATTATCACACAATGGTTTATTATTTTTCTATACAATCGTTTATAAAGCCACCAACCACCCGGAGATTAGACCTCTTTTGCGATTCACACTCGTGTTTCTGATTTATCGTACGTTTATCATTTTTATGGTTTATTATTTTATTATTTTAATGGTTTATTATTTTTCTATATAATCGTCTATAAAGCCACCAACCATCCAACATGAAGAAAAATACTTGGAAAATGTCACCCCACGCATATTTGAGCAAAAACCTCTTTTTTGGCCGGTTATTTGCCCATAACTTCTATACGAATTAAGCGATCGGAATAGTTCGACGTTAGGACCAACTAGACCCCAAATGGAGTCTATGTGCAAAAGAACGGGGTTTTTAGACCGATTCTAAGGCCTTTTATGGCCCGGACGGCGGACGGACATTGCAAATTTGGATTCTACGCACCTTGAAACGTAAAGTGACAAAGTTTGAGGAGGGTTATAAAAATTTTTTGCGATACGATCACATAGGCTTATTATTAGAAATAATAAACCAAAATGTCTCATAGCAATTTTTTTTTAACCCACTCAAAATGTTTTGTTTTTTTCACTTCGAAGTTTTTTTCTCGCGTTTTTGACCTTACGCCATAGAAATTGTCATAACTCTTGTTATTTACCAAGTAAATTAAAAAAAAAGGATATCGTTGGAAAGAGCGTTAAATTTCCAAGCTACCTAATGTAAAACCAAAATCTTTTAGCAATAAACCATTTCTGTGATATCAAGTCAAAAGCAAATTATAAATTTTTTCCCGAAATTTTATTCTTTTCTTATCGAACTTTTCACTTTAAACGCGCTATTCGGAAAACGCTGCAAATTATTACACAAAGGTTTATTATTTTTCCATATAGATCACTCGTCTGCAAAGCCACCAACCATCCAACATGAAGAAAACCATCGATCGCATTTCGGTCAGCTAAAATTTGAACGGAGATTAGGCCTCTTTTGCGATTCACACTCGTGTTTCTGATTTATCGTACGTCCAAAATGTAAATTCTCGTAGTGAGCGAACGGTTTGTCCTAGAGAGCTCCACGTGGTCTCGAAAAATTCTAAAAATTCTATACAATCTTAAGTTGAAGGAAAAACAATACCTTTATATCAAAATTTTTTGAGTTAGGGCGTTTTCAAAATTTCAAAATCCATTTTTGAACCCTTAGAAGTGACCTACATCAACCAAAATCTTCGGGGCACAACTAGACCCCAATGAAGCCTACACACCAAATTTCATCAAAATCGGTCAATGCTAAGTAGCAAAAGTGCCGCGTACGGCGGACGGACGGCCAAATTTTCATTCGATCTTTGGATTCTACGTACCTTGAAACGTAAACCATCAAATTTTGAGGGGGTGTTAGAAATTTTTTTTCTTGGTCGATTCCAAAGGTTCATTATTGAAAATGATAAACCAAAAGCATGCCCAAATATTCAGCTAACTAACGGTCTATCAATTCTTCTTTTTAAAATTCAAATTAGTAGAGAAATCAAGTTTGAATGAAAGAAAACGTGTGTTTTACAAGAAAAACGAGTGTTTTATTTAGGTAGTTTATGGTCTCCCTCAATCTTGACGAGTTTGGTATCATTTCCTACGTAATTTTTAACGTTAAATCCAATGGTGGCACTCCCAAATAATTCTGACTGCTAGAGAGGGGATTTTTCGAGGAAAAAACTTTGAAGTGAAAAAATTGGCATTTTGAGTGTGTTAAGAAAAATTTGCTAAGAGACGTTTTTATCGGGGATATTGTGTAGAATTGAATCCCGAAGTTAAGGTTATCTTAAGTGTAGACACCCTGTGTAGATAGTTTCGCATGTACGATGCGTGGATAATTTGACTAACCATACTAGAAAACTGTCTTTTGGTAGCCCCATCAAGTTCACATCGGTTGATAGACTTAACTCACCAGTTATTATTATTATTTTATTCAATATTGTTGATTAAAGTAATGAAATTCACTGATATAAAACGTGGACCTTTCTGACACTTGAATGTTCTACAGGAATAAATTGAACGAACTCAATGCTTCCCAAGTTACAATCAACAGTTTCAGTAATTGGGTTGGTTCAGCCGACTCATTTTATCACATCATTAAAATAAAATACAATTATGTCTAATGTAAATTTCGAACATAACTATTGACGGAAATTAAATCTTTTCGAGATACAGTCGACCTTTAAGTTCGTGTAATAGTAATACTAATATATGAAACGAATCAATGAGTCACAGTCCAAATTAAGTGAACTATATAATAAGAACAGGTAAATATAATTGAAAATTTAGTATCTAAAATTTCCAAACAGTGTAACAACATAAATAGGTACTCCCTGTAAATAGCTATCTCTACCTACGGATATGTGTAATCAATTTCCGTAAGAAATTTCTGTATGGAAAGCGCATCATAAAATTGATAAAAATAAATTTGGTTTCTCTCTCTTTAAAAAAAAAAATACACTTTCACAGTCACGTATTGCTCCTACAAGCTGTCTTTCCGGTATGAGTTCAGGCACATAGTAAAACCTAACTCTGATGATGACAAAACTGTCTCAGAAGTACTTGGATGAGTCTTCATTATGATTCATTAGCTGACTAAAGTCCACATGTATCAACTCGTCTAATCTCATAGTGATGCACTGTACTCGTACTGTACTTCCATGCAGAAACAATGTATCAGAGATACTTCGATGCTTGTAACAAACATAGCAGGCGAAGGGTTCTGTCCAGTATGAGAGGTCGTAAGAATCCTTAGATGACAACACTGCGAACCTCCATAGTCACTCTCATACCGAGTGTGGGGCCTCCCCGCTGCATGAATTCCAACCTCTCCGTGTGCTTCCTGAAGATACGTCTTGGAGATGCTTCGAAAAGAACAGATGGGGCTTCTTTCCCACCTGCCACCGAAACATTGAAGTCACAGCTATTGCAAGCATCACTTCACTGTGTGTATTCATGTGAAGTCACACTTATCGCAGACAAATACCCCCCTATATGAATTCTCATATACCCCCTTAGACTACTCAACGCAGATCCATTGAATTCACCAAAAATTGCAAGCGAAGGACTTCTCTCCTGGAAGAGTTGCCACATGTATCCTTAACCCTAAATGGACCATGGTGTCACTAGTGTCACCGAAAACATCTTGGGAATTCCACAGCTGTCCGAGGTATCACCAGATAAACTAGATTTAAAATGAAATTTAAAAGTTTCTGGACAGAGATGAATTTTTTGTAAGCTTGTAGATGTTATGACAAAAATGTTGACTTTTTTTCATCGATTCCTTTGGGAATTGTTTCATAACTATTTTGAGACTTTCAAAGGCCCGCGGAAAATTTCTTTGCCCATCAAATTTAAAATTGCATTTAATTTTGGTTACTACAGTGACACCTTGGGACAGCTGTGGAGTTCCTGGGATTTTTTCGGTGACCCTAGCGACACCATATTCCAATTAGGGTTAAATTATACAACGCTGTTTTGGAGTCAAATTCATTGCATGCTAAGGGCTTCTCTCCAATATGGGTTCTGTTATGCTTACAAAGATTATTTGACTGTGACGCTCTAAAGTCACAGCTATTGCATCAAATGAGCTTCTTTCCAGTGTGAGTTCTCATATGCCTCCTCAGACTACTCAACGCAGATGAATTGAAGTCACACTTATTACAAGCATGGGGCTTCACTCCACTATGATTTTTCTTATGCCTTCTTAGATTACTCGTTGATGATGTTCTGTAGTGACACGTGTCGCATGCATAGGGCTTCTTTCCAGTATGGGTTCTGACATGCATTCTCATAGTAATTGAATGTGACGCTCTGAAGTCACACAAATTGCATGTTAAGGGCTTCTCTCCAGTATGGGTTCTCACATGTGTTCTCAGAGTACTTGAATGTGACGCTCTGAAGTCACACAACTTGCAAGCAAACGGCTTCTCTCCAGTGTGGGTTCGCATATGGCTCAGCATACTACTCAACACAGACGCTTTGAAGTCATACTCATTGCAAGCAAACGGCTTCTCTCCAGTGTGCGTTCTCATGTGAATACGCAGATTACTTAACTGTGATGCTCTAAAGTCACAGATATTGCAAGCAAAGGGCTTCTCTCCAGTATGGGTTCTCACATGTGTTCTCAGAGTACTTAACTGTGATGTTCTAAAGTCACAGATATTGCAAGCAAAGGGCTTCTCTCCAGTATGGGTTCTTACATGCCTACTCAGATTACTTGACCGTGATGTTCTGAAGTCACAGATATTGCAAGCAAAGGGCTTCTCTCCGGTATGGGTTCTCACATGCATTCTTAGAGTACTTGACAGTGACGCTCTGAAGTCACACTCATTGCATGAAAAGGGCTTCTCCCCTGTGTGGGTTCTCATATGCCTCCTCAGACTACTCAACTCAGATGCTTTGAAGTCACACTTATCGCAAACATTGGGCTTTTCTCCAGTGTGAGTTCGCATATGCCTACTCACAGTGCTACACTTTGCCGCTCTAAAGTCACAAATATCGCAAGCAAAGGGTTTCTCTTCAGTGTGCGTTCTCTTATGCCTACTCAGATTATTTGACTGTGATGTTTTGAAGTCACACTCACTGCAACGGTAGGGCCTGTTTCCAGTATGAGTTTTCATATGCCCCCTCATATTCTGTAAATCACATGATTTGAAGCCACTCCTATCGCAGCCACTCTCTTCCCTTCCTGTCTCCATATACGTCTTCAGTTTTCGTCTTGAGTAGCCAAAACCTCTTCCTGTGTAATCGCAGTGTAGACAACTTCCTTCTCGTCACCTGCTGGAGGATATGAAAATATCTACTTTAGAAGATAGTAAATAGGTAGACACTGAAATTTGTATCTAAATGACTCATCCAATTCAAGCTTTATGGTAGGGGTGAAAGTGTTAACAACTACAAAAATGAATCGTAGATATTTCGATTCGAATTGCCGATCGATTTGACAAAGGACACTATTCATCAAAATCATATAAATGTATCGATTTTTGCGTTTCACACCTAGTTGCGCTCAAGGAAAGGGCAGTACTTAACACGAACAAACTGCAATTTACAACGGTTATTCGGTAAAAACGACTCCAGAGAAAGCTACGTAACGTTGAAAGTTGGTCAAAATATTTCTAGTCAAGCGTGGATATTTTATGTAATGACGTATATCAATGTTGAAACAGTTTATTATTTGTGAAAATACAGTCAGAGTTAGCCGACGTTCTTCATCTGTACTTTCATTATTTTAACAACTTGGTGGATTTCTGCCAAGAAGTAGCGAAACTTGTCCTTCGACCTTAAACCGTCTGTAAAGAGTGGGAGATAACGGGGTGAAAGAAGTAAAAAATGAGAGTATTTACATGGATCGACAAATCGGTCTCAAAACGCTGCAAATTATTACACAATGGTTTATTATTTTTTATTTTTCTATATAGATCACTCGTCTGCAAAGCCACCAACCATCCAACATGAAGAAAAACATCGATCGCATTTCGGTCAGCTTTAATTCGAACGGAGATTAGGCCTCTTTTGCGATTCCCACTCGTGTTTCTGATTTATCGTACGTCCAAACTTTAAATTTTCGTAGTGAGCGAACGGTTTGTCCTACAGAACTCCGGGTGGTCTCAAAAAATTCTATAGAATCTTGAAATGAAGGAAAAACATTACCTTCATATCTAAATTTTTTGAGTTAGGGCGTTTTCAAAATTTCAAAATTGATTTTGGAACCCTTAGAAGTGACCTACCTCAACCAAAATCTTCGGGGCACAACTAGACCCCAAATGGAGCCTACATACCAAATTTCATCAAAATCGGTCAATGCTAAGTGGCAAAAGTGCCGCGTACGGCGGACGGACGGCCAAATTTTTATTCGTTTTGGTTTATTATTTTCAATAATGAACCTTTGGAATCGACCAAGGAAAAAAAAATTAACACCCCCTCAAAATTTGATGGTTTACGTTTCAAGGTACGTGGAATCCAAAAATCGAATAAAAACTTTTGCCACTTAGCATTGACCGATTTTGATGAAATTTGGTATGTAGGCTCCATTTGGGGTCTAGTTGTGCCCCGAAGCTTTTGGTTGACGTAGGTCACATCTAAGGGTTCCAAAATCAATTTTGAAATTTTGAAAACGCCCTAACTCAAAAATTTAGATATAAAGGTATTGTTTTTCCTTCAATTTAAGATTCTATAGAATTTTTAGAATTTTTTGAGACCACGTGGAGCTCTGTAGGACGAACCGTTCGCTTCCTACAAAAATTTAAGGGTTTATATTGAAATATATATGTATAAATCAAAACACGAGTGTGAATCGCAAAAGAGGCCTAATCTCCATTCAAATTAGAGCTGATCCAAATGCGATCGATAGTTGGTGGTTTTGATTTTTTAAAATTTTTTTTTTTTGATTTTTTTTCTTCATATTGGATGGTTGGTGATTTTGTAGACGAGTGATCTATATAGAAAAATAATAAACCATTGTGTAATAATTTGCAGCGTTTTTGGATTCTACGTACCTAGAAACGTAAACCATCAAATTTTGAGGGGGTGTTAATATTTTTTTTCTTGGTCGATTCCAAAGGTTCATTATAGAAAATAATAAACCAAAAGATAACAGAAAATAAGAAAATATGATGAGAATGGAAATCGTAGAAGAAGAAGAGGTAAGCTTGAAATCACCTTAAGGGGTTTCAGTGGTCGCCGTTCGTTCTTAGTATTTCGCCAAATTGAAGGCGTAAAAACTTAAAAAGTTGTAGTACCTAAATTTGAAATGATTTTACAAATTTAGTAGTGCACGGCCCTAGGGAATTGAAAATCTGAAATATTACCGCCGGAATCATCAAAATCGAACAATAACTGCCAAAGAGAAATGGAAAAAACTACCGATTAAAAGGTTTTTTTCAAGTTTTTCCATCACCTAAAATTCCGCGTAAGATTTTGGTTTTGCACCAGGTAGCTTAGAAATTTAACGCTCTTTCCAACGGTATAGTCAGATTTGAATTTGCATGAAAATTTCAAGGGAGTTATGACCATATCAGTGCTGTGAGGTCGAAAACAAAAAAAAACTTAGAAGTGGGGAAATTTTTTTTTTAGTGGGATAAAAGAAAATCGCTAAGAGACATTTTTTGTTGGAAATACCGTGTAGAATCGACCCCTTAATTTACGTCCATCTTAAGTGTGGACACCCTGTATGCAGGGTGTAAGCCTAACTGGTCTGCCATACGGTACCAGTCAATTAATTCTACAACTAATTTCCAACAAAAAAGTCTCCTAGAAATTTTTTTCTAAAACCTTTGTTTTCGAGTTATTTTAACTTTAAACTTGTTTTCGTGATTTTGACCTTATGTCATTAAATTGGTCATAACTCCTTCAATTTGCTGTGTAAATTACAATTTGAGGATACCGTTGAAAAGAACATCAAATTTCCTATCGGATAGATGTCTCAACTTTTTTTGAGTCAAGGTTTGGGACATGGAAACGTCCTCTGAAAAGAGAATCTTACGTAATTTTGGAAACCTTGCATTTTTTCAATCGCAAATTGAACTACGAAAACCAATATTTTTTCAAGATGCAAGAACAGTAAATACTGCGTCAAAATCTCAGCTTTCCAATGGTATAATTAAAAAATATTTCACAATCAAATTTAGGGGACAAATTTGTGTTTGAAAGCGGAAAAACGTGAATTTTTTCAAAGAAATCAGCGCTCTGGCCCTCCTGTTTCCGGAGGCCTCGCGGTCTACTGCAGCGCCGACCACCCACTTCTATCGTACGACCCCTCAGATCTTCGAGGCGGAGCGCCGATTTCGTTGAAAAAATACACGTTTTTCCGCGTTCAAAAACGAATTTCTTCCCTAAATTCGATTGTAAAATATTTTTTAATTATACCATTGGAAAGCTGGGATTCTGACGCAGTTTTTACTGTTCTTGCATCTTGAAAAAATATTGGTTTTCGTAGTTCAATTTGCGATTGAAAAAATGCAAGGTTTCCAAAATTACGTAAAATTCTCTTTTCAGAGGACGTTTTCATGTCTCTTTTCATGAAACCTTACGAAACGGACGTTTTCATGAAACCTTAAGAAAGTCAAGGCATCTATCCGACAGGAAATTTAATCATCTTTTCAACGGTATACTCAAATTGTAATTTACATAGAAAATTAAAGGAGTTATGACCAATTTAATGAAATAAGGTTAAAATCACGAAAAAAAGTTTAAAGTTGAAATAACTTGAAAACGAAGGGGTTTAAAAAAATTGCTAAGACACTTTTTTTGTTGATAATTACCTACTTATAAAATCGACTGGTACCGTATGGCAGACCAGTTAGGAACCAGTTAGGCTTACCCCCTGTAGATACGTGCCTTTCTTAAAGGATAATTGAGATGGTAGAATCGACCCAATTTGTTACAATATTTAATAAAATAGAATAATACCTTATGTAAATTTCCAACATAATTATTCAAGGACTTCAATTTTGGTTGAGTTACAATCGATCGTTATGTTCATATAATAAGTGAATGAATGAAATACCGTCCAAATCAAGTGAATTATATAATAAGAATGAAAATAATTGAAAATGTAATACTTAAAATAATCAAATAGTGCAATAACATATTAGGTACTACCTGTAAATAGCTATCTCTACCCACTGATATTTGTGATAAATTTACTCTTTAATAGTCACGTATTGCTCCTACACGCTTGTTCTCCAGTATAAGTCCAGGCACATTAGAAAACCTAACTCTGACGCTTTGAAGGCGAAATGTCCCAGGGGTATGGCTCTTCTCCTGGATGAATCTCCGCATGAGCTACTTGAGGCTGATTTCCATAATAAGTCCACATGTGTCCACTTGTCTAATCTCATCGCGAAGCACTGTTCTCGTACTGCACCTACTTTCATAAATATCAACAATGAATCAGTTATACTTCGATGTATGTAACAAATATTGCAGGCGCAAATTTTTTGTCCAGTATGAGAGACCGTACGGTTCTTAAATAATGAGAATATTGCGAATCTCCATAGTTACAATCATTGCAAGTTTGGGGCCTCCCCACTGCATGGATATCTTTGTGTGCTTCCTGAAAACACATCTTGGCAATGATTTGAGAATCACATTAAGGGCTTCTTCCTCAGTGCCTGGCTTTGATATTCGTGTGCTCTGTAGTCACACATCTCAGACCAAAGGCTTCACTTTTGTATGAATTTTCATATGTCTTCTTAGATTACTCAATACACAAGTTCTGTAGTCACACCTACTGCAGGCATAAGGCTTCTCTCCAGTATGAGTTTTCATATGCCTCCTTAGGTTGCTCAATAATGATGCTTTGTAGCCACACTCCAAACACGCAAAGGGCTTCTCTCCATGATGAGTCCCCATATGCTGCTGTAGAGAATTTATTCTCGATGCTGTAAAGCCACACTTTTTGCAAACAAAAGACTTCTCTTCCGCATGGGTTCTCATGTGCGACTTCAGAACACTCAACTCTGATGCTTTGAAGTCGCACTTTTTGCATGCAAACTGCATCTCTCTAGTATGAGTCTTCATATGCCTTCTTAAAACTCTCATAACTGATGCTTTGAAGTCACAATCATAGCAAGAGTAGGGTTTCTCTCCAGTATGAGTTCTCATATGAACTGTCAGACTATATAACACTGCTGATTTGAAGTCACACTCATTGCAAGTGTAGGGCTTTTCTCCAGTATGAGTTCTCATATGCCTCCTTAGGTTACCCAAAACTGCAGATTTGAAGTCACACTCGCAGCATGCGAAGGGCTTCTCTCCAGTGTGAGTCAGCATATGCCTTCTTAGATTAGTCAATATAGATGATCTGTAACTACAACTATCGCAGGCGTAGGGTTTCTCTCCAGAATGGGATCTCATATGCGTCTTAAAGGAAATTGAATCTGACGCTCTGAAGCCACACAAATCACATGTTAAGAGCTTCTCTCTAGAGTGAGTTTTTGTATGCCTCCTTAGATTACTTAAAACAGATGTTCTGAAGTCACACGAATCGCAGGCAAAGGGCAACTTTTCTTCACTAGTCTCCATGTGCGTCCTCAGTTTTCCCAGTCCTGACGGAGAACTTGTTTCCAATGAGTAGCCAGATCCTCTTGCTCTGTTATCACAGTGTAGACAACGTCCTTCTCGTCACCTGCTGGAGGATATGAAAATAACTGCTTTAGAAGATCGTAAGGTAGGCACCTAATTTGTTATACAGATGACTCATCCAATTGAAGCTTCATGTTGGGGTAAACATTCGAAACTTTAAAGAGGAATCATTAATATTTTTCTAGTCAGTAAGCCCTTGTTGTTATTTAATCATTTCTACTACCCATCATGTTAGACAGACGTTTTTTCCTCTCTGATTCAGGAGCTAATCATTCTTCAAATCCCATAAAATAATTGAAGATTTAAAATTTTTAGCTTCGAATCGAACGGACAAACGGATCCTCAGAGGGAAATTCATTACAAGATTGTAACTTTCTATCTGGTGAATGGTATGAGCGGTTGTGCTTCAACTACCTACTGACATTCTGGGTATTACAATTATACTACATGCAGGTTATCTTCTCCTGTCCTTGCCTGTCTTTATAGGTGTTATGTTGAAAAAAAGGTTCATCTACTTCAAGAAGCATTTTTATTAATTTAGCATTATTAATTTTTTTTAAGCATTACATTTTTTATCTGTTTGGTGGAGAACACAATTGTTACAAATAAAAAATAAACCAAAGTAACGTTAAAAAATTTTTCTGGAAAATGTCATTTGTCAGAATGATTATTTGCCAGTGATAAATAGCGCTATTGTCGGACTCGCAAAGGAAAAACGCTGCAAATTATTACACAAAGGTTTATTATTTTTCTATATAGATCACTCGTCTGCAAAGAAGACGGATTTGCCATTGTTACCACCAACCAACTTGAAGAAAACCTTCGATCGTATTTCGGTCAGCTAACATTTGAACGGGGATTGGGCCTCTTTCGTGATTCACACTTGTGTTTCTGATTTATCGTACGTCCAACCCTTAACTTGACGTAGGGCACGAACGGTTTGTCCTACAAGACTCCGTGTGGTCTCGAAAATTCTAAAAATTCTATACTATCTCAAATTAATAGAAAAACAATACCTTTATACCAAAAATTTTTGAGTTAGGGCGTTTTAAAAATTTCAAATTTTATTTTTCAACCCTTAAAAGTGGCTTACATCAACCAAAAGCTTCGGAGCACAACTAGACCCCAAATTGAGCCTATATACCAAATTTCATTAAAATCGGTCAATGCTAAGTGAGGAAAATACCGCGGACGGCGTACGGACGGCCAAATTTTTATTCGATTTTTGGATTCTACGTTCATTATTGAAAATAATAAACCAAAATGACGTCAATGGTATTCATGGGCTAGGCAGAGAAACTGGTAATGCTGTTAACACAGTATGTTTTGTGGTTTACCCCTAATTGGACCACGGTGTTATTAGTGTCACCGAAAACATCTTAGGAATCCCACAGCAGTCTCCCTTGCAGTTAAAAGTTAATGGATAGAGCTGAATTCTTTAAAATATTTTTTAAGTTATTATAAGTCAAAAAATTTTGTTATGAACATTTTCTACGATTTCCCATGAATTTTTTTTTTCACAACACTATTTTGAGGCATTTAATAGCTAATTAAAAATTCTGCTGTCTATTAAATTTAAAATTGTAATTTAATTTTGTTACTCCGATGACACTCAGAGACAGCTGTGGAGTTTGTTTTGGTGACACTAGTGATAACATGGTCCAATAGGGCTAAACCAGGATACCTACTCGAAAAATTGCATTATTTTACAAATATCTGAGAAGAAATTGACAAAGAAGCTTCAGTGGAGGCATTATGCGGTCCGATTACGTGGTGATCCAATTGGCATTCAACAGTTCAATGGTTGGCAGAAAGAGACGACTGAAGCTTTCCGTTATCACTTTGAATAACACTCAAGGTACTCATTCGACTTGTGAAACTGATTTGGCCGAAAATTTAAGGACAATTTTGATTTGAATCACACCAAAGAATAGGAAAAACTAGGAAAAAACAGGAACAGAAACAGAGAAAAAGGTCCGAACTTATAAATACCATGATTTATGTGAAGAGGAAGAAAATATTTGTAGGCAGAATCGGCCAAGACAGAGCAAACGAATACTGTGACGAAACAAGATGAAATGAAACTGATCTCGAGAAAGAAGGCGAAGAACATCAAATAGAAAGAGGAGATTAATGAGACGAAAAAGCCTAAAACAATAACTATACAGCACAAAAATATACGAGTTAAGAATAATTTATTGTGACGATTTTTATTCTGCTCAAAAAATCGTCGTCCCACGACAACCCGAATTGAGTACCTCCTCTTTCGCTCGCCTTCGGCGCGTTGAAGTCGGTCAAAAATATCAATGTACTAAAAGGTGTTATTAAAAACTCAGCCCAAAATGGGATGAATGAATATTAAGTGATTGATGGTTCATAGAATTACTTACATAGAAGTGATTGAAGCCTGAACGCGGTTAGGTAGCACACAGAGAATCTCACAGTAAGTTGGTAAGAGTTGTGAATGTCGGAGACCAACTCGCAGCAATGAGTGAGGTGAGAGCAACCGGGAACTGAGAGTAGGGATGGGACATCGATATCGATAATATCGAAACATCGATGTTTTACACTCGATGATTTTTATATATCGATGTTTTACAGTCGATGTTTTGATCCGATGTTAACGATATGTCAGAGAGATGTTCTGATCACATCGTTTGATAAATTTGACCTACTAGGTAAGTTTAACCTTGATGTAAAAACTCAAGGTCGTCATGTTGGATGATTTCACGTTTCAAACGTTCATGTTGGTTTATTATTTTCAATAATGAACCTTTGGAATCGACCAAGAAAAAAAATTTTAACACCCCCTCAAAATTTGATGGTTTACGTTTCAAGGTACGTAGAATCCAAAAATCGAATAAAAATTTGGCCGTCCGTCCGCCGTACGCGGCACTTTTGCCACTTAGCATTGACCGATTTTGATGAAATATGGTATGTAGGCTCCTTCTGGGGTCTAGTTGTGCCCCGAAGATTTTGGTTGAGGTAGGTCACTTCTAAGGGTTCCAAAATCAATTTTGAAATTTTGAAAACGCCCTAACTCAAAAAATTTCGATATGAAGGTAATGTTTTTCCTTCATTTCAAGATTCTATAGAATTTTTAAAACTTTTTGAGACCTCCCGGAGCTCTGTAGGACAAACCGTTCGCTCACTACGAGAATTTAAAGTTTGGACGTACGATAAATCAGAAACACGAGTGTGAATCGCAAAAGAGGTCTAATCTCCGTTCAAATTAAAGCTGACCGAAATGCGATCGATGTTTTTCTTCATGTTGGATGGTTGGTGGCTTTGCAGACGAGTGATCTATATAAAAATAATAAACCATTGTGTAATAATTTGCAGCGTTTTTTTTTAACGTTTCCGTGTTTTAAAAGAAAATTACACCTTGTGACACTCCTTTCTGATCCCTTTGTGTAGTTTTGGTTTATTATTTTCAATAATGAACCTTTGGAATCGACCAAGAAAAAAATTTTTTTAACCCCCTCAAAATTTGATGGTTTACGTTTCAAGGTACGTAGAATCCAAAAATCGAATAAAAATTTGGCCGTCCGTCCGCCGTCCGCCGTACGCGGCACTTTTGCCACTTAGCATTGACCGATTTTGATGAAATTTGGTATGTAGGCTCCATTTGGGGTCTAGTTGTGCCTCGAAGCTTTTGGTTGATGTAGGTCACTTCTAAGGGTTCCAAAATCAATTTTGAAGTTTTGAAAACGCCCTAACTCAAAAAATTTTGATATAAAGGTATTGTTTTTCCTTCAATTTAAGATTCTATAGAATTTTTAGAATTTTTTGAGACCACGCGGAGTAGGACAAACCGTTCGCTCCCTACGAAAATTTTAGGGTTTATATTGAAATATATATATATAAATAAATCAAAACACGAGTGTGAATCGCAAAAGAGGCCTAATCTCTGTTCAAATTAGAGCTGACGAAAATGCGATCAATAGTTGGTGATTTTGATTTTTTATTTTTTTATTTTTTTTATATTTTTTCTTCATATTGGATGGTTGGTGATTTTGTAGACGAGTGATCTATATAGAAAAATATTAAACCATTGTGTAATAATTTGCAGCGTTTTGTCTCCCAAGATTCTTCTTTTAAGCTTCAAAATCGATGTTTCCTTGTTCTGAAATTGTATGTTCTTTTCGACTTCCTTTGTGTCGGATATCGCTCGTATAACCTTGATGAGAAAACTCAAGGTCGTAATATTGGATATTGTTTTCACGTTTAAATCGTCTTTTTCATTTCTTTTGTGTCAACGTTGAGTGTTGAATAACTAAAGGAAAATTACGCCTTGTTCTTCAAGGAAACCAAAAGAAAAAATCCAAACTCCAGACCAGATAACTTTATTGAATTTACTTGGAATTAATAGAACACTTCATACCTTTCATTCATCACTTTATATAACAAAATAATTACTGGAAAACAATAGGAAAAAATGTTTATACTCGAAACAATACCTAATAGAAATGTGAAAGGTATGATTATCGAAATCAAAAATGAAGTTTATGAAAAAGCGAAAAATTTGATCACGGATGAAAACTCCGTTACTGCTTAGAGCCTTCGGTTAAAATTCAAGAAACATGGAACATGCTGTAGCCGTGTTTTGTTTGTTTGCTGTTTCCTGTTACTAGGAACTTGTTGTCTTTTGTTTTAACTTAGTTCTTTATGGGCATGCTTTCCAAATTGCTCGTCATTTTATTCACCTCTTGATGTCCCAAAGGTATTGTTATTATTAAGAAATCGAAAACATCTTAAACGTCGAAGAACACATCGCAACTAAAACCCTAGGTTTCAAGATCCTTTGATTACGTTCGTAAAAACCAAGCTAACAACACCTTCGTTATAATCCACAAAATCGATGTTGGTTTTTACCACGAATGTTGCTTCCAGTTCTTTTAAATCAGAGGTATATCTCAGCTTCGTCCATACTTACAGCTGTTTTAGCAGTATATGATTTACGCATAAATTGACGGCTTTTCAACGAGTGGCGAACGATTTTCGTGGGATGAAAACTAACGGCGATACATTTCCCTAAAAACGGGTCGGTTGTAAGTGAAAATCATTACAAAATCTCGCTCTACTTTCGTTCTAAGGTTTTGCCACGTTTTTGCCCAGTTAGGTGATGGCTAAACCATGTTCCATGATAAAAACGTCTGCCAAGTTGGGTGGGCAGTATAACTTCCTCACTCATTGTAACATGGACGTATAGAATCAGTTGGCGAAAAAATTATGATTCAAAGAGAATACCAAAATATTGGCGATAATATGCGGGATAGGGTTGCAGGTATTAATGTTTATGATAGTGTTGTAAATAGTTGTAGTAACCCACACAATCCCTGAAAATTTCATCGAAATTGGTTGAATAGTTGCGGAGTTTTGGTTGTAACAATAAATTTAAAGTTCGCGCATGCGCAGCGGCTATTGCTTGACCAATTTGATTGAAACTTATAGGGTGTCTCTTAGCAGTTAGTCCCTAACTAACCTCCAAATTTGAGCAAAATCGGTTCATTAGAAACCGAGAAACCGAGGTTCCAGGAAATTCACGTTTGCGCATGCGCACTCGCTCCTATTGGTCCGAAGGTGCTGAAATTGATAGGGGACCGTCTAGTACCTAACCCGCACAATCCCTGAAAATTTCATCAAAATCGGACCACAGGTTAGTATAGTTTTGCCCGGGACAAGGATTGACCACAGACAGACCGACAGACAGACAGACCGACAGACAGACAGATAGACACGGAACCAAAATTGTTCGGGAAGGTCTAAAACGCAAAAAGCAAGTGGAAATTTTGATTTTGGAGGACATTTTTTTTTTCACTTCTTTCACGAATACAAAGCTTCCCTACCTTCGGTAGTGAGGAAGCAAAATTATAAAGGAGTAGGTTCTATATTTAGTTGACAAGTTAATTTTCCCCTTTGCGAAAAACAACGATGTCATCGATATCGATGTTTTTCATACGATGTTTCATCGATATCGATGTTTTTACAAATATCGATATTGACATCGATGTTTCCGATCGATGTTCCATCCCTAACTGAAAAGGTCTACCTGAATTGGCTCTTCCTGAGGAGGAAGAGGATCGACCGCATAGAGGTAGAAGTTTGACCATTCACCAACCTACTCAGTGTCCTAGACAGGTTATTATAAATAGGTGTCCTTGTAATGACCCTCAGGTATGAACTCATATCGTTGACCTGCCCTAATTTTCCAGTTAATAATTTCTTGTAGTTCATTTTATCCCAAGAACCTCCTTTTACCTTAGGAAGAACCTTTTTCTCAGGTAATTCCTATTCTAAAGGCCTTCTACCTTCCCGAGTAGAAGTCATGAGTAATACGGATAATAGTGTCATATAATGCTTATTATGGTCTACTTCGCATTTTTATAATTTCCCCAATTGAGATGGGAATTCCAACGCTCTTCGACGACTTGAAAGAATCAAACATCTCGTGAAAGGCGGTTCCCCCCGGAAAAACCTTTTTATCAACCGTTTCGAGAATTGAGTTTGGAAAGTGTCCATCAGCCTCTGTCGTGGGAACAGTTCAGAGCTCTCATGCTTGAAGCCAATTCAGCGAGATCGTGGAGAAGTCGGAGTCTAGAATAGGTTTAAGAACTTCGATTAAATCAGCCCCGGATTCGACGTTATTTAACGGAAAACTTTCAGTGAGAAGGCAAAAGAGGGAGAAAAGTCTGATTCCCAAAGTGAAGACGTGTTTTTGACATTTGCCAAGGAAACAGGGGTTGTAATTTTCAAATCGCCCTAGTTCGAAAACTCTTGATATAAAAATACAGTTTTCCCCAATTTAAAATAGAATTAAATTTATAAATTTAATGAAACAAACCAGAGCTTTGTAGAACCAACTGTTCGCTCTCTATGAGGACTTACGGATAGAACTAGAAATAAATCAGAAGCACGAGTGTGAATCGCGAAAGACTGAGGGAAATTAATGGACAATATTCTTCGTTAAAATATGAGCTGATCAAATTCTTTAAACAGAGCTACCTAACTGAATTCCTCCATGTTTTTTTCTTGTGGGGGGGGGGGGGTGTAAAAGCTGCAAATTATTACACAAAGGTTTATTATTTTTCTACATAGATCACTCGTCTGCGAAGAACACGGCTTTGCTATTGTTACCACCAACCAACATGAGGAAAAACATCGATCGCATTTCGGTCAGCTAACATTTGAACAGAGATTAGGCCTCTTTTGTGATTCACACGCGTGTTTCTGATTTATCGTAAGTCCAACCCTTAAATTCTCGTAGGGACCGAACGGTTTGTCCTACAGGGCTCCGCGTGGTCTCAAAAAATCAAAAAATTCTAAACTATGTTAAATTGATGGAAAAACAATACCTTTATTTCAAGAGTTGTCGAGCTAGGGCACTCTAGAAAATTTCAACCATTAATTTTGACCCCTTAGAAGTGACTGACATCAATAAAAAGCTTCGCGGCACAACTAGACCCCAAATAGAGCCCATATACCAAATCGGTCCAGAGTTGCTAAGAAATTCTTCTACGAATCTTGAAACGTAAAACATCTAATTTTGAGGAGGGGGGGGGGGGGTTAAAATTTTTTCTTGGTCAATTCCAATGGCTTATTATTGAAAATAATAAACCAAAAAGAGCTTTCCAAGTGGTCCTTCCTCAACTCAAAACGTTGATTTCAACTGTCCAGCTTGACATTATGAGTCATTTCAACGAAAATAATCCGCATAATCCCTGAAAATTTCATCGAAATCGGATGGAAAATGTGGAAGTTTTGGCCGTTACAAGGAAATTCACGTTTGCGCATGCGCAGTGGCTACTATCAGTCCGAAGGTAGTGATTTTCATAGAGGACCATTTAAATACTAATCTGTAACATCTCTGAAAGATACACAGTCAGACAGATACGGAACCAAAATTGTTCAGAAAGGTCTAAAACGCAAGTGAAAATTTTGATTTTGGGGAACTTTTTTTTTCGTTCTTGAAAAGTGAAAATAGACTCGGAAGCAAAGATGAGCTTTAGAAGTGAATCTTCCTCTGGAGAGAAGGAGACCTTAAACTGTCAAGCTCGACATTTTGAGTCATTTCTACGAAAAAATGAGCTTTCGAAGTGAACCTTCCTCTCGAGAGAACCAACTCAAAACGTTGATTTCACTGTCTAGCTCGACATTTTGAGTCATTTCAACGAAAAAATGAGCTTTCGAAGTGAACCTTCCCCCGAGAGAACCTACTCAAACATTGTAGAATATATGTATATCCTAATCTTCTGTGTATAGTCTATATGAGGCTTCCACTCAAGCTCTTCATCCAGAACTAGCCCCAGATACGTGTGCCTCTTTCTATCGATTCGCTTGAGCATATTTGATCATGTACACTAGAGTGCGGGTGATTTTCAAGTGTTTTTCCTCAATTAGTGACTTATTTCCTACATAAACTATCAGTTTGGTCTTGTTAGATTCAATGTGAGATAACTCTTGAGAAAACATTTCCCTACTTGATTTATTAACGTACCGTACGGATTCTTCTTACCTTGTAACGTAAACCATCAAATTTAGAGGGGGTTAAAAATAGGTTTTCTTGGTCGATTCCAATAGTTCATAATTGAAAATAATAAACCAAAATCAACTCGTAAAGTAATTTTTCATTTAAAAAAATGCATATTGGTTTTTTTCATCCAAAATTGAAATCCCCGATATGAGAAATTATCTTTGCAGTCAAGTTGATTTGTAAAGTTTTGTTAGTGACACAAAGAGCGATTGTTTTCCTTCTTCCGGAAAAACTTGAGGGACCACTGAAAGAGGATCTAGGTATGACTCCTGATGCAATTCAGACTCAACTCGAACCACCAAACTCATGGGGAGTTGGATCGAAAAACTTTTCCCACTTTTTTCAAAAGCATAGAGCGTTGTGTTGAAAAATTCGATAACGTAGTGACTTGGAGTTAGTAATTAATTTATTCAATATTGTCCTTTACATATTAAAATGTTATTTATCAAAAAAGTACACCAATTTGAAGCTTGAATTTTTAATGTAAATCGTCCTAACAAAGAGATTAGTGTTTCTTGTGTTACAATACACTGTGTTTGATAATTGACTTCGTAGAAGAACTCAATGATTACAGTATTAAAATAAATCACAATGATAATGTTGTGTAACTATATTGTAACTATTCAAAAATGCAATTCTTCCAATCGATCTTCTTACAATCGACCGTTCAGTAAATGTAATAGTACGAAGCGAATCAATGAGACAGTTTTAATCAAATATTATATTTATAACAAGGATTGTGAGAAGATAGTAAGAATAGATTAAAATTAATGTACGTACTTTCTACAATAATCAATTGGAGTAACAATATGATAGGTACTACTTCTACTTACCTACTGATATTGATAATTAAATAGCACATTCATAGCCACCTATTGCATCTATACGCTTCAGCTCATGTACGAGTCTAGGTAGAGCTTTTCAAAATACGTTACTTATGACTGGAATGAGTTCTCTTATCTGAGAAGAACTAGCAAACCTTCTCTCTGTATAGCTCCCATAGTACCTGTCTGATGTACTTTGAAGTCACGCGTATTGCAAGCGTTACATTTTACTCAAACCTTGTGCTTCTGAAGTGCAGGGTCTCTCTTTGTATGGAAAAGGATGTGCCTCTTTACATGAACTAATTGTGATGATCTGTAGTCACAAATGCCGCATGCAAAGACCTTTTCGCCTGTATGGGTTCTGATGTGCTCCCTTAGGGTTTCTGCCGTTGGTGCTTCAAACTCACAAATACCACAAGTGTAGCACTTCGTTCCAGAATGGCTTTTCATATGCGTTTTCAGATAACCTGACCCTGATGTTTTGAAGGCACAAATCTTGCAGGCGAAGGGCTTCTCTTCAGTGTGGCATCTCATGTGGGTTTTCAGACCACCTGACGTTGAACTCTTGAAGTCACACACATTGCAGGCAAAGGGCTTCTCTCTTGTGTGAGTTCTGACATGCTCCCTTAAGGTTTCTGCCGTTGTTGCTTCATACTCACAAATACTACAAGTGTAGCACTTCCTTCCAGAATGGCTTCTCATGTGCGTCTTCAGATAACCTGGCCACGATGTTTTGAAGTCACACATATTGCAGCCAAAGGGGTTTTCTCCAGTATGAGTTCTCACGTGCGCTTTCAGATTACCTGACCTTGATGTTTTATAGTCACATATATTGCAGGTGAAAGGTTTCTCTCCAGTATGAGTCCTGACATGCGTCCATAAAACATCTAAAAATGATGTTTTGAAGTCACACATATCACAAGTGTATGGTTTCTCTTTCTTATGAGTTCTCATATGCTTCCGTAGAGTACTTAACAATGGTGATTTAAAGTGGCAAATATCGCAAATGTAGACTTTATCTAATGTATGAGTCATTTTATGTCTCTTTAGGTTACACAATGCTGCTGCCCTGTAGTCACACCTATCGCAGACATAGGGTTTCTCTCCAGTATGGGTTCTTTTATGATATTTCAGAGAATTAGAATCTGCTGCTTTATAGTCACACTTATCGCAAGTATAGGGCTTCTCCGCAGTATGGGTTCTCATATGCGTCGTTAGATTATGCTTTAGTGATGTTCTGTAATCACACCTACTGCAGGTGAAGGGCTTCTTTCCAGTATGCGTCCACATATGAATCTTCAGAATATTCGCATCTTTTGTTTGGTACTCACACCTATAGCAGGCAAAGGATGTCACTGCAATTGGAGTCCCCATGTTGTTGTGGCGAAGGACTCAACTCCGACGAGCCTGATAGCATTCCTCTGCTATCACAATGTGGCCCTTCTCGTCACCTGCTGGAGGATGTGAAAACATCTGATTTAGAAGATAGTAAGGTAGGTACCAACAGTTCAATATAGTTGACTCATCAAATCTTAGTTCCTAGTTTAATGATATGAGTACATATTTGCAACTACAAGGTGGAATAATACGCCCCTTTTGGTTATATGGATGTCAAATGTGGGGAGCAGCATCTGATTCTCAGGTAAAACGAATCCAAATCTTCCAGAACAGAGAGCTCAGAGTCATAACAGGTGCCCCGTGGTACATGAGAAATAGTAATCTCCATGAAGACCTACTCATCCCGAAGTGAAAGACGTTTCTAAATCCACCTGTCACCAACTACTCGAATCTATGATGACCCATCGCAATGTCCTCTTGCAACTCCTGCCCACCAAGGCGAGTTGAGCGGAAATGGCCACGAGATCTCCTCAACTCTCAGAACTATAATAAAAACTTCTAAACTAAAAACCTACATAAACTAAACTTAAAACTTAACTTATACTAAAATTTACACTAACCTCGTAATATAAACTTCTAATACCTATCTATTGTTATCCTATATACTTACATACATTATTATAACAAATGAGCCTTAACACGGTCTAAGCCTAACGTCGGGTAAAAAATTTGAGCAAATCGAATCGCATCATGAATTAATCTTCTTGTGAAAGAGTACAAAATGGCGCCAAATAAACATATCTATCTATAAAGGTGTCATTATTAAATCCTATTGTTGAAACTGTAAATTTTTCAAAATTGTTGAATCTTGGTCTCAAAATATAATGGTTTATTATTGTAAATAATGAAAATTTGACAAAAAAAATTCAACCCCCCTCAAAATTTGTTTTGGTTTACGTTTCAAGGTAGTACGCAGAATCCAAAAATCGAATAATCGGAAAATCGATTTTTTCCCCGTCCGTCCGCCGTAAGCGGCACTTACCTTAGTTACCATGGACCTATTTTAATGAAATTTGGTATATGGACCCGATTTGGGGTCTAGTTGTGCCTCGAAGTTTTGGTTGATGTAGGTCACTTCTAAGGGGTGAAAAATACGGGTTGAAATTTTGAAAACGCTCTAAGCTCAAACAATTGTAATATAAAGGTATTGATATTTCATCAATTCAATATAGTATTGAATTTTGGTTTATTATTTTCAATAATGAACCTTTGGAATCGACCAAGAAATTTTTTTTTAACACCCCCTCAAAATTTGATGGTTTACGTTTCAAGGTACGTAGAATCCAAAAATCGAATAAAAATTTGGCCGTCCGTCCGCCGTACGCGGCACTTTTGCCACTTAGCATTGACCGATTTTGATGAAATTGGTATGTAGGCTCCATTTTGGGTCTAGTTGTGCCCCGAAGATTTTGGTTGAGGTAGGTCACTTCTAAGGGTTCCAAAATCAATTTTGAAATTTTGATAACGCCCTAACTCAAAAGATTTGGATATAAAGGTATTGTTTTTCCTTCAATTTAAAATTCTATAGAATTTAAAAAATTTTTTGAGACCACCCGGAGCTCTGTAGGACAAACCGTTCGCTCACTACGAGAATTTAAAGTTTGGACGAACCATAAATCAGAAACACGAGTGTGAATCGCAAAAGAGGCCTAATCTCTGTTCAAATTAAAGCTGACCGAAATGCGATCGATGTTTTTCTTCATGGTGGATGGTTGGTGGCTTTGCAGACGAGTGATCTATGTAGAAAAATAAAAAATAATAAACCATTGTGTAATAATTTGCAGCGTTTTTATAATCGAATGAGACCAACCAGAACTCTGTAGGACCAACCCTTCACACCCCATGAGAACTTAAGGGTTGAATCGCAAAAGAGGCCTAATCTCCGTTCAAATTTTACTGACCGAAATGCGGCCGATGTTCGATTCTTCGAGCGTCTTTTTTAATATGTCTGAATTTATCTCAATTTATGTGTTTTTTGGAATATATTTATGTACCTGCATTCCTGCATTATTATATTCAAGTAATGTTAAGTACACTGTCTAACAGCTACCTACAAACACAAGGACTATCAATGGATGGTACCCCCAGAACTAGCAACACTTGGAGGTAACCCCTTGATTGTATGCTTTAGCAAAACTGTGCTGTAATAATATTACTATAAAGTTATCATTTATTTAAAGAAAAAAATTAAATTCTAGATATTTTACATGTTATTACGTCCACATTTGGCAAACGTCTCTATGTTTCAGAATTACAAGAAACGATCCTGCAAATCGCTCAACGTTAGAACTACAGATTTTACATTTCGACGTGTGAATAGAGCTACCACTCGATTTGGCAAAGGAAAATTCAATCATGTAACTTGGTATGTATCTAGTTTAGTAGAACCAGAATCTTCGATTGTCGCATTGTACGCGTAGTTAATCACTTTCTCGTGCACCCTGCTAACTAGAGGGCCGGGTTTGGTTTATTATTTTCAATAATAAGCCTTTGGAATCGAGCAAGAAAAACAAATTTTTAACCCCCCCCCCCCCTCAAAATTTGATGTTTTACGTTTCAAGGTACGTAGAATCCGAAAATCGAATAAAAAATGTTCCGTCCGTCTGCCGTACTTTTCTTAGCAACACTGGACCACTGGATTTGGTTCAAATTTGGTATATGGGCTCCATTTGGGGTCTAGTTGTGCCGCGAAGCTTTTGGTTGATGTCAGTCACTTCTAAGGGGTGAAAATTAAGGGTTGACATTTTCAAGAGTGCCCTAGCTCGAAAACTCTCGAAATAAAGGTATCGTTTTTTCACCAATTTTAAATAGTACTGAATTTTTAAAAATTCTTGAGACCACCAGCTCTGTAGGACAAACCGTTCGCTCCCTACGAGTTGAAGGGTTTCCTTCGATAAAACAGAATCATGAGTATGAATCCCAAAAGAGGTCTAATCTCCGTTCAAATTTTATCTGACTAAAATGCGATCGCTGTTCATTTCTTCGATTTGTTTAGTTTTGCCTTCTGCGTAACCAGTAATCAAATTTCCATATGAAGCTATCTATTTCTGTTTATTCTAGATCTATACAGAAAATAATGAACCTTTGGGCAATGATTCTACAGCTCATTTGCGACCTTTTTGTCTCCTGACTTTTTTTCCTAAGCCCCTTAACCCTAGGATGGCACACCTATTTTTCGCATACATAAGCGGCACACTGGGGTCAATTCTGACCCCAAAATTTAAATTCCTCTAATTTAAATTTATTGTTAGGTTGTAAAAATCTATTGATAGCCTGTTTGTTGAAATATGTAAAATAAAAAAAAAACAGTTTAAACCAGGTACAAATTTCGGTTTTGAATATAGTTTCGAAAAAAGTCAATAAAAATATGGAAATAAATGGAATTTCTAAAATTTGAAATTATATTTTGTTGAAGGTTTTTTTAATAGATTCCACTATCAGCATTTCAAGTTGACAATATTTGGAATCAAATATACAAAAAATCATTTAATTCTATGGAATAGTTTCAATAATAGATCAGCTCTAAGATGGCCCTTTTTTGAGTTTGACTGACGACTTTCACCGGCACTTTTATTTCTCTGCTTTTCAAAAAAATTGTATTATCACTCTTGTATTATTGTGAATTTTTATAGTATACTTGCTTTGGCTCAAAGTAGGGGCTTCTCACGGTAAATGGAAAAACAAGAAATTTAGAAATCAATATAGGTACGTATGAATAAATCTTGGCACACTATTTTTCGCATACATAAGCGGCACACTGGGGTCAATTCTGACCCCAAAATTTAAAAGGCAAAAGAATGAATAGAAAGTCACACCGGAGCCAAATAGTCCCCCACACAAAAAAAGTCAACCGATTATAGCACACTGGGGTCAGATGTGGCCCATAGCACGTTTGCAAGTTAACTGCGCGAACTCTAGCGAGTGACTGACCTTAACCACTGACAAAGGGGCTCAGGAGGAGTTCCAACTTTATTTACAAAATATCCCTGTTCGAAGAAAACATTTTTTTTTATAGATACACGGCCACATGTAAATCGTGGGGTCACGAATGACCCCGGTATGTCATCCTAGGGTTAAAATCCGACTTTTTTCACTTATAAGAAGTTTGTGTTGCAAATTAGTTGCAAAATCAGCTCATGGTGAGTTCCTAGTAGGTTTGGTTTCTCCATAAATACGGCGTATTCTCATCCTGCGCCGTACTGTTGAAGAGAACGCGCCGTATTTGATCTGGCGCCGGATTGTACCGCAATATTAGGGCGCCGGATACGGCTTGTTCTTATTACAATACGGCGCCGGATTGAGAATACGTCACGGCGTATTTATACCGAACCAAACCTACTAGGAACTCTCTATTAGCTGACACACCCTGTAGAATCAGCACAAATGGGATCAATGAATACCGAGTGATTGGTGTTTTATAAAATTACTTACGTGGAGTGATTGTAGCCTCAACACACTGATTATCTCACTGTAACTTAGGAGTGATCACTGAAAGTTGTTGTTTTCCGAGAGCAACTAGCAGCTACGAGTAACATGAGAAAAGTGTAACCAAAAACTCAAACTGCCTACCTGGCTTGGCCTGTGAGGAGAGGAGGCAGAACATCCAGTTTTCAAGGGACAGGTTATAAACAGACGGTCAGGTCAAGCTCGTATTGTCAACTTCTCCTTATTTTCCTGTTCATGATCCCGCAGGTACCTAATGTTCCCTCACAGGCGTTCTAGAGTCCGCCTCGCACTCGCACTCACTCTCCATGTGGTAGGAGGGAACAATCGTACTGGTTGGTAATGAGCTCTACTTAAATATTTTCAGATTCGTCACAACCAGTTTTGTTTCAGTTTTGGTGGATTAATTTTTCATAAACCACAGGAATCGAGCAAAAATAAAGTGTAGTCCCCTTAAAATTTGATACTTTACTTTCCTTCGTACGTAGAATCCGAAAATCGTCCGAACATAACACCTACTGTCAATTAAAAGTACTAAAAGACAACAAAATTTGACTCATCACCTAGTTTGGTGATTATGATAAATTTATAAACATGCAATGTTGGATTAAAAATAAAAATTGTCCATTTCGGCACTTTCCTTAGTTGCTACCAAGTACCGATTTTGATGAAATTTGGTATATCTCTTGGTTGATGTCAGACACTTGTAATTGTTGAAAAATAAGGGCTTTAAAACACCCTTGCTCAAATACTTCTAATATAAAGAGATTGTTTTTCAGCAATTCAAAATAGTATTGAATTTTGGTTTATTATTTTCAATAATGAACCTTTGGAATCGACCAAGAAAAAAAATGTTTACTCCACCTCAAAATTCTTGTCGGTTTACATTTCAAGGTACGGAGAATCCGAAAATCGAATAAAAATTTTTCCGCCCGTCCGCCGTACGCTGCACTTTCCTTACTTCCCATGGACCGATTTTGATGAAATTTGGTGTATGGGCTCTATTTGGGGTCTAGTTGTTCCGCAAAGCTAATGGTTGAAATTTTGAAAACGCCCTAACTCAAAAAATTTTGATATAAAGGTATTGTTTTTCCAATAATTTGAGATAGTATAGAATTTTTATAACTATTCGAGACCACGCGGAGTCTTGTAGGACAAACCGTTCGCTCCCCACGAGAATTTAAGGGTTGGAGTTATGATAAATCAGAAACACGCGTGTGAATCGCAAAAGAATCTCCTAATCTCCGTTCAAATTTTAGCTGACCGAAATGCGATCGATGTTTTTCTTCATGTTGGTTGTTGGTAACAATGGCAAAGCCGTGTTCTTTGCAGTCGAGTGATCTATATAGAAAACGCTGCAAATTATTACACAACGGTTTATTATTTTTATATATAGATCACTCGTCTACAAAATCACCAACGATCCAATATGAAGAGAAGAAAAAAAAAATCAAAATCACCAACCATCGATCGCATTTTGGTCAGCTCTAATTTGAACGGAGATTAGGCCTCTTTTGCGATTCACACTCATGTTTTGATCTGTATATATATATATATTTCAATATAAACCCTTAAATTTTCGTAGGGAGCGAACGGTGTGTCCTACAGAGCTCCGTGTGGTCTCAAAAAATTCTAAAAGTTCTATAGAATCTTAAATTGAAGGAAAAACAATATCTTTATATCGAAATTTTTTGAGTTATGGCGTTTTCAAAATTTCAAAATCGATTTTGGAACCCTTAGAAGTGACCTACATCAACCAAAAGCTTCGGGGCACAACTAGACCCAAAATGGAGCCTACATACCAAATTTCATCAGAATCGGTCAATGCTAAGTGGCAAAAGTGCCGCGTACGGCGGACGGCGCACAGTGGGGCCAAATGGCCAAAAAGCGGAAAAATGTCATTATCTTTTGAATGAATTGCTGTATCGTCTTGGGGATGGTTTCATTCGATTCAGAATACGAAAATACATTAGAAAACTATGTTTTCTGACGTTTAAATTTATTATTTTAGAACTAAATCTTGAATTTTGAAAAAAAAAATAGTGTTACTCAAAGTGGAAATGCGTGTGAAAAAAAAAAAACAGAAAATCGGTTTTACAGGCGATGGGTGTGTGTTATTTTGTTTTTTTCTTCGTTTCAGAGGTTATAGGATACGATAAGGATGATTGAATTGAGGTTTCTTTATATATATGTATGTAAATATATATATGTAAATATATATGTGTAAATATATATTTATATATTCAATTTTGACAAAATTTTGAGTGATAAAAACCTCTGAAAATTGGATAGTAAGCGATCGAATTTTGGAACGAATCCAAATTACACGTTTGCTAAATCTGAATAAGAGATTTTCAACGATGACATGTTCTCGGTATGTCACGACAGTACGAACTGACCACATTACTGCGAATGACAATCCGAAGAACCTGGTTTGTTCCAACATAACCTTGTTGACTCTTAGCAGAAATATTTTACTAAAACGTCGCTATTTACATCATTCTGTTTTCCAATAAAAAATGTCTGCCAAATGGGTGTGGCACATAGCTTCCCAGTATCCATAACCCGATTGTATAGATGATCCGACCATTGTAGCCTTAACTTGACTCCGTTACTCTGTGATTGTAGCTAACAGGGACATGGGGGACATTCTACATGTCAACATTCACAATCCCTGAAAATTTTATCGATTTCGAGAGGAAAATGTAGAAGTTACAACCTTTAGAAGGGTTTTACTCTGAAGCTGCGGTGACGGCAGAGACGGCGTTCTTGGTGTACCTTTAATCACATTTTAACCCACTACATCTAAATTTGGTGAAATACGGCTATGAAATTTTTACAGCTTCTTGATAATGGTTAGATTTTCAAGAAAAAAAATGAGCCAAACCGAAGGAAGGCGAAGCTCGGTTTTTCCACTCCTCTAAAGTTGTATTTCGTTATAAAAGCCCAAATCTGAAGCTAATGTTCAAGCTAAAATGTTATGGAAAAATAATCAATATTTTTTAGAGATACTACATATATATATATCCAACATTATATAATTATATTTAAATTTTTTGAAACACATAGAACGTGTTAGGATATTTTCAAATTCCACTCTCAAAGTGCTTAAAATCTTGAAATATCAGGTTTGAGCCCCCATTTAGCAGTGAAAACAATTTTTAAACATTGAAGGTCCTTCACACCCTGATTCTACAGGTAATAGACTTTGAGAAAACCACATTAAATTTCTTTTTTAGTCACTTTGCAAAAATGGAGTTTTTTCCACTCCGGCCCCACTGTGCGGCGTACGGCGGACGGACGGCCAAATTTTTATTCGATTTTTGGATTCTACGTACCTTGAAACGTAAACCATCAAATTTTGAGGGGGTGTTAAAAATTTTTTTTCTTGGTCGATTCCAAAGGTTCATTATTGAAAATAATAAACCAAAATAATAAACCTTTGTGTAATAATTTGCAGCGTTTTATGTATGGCGTGCCCTCTGCGTTTTTCAGGGGATTTTATTTAAAAACCAAAAAATAAAAATGAAAGAGGTAAAAAACGAAAAATAAATAAATAATGACAATGACAAAGCTGTGATCTTTGTAGAAGAGTGGTCTATACCGGAAAATAATGAACCTTTGTGAAAAAATTCGCAGCGTTTTAGAATCGAATGGAGGACGTCGCCCATCTGGGTAAATCGACGAAGGGCTCCGTCGGTTTGCGAGCGCCCATCTAGGTAAACAATGAACGGCACAAGTGGGGACACGGGCTTTCTCCAACCAACTCACCAGTGCAAGCTCAACGTATATCATCGCCGACGGTACGTTTACGTACGCCGCGAAATATACCAACAACTCTATTGTGCTCGTATACTTCAACGGATTCAACATTCCAGTTGTTTTTGCACTGTTAAATGGCAAGCCAAAAGAAGATTACCTTCAGTTTCGGAACGCAAGGAGCTTTGCCCTTTCACATGCCATCGAGAGTTGAAGATCGAATTTTTACATGTAAAGGCGGCACATCGTTGGTCTCACAGCAACACCACGTATCATACATTTTTGTCGAAAATGAGTTTTTGTTATCGTTAGACGATATCGATTGAATGACTCACTTACACTGTATGTATTCCAGAATGAGATCGCTGAAATCGCCATTCAAGCAACACCACATGATAACAACAGGCAATAATCCGATGACATATGTAAACCAATGCCCTAAAGAAGGTAAACAACTTACATCTACCCTAACCAACCCTGTACCTAGTCTACCAATAAGCACTGTCCTATATTCTAAATTTGCACCCGTTTTCCAACAGTGATCAGACTGTCATAAATTTTATGCACCTGAACATAGGTTTTATTCAGCGAAATTCCGCAGTCATACAAAGGAATGAATATTTCATGAACAAGTTTAGAACGGCATGGTGACTAACAAATAATGAGAATTTCACCGAATTCTGTTTGTATTTTTCCTGAATAGTTAATGGTGTGGGATAGATGAAAACCGGGCTGATTTCGGAAAATAAGTCTCCTGTTATTTTTGGGAGACAATCAAAATTTTTTATTTCAAAACTAACCGGGAAAACGGACGTGAAGCGGGAATGCTCGCTGATTGGGCTGTTCGGATCGCCGTCTCCTCCCAGTGTTGCCCATTGGGACGACGAAATCATGTTTTCTAAGAGAAAAGTTATCAAACAAAAACAGAGGAACCCTAATTCTCTCTATCTTGCTTTTTCTATTTTTTTCTTCAGTTTTTCGATTTCGAACTTTACTGTTTCGTGAAATTTTGCATATGGGGACTATAGATTTCTCGATCTCAGCGCTTCAAGCGGCCATAAATGAACTATTCCAGGATGACGTCATTTTCCCGGTTTTTTTTAAACATTCGTATTTTCTACACTGTTTTGTTTATTCGTAAATTAGGAAGTTCGGGCTGAAAGTTTGCCTTAGGAGGTTTTTCGAGGTGCTGAATCCGATTTTGGGGTCAAAAATAGGAAATTCCGACATGGTGAAATTCCTCATTGTTAGGGAACAGAGATAAATAAAAACTGTAGTTTTATCACGTTTTCCCCCTCTTCATTTTGTAACGTAGTCGGCAAGATAGCTTGGAAGTTTCTTCACCCTGCTAATTCTTCGAACCAATCGATTTCCTGAATTTTGAGTCTCTTCAACTTGAGGAACGATTTCGATTGGTTCATCACTACGTGGTGACATAGGATTGGACTGGATGATTTCCGGCGTTTTCTCTTCTACCACCATATCAGTGTGACTGTGTTTCCCTGTTGGAGCTAAATGCTGTGTTGATACAGTAGTCTCCCGTCCATCTGCTAACCGAATGTAAGCGTAATGTGGGTTGGCCTCTAGTAACTCCACTTCATCTACGAATGGTTCATTCTTGCTGGTACGGACATGTCTTTTGAATAAGACCTTTCCCGGTTCTAGAAGTCAGGAAGATAGAGCTTCACCACTTGGTGACTTCCTTGGGTGCGTGAACATGCGTTCATGCGGAGTTTGGTTCGTGGCAGTACAGAGAAGCGATCGAATCGAATGCAAGGCTTGTTGTAATAATTCTTCCCAATCCTCTGTCTTCAAATTGTACGTATACTATAAAGCTAGCTGAATCGTTTTCCACAAGATACCATTATACCTCTCGACTTGTCCATTGCCTTGCGGATGGTAAGGAGTTGTTCTGCTAGATGCAATTCCACTAGAATTTAGGAAAGTTTTGAACTCGCTTGACATAAAGGATGCTCCTCTATCAGAATGGACGTATGATGGCATACCAAACACCGAGAATATTTGCTTCATACTTTAGATGAGAGTGTTAGCGCTCAAATCTTTACAGGGGATTGCGAAAGGAAAACGGGTATACTCATCTATGATTGTCAAAATGTACGGGCGTCCTTTTCTTGATGGCTTTTTCAAATGGCCTTGTAGCTTTGATAAGATGGGCAGACGGATCTCCTTGAAAATATCGAGGTTTTAGTTGAGCACATGTGTTACATTCTGACGTAGTTTTCTTGATATCATCCAATGAAAATGGCAAGTTTTTGGTGTGGACCCAATGGTACATCCTGGTAATACCCGGGTGGCATAAGGATTCGTGAAGTTTTCGGAGATCTGAACATGACATAGACCCACAAACCCTGGACAATGCATCGGCAACTGTATTATCACACAAACGATGCCAATGGCCAAAGCTAGCTCGACATAATACATTGTATGATACTCTTATAGTTGCCTAGTAGTTAATACCACTCACAATGTCAAATAGATCCACTCACATGGTGTCCTACGTGGTACTGTAACTCGGTAAGCATGTTTGAAATGGAGATTCTTTATAGTCATGTCAGCAATTCTTGTTAGTATGTTAAAACGCAATACGAAGAAATTCAAATTTTTGAATAAGCACGTAACATGATTTGCATCCACAGGATCGTGAAGTTCGTTGTCTTATCATTATGGAAGAAAAATTCTTTGATGGAATTCCCAATTCAACTCTGATCTGACTAACAACTTCTGTTTATATAAGTACCTTCTCTTCAGGCCCAAACATTTTTTAAAGGCTACTTACGTGAGTACCCTAGTTGCTTTCAAGTTAAAGACCTTATCAGAATGAGCTTTTTCCTTTGATGAGCAGCTGGAAGTAAAATACTTCCTCCTGCGAAACTTTAAGCCAAGAGAAAAGAGTTCTGAAAGTGACTGGTGGAAAGTGGTTGGAATATAAGGAGGTTGATAAACAAAGAACTGCTTAACTAGTTTCAGGTATACAGCTGACACACCGTATTTTCTATTATGGAAATATTTTCATCGTATTTATATTCATAGCAGCCATCGTTGAATTAGGAAGCTAGAAACTAAGTTGAATAGGTGAAAACATTTAACGTGTTTCAACGTTATTGCTTCCGAGTCTACCAAGGTAGCGGAAGCTTTGTTTTCACTTTTCAAGGACGAAGAAAAAAAGTTCTCCAAAATCAAAATTTTCACTCGCGTTTTGCGTTTTAGACCTTTCTGAACAATTTTGGTTCCGTGTCTGTCTGTCTGTGTGTCTGTCCGTCTGTCATCAATTCCTTGTAACGCGCATAACTATACGAAGTTATAGTCCGATTTCGATGAAATTTTCAGGGATTGTGTGGGTTGGTGTGTAGACGGTCCCCTATGAAAATCATCATCCCCGAACTGATAGAAGCGACTGCGCATGCGCAAACGTGAATTCCTTGTAACAGCCATAACTTCCACATTTTCCACCCGATTTCAATGAAATTTTCAGGGATGTTACAGATTAGTGTTTAGATGGTCCCCTATGAAAATCATCACCCCCGGACTGATAGTAGCCGATGCGCATGCGCGAACGTGAATTGCTTGTAACAGCCATAACTTCCACAATTTCTACCCGATTTCGATGACATTTTCAGGGATTACGCGGATTAGGTTTTAGATGGTCCCCAATGAAAATCAAGGCCTTAAATTTTACAGTAGCCTCTGCGCATGCGCAATCGTAAAATCCTTGTAACAACCATAACAGTTGCGTCTGAGGTGAGGATCTCAAAGCCATTGAAACAACCCCTTTGTAGATCAGTGAGCAAAGTACTTGGCTAACACCCTGGAGTTCCAGGTTCGTACCCCAGTCTTGCTCAGAAATTTTTTGATTCCAATCACTACCGCACTTACATTTTTCGCCCGAATTTGATGAAATTTTCTAGGATTGTCCAGATTAGCGTGTAGATGGTACCCTATGAGGGTAGTGAAAGGTACTTAGAGAGTAGTGTTTTCAGATTAACTACTATGCATCGGATCATCTATATAATCGGGTTATGGATACGAGAAAGCTATGTGCCACACCCACTTTTTTTATTTATTAGGTATTTTCAATAATTAGTATTCTAGCAAGAAAGAACATTTTTCACCCCTCCTCTTTAACATTTAATGGTTTAAGTTTCTAGGAACGTATAATCCGAAAATTGAATTTTTAAAAAATCTATTCTTGAGGGTACTTTTCTTAGTTAAAGATTTTGATGAATTTTGGTATTGATACGAGCTCCATTTGGCGTCTAGTTGTGCCCCGAAGCTTTTGATTATTGTCAGCCACGTCTGAGGAATATGAATTAGGAAAAAACACTTTCAAAAGGTCCTTGCTCGGAAACTCTCGATATGAAATGTGTGGTTTTTTTCCATCGATTTAAAATAGAATTGAATTTTCAGGATCGAAAGAGACCACCGAGAGCTTTGTAGGTCAAACTTGCTCCCATTGATAATTTAAGCGCTGGGCTTTTAATATATCAAAAATACGAGGATGAATTCATTTCTTTATTTAATTTGGCGCATTCAACCCTATGAACCCTCAATCATTAGCGCTAATTACTTTTGAAAATCAAATATTCATAAATCAGGTTAAAGTTTATGATACAGTAACATACTTTCAGTTTGTCTAAATAATTTCCAGGTGGGTAGAATTTTTTCTCAAAACGTTCCCTAGGGTGGGATGAGCAATTTACCTGTACTCGGCTGTCCTCAAATTCTCATCACCACCTGATTGCTCCATTATTCTCTGCTGAGTTGTACGGGATTCACAAATCACTGACAGTGGTATCGTTGGATGTGATCTGCTCGGATACGCTCAGTGTTATTCAAGATACAAGTATCAATAGATAAGTTTATCAAAGAAGGAGAAGATGCTCATCCTCACATCGTCGAAATCCTGTTCAACGTGCAGTGGCTATCAACTCAAGGCATGTCAGTGATTCTCTGTTGGATACCTGGACGTTTTGGAATTACTGGGAACGAAATTGCGGATCTGAATGTGAGAGCGGCCACAGAAGAGCGTTGCACAATCTCTGAATATTGTTGGAAAATGTAAAAGTTATGGCTGTAACAAGGGAATTTACTTTTGCGCATGCGCAGTGGCTACTGTCAGTCTGGGGGCAATGATTTTCATAGGGAGCCATCTTCACACCAACCCACACAATCCCTGAAAATTTCATTGAAATCGGATGAGAATTATAGAAGTTATGGCTGTGGCAAGGATTTCACGTTTGCCCATGCGCAGCGGCTACTATCAGTCCGGGGGTGTTGGTTTTCATAGGGGACCATCTGCGTACAATTCCTGAAAATTTCGTCGAATTCAGATGAGAATTGTAGAAGTTACGGCTGTGGCAAGGATTTCATGACAGACACACAGACAGACAGACATGGAACCAAAATTGTTCAGGAAGGTCAGAAACGTAAAACGCCAGTAAAAATTTTGATTGTGGAGAACTTTTTTTTTCCAACCTTGATAAGTTAAAACAAAGCTTCCGTTACCTAAGTAGACTCGGAAGCAAAAACGCTGCAAATTATTACACAATGGTTTCTTTTTTTCTATTTTTCTATATAGATCACTCGTCTGCAAAACCACCAACCATCCAACATGAAGAAAAACATCAATCGCATTTCGGTCAGCTTTAATTTTAACGGAGTTTAGGCCTCTTTTGCGATTCACACTCGTGTTTCTGATTTATCGTACGTCCAAACTTTAAAATCTCGTAGTGAGCGTACGATTTGTCCTACAGAGCTCCGGGTGGTCTCAAAAAATTCTAAAAATTCTATAGAATCTTAAATTGAAGGAAAAAAATACCTTTATACCAAAATGTTTCGAGTTAGGGCGTTTTCAAAATTTCAAAATTGATTTTGGAACCCTTAGAAGTGACCTACATCAACCAAAACCTTTGGGGCACAACTAGACCCCGAATGGAGCCTACATACCATCATTTCATCAAAATCGGTCAATGCTAAGTGGGGGAAAGTGCCGCGTACGGCGGACGGACGGCCAAATTTTTATTCGATTTTTGGATTCTACGTAGGTAGGTACCTTGAAACGTAAACCATCAAATTTTGAGGGGGTGTTAAAATTTTTTTTTCTTGGTCGATTCCAAAGGTTCATTATTGAAAATAATAAACCAAAATCACTGACAGTGGTATTGTCGGATGTGATCTGCTCGGATACGCTCAGTGTTATTCAAAATATTAAAGAAGGAGTGGATGCCCATCCTCACATCGTCGAAATCCTGTTCAACGTGAAGTGGCTATCAACTCAAGGCGTGTCAGGATGGATACCTGGACGTTTTGGAATTACTGGGAACGAAATTGCGGATCTGAATGTGAGAGCGGCCACAGAAGAGCGAGTAACATCCCCCATGCACATCCGCACAGACCACCAAGCCGTTATCAATAAAGCTTTTTGGAATTTATGGAATCAGAATGGGAATCGATGGAGCACCATAAGCCATGGGGAACCAAGAAGAGTGTTTCACTTTGGTCCTCATCTTCCCAAACAAAGAGAAAAGCAGATGGAACTATGGTCTCGGAAAGAGGAAGCGATTCTGATAAGATTGCTTACCGGTCACACTCATCTCATACATAGATACCTCATCTCCAGAGAACGAGGTCCTCCTCCAAACTGTGACAAAACTGCTGTCCGTTCGTCACCTTCTTACAGAACCTACCTACTGGTTACCTTACCTACTGGTTTTTGCGTTTTCTCACCCGAAGTCCCTCGGAATCTCAGTAAGGAGAGTAAATTATAACCATAATTGGACCACCGTGTCACTAGTGTCACCGAAAACATCTTGGGAATTCCACAGCTGTCCCTAAGTGTAACCAGATTGACTTGATTTAAATTGCAATTTCAAAATTAAAGGACACAGCTGAATTTTTTTAACCTTTTTTTGTAAGTTAATAGAAGTCAAAAACATCTGCCAAGTGAGTGCAGCACATAGCTTCCTCGTATCCAAACCTGAGTGTATAGATGATCTGATGCATAGTAGTTGATCTCAAAACATCAATCTCTTAATACCTTGCACTACCCTCATAGGGGACTCTACACGTCAACCGGCACAATCTCTGAATATTGTTGGAAAATGTAGAAGTTATGGCTGTAATAAGGGAATTTACTTTTGCGCATGCGCAGTGGCTACTGTCAGTCTGGGGGCAATGATTTTCATAGGGAGCCATCTACACACCAACCCGCACAATCCCTGAAAATTTCATTGAAATCGGATGAGAATTATAGAAGTTATGGCTGTGGCAAGGATTTCACGTTTGCGCATGCGCAGCGGCTACTAACAGTCCGGGGGTGATGGTTTTCATAGGGGACCATCTGCGTACAATTCCTGAAAATTTCGTCGAATTCAGATGAGAATTGTAGAAGTTACGGCTGTGGCAAGGATTTCATGACAGGCACACAGACAGACAGACACGGAACCAAAATTGTTCAGGAAGGTCAAAAACTTAAAACGCGAGTGGAAATTTTGATTTTGTAGAACTATTATTTTTCCAACCTTGAAAAGTGAAAACAAAGCTTCCGTTACCTTGGTAGACTCGGAAGCAAAAATTATGTTACTTCAAGAATTTTGAAAATGTTTTCAACAAATTCCTTGAAAATTTTTTTCATAACTATTTTCAAACTTCCAGTAGCCCACAAAAAATTCTGCTGTCCAATAATTTTATAATTGTTAAGTAATTTTGGTTACTCCGATGAGACTTTGTGACAGCTGTGGAGTTCCTGAGATGTTCTCGGTCACAGTAGTGATACTATAGTCCAATTAGGATTAATAAACCATTGTTAAAAACCATTTGTGGCGTTTTAAATCTATAACCTCTACTGGGGTCAATCTGCAGATGAGTGACATCGGACAAAATTGACATTCAGAAGGGAGTTAGACAGGGTTGGTCCTCTCTCAGTTAGGACCTCTATACTCTGAAGAAATATTTCAAAGCGCTATAATGGATTGCTCCAAGGATGTAGTAGTTGATGGCTTGGTGTGGTTACAGTTACAGTGGTTACAGTTACAGTGGTTACAGTTACCCCGGATGTTATTCGAATGAGAACTGGGGTTGTAGCTACCAAGTCTGGGGCCATACTGTGCTTTCCAGGAGTTCGTCTTGAAAATGAGGAAAGCATTGACTACCAGTGAAGGAATTGACAAAAATAATAATGCTAAAGACGTCAAGGAGAGCAAAGAGAAAAATAATTTATTATCCCACTACCCGGCATCAGTACTGAAAATTTCTTGTTTCGAAATTTCCAAATTCATTAGGTATTCCTATTATTTTTGTTAGTTCGTAATTATGTGGTTTTAAGTAATTAATAAACATATTTCTTCAACAATATTGAAAGCATATGAATTTAAATTTCGTCTCAAAAACTAAAATCCATGTATGTATTTCTAAACTCTGATTTAGGACCACTTATTCAACCCACACTTAGAACCTCTTGTACCACCGAGGCAGAATCTCTCGTTTGGTTTCCTCATGTTATTTCCTTCAAGGTCTGGAATGTAATTGAATAATAACGTTATGAAATCCAGAGGCGGTTCTTAGTCGTGAAATAATAATTCATGTGCTTCCGTTCATCCGAACATTTCTCGCTCCGCCCTGAAATCGAATCTCTCTGCTCTAATTAAAATCTGGGGAGAATTCGTTCAATCTGAAACCCTACTAGCTTCTCGGCATTTAATTTACAAACAGGGGTTCTCATTTCCCTCGACAGCATTCCAAGTTTTTTTTTAGAATCCCCCGACCACTCTCGTTCCAATACATTGACTGATGTACAAACCGGATGCTGATTAAACCAATTTAAAATTTCAGGTTTAGGTCCAAACAACATCGTTGAACAAACAAACTCCCACCTCCGAATTCTAATTTATCCCTCACCTCCGCGATTCAATTAGTGCATACCTAACCCTACTGAAGGACCTCTATTGATTGTACGAGTGTTTGTAGTTGTCAGAACGGGAAATCAGCGTTCCAAGGCGAAGTCCAGATCTGACTGAAACCATTTCTCAAAACTAATGAAAAAACTAGTTTGGATTATGTCAAATTAGTTATGACTAAACTAATTATAAAACTAGATGTGTGTGTCGTTAGATGAACGAATTCAGGAGGAGACATTTCTCTAAATTACCAGGGCTTATGAGGCTCCACTGATGCTCATGCTTGCGAAGCTCAATAGAGTTGTATTTATGTTCACCAGATGTTCACCATACCAAAGAATGGCGAATGACCAGTGTGATCCCGTCATTTCATCTTGCTTTGCAGAGTGGACTTTCAAAAACCTCAATTCTACACAAATGGTAAAATACCGCTCTGCGAAAAAACAGTTGTGCGTTCGATACTCTTATTCCGAAAATATCACAGTACTCATTGCAGTAACACTTGATATCCCTTCAGTTCAATTGGTTGATTAGTTGTTCAATTCTGAGTCAAAGCCTCAATAGGTAACCCAAAGACTGTCGTTTCTCTCGGGGAGGCTTGTCGCTGGAAAAAATTGCTTGACTAGCTTTTTCGGATATTTTGAAGTGAGCATGGTAGAGCTGATTCATCGATTCATTCACAGCTGATCCATCGGTGTATAAAGTATGTAAGTAAGTAAAGTAAACAACCATTTCAGGTTGGATTTTCGTCCGATTGCCACTCCTGGTATCGCAGACGTCATCAGCTGTCTTCCAAAGGGAGGATCAGAATTTGTTCTGATGATTTCGCTCATGGCTTCCCATTGGCCACTGGCTTGGTTGGGACGAGGGGAAACTGCGACCGAATTACCGAAAATATGCTCCCCAGGCGAGCCCCGAACTCACGGCCCCTGCAACCAGTCCGAGTCTCGTCTCCAGAGACACATGCCGCAGCTCGCTTCGGCCACAGTTGAACCCCAACTTTTATCAATTACTGAATTCATTTGCTTGGTCATTGCTGACGACGTGTACATAGGCAACCCAAAGACTGTCGTTTCTCTCGAGGAGGCATATCCATGAAAAAAATTGCTTGACTAGCTTTTTCAGATACTTTGAAGTGAGCATGGTAGAGCTGATTCATCGATGTATATATTCATAGATTGACAGAGGTATTGTTTCCAAAAATTTCGGTTTCATGATGACAAGTGTTGACATTGATAACCGATTGACTCAGTTAGAAAGAGAAAACTTGCTGCAGGAATATGTGAAGCCGAGTCACTTATTGAGGGCAATTTCTGCCTCAAGCTCATTGAAGTGGTGGTATCTCTCTCGCTTTGGAAGTGAAGACCCAAAACAAGACAAGCCAAAGCCCTTTTGAACGCACCTACCAGGAACGGAAGGATAGAAAACTTGTTTCCTGGATAGCAGATTGAAAGTGTTCAAATGGCCTCTGTTTCGAACAATTTAAGAAGAGAAAGACTTACAAGGTCGATTCTCACAGTGAGTCCATACATGAGTATACACACCTTGACAGCCGGAGAACTAATTTAAATTTCATTATAAGTGGACGACCTACTTCTTGGAGTCAAGATGGAGTCTAATTTTGAATAGGAGCTGGGAAACTGTCCAAATAGCAGGGAGGTCATGACAATTAGTCCAGCCAGCTGCTATAAGTGTCAAAATTAGCCATGAGTTTGTCCGTTGTTCTTCACATAACGTTTCTCTGATTCCATAGAATCTTCATCACAAGTACATAGAAATGTCGAGTTGAGAAGACTATTAGACTCCAACAAGATAATTTTGCGTATTTTACCTGACGTGGTTGAAGTCGATGCCGTCGTTGAGGCAGGTGGTTTCGGGTAGAACGTTGCTTCCTGCTTGTTCTGTGTAACATCAGGAGGAAACATTGACGGATCATCCTGAAACAAACAAGACAGTAATCATGTTTATGTATCAAATTTTGAACATCTGTAAATTACCTCTTAGAAACCTCCACCTAGTTAGTTAGTAGTAGGAACATGAACTTCACGATCAAGAAGATAATTACATTTCTGTACTAGAGAACAACACGTTTAATATTTTTTTCGATTGATGTACGCCAATTTTTCGATAGTGAGGGAACGAAATCCTAAATTATGTATTATTAGCCTTTAGTGAAATTAAATTAAATACAGCTACCCGAAATTTGATGTTTCCTGAGACATCTTGCGCGCATATAGGCACATCACGCCGCGTCGGGCTATGGACAATGGGTCTCCTGAGACACAGAAGGGATTAGACCTGTGAAGAGGTATTCGCCCTCCTCACCTCTCCTCTTTAAGAGAGAAGGGGAAGTTCACCCCAACAGTGTTGGACTCCCCAGCATTGGGTCTACCATTTAAAACCCCACTCCCTCTGCTTAAGACTCACCCCGGAACCACTTGTACAGTACTACTTCAGGGTGAGCCCTTTTTTTGTGCCAAAAGGCTGCTCTTACTTCTGCTCTCCAGTCTGATCTCTCCATCAGTTCTATTCCTCATCTTTTCCCTCCCATCTTCCATCCAGCTGTGACAAATACTGCCATTGCGGCCCAGCTCGACTTGTTCTTAATCAACTCATGTATGATTCGGAAGCAACGTTCCGATGACCTCTTCTGCACTCTTCCACATATCCTCCCACTGCGGGCATGTGAAGAATGTGTGGCAGACATTATCCTCTTCTACCCCACAGTATCTGCACTCCGGGTCAGTGGCTATCCCGATCTTTACTACGAAGGAGCGGAAGTATGCATGCCCCGAGAGGAATTGAGTCAGGTTATAGTTCACCTCGCCGTGTTTTCTCTCCACCCAAGCCTTTTGATCGTCAATTATGAGGACTGTCCACCTTCCACGGGTTTCACAGACAAGGTCTGCTTGCCACCTACGGATGGTCTCCTCCCGCTCTTCCTTCTTTACTTTGGATATTGCTTCTGCCTTCCTCATTCTTATCCTTTTACGTTCCAGTGCCTGGTGGTATAATGGGATAGTCCCTGCCATCACTGCAGTTCGGGCCATAGGCAATGGATCTCCTGAGACACCCCAGCACGAGTAAAGTTTTTAGTGATGGAAAAATGGGATTAGACCCTAATGAAATGAATAACCTTATCAATTTATTGTTTTTCTATTTAAAAACTATTAAAAATATGAATTTGAAGTAGAAAGATATGGCATATAGGTGTGAAAATTGCATTCATAGTAACATAAGTTTAAAACATGAACCTTTTCACAGATGTATTGAAAAAATTACATCGCTTTCAATTACATTGTGATCACATTCTAGGTAGATTTTACTAATTGCATCAATTCTACGTAGATGCTGAGTTTTTTCGATTAGGTTAATCACAATCTCAAGTTCCTAATAAATTTATCTCAGCATAAGATAGGTCGATCGAGTTCCCCGTGGATCTCCAGCTGGGGATCAGTAGCATCTAATTAGTGCTCAATTACTCCCAACTGTACTGAAAATAACCGGTTCTATAGCAATTCATACTCTACGGCTGGTACGTTGAATGGTACGGCTGGCTGGTATTCATACTACTATAGTACGGCTGGCCACTGTGTCAGTCTGGCTCAAGATGTCCGTGAAGAAGGTAGTGCTCGCTCTCCTGTTGGAAGAAGAGGAGGAAGATGAATTATTCTTGACGATTGTCAAAAATTGCCATGGGGTCATTGATCGTCAAAATTTAATCCCCTAGCGCTAACCCAAAAGTGTCTAATTAAGATTTTACTTAAGAAGCCGGTGAGATCCCCCTCTTCATTAATCTTCAAGGAGTTCGCAGTGCTCGACTTGAGGAAGATTGCAGAAAAAATTACTTTGATTTTTACTTACAAGGAGTATTGTCTTGGAAGAATACAAAGAAATATTAATACTACAAGAGCTTCGGACAAAATTACCGTGCTTACGCCGAGAATGAAAACAGCTATGGGACAGAGATTATATTCTTTTTGTGGTGTTTCTCGGTTCAACTCTCTTCCAAACTATTTGACCGGGAAACAGGAATCCTTAACTGTTTTTAAAAACAAACTGAAAGAATATTTCATTTCTCTCCTTTAATCTTAATTAGGTGTCACCATATCATTTGATATTTTTTGGTTATTCTGATATTGTATGTAGCAGTAGGCACGGTACCTATGTATTTTTTGTTCTTTATTCTTTAGCCAATTGATTTCTATTGTAACGTTATTATTATACTTAATTATTACTAGAAGATTACACTCCGACCCCCAGCACAAGATTTTCTTGTAGGGGGTCGTAACATTGTAAATATGTATTGCTCACCTTTTGAAAAATAAAATAAATGTAAAATTAAAAAAAAAAAAATTCCAACGCTTTATGTGCTTCACATTTTTTGGTTTGCGAGACGAGCGGGTTTGCATACTTCAGTCGCAGACGGCGTGCGGCTGGACTGCTCACCCTACCAGTCGAGTCGCAGACGCGCTCATCAGCCGTCAGCCGCATTGAGCCGTGCGGTCGGGAAACGCGCCTAGGAATGTTGTTCCATAAGAATGCATTGAAGGAGTGGGACGCGGCCAATCGCGAGTCGCAGTCGCAGTCGTGAGTCGCGTCTAGGAATTTACACCTATAGATTGCAATTTTTCTATACGATTACCTTGAAAATCAAAATTTTGTACGAAAACAGTGTAAAACTCATCTTTATGGGGGTGGTTTCCAACTTATTTGGAGGACCTTACTAACTTTGCTGGGAAGTTTCAGGCTTTTGGGAGGGTTTCTCTTCATTCTATCAGTTTAAGAGGAAGTAAGCTTAGGGAGCCAAGGTCGCGATTGGGGGGCACCAATTCCCGTGGTGTCTTAAAAGGTCTTACTAGGCGGTGCCTTACTAGGCGGCGTTAAGGGTTGAATGAGAAAGATCTCGCACAATGTCAATCAGGGATGATGAACAAACATCACCTTGTCCGTTGAGAGAAAGACAATTATTAGAGGTAGGATGGTTATTAATCGTTACCAACAATAATGATATAAATTATGACCCAATGAGACAAAAATCCTTTACATAAAGACTTAAGTGAGAATAGAGACGAAAACCATCCCCAGGGATATACCCAAGTCGTCGAGAATTCCTCGGTAAACAAATATTAATTGCCGATGAAGATGACGTACGAGTAACCTTGCTTCTAGACCTTGCTGAATACTCCGACACACCTGATGATGATACTAATGTAGGCACAAATTTTTTTAGCACAGTCCCTCGTACAACCAGACCATAAAAAACAACGATAATGAAATTTGATGACTCTTCCCAACTGCCACGCCATCCACAATCCCGTGTTTCCGACCCCATCAGTTCCCTCACCACTCATTAGGGGAGAGTTGTTCGTCCCACTTTCCGTGTCATTTTCTCCCCTTCCTGCAGTTTATATACCCTTATCAAGAGATGGCAGCCCTCCTGAAGCCGCTTTGCCTCGCTAACTGACCTGAGAACCCGACCTGACGATATTCTTCCCTCTCATTTTGAAGTTATCAAGATGTACTATTTAGATAATACTCAATACCATCAGCTTTTTTTTTTTTTTTTACATTGCACTCCAGGACTTTTTTCTGTATTTTTGACCGAGTTCAACTCCTCAAAACAGAAGGAAGGGGCCTCTCAGTTTTCATGAGCAATTTCATGTCCGTGATTCGTTCAAATTCCGTTTCATATGAATTTAACATAGAAAAGTATTAGGTACTATTCACTCGATTCAAAAAATAAGGAGGTTCATATTATGAGAAATTCGATTACTGGTTACAACTGTACCAGTAATCTAACTGTCTACAACTCGAACTGTCTACAACTCGAAGAAAACGAACAGGGATCGCATTTTAGTCAAATAAAATTTGAACGGAGATTAGACCTCTTTGGATCACAACCGTGATTCTGTTTTATCGAAGAAAACCCTTAAGGTCTCGTAGGGAGCGAAAGGTTTGTCCTACAGAGCTCCACGTGGTCTCTAAAAATTCAATACTATCTTAAATTAGTGAAAAAACGATATTTTTATTTCGAGAGTTTTCTAGCAAGGCACTCTTGAAAATTTCAACCCTCATTTTAACAACTTGACCCCAAATAGAGCCCATAAACCAAATTTGAACCAAATCGGTCCAGGGTTGCTAAGAAAAGTGCCGCGTACGGCGGACAAACGGAAATTTTTTTTTCGATTTTCGGATTTATCGAACCTTGAAACAAAAGCCGACAATTTTTGAGGGGGGGGTTAAATTTTGTTTTTCTTGGTCGATTCCAAAGGTTTATCATTGAAAATAATAATTCAAAATCACTACCAACAAATCATTTTGGTTAATTCATAATTGTATCAAAACAGATCAAATGCTTCTGGAAGGTGAATTTCTAGTTTGTCCCAAGCGTATCATAGGGAGTCGTCTCCAAGCCAGACTAAGGCGATGTTGGGTAATTATAGCTCGATGGCTCGGTTCATGCTACATTGATCCATCGGCCTTCAAACGTATTTAATATCCCGGACATCCCCTCTACATTTCATCGAAGCCTAATAGATAGTTCTGTGTTTGAAAATGGATTCCAAGTTGGCTCTTGACAGTGGTTACGCTGAACCAGTCTTGTTCTGACTAGCTGGGTCTAGTAATCATATGACCGAGAAATAAAATTATAATGTAATAATTCACATAATTTTTCACACAATTCATATTATACTTACATACTTCGCACATTTTCAATTCACACATAATTCAACAATTCAAAATAATTCACACAATTTTTGAAATCCATTTTTCAACGTTTTTTCGTGTCTTCCTTCTGCCAAACAGCTCTAACGGTCAACTCGATCGGCGCCAGCTTCCCTTTGTCCCTTAGGAGAGTCTAGCCCCCAGACAGTATTGTCGGGTTTCAGCGCTACCTACCGCCACTTCAACTAACTAACATTTCTGATATCTTATCAGGTGATCACGCTCGCGACCGCATTACCGTCGCTCCTCTAACTTGCAGTTGTCCCAAGATTACAATGTAGCAAAGAAGAACAACACAACAATTGAAAACAACACAAAAATGCAATATCAACTTCCTTTTCCTCGCAATTTAAAAAGGCAGAGAAGTAAAGCTGCCAAACTTAAAAATTAGAGAGTGGTAAAACCGAGGTGGTAAAATCGAGGTAAGCCTACTTTTCAGAAATGCTGCTTGACCACGCTCACATCGAGCTGAAAAAGGATAATAGTTCGCTGAAGTGGCGGTAGGTAGCGCTGAAACCCGACAATACTTTCTGGGGTCCAGACTCTCATTTGTCCCTTCCGTCTCTCTTTTGTCCAGCCTAGACACAATTGAGTATGTAAGGCCCTCTTGAGGGAACACGACAATGCATTCTAGTAAAAAACTCTGTCTTGTAAACTTCCTACCTTACTACCTCCTTAAAACGACCATTTAACAGTTTCAGGCCGGGTGTTCATCCTTTCTACCTTCCAAACTCGCATTATTTAACGGTTTGAGGTTGGGGTTTTTACCCTCATATTTTCCAAACTCAGTTTAAATTCTAAATAAAATTAAATTCAGTTTTCAATTTTGGTTAATTATTTTCAATAGGTAATAAACCTTTGGAATCGACCAAAAAAAAATGTTTAACCCCTCTCAAAATTTGTTGGTTTACGTTTCAAGATACGTAGAATCCAAAAATCGAATACAAATTTGGCCGTCCGTCCGCTGTACGCGGCACTTCCTTAGTTCCCATGGATCGATTTTGATGAAATTTGTTATGTGGGCTCCATTTGAGGTCTTGTTGTGCCACGAAGCTTTTAGTTGATGTAGGCCAATTCTAAGGGTCGAAGTGTTTAAAACGCCCTAACCCAAACAATTTTGGTATAAAGGCATTGTTTTTCCATCAATTTAAGATAGTATAGAATTTTTAGAGATCAAGCGGAGCCCTGTAGGACAAATCGTTTGTTCCCAACAAGAACTTACATAAGGGTTAAACAAATCAGAAACACGAGTGTGAATCGCAAAAGAGGCCTAATCCCCTTTCATATTTTAGCTGACCGAAATGCGATCGCTGTGTTTCATCATGTTGGTTGGTGGTAATAATGGCAAAGCCGGGTTCTTTGTGGACGAGTGTAATAATTTGCACCGTTTTTTAAATTTTACTTACTAAGTTTAATTTCGATTGCTAAGTCAGAAATGGGCACTGAGCGATCAAAGGAATTAGAATGGATCAATTCGCGTAAATTGATTTTACTAGCCCACCTGGCCAGGCACTAACTGAGTTCTCACGGGAAGTTTGGACATCGTAGGATTGTGGGAGTGAATTGATGACAGACAGATATCCTTATTGACATAAAGCGATTTTGAGTTTTTGAAGCAACTTGAGTAGTTACCGCAATGAAGCTCCATCGGCAGGTATCTAATCAAGATGAGGTGCTGCGGTGGATGTAATGACACCCGAGCCCTAGGGTTACACCTGAAAACGGATCAGACAGGCTGAGGGAGTGAATTCCAGGACCCCTTTCACGGGCTAATTTCAACCTCGAGATAATCTGCAGAATCAATTCGCCTCCCAAACTACTTGTCCAATATTAACCTGAAAGGGATTAAAGGCGGGGTTATTCAGAAGCTGAAACAATGATCTTCATTGGATATTATGGGCTATAATAGAATAGAGAGCTTTCTTTGAAAACAATTTACGGGGGAAAACATCCAAAATCAGCTGTCTACGCAAATGCCGGGTAAAGGTAAGCCATTCTGAATTCATCCGTTCTCCGTAAACAACGATTCTTCTGTACGTCGGTTTTTGTCTGATTGTCCTAAAGCGTTAAAATTTGGAACGCAGCAACTTTGGGACCAATGACAGTGATTGAGAAGGTGACGGATCAGCTGTGTGAGAGATAGAGCTTACGTTCATCGGAAAGCGCTGAAATTGGTATACAGCTTATTGAGGACCACCGGAAGTCTCCCTGATCCAGTGGTGAATGTCGTACCAGCTGTGTAGTAATGGAAGTAACTTCTCGTTTCTACATTCCACTTCTCACTCAATCTCACCTCACCTTCTATCGCACTCGCCCCTAGTCGCAGCTATACTCATCACACCCACCTAATCAGTTCGACCCAAATTTATTTCCCTCTCAATTAATTGGCCATTTTGGGTCAATTTAAGGGCGGATTTCCTTTCCAAAGCCAAATGAGGATAATTAGCACGAATCCACAGCTGAGATCTCATTTCGAATCGGCCTCTTTATTCATACCGACTCGACGAGGGTGAGAGGAGGTATTGCTGATAACTGAGCTCTTACTCCCCGCGGCGTGGATAGGTACTAATTACCACTAGAGGCTCTTCGAGCCACCCTAATTAGCTTACCCGGCGTCTCATATTACACGAAACTTGGGTGATTAGGCCTATGTTCGCGCCCAAACACAAAAACAACAATACAATCTTAACATTGTGTCTTGAGGAATTCAATCCAAACTCGGAAAATCTCAGTTTCTGTCTCAAATCGTGTAATTTTCTACTCATGAGCGCTAACCTGATGAAAACTACTATTTGCTACTATTAGTTTTTGGTTAATGAACCTTTGGAATCGACCAAGAAAAAATAATGTTTACCCCCCCTCAAAATTTGTTAGTTTACGTTTCAAGGTAGGTACATAGAATCCGAAAATCGAATAAAAAATGTTCCGTCCGTCCACCGTACGCGGCACTTTTCTTAGCAACACTGGACCGATTTGGTTCAATTTGGCATATGGGCTCCATTTGGGGTCTAGTTGTGCCGCGAAGCTTTGGGTTGATGTAGGTCACTTCTAAGGGTTGAAAATTAAGGGTTGAAATTTTCAAAAGTGCCCGAGCTCGAAAACTTTCGAAATAGAGGTATCGTTTTTTCACCAATTTAAGATAGTATTGAATTTTTAGAAATTTTAGAGACCACGCGGAGCTCTATGGGACGATCCCTTCGCTCCCTACGAGAATTTAAGGGCTTTCCTTCGATAAAACAGAATCATGAGTGTGAATCACCAAAGAGGTCTAATCTTCATTGAATTTTTCGCTAACCAAAACGCGATCGCTGTTCGTTTCTTCGAGTTGTATTCAGTTTTGCTTTCTGAGCAACCAGTAATCAAATTTCCATAACATGAAGCTCCCTATTTTTCGAATCGAGTGTGAAGCATTTAGTTCATAGCTTTGCCATTGTTACTATTAAATAGTAACAATAAATGTTATTAATAATACATTTTATAAATAAATTTTATAAATTTATTATTATTTATTAAATTATTATTATTTTATTGCAGTAATAAATTTTATTAATTTCTATTATTTTTTTTAACCGTAGGTACCTACTACCTACCTACTAGGGCATTTTTGAAAATTTCAACCCCAATCACCAACCAAATGGAAATGAAGGATTGAAATTTTCGAAAATGTCTAAATAATTCGAGATAATGAACTATTACCGGTAAGCCTAGAAACTACGCAGGATCTCAGTTTTCCGACGGTGTAATCAAAATATTTTACAATGGAGTTTAAGGGAGAAACTTGTGTTTGAACGCGGAAAAAATTGCATTTTGGTTTATTATTTTCAATAATGAACCTTTGGAATCGACCAAGAAAAAAAATTTTTAACACCCCCTCAAAATTTGATGGTTTACGTTTCAAGGTACGTAGAATCCAAAAAATCGAATAAAAACGCTGCAAATTATTACACAATGGTTTATTATTTTTTATTTTTCTATATAGATCACTCGTCTGCAAAGCCGCCAACCATCCAATATGAAGAAAAACATCGATCGCATTTCGGTCAGCTTAAATTTGAACGGAGATTAGGCCTCTTTTGCGAATCACACTCGTGTTTCTGATTTATCGTACGTCCAAACTTTCACTTCTCGTAGTGAGCGAACGGTTTGTCCTACATGGCTCCGCGAGGTCTCAAAAATTCTAAAAATTCTGTAGAATCTTAAATTGAAGGAATAACAATACCTTTATATCAACATTTATTGAGTTAGGGCGTTTTCAAAATTTCAAAATTCATTTTTGAACCCTTAGAAGTAACCTACATCAACCAAAACCTTCGGGGCACAACTAGACCCCATATGGAGCCTACATACAAAATTTCATCAAAATCGGTCAATGCTAAGTGGCAAAAGTGCCGCGTACGGCGGACGGCGGACGGACGGCCAAATTTTTATTCGATTTTTGGATTCTACATACCTACCTTGAAACGTAAACCATCAAATTTTGAGGGGGTCTTGAAATTTTTTTTCTTGGTCGATTCCAAAGGTTCATTATCTATATACATAAAACGCCAACCGTACGTACGTACGTATGTCGCCCGAACGTGGGGTCCCGGGTTCGATTCCAGTCCGCGACATCAAATTTTTTTTACATATCTACAATTTTTTGCCTGCTTTTAGCAGGCTTTTCAGCTAGTTTAAAATAATAAACCAAAATTTGGCCGTCCGTCCGCCGTGCGCGGCACTTTTGCCACCTACCATTGACCGATTTTGATGAAATTTGATATGTAGGCTCCATTTGGGGTCTAGTTATGCCCCGAAGATTTTGGTTGATGTAGGTTACTTCTAAGGGTTCAAAAATGAATTTTGAAATTTTGAAAACGCCCTAACTCAAAAAATGTTGATATAAAGGTATTGTTTTTCCTTCAATTTAAGATTCTATAGAATTTTTAGAATTTTTTGAGACCACCCGGAGCTCTGTAGGACAAACCGTTCGCTCACTACGAGAATTTAAAGTTTGGACGTACGATAAATCAGAAACACGAGTGTGAATCGCAAAAGAGGCCTAATCTCCGTTCAAATTATAGCTGACTGAAATACGATCGATGTTTTTCCTCATGTTGGATGGTTGGTGGCTTTGCAGACGAGTGATCTATAGAAAAATAATAAACCTTTGTGTAATAATTTGCAGCGTTTTTCCGATGTGGTCTTGCAGCTCTGTATGTGTGATTACATTTGTTTGCTAATTTGATAATTTCTATTTGCTGATCCGGCTTGACAGCAAAATTCCGTGATGCTCTGGTTTTCATGTTTTTTCTGTTCTTCTGTAATGTCATTCTTTGATTTCACCCAATCTTTGTTCCTGAATTGATTTCTTCATTTTGTTTTCAGATTTCTAAATTGTTTCCAGAGTAGCAATTCCGGCTGGTGTGTCCCTCATTGGAATCATCCTTTCCATTCAGAGGTTGGATCTTGTCGCAGATCCAGAACTTCATTGTACTAGATCTTTCACTTTAAGAGAGACAGCAATGGTTCTTTGTTTTTCAATGATTTCTGTACATTCCCGTTTCATATACATACTTATTTAACTTTTAGATAAATGAAGCCCATGCCCCTTAATGTTAAAATATTTATGTACACTGGTTTGTGGCTTTTAACGGCCTGAATGTTTTTATTACAATACATTTACAAGACAGCACATGATTGAATGGATGATGTTTTCGGGCATGCTAAGTGTTCACTTCCAAAAAGTTCGACTCTAGTGAATAGTGTTTATTTAATTTTAAATTTGTTAAATCGCCATATAAATACTAATTACACAGATAAAACTAACATGTAATTTTATAAAGAAATTGAAAGTATTTATTAATACAAAGAAACTTAATGATTTGATTGAGCTTCATAAAAACGAATACGACAATGAAATTTAAATGCTGAGAGTGACAGAAAACAAATGGATTCACAATTTACGGAAGTTTTCAAATGCTTGCTCATTTGAACTAATTTATAATGAATTTCAATCATTGGATCAAATAATCATGAAATTGGTTCAAACAACTAAGAGAAAAGTCAATCATAGGATCAGCCCCCATTGTAAGTTGCACGAATAAAAATCTGAAAGTTGTATAATGATATAACCAAAAGGTTTGTAAGGGGCTGGTTTCAGAGGAGAAGGAAGGTTTTCAAGATCTGTTAGGAGTGGTGACATAGGAAAATAAAGAAATGGTTCTTGATGGTACCATCGCATTGTTATATGTAACGTGTCATAGTTGGCCCAGATCATTGATATCACTGTAAATGCTCCTAAAGAGGGAAACTGATCCAGTATATTCCTTGTAATAACTTTCCCAATCCCATTTTATATTCACCGTCTCACTACTGGGTTGCAAATTTATCCCATCCGATTAGCCGTCACTTTTTGCTCAAAATTAGCCTACGGAGAGAGCGTAAAGGAAAAGTGGTTCAAAACATTACTTTGAATAACCTTCCCCAAGGCCACTTTAGACCAGTTTCCCTTTCTTGGGTGATTCTTATTGCCAACCTGCCAAAGTTTCGTATAGAATCATAAAGAATCCGCTTAATGTTTCTCTTAACGCCTACCATGAAACGAGAAAACTTGGACAAAGAAAGAGCCAGAAGAGTCAAAATGTTTCGTTGTTCTCTGTATACGAACCCCCACTTCCGGGTGGAGAGGAAGATTGAGGTGATGGAAGGAGAAGGGGTAGATTTATTATAGGTAGAAGTTACCAAGTTGTGAAAGCCGATTGTGGGCAGCGGGAGAAGGAGCTGAACGCGTTTCCCATCAGTTGTCCAAAATGAATAATTAAGGAAGTCCTTTCTTGGGGAAGCCATTTGTCAGAAAACTTTCATTCATATTGCTCTCCGCCACAATAGCAGAGGGAAAAAGTAACTTCTGGACTACTTCAAGCCGCTCAAGGCTTTTTCCTTCCCAAGCTTCTCTCGTTAATTTTTATCACATTGATACAATACCTACATCTCTCGAGCTCGGTAAACTCTCAACTGTCTATAAACGAATATCTTAATACTACAAAGCTTGAGCTCAGTTTTAAAGATAATTATATGCGTGGCTTCAGAGAATAAACATTTTTACTATACTCGCATAGTCCATGTTGTAATAGTGGTTGAGGATAACTTTAAAAAAATTTCCCATAAAGTGAAAAAATTTTACATTTAGCCCTAATGAAAAACTTCTGCCAAGTGGGTGTGGCACATAGCTTCCTCGTATCCATGACCCGATTGTATAGATGATCCGATGCATAGTAGTTATTCTTAAAACACCAATTTCTAAGTACCTTGCACTACCCTCAAAGGAGACCATCCGAGACCCAATCCGCACGAACCTTGAAAATTTCGTCGAAATCGGATGAGAAATGTAGAAGTCATGGCTGTTACAAGGAATTTATGTTTGCTCATGCGCACTGAGTACCATCAGTCTGGAGGCAATGATCTTCGTAGGGGACTGTCTACACGCCAATTAAAGCGGTCCAACAAAATTTCATCAAATTCGAACTAACAATGTAGGAGTTATTGCTACTACAAGTATTTTACGTTTGCGCATGGCAGAGGCTACTGTCATTGTGGGGGCCGTGATTTTCTTAGAGGACCATAATATGGTCTCTGAAATTTTCTGGGATCATGCAGATAGGAGTGTATATTATACACTCCTATCTGCATGATCCCAGAAAATTTCATCGAAATCGGACAATAACTTCGTACAGTTATGCCCGTTACAAGGATTTCATGACAGATACACAAACAGACGTATTACGGAATGTAATATGGAATCTAGTTAAAAAAGAATACAAAATAAGCACACCGAGTTTCAGCTCGTCACAAAAGATAATGATTTTATTTCCCCAGTATTTTCCCCACAATGATTGTACGAAACAAAAGAATAACAAATAATGGAGTTGGAGCCTGGCTCCAACTACCTACAACTTCAATCTTGAAACCATGACATCCTCCAGAGCAAAGAAAAGTAGGCGAAGGAGGGGTATTAGGCATCGCAGTACAGCCTTCACATTGGGATAACACAATTTGCTGAAGTGCCGTTTGTGTAGCGTTAGTCCGTCCAGGGTGGTTCTTGATGTTTACATAAGTTATTTATTTCAGTCATAAACGTGTCTTGTTGAACATTTCTGCACCATTTTAATTTTGTTGCGGTCAATTCTTCTTCGTGTAGCTGTGGCTGCTGTCTGGCATCTATCATTAGTTTCTTTCTGTTCTTCAATTTTATTCTCTGCCTCAAATTACGAACGTAGCGTGCGATCCTCGCTGTTGTTCCAATCGAGGCATCTGGGAGTGAGGAAACAGTAAGTTCTAGAGGTTGTTCAGTATGGTTATAGCTTCTCTTCATTTCTGGGTCTGGTTTGTTGGAATTCGTTACTTCAAAGTTAGGTAACCATTTCTTTGGAGGTTCATGAAAGGCTTCTGCGAGCTTTTGGGCATATCCTCCAGCAGAGTTTCCTTCCATCCTAGAACATGAAGTTTGACGTGATTCGGGGTCTTCATTAAAACGTTGTTCGAAAGACATTCGTTGATATGTCATTTTTTTGCTCTCAGGCAACCGATCGCAGGGTTTCAGGTTGGATCTATTAGTTTCGTTGAAAACTTGGATCGCACCTTCATCGTCTTTTGAGTTTACATTGATGTGTGTAGGGGCGATCAAAAATATTTCTCCTGAGAGTTTACTTTTTACTAGTTCATTCAAGTTTCCACCGTCTTCATCAACTTCGTCCGCCCAATGAGTGGCCTGAGCATGAATTTCGTGGTCCGAATCAGTCTTTTTTGGTTGGTGAGGAATGTTACCGTGGAGTACCCATCCCAGCCAGGTAAGGCTAACCACTGGGCCTTGCCACGGACCACTGAACGATTTCCTCACCTTCAACAGTGGCCAATTGTCCTGACCAATAATCATTCTTGGCCTTGCTCTATCAAGATGAGGGATGTCACCTTTTGAAATGAAAGTCCACGTCTTGATAAGTTCTTCGATATCATAGGTTTGAGGAATTAGTCCTAAGTCATTGACCGTGCGAACGTTAAACAATTTGAAACGTTTGTCTGTTCCTGAACATCCAGAGATTTCCAAGTGCACAACCTCAGAATTCTCTTCTACGCGGCTCATTTGCCCTGTCCATGCGAGTGAGAGGGGTTTTGTCTTTCCGGAAACACCAATTTTCTGAGCAAGAGACGACTCAACCATGGTGATAGTTGAACCTTCGTCCAGCAATGCGTAAGTATCAACATTACCCTTACTACCGTACAGACGGACTGGGAGCACTCGCAATAGTGTTTTCCAATTTCCTTTCGATGGAATGGTGGGAGATGTCAGATCTGCGTGGACGGAATGCATTTGACAAGGTTCAATATCAATTAGGTTCTGATCAAAATGAGTGTGGGGATCATTTCTTTGGTCATCTCGGGAGTTATGCAAGGAAACATGGTGTTCACCCCTACAAATATTACAATTGTTTCCACTTCTGCACTTGGGAGCAGAGTGATTGGGTTTTAGGCATTTGAAACACATCTTCTCTCTAACAACCCAAGCCCACCTTGACTTGATGGATTTCTCGAGCCATCGAGAGCAATTACCAAGGTCATGAAGACCTTCAGAACAGAGTTTGCAAGTTTTAGGTTGACTAGTGGTAGGGAGTGGATCCTTGTATTTGGCGGTACTGGAACTTTCATACCTAGCAATGACGCTAAGTGCCTCACACTTCCTATCCAACCAAGTCGACAGTTCGTTAAGTCTTGGTGTTGTGATCTGCATTCCTACAACGTATTCACCCCATTGAATACGTAAAGAAGGTGGGAGCTTATTCACTAGACAATTTAACATAGAAGGTTCAATTAAGTAGTCCTGACAGTCAAGTAAATCAACACTGATCACATAGTTTTGTAGCTCAGCGGAAAACTTTATAATTCCGGAAAAATCATTTTCTTTCAAATCAGCACTGGATTTGAGCCGAGAGCTCAAATCACCTATGACGTACTCAGGTCTGCCAAATCGGCGCTCTAAGATGTGCAGTATTTTAGGAACGCTTTCAGGCAGTGCGAGTAGAGCATATACCGAATCTCTGGCTTCTCCGTGAAGACATTTCTGAAGCCGTCCCAGGTTTTCTTCATTCGAATATCCGCATACTCGGGTGGTTCTCCGAAAATGGCTAATAAATTGAGGGTACTCCCTCGGCTCACCCCCAAAGTGCGGAAGATCCTTCCCCTCGGACTGCCTGGCTACAAAATAGTTGAGTGAATGGAAATGGTCACTTACGTTTTGTACAGAAGCAGGAGGTTCACGGTACATAGCAACAAAGGGATGGTTACCTCGGAGGGGCTCATTCGTCAAAGTTAGTGGTTCCTTCAGATCTGGGCGGTACGTCGGAGTCGTGAACGGCTGAGGAGCATGCGACGGATACACGGGTACTCTGGTTGCAGGGAGTGCCGACGAAGCTTGAGAAGTCAAGGCGTCCGGAGGTGTTGGAACGTGCAGCGGAACTGAGTCCAGAGGTGCTGAAATCTGTAGCGCGGCTGAAGGATTCATCAGGGCTCGAACATTCTGCAAGGATGGGACGAACGGCGAGGTGTTCACTTGTCTGGGTGTAGAACCACTCGGCGGAACGTGGTACTGATCCGAGTGAGATCCCTGTCGAGATTCCGAACGTAATGAAGCTCGAGAACTTCGGTTACTTCTGATACTCATTTGCTCAATGTGATCTTCGAGGCTAAGAACCCTGAGATTTGCCTTCCTCAACTCTTTTTCAAGTTCCAAAACACGGGTGTCATGGGAAATCGCTATACTCTCATCAGATGAACCAACATAAGCGGGGATGTAGGAACCACCCTGTAGACCGTCCGAATTAACTATTCTGAGATCACCGTCACTCGGAATCACCTTCCCATCTCTCAATCTCATACCTGAGAAATCACTTTCCATTACTACTGGTTCAATGTCGGTAGAAGGACCAAACAATATTACGGAATGTAATATGGAATCTAGTTAAAAAAGAATACAAAATAAGCACACCGAGTTTCAGCTCGTCACAAAAGATAATGATTTTATTTCCCCAGTATTTTCCCCACAATGATTGTACGAAACAAAAGAATAACAAATAATGGAGTTGGAGCCTGGCTCCAACTACCTACAACTTCAATCTTGAAACCATGACAAGACGGGAGCCCGTAGATCTGCACCCGAGATAAAGCAGTAAATCTGCACCCTTGAGTGTGTGTAGATTTGCACCCCTTGTATATTTCCGCACCCCTACACGGTGTGCACACCGGATGTATATGTGAATTAATGACTACTACAATAATTTGTAGCCAGTCATTTTAAGTTATATTTTCATTTCACAAATTAATTATAGTCATTTATCGTCGTTAGAAGGTGTTGCGATTTGGCACCCTAACTCACCAAATCGTCGAAAAAAACGCTGCAAATCATTGCTCAAAGGTTTATTATTTTCTGTATAGATCACCCTTCTGTATAGATCACTGGTTCTCCATCAATAGCACCTACCACCATCTGTATTCTCCCTTGACCTTCCCTCTCAAATTTCAGCTTCCTGCGTTCAATAGGATTGAAAATGGCTTCAGAGCTCACTCAGCTGATCAGTGATCTGAGGAGTGAAGAAGATTTCCTCGAATGCTGGAGACGCCTGGAAGAGCACTTCCATTCAACAGGATTGAAAATGGCTTCGGAGCTCACTCAGCTGATCAGTGATCTGAGGAGTGAAGAAGATCTCCTAGAATGCTGGAGACGCCTGGAAGAACACTTCCATTCAATAGGATTGAAAATGGCTTCGGAGCTCACTCAGCTGATCAGTGATCTGAGGAGTGAAGAAGATTTCCTCGAATGCTGGAGACGCCTGGAAGAGCACTTCCATTCAATAGGATTGAAAATGGCTTCGGAGCTCACTCAGCTGATCAGTGATCTGAGGAGTGAAGAAGATCTCCTCGAATGCTGGAGACGCCTGGAAGAGCACTTCCATTCAATAGGATTGAAAATGGCTTCGGAGCTCACTCAGCTGATCAGTGATCTGAAGAGTGAAGAAGCCTTTGAGCAATGATTTGCAGCGTTTTTTACCCACCAACATTTTTTTTTACCTACCAACTTTTTTTTACCAACCAGCTAGGTACTACCTACCACACCATACTGCTTCACACCTTCACAATCAAGTTTATTAGAAAGAACTAAACGCTTCACACTCGATTGGAAAAATAGAAAGCTTCATAAGGAAATTTGATTACTGGTTACGCAGAAGGCAAAACTGTATACAAATCGAAGAAATGAACAGCGATCGCATTTTGGTCCGATAAAATTTGAATGGAGATTAGACCTCTTTTGCGATTCACACTCATGGTTCTGTTTTATCGAAGGAAAACCTTCAAGCACTCGTAGGGACCGAACGGTTTGTCCTACAGAGCTCCGGGTGGTCTCAAAAATTTTTAAAAATTCTGTACTATTTAACCCATTAGAGCCCAGCGGGCTAGTAGCGGAACGGCAAACCTGGTCTCACAATTCTCCCAATTCTTGGTGTAATTTTGATTGTATTGTTTACTTTTTGGTCTTACAAGCTACCTAGATTCCCTACTATGTTAGGAGTGCATTCAGTTTGAATGAATCAGTTGCTCAGTGTGGTTTATTCAGTCGCCAAGATGAGTGACAATCTGGTCGTTGAGGGCTACAGCATTTATTGCCATAAGTGTTTCAAATTTTTATTTTGGCGTTATTTCTTTGCATAGTTTTAGATTATGGTTGTTACCCCACGAGAACAGTTCATAACTGAGTAAATATCCCGTAGTAGCTCCGTGAAAAACTGAGCTATATCATGGTGTTCCCAAATTAGCCCTCTGGGCTTTTGGCGACACTTTCGTATACACATAGTCATCATAAGTATGCCGTGAATATCATTCCAACAGATTTGATATTGATTTTGATTTGAGAAGGCATTCTTTCGTTCATTATAACCATCTTATAATTTCTTATATTTCATTGTTTGTAGACCGGAGTGAACCTCCAAGATGCGATCAACCTTTTGTTGGGGAATAATGAAGTATATGAACCAAACTCAGTTGAAATAAATTCAAAATACCCGCCAATTTCTGTTTTGTGGATCTCAAGATTTATTGTTCTCCCTCAAAACTCCTTTTACTGGGAGCAAATGCCGGACTGCTGCTTGACGCGTTGGCATGCGAAACAAGAAATGGTGATGGGTGGTATTTTCCTTGGGGATAGACGCATCTACCCAAAAAGGGTGGATATTGTCATAGAAGAGTTCTAAAGTTTCTCAATTACAGTTCAGACGGAATGGGGTATTTCAGTCAATTTTTTTAGATTTTTTTTCTTTTTTCAAAAGAGCATGGCTCAGACGTTTTTGATAAGCTATGCTGTCGTCCGGAGACATCCAGTGACTTCTGGAAGATGTATTTCTACGAGTATGTCTAGGGTCAGCGATGCAATGATGATATAGACCACCACATTTTTTTTTACAGAGGGGAAAAAAATGAAGAGATACGCAGGAATTAACTGCCCTGCTTGATTATGCGCCATGTGTGCAAGATGTTCAGGCAGGGAATGTGCAATGACTATTTCGATACATTCTCAACATTTTTGAGATAATAACTAACTAACATAATACTAACATATTATGTTAGTTGCCCAGTTTTTTCAATTATTCGAAAAAATTTACGGTTTTCAACTTTTTTGACGGTTGTTTGGTTTCACATACTTCAATAAACTGTTAAAATATGATCGTTCATGACTGCTAGTGCTGAGTGCCCAGAGGGCTAATTAGGGCACACCCCTTCATGCCACCTTTTCGCACGCCGAAATTTTTAATATTATTTTTCCAGTGCTTCTATACGTAATATGAGGTATCTTACCAAGTTTCACCAGAAATTTTAGAAAAAAATAATTACGGTCACTAATGGGTTAAAATTGGTGAAAAAACGATACCTTTATTTCGAGAGTTTTCGAGCTAGGGCACTCTTGAAAATTTCAACCCTTAATTTTCACCCCTTAGAAGTGACCTACATCAACCAAAAGCTTCGCGGCACAACTAGACCCCAAAAGGAGCCCATATACCAAATTTGAACCAAATCGGTCCAGTGTTGCTAAGAAAAGTGCCGCGTACGGCGTACGGCGGACGGCGGACGGACGGAAATTTTTTTATTCGATTTTCGTGTTCTACGTACCTTGAAACGTAAAACATCAAATTTTGAGGGGGGGTTAAAATTTTTTTTTCTTGCTCGATTCCAAAGGCATATTATTGAAAATAATAAACCAAAACTAATTAAACCACAATTCGGAACAACTTCTATTCATATAATTTCAAGTAAAGTGTTTTAAATTCAGTAACTAACAAAATTTGTTAGTTACTGAATTTGAAACACTGATTTAATCATCATCATACGACTCACAACAATCATAACAATATATTGGAGTAAACTTCAACAGAAGGGTTAAGTTATAAGGTCATTATAAGAAATCACTTCAAGGCAATGTGTTTATTATAAACCTGCTGTTATTTATTTATTTATTTATTTTTTTCTTGGATGGTACATATAGATACAAACCTTTACCTTTAAGACCGAACTGCCTCTTGAATATCGACACGGAACGTGAACATTGATTAAATGAAATTGGATAACGGATTGTAAAGACAACACGGATATTTTGTATAAAACCATTCTATATTTGTGCCATATATTTTGATACATTTTGTTGCCCATCAGGCTGTACATCTTTCGTGCGTTGCACACTAAACGTTCCTATTAATAAAACCTAGGATATTAGTTGTACCTTGTAGTTCTTCTTTGACTTACCTATACCTGGTTCAGATAATCATCACAAGGAACGTGCATCGCCACACCTCAGACATAAATTTGCACAGATCCCTTCAGGATAAATACTTAAGCCCATCAGGCCAGACACACTTGTGTTCTGTTGTTCTTTCATGCGCCCTTCAGGCTGATACATTTTCGACACAACTTCGCCACAGCGCTTCAAATTCACTTCGCCACGCCACAGGTAAATACCTCACGCTACCCTTTTAGTTTAACATAGTCATAAGTGTTTTTGGTATTTGTTTTCTTCCCCCCAGAATCGTGCACGAAAAAGTCATTCACCGATTGTCGACATTGTCTTCATTCGTTGAGTGATAAGCCTGCAATTTGGTTACAGCGGTAGGTTTAACCCCCTCCCTCTGTCAACAACGAGTAGGTATTTAAACTTACAGTAGTATGCAAAATACCATGAATGGTGAATATCTCCTTAAAACATTTTGGCGAATAGTCAAAAGTACCATCCGTGTACAAGTAATCAGAGGCCAACAAACATTGAAGATTCTGGACGCATGTAAAAACTAAAACATTTCGTCAATATGCAATAAAAAGTCATCTCCCTTGTTTGTGAGTGTAGAAATCGAGCGAAGGACGTAGTAAACTTCATCCCTACTTTCAGGTAACTGTGGAATGGTTTTCCGTAGGCGATGCGACGAAGGTTTTTGATATCGGCACAGGAAACATCAGTGTTAGCATACATTTTACTCAGGTGCAGATATTAAATTGGCCACTCAAGGTACGAAATTAACGGGTGCAGAACTACGATTCCGCCAATTGGGTGCAGATCTGCCGTCGCCCAGACAGACAGACCGAAATTGACAAGCAGGTAGCTTGGAGGGTTTAAAAAGGTACGAGTCCCCTTCAAGGAGGGAAGTCACTCATTCTTATGCCCTCAATAAATTGATTTCCCATTCACCTTATCAAGATAATTTTATATTCCGTCAGCCGTCGCCAAAAATGGTTTGATTTTATTGGGGATGGGTTGAATGCTCATGTTAATTGTATAGAATTATGGGCTGGATATGATTTACCTCATCACACTTGATAATAAAGAGATACAAAAATTTAATCAAAATTGAAGTGGAATGTCCAAAAACTACTATAACAGCTAGGTTCATTTATAAATTCTGAGCACATTCGCCTTTACCAATTGAAAAAAAGTTCGAAACTTTCGAAGCATACCTAATCTCGAATAATTTTGGCCCCACCACCAACGCCATCCGATCCTGGAGAATCGCACTAAGTGGCCGTCCACCATAGAGAAGCCTTAAGGCCTTAAGGAAGCCTTAAGAAAGGTCCGAAACGTAAAACGCGAGTGGAAATTTTTATTTTGAAAAACTTTTCTTTCAACCTTGAAAAGTGAAAACAAAGTTTCCGCTTCCTTGGTAGACTCGGAAGCAATAGCAGCTAGGTACTTAATAATTTGCCGCAACTTACATCGAATATTACGAAACACTTCTTCTGTGGTTTTCTGCAGGATATCCTTCCTATTACATTCTGTAAGCGATGAGACTCAGTTCAAGATGTAGGTATAAGCTTCAACAACCTGGAAGTTTAATTACGTAAGTTTGAGAGAAACGGATGGTTGTTGAGGTTACCGTGAAACCATTTCTGGGAAAGGCTGGGCTTATATCGGGATTAAATAACTCACGAGAATTAGCTGTGATGTAAGAAGCTTCCTGTAGCTACCTTTATTGGGATTCCACCATGTTTCAGCTTATCTCGAGGATCGGCGAAATACGATCATAAGTAACTCAACTTCCGTTATTGGATTACACCTAAACACATATTGTTTTAGCTTGGCTTGTTGGAGAACTTATGTAATAGTTGCAAATAGGTGGGTATGTTACGTTTTAGTTTTGAGGTTCCGACACTGCATAAACCATTCATGTCGTAGATTAATTTTCTTTTTTAAAACGAACACCTTTTGAGGATTAAGTATCATAGAAAATTATATGAAGGTTAAATTTGGTATTTTCAACCACCTTGCCTGATTACAACATAAATTGAACTGAACGAAACTTTGAGAAAATTTTTTAATCTGTCAGCCAGCACCACAGATTTGAGGTCTAAAAGAAATTTTAGGAGAATTTAAAGTAGGTATAAGGGCCAATTTGCTCTCGTAACTCATACAGTAAAGTAAAGAAAAAGTAAACTACCATTTCAGGTTGGATGCTCGTCCAACTGTCATTCCTGGCATCGCGGACGTCATCAGCTGTCTTCCAAAGGGAAGATCAGAATTTGTTCTGATGATTTCGCTCATGGCTTCCCATTGCCTCACCGCCCTGGGTTGGGACGATGGGGGCGATGAGAGCCCTGGACGCCGAAAAACGCACGCTGCCGGCGATGAGCCTTGAACCCACGATCCCATCAGAGGACGGTCCAAAGTCCACCGCCAAACAACGACGCCCCGAAGACCGTAGACCTCATATAGTACTCGCTACATAACTCACGCTCACATTATGCACAGACCATGCAAAGAGTAAGAAAATGCGTACCGGTGATGACTGTGGGAACTGTAGGGAAGAAGGGAAATAACATCCATCTCACTAGCAGAGCAAGTGCCCATGAAGAAGACAATGTACTCATAGTTCAGCTGTTGACGAAAGAAAGCTGGGATTAATCAGCAAGGAATAAAAGACTCGATGTACTTTGACCAGTAGATTAAGATGGTAAGATGGTGAGGAATTGACCGCTACTGGCTGGACAACAAAATAAGAAGACGCCCATTACTGATTTCCGAAGAAACTGTGGTTGAAATGATCAAGCAGCTTTGCTAAGGATGTCCCGTTGTAAGGCTTTTTGGAATATGGAAAACTATATTCAATGTTCACCAGTACTTTGGCCACTTATGGCATCCAAAATGCGGTCATCGTACGGGACAATCACCAAATCACTTTAATAAGGTAGTAATAACTATAATAATAGTTGAGCATCCTTGAAAGTTGATATCGATGTTCTTGGTCTACATCCAATCACAACTCGTGGCTTGTGACAACTTGCGACTACTCCTTTAGAAAGAAAATGTAACGAAATGGAACGAACTTGATGTGGATCAGGAAAGAAACTTTGAAGGCAATCTGTAAAAGTCTTGGTGCTCTGAGGCGTTCACCAAACAAGAACAACGGCATTGCATCTAGACTCAAGAAGATTGGTAGAAAAGTTGATCAGAATTTTTTGGTTAAAACTTGCTTTCGAGAGCTCGAACGCAGAAGGATCGAGACTCTGCTCCTGATGGACTCCATCAATAATCGCCTTCACTTCGACACAATTGATTTACGGACGTAAATTGATTTAAGGATTGACAATTGATTTAAGGATCGAATACTCTTACTTTCCGAACTACCCTCGTACGAGTTTCTTCCAAGCGAGCTGAACTCATGAACCAGTTCACGCGCAGGGATGGGGGCAGGTGAAATGTGTTCCAAGCGGTCGAGTTCATGTACAACTTGTACCTAACTTTCACTTTCTACTCAGACTGTACACTGAACCGTGTTCCAAGCCCGATGGGTTCATGAAATTTCTGCACCGAGTTCACGAAAATTCCGAACTATCTGAGAAGGATAGCTTTGGGTTCGGGTGCAGAAATAAACATCCATTTTTGTTTTTGGCGCAAAATTGGAGTTATTCGTTCTAAATCGTTGTTGTTTGTTCGTTCCAAGCGTTTTGTTCTGATTTTATCTCTCCAATTTTTTTTTTTTTTAATTTCGAAAGTGTAGAACTCTCAACGGGAATAATGGATGTGAAGAATTTAATTTATTCTTTATTATTCGATGAGGATAGCCTTCCACTGGAACAAATCCTCAGGACAGAAGAGGAAATTGCTGTTGTGGTAGACGACCGGATTTGTAATAAAAATGAAGATTATTTGAAAACATTACTATTAGGTATACGACCATGTCCAATTTATAGAGCATTTTAGGGTATCTGAAAAGATCGCCCAGAAAATCCCGGAGGGGATCAACCTTCGGAGTTCTACCACTCCGATACCGGGCCGTTTGCTTCCAATTGAGAAAGTACGTACATTTTAGGTATTTAACCACGCTGGGTCGAATGTGAGCGGTCTCACATCACCAGCACTAGTAAAGAGTTCGTAGCCAGGATTTGGTTTCAAAGAAGGAAACCTGGCAATTATTCGAAATTCCTACCTTGATGGGGAAAACAATAGATCATGGATATGTCTAGGCAGTATTTTGTTCTCCATTAAGGGAGAAATTAGATGAAGGTTACCGACTTAATACTTGAAATGAACGTAGGAAGATGTGGGCAGGAAAAGAAAAAAAAAAAAACTTTTGTTCCACTTTTCGTGTTCTAAGCGATGAGTTCACGAACTGAAAAATTTCTGCACCCGCTCTACATCTTCCCCCACTCCTCAATGAACTCACAAGAACCCGAACCCGCACTCGCACCTGTACTGCACCTGAAATCGCCCCGCATGGAACAAACCTTAAGGGACTTCTTGTTGTTGTTCTTCTTCTTCTGGCGATCTCTGCTCTTGAACGAGTTGATCGCTTGTGCCCAATACTGCAGCTAACACAAAGTGAGTCAAGAGTCGTAGACAAGAAGCACAACTTTGCACAACGACTCCATGCTAATCCACATGCCCTACCAAACGTTCGACTTAAACGATAGTGAAATGTGTCAACGCACAAAATGGTGTGAGCGAGCCAAATTCTCATTTTCCTCGAGGAAAATTAATAGTACCTAGAAAATTACTAGACATTTAATGTCTAACCAGACCAGTTAGCCAATATTTGCTCTGTCCCAGAGGATTCACGGTGTAACCACCAAGAAAAACCGCATACCGACCTAAATCCACTATTCAAAGAGGTGTGGAGGGTGGGTCACCGGTCACCAGGGAAAGTGAATGTCTCTCCAGTCGGACACCGGGTTAAAGGATCTACGAAGGTGGATTATGTAGGTTTTCTTTCATACAAACCCACCACCCCCGCTGACTCTCCTCTCCGTACTTTGACCGAGGTGACCCCGCCGTCCGGTCCCACATTAATAACATGCTAATCTTTCAGCTGAAAGAAGAGCGGTGGTTAGAGACGCCCCCTTTTTGGTTCTCTTTATATGTGAGGGGGTTTGGGAACCTTTATTATCACCATAAATCAACGGAAGAATACGTTTACACAAGAAGAGGGCCTTCTCCGTGTTTTGAGGGAATCATCAAGAATGGTGATTAGCAGTAATTAGGAATTTGTCCTTTAAAAACCTCGTGCTCAAGGGTCAACAAAAGCTGTGGTTAAATAGGTAGTTTGTGGACTAATTTAATACAAATATTTACGCTTCTAATTGAACTTCTTGTCAGGCTGAAGGACTTCAACTCCTTTCACACGACAACTCATCATTTTCTCTCTCAGAAGCTTCTTTAACCCATTCAGCATCTGTAAATTCTTCACTCCAACTTGTTTCTGCTGGTCTACTTAGCTTCTTTCTTACCTTTCAAAGTACCAACTTGTCTATTCCTTCGGGATTCTTTGTAAAATTGTTCTACAGTTCTTATCCTGCACTAAGTAGCTTCTTTATTTAACTCTTCAACGCATCATCGCCCCGGTTTTGCTTCCGAGTCTACCAAGGTAGTGGAAGCTTTGTTATTACTTTTCAAGGTTGAGAAAAAAAATTCTCCAAAATCAAAATTTTCACTCGCGTTTTACGTTTCAGACCTTTCTGAACAATTTCGGCTCCGTCTGTCTGTCTTTCTGCCTGTCGGTGTGTCATGAATTCCTAGCCACAGCCATAACTTTTATACTTAGCATCCTATTTCGATGAAATTTTCAGGGATTGTGTGGGTTGGCGTTTAGATGGTCCCCTTTGAAAATCATTACCCTCAGACTGATAATAGCCGCTGCGCATGCACAAACGTGAAATCCTTTGCCACAGCCATACCTTCTACATTTCCCATCTGATTTCGATGAAATTTTCAAAAATTATGCGAGTTGGGGTGGAGATGGTCCCCTATGAAAATCATGGCCTCCAAAATTAAACTATTATGTGTTCATGCGCTAACGTTGAATCCTTGTAACAGCCATAACTACTACATTTTCCAACAATATCCAGAGATGACTATGGTGATGTATCTGTGCCAGTTGGCATGTAGCGTCCCCTATGAGGGTAGTGCAAGGTACTTAGAGATTGTTGTTTTGGGATTAGCTACTAAGCATCGAATCATCTATTTTCTCTCTAAAATACTTCTTCACCGTCTGCAGTTTCCTCATCTATATAATTTAAAGCTGTTTAGCTACTTTATTTAGTTCCTTTTATCAACGAATCAACAGTTATAACTCATGGACATTTCATTTTATTTTCCAACAATTTTTCAGCTTCATCTTGGAACCTGTAGGTTCCTCAACTTGGTGTTCCTCTTAGCTGCTCTTTTTAGCTACTTTTCAACGCTTCAACAGCTTTAAAACATCTTCACATCTTTATAAAAACTTTAAGGCTTCCATCCTTCCAGCTTTATAAAAACTTTAAGGCTTCCATCCTTCCAGCTGCTGCAGCTCCTTCAACATGTTTTACGTTTCTTCAACTGACCTATTCAGCTTATTACTTAATTGTTTCCATGCGTCAACACTTCAATCTCTCTTTAACCATTCTTTAACATCTCGTATTTCAATTATCTTCTAGTAAAAGTAAAGTAAACAACCATTTCAGGCTAGACTTTCGTACGAATGCCATTCCAGGCGTCAGAATTTGTTCTGATAATTTCGCTCATGGCTTCCCATCGCCTCACCGCCTTGGGTTTCGACAAGGGGGGCGATGAGAGCCCCGGCCGCCGAAAAACGCAAAAACGCACGCTGCCGGCGATGAGCCTTGAACCCACGATCCCCGCAGAGGTCGGTCCAAAGTACACCGCCAAACAACGACGCCGCAGCGACCGTAGCCACACCGCTTATTACTTAATTGTTTTCATGCGTCAACACTTCCATCTCTCTCTGACCATTCTTCAGCACCTCGTATCAATTATCTTCTATCTTCAACGTTTAAGCGGATTCAACACGTCAATTTGTGCTTCTCCACCGCTTCTTCCACTCTTTCTGGTTTGGCAGCTTATTTAACTTGTTGGAGATGAACTATTTATCCTCTATCTTCAACGCTTCAAGAGCTTCAACGCGTGAACTTCTCTCTCTAACACTTCTTCCATTCTTTCAGCTTCTGCTGCTTCTTCCACGTTTTTTCACTCGATCTGTTTAGTTTATTACTCAACTGCTTCACCGCGCAAACACTCTACTTGAATCTCGTGTTTCTCATTCAGTTTTATCCACCCATTGTAATACGGCGAGTTGAGTAGATACCAACCTATGATGGCGTTTCATTGCCTTTATTCCAGGTTTATCATTCGGATGTTGATTTTATCGGAAGGGGTAAGCGGAGAAAACATGAAGTTCCAACGTTTGTTTTTCATAATCCAAACTCACCACAAACCCTGCCTGGGTTTAGTTGACATACAATGTCTGAAAGAGGTTTATAAATAATGGATGAATCCCAATCATCACACGCAATCTTATTAACAGTAAACTAAAATCTTGTCCCAAAGCTGTAGGTCTTTGCCACTTGCACAATAAAGGCAAGTATTATGGGAATAGGGTCACCAAACTAATAATTAATACGAAATGTGTAGAGGAACAGACTTCTTGTTGTCAACTCCATTACTGAAGCTCTTTGAGCTAGTTTCAGTAATAACGGTGAAAATTGATGGAGAGGCAAGGAAACCAAATAGCGGATTAGCTCTTCGAAGAGGTTTGCTAAGATAACGTAAAATATGTACCCAAACTGAAATGTTTAACGATATTCCATCAACCTCTTGTATTTATAATATTTTACTTACTTGTGCATCATGAAGTAATATCGGTTAGTTGGCTTACTCAAACTCCACACGGAGGGAAGTTCGTATTATTAAGATGCGATCTATTGAACGATAATTAACTTGAAAGGACGATATGGAATCCCTATTTGAACACACTAACAGACAAACTTGATTAAGAGATCAGGGCAAGGCTAAACTACGTCAGGGTGGTGGAGACGGGTGAATTACGGAAACTCACAGGCTCCTAAATAGAGCCCTGTTTCCATAATACCTTACTCTCTCACGCTGATTACTCCCTCAAGCAATTATTTGCGTCATCCTTTAACTTCCTCATCCTTTCCCGAGACCACAAAAGCGTTTCTATTTACCGTAAAATGTTTATGGGTCATTAGTCTCGGATTATTACAGCGATAATTCAAAGAGATTGGGTCGAAACGAGGGAGCAGCAGAAGAGTAACATTTTAGTTGATTCATGGAGTCTTTTCACAGGTCATAAATTCCACACATCCGAATCTACACACGTTCAAGAATTGTGTTGCTACAACAAAAACTGATTAGAGCTTTAGGAGAGGATCCGAAGATCGTCGTATAACATAGAGAACATATAAAGGCATAACAGATATGGAGGGTGTTTGGTTGAACGAAACTTCTGAGATCGTACCCGCAAACTTTAATTTGGTACAACTTTGTCCTACAACATTTTTGTTCCCGACTCTACCTAGGAATAGGAAGCATTGTTATTCTATTTAATTTCATTTATTTATTTATTTATTTTTTTGCTTCAATAAAAATCCGAAGTTATAAACTTTTTGCTTCCGAGTCCACCAAAGGAAGCGGAAGCATAGGTTTTCACTTTTCAAGGTTGAAAAATAAAATCTTCCAAAATCAAAATTTCCACGTATTGTTGTAGCGAATTTTCAAAAAGTAAAATATTGCAATGGACTAAAAAATTTTAAAACATACTCTGTGAATATAATATGTCAGTATGGTATACAGAAAATTAAATACACTATGTTAGTATTGTACCTACAGAAAATAGGAAAAAAATTACTATTTACGGGTGGGTACTATATAAGTTTGAGATAAGGAGAGTAATTTTTGAGGTTTTCAAACATTTCAACCAAGGGGTTGTTTGTATAATCTTATAAACGATTCGTGCTATGTGCCACACCCACAAGGCTGACTACTATCTATACTACAGCTAATATTTCAATATTTTTAAAAAGATTTCTTTGAAAATTTGCTCATCAACTCATCCTGCTTGAATGGACTTTTTTTGTTTTGTATCTTGCGTTTTCTGTGTATCCGTCCGTCATGAAATCCATGTGACGGGCAAAACTATACAGAGTTATTTTCCGACTTCTATGAAATCCTCAGGGATTGCGCGGGGTGGCGGGTGTGGTGAAGATGGTCTCCAATGAGGTTAGTGCAAGGAACTTTGAGACGACGTTTTGAGATTAGCTGCACATCATCGGATCTTCTATACAATCAGGTTAAGGATACGGGGAAGCTATGTGCCACACCCACTAGGCAGACGTCTTTTTCGAATTTCTTCGTGTTTTGACTGAATGTCATTAAAAATGTCCCTTGAAGGAATGAGACCTGTTTTGTAGACACCCTGTATGTTTTCCTTAAAATATAATTTTTACCCCACATTTACATTTTTTCATTTTATTTGTTACAATTCTACTAAATGTGACTAAATTTATTCAATGTTACACTTACTAAGAGAGACTCTTCTTTTTTAGGACCAACTGTTATCAAGAAGGAGAAGATTTTCAATTTATACTTGGATCTAGTATACGTTCCAAGATTTTTTAGATCATCATTTAGGTGTCGATGCATCATTGATGATAATGTTTTATGAGAATGATTTATAATACATTTATTAAATCACCCCATTATTAATAGTAATAAAATACTGAATGTAAACCATGATTTTGGGTTTTCCAAGGGAGAAACGTGCCACTCAACCCCCAAGAAAACGAAATCCTGGATACTTGCCTGACCCGCAGTCAACTTTGAACATTACACAAATGCTGATTACCTAATTATTTATATAAATTGGATCTGTAAACATACCGCATGCTCGTATACACAGCGTAACATTCACTACAGGCTAAGCAGGATGGGTTAGGTAAGAACTTGATTACATCGGATTTTCCGTACTTTAGCTAATATGCCTGAATGGACTGAACTAAGCCCTCACTACGTGTCAATTCTCCTGTAACATGCCCTGGGGTTTCTGAGGGTATATACCTAATATAAGCCATCTCCTTGAAAAACCGTCGACCGCCTGACTCTCACATCTTCCTCTGCGTCTAAATCAATTCCGCGGCTCTTGCAAAGCCAATGAACACGCTTATGAGCCCTTCCTAGTTACGGTACGCGTAAAGGCGGTAGTTGCCGATTTTTACGTCTCGTATTGTTCACCATTATGTAACGTGAATTTGTTTAACGAAATCAACGCTCTGGCCTCCTGTTTCTGGAAGCTTCGCGGTCTACTGCGGCCGACCCCTCAAATCGTCCAGAGGGAGCGCTGATTTCGTTGAAAAAAATTCACGTTATTCCACGTTCAAACACAATTTTTTCCCCCAAATTCGGTTGTAAAATGTTTTTAAATTATACCACTGGAAAGCGGAGATTTTGGCGCAGTTTTTACTGTTCTTGCATTTTGAAAAAACATTGGTCCTCGTAGTTCAATTTGCAATTGAAAAATTGCGAGGTTTCCCAAATTACGCAACATTTTTATTTCAGAGGGCTTTTCATGTCTTAAACCTTGACTCGAAGAAACATATTGTTTAGTAATGCATGCATTCCAGGGGACGTCCCATTGGATAAGCATTAGATAAGTTTAACCAGCTGGTAAGCGATTAAACAGTTTCAATCGATGTAATTTATTTATTATTTTAGATAAGAAATAGTGACCCCCCCCCTCACCATTATCCACTTAAACATTTCTAGCGGCATGGGAGCCTCGAATCTGAAGAGCATTTTAAAATGCATAATCTACGATACCCAACATGCGAATTCGAGTTCACCTCCCCCCCCCCCCCCCCCTTCCACTCACCAATGGTGCCAGTCTGGCACCAAAGCGGAAATACGTCTTAACATTGAAGTTTCATCTATTAGTTTTAATAGGCAGTCCGTCGAGGTTAACGTCCGTATTCAAGGTGAAACACAAAAAAAACCACGAAATATGCGGTTTATGGTGTCCTGGCACCATGGTGGCACCACTATTAGTTCCATGGTGGCACAGAGAATAATTCATGAAAATCCAGAGGTATAATGAGAATTTTTCCTCAATTTCAAAGGTTGGGTACAATTAGTAAGCAGTAAAGGAACCGAAATATTGAAAAATCGGATATTTTGTGAATATTATTCCCCCACTCATCCCCTCCCCTTGCAAATTTTGGTACTCTGGTAAAATCATGTACTACTCGGAAGTTATTTGAGTCAAACAAAAAAAGAAACACGCAAATCGGTTGGAAATTGAGGCCTGGGCAGATTTTACAAGATTACCCCCGCAAACGCACGAATTTTAAGCATTAACCCCCCCTTTCCCCCCCTTAAAAAGCAAAATTCAAAACTCCGACGCCGTAGTGCAAAACTAGATAGTTTTCCGCGTCGAAGAAGAAAAGAACCACGAAAATCGGTTGAGAACTAAGGCCTGGGCAGCCGACACAAGATTATGCCCAAAAACGCACGTTTTTTGAGCATTAACCCCCCCTTTCCCCCCCTTAAAAGGTAAAATTCGAAATTCCGGCGACGTAGTGCACAACTAGATAGTTTTCCGCGTCGAACAAAAAAAAAACCAGGAAAATCGGTTGAGAACTAAGGGCTGTGCAGACGACACAAGATTTTGTCACACACACACACACATATATATATATACACACACACACACAGACATACACCTATGGTTTTTTTTCGTGGATTTGGATTCAGAATGGTCTAAAACGGATTACTGTGTGGTTATTTTTTTTTCTGTTGAGTGTTGTCCAACTTCACCCCAGATCGATCGCATAAGGACGCCCAAGTCTTACTGTGGGACGTCCTAAAAAGGTAAGGGACCTATCCAATAGGAAATTTAATGTTCTTTCCAACGGTATCCTCAAATTGTAATTATCATTGCTAATTACAGGAGTTATGACCGATTTAATGATGTAAGGTCAAAATCACGAAAAAAAGTTTAAAATTAAAATAACTCGAAAACGAAGCCTTCTAATTTGTCACAACTAATTTGTGACTTGTTTTGTCTCCTGACTTTTTTTTCTTAACCCCCTTAAAATCGGACTTTTTTTACTTTTAAGATTTTTCTCATATTTTCGACCTTACGCCATTAAAACAGCAATAACGCCATTGTTTTTCAGTCAAAATTCAAATGTAATTATATCGTAGGAAAGAGCGTCAAATTCTCTATCTCCCTAGTGTTAAATTAAACTTTTTAAAGAAGACTAAGATGTTGAAAAATGAGCCCGAATAGTAAAATCGCGAAAATCTCGGAAATTTTTCGTTTTTTCAAACGTTTGTAACACTAACTGAAACTGCCGGTTAAGTTCTCACTGTTAACCCAAAAGTTTACTCAAAATCTCAGCTTTCCAACGGTATAGTCATAAAGTTGTTTACAGTGGACTAATGGTGTAAAATCCTCGTTCCCGTGCCAAAAACCGTGGATCTTCCGTAAAATCGACGTTTTTCGCGAAAATCGACGATTTTACCCTAAAATGAGTTAGGCAGCCATCTTTTCGTACTTAGTCTCACTGAGTCAAATGATGAAACCAGACTTATCGAAAAAGCAGTCACTGATATCTTGTCCAATTCACTTTTCGAAAATTGTCTTTATTTCTGTTAATTTGTATGCCAATTTTTGTATTACTAGATCGGCCAAGTTAAACGTTACTAACCGTTGACAATAAGGTCAAAGGTATGTTTTTAATGTCCATCCTCCTCCCCACATCGCAAGTAATCAAACCACCCTGTTCATAAAATAAAAACAAGGGAGTTATGGCTGTTTTAATGGCGTAAGGTCGAAAATACGAAAAAAATCTTATAAGTGAAAAAAGTCCGATTTTAAGGGGGTTAGGAAAAAAAGTCAAAAGACAAAAAAAGTCACAAATTAGTTGTAGAATCGAACTCTGGCCGGTGGTACGACCTTAACTGTTACACGCTGTAGAAAAATAATAAACCGTTGTGTAATAATTTGCAGCGTTTTGTACGAGTAAATGTTCATTCACCACCAACCTACAGCAAATGAGCTGAAAACAGTGCTGTGATCTGAAAGTTTTGAGCTCGAATTGAAAACGGCTCTTGTTCGATGATTGATCATTAACACGAATTATCTCATCATTGAATCACTAATCACATTTTCCTCTTTCCTCTTCAATTAACTTCCAATTTACAAGTTGGCGGATAAATTAGGATCGAGATTTTTAATAAGGGGAGAAAGCTGGATGGTGTTCTGAGAAGTGAAACCTGGACTCGATCGTTCTAAAAGATGAATTGATGGAAGAAGTGATTGATGTCTAGTTGCACCAGAACTTTTATTACTCCGAACAATAACTTTCTCGTATTTCATTCCAGGAAGCGTTACGCAGACATTTTTATTGGTTTCTCCTGCCGAGATATTCTTCTCTTCAGTTCTGCCGGAAAAAATTATATTCTTGGGTTATTGAATATTCTTCGTCGATTTCCCCTATTTTTTTCCACCGAAATCTCGACTTCGATGTAATTTCCCGTTTTCTTCCCGCCCATTGTTATTCAACGCCCTGCTTATCTTTCCGACAGCTCCTGTCAGTATAGCGATTCGTTAAGGGTGAAATTGGAACAGGGCGATGGAGTCCATTAGGTCCACCATGCTTATAGAACACCGAAGGTAAAGTGACATATTTGAATTATTTATATGGAGCTGCTGAACCGAAATTTAGCTTCGGGGTGCATTTTAGACTATATACGTCTGTTTGAATAAATTATTTTGTCGTTTTTGTATTGAATCCGCACTGTACCGACTTCAGTCTCCACGTTTCAACGACTTTGATGGTATCGTATTATTATTTGCACTGTTCTTTACGATATATTATTGATTTGGGATTTAAAAAAACATGGCTTTTAGAGACAGTTACATAAGTGATGGATGATTGCGTTTCGATTCACCTCCCTACGGAAAAGTTGTTTGTTGGAGGAACATGCAATGTTCAAATCACGTTACAGCCGACAAACAAGTACATGAGAGAAGTTCAACGCTGTGGCGGCTGATCCAAATTGCTCCCGATCACTCCTGCGATTGCTCAAGAGGTATTCCACTAAATTTCAGCTGTGGTAAGCTGAAGATATTTTGACTTTATCGATCCCTTATCGTCGTCCCCAGAAGTCTGTGAGTCAGAATATTTATATCTACAGTGAAAATGCATCTACCGCCTGATTAACTTACAAGTTTTTTTTAAAATATATATTCACGCGTTATTAAAAGTCATCTCATAGAAGAAATATGATGACATAAATATCTTTTCTTGTTTGTAAGGATAATACAAGACCACGGTTGACTAGATGACCTTATAACCACAGTTTCGAAAACTTCAACATACGAGGTTTGCAATTTTACTGTCCATAAAATTTCATAACAGGTACTTCTTAAGGGTACAAATCGCTGGAGTTTTAACACCTTGATAATGGGATATCGAGATGGACTTTGTACTGACTATGCAAACTGAGTAATGGACTTGATGAAGCTCCGCAAAGCAGCGGCTAGCCACCCTCTCCATTAATTTGTCCGTGAGACAACTTAGTGAAAGTACCTTTCCTTTATTTTCTCCAACTTTTGTGAAATTTCAGTGTTTTGTTACTATTGTCAAAGTTTATTTTATGATATATACCTGTATCTTACTTTTATGAATGAATTTCTTGGGCTACCCTTCTATTTCCGTCTCTTCATTCCACTTTTTGGTTCATTATTTTCAATAATGAACCTTTGGAATCGACCAAGAAAAAAAAATTTTAACACACCCTCAAAATTTGATGGTTTACGTTTCAAGGTACGTAGAATCCAAAAATCGAATAAAAATTTGGCCGTCCGTCCGCCGTAAGCCGTACGCGGCACTTTTGCTACTTAGCATTGACCGATTTTGAAGAAATTTGGTATGTAGGCTCCATTTGGGGTCTAGTTGTGCCCCGAAGCTTTTGGTTGATGTAGGTCACTCCTAAGGGTTCCAAAATCAATTTTGAAATTTTGAAAACGCCCTAATTCAAAAAATTTTGATATGAAGGTATTGTTTTTCCTTCAATTCAAGATTCTATAGAATTTTTAGAATTTTTTGAGACTACGCGGAGCTCTGTAGGACAAACCGTTCGCTCCCTACGAAAATTTAAGGGTTTATATTGAAATATATATTTATATAAATCAAAACACGAGTGTGAATCGCAAAAGAGGCCTAATCTCCGTTCAAATTAGAGCTGACCAAAATGCAATCGATGGTAGGTGATTTTTATTGCTTCCGAGTCTACCAAGGTAGCGGAAGCTTTGTTTTCACTTTTCAAGGACGAAAAAAAAAAGTTCTCCAAAATAAAAATTTTCACTCGCGTTTTGCGTTTTAGACCTTTCTGAACAATTTTGGTTCAGTGTCTGTGTGTCTGTGTGTCTGTGTGTCTGTGTGTCTGTGTGTCTGTGTGTCTGTGTGTCTGTCTGTCTGTCTGTCTGTGTGTCTGTCATGATTTCCTTGTAACGCGCATAACTATACGAAGTTATTGTCCGATTTCAATGAAATTTTCAGGGATTGTGCGGGTTGGTGTGTAGACGGTCCCCTATGAAAATCATCATCCCCGGACTGATAGAACCGACTGCGCATGCGCAAACGTGAATTCCTTGAAACGGCCATAACTTCTACATTTTCCGTCCGATTTCAATGAAATTTTCAGGGATTGTGCGAGTTGGTGTGTAGACGGTCCCCTATGAAAATCATCATCCCCGGATTGATAGAAGCGACTGCGCATGCGCAAACGTGAATTCCTTGTAACGGCCATAACTTCTACATTTTCCGTCCGATTTCAATGAAATTTTCAGGGATTGTGCGGGTTGGTGTGTAGACGGTCATGTATGAAAATCATCATCATCGAACTGATAGAAGCGACTGTGCATGCGCAAACGTGAATTCCTTGAAACGGCCATAACTTCCACATTTTAAACCCGATTTCGATGAAATTTTCAGGGATTACGCTGATTAGGTTGTAGATGGTCTCCAATGAAAATCAAGGCCTTAAAATTTATAGAAGCCTCTTAGCATGCGCATACGTAAAATCCTTGTAACAGCCATACCATTTACATTTTTCATCCGAATTTGATGAAATTTTCTAGGATTGTCCAGATTAGCGTGTAGATGGTCCCCTATGAGGGTAGTGAAAGGTACTTAGAGATTGGTGTTTTGAGATTAACTACTATGCATCGGATCATCTATATAATCGGGTTATGGATACGAGGAAGCTATGTGCCACACCCACTTGTTTTTTATTTTTTTATTTTTTGATTTTTTTGATTTTTTTTTTTTTTTTTTGATTTTTTTTGCTTCCGAGTCTACCAAGGTAGCGGAAGCTTTGTTTTCACTTTTCAAGGATGAAAAAAAAAAGTTCTCCAAAATCAAAATTTTCACTCGCGTTTTGCGTTTTAGACCTTTCTGAACAATTTTGGTTCCGTGTCTGTGTGTCTGTGTGTCTGTGTGTCTGTGTGTCTGTGTGTCTGTCATGAATTCCTTGTAACGCGCATAACTATACGAAGTTATTGTCCGATTTCGATGAAATTTTCAGGGATTGTGCGGGTTGGTGTGTAGACGGTCCCCTATGAAAATCATCATCCCCGGACTGATAGAAGCGACTGCGCATGCGCAAACGTGAATTCCTTGTAACGGCCATAACTTCGACATTTTCCATCCGATTTCAATGAAAATTTCAGAGATGTTACAGATTAGTATTTAGATGGTCCCCTATGAAAATCATCATCCCCGGACTGATAGAAGCGACTGCGCATGCGCAAACGTGAATTTCCTTGTAACGGCCATAACTTCGACATTTTCCATCCGATTTCAATGAAATTTTCAGGGATTATGCGGATTAGATTGTAAATGGTCCCCTATGAAAATCATCACCCCCGGACTGATAGTAGCCGATGCGCATGCGCGAACGTAAAATCCGTGTAACAGCCGTGCGTACGTCAGAATCTCAAATTCTACACAGTTCACTGTCTGGCGCCTGTAGCACATTCGTAGCGGATCAAACTATCATTCAAGGGGTCGCGGGTACGATTCCCAGCCGTAGGCTAGAAATTTTTTTGATTTTTTGAGAGTGACTCACTCACATTTTTCATCCGAATTTGATGAAATTTTCTAGGATTATCCAGAGTAGCGTGTAGATGGTCCCCTATGAGGGTAGTGAAAGGTACTTAGTGATTGGTGTTTTGAGATTAACTACTATGCATCGGATCATCTATATAATCGGGTTATGGATACGAGGAAGCTATGTGCCACACCCACTTGTTTTTTTTTTTTCTCTTCATATTGGATGGTTGGTGATTTTGTAGACGAGTGATCTATATAAAAATAATAAACCGTTGTGTAATAATTTGCAGCGTTTTTGCTTCCGAGTTTACCAAGGTAGCGGAAGCTTTGTTTTCACTTTTCAAGGACGAAAAAAAAATGTTCTCCAAAATCAAAATTTTCACTCGCGTTTTGCGTTTTAGACCTATCTGAACAATTTTGGTGTGGGATGTGTCTGTCCGTCTGTCATGAAATCCTTGTAACGCGCTTAACTATACGAAGTTATTGTCCGATTTCTATGAAATTTTCAGGGATTGTGCGGGTTGGTGCGTAGACGGTCCCCTATGAAAATCATTATCCTCGGACTGATAGAAGCGACTGCGCATGCGCAAACGTGAATTCCTTGTAACGGCCATAACTTCCACATTTTCCATCCGATTTCGATGAAATATTCAGGGATTATGCAGATTAGATTAAAAATGGTTTCCAATGAAGATCATCACCCTCGAACTGAATGTAGCCGCTGCGCATGCGAAAACGTGAATTCCTAGCAACAGCCATAACTTCCACATTTTCTACCCGATTTCGATGACATTTTCAGGGATTACGCGGATTAGGTTGCAGATGGTCCCCAACGAAAATCAAGGCCTTAAAATTTACAGTAGCCTCTGCGCATGCACAAACGTAAAATACTTGTAACAGCCGTACATTTGTCACCCTCGCGTGTGACGTGAGAATCTCAAATCCTATTCAACCAATCACTTGGCCCCTATAGATCAGTGAGCAGTGCTCTGGTCTCCATCCCAGGTTCGACTCACAGTCAAGCTAGGAAATTTTTTGATCCAATCACTACTCACTTTCATTTTTCGTCCGAAATTGATGAAATTTTCTAGGATTGTTCAGATTAGCGTGTAGATGGTCCCCTATGAGGGTAGTGAAAGGTAGTACTTAGAGATTGGTGTTTTGAAATCAACTACTATGCATCGGATCATCTATATAATCGGGTTATGGACACGAGGAAGCTATGTGCCACACCCACTTGGCAGACGTTTTTTCAAGTTTCTACTAAGTAATCCCATTTTCAGTACTTCACCAATCATTGATCTGTACACACAAATATTGATCACACTCTGAAATTGGAAAGTAAGATTCAGATATTAAACTGAACGATTCTCTAGGGTAAAATAGTAAAGGGAGTAAGGGAAGATTGGTAATTGTGAAATAATTTGCCGTCCAAAGTCGTTATTGTGTACTAGTAGTTATTTGCCGACACCTCTGACGGTCGACGAAGGCATGTGCATCGGCAAATGATTACATAATTCTGACTTGGGAGGACAAATTATCGCATGATTACCACTCTCACCGTGCTGAAAAATACGATTTTGACTCGGAAAAGCTATATTAAATGAATGTTCGTCTGTTCGTGTTTACCCTAAGGTCGGCCAAACCGCTGAACCAATTTTGATGGTAAAACGCTGCAAATTATTACACAATGGTTTATTGTATTTCTATATAGTTCACTTGTCATATCACCGTCGTATCGGAGTTAAGTATGATCTTTCCCTGAAGATGAGGTAGGCTTTCTCAACAGCCTCCTCCTTCACTCAGTCAAACCATTGATGGGTGCAAATATCGGCCGATTTCTAGTAAGTTTAGAATTTTGAGCAGTTTTTAAGGAAATCCCATGAGAAAAAGCCGGCATTTGAAACAAGAAAACAACCTCGGGCAGCAGAACGGTAGCAGGAGAACATTATTATTAGGTATCTTACCCCGCACGTGGCTTCGTGGAACGCACGGGCAATCGGCTAAAATAAGGTAAAAAAGAACACCTAAGCTCGTGAAATGTTAGCTTGAGTTTCTCCATTGGAAGTTTAATCTAAGATGCAGTGCCTGCCATATTTGGGGAAGCCTTTTATATCATCCCGGCCTATGGCGGCGTATAAAAAAGAATCTGAAATCACCGATTCCGGAAGAGTAATTGGAAAAAAAACGCGGAAGTACCGAAAGGTGGTGCAAGGGGTGAGGTTTATAGTTGAAGGGAGCCTGCGTTGTTCGGGAAACTGCGGAGGTTGAGAAGGTCGTAGCTTCATCGTACCGCACATTTACTGCCTCAGCGGTGGGGAGAACCCGGCAGCAGAGGAATGGTATTCGGCGATACCCACCTACATATTACAACTGCCACATCTAGTTAGTCCCTCTCCCGCCGTGCTGGGGGGTCCGGCCAGCTCACAGGATATGAAAATTGCCGACGTTCCCCCGACCTGAGTAATCCCACCTTCCTAAGTCAGAGAATGTGCTGCGGTCAGCACTTCGTAAGTTACTACGGTTCAAAACGATGAATTGGTCAGCTTTTTCGGTTAAACGCACTCTCCACAAACTGTATGAGTAGAATAAAATTTCGAAAATCTCGTGTCCCAATTCGCGCAGCAGGTAGATAGATAAATAAGTAGCTATTTATTTGACGAAGAGTTTGATCAGTTCGACATGAAAAAAAAAGCTGCAAGTTATTACACGCCGGTTTATTATTTTTCGGTGAAGATCACCCGGCAGCGAAGAACACGGACTTTTCATTAACTGTAGTACCTACCAACCTTAACTCTACCTTTTGTTGTAACCAATGACCCTGGTTTAATGAACCGGTTCTCGTGAGATCGCCGAAGTGAAAATTACAACCCCTATTTTTCGGCCCTTAGAAGCGACTGACAATTCAAAAGCTTCGGGGCACAACTGGACCCCAAATAAACAGGACAACATGTGCTTGCATATACAGCGCATCCTACTCCATGATATGTATGGGAGCCATCACAGTAAATTTTAGAGTATGGAGAAAAGTTAGCACTGAGAATCGCAAAATGGAGTGTGCGCGTGGGTCGGAAAAACTGTTCATTGTTATTTTTAATCTAAACTAGACCTCATTCTGAGAATTTTGACACCAACCGCGACCTTCTAGCGTGAAAAGACCTTTTTCTGTGATTTTTCAAAGTTTCGAATGTTAATAACGTCACAGTGGGCTCGGGCCCAGACGGGAGGGGCGCGTGACGTCATAAACATTCGAAAGTTTGAAAAATCATAGAAAAAGATTTACTCATCAAAGAAGAGAACGGCTGGTGTCAAAATTTTCCGGATGAGGTCTACTTTAGATTTAAATTTTACAAAAATCAGGCGAACCCCCCTTTGGAAAATGGTCCCCTATGAAATGAAGTATTATTAATGTTCTTCTAAATGAAAAACGCTGCACATTATTACACAAAGGCTTATTATTGTCCTATATAGATCACTCGCTGCAAAGCCACCAACCAACTTGAAGAAAAACAACGATCGCATTTCGGTCAGCTAACATTTGAACGGAGATTAGGCCTCTTTGGCGATTCACACTCGTGTTTCTGATTTATCGTACGTCCAAACTTTAAATTCTCGTAGGGAGCGAACGGTTTGTCCTACAGGGCTCCGCGTGGTCTTAACAAATCCTAAAAATTCAATAGTATTTTAAATTGATGGAAAATGGATTCAAAATTTCAACCCTTATTTTCTAACCCTTAGAAGTTACCTACATCAACCACAATCTTCGGGGCACAACTAGACCCCAAATGGAACTCACATACCTAATTTCACCAAAATCGGTCAATGAGGGAATTGCCGCGTACGGCGTACGGAGACGGACGGCCAAATTTTGGTCTATTATTTTCAATAATAAGCCTTTGGAATCGAGCAAGAAAAAAAAAAGTTTAACCCCCCCTCAAAATTTGATGTTTTACATTTCAAGGTACGTAGAATACGAAAATCGAATGAAAAAATTTCCGTCCGTCCGCCGTACGCGGCACTTTTCTTAGCAACACTGGACCGATTTGGTTCAAATTTGGTATATGGACTCCATTTGGGGTCTAGTTGTGCCGCAAAGCTTTTGGTTGATGTAGGTCACTTCTAAGGGGTGAAAATTAAGGGTTGAAATTTTCAAGAGTGCCCTAGCTCGAAAACTCTCGAAATAAAGGTATCGTTTTTTCACCAATTTTAAATAGTATTGAATTTTTAAAAATTTTTGAGACCACCCGGAGCTCTGTAGGACAAACCGTTCGGTCCCTACGAGTACTTGAAGGTTTTCCTTCGATAAAACAGAATCATGAGTGTGAATCACAAAAGAGGTCTAATCGCCGTTCAAATTTTATCTTACTAAAATTCGATCGCTGTCCATTTCTTCGATTTGTATACAGTTTTGCCTTCTGCGTAATCAGTAATCAAATTTCCATATGAAGCTTTCTATTTTTCCAATCGAGTGTGAAGCGTTTAGTTCTTTCTAATAAACTTGATTGTGAAGGTGTGAAGCCAGTATGGTGTGGTAGGTAGTACCTCGTAGTTGGTAGGTAAAAAAAATGTTGGTTGGTAAAAAACGCTGCAAATCATTGCTCAAAGGCTTGTTCACTCTTCAGATCACTGATCAGCTGAGTGAGCTCCGAAGCCATTTTCAATCCTATTGAATGGAAGTGCTCTTCCAGGCGTCTCCAGCATTCGAGGAGATCTTCTTCACTCCTCAGATCACTGATCAGCTGAGTGAGCTCCGAAGCCATTGCTCAAAGCAAACCAAAAATTTTATGTTTCGCGTTTCAAGGTACATACAATTCGAAAAATAGAGGGAAGGTCAAGGGAGAATACAGATGGTGGTAGGTGCTATTGATGGAGAACCAGTGATCTATACAGAAAATAATAAACCTTTGGGCAATGATTTGGCCATTGGCCACCCGTTTTAATTTCAGCTGGTCAAATGCGATCATTGTACGTTTAATTGAAATGAGTTTTGTGTTATACTCAGTAGTGCATCGTTAGCAACCAAGTGCCAAACTTCGTGATGAAGGTACCCACATCTTTCAGATAACGATGTTATTGCTAGCAGGTAGTTGTAATAATTTTAAAAAGCCGCCTTTCATGCAGACGGTTGATCTATACTGTAAAATAATAAACCATAGTGATAATTTGCAGCGTTTTAAATTCCATTATATGAGTACAAGTACAGGCTTATTGACCTCTCGAATACCATTTAACGCTGACGGACCCACAAAAACAAAGACAACCACACAGACTTGATGATCAAAATCGGTTCGTCAAAATAGAACGTCAAGTCGGGCGGAAATGGAAATGTACCCGGTTCGAATATCATGACACCTCAAGGGAGAGGAGCTCTCCATGAATTTTCAACTACCATCTACAATACATTACACAATGGCTTTCTCGGGGAAAAAGCCGCAAACAAGCAGCCCCCCCCCCCCCTGCTACCCCGTCTTTTCTGCCAGTTGAAACCGAAAAGAACTCTCCAGTTCGCCTGACTGTATAAGAGGGTGCCGCATTCTAAATTAATGGCTGACTCATATAATTAATTCATGTGAACTTGTTCATCCGTGTATTTTTAATGGATCCGACAGTCGTGGGCAGACTTGAATACTTCCGCCGCTCCGGGAAACCCAATTGGTTCACTTTCTATTCCCTTAGCTCCAGTATCCTTTTGAGAATCTCAAATTGGTTGTGGCAAAATTTGTGGGGTGGTTCCTTACAAGATATTTTAGGTATTATGTTTTAAAGGTGACGTAGGAAATAATTTTGTAACTAACAGCTGAATTGTCTCTGATAGATTCAAAAAAGAAATTAATATCTTGTTCTTTTTGCTTTATTGACCATGAATTACATCACCAATCAAAAATTATAGAATGAATAGTCTAGAATCAAAAATTTTGATTCTGTTCCAGTGTTTTTCTTTTACTTCAACACTTCAAATTCGTGCAAATCATTGAACACTACCAATTATTACACAACGGTTAATTGTTTTTTTCCATTTTTTAAAATTATTTATTATCCAGTTTATTTTATTTTTTTATTTCTATTTTTTTGTCTACCTCAACAAACACGAAGAACCCGATTCCAACCAGCGAAACATCGTTATCTCAAAGTTGTGGGAACTAACGAAACTTGATTCTTGGTTGTTGAATGAATGAATGATTTAATTGTATAAAGCCTAAAGGCCAATACAAAGGTTGGCACGTTTACAAAATAAATTAATAAAGGAAATCACCTTCTACAAAATCATTAGTCAAAACTTGTGATTAGAAAATTTCACCATCACTTAGGGCACACGGCAAGACGTTCCTCCGGCGCCAAAACCGCTCGACCCAGGAACCTTCTACGTTCAGCCCGGAACAAGACACATTCCTCAATCAAGTGGCAAAGCTGTTTCTTGGTTGTTAGGGAAGCAATGAATAAAAGTAAGGCAGGATCATTCTCTTCTCTGTACATTGACAATAAATTGTAAGAATTCATGTCACAAGCATAATGGTTGTAAGCATATATGTTTCCCATATAATTTGAAAGGTACTTGGGATTGATGTTTTGATGAGTCATTATACAATTTTTCACTTGTTTGATGTCATTTATATTTCGTGAAAAAGTCAATACAAAAAAAGTGGAAATTCCCTTCAAAGGCATTAGTGGAAACCACGATAAAAATATACAATAAACCGGATCTTAATGAGGAGGTCGCTCAGGACTTACCCGACGACATCCCCACGAGTGGGGTTAGGAAAGAGGGACCGAAGGAAGAACTATAAAACGACCACTAGTTTAAATATCAACTGAGTAGGGCACAGTTGGTGATATCATGGAGTACACCTGTAGAGATGCCCTACTCGAGTGCTCGGATCATTTTTCCCGTGACTTGACATGGTTACAGCGAGACACTGGTATTGCTGGATGACACACCCTCTAGTTAAATCACCGCTTGCCGTAAATTATCTCTATCACACTTTCTTATCTTATCCCGTCAGGTCTGCTCGAGCTGTCATTGGCAAAGCAACTTGGCCAGTCAGAAAAATTCAGGATCTTTCGAGATTGACACCAACATTGTCAACACTTGCCTTGGCCTCTCATAGAGGTGTGTAAGACAACGCCATTTGGCGGATTCGAATCCCAAACGGTCACTCATTACAGAGACCAGGTCTTTTGAATCCGTTCACCCGTTCATCACGTTCACTCACAAGACAAGCAACCAACCGGTCAGAGGTCACAAAAACTAGCGAGTCTGTAAACCGAACGAGTCGAAACGTTGGGATCCAGGTCGTGACTCGAAAAAACGCTGAGTCGAAAAACCGAACGAGTCGGAATAGGTTACAATGATTAGGTGAGGAGGCGATTTGAATGAATCGAATGAGCTAAAATACAAAAACTCATGAAAGATCGATTTGAATCGTATGAATCAATCTTTAAGTGTTTTTGGTCTTTTAGTTTTGTCTTTTTAGTCCCCAGTTCATTTGAACGTAATTCTTCACTTGGATGATGGAAGGTTTTGCTTTGAAAACCACTTCCATCTACTTCTTTCTGTTGATACTTCCATGTCATTTTCACACATTATTGATCCATGTACAAACATGCATGTATACAAATACATTATACATCCATGTTGCGGGCAGTTAATTTGTTTTGTTGGCCTTCTGCCGATGTTCTCGGAATTTTTCCGGAAAACTCGATTGGTGGGTTGATGAACGAAGGACCGTGTTCAGTTTGACAACCCGTTCAGTTCCGACAAGGTCATTTTGAAGATAAGGTCTTTTCAATAGGTTCACTCCTGACCGACACACCTCTAGTCTCTCATCATTTTCTGCAATCTGCAATCATCATGACGTAGGATGCAGAATAAGTTCCATGAGTCAATGGAAACATCAGCCGATCACTGAAGAAGATACCTACCTTAAGAATTCAATGAAAATCATTGCCTCAGATTATTGACATGTCTTTAGGATGTCCCGTGACCAGGACTAAGACGAGATGCACGTGCAGGGCTTCATGTTCTACGCTTGCAGCCTATTCGTTGATATTTGACATTATCTTCGCCATTTTTCATCCAACAAGAATCTGATACCACTCGTTAGAACCGTGTGAATTTATTTGGCATTTCGTTTTCGCCTACGTACCTTGCGCAGCAGCTTAGATGTGCACGATATAAAAAGGGGGTAAATAAGGTAGTCAATAACATAGGTAATAACAAATGTATGTGTGTATTAGAATGTGACCGCAGTGTGGTCGATACTTGATGTCATATGGCCGGAACAACCTGTGGAATGTGTTGATCTGGTACATTGTGTTGTGTGTTTTGAAAATCGTAATAGTCGCATGAATTATGAGAGTCTAACCCCCAACAATCCTTGTCGTGTTTCAGCGCTAACTGCCTCCACTTCAACGAACTACCATTCCTGATTACCATATCTACCATTCTAAAGATTGTCGTCTCGTAATCGTTTTCGTTTCTCATATTCGTTTTCGTTCCTCTTTCTCTGAACAGTTATGGACGTGAAAATTATGTCAAGTGTCGTTTTATGTTGCAAAAAGTGCCCAAAGTCATTCAATTTCAAAGCTGATCTCCAAAATCATCACTGGTTCATGTTATAGAGATATGAGTAACGAAAACGATTACGAGACGACAATCTTTAGAATGGTAGTTATGGTAATCAGGAATGGTAGTTCGTTGAAGGCGGGAGGTATCGCTGGAACCCGACAAGGATTGTTGGGGGCTAGACTCGTATTAATTTATTGAAAAATATAAATAAGGTCTTATAATCAACCACAACGATGGTGTGAGGTTGGTTGTTGACGGGCGAGTAATAGAGCAGGTGTCGAGATTCAAGTACCTAGTGGGTTTCGGAGACTTGGTCGTTGGAGGGAGAGTTGCGGTGTCGGATCGAGGTAGCACGATCAGCATTCAACAACATGCGAAGCGTTTTGTGCCGCCGGGATTTGAGTTTTCCTCTACGCTGGCGAGTTGTAAAATGCTATATATGGTCCATACTCCTCTACGGCGTAGAGACCTGGACGTTAAAAGCCAAGGATATGAACCGGCTGGAGGCTTTCGAAATGTGGCTGATCCGACGCATGCTGAGGATCCCATGGACTGCCAGGCTCCGGAACGCCTACATTCTGCAGGAAAACTCCCTGACACGTGAGCTGCTGATAACCATAAAGAAACGAAAATGGTTGGGTCTTAAGTATAGCCTATTGCAGACGATTATGATGGGAAAGATCAGCGGACGTCGGGGAGTAAGCAGAAAGCGAGCATCTTGGTTGTCAAACATTCGCAGCTGGACGGGGATAAACCGAGCAGCCGATCTTTTTCATCTGGCGCAAGATCGCGAACGGTTTGCAGAAATGATCGCCAACCTTCAGTGATGGAGATGGCACTACAAGAAGAAGAAGAATCAACCACAAGAAGTTACAGTTTCACTGTGAAGAGGAGCTCTGCATAAGAGTGTGCGTGAGATAACAATATTCTAGACATGAAATGTGATCCTTATTTTAATAAATCAAAAATTTGACGTTTATCAATTTTTTTCAGAACGATGGCAAAGTTCCTGGGGCAGTTATAGACCTGTAATAGATGTTTTACAGCCTCCACTTTTATTGTGAATTTTTTAAGAGAAAAGAGTAGTTCTAATTAGTGACAGCTAAGGAGTGAGCCAAAGATCTGGTTGAGGGAAGCAGTATAAGAGTTGGTAAGGCGTACGTCCATACAGTGCTCCTTCCTGATCCCCGATATTTTGAGTTTCAGAGTAGTTTCGATCGATGAGGGAAATGATCATACGCCATTATGAGCGGCAACCCTCAAGATATTCCTCCAGTCGATAAGGCCTAAGACAACCGCGTTATTTTGAAAGTAATTTCTCATCTGCAGCATCGTCGTGTTTGCGCGTAAAACACGATTGAATTGGATCCCAGAGTAATACATTGGGCTAACAAGCTCACCCTGCGGGGTCAACGCTTAGGATCGCTGTTTACCTATTCAAAAGCCGCAGCGCCCGGGAAGGCCAGGCTGAGAGAAGGGGGACTGATGAGCGGCGGTAGTTATGATGGCGACGGCGCAGGGGGTTAAAATGATGAGTTGGAGGGGCACAGGGAAGATTGGGTTTGTGATGGGGAGAGGGCCGAGGTCGGTAGCTAGATTGATCCCAAGTTATGCAAATGGGGTCAACCTCATAAATGATATAACCGTCGTTATATCCCGTTGAACTTGATCACTCCACATTAATAGAGCTGTAAGACCGACGCTCGCCCGCTTTTTTACTGATGTTAAGGTAGCAGAGGTCACGATTATTTTCTCCCTACGACCCCCTTATAAACGAGAGATACGAGCTTAAAGGCCATTAGGCCCTGTCAAACAGTGACAGGGCTTCATATTTGGGATAGGTTGTTTGAGGCCCTTGCCATTCCTCATTTACTCAAAGATTGTGGAAGATTCATTATATATCATGGGTATTCATAACAAATTACCTCGTGCTCTTCCCTGGTGGTTGTGTTTGTCAATTAGGATTTTGGTAAATTATTCTCAATAATAAACCTTTGAAATCGAGCCAGAAGAACAATTTTAACAGGCACTTAAATTTGATGTTGACGTTCCAAGTAAAGCGTACAATCAAGATAAATACAAAGAAAGCACCCGACTGCGACCTGATCACAGGACAAGGACACAAGCAGCTTCCAAGAAAAGTTCTGCTGAAGATCACGAAAATTATCAATGAAGCCATCAAGGTCCCGAAACTAGCAGAAGTTATAATGATCCCAAAACCTCAGCTGAAGAATTAGCTAAAGAATTGGCATCTTATCGAACAATATCACTACTAAAACCTACTTTGTAGGTATGTAAGGCAAGGTCATTTGGCGGATTCGAATCCCAAATGGTCACTTATTACAGAGACCAGGTCTTTTGAATCCGTTCACCCGTTCATCACGTTCACTCACAAGACAAACAACCAACCGGTCAGAAGTCACAAAAACTAGCGAGTCTGTAAACCGAACGAGTCGAAACGTTGGGATCCAGGTCGTGACTCGAAAAAACGCTGAGTTGAAAAACCGAACGAGTCGGAATAGGTTGAATGAATCGAATGAGCTAAAAGACAAAAACAAATGAAAGATCGATTCGAATCGTATGAATCAATCTTTGAGTGTTTTTGGTCTTTCAGTTTTGTCTTTTTAGTCCCCAGTTCATTCGAACGTAATTCTTCACTTGGGCGATGGAAGGTTTTGCTTTGAAAACCACTTCCATCTACATCTTTCTGATGATACTTCATTGTCATTTTCACACATTAATGATCCATGTACAAACATGCATGTATACAAATACATTATACATCCATGTTGCGGGCAGTTAATTTGTTTTGTTGGCCTTCTGCCGATGTTCTCGGAATTTTTCCGGAAAACTCGATTGGGGGTGGGAGAGAGGGATGAAGGGAAGTGCCTCTATAAAACGACCACCAGTAAAAACATGAGCTGAGCAGGTCACGGGTGGTGATACCACGGAGCACGCCTACCGAGATGCCCAACTCGCGCAACTCCGTGGCACTTTTCCCCCACCACACCCCACGCCACGACAAGGTTGCAGCCATCACCCTGATGTTGTTGGGTGCCACTCCTTTTAGCTCCGACACCGCTTGCCGTAAATCATCTCTATCATACTTTCTTATCTTGGCCCGCCAAGTCTGCTCCTTGTCCAAGCTGCCATTGACAACCTGGACATCCAAGCAAGACTGGTCGGGCTTGACGGCAACGATGTCGCTGAGTTGGTTACTTGAGCGAAAGATACTTTCGGATCAAACAAGAGGAGGAGTATTCCGAAGCCAAAAAGATCCATGTTAGAGTTCCAAAAGGGAGCGTACTTGGCTCATTTTGTACCAGCAAACTACAGGTTAAGAACCTGGAAGTCAGGAAAATATCACAGCTACATTATGATACTGCCATCTTGGATGTAGGAAATGACAACAGCGAATCAAACTCTGAACTAAGCTAATCAATTTCCCGCCTACAAAACTACTACTACTGAGTGGAGAATCAAGATGAATGAGACCATCGTCATTTGATCATCATATACTTGAAGTTTCGAAATTACTTACTATGCACCGACTCATCTATACAACCGGATATTCTATACGAGAAAAGCTATGTGCCACACCCACAAGGCAATTTTTTTGGAATTGAGGTTCCTGGCATGTTTGGAATTTTCTGAGCAACGAAGAACCAATTTTCGTTACGAAGAATGAAGAGCTATGCTTGTATGAATAAGTAACAGGAGTGTGATTCGCAGATAAAAGTTCATTGACGGAAGTGGGCCGAATTTTATCTAATCAAAAATGAGAAATCTTCTTGTTTCTTCGAATAGTTTTATGTTAAGTAATCAGTTGAGCTTCGTTATGAAGGACTAACTATAACTAACTAATAATAACTGTTGTGTATTAATTTGCACTTTTTTTCTTACAAGGTACCTGTAGCTGATGTAGGAAGCTTATGAGGAATGAATGCTAAATAAATAACTAGTCATCAAAGATGGTGACACATCTTAAAGTATCCTGGAAGCGCAAGAGTGTCGAGTGCCATACAAATATTTTGACAAAATTTGGGTCGCTCGAGCAACCAACAAAATCCTGCAGTTTGTTTGGAAGATGGCACAATGAGTCAACAATATACTGAACACCTCACACATAAAAGAAAATCTACATTCGCCTTCTCCGTTCCCGTCCTCCTGCCTTTTCATCGTGTCATCAAAACCGACTACCTATTCCCGTGAAACCGTTGTGATACGTCTTGGAAATTCCCCGAAGTCATCATACGTAGCGCGTAAACCCATAAAGAAACCAGGGTTTTCTCGACTTTTACGTAAGGATTTCCGTACAAATCAAGTCTTTCTTTCCTCTGTTCTGGAATATATTCTTTTTGACTTGATTATGATTTTACATCTTCTGACTCCAAATTTGGATTCTTCGAGGAAAATAAGCTTGTAAGCACTTTGTGTGCTTTTCCTATACTTTATTTATTAGGTACTATTATTATTCATTTATTTATTTTTGAAAAGTAGGAGGACTGACGTGAGGTAGTCTGCAAACTCCCTCCACAGCGATTTGATGAGGTCTATTGTGGATCTTTTCTATGCTTACCTGAAACTTTAATATTAAGATAAATAATTTTGTTCGTTCAGGGTCTGCAAAGTTAAAGTAGCTTCTTGGAACAGGACCAAAAGGAAATCCTTTTACGGCTTCTTGGAGTTTCAAGATTATTTACAAAATTGTCTTTGTGTGGAGCAGCCAGAATTACTGCAGATCAAATTGATGTGGGAAATTGTACTCCAATTCGCCAAACACCCAGGAAATTGCACTTAGCAAAACCTCTGGTTGATGGTTCAAGATGGAAGAGATGGTCCAAGATGGGGTGTTCAACTATCACAGAGTGCATTGACTAGTCCTACCGTGAGTTACTTGACTTGATTCCTGTAACTCGTAAGAGAAGCATAAAACCGAAATGAATGTTGTATGCTATAGCAACGACCTCCTACTATGACTTCCCGCATCTGCCTCAACAGACCGCCAGCAAGGCGCGCGGTCGTCCTCTCCTTCAGGTACCCTGAGAGTTCCAGTCTAACGGCTTCTTTTCAATGGACGATTCATCATTGCGAAGTGTGCGGACCAATGATTGGAGATGAAATCCGGCTAGAACATGCCAAGGATACGTCTCACCTTCCAGGCAATTTCAGAGGAAAACAAACTTCACATTTGAGTCCCAGCTTCGTTCAGGGAAAATATTGCTACTTAACCGAGAGGATAAGGAAAGTCAGCATTTTGCACGCCATCGAGCCTCTGACTACTAAAAGTTATACTCTTCGACCTTTACAATTCCACTTCTATATACCTATATATATAATACTTTCACCTTTCTGGCTTCTTACAGGGTTCATTCCTTCAGTAGGAAACAATCTTCGAGACATAACAGCAAAAATATGATACTATCGGCTGTTTCATATTCGAAACCCTCCGTATTTCCTTCTAATTCCGAGTTCATTCATTCATGGTAAATTTACCGCTCACGGAGCTTCATGTTGGTTTACTCTTCATCATGTATGAAATGACCCAACCGGGGCTGTATACAACATTTTATCTTGCAAACTAGAGGTCCTTTGATTTTTACAAATGTTAAACAGTTTGAGAGTGAATAAAAACGGCGGTACGAAGGCGTAGAGATGTAACACAAGCGGTTGAGCTGTCGCTGCGTTTCAATTGAGATCTCGTTTTCAGCCTCGAAACTCATTTCAATACCTCGCAGAATTACAATTCGTTTCGAGCGATTGGACGAACATCGGCGCGTTTCCTGCACTTGAATCCGTTGTCAATTCACTGGAGCTGAACCCTCCGATGTTCGAACACGCGAGCAGATAAATCCGCGAGTTCCCTGGTTCCCGTGGCCAGGAAACGTTTACTGTGTCTCTCTATTAAACCCTTTGAACAGAACGTGTTTGCCCCTTCTGCCCTTTTGTCGTCATAATAACGCTTGGAGAGGCGAAATATTCGAGCACCACTATCCACGAGTCACACATCCAGCCGGAGATGAAATCCAAACTTGCCCTTCATTTCCATATTAATGGACACTTTCCCTTAAAAATATACTGATAAACCAAAGCAAACAAAGTGTGCGAGATCCAGCGAGGAAACTTTACTACTATGGAGTTTATCCGAGAAGATGGGATCAAGTTTAGGTAACCTACATGAGAGAACATTTTGGTCTCAAGTTCGCTGGGAGAGAAATGTGTTTGTTCACTCCTGTGATGAGGTACCTACTTGATAATCACATACTATGATAAGGTACCTATTTGATAGGCACATTGACCATCAATGTGATGATTTTGGTTTATCATTAGTATTTTCAATAATAAACCCTTAGGGTCGAGTGAGTAAAAAAGTAGTAGAATCCGAAAACCGGAGAAACGTAAACCATCAAATTTTTAGGGGGGGGGGGATAGGGGGGATATTAGTTGCTCAATTCCAAAAGTTGATTGAAAATAATAAACTAGGTAATATGTAAGTGATGAAACAAAATTCTGTTCCGCCAAGTGGGTGTAGCACATAGCTTCCTCATATCCATGACCCGATTGTATAGATGATCCAGTGCATAGCAGCTAATCTCTAAACATCAATCTCCAAGTAACTTGAGCTCCATTACGTAATAGAGGGCCATTTACACGTCAACCTGTACAATCTCTAAAAATTACATCGAATTCGAGTAGAAAATTAGAAGCTATGGCTGAGACAAGGAATTCACATTGGAATATATATGCGCCAAAGGTGTTCAACATAGGATAAGTCCGCGATTATTCTTATTGGTTTCTGTAATCATTATTACTTCGGATGAGTGAGGAATTGGCCCACAGCACCCTAGCTTGGCAGAGGCCTGGCCCTCTGTAAGGCGTCCAAGCTCACCCCTCTCTGCTTCAGGGTTTAGTCATGGAACAAGTATACTTATTCCATGGTTTAGATTTTGACAGCCCCTACTCCCTGAGACGGCGGTTCAAATTTCACCCATTCAGGTTGTATAGAGTTCCCCTTTTAGTCGCCTCATACGACACGCAGAGGGTACGGTAGGTATATTCTAACCCCAACCTACAGGGTGGTAAGGGGGCAAGAAGGGACAAACTTGAGGTGAATGGAGAAGTTGTAGAGATGGTGGAAACTTTCCAGTATCTCAGCAGTTTCGTGGACGTAAGGGGAGTAGCCGAATAAGATGTGAAGAGCAGAATTAGGAAGGCCAATGGTGCCTTCATATAGCTGTGCCCGGTTTAGAGGAATAGAAATATTTCCCTACGGACGAAGCTGCGACAAACGTTAAGTCGGTCCTCCATTACGGTAGCGAGACCTGAAAGGTGACGAGTTTGCTTACAATCAAGTTACAAGTTTTCGTCAATCGCTGCTTTAGACGTATCCTCGGCGTTTTCTGGCCGGATGTCATCTTGAAAGATCAGCTTCTCGAGAGAACTGACCAAAAGTCTATTTCATCAGAGATTATGCAGCGTAAATGGAGATGGATAGGCCACACGCTCCGCAAGGATGAATCGTCCATTGAAAAGAAGGTGTTTGACTGGAACCCTCAGGATTGGAGGCGGTCTGTGGAATCTGAAGCTAGAGAAGCCGGGAAGTCGTGGCAGGAAGTCGAAGCTTTGGCACCTATCGGAGAAGAATGAAGAAATTTCGTTACGGCCCTAACTTAAGAGTTACAGGAAACAAGTCAAGTCAAGTTATATATATGCGCAGTGTATTTTGCTTCCGAGTCTACCAAGGTAGCGGAAGCTTTGTTTTCAATTTTGGTTCCGTGTCTGTCTGTCTGTCAGTGTGTCTGTCATGAATTCCTTGTAACGCGCATAACTATACGAAGTTATTGTCCGATTTCTATGAAATTTTCAGGGGTTGTGCGGGTTGGTGTGTAGACGGTCCCCTATGAAAATCATCATCCCCGGACTGATAGAAGCGACTGCGCATGTGCAAACGTGAATTCCTTGTAACGACCATAACTTCTACATTTTCCATCCGATTTCAATGAAATTTTCAGGGATGTTACAGACTAGTATTAAATGGTCCCCTATGAAAATCATCACCTTAGGACTGATAGTAGCCACTGCGCATGGGCAAACGTGATTTCCTTGTAACAGCCGTAACTTCAACTGTCCCCCAGGGGTCGCGGGTTCGAATCCCAGCCGAGGCTGAGTATTTTTTTGATCCAATCACATACATCTACTCACTTAATTTTTCATCCGAATTCGATGAAAATTTCTAGGATTGTCCAAATTAGCGTGTAGATGGTCCCCTATGAGGGTAGTGGAAGGTACTTAGAGATTGGTGTTTTGAGATTAACTACTATGCATCTGGTCATCTATATAATCGGGTTATGGATACGAGGATGCTATGTGCCACACCCACTTGGCAGACGTTTTTTGAGTACTTTGAACAAGAATTTTGATGATAGGAACCACAGTTGTTTAAAGGTAAGTATATAAATGTCCGTTGCTGTTTATTTGCGTCGTGTTACTTTTTTTCTGAGTAACAAAATTAGTTATGGTCTCCAATGGTTATTATATCCCCTTATTTTTGTCAATAGTAGAAAAATAATAGGAATAATTTATCGAAAAATTTATGTTGACATGGATTTATCTTTTGGCTGGGGGTCAAGGAATTTTTCCCGGCACTTTTTTTTGCTACAAAATATGAAAAGTTTGGCTGTCTGTATATTGGTAGCTAAGAAGCAAAGTTCTCCAGAAAACAACCAGACATAATACGGTCATTGATGCTGTATTCACACTGATGAAATATCATAATAGTATGAAATATAATTTCTTGTTTCCATAATATTATTATGGAAACAAGAAATTATATTTCATATTTTTTGTACCTTAAAACATTATTGAACATTACCAACGCTAGAGCTAATATTTCACAATTTTGACAATTCTTTCTAACTTCATGCTAATAAATTATTCATAAATTATCTTATGAGTATTTTATTTTATCATTTTAATTTTCAAATTACACCTAAAACAATGGGCATATCCATGATCTATTGTTTTTCCCTCTAAGGGAGAAATTGATAGCCTCTTGAGAATTTGCCTCAACATAGCATCACGAATTACTCATGTTTACTCTTCTATAGTCCGAAGGGTAACAGACGCCAAAAAGCATTTTTACTTATGAATAAATTATGTTACATAATGGAATATCCCATACGACTCTCGATTCATCATCTGATTTATACGACTTAAGACCTTGGAGATATTTCACCAACTCCTGGTTTCAAGTTTCATGCTTTCAGCAGAAATAATATTATGTGGATAACAGAAGAGGACTCGGATATACATTCATTGAAATGAAATGAGACCATTACTATCGTCTGTCAGTGCTTCCTCTGATCCACTCTATTTATTACCTACCCATGTTTGTCGGTACCAGAACTTGGCACCCGATTCTATTCTCCGGCCAACTTTGAAATCCACGCTTCCCACGTATGAATTTTTCATAAACTCCCATTGCGGAACCCACATTTCCCACGGAACTTCAGGTTATCTTCTCCTATTGTTGTAGGTAGGTAAGTAGGTTAGGGTTGAGTAATTCATCAAATTATGTTTGTTTAATTGATTAACTATAAGCGGGACCTAACCAAACAAATCATTACTATACGTGGTAGGAAACACCGTCTCCAACTCTATGAAATATTCAGGGATTGTACAGGTTGGTGTTTACATGGTCGCCTTTAGAATTTAATACCTCCGGACTAATGTAAATAGCTGCGAATCATTGCTCAAAGGTTTATTATTTTCTGTATCAACCTTCTGTATAGGTCCCTCCCTACCAACCATAGCTACCTACTACCTACTAGGGCATTTTTGAAAATTTTAACCCAAACCACCAACCAAATGGAAATGAAGGATTAAACTTTCCAAAAATGCCCTAGTAGGCAGTAGGTACTTATGGTTGATAGGGAGGGATCTATACAGAAGGGTGATCTGTACAGAAAATAATAAACCTTTGGGCAATGATTTGGAGTGTTTTCTTTTTTTTTTACCTGCCAACTTTTTCTTACCTATTTTTTTACCCACCAACTATTGGTAGGTACCACCTACCACACCATACTGCCTTCACACCTTCACAATCAAGTTTATTAGAAAGAACTAAACGCTTCACACTCGATACGAAAAATAAAAAGCTTCACATGGAAATTTGATTACTGGCTGCTCAAAAAGCAAAACTGAATACAAATTGAAGAACGCTGCAAATCATTGCTCAAAGGTTTATTATTTTCTGTATAGATCACCCTTCTGTGTAGATCACTGGTTCTCCATCAATAGCACCTACCACCATCTGTATTCTCCCTTTGACCATCCCTCTCAAATTTCAGCTTCCTGCGTTCAATAGGATTGAAAATGACTTCGGAGCTCACTCAGCTGATCAGTGATCTGAAGAGTGAAGAAGATCTCCTCGAATGCTGAAGACGCCTGGAAGAGCACTTCCATTCAATAGGATTGAAAATGGCTTTGGAGCTCACTCAGCTGATCAGTGATCTGAGGAGTGAAGAAGATTTCCTCGAATGCTGGAGACGCCTGGAAGAGCACTTCCATTCAATAGGATTGAAAATGGCTTCGGAGCTCACTCAGCTGATCAGTGATCTGAAGAGTGAAGAAGATCTTCTCGAATGCTGGAGACGCCTGGAAGAGCACTTCCATTCAATACGATTGAAAATGGCTTCGGAGCTCACTCAGCTGATCAGTGATCTAAAGAGTGAAGAAGCCTTTGAGCAATGATTTGCAGCGTTTTATACCCACCAACATTTTTTTTACCTACCAACATTTTTTTACCTACCAGCTAGGTACTACCTACCACACCATACTGGCTTCTCACCTTCACAATCAAGTTTATTAGAAAGAACTAAACGCTTCACACTCGATTGGAAAAATAGAAAGCTTCATACGGAAATTTGATTACTGGTTACGCAGAAGGCAAAACTGTATACAAATCGAAGAAATGAACAGCGATCGCATTTTAGTCCGATAAAATTTGAATGGAGATTAGACCTCTTTTGCGATTCACACCATGGACCTAGTATCCAGGGATACTAGGTCCATGATTCACACTCATGATTCTGTTTTATCGAAGGAAAACCTTCAAGTACTCGTAGGGACCGAACGGTTTGTCCAACAGAGCTCCGGGTGGTCTCAAAAATTTTTAAAAATTCAATACTATTTAAAATTGGTGAAAAAACGCTACCTTTATTTCGAGAGTTTTCGAGCTAGGGCACTCTTGAAAATTTCAACCCTTAATTTTCACCCCTTAGAAGTGACCTACATCAACCAAAAGCTTCGCGGCGCAACTAGAACCCAAATGGAGCCCATATACCAAATTTGAACCAAATCGGTCCAGTGTTGCTAAGAAAAGTGCCGCGTACGGCGGACGGACGGAAATTTTTTTATTCGATTTTCGTATTCTACGTACCTTGAAACGTAAAACATCAAATTTTGAGGGGGGGTTAAAATATTTTTTTCTTGCTCGATTCCAAAGGCTTATTATTGAAAATAATAAACCAAAATGAACAGTGATAGCATTTTAGTCAGATAAAATTTGCACGGCGATTAGACCTCTTTTGTGATTCACACTCATGATTCTGTTTTATCAAAGGAAAACCCTTAAGTACTCGTGGGGAGGTAACGGTTTGTCCTACGGAGCTCCGGGTGGTCTCAAAAAATTTTAAAAATTCAATACTATTTAAAATTGGTGAAAAAACTATACCTTTTTTTCGAGAGTTTTTGAGCTAGGGCACTCCTGAACATTTCAAGCCTCAATATTCACCCCTTAGAAGTGACTGACATCAACCAAAAGCTTCGCGGCGCAACTAGAACCCAAATGGAGCCCATATACCAAATTTGAACCAAATCAGTCCAGTGTTGCTAAAAAAACTGCCGCTTTCGGCAGACGGACGGAACATTTATTCTTCGATTTTCGGATTCTACGTACCTTGAAACGTAAAACGTCAAATTTTGACGGGTGGGGGGGGGGTTAACTTTTTTTTCTTGCTCTATTCCAAAGGCTTATTATTGAAAATAATAAACGAAAATGCACGGATTTAAAAACCTTGAAGCAGCAATATAACTTCCACATTTTTCACCCGAATTTGATAGAATTTTCAGGGATTGTGCAGGTTGGCGTGTACCTAGATGGTCCCCTTGTGAGTAGTGCAGGTTGCGTAGAGATTGATATTTTGAGATTAGCAGTTATGCATCGGATTATGAAGAGGATTTGTGGCGCACCCAGTTGGCAGACTTTTTTTGTAATCGCTGTGAGTTTCATTTACTGATGTGTACTGTTATAGTTTGCATTAATCTGTATTTCCAGTAAAATCTTGAAAACTGAACGACACCCCCGAGAGAATATTATCACATCAACCTCATCAAAGTTTAGAAGCTGAACTCGTATTACACGGGTGGAAATAAGTAAGCGAAGAACATTTCCCAAACGGAGGGTATCTCCTCGATCTTCACCAGGTTGCCGAACCTAAGGAAACTCGATTCCCCCGAGATACGCAGGTAGGGAAAGCGCCAACAACCTTTCTCCGGGGTTTCCGGAGGAAATTCTTTCAAGAACCGAGAAAAGACGTGGGTGATACGCCTGCTTGGGGGTTATCTCACGTTCGAGGGCCAGGGGTCCGCCCTATAAATGAACCGGTACTTGTGATGTGAGAACCCGCACACGTTAGTGGCAGAATGTGGGAACAGGTCGGACCTCCGTTTATTCATAATGCAAAAGAGCCCACATTTTCACTTTACAAGACATTTCAATAAACAAGTGGTAAGGAATATTTTGGAGGTTTTACAAGGGTTTTTACACTCACCAACGACAAGAGATCCAAACTCTAAATACTAACAATTTCTTTTTCCGTCAATTTATCTCGGCATTATTCTCACTTTTAAGGATTAAAAAAAGTCCTTCAAAACCAAAATTTTCTCTCATGATTTATGTTTCAAGACAATAGGAACTGAAAAATTTTGGTTTGGTGTCTGTCTGCCTGACAAAATCTTGTAACGGGCAAAACTATATGAAGTTACTGTCCGATTTTGAATAAAATCCGACTGAATTTTCAAAGATTCTGAGAGGTGGCTTCTAGATGATCCCCTATGAAAACCATAGCACAAACACTCACTGTTTCCTAACTATCAGTTTTGGTAGCCACTGCGCATACAAGAAATCGTTTTCCCATTGACTCCCAGTGGCACAATACGCCCCAGTCCAACTTCAAAAATTACCAATGGGCAAAGCGGTCTCTGAAACGCTTGTAAAACCATGCCAGCATGTCACACTGGTCTCTAACGTTCATTTGGGGTGCAGTTTACCACTTGCTCGGTAGATCGCAGCACAGAGAGAGATTTGGGAGAACCATGGGACAGTTTTTCCTATCCATAACCTATAGTTGGGACAAACGTCCCAGTGATGCAATACCGTTGGGGCCAGAACGTCCCACTCATGAAAATTGCTGCAAATTATTACACAAAGGTTTATTATTTTTCTATATAGATCACTCGTCTGCAAGAGGCAGAAATGGAACAGGACGTGGAGAGAGTCACATATCCACGGCCACTCCAAAATCCTGGGTCTTCTATGCGAACCCATGCTTGACATGGTAGCAGACATTATGCCCAGAACTTACGCTGAAACACACCCCTTCAAATCGATCATAACGACAGAGGGGCGGCGAGTCTTTCAATGCTGTTCCAACGACCTGTTCTGGTATACAGATGGATCCAAAATGGGGAATGGGACAGGGATTGGAATCTATGGGGCAAACTCTGGATGGAGCCACTCGGCTCCTCTGGGAGCGTTTGCCTCAGTTTTTCAAGCCGAGGTACTTGCAATCGATGTCTGCGCTGGGGAGAGTCTGCGGAGGGGACACAATGGTGTACACATCCGCATTCTCTCGGACAGCCAGGCTGCGATCAAGGCCTTGGCAGCTTCCACCATTAACTCTAAGTTAGTGTGGGATTGTTACCATAACCTCTGCTCCCTGTCACAACGCAACAGGGTTTCCCTGGAGTGGGTGGCGGGGCATAGTGGGGTAATGGGAAACGAGAATGCTGATGCGCTGGCCAGAAAAGGCTCACTGACTCCGTTCATTGGTCCGGAGCCGGCCGTCGGCATTCCCAAATCCTCCTTCAGGGCGACCATAAATCGGTGGGTCACAAGCCAAACCACAAGAAGATGGTCAAACCTGGGAGGACATGCTCTAAGTAAGCGCATGGTGGCCAAACCTAACCCCAGCGCCTCTGAGGAGCTGCTGCGGCTAAGCCGCAGGGAAGTCAGGCTAGTGGTTGGTCTGGTAACAGGCTTCACCCCACTCCGATTCCACCTTAACCGCATTGGGGTGACGCAAGATACAACCCTATGCAGGCTATGTGGTGAGGCTGAAGAAAAGGTCTCCCACATAATTTTTGATTGCCAAGCCCTATCAACCCGCAGGTTCCAACTCTTTGGGTCACCCACACCCATGGAGGCATTCCCCTGCACAACCTAGCCAAACCACTACTGGCCCTTACTAAAGGGCTGGGACTGTTTGACTAGACAATAGAATCTGCGGAGAAGCACAATAAGCCACCAGGCTTCAGTGCTTTTGGGCTCCCCTCACCCTGATCCGCAGATTCAGGTACAATCTACAATCTACTCGTCTGCAAAGAACGCGGCTTTGCCTTTGTTACCACCAAGACAAAAGGCCTCTTTTGCGATTCACGTTCGAGTTTCTAATTTATCGTGCGGTAAAAGTGCCACGGAGTAGCGCGAGTTGGGCATATCAGTAGGCTTACTCCGTGGTATCATCGCCCACGTCCTGCTAGGCTCATATTTGCTTCATCCCTCGTTCCCATCCCCACCTTCCTCATCTTCCCACATTCCTAGGGATGGTGTCGAGTGAGTCCTAGGCGTCCCCCTTTTAATATTTTTATATATATTTATGGCGTGCCCCCTCCGTAACATCAATACCATTTGTCTTTGAGGGGAGATATTAACTAAATAAATAAAATAACTAAATAAATAACTTCCACAGTTTGATACCGATGGGATTTCCAAGGTTGTGTCGTTGTTGATGGTTCCCTATAAATGTAATTGTTATGTGATCATCAAATTTGGAGAGTGGTGGAAGGTACATGGAGCTGAAAGCTTCGAGATTATCTACTATACATGGAATCATGTAAACAACCGAGTTATGGATATCGAAGAAGCTATGTACCACACCCACTTGGCATTTCGATTATTGTGACTCAAATAAGCCCTCATAATAATATGATAATTATTGTACCCTAGTCAGTTTTACAAATCTCATTTCCAGTCACCTAAAATCCCGAAAATTCTCCAAACCCATTCAATTTATAAGGTATACTATCCAGAAAACCCTTGAATATGAAAATTTATGTGTCACAGTCTTCGAAGGGAATTATTTCTCCAAGAGTTTGCAAACACACTTTGCGTGTACTCGAGTGAACGCAGTGTTGAACCTCGAGTGGATGGTCCTATAGTAACAAAACACTGTTAATGAGGAAGGTAACTCATGCAGGAAGTTACAATGAATGCGCATGAGAGCACGCGCAAGTTTGTGTTTTAAAGGAATTTTTATTGCAGATTCGGATTTTACGTCAAATTTTATGAACATTTTGCATCGAAGAGTTTTTTTCGACACAGAGCGTCCAAAAGCGCTCTACGCGTCCAAAAGTTAGTCTACGCGCGTTTGCTAGCAACTTTGTTACGGAGAAAAAAACTGTTATTATTGTACTGAAATGTTATTATTTCACAATGGTTTATTATTTGACTTTATAGATCACCCGTCTGCCAAGAACTCGGAATAATACCTACTAGCAATAACGTTAAATGAGAGTTGTGAGTCCTTCATTGCAAAATTTGATTCTTGGTTGCTGAGGAAGCCCAACTGAGTGACAACAAACTCTATTCGAAGAAACGAAATAAGGGGAGGTTACTTCGCCAAGTTGTTTTGATTTCCCAACAAATTACGGAGATAGAGAGGACCGTCCACTATGAGAAACTACATGTATTAGCTACATGTGCTCTTACTCCGTCTGTTGGTTAAAACACAGCATTGTTGACTGGTTTAAACCTTGTGATCTCGACTTGATTCAAGATTTTTCAGATACCAACTACATACTTACTACCTACTTTAATTACTTACTTTACTTTATCATTTTTTATTTTTTGGTGTATCCAGCTGTCTATAGCAGAATAGTCAAAATCGAACTATGTCTATTAGTATTAAATGTTGAATTTAACCACCTGAGCAGGAAGGAACGGTATCGAAACATTTCGACTATCATCAAAGGCATATGCCGACAACATTCCCCTTGCCAGTTTCACAGGATCCAGTCGACCCAACGAACCGAGATACAAATACGACTGAATGTGGATTTCACACATACTGAACCCTCGAATAACCAAATTGGTCGTTGATTTAGTGTTCTTACGAATAATCACGAGACAACGGACCAACATAAAGTGAATCTTATGGATTTTGAACGCTGCGGATAAGCTGGTAAAATATGATGATGGAATTACGTATTTTTAATTCATTATGGAATATCAGAATAGGTTCATCCAGGTAGTGCTGTTGGTAGACGAATAGTAGAATGAAATCGAATCTGATCACGCCACAGAGAAGTAGAGCAATCTTCAAGGTAATAAAGAGGACCTGAAGGAACTTCTCAGAGACGAAATAAATGGGGAGAAGTTCAAAACTTGAAAGTTCTAATAGCTGCTAATAAAAACTTTCGTCCGTCCTCTACTCACCACACCTTTCGCCTCTCTGACGCCTTCTCCTCTACACTCAGCAAATGCCCTTCCTCACCTTCAAGGTACAAACCTTGTATTCACCCCAGTCAACAGACCACATTTTACTCCGTATCTCTCCACACTTTGTCTTTCTCTCTGATACAAAAAGTGCTTCAAAAGAGTGGGTTGTCATCACGTTGAGTTATTCCTCGGGTACCTATGAAAATTCCGCGACCCATTTGATAATCGATGATAACTTTTTGCTCCAATGACACCAGCTGGAAGAAGAACTGGAGACTAAAGTGACGTCAAAGGATCACCTCACCTTTATTGTGAGGAAATGAGATCAACTATGTGAGATTGGGATAAAGTCTGAGCATCAACATGTGCGATAAAGTCAATTTCTCTCCTATTAATCAAGGAGCTCATAGCTAATTTTCTGGGAAACCCGTCTTTTGGAGAGCTTTGAAATAGGGATGGGCGATAGTTGATAGATCAGCACAATCGATAGATCGATAATATCGATCAAAAACTATCGATAGTATCGATAGTTTTGTCGATAGTGGTTTCCCCTATTCCGTACGTACATGTCCGATGACGAATTTAATGTTATTGAATTGAATTATCTATTACTTGCAGAATTCGGTATATTTATAAGATTACGCTAAGATTTCAGACGAAAAACGAATTTATTTAAAATGTATAAGAAGAATTTTCAGTTCAGCACTGCTCCTTGAGCCACATATTTCCTGAAAGCCTGAAGAGAGAAAGGGAGTGAGTTAGAAGGTGAGAGGTAAAGTCGATACCACGAATTTTGTTTCTTTGCACAGGTGGTGAATATCCAATTTCTCGAGAGAGGTACTCACAACATACAACAGGTACTAATAAATACTGACACCTTCGAGAATACCAGTTCAAAGAACTCCTCAGTGAATTGAGGAGTTCTTTCAAATGGAATACCCAGAGTTGAGGCTGCTCCGCTCGTCTCATTTTTTATATCACAGCTCTCCAAATGCTGAGATTTTCAGATAAAAGAAAGTAAAAATCTATCGATAGTGGATGACTATCGATAGCTACTACCGATAGTCATGAAATATCGATATTTCAATAGTAACTATCGACTTTCGCCCATCACTACTTTGAAAGGATCATCAGAAAGTCAGGCAAACAAGATGAGTGACGTCGCCAACTTCTCTTCTTTGCATCCTGGAGCTCTGTAACTAGGCTCATCACTTTTAGCAGACTGCGGAGGTAATCAGGATAAATCAGATCCGCTACGCTACTAATAACATCTCTTTCGATCATTGCTTTTGGGTAGCACTAAAACAATATGGAGTCAGATCAGCCGGATGAGCGACATAACTAATAATTCTCTGCATCTTCGAGCACTGCAATTTGGTAAACAGCTCATGGCAACTTTTGGAAATGATTGGTTACGAGAGCAATATCATCAAAGAGCGCTGATATTTGATTCAATGGTTCTTGAGGAGATGTGGAAAGATCAGAAGGAAAACAAAACAAACAATAAATTAAATAAAAAAATAATCGTGTTCCGTGACACACCGAATTGAGATCACTCCTCCTTCGGGTCTTTGGGGGGTTTGAAGTCGGTCAATCAGATATATGAGCAACAAAACTAACTTCCCTCGTACACACCCAGGAGAATTCATATCAATTCCGAGAAAACTATATTAAACCTGGAATACTAACATGGCCCACTACCTACTTCACCAAAACTAAAAATGCGCCTCTGAGGCGTACAATTTTCCAAAATCCGTTCTAAATTTCAGTTCATCCCACAATCACAGTATCCTCTATTATGTTAGAAATTATAAAGTCAGATTCATCATTTACGAATGGTGATGATTTCAAAAACTCAAGTTATTTTTCATTTAATGCTATCTAGCAGCCTGTCAGGCGTAGTAACTTTCAGAAAACGTGTATTACTAACTGGTGGACGACAGTGCTGTAGTAATAATGAAGAGGGAATAATAATAGTAAACGATGCCATTGTTGAACTGCCTTTATTCCTCATCACCATGAGTAATCTACTCCTAATTAGCTGTCCCTGTGGCGGACACTACAAGTGCCAAGGCCAAGAAGCTACTGGCGGAAGGGGGACCCTTTTTCTGAAGAATACTTCCGGTTTTAGTGAGGGTAGGACAATGTCACGTGATTCGCCACTCATTCAAATCAACGAGTACGCTCTCCAGGCGCCTTGTAAGTATTTCAGGGTTAAGCTCTCTTATTAAGCAGTCTTGGAGCGCTGAAATTTGCCACATGGCTTACTCATGGAGCTCTCAATTAAGTCAGATCAGCAATGAATGCGATAACACTAACTTACGTCCTGTGCATCACACAGCTCTGACATTTTGCACTCTGGCGCTTGGACAGTTTTAAGAAGAACTTTGGTAAGAAAACAGATCCGCAGTTCGAGCAACACAATAAACTTTTTCCCAGTTATTCTTCTCGGAGAGATGAAATTTATGGGTACACATTATAGTCTTCTAAGGATCTCTGGACGTAATTAGCATGAAATCAGATAGGCTGAATAATTTTCGAGTTCCTATTCTTAATGGGACGATGAAATCAAGTAAAATAACTACATGGTTATTCAGAGGATGAATTACCAAACAACACTCGGGAAACGAGCTCAAAAAAGACAAATTGATGTTGGACCAATTCTGTGACGTTTTCTAACTGTTAAATTACCGCTAAAAGCTGTTTCTCCCGTTCTCCTTCATATTGTTTCATAATAGTACTCGTACCTACTAACTCACACCACACATTTATCTGCCTGGGTAGGACACTGAAAATGAAAGGAAAACCGCAATGCGTTACAAATTACGAGAGTGTGTAGTAGGTGGTGCTGTACTTCTTCCCGTTTCCACTTCTGTTGCTACTTTTTAATGGAGAAACTTTCTTGGTTACTTGAATTTATCTCTGTTCTCCTCGTTGAAAAGTGTTTTTAACGGAACCATTCATCAGGTTCGCTTTAGACTTTTTATACACACTCCGACGCTCAACCGTAGAAAGAAGTGATAATATTAGTTATTTTGCTCAAAAGAGCGTCCCCCCTCAGTTCGCTCTGAGGAGATTTACAGCCAAGTTTACTGCGTTTGGATGAATAGGTTTTCCTGTGGCGGTCCTTAGTATGTTCGAGTGGGTTGAGGGTTCTGTCCCATCAATGGCAGAGTATACCTACGGGTAGATTGGAGGCAACGCCCGTGTTGCTAAGATGGCAACCGCAAACTGAGGTGGGAACTACGATTGATCAATGTCTCTCTGGCGTAAATAATCCCATCGAAATCGCATAACGTGAGCAGTGCTTTTTTCCTCGAAAAAATGCTCTTGGCCCTTCCAAATTCAATATTACCAACATCACCTCTTTTCTGGCTTAATCCCATATCTACTTGAAATAACATTTCTTTCTCCGGAAACGGAAATAACACCTAGGTAGGTACATATCTTTCTTTATCCTACAATGTATGTATATTTTCTTCGGCGATACTGATTGAACAATAAAATTGGGTCTAAATGCCATGAAATGGAGTTCCGTATCGCTTTCCTGTTGGATGTGTTTTATAGCAATTTTCCAATGATTTACTTGAATTCTTCCCCAGTAATTAGAAACGCCCTTTCTGAAAAAATCGCGATTTTTAGAAATTTTAACACAGAATGTGTTTTTGCGATGACCTACCGAAAAAAAATCGTCACGAAAAAGCGACAGAAAAAACCGTTACGCGCCTTTTATAATGATTTTCACGTGCAACCAAGCCGTTGGTAAGGAAATAGAACTCCCGCAGTGTTCATTGCACAGAAATTGTTCACCATTCGTTGGAAAGCTCTCAATTTATATAGTATTTTTCTTGTAGTTACATATTTATTTATATAACATTTATAGGGTTTTAGACCAAATTAAATGTCTAACAATTATTTATTTTATTATTGCCAAAGACTCCACATTTATTATTGTTGTTTTTTATCTAACGGATGACTAGCATCGCAAAAACACATTCTGTGTTCCTATGATTTCATACAGAGTATGGAAAAAGAAATAAACCGGGGGGTGCAGAGGGGCGGAGCCCCCCGCCGAGGCGCAAAGCGCCGAGTTTCCGTTGGGAATCTTGTTGCGAAGTATTAGTTTTTGGAGCCTTTTGAAACGTCCATTACTAATTATGAGCCTCCATGAAGCTCAACAAAGATTCTTTCTATCTGCATTTTAAAAGGATAAACCTGGAAAAAAATCCGCACTTTCAGCCATTCAGTAAGTACATTATTTCTTCTTGGCATGCAGATGGGATCTTTACTATAAACTGATTATTTTTACAGCTGGGGAACCAGAGTTATTTGGAAATGATTACAGCAATTTTCATGTGAAATGAATGCAATGTTTAAATTATCAATGTTCGAAAGTCTCTTTTGATCTTCTATATTTGGACGGTTCAACTCTCATAAACTTATCAGATATAGTCGGAATCGTCTTATTTGATCCAATTTGATGGATCGGGTTCGATTGAAAAGTAGCAATGGGAAGAAATTTGGCAACATAGGCACAATCCTAGGGATTAATGAACATCTATTGTATTTCCTGGTTCAAATAGGTCGTCAGATTTAATGAACCGATTTTCGATCTAAAAATTTATTTAAAATCTGTTGATAATACTTTAGGTACTAAATACCTGCATTTTTCCAAAAAATAAATTTGAAAATTGATTTGGAATCTGTTAATACTTTAGGCATCAAATATTTGTATTTTTCAAAAAATGTTAAAATTTGAACAAAAAACATTTGAACATTATGAAAGATGATTTACCTCAGTTCAATGATGACTTTTGCAAACCGAATGAAAATCGGTCTAGCTTTTCTAGAAAATGCGGAAATGAATTTTCATCCATTCGAAGCGCAACGTGGTGACAACTTATGAAACTTAACCCTGAACATTAGCCTTAAACTAACTTGAAAACATGTTGGTTCGAACTGTGAACAGGATTATTGCATAAATATAGTATCAATTAAGTTTGGTTGTTCGTGAAAATTAACTCAAATTGAGTAAAAACACCGTTTTTACACGAAAAATCCTGTAAGTAATAATTGTTGACCAGTTGACATAGGCTTCTGTTGACGAGGAGCATCGGTAGTTTTCCCCAATAAAAGGGAGAAATCTTTTTTCCATCGAAATTCTCTATGAGTAGTTGAAGATTAAAAGCAAAAAAAATCAAAAATCACGTTTTTATCACTTTTCAAGCTTCAAATTGGCCTAACATATTGGTAAACGAAGGTTCAAACCATAGCGAATAATTAATAATCAGAACATTCATGTTAGCCATTTCCGGCATGTTCAAGAATAGTTTTTCTCTATTTTTTCTCTTTCCACCATTTACGCGAGTACGTCGAAGGAAGAACTATAAGAGAAAGATTGTAAAAGTGGTCTCATTCACAATGGCCTTTAAAATCAATCAGTAAATTTGTTTTTTATTTTGTATGTAACATCCTTGGATGTAGTAGCGCCAATCTCACAACTTTCTCATAATAATGTACCTAAGGTATAAATCATAATTTGATATAAATTGAAACATAATTTCAAGTAAGCTTGGTAGGTGATGTCAAACGACAAACCAGCAAGAGGATCTCCACTCTGCCTCCAGCGGCCAGCCATCTCTTCACCTGCTCCGATGACCAGCAAGTGAACAAAATAATCCAACTCTCTCAAATTGCAGAGGGGACAGAGCACTGTTGGATCCAGGCTAATGATGACCCCGTTCACCAACAACAAGCGCTCCTACCCATCATCCTCAACTGGGCAAATTTTGGTTTATTATTTTCAATAATGAACCTTTGGAATCGACCAAGAAAAAAAAATTTTTAACACCGCCTCAAAATTTGATGGTTTACGTTTCAAGATACGTAGAATCCAAAAATCGAATTAAAATTTGGCCGTCCGTCCGCCGTACGCCGTACGCGGCACTTTTGCCACTTAGCATTGACCGATTTTGGTATGTAGGCTCCATTTGGGGTCTAGTTGTGCCCCGAAGATTTTGGTTCATGTAGGTCACTTCTAAGGGTTCCAAAATCAATTTTGAAAACGCCATAACTCAAAAAATTTTGATGTAAAGGTTTTTTCCTTCAATTTAAGATTCTATAGAATTTTTAGAATTTTTTGAGACCACCCGGAGCTCTCTAGGACAAACCGCTCTCTCACTACGAGAATTTGAAGTTTGGACGTACGATAAATCAGAAACACGAGTGTGAATCGCAAAAGAGGCCTAATCTCCGTTCAAATTAAAGCTGACCGAAATACGATCGATGTTTTTCTTCATGTTGGATGGTTGGTGGCTTTGCAGACGAGTGATCTATATAGAAACATAAAAAATAATAAACCATTTTGTAATAATTTGCAGCGTTTTTTGCTTAAATGGAGTGGCCAATCCCCGCTCTGATATCCGTTAGATGCAGTGGGAGACCCCCACAATCGTCCATACACGGGGGATTATCTGGAGTTGGAACAAAAAAAATCAATATGTCGGTCATCCCAGCATCCGTAATCCTCTGGATAACCTCAGACAAGACCCATTCAATCTCCCTGACTTTACAAACAGCAGGCGCCTGCAAATCGCATTCAATTGAGCGGAGAAGCAGTCTAAACTGGAGGAACCAATTATATCTCGGGTCTGTTTCCTGTCTGGTCGCAAGGCTTTCCATTCTCACCGAGCATAACTTAGGCAATCTCCCATTCTCAAAACTTTCCCGATCCACAGGACTTATACATGTAGCTCATAAAATGCTTTGAATTTTACTTAATTCTATTTTCAAATTAATTATTGAATTAATGAATCATTATTCATATTATAAGTTTTGTCGCTTTTCCCTCCTTTTCTTTTCCTTAATTTCATTTGAGGGGTGGGGAGAGGAGGGGGCTCTTCAACCCTATCCACAATTTTTTTTTCATTCTAGCTCTTAAAATAGTAAACTATAAACTTACTGAATAATTCCACCTTGAACTGATTTAGCTGGACTCAGGAAGACATTAGCACTTTCATGATGGCTTATAAGGGTGGTCAAGTGGTCAGTAAAACCCCTCTCGACAGATTGTAATTAATTTCAGCTTCAGCGGAGGCCACTCAGCGCCCCCGGCCTTTTATTGGATGTGCGAACCCGCTGATTTATCGCAAGCGTGAGTGTGCGATAAATTCAAATTACCCCGCTTGATGTTCCGACCCTCAAAAGAACCTAAAGGGACGCTGTGGGCTGAGCTGTCGCGGTTTCAAGTAATATTTACGCCTTCGCTCGGATCATTCGAAACAGGGAAACATTGGATCAGAGCTTAGTAAACACACACCCAAACCGACATAGAACCTATCTATCTCGTATACATATAGGAGAGAGGTTCTACACGTTACGTCCATTGTTATACTAGACTAGTTATGTTGGCCATACCACTTCAAAAGGCACGTGGAATATACAACTCATACATCATATCCTGTCAAATGAGAGTGGAGTGTCTAGCATTCTGACGACCCTGACTTCACTTTGAATACCGCGACAGCCAATATGGGATCCCTCCCTCCACCTCACTAAAATTATGAACGTATTATTTCTCCCTGAGAATAGTTGAAACTTGTTGATGTTAAACACTCTGCCAAGTCTGAAAAAAAGTGTAGAATTCTCTCAAAGAATAACATGTACGTGTACGAGTAGAATCCGGTGGTTTGAGAAAAACTGAATTGATCACAGCAGCTCCAACAAACTAAAATGAAACATGAACACCACGATCAAGTGGACGGTTTCCCAAAGTTATAAACATCAACACCATTGAAAAATCCCACCTATTCACGTCGATTTTGGTTTATTATTTTCAATAATAAGCCTTTGGAATCGAGCAAGAAAAAAAGTTTAACCCCCCCCCCCCCTTCAAAATTTGATGTTCTACGTTTCAAGGTACGTATAATCCGAAAATCGAATAAAAAATTTTCCGTCCGTCCGCCGCGGCGCGCCGTACGTTGTACGCCGTTCAACCTTTCATTTCCGTTTGATTGGTGGTTGGGGTCGAAATTTTCAAAAATACCCTAGTACCTAGGTAGTACGTACGGTTGGTAGGGAGGGATCTATATAGAAGGGTGATCTATACAGAAAATAACATACCTTTGGGCAATGATTTGCAGCGTTTTTATTTATTATTTTCAATAATAAAAATTTGGGAACGAGCAAGAAAAAAATGTTAACACGGTTAAAAAAATTTCCGGACACAAAAACTGAATTTGATCAAATTCAGCATCTTGGCTCCATTTGAGGTTGTGGACCGAAGCTTTTCGTTATTTATGTTCATTATATAAAAAAGTGCCGTTGACCCAGCTGATCGGATTGCCAAGAAATTCCTCAGAAACTTCCAACTTCTTTCCCCAATATTGGAGCAAAATCGGGCGATTACATCGTGAGAAACAAATGTTTTAGCGAAATCAAGTTAAGATTGCAAAACGTGGAAAAAGTAGCTCTATCTCTAGGTGCAACGCCAATTAATTTATAAGGAATCATCATTTTAAATTTCATGAACATTTGGCGATTTCCTCGTAGAGTTTCGCCCGGGACAATAAATCGACTTTTTCTTCTTGGAGCCTACATCAACATACTTTCCAAGATTGAGCGATTTTGCACAATTAGTAGCTGAGAAATCTCAGTTTCAAGGAACTCCTTCACCACTAGACTAACAGCAATGAAACTTTAGGGGACTTTCCAGAGACTAACCTGCACATTTCATGAAAATGGTTTCGCTTGAAAACAAGAGGGTTTCCTTGGATAGACAGGCAAACAACTATTTGTTTATTTATTTCACTTTTTTTTCAAAAGAGGGTTTATTGATTTGGAAGAAAACCATAGTGTGATGCTCGAAAACGCATCAAAAAATTATGACAATGAATATGGGAATTTTAAATGTACCGGGAGTCTGTGACGTGACGAGTTGCCCTCACGACAGCTGCGCTACCTCTGAAAGCGCACATGAAACAAACGTGATCGAACACACGAGTGCGCCGAGAACTGGCAGAAAGAACCGAGGCAGAAAAGTGACGAAAAGAAGCAATTTTACTCACTCTTTTTTACAATACGATTCTACCTATTAGTTTACAAAGCATTATTAGTCCTCACCTTCTCTTATTTGGTTTCTACATTAGCCCTTGGCTACACGCTAGGTGGGGAGTTACGTTCGTACACGCTAGCGGAGAAATCCCCGCACATTTATTCAACACAATTATTAATTTATGATACACTGAAAGGCACGAATTGGTTTTAAAAAGTCATAGATATAGGATGAGCTTCAACTCAATACATTTTTTTATTCAACAGGTAGGTAATAAAAATATGAATTTTGAAGTAGGAAATACATAAGTAACAAAATTTATATCTATCATAATAATCAAAATTATTATTACGATTATTCAAGAACGAGGAAACATGAGGAAATGTGAAACTATATATCAAGCAAAAAATACAAACGTGTGAAATCATAATAGTAGAAGTAGTATGATTATAATCATAATCATATGTGTGTATCAAACTTCGCAGTCTGATTGCATACTTAAGGTAAGGTAAATAATTGTTAAGGGGATCATTTTTTACTTAGTTAAAGGTCTGAGAAAAGATACCTTGGACAATGGAGGGACAATAGTGAACGGTTCATCATTCTATTTCTGTTTTTTCTGAAAATGCGGGCAAATCCCCGCCTAGCGTGTAGCTAAGGGTTAGTTAGTTTTGATATTTGAATCACATTATTTGACGGGATCGTTTCATGTGGTCACGACTCTACCTGTTGACATGCTCTGACACTATTTGCCGAAACTCCTTTTACGCTTCGCCAGCGCACAGTTTTGCAGGAGGAACCCTGGGGAGTGACGTAATCAGTTTTCCTCGATCTTCGCGATGTTTTTTTTTAGACGTTTTCTTCTACGGGGTTTTCCCTTGGGTATTCCTGGTGTTAAACTTTATTGTAAGGCCCTTTTACAGGATTTGACTATAAATTCCAGAATCTAAAATTGAGGCAAATTCCCCATAGTTGAAAAAGCTTTGAACCCAAAATACGAGTAATGTATGGTACTCACTTTTTTTTACCTACTGCACAAACTTCCGGGTCTTTTGCGGCGAGGAAGCGAAAATAAATTTTGAAAAATATAAATTAGAGTCTGGCATTATTTGATGCTTTGTAATTTTCACATCCTGTGGCCAACAGCTCTGACATCGAGGAGAAGAAATTGGGCGTAACGAAGAATTGTGGTTATGTGATTGGAGAATGAAAGCCTGGGGAAGGAAAACTTCCACAGTATGATCGTAATTCAAGTTGAGACAAGTCTAACCTTTCTCTTAATACCTGGGGAGGACCGCATTCCCTTATAAATCAAACTTGGCCAGGACTTCTGGAGGGATTGGAACGCCAAGCAAGACCGAACTGCACGTCACTGCTACGCTGTTACTCCTTAAGATAGCTACCTGCTCTTGACTCACACCACTACTTCTCCAAGAATGTATATGTACTTAGAAAGTAGGTCACCTACTTCTAATGTACATATTCTACTTCTACTTCTAATGTACACGACATCACACGTACAAGTTCAACGTAACATGATGTAAGATGATCTGGAAACCAGAGTTCTTGAAAAACTCAAACGTTCTTGAATGATTACAACTCTTCAAACAAAAGATACTTTCTTGCAAAATGAGTTTCCTGCGTAAGTTCCTATTATTGCAATACTGTAATTACTTTTGGATCTAGAATTATGCGCTTAATATACCATGACTCACATTTTATTAAGTCTGTATTTGTATTCAGAAGTTCCCCCCCCCCCCACAAAAAAACCACTCCGTATGAAAAATATGCCGTGACAGTAGGCGCGATATTTATATTGTGACAATCGAACACCTGGTGTAGAGAATCCATTAACAAATCAGGGCTTACCCCGTGTGTGTGTGTATAGACAGGATATGTGTGTTTGGCTCCTGTGTGCCTGGGTATGTGTGTTTGGGTATCATGATTGGCACCTTTTTTACACGAATGATTTTTAGCGTGGAACATGCTTTAGCCTTGAGCTTAGTGGCAAAAAGAGACTCCGGTTGGGAGTCGGCGACGTGTCACGAAATTTTGCAAGAATTTCCACTTACAACCAAGTCGTTGCTACGATTCTTTATCTTCGTCATTCGTGTTCGTAGAAAAAAACGCTGCAAATTATTGCACAACGGTTTATTATTTTTATATAGATCACTCGTCTACAAAATCACCAACCATCCAATATAAAGAGAAAAAGAAAAAAAAATCAAAAAAAAAAATCAAAAAAAAAATCAAAAAAAAAATCAAAAAAAAAATCAAAAATCAAAAAAAATCAAAATTACAAACCATTGATCGCATTTCGGTCAGCTCTAATTTGAACGGAGATTAGGTCTCTTTTGCGATTCACACTCGTGTTTTGATTTATATATATATATTTCAATATAAACCTTTAAATTTTCGTAGGGAGCGAACGGTTTGTCCTACAGAGCTCCGCGTGGTCTCAAAAAATTCTAAAAATTCTATAGAATCATAAAGTGAAGGAAAAACAATACCTTCATATCGAAATTTTTTGAGTTAGGGCGTTTTCAAAATTTCAAAATTGATTTTGGAACCCTTAGGAGTGACCTACATCAACCAAAAGCTTCGGGGCACAACTAGACCCCAAATAGAGCCTACATACCAAATTTCATCAAAATCGGTCAATGATAAGTGGCAAAAGTGCCGCGTACGGCGTACGGCGTACGGCGGACGGACGGCCAAATTTTTATTCGATTTTTGGATTCTACGTACCTTGAAACGTAAACCATCAAATTTTGAGGGGGGGTTAGAATTTTTTTTTTCTTGGTCGATTCCAAAGGTTCATTATTGAAAATAATAAACCAATAGTTCACCATTCGTTGGAAAGCCATAAATTTATGCATAAATTATTACTACCAAAACCGCTAGAATTATGGAAGAAACTGAGATATACCCCAAAGTTAAGGGGGTCTCGGTCGGTCGCCGTTCGTTCCTCGTTCCGGGTCAGTATTTCCCTGAATTGAAGGGGCTCAAGCTTTAGTATCTATATTGGAAATGTTCAAAGATTTTCGAAATTTATTAGTGCATGGGCGTAGGGAATTGAAAAAACCAAAAGATTGCCGCTGGAATTATTGTTCGATTTTGATGATTCCGGCGGCAATCTTCTAGTTTTTCGACTCCCTACGCCCATGCACTACTGAATGAAAGTCCTTGAACATTTCAAATTTAGGTAAAACTTTCAATGAGCCCCTTCTTTTTAGGGAAATACTGACCCGGAACGAGGAACGAACGTCGACCGAGTGAGACTCCCTCACAAGAACTGTGAACACCATTCGCTGTATAGATTTAGCGGCGTTTTATTTCGAAGAATGGTGTTATTTATGTAGTTCGTTGACAACGCATTTACGAAATGGAATCTAAGGAACCTGGGTGTAATAATAAGATAGAATAATATTAAATATTCTAAATTTTATAAAATAAATGGTATAAATTTTATACTATGTTTCTTGAATTTTAGCCAAAGACTCTAAGCAGTAAGCCAAAGGGCCGCGTTTTCGGGGGAGATATCAATGTTTCATTCAATTCATAGGTACCTAATGATTTGTGAGGTTGATTAGTATTGTCTCACAGCTCACAGTACTCTAGGATGAACTGGAGATAAGTCAGCGTTATCGCTTATTCAGCTGATACGATTCTCCTGAATTTCAGTCAATACTAGAGTTTCCAAGAGGTTGTGTATGGAATTTCAGTTCTCTAGGTTAAACAGAATAGACGTTATCGCTATGATGAAAGCTATACAGCCCATCAGCTCATGTTTTGCGTTCATTGAACACCCAAATGGCCGGTCAAAGAATTCAATCAAAAGTTAGCTTTATATCACTCACTCAGCTAATCTGTCATCCTCGTATTGCTTCCTAGGGATAACCGGAGTTTGTGTACTTTAACCCTGGAATGGAAGAATAACGTTTACCCCCTTCATTGGAAGAATTCGGTGTCATTTTGACTCCTGCGTTTTTCCGGCGTAAATAATATTTTTTACCTTACCAAATGCATTAGCTTGTGGTTTTTATAGAATTTAGGAAGTTTTGAGGAGTTACTTACCCCCGTCTGCATCATTTTACCTACGATTGTCGATGAAAATGATCATTTTTTGATGTTCAACCACATTTCTTCACGTCAAATCAATCTAGGTACCTACCACGAATAAAACCACAAACGCAATAGTTGGTAAATATATTTCATAAAAATGTTAATCAGTCTGAAACAAAAATCAGTCGGACTTATGGAGGGATTATCATCTATACCATGACTGATGTAATTGGTGAATCACATTCCTTTTCGAGGACTATAGGAAACATCACATTCCTTTTCAAGGACTATAGGAAACATAAATTCATTGAATATCATTCGTACATTACAATAAAAAAGGAGAACGGTAGTAGAATGGGTGGGTACCGCAATAACAAATGAAGGAACTACGAGAGAAAGGTACAGTGGTACCCTACTCACCTATAATAAACCCATCACATAAAAATCACTGCCAAAACCTACAAATATGTGACTACCTACTTCATGTTTTATCACATAGGTTGAACATAGGAATATAAAGTAAAAATATACGAGTAAAGTATATAAAGTAAAAATATGACTGAAAATATGAGTAAAAATATAAAGTAAAAATGGCCGAATCTGTGCACCTTATTGCAAGAATGAGTCAATCTGACTCCTTGGTTTTACTAAATTACCGTTTGAATGTACCCCAGGAGAACATCACGGCGCAGTCACCATCGCAAAACTGGTGCAACAGATAGGTAGATGCATACCTGTAAGGAGGAGCTACTACCACTTCTCCTTCCCCCCTCCCCAACGTTTTAGTGTGGCGCGGAGTCAAAATGACTCATTCATCCATTCCAGGGTTAAGGAAACCAGAGAGAAGCTATCGCTCCTAGAAATTAAAGTTCCTATTTCTGCTATAAATAAAGGAGAAATTAATTCATTAATTCTGATCTACACGATACCTAAGGGCATGTAAGTCATTCAAAGTTAGATCAATTATGCGCTCCAGAGGAGTTCAGACTTGATAAAAGGACATCTAATAATTCAAAATGATACCGTAATCCAAAAACACTTAATTTTAGGCTACCATATCCGTATTTCCCAGTTCAGGACCAAAACAAGTCATTAAACTTTAACTGAAACAAATTGACATCACCACAATATAGATTCCGGACTGATTGATTTTTCTTCGCTTTGTTATACTCCACAGAAGAAAAACAGGATTAACCCCTCCTACAGCTCATTCAGGAAGGCCCGGGCGAAGTTTCGCAGTTAGTCTCCCAAGAAGTCGGGTATATTAACGACTTTGGCTCACCTATCTAGTCTAGCCTACTCCCTCGTTAATGGTCCAAGGGTGGGACTTCGGAATTAAGCAGCGTTAGTCAAGTTTCTGATAGGATCTTTAGTGCGCAAGAAAGGTGTTTTTTACGTCGGGTGCTTGTTATGAGATCTTGGCTCGGAAGTGTGACTCGTAAATCACTTTTCTTATCTGACAAAGTTGGAACGGTCTCGTCGACCCGATAGTAAGCCGTTCAAAATGCTTATTTTATCTTTATTTTTTCTCAAAGACTGCAAAATCCACGTTTGCCAAAATATTTTGCTTTTTCAGTAATTATCGACTTTAGGTAAGCTTAGATTTGTGCAGCAGGTTAACAACTTGGTTGCTCCAAAATCAGTTTTTTAGAGTGAATTTAAAGTTAAATTTAACTCAAAATTAACTCAAACTTTTAACTCAAAGTCAAATTTATAAGTTGAATTTAGAGTTTTCAGAAGACTTCTAGTTTGTGTATGGATGTCAGTTTTTTTGGGAACCAAACTAAAACATTGTACGATTTTAATATTGAGTATACTTGCTCAGCTCCAGTGAACTTGAGGCTTGTTTCCACTTAAACATACTAACATGTAGGGCTGCAGGATGAGAATGATGAAGTAAGGGACATCTCCACATGAAGCAAGCCCTGAGGCTGTTAATCGCCCTGTTCAGCCTACGATGCTGACTTTTGGAAATGAGCTGCTGTGAGACTGCTGGGTAAAAGTGATGAGACATGGATGAGCATCCCCGATCAGTCAGAGGAACCGTGAACCTGAGCCTTATTTTTCTTCTAATCATCTACGTAACTGAAATTATCTCAAATGGAGCCTATGTGAGGCTGTAAGAAGAGAATTTTAAGATACAGACCATACCCAATCAGCAAAAGTGGGCCCTCTGGCTGATTTTATCAGAATTAAACTTACGATGCTGACATTCAGAATGCAACTTTATGTGTGGCTGCTGGGTGAGAAAGCCACTCAACTGAAGTAAGTCCTGAGACTGATTTGTTCTTTATATAGCCTACCATGGCGACATTGAGGAATTTCACCGAATTCTGTTTGCATTTTTCCTGATGATGGTGTGGGATAGATGAAAATCGGGTTGATTTTGGAAAATAAGTCTCTTGTTACTTTTGGGAGACATTCAAAATTAATGATTTCTAAAAATAACCGGGAAAACGGACCTATTCAAGGTGCAGCGGAAACGCTCGCTGATTGGCTGTTCGGATCGCCGTCTCCTCCCCTTGTTGCCCGATGGAACGACGAAATCGTGTTATCTATGAGGAAAGTTATCAAACAAAAACAGGGGGAACCTCATTTTTCCCATCTTGCTTTTTCTATTTTTTCTCTTCAATTCTTCGATTTCGATCTTAACTGGTTTTGTGAAATGTGAGTATTTCACGATCGTGGAATAAAGTGAGATTTTACGATCTCAGCGCTTCAAGCGGCCGTACATGAACTATTTCTGGTCGACGTCATCCTCCCGGTTTTTTTAAACGTTCACATTTTCTACACTGTCTTGTTTATTCGTAAATTAGGAAGTACGGGCTGAAAGTTCGTCGTAGGAGGTTTTTCGAGGTGCTGAATCCGATTTTGGGGTCAAAAATAGGAAATTCCGACATGGTGAAATTCCACTTTAGGCAATTCTATCCCTATTCTTCCCTACTCAACTAAAATATTACAGGATCACTACCAACTACCGACCTACATTCAAAAAGGTACTTGAATCTAGAACCAAAAAACTCAATTATTTTTTCCATGCTGGATAGTATCAAGTTGTTATCGACACCCCTACTTATATTGTCCATTGCAGCTCTGTAAATCACGACTTATAATCCATTTCGAGCTGAACCAAACTAATGAAATTAATGTTCTCTGCATCTTCTGTTCATTTATCTCCTCGTTTCGCTGTGATGAATGAACTAACTTCCAGAAATTGAGTGTCTAAAAACTCGGATAAACGATAAACATCTTCAGCGTTTTTTAGGGTTGGGTGTTCGTGATCCACTTTATTGGGGGCTCGTCCTAAATCACCCCCCTATCTTTTTCCAGGGTAGTTAAGGCCTCTGGTGGGGTCAGTGTCTCGAATGTGTTTTATCTGGTCGACAGTTAAGATGGACATTGATTAATCTTTTCGCTCACAAACGAGGCTAGCGTGTTCGTTGGCTCCGTAGGAGGAAGAAACAAGACATTTACGGCCTAAGTTCCTGAAAGTCGAAATTGCCGCTGAAGACCCGCAAACTGAGTTTAGCACAAAACTATCACGGGCCTTCCCTAACCGACGTACCTATCTTGATTTTCATTCTCCTCAACCCACCCAAAAGGTGAAAAGGAAGTTCTTTAAAGTGGAGAAACCCTATTTTCTGACAAATCTCTAGAAATGTGTCTACCAGCAGTTGATAATCTCGTCCACGTTACAGACTCTGATGAGAGCGAAAGTATGTGATTATGCATAAGGCAACAGTTAATATGTTTATAGCAGCAATAATATTCTGCCTTATTGATTTATTAATCATCAGCTTTAAAATATAAAACTCCGTAAATATCCTCTTTCTCTAGGGTAAAAGAGCAATACTCGTTTAAGGGATTTGCAGTTGAGTCGATCGGCTAAACTGAATAAATGATATCTGTTATGATTCCATTTAACGTATTACCGCCCCTCAAAGCTTAAAAGAGAGATATTTATTGAAGTATTTCATCAAAGGTTACTTTGAAATTCTCTCCAACATTCGATGAAGCTTAATAACATTCCATAGATTAATCCGATTTGTAATCCGATGTCCTTGGAGCGCTATTGACACTGGGAGTATAAATTGATAAAACAAGTAATCCTCAATAATCCTTGAGGTTTCTCGGTAACAGGGCGAAATGATCACGTCAGTTCAGTCAGGGATGGGATAGAATGGAAAAGGATAAAGTTAAAAGTGCCTTTGGAAATTCCGTTACGGACCATCTTGAATCCATATCAGTTCAAAACATTTTGCAGTTAAAAATGGTTCCTGCTAATCCGAGTGCGATGAATTCACAAAAACAATCGTCGAGTATGAGTATAGACAAAAACCATCCGAATTGTGAGGGTTTTGCAACGTTAGGGCACGACTGTCGTTTCAATAAATTCACTCTTGAATTCTGACGGCAAATCAACTTTTGTCTACGTGACTGTCTAGGATCTAACCCGGAACACCCACAGTATGCAGGGTGTCTACACTTAAGATGGACATAACTTCAGGAATCGATTCTACAACCAATTTGCAACAAAAATGTCTCTTAGCAATTTTTTCTTAACCCACTCAAAATGCATTTTTTTCACTTCAAATTTTTTTCGCGTTTTCGACCTTACTTCATTAAAACTGTCACAACTCCTGTTATTCACCAAGTAATTTCAAATTTAAGGATATCGTTAGAGAGAGCGTTAAATTTTCAAGCTACCTAGTGTAAACCCAAAATCTTTTAGCAATAAACTGTAAGCTCGTGACGTTTCGTACTACTTCCGAAAGGGGGAGAGGTTAATCAATGAATAATTTTTGATAAGGAACCGTAACTGAAGGTTACGGGGTTCCAGTTTAGGGGGGGTTAGGACGCAAGTCGGAGGGGCTTGTTCCTATCGTTACTTAGTGTGTTGATCAGTTCCTAATTATACCTAAGAGACCTAGTGGTAGCTGCCACCAGTTTGAAATAAATGTTCCTGTATGTCAAACAAAAGAAATAAAGGGACTAGGTACTTAAGGTTACTAGGAATGATGCGTTATACTTATCTGTTGGTAGCGATGTTGAAAACGGCCGGTAGCAGGTGACGGCGACACACTCTTGAAGTAACGATCTGTAATGCTTTGTTTTTGCCTGAAGGGCTTATGTACCTGTGTATCGATATGAAAAGAAAATAAAGAAACTGAAAGTTACGATTGTTGTTACTGTTTTATGAAGTTAACTACCTATTGCGATACACCATGAAAGATATTCGTCAGAACCAGGAGCGGGTGGTAGTCAGTGAAAAGGTGAGGTTGATTAGAGAACTACTTGTAATAAAAGAAAAGAACGGTTCCTCCCGGTCCAGTGATCCGGGAAGCCTGAAGGGCGATACAGTGTCGATATGTACAATGGTTTCTTGGATAAATGTTCTTTGGTGAATAATAATGTTGAATGTTCCTGTAGGTACTAAAAGTTACGACTAGGTACAGTTTGTTTTGACAAGGTTGATCAGGTACTTAGAGTTACGATCACAATAGCTATGTTCCTATGAACCTTTCTATTACTGAGACACTTCGCACCACTACCTATTATTGGCCAATAGATAGGATATTGATATTCACTCACGTGGAAGGGGTACCGAGGCGAGTCCTTCTTCGTGGAGGCGGAGATGTAAGGGGGGTCGCAGGGTTCCGGGCTGGTTCTTCACGTCCTCGTTCCTCTTCCTAGGCTGGAGGTGTCGCAGAGTTACCAGGGGAGGCAGGTCGGGGCAAGAGAGCACTGTTACTGATGTCCACACAGTTTAAAACCTAGTGACTGACTTGTTGGAGGCAGGAAAGTTTTTGGGGGTATCGCACAGATTCGGGTCGGGACGATACAATACGGGGAGATTCGCTTTCAGGAGAAGGGAGAGAGAGCTTCGAGACAGGCTTGTTAGGCGAGCATCAAGGGGGTTGTGTGTTGGAATCGTTAAGACAATGGCCTTTTACTCTTCAAATCAGGTTGTCCAACTGAACAGGCCCAAAAGTTGGTGATCTTGGGTAAAATGGATGTCATCAGCTGGTCTGCTCTTCCATGTATTCTTGAAGGTTTATGTTCTGTGCTCCTTGGTGGTGTTTGGAGCGATGGTGGGGGAGGCCAGTCCCAATTTCGGCCTTCTTTCTTTACTCTTCTTCTCTCTTCCTCAGGACTTATTGCTGGCCAGGGCCTGCGATCATTAAAAGGGGGGGGAATCAGGACTTACTAATGTCTGTGGCCTGTGATAAGGGGAATGGAGGGCAATCAGGACTTACTGACGGCTGGGGCCTGAGATGGGGAATAGTGAGCAAGAGGGGGCTTGCTCACAAAACCATTTCAAAAAAGCGAGTCAAAAAGCAAACTTTAAATATTTTTTGAAATTTGATTTTTTGTTTCAACGTTTTCACTATAAACGCCTACCCATTTCGACGATATATCAATTTTTCTTTTTAAAATTCAAATTGGAAGAGTAAATCAAGTTTGATTGGAAGAAAACGTGAGTTTTATTTGAAAATCGAGTGTTTTACGCGGTGTCGGGTCACCTTCGATCTCAAGATGACTTGACGGGTTTGGTATCATTTCCTACGTAATTTCTTACGCTGAACCCAATGGTGATACTTCCGAATAATTCCGACTGCTAGAAAAAGGATTTTTCGAAGAAGATCTTCATTTTTTGTACATAAAATATGTATTATTCATAAATATGGTAGTGAGCACAAAGTCAAACCTTCCTACTCAATAAGAACATCAATCACCTTGAAGGTTGATGTTTTTATTGAGTAAAAATGTGTTACTTTATGCTCACTACCTTATACATGAATAATGCGTTTGTTATTGTAAAAACACGAAGGTTTTCCTCGAAAAATCCACTTTCAAGCAGTCAGAATTATTCGGAAATATCACCATTGGATTCAGCGTAAGAAATTACGTAGGGAATGATACCAAACCCGTCAAGTCATCTTGAGATCGAAGGTGACCCGACACCGCGTAAAACACTCGATTTTCAAGTAAAACACACGTTTTCCTCCATTCAAACTTGATTTACACGTTTTCTTCCATTCAAACTTGGTTTACTCTTCCAATTAGAGTTTTAAAAAGAAAAACTGAGAGACCGTTGGAAAGCTGACAATTTAAGCACGTTTTTTCCGAAGAGCGCCCATCGAAATGCCTTTTTGACTTCCTTTTTTAGAAATGGTTTATCCCTAAAATATTTTGGTTTTACAATAAGTAGCTTGGAAATTTAACGTTCTTTCTACGATATCCTCAAATTTGAAATTACTTGGTAAATAACAGGAGTTATGACAGTTTTAAGGGCCTTCATGAGTCAAAAAATAGGTTGACCAAAAAAAAATTTTTTTTGGTACTGTTAAAATCTCCGTTTTGTACAGATCAGTTTGATATGCAACACTATGGGGTTCCAGAAACCAAAGGGGTCCCAAATTGAAAGTAATAAGCCGTAAGAGCTGGGCAGTCTGCTGAGCGCTAGATGCCTAACCCTCCTACTGCCTGACAAGGTGGGATTCACGAACATGGAAAAGAAAATTCAGTTCTGAAAAATCAATCATTTATAATTTTGGTAACTTCATACAAGAGGTGAAAGGCCAAAATATTTACGAATGTCATTGTCATAAGTTAGTGCGCACCAGAAGCGTAGGAAGGGCCAGCTTTATCATCGACTTTTTTGAAGTTTTCATCCAGATTTTTTCGTGAACTTCTTCGTTTTTGCCTCTTTTTGAAAACTTTAGAACCACTTCGAGGCATGATATTGTTATACCTAATCGAGAACACGGAAAAGTCAATATACGAGGATGAAAACTACAGTAAGTAGCGATCTTCAAAAGTAACAGAATGAAAATTCGAAAACACAAGGAATGCAGTCACGCTAAAATATCAAGTGACTGCAATTTATCACTACCTGAACCTCTGAAACCTATCCTTCTTCTTCTTCTCCTTTTTATTTTCATTCACAAGTTGATGAAAAGCAATGAGTAGAACAAATCTCGGCATCAACGCCGCGCGCGCTGCGATAAGAAACCAGAGCTGAGATCAGAGACTCGAGGTAGGTAACTTCTTTCGGCGTTTTATCAAAACTATGTTTTCGCGCAGGTTAGGAACATTTTCTTCGGCTGAGTTCAACTTATCGAATTGATTCTTTTTTTGTTCTTTAGAGGAACAGTTGCTGAATAGGTTGACATTTTTTCAACCTCAAATTCGGTTTTTTCTAACCTCAAAACAAATGAGTGTGAATTCAAAAATGAGGGTGTGGGAACCTTCGTCCCATAAATTGAATTGCTGAGTGGAAAGGGCAAAAAAATGTCAGTTTAGAAAGGGGATGTGACTGTACAGAATAAAAAAAAAATCATGAAATTACCTCGAGTGATTGTCGAGAAAAGGTACATCAACGATCATACAAAATTACATTGACTCACGAAGGCCCTTAATGACGTAAGGTCGAAAAAAAGGCATTTTGAGTGGGGTAAGAAAAAGTTGTTTTGAGACGATTTTTGTTGGAAATTAGTTGTACAGTTGATTCCTGAAGTTATGCCCATCTTAAGAGACACCCTGTATACCAACCTGAAAGTTTAATTTAAACATAAAGTCTTTCTTTTCTTTCAGTTTTATTAAGTTTTCTGTTTTTTTTTTCTTTTGTTTTTGTTACCTCAACCTCCTTTTGTAAGGTCCAAAAAAGAATTTTTCTCGATCAGGCAAACATACTGACCGAGAGGCACTGAACCAAAGATGTTCAAACCCCGTGAAACGCATGCGAAACATTTGATATTGAAGAACCTTACATTTTCTTGACTTGCTTCACGAATGCAGCTTGCCCGTTCCTCAGGTTGCGAAAAAGAAATAAAACGATAGAATTATTATCTACGTACCGTATTGGAGAATCCGTCGTAACCAGCAAGTCGAGTACAGGAGGCGAGCGCTTTCGATGTAAAGACATCATCTTCAGGCCGTCAAGAGAGTACTCAAAGCGAAAGAAAGCGCTCGCCTCCTGTACTCGACTTGCTGGTTACGACGGATTCTCCAATACGGTACGTAGATAATAATTGTATTCTTATAACTAGCGGAACTAACCCCATTCATTTAATACCAAAACGATAGAAGTCTGGAAAGACGGTGTGACACATTTTTTTTTTTTTTTTTTTTTTTATATAGAATGCATTTATTTTTTAATAAACATACAATTTGATCCTTTAACACATAAATAAATTAAATGTTATTGTAAATGTTGCATGTTAAATTTATCTGTAAACTGTTAAAATTGCTAAATGCTACACCCTCTGAAAGACAGAAGTCTTGTGTCGAGGGAGGAGCGTCCAGAGCTACATCACCCCTTGGCAAGAACAATCTCCCGGTATTATCAAATTTCAATACAAATTACAATACAATACATTACAATACAAAATTACAGATTACAATACAAAGAAAATTAATCGTCTCTATTTTTTAACTTCTGATTTTTTTGTATTACATTATTATTATATTTATTACAATATTACTTTATTCTATTTTTTACTTTAATATTCCTTTTTATTTCACAAACATTTTTTTAATCTTACTTTTAAATTGTTCTAAACTGAGCTGGGCCACCTTATTATCAAAAATAAGGTTGTTGAATGTTTTAATACCAGAGTAGTCATAGCATTTCAATCCTATCGCGGTTTGTCTTCTTGGTAGTTTTATTTGTATTGAATCTTTAGATCTAGTATTATTTATCATTCTGCTGAATTTTCCTCTCTGCAAATATTTGAAAACAATTGAAAGGGTTGTTTTATCCAGAAGTTCTTTAAAAGTTAATATTTTTGTATCATGAAAGAGTTGGTCAGTAGGAAATCTATATGGATATCTAAATAATATTTTTATCAAAAGTTTTTGAGAAGTTATTATTTTTTCAATTTTATTCATATATGCATTGCCCCAGGCCACAATTCCGTAGTTTAACTGGGACTGTACTAATGCATTGTATATCATAATTTTATTTTTTTTGTCCAGCACATTTCTAATTTCTATAAATATGGTTATTATCTTTCTAAGCTTCTTGTTTACAGCTTCTGTTTGTGGTTCCCAGGAAATAGTTTGGTCCATAAGGACACCCAAATATTTTATGTTGCTTGTTTGTTTGATTATTGGACATGCACACAGATTTGAATTACATTTTTCGCTTATATGACATTTTATTTCTGAGATATTGGGTATGTCTATTGTTTTAAGAGAGAAGGCAATAAATTTAGTTTTTTCATGGTTTAGTTTAAGATTTTTACTGGAGTATTTTACATTTAAGTTATGGAGATCTTCCTCTGCGTTTCTTTTGGCTTCTTCCCAAGTTTTTCCTGATGATATTAAAGCCGTATCATCAGCGTAAGATACCAATTCACCGTGTATTTTCGTATTTAGGATATCGTTTACATATATCAGGTATAGTAACGCACTGATTATCGTACCTTGTGGCACACCGCATACCAAATTCGTCGAATCACTAAGCTTTTCTCCATTTCTCACTTGCTGTACTCTATTGTCCAAATAACTTTGTACCCATTTTATCATTGTTACGTGAAATTTTTTTTGTTCTATTAGAGTCTCTATCAATTTATAGTGCGATACAGTGTCAAATGCTTTCGAAAAATCTTTGAAAACCACTAGAACTTTCCTACCAGAATCTAAATTTTGGATAATTCTTTCGTATAAGTGTAGTATGGCATCCAATGTGCTTTTACCTGACTGGAACCCGTATTGATTGCTGTTAATATAATTGATTTGTTTTAGGTGTTTCGTCATGTATCTTTTAATTACCTTTTCCATTACTTTTGCTATATTTGATAGAAGTGAAATTGGACGACAATTGTTCGGGTCTGAGGCAACCCCCGATTTAAATAAAGGAACCACTATTGCTTTTTTGTAAATGTCAGGAAATATGCCATTTTCACAACTAAGATTAGTAATGTGAGCTAATGGTCTGCTTACAAATTTACTAATTATTTTTAATGTTTCGGCTGATATGCCATCGAAACCTGGACTTGAGCCCCCTTTCAATTGCGTTATAATTTCTTTTATTTCCGATTCTGTTATACTTAGAAATGCTCCTTCTGCTCCAATCTTAGTTTTATTTTTTACATTAATTTGCTTCTGTCCAGTAACCCTACTGCCTATAGTGGCAAAATGTTGATTTAATATATTAGCTATTTCCAATTGATCCTTAGTGTTTTGATTTTCGGTGATAATTTCATCAATTTCCGTAGATTTTTTAATGTTATTACTTGACACCGCTTCATTGATTACCTGCCAGACTTTCTTCATATTATTGCCAGCCCTTTCAATTTTTTTACCATAATAATCATTCTTCGCTACTTTTATTAACGATGTTAGTTTATTCCTATAGATTACAAATTTTTTTTTCAGATTTGCATTAAACGGAGCTTTTTGACATTTTTGTCTCATGTTTTCTTTTATTTTAATGCTTTTTATTAATCCTGATGTTATCCATGGTTTTCTAGGCCTCCATCTGTTTTGATAACTTACTTTTATCGTGTTTCTGTCTATACTTGCTTTCAGTGTGTTGTGAAATAAAAGAGCTGCCCTATTTACATCAGTTTCTTCCAATATTGTTTCCCATTTTTCGTTGTTCAGTTCATTTTTTAGCAGTTTATGATCAATTCTTTCATATAACCTGGCTCTGGATTTTTCACTTTTTATATTTTTTTGTGTTAGCTCAATTGAAACTACTGTTGTGAAATGGTCAGTAATTGCTGATTGCCAAATAAATGACTTAATTTCTTTTTCCGAGACATATTTACTTTTTCGAATATTTATATGGTCTACACATGATTTGGAGCCTCTTTCTATTCTTGTGGGACTATGAATTAGTGGTATATATCCTAACAAGGAAATGACATTCATATATTCGTCTTTCCTGCTTTCGTATGCTGTATTTTCTTCTATATCTATATTCAAATCTCCCATCATGAAATCAATTATATTGTTATCGTTATTTTTACAAGTATCAATAAGGTCATCCAAAAATGTACTAATTTCAGTGACGCTAGGAGATCTGTATATAGCCAAAACCTGAATAAATTGTTCATCAATTTTAAATCTTACCCTTATGCCAGTTGCATTTTTTAAGTATACTTCCTCTTTTTTTATAATTTTGAATTTTTCATTATAAAACAATATCACCCCACAATTTTGATTCACATATTTAGAGGAACATATGTAGTTATACCCATTTATTGTCTGATTCCCTATGTAGTCTGTTGTCCACGTTTCCGTGAGACATATTATATCTGGCTTCATAACCATACTATCAAAGTTTACTAAAAATTCATCGAAGTTTTTATTTATGCTTCTAATATTCATGTTTAACAGTATTATCTCATTTTTCATTAACTTGTTTAATTCTTTGTTCAATATATCAATGTTTCTACATACAATTTCTTTTTTTTGCTCAATTTCATCTAAAAAGTCCATTTATATTTTTATGTGTCCTTACAACCAACAAGCAAATAAGAGAGCTTACATACAGTCCATGTCTTCAATGCTTCTGATGGGTTTAGCTCTCTCACCATCAGCCTTTCTTGTGTAAATAACAAAGTTTTTCACCCACACATATTTTGTACCACAACTCTTGGCTTTGGCCTTCACACGACGAAGTAGATCCGCTCGGAATGCTGTAAGGTTTTCATTTATATATACACGGTCATCCCTCCAGTCGTTATATAGAGCATGAGCAGTCAGACTTCTATCAGTTTTTGCTGCTTTAACTGGCAATTCACGTTCTTCAGCCGTGTTGAGGGTAGCTATAATTTTTCGTGGACTGAGAACAACTGAACATAGCTTCCTCGTATCCATAACACAGCTGTTACGCTTGATTCAAAGATTCCACAATTGTTTTTGGCCAGTGCCTACCAATAACCGTCAAGAATCCCTCAAAATTTAATGGAAATCGAATAGAGTCAGTTATGCTTAGAACCAGTTTAGTAATTGAGTTGTTTAAAGAGAATAATCTGATGGACGATATAGTCTACGCCTAAAAACTATACGTTTCGAATGAATACCTGCTCCTTGATGAAAACCATCCCAAGGGATGATGAATAGATCCAAGTTGGATATGGAAAAGATAAATGGATATATAATCCTATAAGAACCCTCATTGCTTCTATCTATGTTTGGAGGGTATCGTTACATATTTTCTTTTAGATAAGAAGAGAGCCACGAGGGTAAGAGAAATGATCTTGCAGGACAGCAGATCGTTGTCTGGAATTCAACGGGGGAGCAAACCCTGATTCGAACGAAAGTAATCGTTCCATCAAACCGCGAATCAGGTGTGAAAATAACAGAGTATGTTGCTCTGTCACAGCTTGTTACGAAGATTTTATATTTGCGCGGTCGCTGTATCTACCATCTGTCCCTTACCCGACATTTTTGAAAAATACGCTTGAAGAAGTTCTTTTTGCTTCAATATTTAATCGGTATGTGGGTAATGCTGGAGAATGTGTGGGTCCGAGAAGAACATAATATGGAATTATGGACGGTTTTATACGCAAACCGGCCAGGCGCCAAATTATCGTTTTCGAGAAAAATCGTATAAAAAATGTTTCCGGTTTTTAAAAAATCTAGCCTCTCTAGTAATAATTGGAGTGATGAAAACTCGGTCTCCCAAGTGCCTTGGTGAGCAGAATGGTGATGTCAAAACAAGAGTAACTTGGGTAGTTTTCGAGTTATGGTGCATACCTGGTTTGTGCGACTCAATCGTTGCATGTTTAGCCGGAAAAAGGGAGAAAACATACAACGTCCTATCTACAACATTATTTTTACTAGAATCTTGCCAGGTATTCACATTGTCTTAGTCTTTGATGAATGTTCTGAAACTTTGATGATGATTAGGCAGCGGAAAAATATTTAAAAATGATTGGTGATCAAGAAATTTGCGCTTTTTGCGCAAATTTTGCGCTCATTTTTGACCCCAACTTTGTGGAAACTGAACACCGGGCACAGCAATAGCAAAACCATCGACAAAACTAGTACGCATTGGATAGAAAAGTTAAGGGAAAATAAAGACATGGAATTTTCATATTTGAACCACGTAACAGGATTAGGTGAGGGTTTCTCTTGCACATTTCTAAGAAATCGGAAATTGCCGAACGTGAGTGCCAAACAAGGAAGGCCACATTGAGAGTACCAATAACATTTTTTCAAATCTTCACCAACTCAAACTCGGCCAGTTTGTGCGAATTACATAACTTCGAAAAGAAGTTTTGCACAAAAGTCTATCAACCCTAGCTCGTCAAGAAGACAATAGATTGCGTAATAATGCACAAAATCTGAAAGTACTCGTCGAGACGAATCGATTGATACCAAGAACTCAATTTTGGTTTATTATTTTCTATAATAAGCCTTTGGAATCGAGCAAGAAAAAAAAAAATTTAACCCCCCCTCAAAATTTGATGTTTTACGTTTCAAGGTACGTAGAATCCGAAAATCGAATAAAAAAATTTCCGTCCGTCCGCCGTACGCCGTACGCCGTACACCGTACGCCGTACGCGGCACTTTTCTTAGTTACCATGGACCGATTTCGATGAAACTTGGTATATGGGCTCCATTTGGGGTCTAGTTGTGCCGCGAAGCTTTTGGTTGATGTAGGTCACTTCTAAGGGGTGAAAATTAAGGGTTGAAATTTTCAAGAGTGCCCTAGCTCGAAAACTCTCGAAATAAAGGTATCGTTTTTTCACTAATTTTAAATAGTACTGAATTTTAAAAAATTTTTGAGACCACCCGGAGCTCTGTAGGGCAAACCGTTCAGTCCCTACGAGTACTTGAAGGTTTTCCTCCGATAAAACAGAATCATGAGTGTGAATCGCAAATGAGGTCTAATCTCCGTTGAAATTTTTCCGACTAAAATCGAAAAATAATAAAATAAAAACCTTTTTAACAAAAAAATGGACCGACCTCAAAAATGATGTCTGTAAACACCAAAAAGGGAAAAATAATTCTCTCAGCAAATACATACTTGATGTAGTAGGTTGTTGGACATAGATATCTAGTCAACAGATGGTATGTTGGAATACCAACAATTATTTTCAGTGTGATTCACACTTATTGTCACACTCATATCCTCCATCATACGATAGCAGTGACATACTGCCCAATAGTTTTGGAACACTTATATCTACTCGTATTCATGTTTTGTATGGCACGATCGACGCATGTTGTAATACTCACCAGATCATGTGAGTAGTACTTATAAACCACAGCGTATCCAGACAGGTAGGTAGGTACGCATTGAAGTCGCCGCCGTGCCCATCTGTAGACACAAACTTACTACCGATAAATATTCGATGATCTGGTTACCGTTGAGTTAAAATGTGCTCCCCAAACTATCAGGTACCTAGTACGTCTCTGCTGCCATATGAGTACGATAGTAAGTGTGAACCTCCCTAGGAATGGTTGTGACTAGTATTTTGGGACTTTATTATTACATGAGACTTTATTATTATATTGGTGGACATATTGTAATGTAGCTACATACCTTCGGAAGCGTTGTTACCTAATTAGCTATTTACATTCATACTCAGTGTGGAAGCATGTTCGTAGTATGAGAGGTATGTATATTTTCGAAAAAGAATAATATGTTGGTAAGTAGAAGATCTATAAGATGTTTGTGTCTACAGATGGGCACGGCGGCGACTTCAATGCGTACCTACCTACCTGTCTGGATACGCTGTGGTTTATAAGTACTACTCACATGATCTGGTGAGTATTACAACATGCGTCGATCGTGCCATACAAAACATGAATACGAGTAGATATAAGTGTTCCAAAACTATTGGGCAGTATGTCACTGCTATCGTATGATGGAGGATATGAGTGTGACAATAAGTGTGAATCACACTGAAAATAATTGTTGGTATTCCAACATACCATCTGTTGACTAGATATCTATGTCCAACAACCTACTACATCAAGTATGTATTTGCTGAGAGAATTATTTTTCCCTTTTTGGTGTTTACAGACATCATTTTTGAGGTCGGTCCATTTTTTTGTTAAAAAGGTTTTTATTTTATTATTTTTCCATTTTATATTATTTTTTATTTTTCACTTTTTAGTGGTCCTCGATATAAATCTGAAATTAATTTACCCGCAGTTTTTCGAACAGTTTTAGTAATCACAGTATTACTAAAACTGTTTGAAAAACTGCGGGTAAATCATTTCAGTAAGGTGAACCAGAAGCCGTAGGGTGGACCACATTCTGTAATCCGGATCAGTTTCCATACATATAGATGAGTTTCCATTTTAGGATCAGTTTCAGGAGGTATTTGGTTCACTTGCCTACTTACCAATCTACTCTCTTATCCCCTAACTGGTCGACTTTGTTCATAATTGCTAGGTACTTGGTAGTTCTGACAACACAATTCAACAACACAACCATGACATGATTGACGAGGGAGCTACGTGCTACATCCACTTGGTAGAAAACCCTCTCATCACCTAATTTGACTATATACCTACCTCATATTTGGTACTGCACTATGCAGTTCTGACGATGTCCTCTACTATTACCTACCTAATCAAGTTATCGGTGATGAGGGGGCTATGTGCTACACCCACTTGGTAGAAAACCCTCTCATCACCTAATTTGACTATATACCTACCTCATATTTGGTTCTGCACTATGCAGTTCTGACGATGTCCTCTACTATTACCTACCTAATCATGTTATCGGTGGTGAGGGGGCTATGTGCTACACCCACTTGGTAGAATACCCTCTCATCACCTAACTGTACTATATACCTCATATTTTGTACAGCACTATTCAGTTCCAACAATCTCCTATATGGCATCCTCCCTCCTACCCAACTATGTTATGGATGGCGAGGAAGCTATGTGCTACACCCACTTGGTAGAATACCCTCTCATCACCTAACTGTACTATATACCTCAGATTTTGTACTGCACTATTTAGTTCCAACAATCTCCTTCATGGCATCCTCCCTCCTACCCAACTATGTTATGGATGACGAGGAAGCTATGTGCTACACCCTCTTGGTGGAATAGGTACCCTCTCATCACCTAATTGTACTATATACCTACCTTATATTTCGAACTGCACTATACAGTTCCGACAATCTCCTATACCATTACATAGCCAAATATGTTATGGATGACGAGGAAGCTATGTGCTACACCCACTTGGTGGAATAGGTACCCTCTCATCACCTAATTGTACTATATACCTACCTTATATATGGAACTGCACTATACAGTTCCGACAATCTCCTATGCCATTACATAGCCAACTATGTTATGGATGACGAGGAAGCTATGTGCTACACCCTCTTGGTGGAATAGGTACCCTCTCATCACCTAATTGTACTATATACCTACCTTATATTTGGAACTGCACTATACAGTTCCGACAATCTCCTATGCCATTACATAGCCAACTATGTTATGGATGACGAGGAAGCTATGTGCTACACCCACTTGGTGGAATACCCTCTCATCACCTAATTGTACTATATACCTACCTTATATTTGGTACTGCGTACTGCACTATTCAGTTCCGACCATCTCCTATACCATTACATAGCCAACTACATTATGGATGACTAGGAAGCTATGTGCTACACCCACTTGGTGGAATACCCTCTCATCACCTAATTGTACTATATACCTACCTTATATTTGGTACTGCACTATTCAGTTCCGACAATCTCCTATACCATTACATAGCCAACTATATTATGGATTACTAGGCAGCTATGTGCTACACCCACTTGGTGGAATACCCTCTCATCACCCAATTGTACTATATACCTACCTTATATTTGGTACTGCACTATTCAGTTCCGACAATCTCCTATACCATTACATAGCCAACTATATTATGGATGACTAGGTAGCTATGTGCTACACCCACTTGGTAAAATACCTAACTAACAGTACTATAATTATCGCTCATACTTGGTAGGAAAACTCACATACATGAGCATTCGTAGACACGTTTGATATGGCTCATGCAGGTTCTGACCTAAAAGCCACTATAATTTCCCCGTTTCTCATCCCCCGCAGCACCTTTTAGTTATCGGAACCCCCCTCATATAGCATATCATTTTAAAGCTTACAATCAGACCTTCAATTTGACTATACACAAATGGTCCTCCATCAACTCAGTCGGAAGTCACAGGGCAAGAAGAGTGAATGCGGACCAATATTCCCGAAAACGGGAACCACGTTTTTCAACTTCTTTCACAAAGTTTCGATACTTTTAACTGAGCAAAATGAAATCTGTTTGAAATGGGACCACCACGGATACTGGTAGAACACATTTCAAAAAGAATCAGACAGATTGGTACCAGAATAAAGAAATGCAAGCGACTCGGACATACAAAAAAAAAAAAAAAAAAAAATCGTCGTCCCACGACAACCCGAATTGAGTACCTCCTCTTTCGCTCGCCTTCGGCGCGTTGAAGTCGGTCAAAAATGCGATCGCTGTTCATTTCTTCGATTTGTATACAGTTTTGCCTTCTGCGTAACCAGTAATCAAATTTCCATAATCAAAAGTCAATGGAGAATACTGAAGGCGCCTGAGTGGTCACTGATCAGCTGAGTGAGCTCCAAGGCCATTTCCTCTCCTGTTGAACGCAGGAACCTGAAATTTGAGAGGGCGGGTCAATTGAGAATGCTGAAGGCGCCTGAGTGGTCACTGATCAGCTGAGTGAGCTCCAAGGCCATTTCCTCTCCTGTTGAACGCAGGAAGCTGAAATTTTAGAGGGCGGGTCAATGGAGATTGCTGAAGGTGCCTGAGTGGTCACTGATCAGCTGAGTGAGCTCCAAGGCCATTTTCTCTCCTGTTGAACGCAGGAACCTGAAATTTGAGAGGCAGGGTCAATGGAGATTGCTGAAGGCGCCTGAGTGGTAACTGATCAGCTGAGTGAGCTCCAAGGCCATTTCCTCTCCTGTTGAACGCAGGAAGCTGAAATTTTAGAGGCAGGGTCAAAGGAGAATGCTGAAGGCGCCTGAGTGGTAACTGATCAGCTGAGTGAGCTCCAAGGCCATTTCCTCTCCTGTTGAAAGCAGGAACCTGAAATTTTAGAGGGCGGGTCAATGGAGAATGCTGAAGGCGCATGAGTGGTCACTGATCAGCTGAGTGAGCTCCAAGGCCATTTTCTCTTCTGTTGAACGCAGGAAGCTGAAATTTGAGAGGGCGGGTCAATGGAGAATACACATGGTGGTAGGTGCTATTGATGGAGAACCAGTGATCTATACAGAAGGGTGATCTATACAGAAAATAATAAACCTTTGAGCAATGATTTGCAGCGTTTTGAAATTTTGGCGCTTGGCCGTTTGTACATTGTTAAGGCAACTTCAGTTTTCCTACCTATTATGTTTACCTTTCTCTATAATCTCCTAGGCGTAGACCTAGAAATTGTTTTGTGGGCGATGATAATGAAAGTGCAGAGAAAGTTCAGTGATCGCAAAGTTGGACCCTTTTACTACCCTCCAATGAGAGGTCGCCTCCTCCCTCTACGCGTCGACGTCGCAGAACTCCAGATTTCAGTTCGCTCTGAAAAGCTAAACAGCTCACACTGAAACATTTTCCTCTTAGCTGCTCTCATTCAGCGCCATCTTTTCTTGTGTGGATCCTCAGAATTCCTCACCATCAGAAGTCTGTCTTCCTCGTCACTTGACGACTGGATTCTCAGCACTCGTGGCAACTCAGCATTCGTGGCAAATCAGCATTCGTGGTAAACCAGCATTTGTACAAGCATCCATCGCACATTCGTCAGCACCAGCAGTATCAGCGTAAGGAGTACATGCCATTCAATGTGAGTAGCTGCACTGGACAACACGAGGTCGACTCTCCACACTTTTTCGATTAGTCTTCCCGGAAGAACTTTTACCGGGTAAAAACGTACAATTTTGTACATTCATAAAATTTTAATAATTATAATTCTTTTACACGGAGCTCCTAGGTAGGATTCTGCCGTTCTGGGCACCTTCCACAGTGGAAAGTAAAATTTACTTTATTTTATTTTTTTAAATAAAACATTAATAGATTGGGTTAATTGGTTTGTTCAATTATTTATGAACGCCCCTACTCATTCTAAACATACATATTATAATTTTCCTCGCGTATTAAAGCTGTTGAATAATAATTTCAAAACTCACCTCCTGTAGATGACGGTAGGCGCCGTTAGGAAGATGATCGCATGAACACCGATAGTCGTCCGAAGAGGGAGCACAGCTGACTATGTCCTCTTCGGACTCGCTGGTCCTTCGCTTCCTGGCGGGTCGCGAGGGAACGCCTGGGATGCTGCCGTATCCTCCAGGGGGTAGTTCGACGGAAGGAGGGTAGACTTCAGCACCGACCACCTTGTAACCAGGGGCCCACTGAGGTTCGCAGCAGCAGGGCTCTCCGTCCGGCCCGTAATATCTGGATGAGAAAACAAATTATTTCAACACAGTTACGAATTAGTGGAGGGTCGACGAAGATTGGTAGCATTTCAGTGTCGTAAAAGCCGTAATTCTGGCGGCGAGTAACTCGACCTAACATTATCCCGAGTTGACATGTGAATTAGGAATGATAATCCATACGATTTTCATCAGAATTGAAACATGATTTCACAAAATCTTTCCAGTACAGGGATTTTGGACACAAAAACAAAGCAACAAACACAAACAAACCAAATTTTTCCACAAACATCTCCTAGAGAAAAAAGTCTTTACATGATTCGCTCATCTCGTGCAGTACCTAGTGTCAATGCCGCAGTTTAATTCTCTGTTAATGCCAGTCAAAGCAACACTTTTTTGACACTTCAAACATTACAAGCGCCATCGTAGTACGATGCTGTTTTTTTTTTTTTTTTTTTTTTCCAAATGTCATTTGTATGGTCATTTATTCGTTTTCATTGGTAAGACTGATTTTGAATTCAACTTGGATCTTTTGACATGAAGATGGAAAAAAAAAATGTATCTGGTGAATTAAAGAAGACATTCATGTCGTGCAACGTATAATTAATGACAAAACGTCAACCAAGTGGGTGTGGTATAGAGCCTCTTCGTCCGTATCATGAACAACAATATTTAATCGAAATGGGTCGAAAAATTAGGAAGTTAAGCTCGTTTCAGGGTAGTCAAGTTTTCTGGTTTCATAGAGGGCAACGTAAGGTTCTTTTTTCTCGGCTGCTTGGTTAAGAATATGTATTGAGGTACTCGAGGTTCAGTCATAAAAGTTTTATTTGGTGATCAACTGAGGTTTGACACTTTCTCCACCAATATTTTACAGGATCGAACGAAATCACCTTCATGTACTAGTTTCTAGTCCTCCAAGAGAGTTTTTTTCTTCAGAAACCCAAAAATCTAATATTTTTAGGTATGACACTATTGTATTAAATGAGCGAATTATTATTTGTATAACCACTGTCCCTTCAAACGCAAATTTCGCAGTACCAGCATTTCGTCATGTGATCATAATAACAACATCAAGACGTTTTGATACATTGGAAATGTTGACTTTTGACATGAATATGTCTCTTGGCTGGGGGTCAAGGAATTTTTCGCGAAATTTTTTTTTTGCCACAAAAAAATGCAACCAGTAAACAAAATCATAGCTACATTTCGGTAGCTATGATGCAAGGTTCCCTAGGATACTGCGACAAATATATAATAATATTATATATAATATATATAATATATTATATTACTTACGTGCGATCGGAGATTTTTTTTTAGAAAAAAAATTCTGTTTATTCATTGAAAAAGTAATAGGTAGGTACATATTATTCAAACAAAATATTTTTTCCAGATTATTTCTTCAAAATTCTGTTTTTGTGTGTCTTTTACAAATTGGAAAAGTTGACTATTTGACATGGATAGTATCCATGTCAAATAATAATATGTCCAGACATATTATGTCTTTTGGCAGGGGGTCAAGGAATTTTTCGAGACACTTTTTTTTTCGCGACACTTTTTTTTGCCACGAAAAATGCAACGCGATAGGTACCAGTAAACAAAATCATAGCTACTTCAAGGTTCTTTAGAATACTGCGATATATTACGTGCAATCGGAGAGTTTCTTTTTACAAAAAACCTTCTGTTTATTTGTAGAAAAAGTAAATAGATAGGTACATAATTATTATTAGAACATAATATTCATAAAATATCTTGAATGTATTTTATTTCATGATTTTAGATTTCAAATTACACCTACAACGGACGTATCCTTGATGTATTGTTTTTCCCTCTAAGGGAGAAATTGTTTCCAAGTGGTTTGAACTTCTTACAGTTCGGACATTTTCTCTATCTCAGCAATCGATTTGACTCGTTTCATTGTGTTTTTTCGGACAACTGCGTTATTTTAACGGTAGAGTTACTATGCTATGACTTTGAACTCTTGCAATAATCATAAAAGATTTAAATTTAAATAATCGAAAAATCCTTCCTTCTTCGGAACACTCTTCGACCTTTATTTGAGGAAAACGGACCTGAGGGATGAAGAGCCAGCCGTAAATCCGTTCGAACTAATAAGTAGACCGGAATCTGATAAAACACGCCCATTTGTTTTATTAAGCAACGAAAGCGGGTTACGTTAGACCGAGTCCCTGGAGCAAACAAAAAGGCCGCAAGTTCTCGAGGAAATATGAGTCCCGCGGGGCGCGTTAGAGAAAAGTAAAGTGTTCTTCTTCCGCATTACCGTAATCATGAGCCCCACTGAGAGACTGCCTTCCTGTCAGACCATTACCCCTGACTCGAGGTACATATTTTTAATGGGGACTAGGAAAGTGGTCGACATGGAAGTGGTCGAAACCCCGTTGAGCTGAGATCTAGATCGCTTTTCATCGTTATAGTAATATTCCGAAGAACCTGAAAGCATAGTGTTATGAAATCGAGTTTATACTCGACACTCACTGATTTCCCTACCCATCATTTTTTCATGTATTTACAGTTTCCCCAGAGTCCCCGTTGGACCCTCTTCTCTTTCCAATGTACCCATTCTGTAGTTTTTTCCAGAACATTTTTTAGGATAAATGCTCCAGTGTTCAATATTTAGAACTTCAAATCCCAGCTCACATTTTCTATAAGCAACATACCCTTTTGTGCGTTGTGAACTTGTTGTTAATTTGTTTTCACAAAAATTACCAAAATTTTAAGTAACCATTTTGTGCTCTCGGCGTAGCTGCAAGTGGAGAAGAGGTCGTGAGGTGGATAACTATCGAATTATTACACTGATCCAAAACGGAATCATAATCAATGAGATGGTCAAAATGTTTATAAGATTGCGCCCTACTTACTGCATGAATAAAGTGGTCAGATTGTTCAAAATCAAGTAATTGTATCATACAAATGAAAATTGTATTCCTCTGTATTTGTCCTAACCTACTCGTAATAATCTTAATAACCGTTAACGTAACGTGTATATAGCCTATATGGCTTGTTTTATGCAGGAGAAACGAGAAGTTAGGTAGGGAAGAAGGAAGATTTTGGTACTATTTGATCCAGAATTTGAGAAGGCACTCTATTCCAGGAAACACTCAACCGGGAGGATTAAATTTTCGATAACCTGGTATTCAATTATATGTTACTTGGCTGTACTAAATAATATCAATGATTTTACTCACTCCTACTAAATCTGCCTGTAAATTAGTAGTGACGAATGACGGAAGTTCGTCTAATCAACAAGGATCCTCCGCAATTAAGAGACAGCGTTGTTGTCGATCTACTGATGTGGGGATGTGGTCTCCTCGTTCAATTAGGCTTATTTGAATACATGAACAGCTTTGAATGGCGAATTCACCCCCTTAATCCTCCAAGTCCTGATTGAAGGTAACACTCAAAGACCTATTGAACCATTGATACCAAAAGGACCTCCGCAATCTCCCGAAATCCATTCAAGCATTTCTCGACAGCTCATCACAACTTCACTCAACGCGGCAACGTTCCTAGAAGGTACCTACTAATAGAACGTGGTAGAACGGAGTTCAACTTGGTATCAGAGTGGTATGATAAAGCCTTTCATTTTTTTTCATCCAAATTATAGTTTAGAAGGTGCAATGTGACAGGTCGAAGGAATTTGGACAATCAGGAACTCAGAAAACTCAGTTTGTATAAATTCACGCGCACACTCTATAATTTGGTCTGCCAGAAATTATTCTCTCATGTCACCTTCGAATTCCGGACAAGTTTAATTGAAATTGTACCAAACTTTCGTAGAGTTTTGCATGAAAGAAAGGATTTTATTTTTATTTTATTTTTATTTTACCATGTACAGACAGAAATGGTACCAAAATTGTTTGTTTTTGTATTGTTTTCTTGCCAGGGACGGTACTACGAATATTAAGAATATTGCGGGGATAGATTTGTCGGCGGTTAACCAGAAGTTGCTTTCTGAGGGTCAAGCTGATGTCGGCGGTGGTGCGGCCATATGAGATGAGGGAGTCTGTCGGAAGGATGATGAAGGGCACACGGAATCATATTTTAATTTTCTTGTTTATAACATAGATGGGCTAAGCAGTAAAAAGAGCAATAATTTATTTTTTAATTTTGTCAAACAATATTCCAAAATAATTCTAATTGAAACACATGTTGTTGAGTCAGTAGAGTCAAGTTACTATGATTACTTTCTAAATTATGAAGTTCGATGGATTAGAGCTAAGAAAAATAATGTTCACGGTAGAGCAAGTGGTGGCATAATGGTGGCAGTTGAGAAAGGGCTTAAAAATGTTGATATAGTTGATATAGACGGGACATTGATTGTTCGCTTTTGTTCTGAGGGGTCTGTTATTGATGTGGTGCCAACATACCTCAACTGCAACAACTGGGATTTAGACTTCGCTCAGCTGGGCGTTTTCCTCTCAGAGCACGTTGACAAAAATTTTGTGGTTGTTGGTGACTTCAATGTGCGGATTGGATTGGAGCAGGACTTTTCTGATACTCCGGAGATTAATATGGGAAATTTCGCCCTCAATCGATGTTCCCGTGACAAGGAGTTGAACTCTCGTGGTAAGAGGTTTTTGGAGCTCTTATCGGATACTGGTCTAGTAGTCCTTAATGGGCGATCACCAAGTGATGTGGATGGGCATTTCACGTTTGTATCTCATCAGGGTGCATCGGTCTGTGATCTAGTTTGTGCTTCAATGGAGGTTCTGCCATGCTTGGCGGATTTCTCGGTTCTCAAGGAGAATTTCTCAGACCACATGCCAGTCACATTCAGTGTTCCAACAAGTTTTTCGGAGTCAGCCATGCCTCTGCTTCCCCGCTTGAGGTGGTATCCGAGATTTGCTGTGAAATACAAGAACCAATTAAGAGATGCGGTACCAGGAATCATTGACCGAGCTGATGGTGATGTCGACGTTTGGGCGATCAGCATAGTGAACACGATCAGAAACTTGGCATCTCACACAGATAAAGGTAATAAATTGAACGCAAAAAACCCATGGTATGATTGGGAATGTGAACGAGCAAGACGAAAATCCATGTGCCTGCTCGGGCTCCATAGAGGTACTGGCTCCAATATGGTTAGAGCGGATTATGTGCTTGCCAATCGTGCATACAAGGCGGTGGTACTGAGGAAGAGAAGAGAGTTCTTTGATGGGTTGTCGACCAAGTTTAAACAGGTCAGGGACAGTTCAGAGTTCTGGCGTTTGGCAAAAGTATTCATAAGGGCGAGTTCACCCCCCCCTCCCCCCCATGTGTTGATATCAGCATCTGACTGGGTGAGTCACTTCAGCTCATTGTTGAATCCTGAAGTTTCAACTGTATTGATTTATTTTGTGGAACCAAACCATATATCTGAAACATTGGATGCTCCATTTTCGATGGCCGATCTCCAAAGGGCTCTATCTGGGGTGAAGGACAATAAGGCGCCTGGCTGTGACGGAGTTCCATTCGAATTTTTCAAGAATTCTCCCTCTGAGTTCCGGGAGATGTTGTTGAATTTCTTCAACTTCATTGCTAGTACTGGGCGGACCCCTGTTTCGTTCAAAGAAGCAGTTATCTTTCCTCTTCACAAGAAGGGAGATCCTGCAGACGCCTCCAACTTCAGAGGACTGTCCTTTATTAACTGTTTAGCCAAGCTCCTCTCGTGTCTTCTCGCGAATCGTTTGACAGATTTTGTTGTGCAGGAGAGTATAATGTCAGAGTGTCAGTCAGGTTTTAGGAAGGGATATTCGACGGTTGACTCCATTTTTGTGCTGACTGGATTGGTTGAGCTCCACCTCGGGCGTCCTCGTGGAAAGATATACGCCTTTTTCGTGGATCTTAGGGCCGCATTTGATCGGGTCAGCAGGGACCTTCTCTTCTGCAAGCTTTACAGCTATGGAGTGTCTTCCAAGTTTATAGCCATCCTGCGTAACCTGTACTGCAATATCACCTCGTCGGTTTGGACGGACAATGGGATTACGGAATCATTCCCAGTTGAGAGTGGTGTGAGGCAGGGCTGTCCACTTAGCCCCCTCCTGTTCTCGCTGATCATCAATGACCTTCCTGAGGAGCTCGAATTCGGCGTTCAGGTTGGAGGCACGATTATTAAGGTTTTGTTGTATGCCGATGACTTGGTGGTTTTGGCTGATGATCCAGTGCAGCTTCAAGGGAATATTGATAACCTCAGAGCTTATTGTGACCGGTGGGGAGTTGAGGCTAACTTGGAAAAGTCAAAGATTGTCGTCTTTCAGAGAGGAGGTCGACGGCGGGCAACTGAGAGGTGGCACTTTGGGAATGAAAATCTCGAGATAGTAAATGAATATCCTTATTTAGGTATTACTCTCACACCGAGGTTGTCCTTCACCAAGCACCTGGCTCAAAAGGCTAGGTCAGCCAAGTCAGCAATGCATTGTACATGGAGGAGAGCGTTTTCTGAGACAAACATCCCCTTGTCGGCCAAAATGAACATTTTCAATGCCATAATCAGGGCCATTCTATGTTATGCAGCTCAGGTGTGGGGTGACCTTGAGTACGACTCTGTGGAGGGTGTACAGTTGCTGTTTATCAGGAAGCTTTTTCATCTCCCTCGTTTCACTCCGGGCTATCTAGTGTACTTGGAGACAGAGCTGAATAAACTGTCAGTGTACACGCTTAGATTGCACTATGCCTACATCCTAAGAGTGCTCAAGATGCAAGAGTCCCGCCTCCCAAGAGTGGTGGCAGTGGAGATGGTGAGGAGCCATGCAGGATTTGCAAAGCGTTATGCATCCAAGTGCGCCAGCCATAACATTCCAGATAGCCTGTCGTCGTTCGATCCGCGTATACTGTCTTCAGATATGGAGCGTCTCATCACAGAAGTCACTGAGCGACAGCGAGCAGCATTCCATGGACGAGCTGAATCCTTGGAATTTTTTACACTGTACCGGGAGCTCAACACAGAGGTGAAATGCTGCAGCTTGGTCAGGAATTCCAACACTCCTTTGCACGTGGCGCGTTGGGCTTTCAAGATTCGGGCCGAGTCGTTGAGCTTGAATGCAAAGCCATATGCATCCGACAGGCCCGAAGAGTGCTCAATGTGCAACCTTCATGAGCGGGAAGATGTCTTCCATTTTCTCTGCCGATGCCCAATTCTCAGTGAGTTTCGGCAGCCGGCATTCGGACGGAGGACGTTGTCGCGGGATGAGGCGATACGGATTTTGAATGGTCCCAATTGGTCTAATTTGGAGGTGTTTTGTGGGCGAGCCTGGCTTTACAGGTCACTCCTTGTGAGAGAATTTAATTTTTGATTTATTGTATTATTTTTTACCCACTTAGCTATTTCTAATTTTACATTAAGTTTATTTTGTCATTATTTTGTATCATTTAAACATAATTGTGCGCGGCCCTGACTTCCGGCAGACGTTTTCGGCCAATGCCGTAATGTTTATTTATTATTTACACGTGTAACCATTTTCTTTTGCTCGTAAAATAAACTCTTTCTTCTTCTTCTTCTTCTTCTTCCTCCAAGTCCTGATTGAAGGTAACACTCAAAGACCTATTGAACCATTGATATCAAAAGGACCTCCGCAATCTCCCGAAATCCATTCAAGCATTTCTCGACAGCTCATCACAACTTCACTCAACGCGGCAACGTTCCTGGAAGGTACCTACTAATAAAACGTGGTAGAACGGAGTTCAACTTGGTATCAGAGTGGTATGATAAAGCCTTTCATTTTTTTCATCCAAATTATAGTTTAGAAGGTGCAATGTGACAGGTCGAAGGAATTTGGACAATCAGGAACTCAGAAAACTCAGTTTGTATAAATTCACGCGCACACTCTATAATTTGGTCTGCCAGAAATTATTCTCTCATGTCACCTTCGAATTCCGGACAAGTTTAATTGAAATTGTACCAAACTTTCGTAGAGTTTTGCATGAAAGAAAGGATTTTATTTTTATTTTATTTTTATTTTACCATGTACAGACAGAAATGGTACCAAAATTGTTTAAAAAGCTCTGAAAGGCGGAATGCAAGAGAAAATTGTATTTGAGCTGATCTTTGACCAGTTGCACGAATGTTGCTTTGAAATTTTTGGTAGGTACATACGAAGAATAAATTGCACAGTGAGTATAGTGTAACCATTTACTGATGTCACAATAGCACAATATGTTAAACATGGTCTAAGTGTGTAAGGTCCAAAAAAACCACGTGCAGAGGTTTCAGTATGATTGCTATTCCCGATATAATTTATTACCTTGTGAAATCAAAATGTCTGATCATTCAATTATGGTAAGAGCATAATTTACGTGAATGCATAATCAATTTGATGTTCACAAAACAGTCATAGGCGGAGGGCGTTTTTCCGATCAGTGGAATTTCAGCCGGTGATGCAAGCAGGGGAGATCAAACATGGAGAGCGATTTTAGGCCGACTATTTACATGAGGTCAACAGTCCGTTGATCCACACAGCAAAGCCATCGGCAATTCCATTTTATAGGAAGCGCTCCTTGTCAATAGCTCAAAAATAAACAGGCAGAGCGCAGTAATCTGTCTTTTTAAGTCCTCGCCCAGCAGTAGTGCAAGCGGAAGGACACATTAACGGTGTACAAATCGGTCAACTGGAGTTACAACGGTCTATAAATATTTATGTGTCTTTATTGATGAAAGAGTCTGTTCAACAAAGTAATACTCTCATCAATATTGTGAATCTGTTGCTTCATTGTGAACTCGGGTTTGGGGTATTTAGGTTGTGCTACCCAAGTCTTGGAAGGTACTATTTTCTGCCTATATTCCTATTCGAATGGAGCAATCTGAAGGAAGTTCGGGTCTGGTCCATAACGAGAAGATGAGGTCAACACTACAACTCGCAGTTTAGGACAAGCCTAATAAGTGAAGTTGAGGTGGAAACCTCAAGGCGAAGGGAATGACCCTACACAATGGTTTATGGTGTTCTGGCATTATGGTGGCACCTCTACTAGTTCCATGGTGGTTTTGTAGAAATACAAACTAGGATAAAACGCTGCAAATTATTACACAATGGTTTATTATTTTTCTGTATAGATCACTCGTCTGCAAACAACACGGTTTTGCCATTTTTACCACCAACCAACATCGATCGCATTTCGGTCAGCTAAAATTTGAACTGAGATTAGGCCTCTTTTCCGATTCACACTCGTGTTTCTGATTTATCGGAGAAAATCCAAGTCCAACCCTTAAATTTTCGTAGGGAGCGAACGGTTTGTCTTACAGGGCTCCGCGTGGTCTCTAAAATTTCTAAAAATTCAATACTATCTTAAATTAATAGAAAAACAATACCTTCATATCAAATTTTTTTGAGATAGGGCGTTTTAAAAATTTCAAACCTTATTTATCATCCCTCAGAAGAGACTGACATCAACCAAAATCTTCGGGGCACAATTAGACCACAAATGGAGCCTTAATACCAAATTTCATCAAAATCGGTCAATGCTAACTGAGCGTACGGAGACGGACGGCCAAATTTTTGTTTGATTTTGGTTTATTATTTTCAATAATGAACCTTTGGAATCGACCAAGAAAAAAAAATTTTAACACCCCCTCAAAATTTGATGGTTTACGTTTCAAGGTACGTAGAATCCAAAAATCGAATAAAAATTTGGCCGTCCGTCCGCCGTACTCGGCACTTTTGCCACTTAGCATTGACCGATTTTGATGAAATTTGGTATGTAGGCTTCATTTGGGGTCTAGTTGTGCCCCGAAGATTTTGGTTGATGTAGGTCACTTCTAAGGGTTCCTAAATCAATTTTGAAATTTTAAAACGCCCTAGCTCAAAAAATTTTGATATAAAAGTATTGCTCACTACGAGAATTTAAAGTTTGGAAGTACGAGAAATCAGAAACACGAGTGTGAATCGCAAAAGAGGCCTAATCTCCGTTCAAATAAAAGCTGACCGAAATGCGATCGATGTTTTTCTTTATGTAGGAAGGTTGGTGGCTTTGCAGACGAGTGATCTATATAAAAATAATAAACCATTGTGTATAAAATTTGCAGCGTTTTGGATTCTACATACCTTGAAACGTAAACCAACAAATTTTGAGGGGAGGTTAAAAATTTGTTGTTCTTGGTCGATTCCAAATGTTCATTATTGAAAATAATAAACCAAAAACGCTGCAAACTAAATCGTACAGGGCTCCGCGTGGTCTCCAAAAATTCTATACTACCTTAAATTGATGGAAAAACAATAGCTTTACATCAAAATTTTCTAAGTTAGGGCGTTTTCAAAATTTCAAAATTTGTTTTTCGACCCTTAGAAGTGACCTACATCAAAAAAAATCTTCGGGGCACAACTAGACCCCAAATGGAGCCTACATACCAATGCATCAAAATCGGTCAATGCTAAGCGGGGAAAGTGCCGCGTACGGAGGACGTACAGCCAAATTTTTATTCGATTTTTGGATTCTACGTACCTTGTAACGTAAACCAACAAATTTTGAGGGGGGTTAAGCAAATTTTTTGGTTTATTATTTTCAATAATAAGCCTTTGGAATCGAGCAAGAAAAAAAAATTTTTAACCCCCCCTCAAAATTTGATGTTTTACGTTTCAAGGTACGTAGAATCCGAAAATCGAATAAAAAATTTTCCGTCCGTCCGCCGTACGCCGTACGCCGTACGCGGCACTTTTCTTAGCAACACTGGACCGATTTGGTTCAAATTTGGTATATGGGCTCCATTTGGGGTCTAGTTGTGCCGCGAAGCTTTTGGTTGGTGTAGGTCACTTCTAAGGGGTGAAAATTAAGGGTTGAAATTTTCAAGAGTGCCCTAGCTCGAAAACTCTCGAAATAAAGGTATCGTTTTTTCACCAATTTTAAATAGTACAGAATTTTTAAAAATTTTTGAGACCACCCGGAGCTCTGTAGGACAAACCGTTCGGTCCCTACGAGTATTTGAAGGTTTTCCTTCGATAAAACAGAATCATGAGTGTGAATCGCAGAAGAGGTCTAATCGCCGTTCAAATTTTATCTGACTAAAATGCGATCGCTGTTCATTTCTTCGATTTGTATACAGTTTTGCCTTCTGCGTAACCAGTAATCAAATTTCCATATCAAGCTTTCTATTTTTCGAATCGAGTGTGAAGCGTTTAGTTCTTTCTAATAAACTTGATTGTGAAGGTGTGAAGCCATTATAGTGTGGTAGGTAGTACCTACCAATAGTTGGTAGGTAAAACAATGTTTGTAGGTAAAAAACGCTGCAAATCATTGCTCACTGATCAGATCACTGATCAGCTGAGTGAGCTCCGAAGCCATTTTCAATGTTATTGAATGGAAGTGCTCTTCCAGGCGTCTCCAGCATTCGAGGATATCTTCTTCACTCCTCACATCACTGATCAGCTGAGTGAGCTTCAAAGCCATTTTCAATCCTATTGAATGGAGGTGCTCTTCCAGGCGTCTCCAGCATTCGAGGAGATCTTCTTCACTCCTCACATCACTGATCAGCTGAGTGAGCTCCGAAGCCATTTTCATTCCTATTGAATGGAAGAGCTCTTCCAGGCGTCTCCAGCATTCGAGGAAATCTTCTTCACTCCTCAGATCACTGATCAGCTGAGTGAGCTCCAAAGCCATTTTCAATCCTATTGAATGGAAGTGCTCTTCCAGGCGTCTCCAGCATTCGAGGAAATCTTCTTCACTCCTCAGATCACTGATCAGCTGAGTGAGCTCCAAAGCCATTTTCAATCCTATTGAATGGAAGTGCTCTTCCAGGCGTCTCCAGCATTTGAGGAGATCTTCTTCACTCTTCAGATCACTGATCAGCTGAGTGAGCTCCGAAGCCATTTTCAATCCTATTGAACGCAGGAGCTGAAATTTGAGAGGGAAGGTCAAGGGAGAATACAGATGGTGGTAGGTGCTATTGATGGAGAACCAGTGATCTATACAGAAGGATGATCTATACAGAAAATAATAAACCTTTGAGCAATGATTTGCAGCGTTTTTTCTTGTTCGATTCCAAAGGTTCATTATTGAAAATAATAAACCAAAATCAAGAAACTCTCCATAACTACCTACCGATTTTATTTGAAATGGGCAATTTTAGCGACCTATGCCCAAATACGGCGGGAATAAGCGTATACTACAGGATTTACGGAACATTTGGCAACCCTAATAACCCGCATAATTCAAAACCAGAGGGAAGAGTAAATATGGGCTTTTATTATAAAAGTATTATACTGAGCGCCAGGGCTCCTCCGCGGTCTCCACCGCCAGTGGAAAGAACTGGGTGCGCACCGATGTGGTACTGCATCCGCTCTGAGTCGGTTAACAATCGTTTTTCACCGAGTTTCGGAATGGATTCGAACTTACATTATGTGATCGGCGTGTCTTTGTTCTACGTGGAAGTGGCCGGAGTGCATGAGTATCTTCTGGTCGTCACTGTAAGGGTGGTACAGGGAGTGCTCGGAAGGAGGTCTGCCTTGCTGAGAGTGAGGTATCCTCAGCTTCCCCTCGCCGTCAGGCCCGCTGGAGGTCATGAAGCTCGTGTCCGCGTGTCGGCGATCAGGGCTTCGGTACTCGCGGTAGCTTTGCATTTCTACCTGTGAACAAAGAGTCGATAGATGATATGAAACGAACGCTAATGCTGAGACTCCATACAAATCACTAGTCTAGTCTAGTGGCACTTAGCTTCCTCGTACCAATAACATGGTTATTTAGAAAAATTACTTTGATCAATAACAATTGTGTTGCTTCATCAACGTCGGCTTTGTTTTCCAGCGGTCCTCCGATATGTGGGTCTTCCGCTGCATTTTGAGAAGTAAGTGCACGGCGCTAGTTAGAGTAAGGATGAAATGCTTCAATGTGAAAGAAATGTCAAGAACTTATTTTAATGAATTACTGAGGAAGCTGACCTATTGATGGTCAGGTTCTGTACCATAGCATGGCCCTTGAGGTTCAAGACTGTCAAGGAGTACAACCTAATTTAAAGACAACGTGTGCATGTATTTACCTTTTACTAAATTTACCTTTTACTAAATTACGAGTATCCATCAGATTTTGTGTTTTAAAGTTTATTTATTTATGTTCCTGCCAACTAATACCTAACCAAATTCATCCAGTAACTTTTTGGCGAAATATGAAGAATTTTTACCACAGTAAAATACGGATACCATGATTCTTACTGTATCTACATGATGATACTTGTCTACTAGTATATAATTTCGAAGGCACAAACCCGCCTGACGCTCCTTACATAGAGCATTTATAGATTTATTTCAACCTTTTCCAGATTTATTTCAACCTTTTACAAATTCATTTAAACCTTTTACAAATTCAATTCAACTTTTTACAAATTCAATATTCAACCTTTTACAAATTCAATTCAACTGTTTACAAATGCTATTAAAACTTTTACAAATTCAATTCAACCTTTTACTAATTCTATTCAACCTTTTACAAATGGCATTAAACCTTTTACAAATTCAATTCAACACTCTACCAGAGTGGATGGATATGGAAAGTAGCTGATTGATTAGGATAAATGGTTAGTTGTAGGCTAAACGTAGGTGGGTAAGTAGGTAGGCAGTACGTGAAGAATGATCCCTTCATCCCTCTCTCTCACTTCCACCTCCTTCATCATCCCTCATCCCTTCTAGGGCCGGCTTCGGGTGAGACCTGGGCGTCCTCCCCATTACATTTGATTTTTTTTTTTAATTTTTCATTAATGGCGTGCCCCTTCCTTTTTTTGAGGGGAGTTACATTTTTTTTAAGTACGTACATAGTACCTACCTACGTGACCCCAGCGCGTTGCCAATTCCATGTCTACTGTATGGTCAGAATCTCTTCTGTGTGCAATGCCGACAATTGCTTATGTTTGCATGCCCTTGAAAGCGATAACTTTCTCATTAGCCGCTCTGTATCGCTGTTTACGATTTTGGTTTATTATTTTCAATAATGAACCTTTGGAATCGACCAAGAGAAAAAATTTTTTTACACCCCCTCAAAATTTGTTGGTTTTACATTTCAAGGTACGTAGAATCCGAAAATCGAATAATTGGCCGAACGCAGCACTTTCCTCGCTTAGCATTGACCGATTTTGATGAAATTTGGTATGTAGGCTCCATTTGGGGTCTAGTTGTGCCCCGAAGATTTTGGTTGATGTAAGTCACTTCTAAGGGTTCGAAAACGAATTTTGAAAACGCCCTAACTCAAAAAATTTTGATATAAAGGTATTGTTTTTCCTTCAATTTAGGATTCTATAGAATTTTTTGAGACCATGCGGAGCTCTGTAGGACCAGCCGTTCGCTCCCTACGAGAATTTAAAGGTTTTACGTACGATAAATCAGAAACACGAGTGTGAATCGCAAAAGAGGCCTAACCTCCGTTCAAATTTTAGCTGAACAAAATGTGATCGATGTTTTTCATCATGTTGGATGGTTGATGGCTTTGCAGACAAGTAATCAATATAGAAAAATAATAAACCATCGTGTAATAATTTGCAGCGTTTTTGTTTTTTTCATGAGATAAGTTGAAGGATTGGGATGAGTTAAATTAGTGGAGAGTTGAATTGAATTTGTAAAAGGTTGAAATAAATCTGTAAATGCTGTAGGAGCATGGCTATTGCATAGCTCTTGTTGTAATTGATGCAATTTGTTTGTTACTTCAATAAAAGCATGTTCTCTCTCTCTCTCTCTCTCTCTTTCTCTCAATAACAATTGTGTTGCTTCATCAATGTCAACTTTGTTTTCTTGCGGTCCTCCTTTAATATGAGAACTGCCGCTGCATCTTGAGAAATTCTTTGTAGATTTGTATATTGTGTGTGTTCCGAACATAGGTATTTATACGAATATATATACGAAAAAAGGCTATACTTTGGTTGCATTTTCAGGGTTAGTGCCGTTTAGCCCGTAGACGGGCTCCTTTAAATTTCATCGCCATTGGATCAGTAGTAATGTCTATTCCTAGTGTGTATAACTTTGCTCAAATAATTTTGTCCCACGATAATTGCTTATTCCATCTCGGATCAGTAGGAGCCACGTTAGATGTGATAAAGCTGAAATTTGTCAACATAACTCATAATGGAGTTGTTGTTTGTTAACTTGAAAACTAATAGGTACCATAATTGTAAAAATCGTATTACATTTCATTCATGTTTTGAAATATATAGGTGGTTTTTCAACACTTAGAATGCAAATTGTCACCATAATCTAAAATAAGATTCGCCCTAGAGGGAATGTCACGTATCGCTTTCTCGTACCCAGAATTGTGTAGTTTATACAAACAGAATCATCGGAACTACCAGATACCGTCCAAGGTTGAACAAAATAGTACAATTTGAGTAATGGGAAAATTATGGTTTAGCGGTACTTTCGATCATCCTAACTAACTTATGAACTAAAACGACTAAAAAATATACAAAGAGGCAGAATTTTGTTCGTTTGAGTAGTAGGTCTTCCATATCTTCTTGCAGATTCGAATTTTACGTGAAATCCCATCATTAAACGAACCGTTCACAAATATCTAAGTTCTCGAAAACTCATTAAAATAATACAATAGTCAACTTTTGGTACATCATTTAGAATGGAGTTTCTTTTGGTACATCATTTTGAGTTGGTGGTTGCAGAAAATATGACCTAGTGAACTTATTGAATGTATTTAAAGGCTCGTTTAGAAATAGATAGCTATAAGTACCTTTTGATAAAACCTTAAGGCCGATGAATGCCAAACATGGTTTTTTTCCTTCTCATAAATATTTTTCAGTAGACAATGCTTGACCTGACCTGCTAAGCCCTTCCCTCGAGGCCTCTTAAGTTGCTTCGCTCCAAAAAGTTTCCAAGTTGCTATAACTTTTCCTCAGATTTTATCGTTGACCTTTACTCGAACCTAATGTGCTACGTACAATATTCTGTTCACGCTTCAGGGAAAAGATTAGAAGATTAGGCGATAATATCTCCTTCAAATGCATGTATCAACATTAATATAAAATTTAAAAGTTATCAAAGATGATAACCCACTTCATTTTCATTCATAAATTAATACATTGTTTTCTTAAGTTTTGACGTATCGAAGACTGTGCAATAAAACAACCTCAATCTAACCTTGCCTTTATAATACCAGGTAAAAGACAGAAGTAATTTTTTTTTAATTTCCAAAATTTTCACTCCCATTTTACGTTTTTGAATTGTCTATCAGTCTAAACTGGCGGATTTTAATTAAATAGTCATGGAATGGACAAATGGGCCCCAGACAGTACACTATGAATTATATCGCGCCACAGTTGATGTGAGCCTTAGCGTACTAGCAAACTACATTATTTTTCTTAGCACCTAAGTGCTCTAATTAGTTGTACTGTGATTGAAGAAATTTTGATCGTCCCATATGAATTTCTTCGTGGTTCAATCTTCGTCCACCACAAACGTTTATCCCTTTTTTTTGTTTTCATGAATAATGCTAGTATTACCCTTGATGGTCCCCTATGAATTGTATCGCTCCTATATTATTGACAGCCTCTTCTTAAGAGCAACTTAATTTCCTAGTGCCGACACAGGGCAAACTTGTTGGGAGGTTGAAGATTGACGAAATTGATGATATTTATTTGATGATGATGAATATTTGTTTTTCGAAAAAATTATTGCCACTGCGCATGCGCAGACGTAGAATTTTATTAGCTATTTTTGTAGAACTTTGTACGGTTTTGGCCCTAAAATATTCCCCCGTAGATTCCTGCGCAGCCAGAATAATTGTTTTCATTGCACATTCCTTATCAACCAGGAGCGTCTAGGGAAAGAAAGTAGTGGAATCTAGGGAAAGGAGGAGCATGTAGGGAAAGAAAGTGGTGGAACGGCCCGAGCGCTATCCATCGACGATTAGATAAACCTCCTCTTCTTTTTTGGCAAGATGGATAATGTCAGTAGATTCCAGCCTAATCAAACCAGAAATTTGCCCTCAATGAAGAAGGCAATCAAATCTGTTTGAGGCATAAATAAGAAAGGCATTCAGTCGGAAATGAAAATCTATGTACTCGTAGGTAAACAACATTATTAATTTTTGAAGCATTCTATTATTTACGAAAGATTTAGAAAACCAACAAACGATACCTACATCACATAAGCCAACTGATAAGAGAGATAACCTAGGTTTTTGCGATATGGAAGGTTCATCCTATCTCCGCTAGGCAGCGCTCACGACGTTCCACCACTTTCTTCCCCTAGATGCTCCTGTATCAACCGATCGATTTCATCAAAATCAGACCATGATTTCTTGTAGGTGTGCCCAGGATGAGGAATTGACAATAGGCAGTCAAACAGAAAAAACGTCTGCCAAGTGGGTGTGGCACATAGCTTCCTCGTATCCATAACCTGATTATATAGATGATCCGATGCATAGTAGTTAATCTCAAAACACCAATCTCTAAGTACCTTTCACTACCCTCATAGGGGACCATCTACACGCTAATCTGGACAATCTTAGAAAATGTCATCAAATTCGGATGAAAAATTAAGTGAGTAGATGTATGTGATTGGATCAAAAAAATTCTTAGCCTCGGCAGAAGACTCTTTCCTCTGAGCTATTAAACTTGTCATGAATAAGATTTGAGATTCTCACAGGAGACCATCCCTCTATCAATAAATCCCTCTATGAAAAACAATTCTCTATGATTTTCATAGGGGACCATCTAAACACTACTCTGTAACATCCCTGAAAATTTCATTGAAATCGGATTGAGATTGTGGAAGTTATGGCCGTTACAAGGAATTCACGTTTGCGCATGCGCAGTCGCTTCTATCAGTCCGGGGATGATGATTTTCATAGGGGACCATCTACAACCTAATCCACATAATCCCTGAGAATTTCATCGAAATCGAGTGAAAAATGTGGAAGTTATGGCCGTTACGAGGAAATTCACGTTTGCGCATGCGCAGTAGCTACTATCAATCCGAAGGTCGTGATTTCCATAGGGTACCATTCAAATACAAATCTGTAACATTCCTGAAAATTTCATTGAAATCGGATGGAAAATGTAGAAGTTATGGCCGTTACAAGGAATTCACGTTTGCGCATGCGCAGTCGCTTCTATCAGTCCGAGGATGATGATTTTCATAGGGGACCGTCTACACACCAACCCGCACAATCCCTGAAAATTTCATCGAAATCGGACAATAACTTCGTATAGTTATGTGCGTTACAAGGAATTGATGACAGACGGACAGACACACAGACACACAGACACACAGACAGACAGACACGGAACCAAAATTGTTCAGAAAGGTCTAAAACGCAAAACGCGAGTGAAAATTTTGATTTTGGAGAACTTTTTTTTTCGTCCTTGAAAAGTGAAAACAAAGCTTCCGCTACCTTGGTAGACTCGGAAGCAAAAAGAGATGCAGACGCGGAATCCCTTGCTCAAAAATCTCTGAATTGCAAAATGCTAGTGAAATTTTTGGTTTTGGAAAATCCCATTTTGATTGACATACTACACAAACACAGAGCTTCTATTCATTCTCTAGTTCCGGTTTTGAGGACCGAAACAAAGAAGACCAATGAATATATTCACGAATTTTTTCTGTACCCAAAGAAGAAATAATAAACCAAAAACGCTGCAAATTATTTCACAACGGTTTATTATTTTTATATAGATCACTCGTCTACAAAATCACCAACCATCCAATATGAAGAGAAAAAAATAAATAAATGAAAAAATAAATAATAAAAAATAATAAAAAAAAGAAAATAATCAAAAAAAATCAAAATCACCAACCATCGATCGCATTTCGGTAAGCTCTAATTTGAACGGAGATTAGGCCTCTTTTGCGATTCACACTCGTGTTTTGATTTATATATATATATTTCAAAATAAACACTTGAATTTTCGTAGGAAGCGAACGGTTTGTCCTACAGAGCTCCGCGTGGTCTCAAAAAATTCTAAAAAATCTATAGAATCTTAATTTGAAGGAAAAACAATACCTTTATATCGAAATTTTTTGAGTTAGGGCGTTTTCAAAATTTCAAAATTGATTTTGGAACCCTTAGGAGTGACCTACATCAACCAAAAGCTTCGGGGCACAACTAGACCCCAAATGGAGCCTACATACCAAATTTCATCAAAATCGGTCAATGCTAAGTGGCAAAAGTGCCGCGTACGGCGTACGGCGGACGGACGGCCAAATTTTTATTCGATTTTTGGATTCTACGTACCTTGAAACGTAAACCATCAAATTTTGAGGGGGTGTTAAAATTTTTTTTTCTTGGTCGATTCCAAAGGTTTATTATTGAAAATAATAAACCAAAACGAGGAGATGGAGGATAGAAAATATAAAATGAAACCAAAATCGGTATCGGGTTAAAAAATTAAATAGACCCCCATAAATTTTAAATTCAATTTTGATAAAAGATTGATCTTTACGCGATTTTACAGTAACCGGGCCTAAAAAATAACGGTCACCAAAGAGAATGAGGGTGGGCGGTAGGAAGTTTAATTAGAGATTGTACTATCAAAGGAGGTTATCAGAGCCTTCTGTCCCCTTGAACGATAATTACTTTAGATAAATCAGGTTGGGTAATTACCCTTCCGAGAAGGTTAGGAAGCCGGGGAAATGTTCCTCTATCCACCTCAATCTTTCTGTTTGTTCAACGAGAATTCTTCTCGACTCGGGATCCGATCAACAGGTTCGTTTGATATTTCCTCGAGTCTCATTGAAGATAAGATCGTTGGTAATCTGTGCAAAAGAGTTGGGACGTTAATGTAAATGTCAAGCTTGGAAGGAATAGAAATGAAAAGAGATAATGTGGCGAGTCAAAAAAGATCCAAGTCCAAAAGTGATCCTACTTAGCGCCATGTACTCTGCATCACAAGATCACCCAGGGATACTGAAACACAACATCCGAACGCACAACGTCCACTGGATTAGTCCAAAACACTGAGTTGGTATCACAAGATCGTCGTAAAATACGAGGGTCTAAACCACACCTACCTTCCTAGCGTTTTTCCTTTGAATCGTATCAGATAAGCTCAATTACCTACTTTGGTAAAGCTAGAGATAATGCGATGCAGCTGATTCAAGGGAAAATGCTTTACTATAGACTGTAGACAATAAGATTGTCTGTGAATTCATAGATACGGCCGTTACAAATCTATGGAGATTTATGTTGGGAAAGTTATTTACAGAAGAGAATGAAGCTCATCAGTTCAAGATCGTCTCAAAATCAAGGAGAAAATTCCTCGTATCCATAACCCGATTGTATAGATGATCCGATGCATAGTAGTTAATCTCGAAACACCAATCTCAAAGTACCTTTCACTACCTTCATAGGGGACCATCTACACGCTAATCTGGACAATCCTAGAAAATTTCATCAAATTCGGATGAAAAATTAAGTGAGTAGGTGTATGTGATTGGATCAAAAAAATACGTAGCCTCGACTGGGTTTCGAACCCGCGACCGTAGGAGCTCAAATCAAAACTTTATTCTTTGAGCTACCGATAACCTGCAATTAATGGAATTTGAGATTCTCACAGGAGACCATCCCTCTATGAATGAATCCCTCAATGAGAAACAATTCTCTGTGATTTTCATAGGGGACCATCTAAACACTACTTTGTAACATCCCTGAAAATTTCATTGAAATCGGATGGAAAATGTAGAAATTATGGCCGTTACAAGGAAATTCACGTTTGCGCATGCGCAATGGCTACTATCAGTCCGAAGGTGGTGATTTTCATAGGGGATCATCTAAATACTAATTTGTAACATCCCTGAAAATTTCATTGGAATCGGATTGAAAATGTGGAAGTTATGGCCGTTACAAGGAATTCACGTTGGCGCATGCGCAGTCGCTTCTATTAGTCCGGGGACAATGATTTTCATAGGGGACCATCTACACACCAACCCGCACAATCCCTGAAAATTTCAAAGAAATCAGACAATAACTTCGTATAGTTATGCGCGTTACAAGGAATTCATGACAGACACGCAGACACACAGACAGACAGACAGACACACAGACAGACAGACACGGAACCAAAATTGTTCAGAAAGGTCTAAAACGCAAAACGCGAGTGGAAATTTTGATTTTGGAGAACTTTTTTTTTCGTCCTTGAAAAGTGAAAACAAAGCTTCCGCTACCTTGGTAGACTCGGAAGCAATAAGAATACCACTTGTAATACTATCGATTCAGCACATGGAGGTGAACTCATAATGTTAATTTAATTACTCCCAAACAGGATAGGTAACAGAAGAAGAGGATAACAGAGATCAGTAATGATTCGAGAAGATATCAGAAGAAGATCTTCAGTGGAAGATCGTCTACGAATTTAAATTAAATGAAATGGAGATTTACTCCTATAAGTTTACAGTAATAAATGAACATAAGCAAAAACACTTATTAAAAAGTATAAAATATGGAAAAAACCTAACAGAATAAAATATTTGCTTGGTTCTAGTCATTGCTTGTGTTACCAAGCAAGAGTTAATCTCCTGGGCTTCGCTGATCGTGCTTACAAAAATATACAATAGAAGTTGAGCAAGAATTATTCATTCCTCTACTTTTTTACAATAAGTATTTACAAGCCCATCCAGGTTGGGGTGGCTTTATCAACCTTGTGGATACTCAATTAGTTTTTTTTATAGGTAGTTACAACAGGTGACATTTTTCGGATGTTTCATAATATGAAACATATTCTGAACTGACTGAGAATTGAATATAATGTAAATCAAGTAGTGGAAGCTCTTCGTAGTAGGTAAGTGTCGAGATTTGTTGTTGATATTTGAGTATTCCTCCACCGCACCACCTCCTGTCGCCGCTGCCCCATCTCCACTACTCAAATTAAAAATCCAGGTGAGCTCGGAATCAAGATATCACGCGTTCAGTATCAGTGTCTTTGGCATATAATCGTTATCGGTCTGTCCTGCTTCTCCTAGTACCTACTATAAAACACGCTCCCGGAATGTCATCTATAGCTGACGTTCTAGCAAAGCTAGAACAAATGGAAAACAAATTAACTAAATTGGAGCTCCTTGGGCCTATGTCACAGGACATTAACGCGATTAAAGAGGCTCAAGTGGAGATGAAAACTGATATAGGCGAGAACAAAGCCAAAATTGAACTGGCCCTGAATGAAATCAGTTCAGTTAGGAAAGAAAACACCACTCTGAAATCCAAGCTAGAAAGATTGGAGAGCGATGCCAAACGTAATAATTTGGTAATCTATAATATGGACGAGAATGAGAAGGACAGATCGGAGTTGCTGATTCTAGTTAGAAACTTGTTCAAAGAAGTTATGGGAATAGCCGTGGAATCAATTCAGCTGAATTCAGTAATCCGTCTTGGAACTGTTAAAAGAGGGAGAACTCGCCCAGTAGTAGTTGCTTTTGCTAATAATGACTCTAAGTGGGAAGTTCTAAAGGCAACCAAAAATTTGAGAGGCTCACTAATCAATATATCTCAGGACTATACTGACACGGAGAGGGAGAAAAGGCGAAAACTAGTGGCATACCGTAAGCTGGTAAGTGAAAAGGGAGATGAGGCCAAAATTAAGGGGTTCTACCTCGATATTGATGGGAAGCTATTTACCGTGGATGCTCTGCAGAAGCAATTTGGTGCACTTGAGAAAAGGAAACGCGACCCTCAGAGTCCCACAGTGATGAATGAGGGAAAGAAGAACAAAAATTATGGACTTGGACCATCAGGAAATTTTCAAGGGACCGGCCACCAGGAAATAGCCAGCTGAAGATCGCCTACTTTAACTGTAAAGGGGTGAGAGAGCCAGATAACTGGGTGGCGCAGTGGTGGATGAGGGACGACTAGCCGAAATTTTGAATGTATCAAAGCTTCAGGACTTCAGGAAGTTAAATGCTTTCATTCAAACAGCTGTTAGGCAGCGGCAAATTATAATAAATGAAGATTATTAATTGTATATTTTTATGATTAAGTATATTTTTTTTTTAAATCTAAATTCTGAGTTCAAAACATTTTGAGATAGATATAGAAGGAATTTAAAATTGTTAGATAGAGATGAGCTGTTTATTTTGAGAATGTTTTCCATCCTTTATTACAGATGTGGTAGATAGATATTTATTGCGTAGTTACATATTATTATATACAATTGATTTATTGTTGTGAGCGATGTTTACATAAAATGTCAAGTTCCTAACGACATGTTTTGCAAAAAGAAAGTTGTAGGCAGGTATCCATTATTTTGACGTGATTGAGCTCATCAAACTGTAATATATGTATTTTCTTTTACTCAACTCCTTGTAATACCTTAGGGTTTATACAAATAAATTTCATTTCATTTCATTTCATTTCATATTTGAGTATAACTTAGGTAGAGCAATTCAAAGTGAAAGACTTTAGTATACTACTTACAACAGTAGGTACCAATTCCGACTCATATTTGCATTTTTGTTACTCCCAAATATTGGATAGGTAACAGAAGAAAAATGAGATCATTAATGCAAGATCGCTTTCAATCTGATTTCAAAGTGAAGACCTAGTACCTCCCCTACGTACATATTGTAGGTACCGAAATTGGCCCCTACTGACAGTTTGATTACTCAGTAGGTATACATTAATGCATGATCGTCTCAAATTCAAGGAGAAACAAATGGGAATCTTACGTAAAATAGGACCGAGAAGACGGGAAAGGAGATACGAGTAGAACAAACGAAAGACGCTCGAAGGACGCAATGACGGCCATGAGCACACGGAAGTTATAGAAAACTCGGATAAGTTACGGTAAACCTATTATCAAAAGAAATGTCGGTATGATTTACCTAAAATCAAGATGTAATTAAATTTTTCTAAAAATGAATGTTTGTAGGCCATCTTTCTGTTCTCCCGACTGCGATGAAACAAAAGCATTTTCGTTCCAACTTGTCTTCTGTTATAAGGTACGCGCTACATACGAAAGCTATCATTTGAAATGAATTAACAAACTACTTACTTGAATTTTTTTAAATAAAAAATAAAATGTTAAACGTTTTCATAAATAATAAATTAATTCAACCAAGTTAAGGTACCTTTGTCTCTCAAATTGGTATTACTTCTGAATGCGTAATTCACCATTTTAATAAGTAATTAGCATGAAAGTAGTCACTATTCGTTAAACATTTTGAAGAATTATTAATTTAAATACCCTAAAACATCAAGGAAGTTAAATGTATTCCCTTTTGAACAAAAAGTTAAAACCAATTGTTATCGTAAGAGATACTTATACAGCGTATAGCCCGATTCAAAAAACGTATTCCTTCCTCTTGGGGTTGATTTATTCCTTCTACATGAATTATTATGACTTCACTTTTGTCGCGATCAAGGATTTCTTCGTTCAAAATCCATTAATGGAATAAAAAGTCGTTATCATTATTTGTTTTGTAAGTTGAACATTTCTTGGTTTAAAGATTTGTTGAAATGAGGAGAACTAAGGTTGTTGAAAAACAAACTTCAAGAGAGAGGTATTTTCTAACAATGTATACACTTAACAACATATTATTTGAATTTACATTAAAGATGTATTATTGAGGTTCGGTCAATTGAGTACCTAGGTAGTTATTTTTCCAATGTTTTGGCTCTCTATTTAGCAATTTTCAGGAATATAATAGAAAATACAACATTTAGAAGCTGACCATTGGAACAATAGTTTGATTACTTTCGAAGTGTTGTAATTTAGGAGGTCTTACAGTAACATTTGAGCGATTAATCTAGCGTATTAACTGATTTGCGTGGTTCTATCATGTGCAACGTGGTAAACTATCACGTTGTGCTCTACTTCACCAGAATTTTGAAGTTTGCCTTAAAAGGGGGTAACGAGGGGGCTTAATGCTTTTCAAAAACAAGCGCTTGTTGGGTCGCCCCTTGGAATGCATGCATTACTAAACCATATATTTCTGTCATATTCTTGAGAATGGGTAAACAGAAAGCCTAAATATGGGTAAAATGCCTTCATTCAACGGTCAAACCTCAATAATAACTGACTTATCATTACTTACTCTATGTAATTAAGGAATAGCTTCATTTCGATTTATTATTTTTAATAAGAACCTCTGGAATCGAGCAAGAAAAAAATGCTAACCCCTTCTCTTAAAATGAGAAGGTTCAAGATTCAAAGTACGTAAGATCCGACAATCGAATTTAAAAACGCTGCAAATTATTACACAATGGTTTATTATTTTTCTATATAGATTACTCGTCTACAAAATCACCAACCATCCAATATGAAGAAAAAAAAAAAAAATCAAAAAAAAATTCAAAAAAAAATCAAAATCACCAACCATCGATCGCATTTCGGTCAGCTCTAATTTGAACGGAGGTTAGGCCTCTTTTGCGATTCACACTCGCGTTTTGATTTATATATATATATTTCAATATAAATCCTTAAATTTTCGTAGGGAGCGAACGATTTGTCCTACAGAGCTCCGCGTGGTCTCAAAAAATTCTAAAAATTCTATAGAATCTTAAATTGAAGGAAAAACAATACCTTTATATCTAAATTTTTTGAGTTAGGGCGTTTTCAAAATTTCAAAATTGATTTTCGAACCCTTAGAAGTGACCTACATCAACCAAAAGCTTCGGGGCACAACTAGACCCCAAATGGAGCCAACATACCAAATTTCATCAAAATCGGTCAATGCTAAGCGGCAAAAGTGCCGCGTACGGCGGACGGACGGCCCAATTTTTATTCGATTTTTGGATTCTACGTACCTTGAAACGTAAACCATCAAATTTTGAGGGGGTGTTAAAATTTTTTTTTTCTTGGTCGATTCCAGAGGTTCATTATTGAAAATAATAAACCAAAAAGAATCAAGAATAGCTTTGAATTAATGTTATTAGAAAATGTATTATGGCAATAGCGTCATTTTCTTTGAAAATACGACTTTGAAAAAATTCACTGTAGTGCTCCTCATCAGTCCAAAGGCGAGGGTATGCTGTTTATAAAAGTTGGAATATTAGCTACATGAGAGGGTACTCAGCCGTGTGGGTGTGATATATAGCTAGAATCGTCAAAATTATACAATCAACCCTTTGGTTAAAAACCCCGAACTCACACTCACTCAATTTTGAACATGTTGTATGTGAAGGTAGTTAGGTATATTGTGTATAAAGGTAGGTATATATGAAACAGGAGTTTGAATATCTGACATAAAATCTGAACATAGTCATCAATAGATTACCAAGACATTGTCAAAGCTAATTGTGTCCGAGTATAAATCGGTGTTCTGTTTATTAGTGCGTAGTGATGGCTCCCCGACGAATAGGTATGACATTGACGTAAGTGACGCGATTGGTCCGTGGGGAAACAAAGAAGCCATTATGCTTCACCCCGACCATGCATGTCGGTTGATAATTCTTGAACCTCTCTCTTGTCACTCGGAGCCTAACCAGGCCACCAAGCATATTGAAGGATTACACAATTTCACCCTCATTAGCTCGTACATCCTAAAAACACTCATTGGTAATTAAAACTTTAGGTTCACGTGTAATAATACCTCCTTAATTAATTTGATGAAGTATCATAGTACGTTCAATATATCAGATTTCATAGGAAATCACTGCAAATTATTACACAAAGGTTTAATGTTTATCTCTATAGATCACTCGTCTGCAAAGAACACGGCATTGCCATTCTTACCACCAACTAACTTGAAGAAAAACATAGATCGCATTTCGGTCAGCTAAAATTTGAACGAAGATTAGGCCTCTTTTGCGATTCACACTCGTGTTTCTGATCGTAAGTCCAACCCTTAAATTTTCGTAGGGAGCGAACGGTTTGTCCTACAGAGCTCCGCGTGGTCTCAAAAAATTCTAAAAATTCGATACTATCTTAAATTTATGGAAAACAACAACTTTATAGACCCCAAATGGAGCATACATACCAAATTTCATCAAAATCGGTCAATGCTAAGCGAGGAAAGTGCCGCGTACGGCGGACGGACGGCCAGTTATTCGATTTTCGGATTCTATGTACCTTGAAATGTAAAACCAACAAATTTTGAGAGGATGTTAAAAAAAAATATATTCTTGGTCGATTCCAAAGGTTCATTATTGAAAATAATAAACCAAAAGTGCCCCATTACGACCTATTTCACATTGTTCCTCGTTTTAGATTTGAAATGAAGTATAGTTGTTGTGAAAAACAGGTAACTAGTCCGAATAGTCACTTAGTTCAAACATAGCACTCAGGTGGAGTCAAGCTGATTATTCAAAAGTTCTACTTTTTTAGTTAGAAAAAATTAATATGTTTTTTTGGTATACTATGAAATTTGAGAGGGGAAATGGTGTTTGGGTACGAAACAACAAGTTCTTAAAGGGGTTTTTCAACTTTCAATGGTTAGTTGGTGAACTGCTACTACAAATATGTAGGGAAAGACCTAGCAGATAAAATTGAGAATAGTGATACTTCCGAGTACATTTTGCAACCTCCTCCGCCCTTGGAAACGGTCTTTGTTATACCCGAAATGGATGAAGATGGACTTATGAAGATTATTGGCCAGATGAGAGGTAGATCCGCTCCGGGAGTAGATGGTATTCGGTTAAGTCTTCTGAAGAAATTCATTGCGATACTGAAAACTCCACTTCTTTATGTACTCAATTTGAGTATTAGATCGTGCGTCTTTCCAGATTGTTTCAAGTTAGCGAAAGTGTGTCCGCTTTACAAGGGGGGTGAGAAGTCCGACCCGGGAAATTTTCGACCTATTTCCATGTTAAGTTGCGTTGGTAAAATATTGGAAAAGTGGGTAAAGATGCACTTAACCTTATATCTAGAGATGAATGACCTGCTTTGTGCTGAGCAGTTCGGTTTTCGTGCAGGCAGAGGAGCTGATCAAGCCTTGTTTGAGCTTACCAGAGATCTATACAAGCTGAGGGATGAAAGACGAAAGGGTATTGTGATTTTCTGTGACCTTGCTAAATGCTTTGACAGTATAGACCGGAACATATTGCTAAATAGAATGAGCAAAATCGGCATTCGAGACGGTGCTCTTAATTGGTTCTCTAGTTACCTCTCGTCTAGGAAGCAAATTGTCGCGATTGGTGAATTTGAAAGCAAACCAATAGGAGTAGACTGTGGTGTTATTCAGGGTGGAACGCTTAGTGCAACTTTGTTTTTGATTTATATTAACTCATTGCCGATAAATTTGCCTAAGTATAAAACATTTCTATTTGCCGATGACACCGCAGTGCTTGTTTCTGGTGTATCGTGGGATGAGGCTTTCGAAGAGGCGCAAAATGCCTTAATCATTCTTTTTGGATGGTTTTCGTATAGCTTGTTGACGCTAAATGCGAAGAAGACTAAGTATATAATAGTGGGAAACCAAGACGGTATTCAAGGAGGAATCCACAAAATTAAAGTACACACTAATTGTTCGTTCTCTATGTGTCAGTGTGATGGTCTGGAAAGAGTTGATCAGTACCGATACTTGGGAGTGGTCGTTGATGATGGTCTGAGATGGAAGGCCCACATTGAAAACCTGCGCAAAAAGTTGAGGCGGTTTATATTCGTTTTCTATCATGTGAGGAGTGTTTTTAGGCGGGACAAACTTAGATTACTATATATTGCCCTTGTCCAGAGTGTGTTGCAATATGGGATTATTTCTTGGGGGGGAACGTTCGTAACACATATTGAAAAATTGAATATAGCCCAGAGAGCGATCCTGAAAGTAATTTTAAGAAAGTCGAACAGGTATCCAAGCTCCCCTTTGTATGACGAATTGAAAGTTTTTACCCCCAGACAGCTATATATTAAGTCACTCCTCCTAATGTTTTATAGAACACCGAGTGTTGTAGAACAATACGAATGCTCACATGATTATGAGACTCGTTTTAAAATAGCAGGGAATGTACGAACTCCAAGACATGCTCTCGTGATTACCACCAAGAGTCCTGAATATGTGCTGTGCATGTTGCATCGTGTTATCGATACTACTCTAAAAACTCCAGCGATGTATTCTCGTTCTTTATATAAGAGAAAAGTATTTTTTTGGTTGGTGCGAAGGGGCAGAGAGGAGGCGGACAACATAATAACAAGTATTTATGTTTCCTAAATTTATTAAATTTTTATTAATATTATTTTTTGCTTTGATATAAGTATGGTTAATTATATTATGTAGTTGATATATATTAATGCTATTTAATGCTTGGCAATACTCTTGAGGGGCGCTACGGGCATGGCCTATTGCCTCTCAATAATGTTTCATGTGTATGGTGAAGATGAAATTTCTTTTTGAATATTTGTATTGACATAAATAAATAAATAAATAAAATAAATAAATAAGGTGTCCCAAAGCCAATAAGCAACACTTCAGGAATCGATTCTTCAACTAATTTGCAACATCTTCTCCATTATGCCTTTTTTTCATCTCGCTGCAATGCAGCTCTTGGGAAATATTTGAGTAAATATGAAGATCCGAAGATAGCAATTATTCTTTCAACACATTTGGGAAAAAACTCACTCGGTTTTCCTGAGCCAAAGAACAATTTGAAACTCCCACTGCCCTTTTGGGACATTTTGACAAGTTCTGTGTTCCTCGAATTGATCTGACCATCGAACTTTGAATTCAATGAGCTGTCGCAAGCCAGGTCTCAAAGTTTTGACAGTTATTTGACAGAATTGAGAACTCGGGCAAATACATGCGGGTATAAATGTAGTAATGAGAGTTGCTCAGAGTTGTCTGCAAATCGAATGATCAAAGACCATAATAATTTGCAACATCAATGATTACGGTGTTCAACAAGAACTTTTGAAGGTATCAAATACAATAATTACTCATGAAGAAGCCTCGGAAATTTATCGATCAGCAGAAATGGGAAAACATTACGACAAAAAAAGAGAAAACATTGTTGAAAATGCAGTATAAAAAAAGTAAGTAAGTAGTAAGTAGACAATTTTGAATCTATTGTTATTGTTTTGTAGAGAGCCTGATGCTTTATTTATTTTGAAAGTTTTCGACTTTTTGCAAATATAGTGAGAACCTGATAGAGAATATGGGTTGGTTGGCGGCCTCTCCTTATGTATGATTGCCATTGAGCCCTGATGAAGGAAATATATTTTCCGAAAGCTAGGCCATAATGGCGTTTTTCTGAATGACACTAGTCCCGATAATTGACAATTTCTTCATACCGTGGGTCGATACTCATAACATCTTATCTACGATACCCAACAGGCTTATTCGAGAGACCCCCCCCCCCTACCTTATCTCCTGATGCCAGCCTGGCACCACAACGGATATAATGAGGAATTTCACCGAATTCTGTTTGCATTTTTCCTGAATAGTTAATGGTGTGGGATAGATGAAAATCGGATTGATTTCGGAAAATAAGTCTCTTGTTATTTTTGGGAGACATTCAAAATTAATGATTTCAAAAATAACCGGGAAAACGGACCTCTTCAACGTGGAGCGGAAACGCTCGCTGATCGGCTGTTTGGATAGCCGTCTCCTCCCCTTGTTGCCCGATGGTACGACGAGATCGTATTATCTAAGAGGAAAGCTATCAAACAAAACCTTTTTAACAAAAAAACGGACCGACCTCAAAAATGATGTCCGTGAACACCAAAAAGGAAAAAATAATAAACTTAGCGAAAACACACTGATGTATTAGGTTGTTGGATATAAATATCTTGTCAACAGATGGTATGTTGGAATACCAAATATTATTTGTAATGTGATTCACACTCATTGTCACACTCATATCCTCCATCATACGATAGCAGTGACGTACTACCCAATAGTTTTGGAACACTTATCTCTACTCGTATTCATGTTTTGTAATACTCACCAGATCATGTGAGTATTACTTAATAACCACAGTGTATCCAGATAGGTAGGTAGGTACGCATTGAAGTCGCCGCCATGCCCACCTGTAGACACAAACTAATCACCTTCCTTACTCGATGATCTGGTTAGCATTACAAGAGTAAGTACCTACCATTGAGTTACAATGTGCTCCCCAAACTATCAGGTACCTAGTACGTCTCTGCTGCCATATGAGTATGATAGTAAGTGTGAACCTCCCTAGGAATGGTTGTGACGAGTAATTTGAGACTCTATTATTACATGAGACTGTTTATTTTATTGGTGGATATATTATATTGTAGCAACATACCTTCGGAATCGTTGTTACCTAATTAACGTTCAAAACCGACCACAATTTTAGACAAAAAGATACATACGTTCATACTCGGTGTGGAAGCATGTCTGTGGTATGGGAGGTATGTACCTATATTTCCGAAAACGTATAAAATGTTGGTAAGTAGAACATCTTGGAGACGTTTGTGTCTACAGGTGGGCACGGCGGCGACTTCAATGCGTACCTACCTACCTACCTATCTGGATACACTGTGGTTATTAAGTAATACTCACATGATCTGGTGAGTATTACAAAACATGAATACGAGTAGAGATAAGTGTTCCAAAACTATTGGGTAGTACGTCACTGCTATCGTATGATGGAGGATATGAGTGTGACAATGAGTGTGAATCACATTACAAATAATATTTGGTATTCCAACATACCATCTGTTGACAAGATATTTATATCCAACAACCTAATACATCAGAGTGTTTTCGCTAAGTTTATTATTTTTTCCTTTTTGGTGTTCACGGACATCATTTTTGAGGTCGGTCCGTTTTTTTGTTAAAAAGGTTTTTATTTTATTATTTTTCCATTTTATATTATTTTTTATTTTTCACTTTTTAGAGGTCCTCAATTTGAATCAGAAATTAATTTACCCGCAGTTTTTCGATCAGTTTTCGCAATGTAGATCTACTTCAATACTGTGCATCATTTCAGTAAGGTGAACTAGAAGCCATAGGGTGGACGACATTTTGTAATCCGGATCAATTTCCATACGTGTAGATGAGTTTCCGTTTATGGATCAGTTTCAGGAGGTATTGGGGTCACTTTCCTTCTTAGCCATCTACTCTCATATCCCTTAACTGTTCGACTTCCCTCATATATCGTAGGTACTTGGTAGTTCTGACAACACAATTCAACAACTCAACCATGACATGATTGACGAGGGAGCTAAGTGCTACATCCACTTCATAGAAAACCCTTTATCACCTAACTGCACTATATACCTCATATTCGGTACGGCACTATTCAGTTCTGACGATCTCCTATACCATTACCTACCCTACTATTTATGAATGACGAAGAAGCGATGTGCTACACCCACTTGGTAGAATACCCTCTCATCACCTACCTGTACTATATACCTCATATTTGGTACAGAACAATGTACTTCTGAAGATCTCCTATACCATTACCTACCCAACTATAGTATGGATGATGAGGAAGCTATGTGCTACCCCCACTTGGTAGAATACCCTCTCATCACCGAGTTCTACTATATACCTCATATTTGGTACGGCACTATGCAGTTATGACAATCTCCTTTACTATTGCCTACCCAACTATATTATGGATGACGAGGAAGCTATGTGCTATACCCACCTGGTAGAATACCCTCTCATCACCTAACTGTACTATATACCTCACATTTGGTACAGCACAATGTACTTCTGAAGATCTCCTATACCATTACCTACCCAACTATATTATGGATGACGAGGAAGCTATGTGCTACACCCACTTGGTAGAATACCCTCTCATCACCGAGTTGTACTATATACCTCATATTTGGAATGGCACTACGCAGTTATGGCAATCTCCTATACTATTGCCTACCCAACTGTATTATTGATGACGAGGAAGCTATGTGCTACACCCACTTGGTAGAATACCCTCTCATCACCGAGTTTTACTATATACCTCATATTTGGAATGGCACTACGCAGTTATGGCAGTCTCCTATACTATTGCCTACCCAACTGTATTATTGATGACGAGGAAGCTATGTGCTACACCCACTTGGTAGAATACCCTCCTATCACCTAACTGTACTATACACCTCATATTTGGTATGGTACTATGCAGTTATGGCAATCTCCTATACTATTGCCTACCCAACTATATTATGGATGACGAGGAAGCTATGTGCTACACCCACTTGGTGGAATACCCTCTCATTACCGAGTTGTACTATATAACTCATATTTGGTATGACACTATGTAATTATTGCAATCTCCTATACCATTACCTAACCAACTATATTATGGATGAGGAAGAAGCTATGTGCTACACCCACTTGGTAGAATACCCTCTCATCACCTAACTGTACTATTTCATTTCTAATATTTGGTACAGCACTATGCAGTTCTGACGATCTCCTATACCATTACCTACCCAACTATATTATGGATGAGGAAGAAGCTATGTGCTACACCCACTTGGTAGAATACCCTCTCATCACCTAACTGTACTATTTTATTTCTATTATTTGGTACGGCACTATGCAGTTCTGACGATCTCCTATACCATTACCTACCCAACTATATTATGGATGAGGAAGAAGCTATGTGCTTCACCCACTTGGTAGAATACCCTCTCATCACCTAACTGTACTACTTTATTTCTAATATTTGGTACGGCACTATGCAGTTCTGACGATCTCCTATACCATTACCTACCCAACTATATTATGGATGAGGAAGAAGCTATGTGCTACACCCACTTGGTAGAATACCCTCTCATCACCTAACTGTACTATTTTATTTCTATTATTTGGTACGGCACTATGCAGTTCTGACGATCTCCTATACCATTACCTACCCAACTATATTATGGATGAGGAAGAAGCTATGTGCTACACCCACTTGGTAGAATACCCTCTCATCACCTAACTGTACAATTATATCCCTAATATTTGGTACGGCACTATGCAGATCTGACGATCCCCTACACTGTTACCTACCCAATCGTGTTATTTGTGTTGAGAGAGCTATGTGCTACACCCACATGGTAGAATACCTAACTAACAGTACTATGATTATCCTTCATATTTGGTAGGAAAACTCACATACTTGAGCATTGATAAACACGTTTGATATGGCTCATGCAGGTTCTGAGCGAATAACCCAGTATAATTTCCCCTTTTCTCATCGCCACAGCACCTTTTAGTTATCGGAACCCCCCTCATATAGTATATCATTTTAAAGCTTACAATCACACCTTTAATTTGACTATACACAAATGGTCCTCCATCGACTCAGTCGGAAGTCACAGGGCAAGAAGAGTGAATGCGGACCGATATTCCCGAAAACGGGACCCTCGTTTTTCAACTTCATTCACAAATTTTCGATACTTCTAACAAAGCAAAATGAAATCTGTTTGAAACGGGACCACCACGGATACTTGTAGAACAAATTTCAAAAAGAACCAGACAGATTGGTACCAGAATAAAGAAATGCAAGCGACTCGGACATACAAAAAAAAAAAAAAAAAAAAAAAAAAAAATCGTCGTCCCACGACAACCCGAATTGAGTACCTCCTCTTTCGCGCGCCTTCGGCGCGTTGAAGTCGGTCAAAAAACAGGGGGAACCTAATTTTCCCCATCTTGCTTTTTCTATTCTTTTCTTCAGTTTTTCGATTTCGATCTTTACTGGTTATGTGAAATGTTGCATCTGAGGACTATAGATTTCACGATCTCAGCGCTTCAAGCGGCCGTACATGAACTATTCCAGGTTGACGTCATCCTCCCGGTTTTTTTAAACGTTCATATTTTCTACACTGTTTTGTTTATTCGTAAATTAGAAAGTACGGACTGAAAGTTCGCCATAGGAGGGTTTTCGAGGTGCTGAATCTCTTTTTGGGATCAAAAATATGAAATTCCGACATGGTGAAATTCCTCATCCGTAACTTTGGACTTTCATCTGTTGGTTTTGTCGGTTAGCCGTAGAAGATCACAATTGCATTCAACATGAAACGCCCACAAATCCACATAATACGTAGTTTCTAATGCCCTGGCACCTTAATGACAACACTGATTTGGTCCACGGTTGCACAAAGAATAGTTACTATGTTTCTGAAATTGCAGAGCTTTGGTTTCATTTGTAGAGCCTTATCAGGAAAAAAAAATGAAAAATTGGTTATTATCTGGGCATATTCCCCCGCAAGGCCACAAAGGTGAAGTAATGTGCACCTCTGAACAAAACCCAAATCTATTGGAAACTAAGGCCTGGGTAGAGTACACAAGATTATGCTCAAAAGCGCACGTTTTTTAAGCTTTAATCCCCTATATCCCCTTCAAAGGAAAACGCTGCAAATTATTACACAATGATTTATTATTTTTCTGTATAGATCACTCGTCTGCAAAACCACCAACCATCCAACATGAAGAAAAACATCGATCGCATTTCGGTCAGCTAAAACTTGAAAGGAGAATAGGCCTCTTTTGCGATTCACACTCGTGTTTCTGATTTATTGTATGTCCAACCCTTAAATTCTCGTAGGGAACGAACGGTTTGTCCTACAGAGCTCCGCGTGGTCTCAAAAAGTTCTGAAAATTCTATACTATCTCAAATTGATGAAAAAACAATACCTTTATATCAAAATTTTTTGAGTTAGGGCGTTTTCAAAATTCATTTTTCGACCCTTAGAAGTGACTGACATCAACCAAAATCTTTGGGGCACAACTAGACCCCAAATGAAGCCTACAGACCAAATTTCATCAAAATTGGTCAATGCTAAGTGGGGAAAGTGCCGCGTACGGCGGACGGACGGCCAAATTTTTATTCGATTTTTGGATTTTACGTACCTTGAAACGTAAAGCAACAAATTTTGAGGGGGCGTTAGAAAAAAATCAACCAAAATGCTTGCATACGAGTCTGCAACACATTGGGACATTTTCATATGTGTTTTCTTCAAAACAAAATGTCAACCACTACACAACAAGGTAGTGAAGTAAGGTTGTTAGTTCATGTACCCAAGCATCAAAACAGTTGATTGTTCTCTACGCAACACAGTGAGTCTATTTTATTTATTGGTCGCGTGAGCAAGACTTGCTTAGTTTTCGTGACGATTTTTCAGTTTATGTGCCAAAGCAAAGACATGAAAATGTCAAAGATTTTCTTGGTCTATTCCAAAGGTTCATTATTGATAATAATAAACCAAAATTCCGGCGTCGTAGTTCACAACTACATAGATTCCCGCGTCGGACAAAAAAATAATTTTGTAAATCGGCTCGAGGATAAGACCTGGGTAGAGCACACAAGATTTTGTCACACGCACAGACAATATAAAACTGATTTTTGCAGATTTGGATTCTGGATGGTCTAAAACGGATTTGTATGTGGTTATTTTTCCTCTCCAATGAGTGTTGTCCGCCTTCTCTCAAGATTATCCATATTACACCCTAGTCTAACAGTGAGACGCCCTAAAATTGCATTTTGAGCGGGGTAAAAAGAAAATTGCTAAGAGCGAAAAGTTATTGTTGATTGGTTTCAGGACACGCTGCATACAGTTTCACAGTGACCTTTTGTAGTATCTACGTTTATGATATCACATAATAAAGTGTAAAGCACCATTACTAGACGAACAATGAATCTTTATTGTTTATATCAAACAGGCTATTGGTAACTACGCTAGTTACAACAACAAACTACTGTAGGTCGCTACATCTTCTCCCCCTCCAACTCCTCGGATGTTTGTCTCTGCCGCAGCTGATCAGCGTGTTTTTTCCTTTCCACCCCGTTCTGATCAACCAGGTTCGAACGGAGCCCCAGTCTCTTCACTATATTTCCTTCTGTGAAACCCTTTCCAATTTGATTCTGCACCCAGACCTTCTGATCCTCGCTGAACTCTATTTTCTTCCTCTTTCTCTTTTTGTACTTTGGACAACTTCCTTATCCTTGTTTCTTTTGGCAGGGGAACCCCAAATGCCAGTAGCCAATCCATTCCGAATAATGGAATGGCATCGTCTTTGGTTACTATTATAGGCAATTTCATTCTTTTTCCAATCGCCTGCACGTTCACTTTCGTTTTTCCCAGTGTGTCTACTCTTACCCCTGTGTAGGCAAGTAAACTGGCTGACTTCTTCAAACTTGGTGTTCCAATATCTCTCCACACCTTCTCGCTTACTACTGTCTTAGCTGCTCCAGTGTCGAATAACATTTCGATATGTTTACCGTTAATCACGACATCTAGGATCACTTCCGAACCCTTCTCCATTCTTCTAATCCTAGCAATAGCTTCTGAATCCCCATATTCACTGGATCCAGATCCACTGCTCTGAGTACTTGTATCGTACTCCAACTTATTCGTCCGTTTGAAATGCGTACGTTTTTTTATCTTCACGTTCCCTGACTTTAGGCACACCACATCAAAATGGTTCCGCCCCTTACAGCCCCGACAGAACTCTCCCATTGCTGGGCAAGTATTCGTATCTGTATGTTCTGTTCCACCTCATCTAAAACAATGTTTTCCTGGTACTAATTCAATACTTTTTGTTTGAGATCTTCGTTGAAAATTTTCAGAGCTCTCTTGCCTATGCCGTTTAGGTTGTTTCAATTTATCGTACTGTACTTGTTTCGACATCTTTACATTATGCGCTCTTGGTATCCTACTGTTTTCGGAAATCCTCTCCTGCTGAATCTTTGCCTGCTCTTCGGCAAAGTTTCTCAATATCATCCAACGTACTCTCTACTGTTGGATAATGCTTCAAAATTTCTTGCTGCCAAGTAGCATTCCATAGACCAAACAACATCTGATCTCTCAATCGCTCGTCCAAGGAATTCCCAAAATGGCACCTAGAAGCTTGTGAATGTAATCGTAGCGAGAACTCGGCTATGGATTCGTTTTCTTCTCTCTCAACCTTCGCGAATTTTAGTCTTTCAGAGAGAGATGTATCCCCCCTGCCGTAATGTTTCTCTAGCACTGCAACTAACTCATCGAAGCTAATTTCCTCCACATCTCTAGGTGAAAAGTAATCCACTAACACTTTGAATGCCTTTGTTCCTATCTTTGCAAATAAATAGTCTCTTTTTCAACCATCATGTTCAATTTTACTTGCTTTTAACGCTATTTTAAATCTTTTCACCCAGTACTCCCATTCATCGCTTTCTGTACTGAAAGGTTCTATATCACACTCGCATGTCCATCTTATTACCTGACTCCGCTACTGCTTGAGATCCGGCCAGTACTCTATCTGGATCTCCTTCCTTTTCTCCGAGATGGCGCCATTTATTCCCGTCGCCAAAATGTAGTATCTACGTTTATGATATTACATAATAAAGTGTAAAGCACCAATACTAGACGAACAATGAATCTTTATTGTTTATATCAAACAGGCTCTTGGTAACTACGCTAGTTACAACAACAAACTACTGTAGGTCACTACACCTTTCACCTTTCATTCTAGGTACCCTTTAAAGACATTAGAATTCTACGTGTTACCTTTGATCTGCTGTTTTGTTATTCGTATTCTGAAAACTGTAAAGCCTGCCGTGCAAACACACCCCGAGATTACCTATCTACATAGTGTTGCGTTCTATTAAGGCAGAATGATATTCCAGTGCCTTTAGTAATGAACAACCTGACAAAGCGATGGCAGAATCGAAGGCATGGTTGCTGTAGGGAATTAGAACACGTGAAAGTAATCTTCTAATGGCGTGATTGACTGCTGTGCTCTTCCGTGAGGTTTTCATTATCTAATGGGGGTCCAGTCTTTTATCTTGAACACACAGAGAATTGGGTCTTTCGAGCTTTCTATATCCCGCGTTAAGTTTGTAGGCTGCTTCAACATTCCGGTAGACTCAGGCAGCGATAGCCTTTTCAACAGTCTCTGAGAGGACATTCCGGCACTCAACTAGAAACGGTCGTTTCAACGGTCATTTTGCGTTTCATTCGGATGGTTCTCAAATCTAATTTTCAAAAGTGGTATTTCTACTTATAATATCAACGCTACTTCCAAGTGAACAATCTCTTACTATAATTGCTTCCGATTCTACAAAATTTTAAAAAATGTTCTCCAAAATCAAAATTTCCAGTCGCTTTTTACGTTATTGACCTTCCTGAACATTTTTGATTTCGTGTCTGTCTTTCAAGAAATCCACCTAACGGGCAAAACTAAGTAGGTATAAGAATTTATTGTCCGATTTCGATGAAATTTTCAGAGAATTGTGTGGGATGGCGTGTAGATGGTCCCCTATGAAAATCATCGTGCCCAGATTGATAGTAGCCTCTAAGTTAGCGCAACCATAACTTCTACATTTTCCACCCGAATTCGATGAAACTCTCAGGGATATGGATACGAAAAAGCTATGTGCCACACCCGCATGGCAGATTTTTTTATTATATTGCTTTCGAGTGTAGCGGAAACATTGTTTTCACTTTTCAAGGTTAAAAAAAGTTCTCCAAAACCAAAATATCAACTCGCGTTCCATTCCCAAAATTTGGGACTTAATTTAATGAAGTTTGTAAGTAGTTACCTATCTCTACGATTACCTGGCGATTTTTTCACGGATTCTGTAGCAGAACATAGTTAAGAAAAATTTGTCAGCGAGTCACGACATAAATTGAAGGAAATTAATGTTCAACATAAGAGCAAATTCACTTCTTTCGTCTCCAAAGGTCTGAAAGATGCAACCCAAGAACAAAAGAGAGGACCTCCAGTCAAGTTGGGATCAGGGAAAAGGGGAAGGGATGATATTCCTAGATCAGTTTCTTGAACGGAAGTCTAGTATAGGCCTATTGCCTATACTGGGAGATCATCTCCCAACATCCAACAGTCATTTTAATTTTGCAGTTTCTGATTTACTCATTTCATTATTTAACCAGTTTGGCCACGTGTCATACTGGTTACCTAGGGAGATATCAATACATTTTCTCATTCTCTTCCATGGAGAGAATGAGAAAACTTCTCTCATTCTCATGGAGTTGGTCTATTGATAATTTATAATTTCGCATCTAAGCTTTCAATAAGGATTGGTACCAGAACAGTATCCTCTATAAAGAGTATACGAAATTTAACCCGGTAGGTCCTTCTGTAACTTATCATAATCTCACATAACCTCATGAAATTTATCCTATCATGTTAGGTTTGTTTCAAGTTTTGAAAATGAACTCGAGAAGTGTACCAAAAACTTCAAAGCCAATACAAAAAACGCTGCAAATTATTACACAAAGATTTATTATTTTTCTATATAGATCACTCGTCTGCATAGAACACGGCTTTGCCATTGTCACCAACCATAGATACTGCCTACCTACCACACAATAAACTTTATTTGGATCAAATAAACGCTACACACTCTGTTCGAAGAAACTTAGGAAGCTAATGACGAAGAAAACAAACTCGAACAAACAAACAACGATCTCCTTTAGGTCTGCTAAAATTTCAACGTACATTAGATCTCTTTTGCGATTCACACTCGTGTTTCTGATTTATCGAAAGGCTGACCCTTAAATTCTCGTAGGGAGCGAACGGTTTGTCCCACAGGGCTCCGCGTGGTCTCCAAAAATTCTATACTATCTTAAATTGATGGAAAACAATACCTTTATAGCAAATTTGTTAGGGCGTTTTCAAAATTTCAAACCTTATTTTTCAACCCTTAGAAGTGACCTACATCAACCAAAATCTTCGGGGCACAACTAGACCCCAAATGGAGCCCATATACCAAATTTCATCAAAATCGGTCAATGCTAAGTGGGGAAAGTGCCGCGTACGGCATACGGCGGACGGACGGAAACATTTTTATTCGATTTTTTGATTCTACGAACTTTGAAACGTAAACCATAAAATTTTGAGGGGGGTAAAAAATTTTCTTGGTCGATTCCTATGGATCATTATCGAAAATAACGAACCGGATAATCATAAAGGAAGAATTATTTCGTGTTTACATGGTAAGATGAATGGATATGGAAGAGCGTAAAAATAACAACTCAAAATACCTACTTAATCCCAGGAATTAATTGAAGGCATATACTGAGAAGGTTTTTTAAACCGTCACCATTAGCCGGTTTTAAGATTCAAATCTTCATCCGCTAGTAAAATAGTTCCAATTCGGTTTGACAGAAGATGCAAGGCTCGAGAACTACCTCACCTTCAAGACTCGACGGTCTTGAAGGTGAGGTATACCCGCAGCCCCTTAAATTACAATATGGGAGCAGGTTGCTCTTTTGCTTCCGAGTCTACCAAGGTACCTACCCCCCTCAAAATTTGTTGGTTTACGTTTCAAGGTATGTTGAATCCGAAAATTGAATAAAAATTTGGCCGTCCGTCTCCGTACGCCGTAAGCGGCACTTTCCTCAGTTAGCATTGACCGATTTTGATGAAATTATTATTATTATGCCGAATGGGATGTCAAACACCCGAAACAGCCTCGCATGTGCTCCAGATTTGCCCAGCCGTGGTAAGATCCAGATGTGCTCGTCACAATTCTGCCCTGAACCTACTGGAAGCCTACGCTCGCAGTAAAGGATGGCCAGTACGGCTAGAGCCACACTTTAACCTGGAACAGCGAGGTTATCGTCCAAACCTCTTGGTGGTAACACCAAAAGGAGCCTTCATTATTGATTTCTCAGTGGTCTCTGGCTCCGGTCAGAGATCACTCGCAGACATCAATGCTTCCAAAATTCAAAAATATGAAGTTGACGCATTACTAGATGCTGCAGCAGCACTTGCAAACATTCAGCGAAACCAACTGAAGGCGATTGGAGCAACGATCACCTGGAGAGGGGTATGGCATGGCAAGTCAGCCAATGATCTGATTCGGGCTGGTTATCCACTGTTTATCCTGGAGTGGATGACCACCCGAGTCCTAACAGGAGGATCATTCATCTGGTCTAAATTCAGGGCTACGGCCACACGACGGCGTGCCACGGCTCGAGCAAGTGGGCCCCGTGGGACTTGGAGCTGAACTCGAAACCCGTGGGGAGGAGAAGCGTCGACTGATGGCATAGCCAGAAGAGGCACAATCCTCCCTCCATCATTTGTGGGATAAGGTGATTCAACCTTGTCCCTCACCCATATGTCCGGGGTCGGATCTCGGACCCTGATAACAAGCAGCCAGATGGACATGACTGCTGAGTGCTGAAAGTGCTGATACAATACTGTGATGTAATTATTTATGTACAATACCATCAATTGTAGCGGTGAAGTATTTTTTCCAAATATAAATTGTTAATGGTATGTAGGCTCCATTTTAGGTCTAGTTGTGCCCCGAAGATTTTGGCTGATGTAGGTCACTCCTAAGGGTTGAAAAATAAGGTTTGAAATTTTGAAAACGCCCTAGCTGAAAACATTTCGATATAAAGGTATTCTTTTTCCATCAATTTAAGATAGTATAGAATCGTTATTCTTTGAAAGGATGAGAGTGCGCTTGGGTCGGAAAAACTGTTTATTGCTATTTTTCATCTAAACTGGACCTCATTCTGAGAATTTTTACATCAACCGCAACCTTCTAGCGTGAGAAGACCTCTTTCTACGAAAGCCGTGTTCTTTGCGGACGAGTGATCTAATTTAGAAAAATAATAAACCTTTGTGTAATAATTTGCAGCGAATTTAATTTATAGAAGCAAAAATTGACCTTATGGCGGCGTATCATTAATGGAGTTCCTCGAATATTCGTAATTATAAAAGCGGCCAACTTTGGGGTAAGCAATTACTAACAGAAATAAACTATATTTCGAGGAAATTCGTACTACTCTAATAAGTTCAAGTTGTTTATTTAGGAATGTATGCATTTGTTTAATTTCCACCAATGAAACATGCTTTGGATCTGCTGGAATCAGCTCATTAATTTATGTTTTAATGAGTTTCCAAAGAATGTAGCTATTGAATGCAATAGGCCCCACATTGTCGGAATAAAGCAGTTTCGTCCTCCAACTTCCTTCAATAATGGCTTATCAAAACGAAAAAAAAAAATTAAGAATTTTTGCCAGGTTGGGTGGTCAGTACAGCTTCCTCATATTATATAATATGAAATTAAATAATCAGATGGTGTTAAAATTAATTCATTGACTGAGATAGATAGATAGATAGATAGATAGATAAGTTTTTTATTGCTGTCATACATTATGTACATAACAATAGTCAGATTTCTGCATACATAAAGTTACAAACTATATACATAAAAACATTTAATAACAATTAAAAAGTTAGGTCAAAAAATTCATCCACTGAATATAGTGGGCAGTCAATAAGGAGATCCTTGATATATGTGTGGAACTGGTTTTTATTCAGTGTTCTTGCAGCTACTGGTAGGCGGTTGTAGAGAGATGGGCCCATATAAATAAAACGCGATTGGGAGCCAGAAAGCCTGAAGAAAGGCACATCAATATCACACCGGTGGCGCGTGTCGTGCGTGTGGACATCGCGGCGCTGTTGAAGTGAGTTGGCATTTTTGTGAGTGTACTCAAGAATGCAAAGAACGTACATGCTTTGCACCGTGAGCACCCTCAATCTCTTGAAGATAGGCCGGGCTGGGGTGCGATGAGCTTCTCCTGCAACAATTCTCACAGCTCTCTTTTGGAGACGAAACACTTTGTTAATGCCACTCGCACCACCCCACAAGATAAGTCCGTACGACAGTACCGACGATATTAGGCCATAATATGCCAACCTCAGCACACTTGAAGAAACATTTGATGAGAGTCGTCTTAGGAGGAAAACATGTTTTGAGAGCTTCGCTCGAACCTGGTCAATGTGTGAACACCAGCGGAGATGCGTATCTAAGCAAAACCCAAGTAACTTCACTGGTTCCACGTCCGTTTGCTGCTTCGAGTTGCTCATTATTATGCTTTGCATTTTATTAGGATTTACTTTTAAACGATTCGCCGTGAACCAAAGCTCAGCTAGTCTGACTTGCTCCGCAGATTTAAGCTCCAATATGCTTTGGTTTTTGTCAGAGCTAAGGAAGGTAGAGTAATACGAGTTTAAAGCAATACTCGTACATCAATGGGTCAATTCACTGATATGAAACATGTGCATCGAACCATGTCTTGGTGTAGTCAGGAACTAGTCGTAGTCAGCCCAGGGAAAAGTCATCACAAACGCGAAGTTATTGAAGATTTTGCTTCCGAGTCTACCGAGGTAGCGGAAGCTTTGTTTTCACTTTTCAAGGACGAAAAAAAAAAAGTTCTCCAAAATCAAAATTTCCACTCGCGTTTTGCGTTTTAGACCTTTCTGAACAATTTTGGTTCCGTGTCTGTGTGTCTGTCTGTCTGTCTGTCTGTCTGTCTGTCCGTCTGTCTGTCTGTTTGTCTGTCTGTCTGTCTGTCATGAATTCCTTGTAACGCGCATAACTATACGAAGTTATTGTCCGATTTCGATGAAATTTTCAGGAATGTTACAGACTAGTATTTAGATGGTCCCCTATGAAAATCATCCTCTTCGAACTGATAGTAGCCACTGCGCATGCGCAAACGTGAATTTCCTTTTAACGGCCATAACTTCCATTTTTTCTACCTGATTTCGATGAAATTTTCAGGGATGTTACAGATTAGTATTTAAATGGTCTCCTATGAACATCATCATCCCCGGACTGACAGAAGCGACTGCGCATGCGCAAACGTGATTTCCTTGTAACGGCCATAACTTCCATTTTTTCTACCTGATTTCGATGAAATTTTCAGGGATGTTACAGATTAGTATTTAAATGGTCTCCTATGAACATCATCATCCCCGGACTGACAGAAGCGACTGCGCATGCGCAAACGTGAATTACTTGTAATAGCCGTAACTTCAACTGTCCCCCAGGGGTCGCGGGTTCGAATCCCAGCCGAGGCTAAGTATTTTTTTGATCCAATCACATACATCTACTCACTTAATTTTTCATCTGAATTTGATGAAATTTTCTAGGATTGTCCAGATTAGCGTGTAGATGGTCCCCTATGAGGGTAGTGGAAGGTACTTAGAGATTGGTGTTTTGAGATTAACTACTATGCATCGGATCATCTATACAATCGGGTTATGGATACGAGGAAGCTATATGCCACACCCACTTGGCATTTTGCTTTTTCACTAACTAATGATTGAATCGGGATACAGTAAGCTGGTATGGTAGTTGGGGCCAGTCTCAAACTTCCAACCGCGTTTGAGAACAAAACCAATACAAACTGCGAAACATCTCTTCGTCCGCGATTCTGAATTCTGGTCGAAACCAATATCGTCCAGAAACTTATTTTTTTATTGTTACCGATGGTGCAGGGGTGATGTTTATCACGGAGAGAAAAAATTGGATACTCCTCTGCTAATGAAAAGAAAGAAAATAAATTTATTACAGAGGAGACTCAAAGGGGTTTTTTCCTCCATGATTGTTCAGAAAGCTTAAAATAGCAATGTACTCGGAACAATTTTGATTTCGTACGATCCTTAATTTCTAACCTGCTGGATTAACAATTTTTATTTGGAAAAAATATTTCACGGCTACAATTGATTTCATTGTACATTAATATAAACATCAACTTAATTACATCAGCTCTTTTAGCATTCGGCTGCCATCAGGCAGCTTAGTTCCAGGATCAGAGATCCGACCCTGGACATAAGGAGTAAGGGAGAAGACTGAATTAGCTTTTCCCTAATTTGGTGGAGAGAGGATTGTGCTCCTTCAGGCTGTGCCTTCAGCCGACCCTTCTCCCCATGGGGTTTGAGTTCAGCTCCACGTCCCACGGGGTCCACTTGCTCAAGAAGCGGAACGTCATAGAGTTGCCGTTGCCTCGTATGAGGACCACATAAATGTTCCTCCTGTCAGGACTTGGGACGCCATCCATTCTAGGACGACTAATGGGGATCCTGATCACACCAGATCTTTGGCTGATCTGCCATGCCATATCCCACGCCATGTAATCGTTGCCCCAATCACCGAACCTGGACGTAAGGGGTCAGGGAGAAGACTGGATAAGCTTCTCCCCAAGTTGGTAGAGGGAGGATTGTGCTCCTTCAGGCTGTGCCATCAGCCGACCCTTCTCCTTTCCTTGGGGTTTGAGTTCAGCTCCACGTCCCACGGTGCCCACTTGCTCAAGAAACGGAACGTCATAGAGTAGCCGTTGCCTCGTATGTGGACCACATAAAATTTATGTGGTCCACATACGAGGCACATTTAATGTTCCTTCTGTCAGTACTTGGGACGCCATCCCATTCTAGGACGACTAGTGGATCACACCAGATCTTTGGCTGATTTGCCATCCGATATCCCACGCCATGTAATCGTTGCCCTAATCACCTTTATTTGTTTACGCTGTATGTTGGCAAGCACTGCTGCAGCCTTTAATAGTGGATCAACTTCTAGATTCTATTTTCTAGATTTTCTCAACATTTATCTCTGGCCAGAGCCAGAGACCACCGAGACATTAGTAATGAAGGTTCCTGTTGGTGCTCCTCAAGGCTTCTGTCTTCTGTCTTCCGTCAGTTTATGAGAAACGTATTTTATACAATTTGTTATGAGTTCACAAGAATTTGAGAGAGGTTCATGACAATGTGTTTTAAGGAGTTTATTTACTATTTATCATCCTAGCCTGGGGTACCTCATCAAAAGTAGAATATTTATCTGATAATACGATAATAAAAAACATAGGTACCAATCAATTTCAATTTCAAATCGAGAGAGACCTTCTACGGTTGTAATGATGTGAAATCTCCCCGGTAGAGAGAGAAATGCCGAGGTCTTTCTCCGTTAACCAATATAATGGTTTTAGCCTGAGAGTGGAAATCCACTTCTTCCACTCCCCAGTACGATCCCCTACCTCTTTCGAAAAAAAGAGTTTTCCGCCGCTCACGGAGAAAAGAAATATTCGCGAATCAGATGGTTGAAAAAGTAACGAAGGCTTCCTGAAGGTGCGATTTATCCGGTCAAAATAATTGGCCGAGAGTTTTCCGGGGGAAGAAGGAGGCAAAGATCAATCAGTGAAGCTTCAAGGTTTTCCCCGTGAAAATGCAATCAACTCCCGCTCCTCTTCCACTTTGGATTCAACTGATAAAAGAAGATGGCAATCATGTTTCCAACTCAGGTACCCCACTTTTCCCTTCCGAAAAGCTTCCCTTCCTCTTTAATGGCCCAATTCGCCCCCTCTAATGGCGACTAGTTTGTAAGGTGCTTTGCTACCTCAGCTTAACCCCCCCCCCCCTTCTTACTCTAGTGAAGCACCAAACTGAGGAAATCAGGAAAAAGAAACGTAAATTTCTAGCGGTGGATGATGAAGGCTTATTAAACATTTAGAAAGACTCGGACTTTTCACGTTGTTAAAAATACATAACGAGATTTGATGTAATTCTTAGTTGAAAGATGATGATTCTTAAAGCTTGAATTGTGTAAGGTATCTTCCTTATTTTTCACCATTCAGCGATGAAAAACACGCCCTTTTTGGGAAATCTATAAGGACTGTAAGGGAGTTAAGAATGAAGTAAAGAGTAGGATGATGTGCACGGAGGTGAGATTGGTTGCAAATGAACAACCACCAAGATAGAACAGCTCGTGCAGCTGGGTCTTCCAAAATCGAAAATTTGGTTTATTATTTTCAATGATTAACCTTTGGAATCGACCAAGAAAAAAGAAATGTTAACCCAAAATTTGTTGGTTTACGTTTCAAGGTACGTAGAATCCAAAAATCGAATAAAAATTTGGCCGTCCGACCGCCGTTCGCGGCACTTTCCTTAGTTCCCATGGACCGATTTTGATGAAATTTGGTACATGTGCTCCATTAGGGGTCTAGTTGTGCCCCGAAGCTAATGGTTGATGTCGGTCACTTCTAAGAGTTGAAAAGTAGGGGTTGAGATTTTGAAAACGCCCTAGCTCAAAAAATGTAGATATAAAGGTATTGTTTTTTCATCAATTTAAGGTAGCATTGAATTTGGTCAAAATCCGTTATGTGCCCACAATCTTAAATTTTTTTCAAATCACTACTAGTCTCTAAAATTTTGCACTGTTGTAACAATTCAATGCACCTGATTTTTGATTTACACAACTCGTAGAGCTCAAACAAGTTAGAAGGTAGATCCATTGTCGAATGCACTTCAAACACAACTGAACGGTAGGCTAAGCTCGGTAATTATCTCTGTTGTGGGAGGCCAGTTACAGCATGCGGCCGCGCTTGGGCCTGCCGTTATCTAACTACAAGATAAGACAAGAAACTCAACAAAAGTCATTTATATTTGGCCGTACTAGTGTGTTGGAATGTTTGTAGCCTATAAATAGTGTTTGATGATAGTCTAGTAGTGATTTGAAAAAAATTTAAGATTGTGGGCACATAACGGATTTTGACCTTGAATTTTTATCAGAAACTCAGATGAGCAGAATAATCAGAAACACGAGTGCGAATCGCAAAAGTAGCCTAATCTCCGTTCAAATTTTAGCTGAACAAAAGGAGATCGTTGTTCGTTTGTTCGAGTTGTACTCAGTTTTGCGTCTTTAGAAAACCTTAGAAACCTTAGAAACCTACCTTTAGAAACCAGTAATCGAATTTCCTGAAAATTAGGGTAACCTCAACTCCCTGTTTCTTCGAACAGAGTGTGTAGCGTTTATATGATCCAAATAAAGTTGATTGTGTGGTAGGTAGGTAGTACCTATGGTTGGTAGATGCTGACAATGGCAAAGTCGAGTTCATTGCAGACGAGTGATCTGATGAGAAAAAACGTCTGCCAAGTGGGTATGGCACATAGCTTCCTCGTATCCATAACCCATTATGTGGATGATCCGATGCATAGTAGTTAATCTCAAAACATCGATCTCTAAGTACCTTTCACTACCCTCATAGGGGACCATCTACACGCTAATCTGGACAATCCTAGAAAATTTCATCTAATTAGGATGAAAAATGTAAATGTTATGGCTGTTACAAGGATTTTACGTATGCGCATGCGTAGAAGCTTCTGTAAATTTTAAGGCCTTGATTTTAATAGGGGACCATGTAAATACTGATCTGTAACATTCCTGAAAATTTCATCAAAGTCGGATGGAAAATGTGGAAGTTATGGCTGTTACAAGGAATTCACGTTTGCGCATGCGCAGTGGCTACTATCAGTCCGGGGGTTGTGATCTTCATTGGGGACCATCTGCAACCTAATCTGCATGATCCCTTAAAATTTCATTGAAACCGGATGGAAAATGTAGAAGTTATGGCCGTCACAAGGAATTCATGACAGACACACAGACGGACAGGCACTGAACCAAAATTGTTCAGAAAGGTCTAAAACGCAAAACACTAGAGAAAATTTTGATTTTGAAGAACTTTTTTTTCGTCCTTGAAAAGTGAAAACAAAGCTTCCGCTACCTTGGTAGACTAGGAAGCAGTAATAAACCTTTGTGTAATAATTTGCAGCGTTTTTCGTTCATGTGCCAAAGTAAAGACATGAAAATTTCATATGAAAAAAAAAATCAAAATTTCATATATTTTGACATTTAATGTCAAAAATATGCGTGGGATCTGTTAGAAAATTTTGACTTTTTTTTCAACCAGAAAAACTGTAACGCAAGTTCCAGGCCATGGCATCAAACTTGTTTTTGTAATTCCTACAATTTTAGCATGGAACATGATTTAGCCTTGAGCTGGGTGGCAAAAAGCCACGTTTTTGGGAGTCGGCGATGTGTCACGAAATTTTGCAATGATTTCCACTTACAACCAAGTTGTTGCTACGGAAATTCATCTTCGTCATTCGTGTTCGTAGAAAAACCGTTCACCATTCGTTGGAAAAACTCTAAATTTATGAATAAATTCTATTCTGCCAAAACCGCTGTAAATATGGAAGAAATTGAGATATACGCCTGAGTTAAAATAATTGTGAACAGCATTTGCGGTATCATAGATTTAGCGGGGTTATATTTCGAAGGAAGGTTGTTATTTATGTAGTCCGTCGGCAACGCATTTACGAAATGGAATCTACAACACAGGTGTACATAATATAAGGTAACATAATATTAGTTTATAGTTCCACTCAAGGTGCTTGTGAGTCCTAATTTACGTATCACCATATTTACGTCATTCGCATAATCAATCAAGAAACACGGCTTAAGCATGTTCCATGTTTCTCCCCAGGGGGCGAGTTTTGTTTTGTCTTCCTGTCTACATCTTACTATAAGTAATTATGTTCATTTCAAGTATTAACCTTCACTTAATTTCTCCCATCATATCAAACTACGCAAAACAAACTATACATTCGAGTAAGTAATATTAAGGGCTCGCTTGATCATTTAACATTAACGATATTTTCAGAAAATGAGTGAGGTAGTCCCAAGACGGTCCCCTACAAATTTCACCAACATGACAAAGTGCACCTTGAGTGTACGCCCAAATGGGATTTTACATCCTTTAGCCCGATTTTACACAGAAACATATTGTTTAGTAATGCAAGCATTCCAGGGGACGTCCCATTGGATAAGCATTAGATCAGTTTAATTAATGTTTCACTCGATGTAATTTATTTATTACTTTAGGCAAGAAATAGTGATCCCCCCCCCCTTACCATTATCCACCATAACATTTCTAGCGGCATGGGAGCCTCGAATCTGAAGATCATTTTAAAATCCATGATCTACGATACCCAACATGCGAATTCGAGTTCACCCCCCCCCCCCCCCCCCCACCACCACCACCAATGGTGCAAGTTTGGCACCAAAGTGGAAATATGTCGGAAAATCCGGAGGTATGATGAGAATTTTTCCTCGATTTCAAAGGTTGGGTACAATTAGTAAGCAGTAAAGGAACCGAAATATTGAAAAATCGGATATTTTATGAATATTATCCCCCCACTCACCCCCTCCCCTTGCGAATTTTGGTACTCTGGTAAAATCATGTACAACTCGGAAGTTATTTGAGTCAAACAAAAAAAGAAACACGCAAATCGGTTGGAAATTGAGGCCTGGGCAGATTTCACAAGATTACCCCCGCAAACGCACGTTTTTTTAGCATTAACCCAACCTTTCCCCCCTCTTAAAAAGCAAAATTCAAAATTCCGACGCCGTAGTGCACAACTAGATAGTTTTCCGCTTCGAACAAAAAAAGAATCACGAAAATCGGTTGAGAACTAAGGCCTGGGCAGACGACACAAGATTTTGTCACACACACACAGACATACACTTATGGTTTTTTCGCGGATTTGTATTCAGAACGGTCTAAAACGGATTACTGTGTGGTTAATTTTTTTTTCTTTCTGTTGAGTGTTGTCCTCCTTCACCCCAGATCGATCGCATAAGGACGCCCAAGTCTTACTGTGGGACGTCCTAAAAAAGGAGTGTAGGTAATTATTTTGTGGCTCATGAAGAATTCAAATTGATTTCATGACAATCTGATCAGTTGGAGCAGTTCGAAAAAGTGTAATTTGTCAACTTAATCGGGGGAAACTTCACAGTCATGTTGCCATGACAATTGTAATCATGTAATCATTGTAATCATGCAATCATGTCAATTCACAAGCCATTAACGTGATCGAGGAAATGAAGTTTCTTTTTAAGGAATTTATCAGGGGTTCTACTCTGAGACATCAATCATTTTTACACCAAATATAATTATGTTATTATGTCTTCGTTATTCTGTGTTAGGAGTCCAGCCCACCCAACTTGGCGGACGTTTATTCAATAATGAGTTACTTTAGCGTCTCGCTTAATCGTCCAGCATAATCATTTATGATTCAGTTGGGTGGTCTGAATAGACGAAGGCACGTTGTCATTGTGAGCAGTGACCGAAACGGGGAAACCGATGAGTTTTTTAATGAAGCAAAGACTTAGTTTGAAATTTATTTCTTCTCTACTTTAATTTCCATTTAAATTGAACATCTGGAGTATAACCTCAACTAGGAAGATCACTCATTTAAATGCACAGATTGAAAGGAATGGTAAAAGAAAGAGTAACTTATTTTGCCGTCTGTAGACGGTAGGCGTCGAATCATAAAGACAGAAGAAATTACAGCAGTTAGGAAACCTCTAGCAATGTAGTGGATGTAGTAGGTTTCGTATTCATGATCAGATCACTAGCCTCCGTTCGCTTCGCTCGTACGATCAAATTATGATGACAAATTGATGTACAAATCATTGGAGCTAGCATCAGAAATTACGCTAATGAGTAGGTACGTTATCGAGGTGATAGAGTAAAATTTTTCTTAGCTTTCAACGGTTTATTCCATCATCTTCAGGGAATCCTCCGCAAAAGTTTACGGTTTTGTGGTGAAAATCATTTTTGTTCGTCATCAACTAAAAAATATTCGTACAACAAAACCGAAAACTTTGTGCATTCCCTCACGCACTTTGCAAATGTAAATAAACATAATATACAGGGTGACCGGTGATAAGATATCCAAACGCTGGTAGGAGTTTGCGCACCTCTAATGCAACAAGTTCCTCTTGACCCATGTCCGATGATCAAGTGTTAGGGAAAAACGCTGCAAATTATTTACACAATGGTTTATTATTTTTCTATACAGATCACTCGTCTGCAAAGCCACGAACATCCAAAACATCGATCGCATTTCGGTCAGCTAAAATTTGAACGGAGATGCGGCCTCTTTTGCGATTCACACTCGTGTTTCTGATTTATCGCACGTCCAAACCTTAAATTCTCGTAGGGAGCGAACGATTTGTCCTACAGGGCACCGCGTGGTCTCAAAAAATTCTAAAAATTCTATACTATCTTAAATTGATGGAAAACAATACCTTTATATCAAAATGTTTTGAGTTAGGGCGTTTTCAAAATTTCAAACCTTATTTTTCAACCCTTAGAAGTGAATTACATCGACCAAAATCTTCGTAGCAGAACTAGACCCCAAATAGAGCCTACACACCAAATTTCATCAAAATCGGTCAATTCTAAGTGGGGAAAGTGTCGCGTACGGCGCACAGTGGGCAAAATGGCCAATCTAGGTGGACAAAAGTCAAGTCAAAACATGGGAATTTCTAATATTAGTCATTGTTCATTATGAGTTCGCAGTTCCCAAAACGTTAATATTACATCGTCAAAACCTTCTATGGCTGTAAAAACTTCGATCAAAACTGTCGCCGTTTCCTGTTCGAATAAGATCGTTTATCAGCTACTATGAACCCCCAACTTTTCTTGTCTACGCTGCAGTTAGTTGTTGGCAGAATCGTTCCAGGCTTGGTGTCGGCAATAATGGAAACCATTGGGAGGAGTAAGTACTATTTTTTCCTGCTAAAATTGTAAAAATAGTGTCTGATACTTTATGTTTATGAGTATACGCCATACCGCATTTTTTAAAATGATAATTGACATCTTGGAGTTAAAGTAGCACACGGCCAAGAGTTGCCAAGGAAATCCGATTTTTTTTTCGTTTCTTTAAGTGATCTAGTTTCGGTATTCAACCACCTTTTTTTGCGATTTTATGCGTTTTCCGAGTTACTTAATAAAATGGTTGATTTTTAGGTATAAATATCACGATTCCTCGCCATCACTTTGCTACCAGAGGAAGATGGCCACGAAAACCTCACTAGGTATGTGATTGGGTGAGGTAATCTCGACGATTCTTCAGAAATATTAAATTTAAAAATGATCAAAAATGCTGTGATAGACTTTTCAAAAAATCGGAGAGAGGTGGGAAAATAGCCATAGCAAAGAAGACATTTTTTCCAACAAATATTCGACATAGCTGAGTGTGAAAGAGTTTGAAGTTGTCATTTCTTACAAAATTACTCAAACTATCATGAAACAACCAACTGTGCGTCCCGAAAAACTGTTTGAGGACTCAAGCGATAAAACAAAAAGAAGAAAAGTGAAAGAATTGTTGACTGCTGGTCCCGAAAAGTTATGCTTAGCGACGCTCACTGCTCTCTACTCAGCAGAAGACAGGACCACAAGCCGTATCTTCAAAGAAGCAACTTCAAGCACATGAAAAGTTGAATCTTCTACAATGTCAAATAAGAACATGACTATAATATTTTCAAATTCAATTTTTCAGAGTTATATCCGTTTAACACTGTAATAATGTCATTAATCTCAAAGTAATTAATCAGTACCTAATCATAATGTCAAGAATTTAAAATAAAACATGTAAAAAAATATCATGATATACCGTTTGCCTACTTTCATTGAAGTCAAGAAAGCTTTTCATTATTTTTCCCGTAATCAGCGTCTTTTTATTCAATTTTGAAAAAAACCGACCAAAAAATAGTTTTGTCCACCTAGATTGGTCATTTTGCCCACTGTGCGGCGTACGGCGGAAGGACGGCCAAATTTTTCTTCGATTTTTGGATTCTACGTACCTTGAAACGTAAACCAACAAATTTAGAGGGGGTGTTAACAAAAAAATTTTCTTGGTCGAAACCAAAATTGCAAAATTTGTGGGCTTGTGGGGGAGAACGTGATTTTGGTTTATTATTTTCAATAATGAATCGACCAAGAAAAAAAATTGGTTGGTTTACGTTTCAAGGTACGTAGAATCCAAAAATCGAGTAAAAACGCTGCAAATTATTACACAATGGTTCATTATTTTTTATTTTTCTATATAGATTACTCGTCTGCAAAGTTTAAGAAAATTTTTTTTCTTGGTCGATTCCAAAGGTTCATTATTGAAAATAATAAACCAAAATTTGGCCGTCCGAACGCCATACGCGGCACTTTTGCCACTTAGCGTTCACCGATTTTGATGAACTTTGGTATGTAGCCTCCATTTGGAGTCTAGTTGTGCCCCGAAGATTTTGGTCGATGTAATTCACTTCTAAGGGTTGAAAAATAAGGTTTGAAATTTTGAAAACGCCCTAACTCAAAAAATGTTGATATAAAGGTTGTTTTTCCATCAATTTAAGATAGTATAGAATTTTTTTAATTTTTGAGACCACGCGGTGCCCTGTAGGACAAACTGTTCGTTCCCTACTAGAATTTAAGTGTTGGACTTACGCTAAATCAGAAACACGAGTGTGAATCGCAAAAGAGGCCGAATCCCCGTTCGAATGTTAGCTGACCGAAATGCGATCGATGTTTTCCTTCAAGTGACGAGTGATCTATATAGACAAATAATAAACCTTTGTGTAATAATTTGCAGCTTTTTTGCCTAAAACTCAACTAGTGGTTCTACCGGAAATTGGAAAAATCCAACGAAAAGCTCAGTAAATTTCAACAATTTAAGATTCTCATTCAGTTCTTGTAAACTCGAAACAAGTCTACAGTTCAATAAGTTTTAATTTCAAAAAAATTGGACACTTGAGACTCAGCACTACACCGAATTATATTCAGAGTAGGCAATCCTAGGCATTAAAAATGTTCAAAACTCCAGTATCCCATAATTTAGATCAAAACAGCTTGCGTGTCAACAGAGTGAGACATTTTCATTCCCGGCTCCGCCTTCGATAAATCGTTTTGAGTTTATGTGCCACACAAGACATGAATTTTGTGTTGCGCTGATACATTGTGACATGAATGTCTTTTTCCACTGAGTAGGAAGTCCAATTTTCACTCGCATAATTCTCTGAAAAGAAGGGCGTTTAAACGTGAAAACACGTACTTAATATTTTTCAAAAATTTAACTTTAAAAAATTTTCAATTTGGCGTAATTTTTTACGTAATCAGCCCGCGACAAAATGTAATGCTTGACGAACAGGAAGAAAGTTTAATAGTACTCTTTCCATTGACATCCTCAAGAAAAATTAATTTATGTGTAATTTGAAGGAGTTAAGTACGGCCATTTTTACAATTTAAGATCGAAAACACGAGAAAAATTAGAATTTAAAATTAGTGGGGATAGATGGTGTTTAGAAAAAATTTGTAGCACGAACGTTGTTGTAGTAGAACGTTCAAAAAATGGGCTCCAAAAAAGAAGACAAATTTAAAAGTTTCCAGACAAATAAATTTTGCAAATAAGTTTAATTTTTGTCCAAATATTTGCTAAAATAATAAATCTATAAATTGATGATATTTTTTATTTTGTTTCTATTTTTCTTGAAATATGAAATTCGATTCAGTAAAATTCAAAATTTCCCGCATTATTTTGTTATTTTCAACTTACTTGGGTGAGTCGGAGTCGGGAGTGGGAAGACGCGTTTAGAGACGGCACCGGAAGGGGAGTCGGCGACTGGAGGTGAAACCGCGACGGAAGACGTCAAACCGGAGACTGAAGGTTTTCCAGTCGGGGAAAAACGGGAGCGCAGGCGGCAGCGGACAAGCGCACTGGACCGCCTCTGAGGACACCTGCTGCTGAAGCTGAGGGAGATTCTGAGGGTACCGACGATGAAGGAAGGGGGGGGGGGGGTGTCAGAACCGGCAAGACGACGTAAATATGTGCGGAGGCGTGAGATCGATCATTGACCTCGTGACACCTCGGGCCGATACATCAATCTGCCCTCAAATTACTTCTGTATGACCAGAAAGGGGGGGGGGGGGGGTCGCAACACAACGAGTCGCGAGTTGAAGATTAATGATGGCGGTTGATTTGGGGTACTTTGAGTTTGAAAAATTCGCTTTTAACCTTTTCCCTTTTAAATCCCTTTAACTTTCCACAACTTCACCATTTTTGCTTCCGAGTCTACCAAGGTAGCGGAAGCTTTGTTTTCACTTTTCAAGGACGAAAAAAAAAAGTTCTCCAAAATCAAAATTTCCACTCGCGTTTTGCGTTTTAGACCTTTCTGAACAATTTTGGTTCCGTGTCTGTCTGTCTGTCATGAATTCCTTGTAACGCGCATAACTATACGAAGTTATTGTCCGATTTCTATGAAATTTTCAGGGATTGTGCGGTTTAGTGTGTAGACGGTCCCCTATGAAAATCATCATCCCCGGACTGATAGAAGCGACTGCGCATGCGCAAACGTGAATTCCTTTTAACGGCCATAACTTCTACATTTTCGATTCGATTTCAATGAAATTTTCAGGGATACTACAGATTAGCATTTAAATGGTCCCCTATGAAAATCGTCAACTTCGGACTGATAGTAGCCACTGCGCATGCGCAAACGTAAATTTCCTTGTAACGGCCATAACTTCCACATTTTCCACCCAATTTCAATGAAATTTTCAGGGTTTTTGTGGATTAGGTTGTAGATAGTCCCCTATGAAAATCATCATCCCCGGACCGATAGAAGCGACTGTGCATGCGCAAACGTAAATTCCTTGTAACAGCCGTAACTTCAACTATCCCCCAGGGGTCGCGGGTTCGAATCCCAGCCGAGGCTAAGTATTTTTTGATCCAAAAACATATCCACTCACCTGATTTTTCATCCGAATTTGATGCAATTTTCTAGGATTGTCCAGATTAGCGTGTAGATGGTCCCCTATGAGGGTAGTGGAAGGTACTTAGAGATTGATATTTCGAGAGTAACTACTATGCATCTGGTCATCTATATAATCGGGTTATGGATACGAGGAAGCTATGTGCCACACCCACTTGGCAGACGTTTTTTTTCGTTTATGCTAAGTGTCGTGTTTTCCATCCATTTAGATGTATCTTCTTCGAGGCATCAGAAGTTGTCTTGTCTCTCGAGTGAACCAACAAGTTTCGATGATTCCAACCTTCTTTCTCGACATTTTCAGGTCCATCGAAGGTGAAAAGTAGCTTCAGAAGTGAAGTATATCTCTAACTGAAAATATTTACGAGTCCAGAGTTGGTGAAAGAATGAATATATCAAGTAATTAATTCTAAATGCTTTTCAGATCCATCTGGGAAACGGTGACTCGGACTCCACCCACCCCTGTTTCACTAGCATCGGAGTAGAGTATCAAAGGTAACGATGGGTCGTAATGAACCAAGGTATCGGACGAAGAGAGTATTTCTTTCAGCTCTTGTACTACTTTACTATGCTGTTGGGTCCAGTTCCATTTAGCTCCTTTTTGTAGAAAACTATAAAGCAATGTACAACGGCCTTGCAATCTAGGGATGAATTTTTGGTAGTAGTTAATACTGCCCATAAACGACTTAAGTTCCTTCACATTCGACGGCTCAGGCAATTGTCTAATAGACTGAACGTGCTCTTCCGTAGGATGAATCCCCACTCTGTCAAATCGATGTCCCAAATAGATGACAGAATCTTGGAGCCACCTACACTTCGACAGCTGCACTCTCATTCCCGCCGCGTTCAGTCTCTCAAGCACTGTATCCACTTTCCTAATGTGCGTCTCTTTGTCTTTTGCAGTAATGATTATATCATCTAGATAACATTGTACCCCCTCAATTCCAGCTAGGACTATTTCCATTGTTTTTTGGAATTTGGCTGGGGCCGAACTGATTCCAAATGGCATTTTCCGGTATCGAAAGAATCCCTTGTGTGTTGATATCACCAGGTAGTTCTTTGATTCCTCAGCTACAGCTAGTTGCAAATAGGCATCCTTTAAATCGATTACTGAGTAGTACTGCTCTTCTCCTGATATCGAAGCACACGCTGCTTCAAAATTGGGAAGTGGATGCATATCCATCACTATCCATTTATTGATTGTCACTTTGAAATCTGGACATAACCTTATTTTGCCATTTGGCTTTGGAGCTATGACTAGGGGTGAAGCCCATTCGATGTGTGTTGTAGCTGGATCTATGGGCTCTATTACTCCTTTTGTCAGTAGCCTATCCAATTCTTTTTCTACTGCTGGCTTCAACGTAAATGGCTCTGGCCTAGGTTTAAACACTTTTGGTGATGTATTAGGTTTCAAAAGTATTTTGATTTGGTGTCCCTTAATGTTACCCGTAGAAAAACTGAACAAGTCAGGATAACGCAACAAAATATTTTTAATGTCATCTGGAACACTGTTAGGATTGGATATTGGAATGGGAGGAGATGTAGTAGTCGATCATCTTCATCCATAATTCTGGCCAACTTCAACTCCAATTCGAAGTATGGCAAATAATACTCCCAACTTTGTTGATCTGAGTTAAATGGTCTAATATCTACTTTGATTCTGTTGAGACTACGAGTAGATCTTACATCCGGATGGTCGTCCCCTCCTGATCCAACGTCGTCCTCTAAATCTTGCCTTGAGCGTCTGCCTCGTCTTCTTGTGGCCATATGTAGGTGCATAATATTTGATTTTTATTGTTTTGGTTCATCTTCATTTTTGATTGTTAGGCACCACATGACAAATTCCATCTTAGTTACTTTTTTGTATATAATAAAATTTCAGTCCGAGTTCAAAAATTGTACCAGCGTTAATAACTTATTTCACAAATTCATAAGCCGGTACAACTGGTGACGCCGCTGTTTAAAAATGGAAGGAGCGGGAGACAGTAATGAAGAGGCATTCTTCATACCTTCTGGATCTCAGGTAGACAATGTCCCCATTAAATTACCTGCGTTCTGGCCTGAAAAACCAGACATTTGGTTTCACCAAGTTGAAGCTCAATTCAAACTTAAAAGAATAACAACAGAACAAACAAAATACGATTATCTTTTGGCTCAACTAAACAAAGCTAATCCTTCTCCATCCGTGTCAACCCTAGATTTCCAAGCTCTTGCCATCCAGATAGACGAATTGAGACGCAGTATAGTCGAGTTGAAACAGTCACGACGATCTTCATCGAGGTCAGGTGATTCAAGTCGAGATTCAAGCTGTAGTCGTAATAGCAATAGAAGTTACGGACGACGCAAACGTTTCAATCCGAATGGTAAGTTTTGCTACGCCCATTTTAGATTTGGAAGACGATGCCTTCCAGGCAAATGCGTACCTCCTTGTCAATGGTCTGATCAGGGAAACTCCAACAGGCAGCATCAGTAACGACCCTGTGTGCTGTCAATGATAGTGATGGTCGTAGTTTCCGTTTATTTGTAAGGGATCGAAAAACAAAAATGCAGTTCTTGGTAGATAGTGGAGCAGATGTTTCTGTTCTCCCTGCCAAGAAACAAGCTAAAGAAGAACCTTCAAATTATAAATTATATGCAGCAAATGGATCTGAAATACCAACCTATGGCACTAAGCTTCTGAATCTTGACTTAGGTTTAAGACGTCAGTTTGAATGGCCTTTCATAATTGCAAGCACAAACAAAGGTATTCTTGGAGCGGACTTTCTACACCATTTCGAACTATTGATTGATCTAAAAAACAAACGTTTGGTTGATGGGATAACAAAATTAACGATAAAAGCAGACTTGACCGAAATTACAGAATCTGATGTTGTTAGCACAGTTCAAACAAATTGCCCATTTGCGAACCTGTTGCTAAAATATCCAGGACTCACAAAACCTTCACTGATTCCTGATGGAAATTTTCACGACGTCAAACATTTCATCAAAACGACTCAGGGACCACCAGTTTACAGCAAAGCTAGAAGATTAGATCCAGAAAAACTAAAAATTGCAAAACAAGAATTTCAATTTTTACTAGACAACAATATAATTAGACCCTCAAAATCTCAATGGGCAAGCCCTCTGCACATGGTGAAAAAGAAAAATGGTTCCTGGCGCTGTTGTGGGGATTACAGACGATTGAATGATAGGACAATCCCAGATCGATATCCTCTTCCCCATATTGATGATGTCAATGAAATTCTTGTTGGAAAAACCATTTTCTCCAAAATTGATTTACTTTCTGCATACCACCAAATTCCACTTGCTGAAGAAGACAAAGAAAAATCTGCCATCATAACACCTTTTGGATTATTTGAATACAACTACATGCCCTTTGGATTAAGAAACGCACCATCAACATTTCAACGTTTTATAAATTGTATCATATTTGGACTGGATTTTTGTTTTGCCTATCTTGACGACATTTGCATTGCTTCTCGGACAATAGAAGAACATAAAGAACATTTGATCAACATTTTTGAAAGACTGAATAGTTACGGATTAAAAATTAATGTTAGCAAATCTGAATTTGGACTAAAAAAAAAACCATATTTCTCGGCCATTTGATTACACCTGAAGGAGCAAAACCTGATCCAGAAAAGATTAAACAAATACAACAACACGAACTTCCTAAAACCATTCGAGAGCTTCGAAGATTTTTAGGAATGTTGAACTTTTTTAGACGGTACATGAAAAATGCAGCTACTCATCAGGCACTCCTGAATAACTACCTTATCGGTGCTAAGAAAAAAGACAATAGACAAATTCAATGGACTGACGAAACAATAAAGCAATTTGAAAAATGTAAAGAAGAACTAGCAAATGCAGCACTACTCACCTACCCTGACTCAAAATACCAACTGGCCTTATTCGTGGACGCTTCTGATTTCGCAGTAGGCGCAGTACTTCAACAAAAAGAACCCAGTGGTTGGAAGCCCATCTCATTCTTCTCCAAAAAATTGAACGAAGCACAATGCAAGTACAGTACCTACGATCGAGAACTTCTGGGACTATACTTAGGTATAAAATATTTCAGACATTTCCTAGAAGGAAGAAATTTTGTTGTTTACACAGATCATAAGCCATTAACTTATGCTTTCAAGCAAAGCAACGAAAAAGCTTCCCCAAGACAATTGAGACATTTGCAATACATTTCACAATTCACTACCGATTTGTTTCATATAGCAGGTGAAGAAAATGTAGTTGCTGACCATTTCTCACGAATTGAAGAAATTAACCAAATTGATTATTCTGAAATAGCTAAAGCACAACAAAACGACAAAGAATTGAAAGAACTAATGGAAAATTCATCACTAAAATTCAAAAAGTACTCTATTTCACCGAATATTTCCTTGTATTGCGACATCTCTACAGAAAATATTCGGCCATACATTCCACTAATATACAGACAAGCTATATTCAATCATTACCACAATTTAGCACATCCTGGAGTACAATCAACAGTAAAATTAATCTCATCAAAAGTAATTTGGAAAAAACTCAAAATTGATGTAGCATTGTGGGCGAAATCTTGTCTGGAATGTCAAAAAAGTAAAGTAACGAGGCACACAAAGTCTCCAATTTGTGAATTTCCAAGAACTGATGAGCGTTTCAGCACTGTGCACATTGATATTGTGGGACCTCTGCCACAGTCTGAAGGATACTCCTATTGCCTTACCTGTATTGACAGATATACATCATGGGTTGAAGTTATACCACTCAAAAACATCACAGCAGAAACAATCGCACAAAAATTCTACACCAACTGGATTTGTCGTTTTGGAACTCCAATCACTATAATTTCAGACCGTGGAACACAATTTCAATCCGAACTTTTTCATTCATTAGCCAAATTATGTGGAGCAAAATTACAACACACAACAAGTTACCATCCTCAAGCCAACGGAAAAATTGAGCGATTCCACCGTGTGCTCAAAGCAGCTATCAGAGCTCATGGGAAACAGAAATGGACATCGGTGATTCCTACAATCCTTTTAGGACTCCGATGTGCCATAAAAGAAGATACCCAAGCAACAATAGCAGAGATGGTATACGGAACAACATTAAAATTACCTGCAGATTTCTTGGACCAATCATTAACACCAACATCAGATCCATCAGTTTTCATTGAACAGTTACGACAACACATGAACAAATTGAAACCAGTTCCTTCAAAATTTCGAAATCGAGAATCAACATTTATACACGAAGACCTCAGTCGATGCAGCCATGTATTCCTGAGAGTGGATAGAGTCAAGGCATCACTGGACAAACCCTACGAAGGACCCTACTCAGTCATACAACGCGCGGACAAATATTTCACACTTAACATAAAAAACAAACACGTAAACGTTTCAGTGGACAGACTCAAACCAGCATACATCTTATCTGAAGACAGAGACGAATATTCAAGCACAAGTGAACACATAAGAGAACAAAATTCCGAACAACAAGATACTAACAAAACACCATCAGAAGAATTGAAGCAAAGAACACTACAAGACAGAAGAACACGTTCAGGAAGAACTGTACGATTTCCCTCTCGGTTCCTAGAGGAAAATTCCAAGGGGGGAATGAATGTAGGTGCATAATATTTGATTTTTATTGTTTTGGTTCATCTTCATTTTTGATTGTTAGGCACCACATGACAAATTCCATCTTAGTTACTTTTTTGTATATAATAAAATTTCAGTCCGAGTTCAAAAATTGTACCAGCGTTAATAACTTATTTCACAAATTCATAAGCCGGTACACCATACCTAATTTTCCTCGTTCACCAGTGAAGTATATCTCTAACTTATAATATTCACGAGTCAAGAGTTGGTGAAAGAATGAATATATTTAGGTGAAGCTATTCTCAATATGATTGCTTAACAAGTTGATAAGCATAACTATAACTCATGATGCAACAAGAAGTTGTCTTGTCTCTCGAGAAAACCAACAAGTTTCGATGATTCCAACTTCCTTTCTCGACATTTTCAAGTCCATCGAAGGTGAAAACGAGCCTCAGAAATTACGATGTGAAGGTATTGTTTTTCCATCAATTTGAGATAGTATTGAATTTTTAGAATCGGACGTGACTACTCAGACTCTTTAGGACAAACCATTTGCTCCCTACGAAAACTTAACGGTTGGTCTTACGATAATTCAGAAACACGAGTGTGAATTGCAAGAGGCCTAATCTCCGTTAAAATTTTAGCTGACCGAAATGCGATTGCTTTTCGTTTTTTCCAGTTGTTCTCAGTTTTTCGCCCTCAGCAACCCGTAATAAAATTCCCTCATGAAGGCACCCACAACTCCCTGTTTCTTCGAACTGAGTTTGAAGCGTTCATTGTGTGACATTTTGAAAGCACCTAACTTTATTTTTGTTGAAGCGTAAGGGTTTTTGTGTGCGTGTGTTGGCACACCTGTTTTCAGAGTTCAAGTTTTACCTCCGTGATGCAATGTTTTGTTCGATAATTTTACTACCCCTTTTAAAGTTTTTTAGTAGTAAATTAGTCTCGCGAACTATTGTAAAGTTACCAGGAAAACCCTAATAAATTTATACGTCGGGTATTCGTGTGGTTTTATTGTTTTCCCGACATTTTGGCGACCGTGACAGGACTTGTGGTAGGGTTAACCTGGTTTTTTCCGTTTTTGAAGTGCCGTTTTTCTCGAAAGTTTTCACCCGTTTTGTGACGGTTTTTCGGCCGAATTTTTCGTTTGAATTGTAACTATGTCGGAGTTTGAAAGATTGAGATCGGATCGTGCGAGAATTCGTCGATCATTCACGAACATTGGCAAAAAGATCGACGCTGTTTTGACCGTTGGGCGCGAATTAACGGACGGTGATCTCAACGAACTTACGTCGCTTTTTCAGCTGCTCACCGTAAGGAATGACGAACTTGTGGGTAAAGATTCTGATTATCTGGAGATGTTGGAACTAGATGAGGCAAAAGAGAAAGAGTTGAACGCCGAACAAGATAAGGTAGATGAATATAACCTTAAATTTTTGAAGTACAAGACTGTTGTTGACAAGACACTCAATGTCAAAAATGTTCCCTACTTGGATGATGACAGATCACAGATTAGCAGCTCTTCTTCTGATTCTAAAAAGTGTAAGTACAAGTTACCTATTCTACAGTTGAAGAAATTTGGTGGTGATTTGAGAGATTGGCTACCTTTTTGGTCTCAGTTCTCCAAGTTTGATGAGGATGAGATGATTGACGATGTTGACAAATTAGGGTACCTAACTCAGTGCATGATCGAAAATTCGCCCGCCAAAGAACTTGTAGACAGCTATCCAGCTACTGGGACTATGTATGCTTCTGTTGTAAAGGCTTTAAAGGATCGTTTCGGACGTAGTGATCTTCTGACAGAATTCTACATTAGAGAGCTCCTAAGGTTGATAATTTTGAACACAAATTCTCGTGACAAGCTTTCTCTGTCTGTGCTGTACGATCGACTTCAGTGCCACCTCCGCAATTTGGAGACTTTGGGTGTTGCATCAGATACATGCGCCCCTATTTTGATGCCTCTTGTCTCCTCTTGTTTACCTGAAGAAATGCTCAAGATATGGGAGAGAACCTGTGCCCCCAATGTGAAGCGAACAAACCCTAATGCTACATCTAAGGATTTTCTGGACAACTTGTTGTTGTTCCTCCAAATCGAAGTGGAGGGGGAACAGAAGGTTGAGTTAGCCAGGACGGGTTTTGGTCTGTCACAGTCTAGTCAGAGTGCACATAGCGGGTCAGGCAATCAAAGTAAGGTGGTGAAAGAGCCCAAAGTACCTACTGCAGCTAGTCTATTAACTGAATCCAAACCTGGTGTTTTGGGGTGTGTTTTTTGTGATGGTAGTCATAGCCCTCAGGACTGCAAAATGGCTCTAGACATGTCTCTAGAGAAGAGACGTGAGAAGGTTTCGAGTGGTAGAGCCTGTTTTTCTTGTCTTCAAAGAAATCACACTGCAAATCGATGCAAACGAAGACCCAGATGTGTGATTTGCAAAAAGGGGCATTTCGTGTTGATGTGCGATAGGTTACCTAAGGATGAAGTCTCCTCACCAAACCAAGGTCAACCTGTTTCTAAAGATGAGACACTTGCTGCAGTTGTTAATCGTTGTAGTGTTCTCATGCAGACCTTGGTTGTGACTGTCAGGGGTACCAATGGACAAAATCGTACAGCTCGATTGTTGATTGATTCTGCCTCTCATCGATCTTATTTGCTTGCAAGCACTGCAGTGGAAATGGGATATGATCCATGTCGACAGGAAGCTATTCAGCACTCTCTTTTTGGAGGAGCGACAACAGGAGTTGTGAATCACAACATTTATCGACTCTATCTGTCAAGGTTGGATCAGGATTACCACTGTAATTTTGAAGTATTGGAGCAGTCTAGGATCTGTGGACAAATTTCTCCTGTGATTGAAGGTCCGTGGATTCGGGAACTTGAAGCCCACAAAGTGAAGCTTAGTGACACTGGTTCAGCCACAGATATTGAGATTTTGGTAGGTGCTGATATTGCGGCCAAATTGTGGACTGGTAGGAGAATACCTCTAAGTTGTGGATTAGTAGCTATGGAAACTAAACTTGGATGGACGTTATCAGGAAAGGTACCAGATGTTCTGCACTCAAGTCTAGATACAAGTCATGAGACACTTGCTACAGTGGTGACTAGCATGTTGAGCAAGGAAGCTACAATCACAGACTTGTGGTCTTTGGACACTCTAGGAATAACTAACCCATCGGAAAAGACGTCTAGAGCTGAAATTGAAGCTGCCACCCAACAACATTTTCGAAGTACAGTTTCAGTAGAGAAGGGACGTTTTGAAGTGCACCTTCCATGGGTTGAGAACCATCCTGCACTACCTGACAATTACCAATTGTCATTGAAACGACTCCACGGCACAGTGAAAAAGTTGAAAGCGGAGGGTCACTATGAAGCATACCAAAGTCTATTGGATGAGTGGTTGAAGGACGAGGTGATAGAGGAGGTACCTTCGGACGAGCTTGATTTTCCTTGTCATTACCTACCTCACAGACATGTTGTGAAGCCCTACTCTACCACACCTGTTCGTCCAGTATTTGATGCTTCATCAAGAGAGAATCGTAACCCCAGTCTGAATATGTGCCTAGAGAAAGGCCCCAATTTGATAGAGAAGATTCCTACAGTATTAGCAAAGTTTCGCCTCAAAAAGGTGGGAGTAGTTGGAGACATAAAGCGTGCTTTCCTGCAAATTGGTGTTTGTGAACGAGACAGGAATTTTTTGAGATTTTTATGGCTTGATCAGAATGGTGTCCTGAAGCAGTATAGACACAGACGTGTGGTATTTGGTGTGTCACCCAGCCCATTTCTGTTGGAATCATGCATAAGTTATCACCTGGACAACACCATGGCTCTGTGTAGGGAGGGCAAGTTGGATTGGCCGATTTCGTTCCTGGAATTGCTTGCTAGCAGTTATTATGTTGACAATTGCCTCGCCAGCCTTGATGATATGGACCAGGCTCTTCAGTTTGTGGATGTAGCTACCAAAGTAATGGCTGAAAGACAGTTCGAGCTCAGAGGATGGGAGCTTTCGGGAGAAGTGGATTCTTCTACCCATACAAACGTCTTGGGCATCCTATGGCATAAAGCTGAAGACATATTGTCTATAAATTTTGACAGTTTGAAGTCTCTCAATCCAGAAAAGGTCACAAAAAAGGTTATGTTGAGCGCAGCTCATCGGATTTTTGATCCCATTGGCTTATTTTGTGGAGTTGCCTTGATCCCAAAATTATTAGTGCAGAAAACATGGGAATTGGGACTCACCTGGGAACAAGAGGTTTCTGAGGACCTCAAGAAGGAATTTCTGGATTGGTTTCAAGAAGTACCACAACTTGCTCAAGTCCAAGTACCTCGTTGGATATCCATCAGCAATGCTTCTAACAAGAATTGGACACTTCACGTGTTTTCCGATGCATGCCAAACCTCCTATTCAGCTGTGATTTTTCTACGTGTGGAACATGAGGGGAGAGTAAGTGTCCAGCTGGTAGCAGCTAAAGCTAGAGTAGCTCCTACAGCCAAGTCCAGTAAGGGAATGACCATTCCAAGGCTAGAGTTACTGGCTGCCTCAATTGGATCTCGCCTCTACTCCTCTGTTGTGAAGGACTACGATTTGTCGGATGTGAGAACAATTTTCTGGACAGATGCCACAACAGTTCTGGCTTGGATTCAACGAAGTGAACCGTGGGACATTTTTGTGATGAACAGGATTAAAGAAATCCGGGAACTGACGAATGGATGTGAGTGGCAACATGTGCCTGGCTCACAGAATCCCGCTGATTTACCTTCGCGGGGTTGTTCTCCCAAAAAATTCATGCTGTCTCGTTGGTGGGAGGGCCCTTCGTGGTTACATGCCCCAGAGAGTTCATGGCCTCGAAGTAAAGGTGATTTTGACGAGGATGAAATTAATACTGAGAAGAAAAAATCAATTGTTTCTTCCATGGTTAGCTCTCCTGTGGAAGAAAAGTGGTACTACAGGCGATTTTCGCACTACAAGATGATAGTACGCACTGTGGGTTGGATCTACCGTTATAGGAAGAACGCGAAAATAAAAAAGGACCATCGTGTTTACCAAGACCTTACTGCTGAGGAGTATGCAATGGCGGAATATAAGGTACTTTCTATGGTTCAGGAAGAGTCTCTAAAAGGAGTTTTTGATTCAAAACTTGCAAGCCTTCTACCGTTTGTAGATGAGCATAATTTGATCAGGATAATGACGAAGATTTCGTATAAATCGGATGGTAATGATTTTCGTCACCCCATCGTATTGTCACCTGATCACCCTGTGGTTCAACGTTTGATCATGGACATTCATTTCGAGAACTGTCATGCTGGAGTCCACATGTTGATGTCCATACTGCGGCAACAGTTTTGGTTACTGGGTGGACGAAGAGCAATAAGAAGTATAATAAATGCATGTGTTCGTTGCAAGAGGTATACAGCAAAACGAATGGAAAGCAAGCCTATACCCCTTCCAGAGCCTCGAGTGCGCAACGCTAAAATTTTTGAGATCTGTGGTGTGGATTTGGCAGGGCCTTTGTACCTGAAAACAGTGAATGGTTCCCGAGAAAAAGGCTACATTTGTCTCTTTACCTGCGCAGTGTACCGTGCCGTTCACTTGGAGTTGCTATCATCCCAATCTACGGATAGTTTCATTCAAGGATTTAGAAGGTTCATGAGTCGAAGAGGACGTCCTTCTACAATGTACAGTGACCGTGGTTCGAATTTTATGGGACTGGAAAACGCCATGATGCAGCTGGATTGGGAAGAAATATCTCGATATAGCTCAGTTCGGAAAATAGACTGGCGATTCAATCCACCTTCTTCACCCTGGTGGGGAGGATGGTGGGAGAGGCTAATTGGTGTCCTAAAAGTATTGTTGCGAAAAGTATTGGGTCGAACTTCACTGAATTATGAAGAGATGCAGACCATCCTGTGTGACTGTGAAGCAGTTATAAATTCACGCCCAATTACCTACTTGTCTGAAGACCCAGAAGACCTGACTCCTCTTTCACCGAGTATGTTTCTACAAGATGTAGAAGAGGTAGGAGTACTTGACCTGGATCTAATTTCAGCAAAGGACCTAAGAAAACGTCATCAGTATAGACAGAAGCTTGCTAAAACTCTCCGAGAAAGATTCCGAGATGAATATCTTGGGCAGCTTAAATTGACCTCATCCAAACAAACTGTCAGAGAAGTTCTGCCTGGGGAAATAGTTTTGATTGGTGATGACAAAATTGCGCGCTTAGATTGGCCCCTTGGACGAGTCACTGACGTCATAAAGGGCTCAGATGGTAATGCCAGAGTAGTTGAGTTGAAGACAGCTGCTGGAGGACTGACTCGCCCTATCCAAAGACTATTCCCGCTGGAATTACATCTCCAACTGGATCAAAATGATCAAGTTACTCCTCATATTCGTCAAATATTGAGTAAAAAGGATGCAAATCTGGTTCCACAACCCCTTGACTCAGATGAAAATGATCAAGAGTCTGATGTCACCCCTACTCAAGACTGTGATGTAACTTCAGAGACTGAAGAAGATGTGATACCTGACAGACTTTTGAAAACTCGTCGAGGAAGACTGATTCAAAAACCTCGAAAGTTGGATTTATGAGAATTTATATATTTTTGAATTTATAATGTTTGTTCAAGTTTTGAAAGTCTGATTATGTTAATTAGAATTAAGTCAAATTCAATGGCATGTTTAATAACTGAATGAATATTGTTTTACTAGGTGATTCTATGCAAATATTTTATCAAGCATGTAAGTTAGAGTGCAAATTATAATACGAGCGGTATAGTTCCCTGTTGAATTTCTGTAAGATTTGATCTTAAAGGTTTGATGAGATTTAATTAATTTTAAAGTTTATTGATTGTTTTGATCAAATTTTGATTTTTTATTTGCTCTCATGTGGATTTAATTGTTTCAAAATTTCATTGTTTGAAGTCAAATTTCACTGTTTAGTTCGTTTCAATTTGACTTGGTGGGAGTATGTGACATTTTGAAAGCACCTAACTTTATTTTTGTTGAAGCGTAAGGGTTTTTGTGTGCGTGTGTTGGCACACCTGTTTTCAGAGTTCAAGTTTTACCTCCGTGATGCAATGTTTTGTTCGATAATTTTACTACCCCTTTTAAAGTTTTTTAGTAGTAAATTAGTCTCGCGAACTATTGTAAAGTTACCAGGAAAACCCTAATAAATTTATACGTCGGGTATTCGTGTGGTTTTATTGTTTTCCCGACACATTGCTTCCAAATAAACTTGATTGTGAAGTAGGTATGTGGCAGGTAGGCAGTATCTATGGTTGGAAGGTTGTGACAAAGGCAAAGCCGTGTTCTTTGCTGACGAGTGATCTACATATAGAAAAATAATAAACCTTTGTGGAACACAGCTACCGATCACAACGCTGTCTGGGTCCGGCACTCAGCTTTCAGCCTTCACAGCCCGCGTTGAGAAATGCGGATGTTCAATTGGTGACCCCTCAATACCGCCACGTTATGCGGTGCAGTAGAACCACAGAGTAACGGAGATAAGTAAGTAGTAAGTAGTAAGTAGTAAGTAGTAAGTAGTAAGTGAGTAGAACTATGCTACTGAAGGCACTTGTCTCCAGTACTCTGTGTGAGGGCACCACCAGAAATAACTTCACCGTCTTATCAATGTAGATAAGATATTGACTTTCCTTCGTAGTAGCTTGTTGATAAACACCAAACGCGCAGAAATGTTACTGTTTCCACAGTGGAGCTTGTAAAATATTTGAAGAATCACCAGGTAAGAAACTTAACCATTTCATTTCGCTTACCTGCCTACTCGCAGGTCGTAATTTTTTTTATCAACCTTCCTAGAAGAGTGGGGAAAGAATGAAGAGTTATCTTACGCCTAAGCAACAACCACCATACCAGCATATAAATCATTTCAGAACTAATAACTTTATCACTGCTAGCTCAATTGTTGAGTGAAGGGATCAAGTATGAAGTGAGTAACAACTGAGAGACAAAATACTTCCTAAATAAGCCCTGAGTTCTTCAAATGTTATCATGTCAGGTCTATCTCATCTCATCACATACCGTGGCTCTTACTGATCGTGATGAAATTGATTGGGTCCTCCCCAATGACAAAATTTGACAAACAATGGGGTATTTCGGTGGGTCGGAAATTCAGGTTTTTGAACTCAAATTTAGATTCTGCACAATTGAAAACCTCTATACTCCAACTTCTTGCCCATACTATAACATGTGGTGGAAAAATTTAATGAAGAAACCGCACGTTGAAAAAAAGGCGGGCCTCCACGAACGCACACACTACACCGCTGGTCTGTGTGTGTAGTATTTTATAGTATCCAAGGCCAAGAGGCGTTCGAGACCGCACCGTAGGTGGAAGGTCTCGGTCCAAGGTCAGCAACTTGATAGGTCACAACAACTTACTACGTCACATCATTCAAATCTTCAACTTTCATTAGCTTCCCTAATTTCTTCTAAACATTTTCTTGATGAACAGACCTGATTACCGTTATTCCTGACCCATGCTCTTTTGAAAAAAGAAAAAAAAATTTAATTGACTGAAATACCCCATAGATTGGTAAAACTCTTAAACGTTAAGGGGGTCGATGCTCATTCCTCGTTCCGGGTCGGTATTTCGCAAAATTGAAGGGGTAAAAACTTGAAAAGTGGTACCTAAATTTGAAATTTCAAAGGACTTTAGAAATGTACTAGTTCATTGCCCTAGGGAATTGAAAAACTGAAATATTTCCGCTGGAATCATCAAAATCTAACAATAATTGCCAGAGAAATATGGCGTATTTCAGTCAATTTTGTAATTTGTTATTATTGTTATTACTATTTGTTTTTTGTTTTTTTTTTCAAAAGAGCATTAGGACAACAGTTTACAGTTCATTAGGAACACAGTTAGGAATAACAGTAATCGGGTCTGTCGAGAAAATGTTTAGAAGAAATTAGGGAAGATAATGAAAGCTGAAGATTTGAACGATGTGATGTAGTAAGTTGTTGTGACCTTGGAACGAGACGTTCAACTAATCCTGTGTGGTCTCGGATACTATAAAATACTAAACAATATAAAATACTACTTCACACTAGTGTGTGTGCATTCAGGGAGGCCCGCCTTTTTTTCAAACGTGTGATCTCTTTATTTAACTTTTCTACCACATATTACAGTATTAATGGGCAAAAATTTGGAGTATAGAGGTTTTTAATGGTGCTGAACCCAAATTTGAGGTCAAAAACCTGAATTTCCGTACCACCGAAATACCCCATATTATTGTTCAATTTTGATTATTCCAGCGGCAATCGCTCAGCTTTTCAGCTCCCCTTTTCAACTAATGAATTTCTAAAATCCTTAAAAATTTCAAATTTAGCGACATTTCATGGGAAAAACATAACTGAATTAACGGTTTTTCCCATATTTCTCTGGTATTTATTGTTCGATTTTGATGATTCCAGCGCCAATATTTCAGTCTTTCAATTCCCCAGGGCAACGAACTAGTACATTTCTAAAATCCTTCAAAATTTCAAATTTAGGTACAACTTTTCAAGTTTTTGTCCCATTAATTTCGCGAAATACTGACCCGGAACGAGTAAAGAACGGCGAGGCCCCCTTAAGATGTTGAATTTAGGACAACTCCCTCCTCCACTCTTCAACCCCCGTACCCCTCCTATCTGGTGCGCTTAACTCAGGCGAGTACGTTGTTCAAATTTGGCCCAGTTTGGTTAAGTATTAACGATTTTACGGAATTTTTTCTGAATATTGCCAAGGAATATTGCTAACTTCCGTCCGGTTTTCGCTTAGTTACTTGACTTTCTCTCAAAAATCAGTTACAATAGTCAATTTCCCTGTGCCTGGTAAATTCTTTACTCCAAATTTCATTCTAATCAATTCACAGTAGTGGTGGCGTCGACGTCAACACTACACCATCACACACAAGCATCATTTTGGTTTATTATTATAGACCAAGGCAAAAAAAAATTTATCCCCCCCCCCCCCCCCATAGAATTTGTCGGTTTACGTTTCAAGGTACGTAGAATCGAAAAATCGTATAAAAATGTTTCCGTCCGTACGCCATACGCGGCACTTTCCCCACTTAGCATTGACCGATTTTGATGAAATTTGGTATATGGGCTCCATTTGGGGTCTCGTTGTGCCCCGAAGCTTCTAGTTGATGTCAGTAACTTCTAAGGGGTGAAAATTAAGGGTTTACATTTTCAAAACGCCTTCGCTCAAAAACTTTTAATATAAAGGTATCGTTTTTTCTTCAATTTAAAAATAGTATTCAATTTTTAGAATTTTTAGAAACCACGCGGAGCTTTGTAGGACAAACCGTTCGCTCCCTACGAGATCTTAAGGGATGGACTTTCGATAAATCAGAAACACGAGTGTGAATCGCAAAAGAGGCCTAATTTCAAATTTTGTTGACCGGAATGGGATCGCTGTAGGTTCGAGATAGGCAGGTGGTAACAATGGCAAAGCCGAGTTCTTTGCGGACGAGTGATCTATATTGAAAAATAATAAACCTTTGTTTAATTTGCAGCGATTTTTTTTCTTGCAGGATTGTTATTTCATTTTTTCTAGCCTAAAATTGAACTTGATCAAGCCTAAATTTTATTTTATTGGTTTATTAAATAATAGATGTTAACCTTTAAATAATTCTGGTATGACCATACAATTTTCAATGTAGTTAAAATTAGTTAAAGAGTGTCCTATTCGGTATAATTACTCTCCACGAATTTATTGAACAGTTATCTAACCACTCGTGAAAAAATCGAATTGAAAAGAATCGAAGAAAGGTTCGATTGTGACCTCGCAACGATGAAGGCGTTGACCCAAGGTTATCATCTGTGGTTACGTGATGTTTTGACTGCTATCTCTGATTACCTCTCGTCTGATAGGTATCGTGCGTGACAGACCGCCTTAGTGTAGTCGGCAGTTTGGGTCCTTCGCCTCAACACTCTGAAGTCTAACTGGTGAGTGATTTGGTTCAATCAGTAGCTTTGAGAATCATCGTAATTTACGGTTACTCATAAGAGTCAAATTTAGTAGATTAATTGTCAACTAAAGTAAAAGTTAAGAGACTAATAAGTGGGGAGTTAGTTACCTGAGTAATTTCACTTGTGAAAATTAAAAAAAAAAAAAAACGCCGCAAATTAATACACAAAGGTTTTATTTTTTTCTGTACAGATCACTTTTTTTATCATTATTTTTTTTTATTCTAAATTTTTTGTTTAAAACCCCTCTAAATTTGTTGGTTTACGTTTCAAAGAACGTAGAATCCTAAAATAGAATTAAAATTTTCCGTCCGTCCGCCGTACGCGGCACTTTCCTCAGTTCCCATGGACCGATTTTGATGAAATTTGGTACATGGGCTCCATTAGGGGTCTAGTTGTGCCCCGAAGCTAATGGTTGATGTCAGTCACTTCTAAGGGGTGAAAATTAAGGGTTGAAATTTTCAAGAGTGCCCTAGCATGAAAACTCTCTAAATTTTAATTTTTTAATGAATTTTTGGAATTGACCAAGAAAACCAATCTTCTCAAATGCTTGCATACGAGTCTGCAACACATTGGGACATTTCCATGTCAACTACTACACAACAAGGCAGTGAAGTAAGGTTGTTAGTTCATGTACCCAAGCATCAAAATAAGAAAAAAGTTGAGTGTTCTCTACGCAACGTCTATTTTATTTATTGGTCGCGTGAGCAAGACTTGCTTAGTTTTCATGACGATTTTTCAGTTTATGTGCCAAAGCAAAGACATAAAAATGTCAATAAAAGTATCGTTTTTTCACCAATTGTAAAATTTAAAATACTATTTAATAGTATTGAATTTTTAGAATCGAATGAAAATACGCGGAGCCCTGTAGGACCAACCGTTCGCTCCCTACGAGAACTTAGGGGTCGGACTTTCGATAAATCAGAAACACGAGTGAGAATTGCAAGAGAGGCCTAATCTCCGTTCAAATTTTAGCTGACCAAAATGCGATCGTTGTTCGTTTCTTCGAGTTGTACCTACTCAGTTTTGCGTCCTCAGCAACCAGTAACCAAATTTCCTAATAATTAGGGCAACCTCAACCCCCTGATTTTTCGAACTGAGTGTGAAGCGTTTATTTCTTCCCAATAAACTTGATTGTGAAGTACGTATGTGGTAGGCAGGTAGTATCTATGGATGGTTTACAATGGCAAAACTGAGTTCTTTGCAGACGAGTGATCTATATAGAAAAATAATAAACCTTTGTGTAATAATTTGCAGCGTTTTTAATAGTTTTGAAAATTTCAGCCCTCATTTTTTCACCCTTAGAAAACATTAACCACTAGACCCCAAATCGAGCCCACACACCTACCAAATTTCATCAAATTCGGTCCATGGTAACTGAAAACAAAATTTTTAAACAAAATTCGATTTTCGGATTCTATGTAGGTCGATTGTAGCTGAATCCGCGGATCAGGGTGATGGGAGCCCAAAGCGCAGAAGCCTAGTGGCTTATTGTGCTACTCCGCGGATTCTGTCCTAGCCCTTTGGTGTGGGCCAGTAGCGGTTTGGCTGGGTTTGTGCTGGGAAAAGCCTCCATGGGTGTGGGTGACCCCAGGAGGATAAACCTGCGATTTGATAGCAATAATATGTGGGAGGCTTTTTCTTCAGCCCACTAGACCCCAAATGGAGCCCACATACCAAATGTCATCAAATTCGGTCCATGGTAACTTAGAACAAAATTTTTATTCGATTTTCGGATTCTATGTAGGTACTTTGAAACGCAAACCATCAAATTTTGAGGGGGGGGGGGGTGAACAAAATTTCTTGGTCAAATGTCCATTTTTTGGAATTTCTATAATTTATTTATGTTATAATATTATTATAATATTTATATTTTATTATTGAAAATAATAAACCAAGAAAGCTTCAATGTGCCTTCGCGGGGCGGGAAGGAAATGGAGACCATGCGACTCATAGTTGGGATTCGTGGACGGAGCTGGAGTTACCTAGGGCCTAAACTAAATTCAAAACTCCTTTAGATTGTTTTTAAAAAGATTTTCCAGGCCATTATTCAACAGAAAAATTACTTGTAATGCAAAATAAATTAATTGTTAGTAAAAAAAAAAAAATACAGATATAAATTAAATACCAAGGTGGAAATAATGAAAAAAAGTCTAATTCCACGTTCCACGAACATGAAATGAAAATAGACAGTCAATTAGACAGTAACAACGAAATATTCAAAAATAATTAATGATCACTCAAAAGCGTCCTGCCTATTATTATACCAAAGTTTTCGTGTTAAGTAGGTACGTGCCGCCTACTCGTAGCATATGACGTCATCCTGTGTTTTACAGTAATTCGACATTGTTTATTCGAGAACCAAAATGCCGTTTTCTATTGAAAGGGATCGACGGGTGCGGTAGTAAGCCTGTCCGGATAATAGGAAAGTTATTTGCGCAGCGAGTAGCTCTAAATTTGTTCTAATGGTAGGTCATTACATGATGGCAGATCCGATCCTCATCGATGGCGGATTCTCCACCGAGTTGTCGCGGCACATCAACGAAAGGATCGACGGGCATCCGCTGTGGACCGCCAGGTTCCTCATCACCGATAAGGAGGCCTGCATCAGCGCCCACAGAGGATTCATAAAAGGTTGGTTTCAAGAGGTTAAGAGCCCATTCATGCAGTATGAGGTAATGAGCGAATTTTCTAAGAAATCTTCAAGGTTGAGAAAATCTAAATATTAGCTATGCCAGAGTGGTCAGCCTTGTGGGTGTGGCACATAGCGCGAATTGTAAAATTATTGTACAATCAACCTTGGTTAACCCTAATTGGACCACAGTGTCACTAGTGTCACCGAAAACACCTCAGGAACTCCACATATATCCCAAAGTGTCACCGGAGAAATGAAGTTAAATTGCAATTTTAAATTTAATGGACAACAGAATTTTTTGTGGACTATTGGAAGTCTCAGAATAGTTATGACAAAATTTCCAAAGAAATCGATGATAACATTTCCAAAATTTTCGTCATAACATCATTTTTTTACTTTTAATATCTTAAAAAAAAGGTTCAAAAAATTCAGCTCTGCCCATTAATTTTGCTTCCGAGACTACCAAGCAGGTTGCGGAAGCTTTGTTTTCACTTTTCAAGGTTGAAAAAAAAAATTCTCCAAAATCGAAATATCCACTCTCGTTTTACGTTTCAGACCTTTCTGAACGATTTTGCTTCCGTGTCTGTCATGAAATCCTTGTAAGATTTCAAGAAAATAAGATACAAAAGCTCACCCACAAGGGTACACTGGCTGGGTTCTGAGTAGGAACTCCCAAGAACAGATGCCCGACTGGCCAATCAGACTAGATAGGGCAGTTGACAGCGCCATCTCGCGAGAGGCCATCACAGCTCTTTATACCTTCAAGCAGTCACCTGTTACCGTGAATTAGCTACTCTCTTCTTTAAATTATTAAATAAAACAAATTTAAGTAAAACAAATTTGGGACTTGACAAAGATAGTTTATTTCACTCAACCAGCTATTGAAAAGAATCTGAGCAATTCTCGAATTTTTGAATTAAATCTCCAATTCTTCGGGGGAAGGGGGGATCTTAAAACATTGATAGTTTTTTAAACAATCGATTTTTTAAAGTGTCAATACCTATGTTTCTGCGATCCCCACTTCCGCTCTGAATCAGAATTTCTAGATTTTCCAAAAAAGTGAACAAAGCTGGTTTTTCCGTATTTTTCCCATAGTCTAACTCTCACTTATGCCTTTAGCTGGAGCGAAAATCATTCGAACCAATTCCTACCAGGCATCAGCTGATGGCTTCATCAAGCACATGGGTGTTCCATCGGCGGAGGCAATCAAGCCCATCGTGGACTCCGTAGCATTCTGCCGCAAAGCGATGGAGTTAGAAAACAACTCAGGTGAGAATATTGTATCTTGTTCATTTGCCACCTTGCATCACAATATTCCTGTGATAATCTTTGGCATTTCCATACAGATGTGATTATTGGTGGATCGATTGGACCTATCGGCGCTCTGCGTGGGGACGGCTCAGAATACTCTGGCAAGTACTGCAACGACCTCACACCCCAGGAATACATGTGCCTTCATCGGCACCGCGTCGACGCGTTAGTTAACTCTGGAGTCAAGCTGTTATGTTTCGAAACAATTCCATGCTCTAGCGAAGCTCTCGCTTTAGTCGAATTACTCAAGCAATATCCGAACGTTCGTGCGTGGGTTTCATTCTCTTGCCGGGTGAGTACGATATATATTTTTTTTTTTTTTTTTTTATTGAAATTAATCGATAAGTCAGTGGCGGCCACTGGACTGAAAGCTGAAGCTCGAGCCCTAGAAGTATTCTGATTGGTTGAGCTCCACGATGAAGTTATAGCAGAGTGCAACAGATAGCGTTCATGATCACGTTCTCTCAACGTTATTGCAACAAGTCACCTTGTTTAACACATACTTTTTTTCCTACACAGCCGCATCTAAGTAATTAATTTGATAACATATAGTTATATTCTCGATATGTATGAAAAATTCGAGTGATTTTCAATAATACACTAGGTTTCAAACGTTTCTGTGGGTGCCAGTTGTCGATTGAACATTTGAACTACTGGCAGTAAGGGATGAAAGCACGTGGCAAGATCAGGAGATGGAATAATATATTTCACCGTAAACTACCACGTAACAACGGAGTTACCCCCTGTTGGTAACCTTGGGGAATCCACTGTAGTTGACGTCACAACATCTTCTCCCCCCTTCCTCATGTGATCAGCATGCATTCTGAGCTCCATTTGCTAGTAGCACCGAATATGAAAGAGGACCTGTCTTCCGTGTCACCTGAGCTCTCTGAAATTCCCTGTCTTCTCTTCTTCGTTTAACCCACACCACTTCTCCCACGACAAACTCTTTATAGTGGCCACGCGCATTCTGCTGCTGACCCAACTTCCGATCAATGTGTTCTGCGAGATTAGGCTTCAACAAAGACAACCGAGTTCGTAGTTGCCGCCCAAACATCAATAAAGCCGGTGAACGTCCAGTAGTACTGTGCACAGAGTTACGGTAAGAACTTAGGTATTGTACTAATCTGGTCTTTAGGTCTTGTCCAGCGTTTTTGGATGCAGCAAATCTTTGTTTGAAAGTCTGGACGGACCACTCGGCTAGGCCGTTCGTTCTTGGATGGTACCGGGTGGACGTTACATGTTTGATGTTATTTCTCTTGCAGTAGTCCTCGAACTGTTGGGAGACAAACTGCGGTCGATTATCGGACACCAACATTCTGGGCAAGCCGAATCTAGCAAACATTTCTTCCAAAGCTTGAATTGTTTTCTCTGATGTGGGTATTTCGGTGGATCGGGATGGGGTATTTCTACCCGATTTCGATGAAATTTTCAGGGATTATGCGGATTAGGTTGTCGATGGTCCCCAATGAAGATCATCACCCCCAGACTGATAGTAGCTGCTGCGCATGCGCAAACGTGAATTCCTTGTAACGGCCATAACTTCTATATTTTCCATCCGATTTCAATGAAATTTCCAGGGATGTTACTGAGTAAGTAGTGTTTAAATGGTCCCCTATGAAAATCATAGAGAATGGTTTTTCATAGAGGGATTGTCCCCTGTGAGAATCTCAAATCCTATTCATTGCATCACTAGGCCTCAATAGGTCAGAGGTAGGGCATAGAATTGTCCCCCAGGGGTCCCGGGTTCGAATCCCAGCCGAGGCAAAGCATTTTTTTTTATTCAATCACCTACATCTACTCACTTACATTTTTCATCCGAATTTGATGAAATTTTGTAGGATTGTCCAGATTAGCGTGTAGATGGTCCCCTATGAGGGTAGTGAAAGTAACTTAGAGATTGGTGTTTTGAGATTATCGACTACGCATCGGATCATCTATATAATCGGGTCATGGATACGAGGGAGCTATGTGCCACACCCACTTGACAGACTTTTTTTCGTGGATTTGTCTACAGAATCGTCTAAAACGGATTACTGTGGTTTTTTTCCTGTTGAGTGTTGCCCAACTTTACCCCTGATCAATTGCATAAGGACGCCCAAGTCTTACTGTGGGACGTCTTAAAATTGAAAAATCATATTTTTAGCGATTTTTCATCACATTTTATCATTTCCCATGACATGGGATTGATCCGTAGATACATTGTATCTACGGATGTTTCTCAAGAAATTCCTGAAGAGATTGGGCTGAGACTCGTTGGGACTTTTATTAAAACCATGCTTTAAGAAAGAAAATCTCGCTAATTCTATCCCTGTCTTATGCTATCGTTTGACTTGCAAGAAAAGTGATTGAATGATTGTCTGATGAGGAAAAATTGTTAAACTGCGTTTGCGAAGACGAATGGGAAGGTGGGGGTCACTATCTTGACAGGGTATGAAAACCCGTTGGACTGCTGTCATGTTTGAGCTAGTGCGAGTCTCTTCCTGTTGCTTATCTGAGCTTCAGCTACCCCATTCCCCATTGGGGAATTTGCCTCAATTTTAGATTCTGGAATTTCAAGTCAAATCCTATAATAGGGCCCTAGAATAACGTTTAACACTAGGAATAACCAAGGGGAAAAAATTACCGTAGGAGAAAATGACTAAACAAGTGAACCTCTGTTACAAAACACCGCGAAAATCGAGGAATATTGTTGACGTCATACGAAAAAAAAAACGACGCGAAAACAACTCCGACAACAGACAGAGTTCTAGCACCGCCACACAAAACGATTCAGTGAAATGGCTACTCAATTAATGTGATTCAAATCTTGAAACTAAATAAGAGAAGATGAAGACTAATAACGCTTGATAAACTAGTAGGTAGATTCGTATTGTAAAAAAGTGAGTAATATTGTTTCTTTTGGTCACTTTTGTGTCTGGGTTCTTCCTGCCAGTTCGCGGCGCACTCTTGTGCTCACTACTTGTAAGCTAAAAGTTCGTGTATGTTCCGCTTCTGTGTTAAGCGCCACAGAACCTCCTTTGAAGTCAGATTGGTAGAATATCCGTTACGTTTCAAACATGGCTACCTCTTACACATTGCCACCACATTTAAAATGTCCACCTTCCTTAAATTCTCTAAATTTTTTGAATGCGTTTTCGAGCAGCTCACTATGGTTTTATTCCATAAAAATAAACCCTCATTCGAAAAAAAAAAAAAAAAAAGTGAGGCAAATTCCCCATTGTATTCATGTCAGACTACAAAGTGAACATTCCTTGGGTCAGATGATTTTTCCGAGGACTTCCATTTTTCAATTTTCGTTCCCCTAAATCGGGCAAATTATACACATCCATGAATATGATAAAATATCTTTATATGATCGGGTAATCCAACGTATTGAATATTCATTAGGCGTTTCAGTGTTTAGCTTCATTTATTTAAAAGTCCAACTGGCCTGGAAGAGTTCAACAGGCTATAATGGGTGATGATTTTTCACTTCGTAATTTTCAGAATGATCATCAAATCTCGAATGGAGAAATTTTCGCCAAAGTCGCCGCACAGTGTTGGAAAGAAGGGAAAGACCAGTTAGTAGCTGTTGGAGTGAACTGTATGGATCCTTATTGGGTGTCAACTCTGTTCAAGGAACTCAAAAACCTCGACTCGACCGTCCCATTTGTGGCGTATCCCAACAGCGGAGAAAGATACGACACTGTGATCAAAGAGTAAGCTGAACGGCATTTATTACATTCATGAGTAACGTCACTAGTAGACGAATTCCCTGAATTTTAGTGAACTTTATGATGATGAGTTTCATTGTAAATTTATGTAGGTAACCGTGATGAATTATTTGTGCGGGTTGGTGTGTAGATGGTCTCCTATAAAAATTATTGCCCTCGGATTAATTGTATCTTCTGCGCACTGGAGCGGGTAGAGGCGGATGCAGGACACCAGAATTGATCAAGGAATCAGCAGGATTTACCTTCATCACATCTGGAGTAGCAGCCTTGGTTCCTTCGACTCTTCAGAAGATACGCAGTGTGCGTTTTTCAGCGTCCTGGGCTCTCATCATCCCCCCCCCCTCCTCGTTTCAACCCAGGGCAGTAATAGGCTTTGTAATGGGAAGCCAAGAGGAAATCATCAGAACAAATTCTGATCTTCCCTTTGGAAGACAGCTGATGACGTCTGTGAACCCAGGAATGGCAGTCGGACGACAATCCAACCTGAAATGGTTGTTTACTTGGGTGGTCTGATGCGTCTAGTGGTCCTCTCCCAGGAGTATGAGGAGTATTGGCAACCCCCTCCGGGGGTTCTTGTGTGGCTACGGTCGTTGGGGCGTCGTTGTTTGGCAGTGGACTTTTGACCGACTTCTGCAATGGTCGTGGGTTCAAGGCTCATCACTGGCGCCGTGCGTATTTTGGCGGCCGGGGCTCTCATCGCTCCCATTGTCCCAACCCAGGGCGGTGAGGCAATGGGAAGCCATGAGCGAAATCATCAGAACAAATTCTGATCTTCCCTTAAGAAGACGGATGATGTCCGTGACACCAGGAATGGCAGTCAGACGAAAATCCAACCTGAAATGGTTGTTTACTTTTTTATTACTTGCTCATCGAAAAATAACAAAAATCTAGGGTTATAACATGTTTCATGTTAGAAAGGTCCATCACTCAATTGAATACTATCATCCATCATAATGATAATGACTAGGCGGTATCTGTAGAGGAAGTGGCAACTCCCACTAGGGGCGCTGGTGGTAAAAGTTGTTTCTCTTACGTACAATAGAGTGCTATGATTAAAATTACCTTGGAGAGATCACATCTACTTTTTTCGAGTGTCACTGATAATTTTCATCATTAAACAATGATATGTCTTCCGTATGATATGAGATAATGTCAAATAGACCCCTTTTGATTTTATTATAAAAAGGACCCAAAATACCCGAGTCCTAGCCAACAGAACCAATGTAAAAAGTTGGCACTCTTAAAAAGTTGATGTGACCTCTTCAAGGTAATTTTAATCAGAGCACTCTATTGGACGTACGAGAAACTACGTTTACCACCAGCACACCTAGTGGGAATTGCCACTTCCTCTACAGATACCGCCTAGTATGATAATGCCACAATTAAGGGGCTATTTTCCCTTTGAAATGGACAAAGTATGTTGATTGAAATTTAATTCGATTATTATTTCAACTATTTATTAATACCAACTATAAAATTATGGATGATGGTATTTAATTGAGTGTCGGACCTTGTTTTGTTATTTTGCGATGAGTCGAGGGAGCCAAGGCTGCTACTCCAGATGTGATGAAGATGGTTTCCTTGATGAATTCCGGTGTCCTGCCGCCTCCACCCGCTCCAGTATCTCCCTGCTTTCTACATTATTAGAAAACATGGCGTTACTTCTACATTTTCCACCCAAATTCGATGACATTTTCTAAGTTTGTGTGGGTTAGTATAGATGGTCTTCTATGAAAATCATTGCCCCCAGACTGATGGTATACTCTGCGCATGCACAAAGTAAAAACTTGAACAACATTTTCCATCTGAGTCCAATGAAGTTCTCAGATATTGTGCGCGTTGGTGTGTAGATGGTCCCCTATTAAGGTAGTGCAAGGTACTTGGAGAACAAACAATTTTATTATCAACATTTCAGTAAGAAGCGCTTTTCTTGCAATCTGAAGTATTGCTAGATTGAGGAAGGATTTAGATGGTTGTTTCCTTTTTTCACTCTTCTATCTGGAGTACGCCTGCACCGTCCTCCAGACCCAGGGATTAGATAGTCTTCCTCATGCCCCTCAGTCAAAGGGACATGTGGGAGTCGGGCCTGCTCCATTGTTTGGCTAGAGTGCAAGCCTCCCAACGACGGTCATTGTCATAGGAACAGATGTGTGGTGTGAATGACCCTCAACTCTATCTGGCCGCTCTGTCATACTATTCGTGTTTTTGTGTAGCAGCTGTCTGTGCTGAGGAGTTCCACGTTTGGGAAAGAAAAGAGTTGGCAGCATTGACAATGTCTGCGTCAAAAAATGCCTTCCTCGCACATTCGCACCATGGCCCTCCATGTCGACCATTAACTTTGGGCTTCTCTCACTGGACCCCTGCAGCACTGGTTCCAACGATGCACCACCCCATGCAAGACTTACCAGTAACTCCGTCGTGTCCCCTTTTTACGAGGACTCCCCTCTTGCATTTGGCGCGTGGTTTTAATCCAAATGTGCTCCACAACCGTCGCACTTGTCAGGAAGTGTCAGGGCTAGGTCTTCCCTGAATTGTACTGGTGACAGCTCCAGGCCAACTGCTGTTGAGAGTAACACTGTGAGCCAAATTGCGTTGCACTCTTTCCCAATTGATGTTTCGAAATTAACTACCAAGCATCAGATCAACTATACAATAGGGTTATCGACACAAGGAAGCAATGTGCCACCCACTTTTTGTGTGTATACCTGTAAAATATTAAATAAACAACATTTTCTTCTTCTACTAACGCGATTTTTTGCTTTGTTGTTTCTTTTTTAACAGGTGGGTTCAAGGTGAGAACAAGAAAGTCATTGCCGACTACGTGCAAGAGTGGTTGGAGATGGGTATAAAGTACGTTGGCGGATGCTGTCGGAATTCATCGAATGAGATCAAAGACATTGGAGCGGTAATAAACAAGTGGAAAGAAGTCAACAGAAGTTAGCCTTCCCGTGGTGTGCGATACAACCAAGTGCCTTTATATACGATGTGTACTTATCCCAAAATTATTTTTATAAGGAAAGTTGACTTTTCATGAATAAAATACAAGTTTATTTTCTAAATCTGGACGAGTCAACTTATTTATATTTCCTAGAGTTTTCTTTTGATAGGTACTCCGTAATTGTGTCGATAAAATTGAAAGAACGTTTGAGAAAAGTGACTGCAAGTGGTCCGAAGATGATGAGATACCAATCTACTCGAAATTAAATTCATATTGTTATCGAAATTACTTATTATATTACCTATCAAATTAGCAAACCCACTAAAAAAAAACACCTCCTTTTCTCCCGTTTAACACTTTACTTCAGGCTGAGTCCTGGGGCTCTTTGTCAGTTCTGGATGGGGGACAGACCAGGTGCTCCCTTCTCGCTCTCTCCCGTTCTAACAATGTCTTCCTTGTAAGGATACCCTCTGTTTACACTGCCACAAGACTCCAGCTCCTTTCCCCATCCAGCATCTTGCTGACAACGGCTTCTGGTGTTGAACTTAGAGGAGCAGCTCAGCTACTAGCTGGTTTCTTTCAGCCGCCCATTTGGTGCATTTGAAAATTGTCTGTAGGGCATCATTGTCTTCCCTCTCTTGGCAGTACAGACATTTTGGGGCAGTTACCTTTCCCATTTTATGAAGATAGGCATAAAACAGTCCATGTACAGTGAAGAACTGTGTGAGGAAAAAGTTCAATTCTCTGGGCTACCTGTCCGTCCATTTCAGAATTTTGGCACTAACCGTGCAGTCCACCGTCCTCTATATTCTCCCATCCATATCTCTTGCCAGCTCGCCTTAGTGCGCTCTCTTTCTTCCTTTGGCTATCCACGACTGTCTCCTTCGTCCCTTCTATCGAATATTCTTTTTCTCTCTGAAACCATAAGCTGAATGGGTATGACACTGATAAGGACTTTTGACACTGTTCGGTAGGTGCAGGCGATTTGTAGAGCTACTCTGTCTTTGCTGTAGCTAGTGCCATGATTCCAGGATGATGCCAGGCTATGATTTTCCATCCACTCCATTACTCGTGACATGATCTGCTCCAACTTGCCTTGGGCTGAATCCATTGCCCTTGCGAGTACCTACTACTGCCGCCACGTCATCGGCATATCCTAGAAGGAAACAGTCCTCAGGCATTTCAAATCTTAGGACACCATCGTATGATGCATTCCACATTTGAGGACCTAGTACAGCTTAAATAATAGTGGAATGATGCAGGTTATGGTTGAGTAAAGCTGCAAACACACTGTCCTCACGTCACGTCAGCAAAGTGCGGTTAATCGTTCTCCCATAAGAACACAAGGTAATTCATTCGCAACAGCCACACTGACAGTAGCTAACGTGACCTCACATGAGATGAAGTCTGGACAACAACATTTCGGCGTGACGTGAGTTGAGATTTGACAACGATTTGGAACACAAAAAAAAACCAATGAGTGCGCTTTTACAGCCCGTCAACATACAACTGATGATAGGCTGTGATACCAATGTGTTTACCCGCGTGAGCTCACGTGACGTGAGGACAGTGTGTTTCCACTTTAACCCTTAATATCCTGAGGTATCTTTTGGGAAGTCCGATTTTTGCAACCAACATTTTATTCACTTTTAAGCCAGAACTGATAGCCATTGGCTGTTTCGATACTCCAGCTATCGATTGAGTAAGAAAATGTAATGTAAAAACATACCTATAACTCAAAGAAATAATTCACGAGTCGGCAGACTGTAATTGGGCCTTCGAGGTACCTTCTACCCTCATTTCTAGGCTATTAGTTGGGTTTCCTTGTCAGAGATGGCGCCACTGTCTAAGGCAGCACAGATGAACCTTCTCAGTTTTATTCCTTGGTTCGGTACTTTACGAGAAATAACAGATACTTACATCCCACCCAGGATTTTTCCATGTTTCCAAAATTATAACAAAATTAGGGTTATAGAGAAACTCTGCTGAAGTAGATATCGCTAGTGTGGCCCTTGGAGAGATTATTCTTGAGGTGACAGACTGTAATAGGGCCATTGAGGTGCCATCTGCTCAAATATTCTAAAGATTTGTCAAAATACATCTAAATTCATATTAAAAATCCGAAAAAAAAACAAAATTTGTCTTGAACAAGTGGGAAATTAAGGGTTAAGGGCCTTCATGAGTCCAAAAATTGTTTGACCAAAAAAAAAATTTTTTTGGTACTGTTAAAATCTTCGTTTTGTACAGATCAGTTTGATATGCAACACTATGGGGTTCCAGAAACCGAAGGGGTCCCAAATTGAAAGTAATAAGCCGTAAGAGCTGGGCAGTCTGCTGAGCGCTAGATGCCTAACCCTCCTACTGCCTGACAGGGTGGGATTCACGAACATGGAAATGAAAATTCACTTCTGAAAAATCAATTATTTATAATTTTGGTAACTTCATACAAGAGGTGAAAGGCAAAAATATTTACGTATGTCATTGTCATAAGTTAGTGCGCACCAGAAGCGTGGGAAGGGCCAGCTTTATCATCGACTTTTTTGGTTTTCTTCCGGGCCCAGGTTGCCTCTTTTTGAAAACTTTAGAACCACTTCGAGGCATGATATTGTTATACCTAATCGAGAACACGGAAAAGTCAATATACGAGGATGAAAACTACAGTAGCGATGTTCAAAAGTAACAGAATGAAAATGCGAAAACACAAGGAATGCAGTCACGCTAAAATATCAAGTGACTGCAATTTATCACTACCTGAACCTCTGAAACCTATCCTTCTTCTTCTTCTTTTTTTTTTATTTTCATTCACAAGTTGATGAAAAGCAATGAGTAGAACAAATCTCGGCATCAACGCCGCGCGCGCTGCGATAAGAAACCAGAGCTGAGACCAGAGACTCGAGGTAGGTAACTTCTTTCGCCGTTTTATCAAAACTATGTTTTCGCGCAGGTTAGGAACATTTTCTTCGGCTGAGTTCAACTTATCGAATTGATTCTTTTTTTGTTCTTTAGAGGAATAGTTGCTGAATAGATTGACATTTTTTCAACCTCAAATTCGGTTTTTTTCTAACCTCAAAACAAATGAGTGTGAATTCAAAAATGAGGGTGTGGGAACCTTCGTCCCATAAATTGAATTGCTGAGTGGAAAGGGCAAAAAAATGTCAGTTTGGAGAGGGGATGTGACTGTACAGAATAAAAAAAAAATCATGAAATTACCTCGAGTGATTGTCGAGAAAAGGTACATCAACGATCATACAAGATTACATTGACTCACGAAGGCCCTTAAGGGGGTTCGACCGCAAAATGAGCCAGGAGCGCACCTCACGTCTTCATTTGATTATGATTCAAAAACTATCAAGTCAATTATTTTCAAACTTTCACAAAATATTCTACACATCTGTACTAAACTACTGTGAACATCTGAATCGGTTACGGTAAGAAACAAAAATTACGAAAATCGCCAAAGACAGATTTCCAAACCACAGAAATACCCAATTTATGTACCTTTTTCTCAGAAACGGTACACACCAGTGAAACTATGTTTCGAAACATTGTAGGTATAGTCTTCATGAACATTTTGGTGGAAGGGATTTAAAGAAAACGAACCAGGGTGGGTGGGGACGATCAAATATTCAATGTGGTAAATTAGCCCGTTTTTCAAAGGCTTCAGTCGCTCATAACTTATTTCAAAACGAAAATATTGACAATTCCTCTCATACGAATACGCACAAACAATAAACCTTGAAAACGAAAAAAAAATCAAGTGGATACCTCCAGTAGTTCTAGAGAAATAGGTACATGAACGTCGAAAAACATCATTTTTCAGAACAGCTGATTTTCTGAAGTCATGTCAACCAGCAGTGTTACCGAGCGAGTTCGCGCTATGTGCGACTCTTCCATTTCTCTTGTGTAATTATTCTTCTTCTTTCTAAGGTCAGCTACTTTCATTTTATACTATCCATGTTTCGAAAAGGAGAGGAAGAATATGTAGTAGGTTACAAAGATACAGGTTTTGTTTATTTTACTGTTGGTGTTGTGTTGTTTGTCTTGGTCAATTTTTCTGTGGTTTTTACCATCGTGTTACCTAAGATTTCCAGTTATAAGTGTCCGTATTGTTTTTTTTTCTCAAAAAATGCCTCGAGGTACGCGAGTGTACAAAAAGCGACCTAAATCGCACGTCCTCAACATGAATAAACGACGACAATCAAATGAGGACGAGTCAACTTGTTCCGAGTTCTCAGACACAACAAGATGCTCCTCGAGTTGTTCTGTATCATCTTCAGAAAAAAAGGTGAGATCAGCCCTAGAACAGTATGACTCTATCGAAGGCGAATCGATGAATGATATAGTCAACATTTTGGATTTTTGCAACAACTTGGAAACGTCTGGAAGACCACTGGCAGGAGGAAGAAGGCGATGAACCATCCTACGCTCCGGGAGGATATTGATCTATGTTTGAGAGGCTGAAAAATATATTTCTACTTGGAATTTTGAGATATTTTTTTTTCTGAAATGTTCACAAAACTGTCTAGTTTAATAGAAAATTATAAACCAAAAATCGAAAAAAAAAATTTTTTTTGTGGTCGAACCCCCTTAAGGGTTATTCACACACAGAATTTCTACTTCTTGCACGGGACCAATACGGGGTTCGTACCTCTCCCGTACGTACGCTGTAACTCCCACTGAGACCTATTTTACCTCGCATTTACAACAGATCAAAGTGCCCATCGAAATTGTACAGTCTTCTTCTATTTCTACATGTAAAGTAGAAGTTCACTAGCAGCAGCCAATCAAACTAAGGTAAGCTAAAGTTGACTAGAAAATAGTGCTTTGAGAACAGAATCTTCTTCACTCCACTTACAGGGAGAAAGCCTTCTCCTTCAAGCGATAACCTGCTCTGAACCTGAAACCCCTGGGTTTAAGGAAAAACGAGAAAACTGAAGCATAAGAACATAATAAAAGCAATTTATTAGGCAAGAGATCGCATGTGAATGACATAAATAATAATTTATTATTATGGCGTGTCTAAAATACTGCGAAAAAGACATTTATGAATCAGTTATTCTTATTCAGTCTCTCAAAATGGAAGGAAACGGTGGCATTAAGTTTTCTGAATAAAATTACTTCATCTTGCTAATAATATTCTTCAAAAAGCGTGGACACCTTAAGATTTGTGTTTTCGTCGACTGTTCATCATCACTACCGATGACATCTATCACAAGTAAACTTAACTCAAAATAAATCTGATATATTCATATAAAAATATTACTCTATTTTCTGGACGAAAACAATGCAAAATAACCATTATAAAGGAAGACAACGATTTCCGATGGAAGAGCTCTGATAAAATGTATCAATCACATTCAATAAATTAGGGCGATTCGAACTTACCAACCAACCTTACCTTTTCACGCTAAAACCGCCATGTTCTTGTTATTCTATTTTAAACAAATTTACCGAGGTTTTTTCATGCGCAGAACTGAAACCTCTGTACTTGATTTTCAACTGATTTCAGAAGAACTTTCGGCTGGCAAAATTAACTTTGCTGACAATGTCCCGAAAAACAAACTAGACGTTAGGTGTCGGACCGGCGCTAGTTCTCCCTGGCTCCACGGGGAGCGCAGGATTATTGGGATGACCGACGTTACCGATAAATTTGATGATAATGAGTGATTGACAAGGCGGCCCCAAGAGTGCAGCAGTGCAGCAGAGGCAAATTATAGACATTTTTTCTTATCTTGATCTCAAACTTATTCAACTATCAAATGTATCAATGATGACAAGCAATCAAGATAGTGGTCGACAGTGATTTTCTTTTCAACACACCTTTGCACCCCTTTTGCTCTCTTATATTCTTTCCCATCATTGATCATGGCAATAAATAAAATCGTACCTACAATACAAAATTACCTATCGTTGAATTGATTTCTCCAAGTAGAATCGATTTTTTTGGTACTTGCGCCCTCCTTTTGTTAGAAAATGGATCTATTTCCTAATATAGGTACTTACTAAGCGAAATTCACTAAAAAAGGCACTTTGAATTTCACAATTCAATTAGGTACCATTGTACAATGTGTAAAATATATACAAAGGGCTAATGCTTAGTTGTCTTGGTTACAGATAAATACATGCAATACCTATTATAGATTAATGCAATTATCTAGTAAGCGATAAATTGGCGGTTGTTTGGTTTTTGCGCTCCAATTATCGGTCATCCCAATTATCCTGCGCTCCCCTTGGAGCCAGGGCGAACTAGCGCCAGTCCGAAACCTAACGTCTAGTGAAAAACAACGTTTTTTTTTTGGAATGTTTCACTTTTGTTTCCGATGGAGGATTAGAATTGCGGACCTACACGTCTACCAACTGAGCAAAATGCGTAGATGTGGACTAACAGTTGCGCCAACTCAATTATTTAGACAAGAAGAAATTATTCAATACTTATTTTCAGTATTTAACGAATAATTCTAAACGTTCTCTATATTGTAGGTGAGTGGATTTTTACACTAAAAAATAACTTAGTGCGTAAATTATTAAATATAAAGCAATTAACGCATCCAGTTTTCGCACGCAGTGCGATATTTACTATATTCTAGGCAAAAGCTGGAATGAAGCACGTCAACTCAGTTTTAGTGTCATACGTAGTTGAATAAAGTGAAAAGGAAAATAAATGTGAAAACTGGAAGCATGTATCATTCAGTTATGATCAGCTCGGACGTTCCCTTACATGACAGCCGTTGAACCAAAGCCTCAAGCTGCTCCCTCGCTGAGTGCTCCCTCTCGACGTGGGTTTTCAAAGTTTCCAACTCGTTTTGGATGAGGAGTATTCTTTCGTGCAAGTCTCCAACGGCGCCGGGAACTTCTCTAAACGTCGTGCAAAGAAAAAAAAATAACCAAAGTGAAGATTTCCGCTGCACAGGTACATACATGAGACAAACGTCTAAACCATACCAGCAGCATTATAGTTCATCTATCCTCCGCTAGGGAAAGTAAAGCGTTTTTCCCTTGAACCAGCTGCTTCGCATTAGGTTTGTTACAGCGAGTTCATGAACCCGCTGGGTGTGAGAACCCGATAAAGTTGAATGAGTTCATGAACGTGTTGGTTCAGGAAACTGTGCGCTGGAACGTTTTAGAAGTTAAGATTCTTTCGACAAACCTTAAATAACCTCCTCTCATCTCAATCTTTAGCGGATTTTTAAGATTGAATAATTCTTCACAATTTTTAACAAACAATGTCTCCTAGCTATTTTGTTTTAACCCCCTTTTCAAGTTTTCTCAATTTAAAGTCGCAACTTCTGAAATTTACCAAAAATTATCACTTCATTCGAAAAACACTTCATTCCTAGAGATGACACGCTTTTCGCGAAAGAGGGGTTTAGCACAATGAAAACATAAAACGTTGAGAACGGAGCCAAGTGATTAGCGTGAAAACTGGTCAAAGAATGAAAAATTTAGTAGGTTTCACGTGAACGGGACAGCTTACCCTTCAGTTCGATTTCACAACCCTGCCCTAGATGAGTGCAGAAAGTTCATGAACAGGAAGCGCTGGAACGCGGTTTATTTTTGCGAGTTCTCGAACTCGACGCCGCTGGAACTCATCAGTTCATGAACTCCGCGCGCATGTAGTTAGATAGATAGATAAACATATGTAAGGTCTCCCATAATCAAACACAATACTGACTTCAACGAGTAGATTAGTTTAATAATTAGCAATCAAATACTTTGGTATTGACAACCATCCGAACTTCCGTTCATAATAATACTTTCTCTCTTGAACTCTCCTGCTAAACTGTCCTTGTCAGTTGTTCATGGTTGCTTTACGTGGAGAAGTAAGTATGTGCTGCACTCAGACTTGATGGAATAGGTAGGAACTATCCGGCGGTTCCCGCGCGCCCACACATATATATCTATCTATCTAACTCTACATGCGCGCGGGTTGAGCGCAGGATGGGTGTAAGAAAGTTCATGAATTGAGAGGCACTGGAAAAAACCTAGTCTCTATCAGCTCATGAGATTGAAGCTTAGTGATGGTTTGGAACTGGCATGTGACACGTCCACAGGAGCCCTCTGGCCTTTCATTCCTGAGCAGTTTCGCCGTATTTTTAAGTATTTTTGACTCCCTTCATAACCTGGCTCACCCAGGGATTTCCGCATCTGTGAAGTTAGTTCAGTCTCGTATCTGCTGGCCATCCCTCAAGAAAGACGTCACTCTGTGGGCCAAGACGTGTATACCATGTCAGCGAGCCAAGACATGGCGCCACACCTCCAGTGCGATAGGTTCCTACCCTCCAACAGAAGATAGGGTTCGACCACGTCAATGTTGACATTGTAGGGCCTTTGCCAATTTCCCAGGGGTTCCGATACCTTCACACCATGGTCGACCGATTCTCCAGATGGCCAGAAGCAACGCCAATTCAAGACGTCACTGCCGAAACTGCCGCTGCAGCATTCGTTTCAACGTGGGTCTCCCTGTTTGGCGTCCCCCGCCGTATTTCTACTGATCTGGGCAGGCAATTTGACTGCCAACTTTTCAGAAGCCTCACCATACCGCTGGGGACAACCTGCAACCTCACCTGCGAACTACGGCATACAATCCAGCATCAAATGGTGCAATTGAAATTTGGCACCGGCGCTTAAAATCGGCGTTGAAAGCACAACTCTGCAACGACTGGATTTCCGCCCTCCCTCTCACTCTGCTCGGTTTGCAATCTACTTTGATGCCAAGCTGCGGAGTGACACCAGCTGGGCTCCTCTATCGCGAGAACATTCATTTACCAGCAGATTTCTTCAAACAGACCTCAAGCCCTTCTGACGTGCCAGCAGTCATTGAAAAACTACGTGAGCACGTTGAAAAGCTTCGCCCAGTACCATTCGAGCATCACACCCACAGGAAATTGTTCGTACACCCGGCATTGCGTACATCATCACACGTTTTCGTCTGGCACGACGCTGTCCGAAAGCCACTCCAACCGACGTACAATGGCCCTTATTTGGTGATTTCGCGGACCGAGAAAGTATTCAAGATTGCCACGCCCCGTGGAGAGCAAATGCTGTCTATAGACCGACTGAAGCCAGCATTTTTAGTTGATACTACCGAGACCGCTTCACCACCGAATCCCTCATCATCCTCAAGCAATCTGCCATCCAACATGGTCAATACAGCCAATAGCGGCCATCACACTAGCGAGCTTTCCTGCCAGAAAGACCCCCAAAAGGGAAAGAGCGCAGGAAAGAGTGTAGGTGTAAATGCAAAGTCTGGAGTGGATGACGGATGACGAGCTTTCCTCCGGTCCACCTCTACTGGTAGTGTAAATCACATTCACGCTTTCCCGCACGCCTCCTCCCCTGCTTATTGTATCGGTTTAGTTTTTCTGGTCGTTTGTTCTACTTCCTTCAAATTCATGTAAAATGGATGTCCGTCTTTGGTCAAAAGAAATGGTAACGGAATTCATAGATATGTAAAGATCTTTTCCATGTCTGTGGAAAAGTAAAAGTGAGGAATACAACAACAAAAATCTTCGGGATAATGCGTTATCAGCGATGATCGATTTGTGCAAAGCCCGCGGTTTTTCAGAAGCAAATCGAGATTTCGTGGCTAAAAAAATTCAAAGTCTTCGTGGTTTCTTCCGGAAAGAATTGAAAAAAGTTGTAGACAGCGAACGAAGTGGTCATGGAACGGAAGAAATATATACGCCATCGTTATGGTACTTCGACCTGCTAATGTTCACCAAGTAACAAGAAGTGCCTGCTGCTAGCATTTCTAAACCTCGCACGCCAACCAAAACCGTTGGTTTGACGATCACTCCACGCTCCGGGGATTGCGTGCAGGATTCCCCTTTACACTAGCGCTATTTCCTTCGCGCTGTCAGGTGGACGCACTTTTCTGTAGGAAAGCGTGTGCTCACTTTTTTGCTTCCAAATTCTTTCCCGCACGATTGCGCGGACGGTTTTACTCGCGCGCTTTCCTCAACGCTCCAGGCGTGGAGGAAAGAATGCAAGTGTAAAGGCCGCTAATCCGGTCCAACCAAACCGGCCGTCAGTGACCTGTGCTGGTCGTCATGTTCGTTTCCCGGTCCAGTATCATTGACACTTTGCGGGGGGGGGGGGGACTGGGGAGGTCCAACCCCACAACAGCTGGTTGCTATGCAAATTCGTTTACCTAGAAACTTACTTTTTCCTTTTCTCCTATTCTGTGATTTGAGTCTTGTAAAATATAAAATATTCTCACTCGTTCCTCGCGGTTCTCCTTTATAACTTCATAACCACAAGATGACCAACGTACAAAAACATACACGAAACAATATATAGGCCATAAATATCTACTTACTTCACTTTGACGGTATCTTGATTTTCCTTGTCTTCGGTAACAACAGCAGACTCCATTTGATCTGATGTGACACAAAGAATATAATTTTTTCCTCGCACATTCCCACTTATACAGGGCATTTCCAATGGAGCAAAACGTAACAATTGGGTTTCGATTTAGTTTATTAGTAGAGGCACAATATTTATGTATAATATATAAACTCCAATAATAAGATAACCTGTGAATAGGTAATTTTTTTGTTAAAATATAGACCGAGATTAATCTTGATGAGATTCAAGTTTTGTGTTATTCCATTCACATCATGAGGTACTCGAAAAGGTATGGTTCCTTTAAAACGTGTAACAGAAAAATATACGTTGGTATTTCCTTTCAACGGCGGTAATGCAGATACGATACAATAGCCAACCAAAACAGGCACATTCTTAGATAATTTTCATACATTTCTGCTAAGAAGCTACTCATTACATGAGATCCTACTTGAATCAAGGCACGAAATCAGGCACCAGCCGGGAGGAGATTCAAACAAATCTCCGAAAGTGTGTCCACATGTTTTCCGAAACAGGCAAAAGTACCATATCGCAATCATTTTACGTAAACTCTCTTTTGACTATAAATGCTATGCAACATATAAATAACAGTTCATCATATTATTTTACAAGTTCAACCACGAAGAATAAAACGATTTTACAGCAGCAACGTAATAATAAAGTTATTTCATGAACAACAAAGGAAGCTCAAAATTATTTTCATGGCACACCAGAAATATACTTGTTTTCTTATAATTTGACTCTGAAGGGTTGAGACTCCATAGACAGGTACATGAATTCCATCATATTGACATGAATTTATAACTGAAATAGATTCAGATCATATTACATCTGGCTAACACTATAATAGCTTATAAACTATGTTAATTTTAGGCAACTGTTCATCCAAGTGACGCCATTCTTTACCAATGGGGTATTTCGGTGGGTCGGAAATTCAGGTTTTTGACCTCAAATTTGGATTCAGCACCCTTGAAAACCTATATACTACAACTTTAAGCCCAATGATACTATAACATGTGGTAGAAAAATTAATTAAAGAGATCACACGTTTGAAAAAGGCGGGCCGCTATAAATGCACACACACTAGGCAAGGACTACGCTGCAGACTACGCCGCGCGCGTGTGTGTACTATTTTGTAGTATCCAAGAGGTCTTTCAAGGGTTTCCGTGCATGGATACTTTTTTCAAAGACAGTTGGCTAGCTACGTCACGATTGGCTAGCTACGTCACACCATTCAAATCTTCAACTTTCCTTAGCTTCTCTGATTTTTTAAAAACATTTTCTCGACGAACAGACCCGATTACCGTTATTCCTGAGCCATACTCTTTTGAAAACAAAAATAAAAAAAATTTACCGAAATACCCCATTCAAAGTCAGGTCCACAAATCATTAGCTTTGCAATACAATTTACGACAAATTGTGTGTTTACCTGAGAATTCAGAAATGCAAAGTGAGTGTGGCCCCATAAATTCTTTTAATTATGCAAACTTACCTAATATGGAAACTCGATAGCAACTTCTACAATGTTGACGTGAGCAGAATCTATATTATGTACGTACTGATTAGGGATGGGACATCAAACAGAAAACATCGATGTCGATGTCGATATTTCATAGAAACATCGTATGAAAAACATCGATGTCGATAACATCGTAAGGTGAAAAATCGATGATTTTAAAAAGCGGGGAATTTAATTCATCTGTCAACCAATTAGAATCAAGGGAGAAAACCTGATGAGGCTGCTCTTCCTCCATTCATAAGAAGTGGATATTTTCTCTTTTGACGTGCTTTTATTTTACTGGATAACCTACTCCATTATAATTTTTTTTTTCATTCGTGAAAAATTATCCGATTTTTATGCACTTCATTTCGATATCCCATACCTGCCCAATTTCCATTATTGGTTCAAGCATAAGGAGACTTTTTGGTACTTGAGTATTAAACGGAGGCCACCTAACCTATAGAAATATTTCGTACCGGATACCAAAAATAACTACATAATTGGAAAGAACACACTTTAATAGATTTACAGGTGAAGTTAAGAATGGGGTATTTCGGTGGGTCGGAAATTCAGGTTTTTGACCTCAAATTTGGATTCAGCACCCTTGAAGACCTATATACTACAACTTTAAGCCCAATGATACTGTAACATGTGGTAGAAAAATTAATTAAAGAGATCACACGTTTGAAAAAGGCGGGCCGCTATAAATGCACACACACTAGGCAAGGACTATGCTGCGGACTAGGCCGCGCGTGTGTGTGAGTACTATTTTGTAGTATCCAAGAGGTCTTCCAAGCGTTTCTGTGCATGGATACTTTTTTCAAAGACAGTTGGCTAGCTACGTGACGATTGGCTAGCTACGTCACACCATTCAAATCTTCAACTTTCCTTAGCTTCTCTGATTTTTGGTTTATTATTTTCAATAATGAACCTTTGGAATCGACCAAGAAAAAAAAAATTTTAACACCCCCTCAAAATTTGATGGTTTACGTTTCAAGGTACGTAGAATCCAAAAATCGAATAAAAATTTGGCCGTCCGTCCGCCGTCCGCGGCACTTTTGCCACTTAGCATTGACCGATTTTGATGAAATTTGGTATGTAGGCTCCATTTGGGGTCTAGTTGTGCCCCGAAGCTTTTGGTTGATGTAGGTCAGTTCTAAGGGTTCCAAAATCAATTTTGAAATTTTGAAAACGCCCTAACTCAAAAAATTTCGATATAAAGGTATTGTTTTTCCTTCAATTTAAGATTCTATAGAATTTTTAGAATTTTATGAGACCACGCGGTGCTCTGTAGGACAAACCGTTCGCTCCCTACGAAAATTTAAGGGTTTATATTGAAATATATAATATATATTTCAATATATATATATTTTTTTTGATTTATATATATTATATATAAATCAAAACTCGAGTGTGAATCGCAAAAGAGGCCTAATCTCCGTTCAAATTAGAGCTGACCGAAATGCGATCGATGGTTGGTGATTTTGTAGACGAGTGATCTATATAGAAAAATAATAAACCATTGTGTAATAATTTGCAGCGTTTTTAAAAACATTTTCTCGACGAACAGACCCGATTACCGTTATTCCCGAACCATACTCTTTTGAAATAAAAAATAAAAAAAATTGACCGAAATACCCCATTAATCCGACGCCTGGTTCTGACGTTGTGCAACCCAGAACGCAGCAATGTCAGTCAGGATGGAGTTGAAAGCATCACCGCCGCTAGCAGTAATGGCGCGCGCTCCGGTCAATGATCCTGACCTAGGCCTACTTGGAGGGGATTCTGCGAGTAGACACATGACTCATCTGATAACGCTCGACTCACAACAATACTAGAATAGTTCTACTACAACATCTATAACAATTTAACCTTCTATAAGTGCCGCGGCGCGTTTCGTAATGGTGGCCTCCGTTGAATACTCAAGTACCGACTTTTTCCTATTGTTTTCCAGTAATTATCTTGTAATATAAAGTGATGATTGTGTTAAATCATCAAAAATTAACGTCCCTCGGCTGGGGATCGACCTCCTATCGTTCCGACAAAACTATATTCACACTTCTGAGTCGGAGCTCGTTACCACTGAGCTAAGGAAGTGAATGGATAGAAATGCGAAGAGGTAGCTGATCACAACAATTGAAAGATAGGAGATTTTCTTCAAATTCCAAGTAAATTCAATGAAGTTATCTGGTCTGAAATTTGATTTTGTCTGGTTCCCTTGCAGTACCTAGTTGGTCAAATTTATCAAACGATGTCATCAAACCATCTCGTCGACATATCGATATCATCGGACCAAAACATCAATGTTTGAAAAACATCGAATGTAAAACATCGATGTTAAAAAAATCGATTACTAGCGAAACATCGATGTTTCGATATTATCGATATCGATGTCCCATCCCTAGTACTGACTAAAGCTGGGTTCACATAGGTGCGTAAAGTCTGTAATGCGTAATGGGCAAAAAGAGAAGTGGGAGTGTTCCGTAATGCAGAAAAGAGCGTTCACATGGCTGAATTATTACGCAGAAGTGCGCAGTACGTTCTGTGCAGAATTGTTTCCAAACCAAAACAAAGATTCTGGTTGTTTTGTCAATAAACGAGACCGAGCCAATAAACTTTCTGTGAACGTATGAGGAGAGCTTATGATTTTTCCAAAATTGAGGCCACCCTGAATAAAATACATATTTGCCTAATTTATCAATAAAAATAAGTATAGAAATATTAATGGTGCTCATCTTGAAAAGTGGGAATTAATGTACCAGTAGGTACTTACTTATAAATTATATTAAAGTCTATCAATATTATGGTAACGCAGTGAACATGTCATGGTCAAGCTGAAATGGTAAAATGCGTGTGGGGAGTTCCTAGAGCCCAACGATAACCTGACAATATAAATAGTACACAGGTAATACCAGGAGAATACTGGAAGAATAGGAATTATAGGTCGCTCAAATTACAAAAAATGAAAACAAAGACTAGGGACCTACTAAAAATAATAGTAGCGTATGTGAGCAATTGTAAATTTTTGAAATTAATATAAAATCGTTCATGAGCAAATATTTTCGTACGGTAATTACAAAACAAAATGCATGATAACAGCATCTGACAGACAACCCGACCCTTTTAGATATCTAAAGAGAGCAAAGACAAAATGGAACAATGAGAACTCAAGAGAAATGTCGAAATCAAAGTGTTGGGAGAACAAAGAAGGAAGGAAGGAAACTGATTAATTTTGTTTCGGAGATAATTTTTTAAATTTATAGATCTTGGTACATTATCAACTCAAGCAATGTATCAATGTTTAATATTGATCATGTGTAACGACTGTATTGATCGAGAGGTGTGATCACCCTAAAGGCCAACGCATACTAGGGGCGAGCTGCATCGCATCGCAACAGGTCACTTTCGACAAATAACTACTATTTGGTTTTAAGGAGAGCTGATCCAAACAGGATTCCGCTACCCCCTCCATCTGCAAGCAGATGGATGAAACCCCGAAAACCCTAGGAGGGTGATCGAGGGAGTGGAAGGAACTCACCACCCGGGAGCCCCAGGGGAGTCATAGCTATCAGCTCCTCTAGGTACCTGTTTGTATTGACACCACAGGTTAGGCCGAACCTCCTAGCTAAGGTTCTACCAACTCGACAGGTTGGTACCCGAGTTCATAACAGAACTCACATGCCGAGAGACTTCTTCAGGGGGCTGGCCCTTGAGGATGTCATCTCTCCCCTTGTAGCCTTCTTGGTACAAGCCCATGAAGTAGGGTTTGCTCAACCACGACCACCACGAATCCAACCTCAACTGAGGGACAGGCAGGTGATGCTTTGACCGAGGTCGGTGCATCAGTAGCCTGGGGCTCCCCTCGCCCATAATACTGGTAATTGAGATGAGTAATAAGCCTTTTACGGCATTACTGCGGTCACTTTTGACAGAGGGAAAAAACGCCTTAAGAAATGAGCTCAGCCCCGACTGCAGTGTGCGCACCTCCGTTTAAATCCCATTGAACTTATCCAGTCGGATTTTTGCAATGTGGTGCGGCCTAACCCGACCCACCTCTAGTAAGTGCTTACCTTAACCCATTCAGTGCGGATGGCATCATATGATGCCTAACAAAACAGCACCTCCTTCAAACTGTTCTGACCGAGGCGTAACATCCTTTTTTTTTAGCATTGAATGGGTTAAAGATACGCGCCCACTAGAGGCAGGTCGGGTCGGGCCGCATCACATCGCAAAATCCGCCTGGATAAGTTCAAAGTCTTTCAAATAGAGGTGCACACACTACAGGGTCGCATCGCATTGGGAACATCACTTTCCAGGCGGATTTTTCCGCTGATACGCTCCAACCCGCCCCGCCTCGCCTGAAGTGTGCGCACGAAACAACAACAAGCAGGCGGATTTCTCTTCATCGCTACATTTTCGGTGGTTTTTCACAAATTATCGAATAGCATTTTTTTACTTGATTATTTTGATCGATAAAAATTGATATCTCATTGTGGTGGAGGGAACTGATCTTATAAGACATTAAGGATCTCAGTCGGTTGACGTTCGTTCCTCGTTCCGGGTTAGCATTTCACGAAATCGAAGGCGCAAAAACTTAAAAAGTTGTACCTAAATTTGAAATTTTAAAGGATTTCAGAAAATCATAAATGCGCGGCCCTAGGGGATTGAAAACTGAAATATTGCCGCTGGAATCATCTAAATCGAACAATAATTGCCGGAGAAAAATGGGAAAAACCGTTACTTCAGTTGTATTTTTCCTATAAAATGTAGCTAAACTTGAAATTTTCGAAGATTTTAGAAATTCATTTGTGCATGGGCCTTGGGAGTTGAAAGACTGAAAGATTGCCGCAGGAATCTTCATGATCGAACGAGAATTGCCAGAGAAATAAGGGGAAAACACGGGAAACCCCGTTTATTCAGTAGTTTTTCCCATATTTCTCTGACAATTATTGTTCGATTTTGATGATTCCAGCGGCAATCTTTCAGTTTTTCAATTCCCTAGAGCCGTTCACTAATGAATTTTTAAAATCCTTTAAAATTTCAAATTTAGGTACAACTTTCTACGTTTTTGCGCCTTCAATTTCGCTAAATATTAAAATTGAATGGCGACCGACTGAGACCCCCTTAAAGAGTGACCCAAATTTAGCTACGTGAATAACCGAGGTGAATTTGAACAAAAACGTTTGGAAACACTTGGCAAATAAGCAACAGCAACAAATAATTGATACGGTGCTGGAATGTCCTAAAAATACACTATTTTCTTAAGATATCCAATTTGCACCAGTAAAAATTAATTATGTGATCAGGAATTTCACCGTTTGGTTCAGCTTGAAAGTTACTTGTGAAATGATATACAATATTTCATGATTGCATTTGTCAGGCCGAGTCAAGTATTTTATAAAACCCTAAAAAACACCGGATTTCGCTCAAGAATAAACTGGCGACAAATAATAATTGAGGCTCCTGCCTACCCCAATCTACCCAGAGAGGGTCTTATTTAGAATATTGTGTAATGTTCAATAGTGAATTTGGATACTTCTGTATGGAATATCTTGATTTCAACATTCAATTCAAGTTTTTTCGAACTATGATCGGAACAAAAAAGCAAAAGATAATACGCAGGATGATAGCGCAGACGCAGGACATGAAATATGAAATAAGCGCCCCTTGTGTGCGCAGCAACAATACTGTGATGCGATGCAGCCTGACCCGACCTGCCTCTAGTGTGCGCGTACCTTAACCACGCACTTGTATTAAAAATACACCAATAGTTCAGCATCCAAGTGAGACGTAAATTGGTGAAAACTACGCCTTCAGGTGTGATTAGGAGAACATACTTCCGACTCTTCAAGCGTCCATCTTATTCGAGTACACCTAATGTGTGTACACGAACTATTCTATCTACAAAAACCAAATAACTTGAGTTATGATTTCTGAGTAGGTAAAATAGTAAAATAAGTAGTTATGAGATCATTCGATTCGCATCAATCGAGCCTGAGGATCTGCTCTGTAAAGGGAGACAAAGGCAGGCGTCCTTGAAGGATACATTGTAAAGCCGTACAAATTAAAGATCCCAATGTCATCATGCAGACATCTACTGGCATCACTGATACCCGTCATAACGCAGGCGCCCAACAAAATCTAATCAATTAAGATGACTTTAAGTCCATCTTAATACAAAGAAATCACAATTGTAACCATTCATTTATGTACTTCCATACCCAATCCCGGAGTCTGGACTATGCTGATTTAATAACCTCCCTCCTTCACTGAACATGCTTGACCTGATTCTCTGGGTCAGGAGATCTACCTACTTCAGAATTTAGCCAATACTAGAGCCACCATATGAGCGAGTGGAGCAAGTTGCTTCCTACAAATACTTGGGAGCTTTGGTAAACGAGCACAATGACCTGAAGAAAGAAGTAAGAGCTAGAATCGAGATGGCCAGAGGAACTTTCTTTCAAATGTAGAAACTCTTTGTGCGGCCTACGTCTGGCTTTAAGAATGCGGATGGTCAGGTGCTATGTTTTCTGGGTGCTTTTGTACGGGTGTGAAAGCTGGACCCTTGACTCCAGCACTAAGAAGAACATAGAAGCTTTCGAGTTGTATATATACCGACGTATGTTACGCATTCCATGGGTCCAGAAAGTCACCAACGTCAGGGTCCTTGAGAGGATGGGAAAATCAAAGGAGCTCCTCCTCGCTGAAAAACCCGATACATTGGGCATGTAATGTATGAGTTGCTGCGCCTCATCATCGATGGGAAAATTTTGGGGAAGCGTTCAGTTGGGAGAAGGAAAAACTCTTGGCTTAAGGATCTGAGGCGGTGGTTCTACTGTTCATCGGAGGATGTTTTTCGGGTTGCCACCAACAAGGAAGAAATAGTTGTTTGGATCGCCAACCTCCCCGAGAAGTCGGCGAACTAAGAAGAAGAAGAGCCACCATGAATAACTACATAACGTGTTAGCTCCTCGACCCTAAAAAGTCATATTCTCATCAGTTGTGGTGGTCTTTTTCAAGGAGTCAGTTTGCTTTCAAGCAGCCTTAGGGGTAACTTGGAAAGATGCAGAGTTGGTGTTTCTTTGATGAATTTTCCCACCAGAGCGGGATACCAGATGAATCAGATGGGATTCATGAATCAGAGGAAACGGGTCTGAATGAACACATCCTCAGTGAATCTACTGAGAAGGACCCAGTGATACTCCTGACTCCTTGCATCGCATCCACAACCGCCAAAAGTGAGGCCAAAAGTGGTACAGGGAATGGGCCACAACCTGTAATTCATTGTCACACCTCCTACCTGCTTTTGAACATCCTTGAAGCAGAATGAAGTTTATTTTTCAATGATAATGAATTTTTCCGCTAGGGTAGGCCGCTTAGTGAACCAGGCCACAGTCAACAATTACTGATGGATGAAAAGAGGGAATGGAATAGTGAAGTTCCCCTTTCCAGGAATGGATCTGCACGAACTTTTTGAAAGGCATCCACCTTGGGTTTGGTATAATGGAAGTTCGAGGAACGGGCTCAGTTCTGATATGAATGATTCATATTGACATGTCTCTAACACGTTTTGTAGAGGCCAATCGGAAATGTTGTGATCAGCTAACTCTTGGCATTTCTGTCCATTCGCTTCCTTAGCTCAGTGGTAGGAGCTCCGATTCAGAATTGGAACGATAGGAGATCAATCCCCAGTTGCGGGAAGTTAATTTTCGAGGATTCAACAATGTGGCGCAGTCGTACTAGACCCGAATGGTCTCCTCAGCATCTCTCTGAGAGCAATAATTCATTAAGATTAGGTCATCAAAACAACTCCCTCCCAAGACACGAGTCGAGCCACCGCCTATTAGGACAAACGTTGAGGTCAGCAGATCCCCCACCCCGTCAATAAGGAACAATAACAGAAACTCCGAAGCCAGTCAAGAATAGCGCGTTCTCACTGGGTTGGAAAACGCCGGCCAAAGATAAGGTCCCTGACTAGGTAACGGAGTACCTAAGAATTCCTAACGAGCGGGAGATGTTGTGATCAGATTTTTTTTTTCTTAATGAGACTCCCCTGAAAGACGCAGGGGGCACGCCATTAATAAAAAGAAATAAATAAATCAAATATAATGGGGAGGACGCCCAGGACTCACCCAACGCCGGCCCTAGGGATTAATGAAGATGAGGAAGGTGGGGGTGGGAGAGAGGGATGAAGGCAAGTGCCTCTGTAGAACGACCACCAGTTCAAATATGAGCCGAGCAGGATGCAGGTGGTGACACCACGGAGTACGCCTACTGAGATGCCCAACTCGCGCAACTCTGTGGCGCTTTTCCCGCAGCACACTCCGCGCCATGACAAGGTTGCAGCCATCACCCTGATGTTGTTGGGTGCCACTCCTTTTAGCCCCGACACTGCTTGCCATAAATCATTCGTGTCATAATATGAATAAGGAAATATTATTTCCTTATCTTAGCCCGCCAAGTCTGCTCCATGTCCAAGCTGCCATTGACAACTTGGACATCCAGGATACTGCAAGACTGGTCGGGCTTGATGGCAACGATGTCAGGCTTCTTACCCTGGTCACTCGGCATGTAGTATAACCTCTCCCTCTCAACATCCCAGCTGCTAGATGACAAGGCACCTGCTATCTGCTTGGTGACCGAATATATATATATCTTCGCATTTCTGTCCATCCACTTCCTTGGCTCAAGGGGTAGGAGCTCCAATTCAGAATCAGAACGATAGGAGACCAATCCCCGGTCGCGGAAAGTTCATTTTTGATGATTCAACAGAAAGCAAGATCTGGATCGAGTCAAACCGAGTCCCAGGTCTACCCCCACCTACCACTTGCATCGTCTGCACGGAAAGAGGGGAAACAATCATGTCTACTCCTAGTAAAATATCCTTCGACAGGCTCCTAAAATCTCTTCCCTAGCTACGTAGCTGCCAAGATCTTAAGGAACAACATCAGAATGTGTTCCGTGAAAGTACAGCAATCAGCTTGAATATCAGTTCCACATACGTACCAAGGACCTTCCTCGCTACTGGACCTTCCTTCTCTTTTCTACCACATCATTTTCACAAAATAAACTAACTTTTGTATCTCATTGAGCCGAATATTTACCTACATAAATCTACACCGAGTTAACAAAATGGGAGAATTGGTTTCTCGCCGTTATTGAGATTCATAATTTGAAGATGTAACTTGTAATGCTTCAAATGTTGTTAAAATCCTGAGATCCGATTAAAAGTAGAAAGTTGAAATCAGTCGAAATGGGCCTTGGTGATAGCTTTGAGGACTGGGGATAGGTTGCCGCAGCACCAGGTGGTGGCCCTGCGTGGCCTTCCTTTCAGAGGAGCTCTCTGTGGAAGTGACGCTCGAGCCTGCGCAGCTTGCTTGCGAAGCGCTTCAGCAGCTATGCACACATACAACGTTTGTAACTACAAATTGACATCTCGGTCATCAATAAAAATGTCAAAAAACCATGTTAGAAACCTTCAATAACGCAAGTGCTACCGAACGCCAGGTACCCAGTGATACTAAGTTATGAATGTACTAGTCAAGGATATAAGCAACAGGTGGTAGACAACATAAAAATGAATTAATGCTGATGTTGATTCAGAATAAATGATGAACAGAAACTGTTGAACGACCAATGAAGTGAACATGAAAGATCAAGATATTAATCTTATCCTACCTCATAAAATGGTTACCTACACCAATCAAAAACTATGGCAGGAGAACATATCCAAGAAATGAATTTCTCATAATTAGAACGTAAGTAAACCCACTAAATTCTACAAAATTGCAAAAACTGAGGTTAAGATTTTAGTCATTCCTTCAATAGTCCAAATCACAACAAACTAAATTGGAGTAATGCATTAGTAACGAGTTAAAAACTACCACAATAAAATTACCTGTTGACTAAGGATCCTGCACACTTATAAGAACGAAGGGTGTTGCCTAAACTAAAATACTAGGTATTTATAATGAATTGAATTTTGAACCTTGAGTGTGGTGGGAAGAGATCAATCGATGAGCCAAGAGAGGATGCCAGAGCGCGGTTTGTGATGACGCATTCTGGATGAGTGTAATGTGACTGTAAAAAGGACCATCGGTGGGTCTTAAAACACGGAAAGACCTTGAAATCAACACTCACTGCTAAGACATCTCTCCGAATGCGTGCTAAAACGATACAGGTTTTAATGAACCGGGTTAGTCAATACACCAGAAGCACAAAGGTACCTACTCTATGAACGTTCCCCATGGCGTTCTACTTACAGTGGGATTGCTTGTTTTCAAAAATAGGAGTAAAAAGAAAGAAAAAAATTAACAACGCAAAAACAAAACCAAACTATGAACCGTATACAAGAACGCACCTTTAATAAAAGGTCTCCTTACGGGAGCCTTCAGGAATCCTATTAATCAAGTTATGATGCAGAGAACTCCCTTTACTACTGATTACAGCTGCCTTCAAGGAGACCTCCTTTAATCTATAAGGCTGCCTTTATTTGAGATTTAACGTAACAGTTAAAAATAACATATTGCCGAGTTTCGTTAATTCCGCTTGGAACCTCCAAAATGTGTGGAGCCAAAATAATAGCTTGTTTTTTCCCGAAAAGGAGTGAAAAACCACAAACACGTAATGATGTCAGGAATAATATGATGGAAAAACCAACTTATGTAGGGATAAACTAACGAAAGTAGGTAGGGAACGAAAATAGAAATCAAAGAAACGATACATTGGAACTGAATGCTGGAATGAGCCGGTGAGAAGGTCCCTGAGATAACCTACTAATAAATAACAGGTTATTGGAACCTATTACCCACCCGGAGCGGTTACAGTGGAACCTAATACGCAAATGTAACTGTTTCGCCCATCTCTAGCCCTTATTTAGAGAACTTCCTCAACGCCTTAGTTATCAGCCATACCTTAAATTGACCAGAAATTATAAGGAAGCCTCTTAATTTGAAGGAACCTTCCTAAACACTTATTAGGCTGGTCGCGAGGTACCTTATAGCCTTTCAGCTTCAAGGAGCTGGTTTTAGGTCGTGACAATGATACTCGTAGATAGGTAGTTCAAAGTTCAACGACATATTTTCAAATTAATGATTGAGATGAAATAGCGGAGGCATCTTATAATTTCCTAAACGAAGAAATGTTGATTTTCTTTGATTTCATCGAAGAGTTCCAACTTTCATTTCCAATATTTTGGCGCAGTTTGCACTGTTGAGAGAGTACCTACTCAATAGAGGTGTGTCGGTCAGGAGTGAACCTATTGAAAAGACCCTATCTTCAAAATGACCTTGTCTGAACTGAATGTGTTGTCAAAACGAATATGGTCATTCGTTCATCAACCCACCAATCGAGTTTTCCGGAAAAATTCCAAGAACATCGGCAGAAGGCCAACAAAACAAAAATGTTTGTACATGGATCATTACTGCGTGAAAATGACATGGAAGTATCAACAGAAAGAAGTAGATGGAAGTGGTTTTCAAAGCAAAACCATCCATCATCCCATTAAACCCATCATCATCCATTTTAAGTGAAGAATTACGTTCAAATGAACTGGCGACTAAAAAAACAAAACTGAAAGACCAAAAACTCTCAAAGATTGATTCACACAATTCGAATTGATCTTTCATTTGTTTTTATCTTTTAGCTCATTCAATTCATTCAAATCGCCTAATCATTGAAAAACTATTCCGACTCGTTCGGTTTTTCGACTCAGCGTTTTTTTGAGTCACGACCTGGATCCCAATGGTTCGACTCGTTCGGTTTACAGACTCGCTAGTTTTTGTGACTTCTGACCGGTTGGTTGTTTGTCTTGTGAATGAACGAGATGAACGGATTCAAAAGCCCTGGTCTCTGTAATGAGTGACCGTTTGGGATTCGAATCCGCCAAATGACCTTGTCTTACACACCTCTAGTACTCAAGTCAGTCAGTCAGTCACTCAATGAGTGGTCTTATATAATAAGTCTGGGTAAAGGGGAGATGAAAGAATTAGAAGGAGCCACGTGGTAGAAAGGATCAGATCAAGGTTGTTTATCCTGTCTTAATCTCTCCCTTTCACAAATAACATTGTTCCCTTTCACCTCATGGTCAGGTTACCACGTGGTCCCTTCTAATCTTCCATTTACCTAGACATTATAAATAAGACCACTTACTGACTGACTTTAGAACAGTTTCGACGGCTTGATGATGATGTCCTAAAATCAAATGCCTCCTGTACTCAACTAGCTGGTTACGACGGATTCTCCATTATGTTAACAATGGAAACAACGGAAAAACAACAGAAGTAACCGCTAGTTAAAGTAAACATTTAACACCAGGTACTAATGTCTCCACCTGGTAAGAGTGATCCAAACTTCAGATATTGAGTTGTACACCCTGAATAAGAGCAAAGGAGTCCAGGATGGCTCAGGTGGCATCGTAAGGAACCATTCTCAGGCTGTGGATCTGGAGGAAAATTCGTATTCAAACTTTGTTTCGAATCTATCCACAGCAGTGCTCCTCCCCCCAGTCATAACCTTGGTCGGTGAGGCAATAGGTACAGCGATAGATGCTGGATTCCCAACAAGGAATGTCGAATTTGAACAGATGGGAGTGATCGACAAGATGATCACTTACCTCCTCGTACAGAACAATTGGAGTCGACCAGCCTTGGTCCCTTACAGACTTTTGAGCGTTGATATACAAGGGAAAACACCGCCTACTAAAGAAATCTAGCACAGTTGAAAGTGGTCAAGGTTTCAAATAACTGGAACCGTAATACTCGTGCCTAACGTAAAATTGTCTTATGAAATGCCCATGTCAAAACAAAGGGTTTAATTTTTTTTCTATTGAAAATTGAACCGAAGAAAAAAAACCAAAATCAAACAGGAAATATTGCGAACATCAACCAAAAGGAAAATTGCATTATTCTTAAGGTAATCTCCAGGAAGGGCAAATTCAGTTCATTATAATAAATTGACTACAACACTAACAATTCAATTTCCTCAACTTGCCTAAGGGTGTGGTACACACTGGAGTTCCCTGCGTGCTCTTCATCGTGGTCGGCAACCTTCAAACCAACGGCGCCCCTCTCAAACTCCTAACTGACTTTTGATTGGTTTGGTACACACTAGCGCTCCCAGGGGGACAAACCCTCCCCATCGCAAACATGCGAATATCCCGCTCCCCTTTGAGTAACGGTAAACCGATTAAATCAACCATAGAGGACGCATAATCACACATCACCACTCAGCGTCTCCAACATCCCTTCAACATGATCGATGAGCGGAGCGCGCACAGAGCTCTAGTGAGTACCCAGCTCAAGAAAGCAACTTAACAATCAAAACAAAATGTGGTGCACGCATAAAATACTACTTCGTACCTACTAGGAAAGGAAATAATGAAGCAAAAGTGACACCAATTAGGTTTAGCATCGTATTTGTGGAAAGCAACATTAACCAGAAATAAGAACTCAGCAGGTAACAAAAAATAAGCGCTAGAGCCAATGACTATTTCAGGTCAAGCATTACAAGTGCCATCCGAATAAACACGCTTCAGCCTCTCATCATGCCTTCTCTCGTGACTTAATTACAAAAATATTCCAAAAACAAATGGAATAAAAGCCAGGACTCTTGGTTTATTACGCATTATACCACTTCCACCTTCGGTGGAATCGAAAAAAACATTGTTAAACTCCTTTTTCAAACTTTTTAAATGTTTTATTTTCTGTTACTTTGTTTCAGATTTTCAAATCCATCAGAACCATGGCTCGATGAATGTTTTCCACAAATAATTTATAGCCCAGTTAATTTATAAATCGCACCAGAGATGGGCGAATTCTCATTCATAAATACGATCGTGAATACAAATCATATCTGCGATTTTATGATTATGAATTCGAATACAATCGTATTCACAATTTGAATACGATTTTCCCCCGTATTCGTATTTTGAATACGATTTTCCCCCGTATTCGTATTTTGAATACGATTTGATAATTTTTTCTATAATTTCCCTAAAAATCGAATTTTTTTTTACGATTTTTCCTGAAAATCATACTTTTTTCCGAACTCCGGACATATTATGGCCTAACAATTTGTCAAAATAATCAATCAAAATTCGAAACGCTCATAAAATTCTTATAAGATTTTTTCATGCAGAATCGAATGAGACCTCCCCTAGGTCGCTACGACCATTCGTTAAGAAACTACGACGAAAATTTCGGTGAAAATCGTAATTTTTCACGATTTTGACTGAAACTCATAATTTTATATGATAAGTGGCAATCATTTTAAAAAATACGATATTCATTGAAAATTTCGTCGTAGTTTCTGTACGGTTGGTCGTAGCCACCTGGGGGTGGTCTCATTCGATTCTGCCTGAAAAATCTTATAAGAATTTTATGAGCGTTTCGAACTTTGATTGATTAGTTTGACAATGTTAGGCCATAAATACGTCCAGAGTTAGGGAGAAAATCATGAAAAAAGTATGATTTTCTAGGAAAGGCATTCAAAGTGTGAATACGATTGTATTCGTATTCATATTGCTTCCTCACTACCGAAGGTAGGGAAGCTTTGTATTCGTGAAAGAAGTGAAAAAAAAATGTCCTCCAAAATCAAAATTTCCACTTGCTTTTTGCGTTTTAGAGCTTCCCGAACAATTTTGGTTCCGTGTCTGTCTGTCTGTCTGTCGGTCTGTCTGTCTGTCTGTGGTCAATCCTTGTCCCGGGCAAAACTATACTAACCTGTGGTCCGATTTTGATGAAATTTTCAGGGATTGTGCGGGTTAGGTCCTAGACGGTCCCCTATAAATTTCAGCACCTTCGGATCAGCTGAGTGAGCTCCAAGGCCATTTTCTCTCCTGTTGAACGCAGGAAGCTGAAATTTGAGAGGCAGGGTCAATGGAGAATGCTGAAGGTGCCTGAGTGGTCACTGATCAGCTGAGTGAGCTCCAAGGCCATTTCCTCTCCTGTTTTTCGCCAACTGATTCTATACGTCCATGTTACAATGAGTGAGGAAGCTATACTGCCCACCCAACTTGGCAGACGTTTTTATACCGTATTCGTATTCATAATTATAAAATCGCCGATATGATTTACATTCATAATCGTATTTATTAGGAATGGCAGTCGGACGAAAATCCAACCTGAAATGGTTGTTTACTTCAGTTCACTTACTTACTATTCAACAAGCAGAACTTGAGTTGATCTCAAACTGTAGCAAATTCAACTTACTTTAAAAATTTACTCGACATAAATTATTGAAATTATCATAGTTCGAGTAATATAGTAGAGAAACAGAAAAAAATTCAACATTTTTACGGTTTGAATTATGTACTTATTCCACCCATGAGTTCTTACCAACAGCCATGGTATACCCAAATATTGTGAAGCCCAAAATTAATCAATAGACCTATTTAAAGTGATGAATTGGTCTAAAATAGTAGACGGAAAAATGTTCCAAGGTTTAGGCGTGGTAATTCGAACTAAGACACTTGATGTACATAAACTTGCCATGATCTCAAACATGCAATTTCTTTTTCCAACATGAAATTATTCACAGTGAAATAAGTACTTGTGGCATTAAAATCAAGCGAAAAAATATCATGCCAACTCCAGTAGTTCTGGGATGAAAAATTATAAAATGAGTCACAAACGCATTTTTCTAGGATAGAATAACTAACTACTGAGGGGCTTGGAAATTGAAACTATTCACCTACTTTCTGTTGTAGAGAAGTCATATTCTCCAGTAAGGAACAAGAAACGTGGTAAGTAAAGTATTCGACTAGCCGATGAAATTTTTAGTGACGCCATGTAAGTTGAGGAGACGTCAGAGTGCCCCGCTTTTTGTGAGGCGTAGGAAACCTCTGCTTCTAAACTTCCTTCTTGAATAACGATTCAACTTTGACGAATTCAAAATTTTTGGATTACATAAATTTGTACACATTATTTTCGTGAGGCCTCTCAAAAATGTAACACATTCAAAACACAAAACGTCAATAGAATTTTAATTCAACAGTTCAACAATGAGTCCCAAATATCAATTGATTGATATCCGGAGTACAAACAAATTTAGCAAAAACTCCAGAATTTAGTTAAACTTTGGAAATTAGGATTCAAACTTCAAGTCGAAACGAGAATTTAAATTAAAGTGCAACCAGAAGTACCATCGACACCAAGTTTAAACAAGAATTTGAATTAAAGTGTAATCTGGAGTACAATCGAATTTAAACTCAAAGTTTAAACGAGAATTTAAATTGAATTGTAACCTGGAGTAAAATCGAATTTAGACTCCGAGTTTAAACGAGGCTCTAAATTGAAGGGTTATCTGAAATACAACCGACTTTAAACTCCATGTTTAAAGAGAACCTAAATTGATTGGTCAACTGCCATGTAAGAGTGCAGGGCGAACTGTCTGAGCCCTTCCAATCGACCAAAGGGCTCAGACAGGGGGATGCATTAGCCTGCATAATGTTCAATGTGGCGCTCGACAGATCCATCAAGGATGCTGGTCTGAATCGCAGAGGTACCATATTCAGCAGGTCTGTCCAGATATTAGCCTATGCAGACGATATTGATATAATTGGCAGGAGTCAACGAGACGTGAAAGAGGCTTTCCTGGTGCTAAACCGTGAGGCAAAAAAGCTGGGACTTGAGGTTAACGCACAAAAGACCAAATATATGATTGCGGGAAGAAATCCGAGCCAGACTGGTGACCTTGCGGTTGGAGAATTCACGTTCCAACGTGTGGATTCCTTCCCATACTTGGGATCACTCGTCACTTCCAGCAACGATGTGTCATCAGAAATTTATGCTAGGCTCATTGCAGCAAACAGATGCTACTTTGGTCTGGTGCGGCACTTCAAGTCAAGAAATGTGTCCAGAAGCACCAAGGTACTCCAGTACAAGACTTTGGTACGGCCAGTCCTCACTTACGGCTCAGAGACGTGGACACTATCTGCGGCAACAATTAGAGCTCTCGATATTTGAGTATTTGAGCGCAAAATCCTGCGAAGAATCTTCGGACCTGTGAGAGACGGTGAACGCTGGCGAGCCAGGTATAACCAAGAAATTTACCAACTTTTTGATGACCAACAAATAGTTGGATTCATTAAGTGTGGGAGGCTCAGATGGGCTGGCCACGTTGCTCGAATGCCTGACACGGAAACACCTCACATTGTCCTGAAAGGTGGTCCGGGTGGAAGACGCCCAAGAGGAAGACCGGGTCTCCGTTGGCTGGATGGAGTCGAGGAGGATTGCCGGCAAATTGGTGTACGTAACTGGAAAGCGGTCGCCCAGAACAGGACAGAATGGAGAAGGCTGCTTGTGCAGGTCAAGGCCCGACATGGGCTGTAGCACCGAGGGGTAGGTAGGTAGGTAAATTGATTGGAATCTGGAGTACAATGTAATTTCGATTCAAAGTATAAACGAGAATTTAAATTGAAGTGTAATCTGGAGTACAATCGAATTAGACTCCAATTTTAAACAAGACTTTAAATTAAATTGTAATCTGGAATTTAAACGAGACTCTAAATTGAAGGGTTATCTGGAGTACAATGGAATTTTGACTCAAAGTATAAACGAGAATTTAAAGTGAAGTGTATTCTGGAGTAGGTACAATCGAATTAGACTCCAAGTTTAAACGAGAATTTGAATTAAAGTGTAATCTGGAGTACAATCGAAGTTAGACTCAAACTTTAAACAAGAATTTAAATTAAATTTTAATCTGGAATTAAAACGAGGCTCAAAATTGAAGGGTTTTCTGGAGTACAACCGACTTAAGACTCCATGTTTAAAGAGAATCTAAATTGATTGAAATCTGGAGTACAATCGAATTTAGAATCCAAGTTTAAAGAGAATATAAATTGAAGAGTAATCCACAAGAGGAGTACAATCGAATTTTGACAGCTCAGTTCAAACGGAATATAAGTTGAATCGTAATTTAGCATACAATTGAAACACTGTGAAGTTTATGTTTACTACGAGATGATGATTTTAATAGCACACATTTTTACTAAACATGTTCGACAAGTAAACGAATTTTTAACATGAAAATCGAAGGGGAAATTGCATCTGTTCAAAGTCAATTAATTGGAAAACCTGCAGTTGTGGCTCATTTTGAGAAGCTGTGACCAACATCGCAATGAAGTGCATGCTGTCGAATGTCCAAGTAAACAAAGTATCCTGGAATAACTTTTCTCGCTTCGTACTATTCTATGAATCGTTACGAACCAAAGTAAACCTACTCATAACTACGAGGAACTGGGAGGACGAAGTAATGAGGTACAAGGTGGCTGAAAACGGACGCTCACTTTTTAAAATTACGCCAAATTTTTAATTTTGGAGGTATCAGGTTGAAATAAATTCCAAAATGTTCGTTGGGATTGGAAGTTTATTGTACAATAAGAAAAAATCAGTTATGGAGTATTGTGCTAAGTAGATGGCCCTTGTTGATTAATGCAATGTTCAAGCCTTTCGGCGAAGTTGCTCATGACGTTATCCAACATTTCCATCGAGATGGCGGCAATTTCACGTGTGATCGCATCTTTGAGGTCTTGAAGAATTCGTGGTTTATCCACATAAACCTTGGACTTCAGGTAGCCCCATAAAAAGAAATCACAGGGAGTGAGATCGGGCGAGCGCGGAGGCCATGGAATGTCACCGTGTTGCGAAATCAACTTTCCGGGAAATGTTTGGCGGACAATATCCATGGAAATGGAATGGGATACCGAGATCATTTGGTTTCAACAGGAAGGGGCAACTGCACACACGGCGAGAATTTCCATGGATATTGTCCGCCAATCATTTCCCTGGACATTCCATGGCCTCCGCGCTCGCCCGATCTCACTCCCTGTGATTTCTTTTTAACCCTTTCCCCCCGACGGGCGGCCTCCTGCCGCAAGGTCACCTTCCCGGCGCTTGAGCCAACTGCCTGTCAACCCCATACCGAAGGAATTTTCCAGGCCGCCCCAGCTGACTCCCGTTGTCTTCCTCTTTTATTTTCGCCCACTCTCACTTAACATTATTTCTCAACTGAATGATTTTTGTGTTTGATACATGTTACCCTATTGTCCATGTATTATTATGAAGATTTTTTCATGACTGAGTAAGATTTTACAAGATTGAGTAAGATACTTTATTATATAGAAATATATTGCATTCCACTATACCAGAATAATTTTGATACCAGATTTTTGTAATAAATGGGCTGTAATCCCTAAAGATAAAAATGATCATAAAACTCCAACTGGACCGAACACATTCCAGAAACGTGTACCTACGTGGTAAAAATAAATCCTCCTTGAATGGTTAGTAAAAGGCTCTTACCGAGAGGTCAACTTTGTCTCACTTTCTCTCGCCCAACACAATATCGCTACTGCCCTGAAATCTGTTGAGGACGGTGAAAATGAAAGGTACAATGTTACCATAATGGAATGGAAGTGATTAGTTCACAAATATGCCCACAGATCGCATCAGAAGCACGAAAAAGTACGAAACGGCAAAAGGCGTCTGTAGGGACGGGGGAAACATTGGGAGGCAGACGCCAAAAGCCGTCCATAGGGACCTCAAAACGTTTCTCCCCAGACGCCTTTAGGCGTCCGTCGGGGGGAAAGCGTTAAGGGGCTACCTGAAGTCCAAGGTGCCCTCTAATAGTCCGGGAGCCCGGCTGAAAAAGGGCAACTGATCGATAGAAAAGTACCAATTGTAGAATTGCATAGTACTAATCGTGGTTATACAAGAAACGCACGTCTGCCGTTCCAAAGCCGTCGGATTCAAAGATGGCGGCCGACGAAACACAACCCAAAATCATGAAAATCTGACTTACTGGTAGATGCATGAAATTTTGGACAATGGTACTTGACTGTATGAGTAATCCAAAAATGCAAATCTGCCACTCAGCAACCGCCGGGTCGCCGGTGCAGACACAGTCCAAAAACACATATTTTGGGGTCCAAAATCGACTTATAGGTAGATGCATGAAATTTTGGACAATGTTACTTGAATGTATGAGTAGTCCAAAAATGCAAATCTGCCACTCAACAACCGCCGGGTCGCTGGTGCAGACGCGGTCCAAAAACACTAATTTTGGGGTCCAAAATCGACTTATAGGTAGATGAATGAAATTTTGGACAATGTTACTTGAATCTATGAGTAGTCCAAAAATGCAAATCTGCCACTCAACAACCGCCGGGTCGCCGGTGCAGACGCGGTCCAAAAACACATATTTTGGGGTCCAAAATCGACTTACAGGTAGATGCATGAAATTTTGGACAATGTTACTGGAATCTATGAGTAGTCCAAAAATGCAAATCTGCCACTCAACAACCGCCGGGTCGCTGGTGCAGACGAGGTCCAAAAAACGCAAATTTTGGGGTCCAAAATCGACTTATAGGTAGATGCATGAAATTTTGGACAAAGCTACTAGAATGCATGTGTAATGCAAAAATGCAAATCTGCCACTCAGCAACCGCCGGATCGCCGGTGCAGACGCGGTCCAAAAACCCTTTTGGTTTGGGGACCAAAAAGAAACTTATAGATAGATGACTCAAATGTTGGGCAATAATAGTAGGTATGATGAGTAACATAAAAATACACGTCTGCCAACGGAAAGTTGATGGATTGCAAGTGCAGACGAAGTCCAAAAACACACATCCGGGGGTCCAAAATGAACTCATTTGTAGATGGCTGATATTTTCAACCATGATACTAGGAGAAAATTGTAACTTATTAATGTAAGTCTGCCACTTCAGAGCCGCTGAGCCACTGGTGCAGACGAGGTTTCCCAAAATCTCAAATTGTTGGGGTCCATGTGGACTTACAGGTAGACGGCTGAAATGTTGTCCCATAGTCGTGGGTAAGGTATAGGACATGAAAATACACGTCTGCCAACGGAAAGTTGATGGATTGCAAGTGCAGACGGACTTCATAAAGTCTCAGTCATGCAGCTTGAGTTAATGAGCGAATTTTCAAAATGCTATTTCTACTGATTTTTGACTATTTTCGAATGGTGACCATTTTTTCGAAAATCTTGATAAGGTTTTCTGATTGAAATTTTCAATCAGATTCTTAACATCATCATACTTTTTCATATGTTAGAGGATAATAAGCTCTGAAAACCTCAAGATCACTTTTTTGACACTACTTTTTCACCCCTTAGTATTCGTCGAAAATATTGACCGATGGACTTAATCTTGGATTATCTGGATTCTTTAGCTAGTACCTACGACCATATTTCGACTGGAAGGACACACATAAATCCTTATATGAATCTGATGGATGGTTATTGAAGGAAAAATTACAAACAAAATTCAAATTACCTAATATGATGGTTTGTTAATGCAAGCATTCCAGGGTTCGTCCCATTGGATAAGTATTAGGTTAATCTAAACCAGTTGTTGGTAAGCGATAAAACACGCATTTTTATTTAGATTCCTCCTGCACAAAACAGTTTCACTCAATGTTATTTAGTAGATAAGTATTTTGAGTAAGAGATAGTGGACCTCCTCTTCCACCCCTCGCCTTTACCCACCATAACATTTCTAGCGGCATGCGAGCATCGAATTGAAACAACCATTCGAAAATCCAAGATCTACGATACCACCCTCACCAATGGTGCCAGTCTGGCGGTAGTAAGTCGGAACGTTGAAATGTCGTCTGTTAGTTTTGGTAGGCAGTCCGTAGAAGTTTCATCCCTATTTAAGGTGAACACACACAGAAACCCACGAAACATGCGGTTTGTGGTGTCCTGGCACCATGGTGGAACCAATTATTAGTTCCATGGTGATACTGAGAATAATTCATGAAATACCAGAGATATAACATATCTCTATATTATAGAAAATTTTCCCCAATTTCACAGCTTGAGTACAATTAGTAAGCTATAAGGAACCGAAATATTGAAAAATTGTTGTAAATATTTGTTTTGTGAATATTATCCCCCCGCTAATTTTGGTACTCTGGTGTGTGCAACAGAGAAGTTATTTGAGTCTGAGTCTGAGATTATGCCCGAAAACGCACGTTTTGAGCATTAAACCCCCCTTCAAAGATCAAATTCAAAATTGAAATAAATTCAGTAAATTCCAGGAGTGAATACAGTTAATCCATGAGAGCGAAAACATTCTTTTGTGTGAGACATATAAATAGTTTCGAGTTACACTCATGAACCTTATGATCACATCATTTGGTATTCATAAATTCAGTCAGTCATGATTCACATTTTGTATCATTCTCTACTGAAGTGAAGACTGATTACCATTTGATTTCAATGTCAAAATATTGTGGTGAATATTTTCAAAAATGATGAAGGAAACCTCAAAATAAAGGAAATGTCCCAATTTGCGTAGCTATCCTCCCACCACCCAAAAATCAAGTTTGCACAAATCCCCGCACTCTTCCACTCGCCGTGCTAAAACATGCAGGGCTTCTTGGTCTGGTTCATGTAGATCAGATTGGCATAGTATTTTCGAATGGTTGTTTCAATTCGATGCTCGCATGCCGCTAGAAATGTTATGGTGGGTAAAGGCGAGGGGTGGAAGAGGAGGTCCACTATCTCTTACTCAAAATACTTATCTACTAAATAACATTGAGTGAAACTGTTTTGTGCAGGAGGAATCTTAATAAAAATGCGTGTTTTATCGCTTACCAACAACTGGTTTAGATTAACCTAATACTTATCCAATGGGACGAACCCTGGAATGCTTGCATTAACAAACCATCATATTAGGTAATTTGAATTTTGTTTGTAATTTTTCCTTCAATAACCATCCATCAGATTCATATAAGGATTTATGTGTGTCCTTCCAGTCGAAATATGGTCGTAGGTACTAGCTAAAGAATCCAGATAATCCAAGATTAAGTCCATCGGTCAATATTTTCGACGAATACTAAGGGGTGAAAAAGTAGTGTCAAAAAAGTGATCTTGAGGTTTTCAGAGCTTATTATCCTCTAACATATGAAAAAGTATGATGATGTTAAGAATCTTATTGAAAATTTCAATCAGAAAACCTTATCAAGATTTTCGAAAAAATGGTCACCATTCGAAAATAGTCAAAAATCAGTAGAAATAGCATTTTGAAAATTCGCTCATTAACTCAAGCTGCATGACTGAGACTTTATGAAGTCCGTCTGCACTTGCAATCCATCAACTTTCCGTTGGCAGACGTGTATTTTCATGTCCTATACCTTACCCACGACTATGGGACAACATTTCAGCCGTCTACCTGTAAGTCCACATGGACCCCAACAATTTGAGATTTTGGGAAACCTCGTCTGCACCAGTGGCTCAGCGGCTCTGAAGTGGCAGACTTACATTAATAAGTTACAATTTTCTCCTAGTATCATGGTTGAAAATATCAGCCATCTACAAATGAGTTCATTTTGGACCCCCGGATGTGTGTTTTTGGACTTCGTCTGCACTTGCAATCCATCAACTTTCCGTTGGCAGACGTGTATTTTTATGTTACTTATCATACCTACTATTATTGCCCAACATTTGAGTCATCTATCTATAAGTTTCTTTTTGGTCCCCAAACCAAAAGGGTTTTTGGACCGCGTCTGCACCGGCGATCCGGCGGTTGCTGAGTGGCAGATTTGCATTTTTGCATTACACATGCATTCTAGTAGCTTTGTCCAAAATTTCATGCATCTACCTATAAGTCGATTTTGGACCCCAAAATTTGCGTTTTTGGACCTCGTCTGCACCAGCGACCCGGCGGTTGTTGAGTGGCAGATTTGCATTTTTGGACTACTCATAGATTCCAGTAACATTGTCCAAAATTTCATGCATCTACCTGTAAGTCGATTTTGGACCCCAAAATATGTGTTTTTGGACCGCGTCTGCACCGGCGACCCGGCAGTTGTTGAGTGGCAGATTTGCATTTTTGGACTACTCATAGATTCAAGTAACATTGTCCAAAATTTCATTCATCTACCTATAAGTCGATTTTGGACCCCAAAATTAGTGTTTTTGGACCGCGTCTGCACCAGCGACCCGGCGGTTGTTGAGTGGCAGATTTGCATTTTTGGACTACTCATACATTCAAGTAACATTGTCCAAAATTTCATGCATCTACCTATAAGTCGATTTTGGACCCCAAAATATGTGTTTTTGGACTGTGTCTGCACCGGCGACCCGGCGGTTGCTGAGTGGCAGATTTGCATTTTTGGATTACTCATACAGTCAAGTACCATTGTCCAAAATTTCATGCATCTACCAGTAAGTCAGATTTTCATGATTTTGGGTTGTGTTTCGTCGGCCGCCATCTTTGAATCCGACGGCTTTGGAACGGCAGACGTGCGTTTCTTGTATAACCACGATTAGTACTATGCAATTCTACAATTGGTACTTTTCTATCGATCAGTTGCCCTTTTTCAGCCGGGCTCCCGGACTATAAGCTTGTACGTTTAATTAGAATGACGATGAAAAAAGTAACTTGTGCGGGTTCAGTCCACTATTTCGGAGCAATTCTGCACACACAAAGGCTTAAGGCAAGGAGATGGACTTGCATGTCTCCTATTCAACATGGCCTTAGAGATTGCAGTGAAGAGGTCTGGAATACAGGTTGGTGGGACGCTTTACAACCGGTCAGTTCAGCTTTTAAGTTACGCTGACGACATCGATTTGATGGGCCGGTCAATTGGGGCCATAAGAGAAGCATATGATGATTTGGTCAGGGAAGCGTCTAGGGTAGGACTACAGGTGAATGTGGCCAAAACTAAGTATATGCGTACCAATGCCCCACCAAATCATGAAAGTACTTTTGCTATGGGCCAGCAAAGTTTTGAATGGGTGGATGAATTTGTCTATCTTGGTACACAGGTTAATGCCAATAACTTGATGGCCCCAGAAATCAAAAAAAGAATTATCGCGGCTAATCGATCATACTTTGGCCTCCTTAAGCACATGAAAAGTAGATTCCTCTCAAGGACTTCAAAGATTCGGCTGTACAAGACTCTCATCAGACCAGTACTTATATATGGGTCAGAGTGCTGGACACTCTCTGTTCATGATGAGACAGCCTTGTTGACATTTGAGAGGAAAATCCTAAGACGGATCTATGGCGCCGTACGAGATGGACCATCCTGGAGGAGACGCACTAACCTCGAAATAATGCAGCTGTATGGGGAAGGAGATGTTGCGCACTTCATTAGGATTGGTCGTCTTCGTTGGGCAGGCCATGTATCCAGAATGGAAGACAGCGAGATCCCAAAGAGGATGATGAATGAGCAGCTGTATAGGATGCGACGATTGGGCAGACCCAGGTTAAGATGGATTGATGGAGTCAATCATGACGCTCACACCATCCTAGGCATTCGTGACTGGAAAACAGCAGCGCAAAACCGAGGCAACTGGAAAAAACTGTTGAAGGAGGCCATGATCCCCCGCGGATTGTAGTGCCACGAAAGAAGAACCTGAAGTCCAAGGTTTATGTGGATACACCACGAACTCCGCCATCCCGATGGAAATGTTGGATAACGTCAAGAGCAACTTCGCCAAAAGGCTTGAACGGTGCATTAATCAGCAAGGGCGCCATCTACTTAGCACAATATTCCATTACTGTTTTTTTCTTACAGTACAATAAACTTCCAATCCTAACGAACATTTTAGAATTTATTTCAACCTGATATCTCCAAAATTAAAAATTTGGCGTCATTTTAAAAAGTGGGCGTCCGTTTTCAGCCACCCTGTACTTCGTCAGTATTAGTAAATCGTAATTTTTATGGCTTGTCTTTACGATAAAAATTAAGTTCTTTCAATATTCACAGTACCAAATTTTAAAAGTAATACAGGTAGAAATTGTCAACATTTCCACATTTTTTATAAGGTAAATTTATGTAACGCTACATGAATCAACAATAAGGGTTCCAACTAGAGTCCTTCTTAGTTTGAAGACACGAGAAGTCAAAATTAATCACTAAAATGAACTGCACAATAGCAGCAGTGCCAGAAAGTTACAATAACATCCGAAGGTAACTAAAATTTCATCAAATACCTAAAACTTAAGAGTGAAATCTACAATTACGTGAAATACAAGTTTAAATGAAATAAGATTACGATCAACAGTGGAATATTCTAGTTTTTGTTTTGTTTAGAGAATTTCGAGAGATATCAAACGAGTTTATAAGCTAATTTTACTGACTACCTACTCACCAATGCATACAACTAATAACTCGGATGCTTTGGATACAACTCGACCGCTAGCAAAATACAGAAGGAGTCAAAAATAATAAAGATTTGAGATTACATGGTTTTATTGAACTACTAGGACACACTTTTATTTATGGAAAAATGTTACTGCTATTATATTTATACTTTTTTTAAAACCTACTAAAAAATTTTCTCTGACAAATAAAAAATATAAAGAGAAAAAAAATTACCTGGAGTACAGCACGCTATGGAGTTCGTAGCAATGCATCATTCACAAAAACAATGAAAACACAACTACGATGCAACACACTTTTCCTATTACCATTACAAATTTGAAAATGAGATCAATGTCTGCCACGCCGAGAGCATGCATCTTTACAGACACGCGAAAAGTGAATGGAACAACACAGGAAGAGAAGTTCATAAAAAATTCAACCGTGAAACAATCAATACGGGTCGATGGAGTTGCAACAAAAACAGCAAGCGCTAAGAAACGACCCTGCAGGGTAAATATTAGGATGGAGCACTGAGAATTTCTCCAACTAAAAAATCAATTGTACGTACGCGTATCAAAAAACGCAAAAAAAAACAGGTCACTGTCATTAAAGATGGGGTTAAAGCTCCACTGAACATGCCCATGCTCATTATAGTCGTCATGCTACATGGATATAATAAATCACTATAATATTAAATCGTTAATTACAGTAGTCGGCTGCGAATTATGCAATAAATGAATAAGTGGCTGCAGCATCGTGGCATGTCGTAATGAGAAGAGAAAATGAATTGTGTCCTTTTCAAAGAGCTACCCAGTGTTATTTCAGGGGAGTCAGCCCGAAAAACAGCATTTTTTCCAAACCTCTGTGTAGCTTAAATCTTGATATAAAATTGATAATGGTCTATAAGTCGACAGTTTAAATCTTGATGAACAAAATTATATTTAAAAAAAATCATAAATGATCATTAAGGTACCTACTTCGCTATAAGTACCTAATGTTGGGCCCTTTCACCTGTTTTCGTGCACTTTTCTCAGTAAGTGAGAAAAATTTTTTTCTCTGAATTCAATTTTTTGTTTAATTTGTTCATCTTAATAAGCTCTATCAACTGACTAGGGCTTTTTTATTCTAATAGTTTTATCTTTTCTTCTCGAAGAATAAGAAACCGGATATTTGGTAGGTAACATTTTTCTACCTGTCTTTTTAGAGATACTGAAAGACAGTCGTTCCCAGCTGTAACAGAATGGGGTAGTTGCATGGGTCGGAATTTCGTGTTTTTGACTTCAGATTCGAATTTAGCGCACTTAAAAACGTAAATGGACCAGTTTTCAGTTCGAAATTCCATTTAGTTTAGCCGTATTTCAATAAAGAAGTACCATCCTTTTTAGTGTTGGCGGGCCACTCCTCTTACGTCATCCCTAAACGAGAATCTCACGATAGAGTGCGTTGAGATCACTGCAATCGAGGACAATTCGAGTCAGAAACATTGAAATATACTTGCAAAATGATGGTGATGATTAAAAAAACTTTGAAATATATTTTTCAGGTTTTTTATGTTTGATTTATCGTTTAAATTGAAAATTTTGAAGCATAATTTTGGCTGTTTTGCCGATGCACATCGGCGCGGGGTACTTCGATTAACCCCGTTGCTTTAACCGTCATAGTTATCACGTTATCAGTTTTTCGCGTGGCCCTTTCTCGTAGTGCGGTCCGAGTTGTTACAGTTGTTAGTTGTTATAGTTTACACCAGTATTTACCATAATTTATTAGTTGATTGGTTTGGAAAAGATAATGTTCACTGTAAAGTTTCAAGAAGCTTTACGCTTGCATACGAGTCTGCAACACAATGTGACATGTCATGTCTTCACTTTTTCCCGCTACCTACCCAATCTGCTTTCGAATTTTGTTGATAGTTCTTTTAACTCATATATATATCTCATTTATATCTCATTTTCTTCCATAAGTACAACGGTTTTGGCAGTATATCATTTTTGCGTAAATGTAGGGCTTTCCAACGAATGGTGAACGATTTTTCTACGAACGCGAATGACGAAGATAAAGTTCGATAGGAACAACTTGGCTGTAAGTAGAAATCATCAGAAAAACAACCGTAACTTTTTTTTCGTTTATGTGCCAAAGTATTGACATAAAATGTCAATATGCCAAAAAGGAGAGCCATCGACCAGAGTTTCGAGGTAGCTTCCCTGGAAAATATTCCGTACATAAATATTGGCATGTTGTACGATTTTTACGTCAATAACAACAAGTTCGTCAGCGCCGAAATAAAAGGAGCCAATAATGTGAGGTAAGTTGACACTTTTATAGTAAAAGGTCAGTTGTAATTGTGATTTCTTGTGTGTAGTACCTACTTCTTCATCCAAATGGTTGCTCATTTATTGGAAGTTTCATTGTAGTGTCATTATCCTGTACAACGTAGTACCAATGAGTGTTAGTAAATTGTTAAATAAAACGATGTTGGTTATGTCCAACTTAGAAGAATCTAGCAAATTTGCGAGATTGTGGCTCGAGTAACACCAGAACACCGCATTTCTTCACAACCATATGAGGTTACAGTGGAGGGAATGCCAGTAGGAAACAAAATCTTTGATGCAACATGTTTCGATTGCGCAGCTAGCAAAATTCAGTATGAAAGCACCACAAAGTGTGAGTGATTCTCCAATTTTATTGCCACAAACGAACGTAAACAAACCCAACAGAGGGTTGCTATCAAAGGACCCCCCCGGGCAAAGGATCCCTCCGGCACAGTAACCTTGCGTCAGGGTATCAGTGGTGTAGGGGTCTCTTGGCCCCCTTCACACCCGTGACGTGGCCCCCACCCCGCAGTGTCCAAGCCGTGTGTAGGTTTTCCCGCCTGAATCCGAAATCCCGTTTTTCGAAAAAATCTCTAAATTTTTAGGAAGCGTTTCCGGGAGTTTTATTTGCAGATACGTACTTCAATAGAGTTTCTCTACACAGAAAAAATACAAAAAAATATCATGCAACTACCCCATTGGCTCCACGAATGCTTGCTCGAGGATCATTGACCTTGACAAAACCTGTTGACAAGCTGAGAATGCCTACAGCTATGCTTAGTCTGTGTTCCTGGAGACCCTGCATCTATGGTACCCACAAGAGAATTGGCTGCACGTCTATACAGACGGCTCAGCCAGAGATGCAAGATCCAATGCAGGGGCCGGGGTATACTGCACACTCTTTGAAACCTCACACCCTGTAGGAAAGCTCTCCAGCAACTTTGAGGGAGAGGTCTGTGCAGTGAAGCTTGCTGTGGAGCATCTGCTTGTGCGGGGCGATCGCCAAGTCGTGATTTTTGTCGACTCACAAGCTGCCATTCAGTCGCTCACAAGCAACGTTTCGACTGATGTCGCCCTGGTCCTCAAGTGCCGTCTTGCCATTGAGAATTTGTTGATGAGGGGCTCCCAACTGGTGCTGCAGTGGGTTACCTCACATTGCCAAATAGAGGGAAATGAAAAAGCAGATGCTTTGTCCATAAGAGGGTCACTCCTGCCGCAGCCAGATGCTCCTCTCCCTTACAGCACAGCCAAACGCCTGGTCGATGCCAAGACACAGTTAATAGCTCGAGAAGGCCATGAGAGAGCAGCAGCTGGAAAGCAATGGGCCACCCTACTAAATAATCCCATACCTAAAACACTGCCCAGAAGGCAAAGTGTGGCTTGTTTCAGGATTCAGACTGGGCATGATTTCCTGGCCAAGCATCTAAACAGAATCGGTGTCTATGACAGTCCAATCTGTACACTTTGCCACATCGAAGATATGACATCCCAGCATTTAGACGCATGCCCTGCTCTGCAAGAAAGAAGAGAACAGATTGGAGACGACGAAACCATCTGGTACAGGAAAGCAAATATTTATTGGGCTGCGCGTGAACGAATGGCCGCAGAGCCTCGTATACGGCGTAATTAAAACAAAAAAAGGTAACATTTTTTTAACCAAAAACTCTCCAAATCAAAATTATCCAAAAACCCTCTCGTTAAAACTGTCATTAACCACTTATAATCAAAACTCATCTTTCGGAACATTCTTGCTATTTTACAGAAACCTCACATGCAACGTTGCTTCAGCCAATTTTTCAACTAGTAAGTCGCTTTTATAGAAAATTATTAATTGCTTCGCAAATGAATTGCAGCGCTGGGAGGTGAAACTGAGTATTGCCAGCTCTAATCAGCGACCATCTTATATGTGAACGCATAATAATGAAATAACGGAAATCACAAGAGAAGTAGGTAACGAATTTAGCCTTTCAATATGTCAAATAATCATTATGTTTTTTATGTGCTCAACAATTAAACGGTAGCATTTACAGGGTAAACGCAGCTCTACTAAGCTGTATGAGTCAATTTTACATCTAATTTGCAACAAAAAAAGCCTCCTGGACTTTTTTTTATAGGCTTTGTTTCCGAGTTATTTCAATTTTACGATTTTTTCGTGATTATGTCCTTACCTTACTAAATCGGTCGTAACTCACTTAATTTACTGCGTAAATTCAAATTCAAGGACACTGTTGAAAAGAGCATTAAATTTTCTCTCGGATATATGTTTGAGCTTTTTCTGAGTCGAGGTTTGAGAAATGAAGAAGCCTTCTGAAAAGAAAATTTTACCTAATTTGGAAAACCTCGAATCTATTCAATCGGTAAGAGAACCTATATTTTCTGAAGATGCAAGAGCGGTCAAAATTGCGCCAAAATCTCAGCTTTCCAGCGATTTAGTCATTTTGGTTTATTATTTTCAATAATAAACCTTTGGAAACGACCAAGAAACAACAAAGTTTAACCCCCCCCCCCCCCCCACCTCAAAGGTACTACGTAGAATCCAAAAATCTAATAAAAACGCTGCAAATTATTACACAATGGTTTATTATTTTTCTATATAGATCACTCGTCTACAAAATCACCAACCATCCAATATGAAGGAAGAAAAAAAATAAAAATCACCAAATATTGATTACATTTCGATCAGCTCTAATTTGAACGGAGATTAGGCCTCTTTTGCGATTCACACTCGTGTTTTGATTTATACATATATATATTTCAAAATAATCACTTAAATTTTCGTAGGAAGCGAACGGTTTGTCCTACAGAGCTCCGCGTGGTCTCAAAAAATTCTAAAAATTCTATAGAATCTTAAATTGAAGGAAAAACAATACCTTTGTATAAAAATTTTTCGAGTTAGGGCGTTTTAAAAATTTCAAAACTGATTTTGGAACCCTTAGAAGTGACCTACCTCAACCAAAAGCTTCGGGGCACAACTAGACCCCAAATGGAGCCTACATACCAAATTTCATCAAAATCGGTCAATGCTAAGTGGCAAAAGTGCCGCGTACGGCGGACGGACGGCCAAATTTTTATTCGATTTTTGGATTCTACGTACCTTGAAACGTAAACCATCAAATTTTGAGGGGGTGTTAAAAATTTTTTTTTCTTGGTCTATTCCAAAGGTTCATTATTGAAAATAATAAACCAAAATTTGGCCGTCCGTCCGCGGCACTTTCCTTTGTTCCCATGGACCGATTTTGATGAAATTTGGTATACGGGCTCCATTTGGGGTCTAGCTGTGCCCCGAAGCTAATGGTTGATGTCGGTCACTTCTAAGGGTTGAAATTGTGAAAACGCCCTAACTTGAACAATTTTGATATAAAGGTATTGTTTTTCTATCAATTTAAGATAGTATAGCATTTTTAGAAACCACGCCCTGTAGGACAAACCGTTCGCTCCCTACGAAAACGTAAGGTTTGGACGTACGATAAATCAGAAACACGAGTGTAAATCGCAAAAGAGGTCTAATCTCCGTTCAAATTTTATCTGATCAAAATGCGATCGCTCTGGTTGGTAGGTGGTGACAATGCCAAAGCCGATTTCTTAGCAGACGAGTTTATTTTTGAAGTGGGACTTATCGCTGATATTCATGTTTGAACGCGGAAAAACGTGAATTTTTAAAAGAAATCAGCGCTCCGGCTAAGGCGATCTGAGGGGTCGATGAGATAGCGAAGCCACCCGAAATACTTCAGATCGTCAGCCGGAGCGCTGATTTCGATGAAAACATCCCTGTTTTTCCGCGCTCAAACACACATTTCTGTGATGAACCCACTTTAAAAATATCAATGACTAGGCCGTTTTAAAGTCTTTTAGGCCTGGTCATTGATATTTTTAAAGTCATTTTAAATTCATTAATATATTGACAAAATTCGAGGTTTTCCAAATTGGATAAAATTTTCTTTTCAGAAGGATTTTTCATTTCTCAAACCTCGACTCGAAAAAATGGTCATGCTTCTATCCGATACGAAATGTAATGCTCTGCCCTTCTTAGTAAAAACGTCCTATGTCCATTTTTCAAGTTTCGAGAAAATCGCGTTTTAGTTTCGGCTTCTGCGCCACCCAAACCATTGAAGCTTGAGATTTCGTTTTTTGACCATCACCTCAAGCTGACCAAAACGAAATCTCAAGCTTCAATGGTTTGGGTGGCGCAGAAGCCGAAACTAAAACGCGATTTTCTCGAAACTTGAAAAATGGACATAGGACGTTTTTACTAAAGAGGGCAGTGCTCTTTTCAACGATATTCTCAAATTTGAATTTACATAGCAAATAAGGGGAGTTAAGTATGACCGATTTAGTAACGTAAGGTTGAGATCACGAAAAAAATCTTAACCTTTTCGCGCCCGGATTCTCGAGAGCCCACTGTCCCTCACAGCCCGCCCGCCGGCAGCCCCCTTCTGTCCCCTCAGTACCGCATTATTTTGGCGACTCGGTGGTTCGTCCGAAGTTGTTTCCTTGCATTATTTTATTGTATTTTTTTTCGCGTGATACGTACTTTATGTTATGAGTTCATGAGAATTATTGAGATTATGTGCATTATTTATTCATTTACTAGCCAGTTAAACATAATGGAAATAATGAAATTAATGTAGAATAATTATGATACCTCATGACTCGCTCCAATTTCTATAAATGCATTCAATATAATTTTATAATAATATATAAAAAATTTATTATAAACAATAAATATATTATAATTATTTATGGTTTTCCACTTTCATTCTGTTTAGAAAAATTCCTATAATTTGATAACTCTTCATAGTGGGGAAAACCAAAAGTTGGAAGAGGGACATAACATTTTTGCGAATATTCCCGAGCAGTGTTCAAATAGGCGGTGAAATATCTGAAAAGCGGCAATATCTTTGACAGACCTACCGCCAAAAATACCAAAATAGAATTAGAAGGGTTGAAAAAAAAAACAAGACAGTGACCAAATCGGCGAAGATCAAAGAGAACCAACAGTTTGAGGTGCCGCTGCATCAGAACTTACCTACTGGATCAAGGATAAACTACCGACCAAAAAACGCCGACAAACAATGATATTAGAGAAAAAAAAACACTTAAAATGTTCAAGGTACATGTACACTGTTCTGTGAATGGAATATCATGAGGTTTGTAATGGACATTACACCCTGGAATATCATAGTTACACGGCGAAAGAGTTCAAGTGCCAGAACGGCTTTATCGGCGGCGGGCAGCTACGGAAAGTACAGCCGCCCGATATATGCCGTTGGCGGGCAGGAAAGGGTTAAAATTGAAATAACTCGGAAACAAAGCCTCTAAAAATGGAGTCTAGGAGGCACTTTTTGTTGCAAATTAAATGTAGAATTGACTCCTGCAGCTTGGTAAACCTGTTTTGTTTACACCCTGTAAACCCTCTCTCAGATAGTAACATCCAAATAATCGTTAAGAAATTAGAATTCGCATTAGTTTACTCAAAGGTTTTCTCTGAGCTCTGGGCCGCATTAAAATATCATCGTAAGAACTAAAAACAGTAATATTTAATAAGTGAATGATCAATGAAATACCTGAGTTAAGGGTGAACCGCGTATTTGAACTAGTGCAGTAAGACTCGATCACTCTCAGAATTTGCGCGTCTTCTTCAAATTTATCATCTGAAACGGAAAATTGATAGTAATGAAAGGCATAGTTCCAAGATGAACTACGAGAACTATATTTAGTTCGGTTATAAAAGGTAGAAACAACACATTTTTTTTAAAGATACAGGTATCCGAGATCCATGGTTGGCCATTTTTGATCATCTAGCATCCCTTTGTGAAACCTCAACCCACTGTGCGTGAATTTCGCAAATAAAGATACATGATCATAACTGAAAAACAAACAAAAAAAAACCGGCCGCGCCGCTCTTTGGAAAACGTTCCACAGCGCGGCGCGGCTGGCGGCTGAGTAGGTACATGACAAAATCGCCAGCCGCTGGCCGCCCGCCGCAGACGCGCTAGTGAAATCGTACCTTTACGCTTCTCCTTCTTCAAAAAACATCCTACCCTTCTTACCTACCGCCTCTCATTTTGTATCATTCCTGGTGACATCACTAAACATGAGAGTAAGAAAATTCGTGCAATTCATAAAATTGACAACTTGGCAGTAACTACCGAATTGAGGTTTTTACGCTGAATAACACCAAATCTGGTATTCGAAAAACCAATTTTGCAAGAAAACTAGACGTGGAATTTATTTTTTTAAATAATAGTATTTATTTATTTTTATATTCATTTTCATTTATTTATTTTTATATTAGTATTTAGTATTTATTTAATAGAATTTGATTTTTTAATAGTATTTTTTTCGGTTTTAGCATGCAAAAACCCACGGAAAACAGTGAAAAAACGTCTGCCAAGTGGGTGTGGCACATAGCTTCCTCGTATCCATAACCCGATTGTATAGATGATCCGATGCATAGTAGTTAATCTCAAAACACCAATCTCTAAGTACCTTTCACTACCCTCATAGGGGACCATCTACACGCTAATCTGGACAATCCTAGGAAATTTCATCAAATTCGGATGAAAAATTAAGTGAGTAGGTGTATGTGATTGGATCAAAAAATACATAGCCTCGGCTGGGTTTCGAACCCACGACCTTAGGAGCTCTAATCAAGACTCTATCCTCTGAGCTACCGATGACCTGCAATTAACGGGATTTGAGATTCTCACAGGAGACCATTCCTCTGTGAAATAATCCCTCTATGAAAAACAATTCTCTGTGATTTTCATAGGGGACCATCTAAACACTACTCTGTAACATCCCTGAAAATTTCATTGAAATTGGATGGAAAATGTAGAAATTATGGCCGTTACAAGGAAATTCACGTTTGCGCATGCGCAATGGCTACTATCAGTCCGAAGGTGATGATTTTCATAGAGACCATCTAAACACTACTCTGTAACATCCCTGAAAATTTCATTGAAATTGGATTGGAAATGTGGAAGTTATGGCCGTTACAAGGAATTCACGTTTGCGCATGCGCAGTCGCTTCTATCAGTCCGGGGGCAATGATTTTCATAGGGGACCACCTACAACCTAATCCACATAATCCCTGAAAATGTCATCGAAATCGAGTGGAAAATGTGGAAGTTATGGCCGTTACATGGAAATTCACGTTTGCGCATGCGCAGTGCCTTCTATCAGTCCGGGGATAATGATTTTCGTAGGGGACCGTCTACACACCAACCCGCACAATCCCTGAAAATTTCATAGAAATCGGACAATAACTTCGTATAGTTATGCGCGTTACAAGGAAATCATGACAGACGGACAGACACACAGACAGACAGACACACAGACACGGAACCAAAATTGTTCAGAAAGGTCTAAAACGCAAAACGCGAGTGGAAATTTTGATTTTGGAGAAATTTTTTTTTTCGTCCTTGAAAAGTGAAAACAAAGCTTCCGCTACCTTGGTAGACTCGGAAGCAAAAAAATTGCCTACAGTTTTTTGCTTGCAGACCTGAGTAATTTGTGAATGAAATACTTACTTCTAATAGGAGGAGGATCGATTTTAAGTAGACAAGATTTGGATGGTGGCGAAGGTCTCAAGCAGCTGATTGACCAAGGTCCTTCAAAATTAGGATCGATCAGAATATTTTCTGATTTCTGAAAAAAGTTAAGTAGTAGGAATTAGTTTTCATGTTGCTTACTAATTTGGCATTAATCGTGGGAAATTTCTGTCTCATGCAAAAGATTATCAAGTCATAACTAACAACAACTAGAGCAGAAAGGAACTTGGCATCCTGGTTATTGCTACGAATCACCCACGTCTCTGAAGGAAAGTCAAGTTTACGATGTCACAGAGAGGTTATGATGCCAGCCACACCTGTTAGCTCATTTCCAACACAGGAGGCTGGAGCTATAACTCTGTGAAGATTGGATACTAAATACCATGGATATAGGAAGCATGCCTCTTGTAAAGGGCCCCATTCACGTGTATGCCTGGAGTCGCCGCCGCGTCCCTCCAGGTGCTCCCCGAAGCCACCACAGTAGTCCATTCACCTGGCTACCAAAACTACCTGACTCAGACGAATGGCGGACCTGCTACCAACCACCGCTTGCTCAGTTCCTTCTCTGAGTTTGAAAGATGACTAGAAATGAGGAAAACGGTAGGGCTACATACTGTACTGGTGGGGGTGCGACTGGGCGTCGGCCTCACTTCAACCATTCACAGGGCTGCCGAGGATTAACCTGGCCGCAATTTTCGAGCATGTTCGATTACCTGCCGAGCGGCGGACGACCGCCAGACCTCAAGATTTTGTTAACCATTCACGGGTAGTTTTCTCCTTTGACGGCAGCTAGGGACGAGGCGGCGACTCCAGGCATACACGTGAATGGGGTCCTTGAAACACTATCCTCATTGCTTGACACTGATCTGACTCTCATTCAAGTGATTGAGACTTTAATAATATTAACCTATAATTTCTCTTCACTCGTTTTGTTATATTTCTCTTAATTGTCCACTAGTTTCATCCATTTGTGGAAGGGGATTATGAGTACAGTGAGTCGTTGACAGTGTTGTGGACGGATAACACTGTCACTCTTACAGGGCGGGAGTCTCGGAAAGGGACGTCACCTAGCTGCTGACGATGAAGGAATGGAAAGTGGAACATGGGAAAGGAGAGGGGCGGCCCTGTGACGGGAACTGTAGGAGTGACAGTGTTATCCGTCCACAACAACAGCCCTGACCATTCAGGAATGGTCAATGTTTTGTTTGTTGTTATATATCTCTAAAAATGTAACTCAAATGGCTAAATAATCCGAAAAAAACAACAGGATAATATGACTCCCTCATATCACAGAACAGAATCAGAGCGAGTGCCAGCTGCTCAGTGCATGTGTACTAGATTGTGCCAGTTCAGATTGTTGGGGCCAGGTGTAGCCATGGTCGCTGGGGCGAGCGTTGTTTGGCGCTGGAATTTGGACCAACTTCTGCGGGGGCCGTGGGTTCAAATCTTATCGCGGCAGGGGCTTTCATCGCCTCCCTCGTCCCAACCCAGGGAGATGAGGCAGTGGGAAGCCATGAGCAAAATCATCAGAACAAATTTTTTTTCCTGAGGAGTCCTGAACTGGCTTCCACTTACTGGAAGGAGAATTCAGTCCCTAAAGTGTGTACTCTAATAAGTATTTCAGAATTTATTATTGATAGGTAATTCGAGAGGGCACTTTTTTTTAGGTGTCACAAACTCCCGAAGTCATCTTTTTGGGTTAATTGGGAAGAAGCAACTTTTTTTAAACAGTTAGGGCGGCATATCGCCGCTGAAATGAAACACACAAAACTCAATAGAAACGAACCTCCAACCTGCGATGGAAAAATTGCGGCAATTAAAAAGTCTCAGCAGGTTCTATTTTTCGGGTGACACAATTGTGGAAGGGGAAAATGTGAAACACAGAATCGAATGACTTCGCCAGCACCAGCGATCGTTCAGTCGTGAGACTTTTTCCCATTAGTGAGTTGAGCTCATTCCTCTGGTATCAACGACTATCTCAGCAGATGAAGCTGACGACGAACCATCATCACAGTTGTTTATTGACTATGGTGTTTTGATTTTGGAAGTGGGAAAACGTCCAGCACTTTTCGACAAATAAAATCAAAGAGTTCAGCGGCCATAACTTAAAACATAAAATGTGGAAAAAGGCACCCAAAAATGATTTTCTTTTTTTTTCATCCCGCCGCCATCTTTTTTTTTTTAATTGTAAAGCCAACGCTACTACACATGTTGCAAGTCCTTCATTGCCACACTACACGTGCGTGGTAGTGACATGCTGCGACTAAAAATCACAAGTACGTGGCTGCCCTAAATCCACATTTTTTCCGAAGGCACTCAGAAACGAAATAAGCCAAAATACTTTCAAAACGGGTACCTCCACCATTGAGAACCTTAGCGAACCATTTGTAACAAACTTACGCGAGACAGAGGCGAATTCTTCGCTCCGACGATACTGCATTGTTTAGAGATCAATTCCACCCATTTATTTTGATCTTCGCGAGTTTGGCAGATAGCGACAATCTTCTCGATCAACACTCCTGAAACCACTGGCAAGAATGATCACCAAGATATAAGGAACGCTATCGGTGCAATTCGGCCACAAGAAATTGTGTGAAATCAACGTGCATCTGTTATAGAGAGAATGGAAGCAATAAGCAAAATTAGAGTAAATTGGCGACTCACCGGATATTTCGAACGCGTTTTTGTAGTTTTCGGTGTCTTCGAGCTTGTTTACCGTTATTCCAGCTAAAGGCAGCTTACCCTGGAATGAAATAACGGAATTTGTATAACGTTTCAATCTGGCAGTGATGTAATAAATAACTCGTACCACAACTTTGTGACTGACAAAATTGAACTGGCAGATACAGTTCGAAACTTTGGAGTTGAGATAACAGTTGAAATTAGGTTCGTTCTATGAGGAACTGCAGTTGAACGAAAAGTGACCAGTCAGAACATGTCATCCGCTGTTCTATGAGGATTATGCAGTACCTGCGGATGAACTGCAGTCAGACAGAAGTTGACAACTCCAAGGTGTTCGGTTAGGTGCCATCGAACGGGAAACCTTTCCCATCTGAAACCTCTTGCATAACCTGATCTCCTATCGTTCACTTCTCCTCACTGCGAAATCCCATCTGCCTACGTTTTTTTATAGTTCAATTCTTTAAGCAATTTTCATCAAAAATGAAACTATTGCAATGGCTTCAAATGAAATTTGTAACATTTTCTTAACACATTGGACGCGGATCACGTCTATGTCACACAAATTCCAGGGTCCCTGGGGAGTCAATTTCACGCAAACTCCTCCCGCAAAAGCTTCAATAACAGAGAGTTCCTAGTGATTTTTGATACAGCGTGACGTATTACACACACACTTTCAATCCAGCACCAAATTGTGATAAGAACGCGCCGTATCTGATACGGCGCCGTATTATTACGGTCAAATACGTCACTAGGAGGCAACCCTTTGCGCCATATTGAAAACATGGCCGGATTGAGAGTGTGTGTGTAATACGTCATGCTGTATCAAAAACCACTAGGAACTCTCTAATATCTGCTCCTGTTCTTTCGTTCTCAGTTACTGCTCTTTTCTAGCTGTTTTTCGTGATAGATGAACTGTTTATGAGACGAACGGTTCAATCCGGAGCTGTATCGGCCAAGGTTGAAGGTCATGAGCAGCATCAAAGTGACACCTTCTCTTTGCCCGCATCGTGAACAAAATTTCTCCGCCACAGTGGACCAACACATTTTTTTCGCGTTCAACGTGTTAATTTAAATCCATTCAAACATAAAAAATTGGATAACACATGGTAATTTTTTGTAGTGAGTAAGTAATAAATAGTATTGTCGCATAATTTCAGATTAGGTATCACTCCTAAAATTAAAAATTGTCCGAAAATGGCCAATATGAAAAATATTTTAATACAACGTTAAAGTGTTAAGTTTTAACACGCGACAGTGATGACACAGACGTGATCCACTAAACACTTCAACTTTTTTGTACTTGACTGAATTCAACTAGAATTTACTCAACTTGGAAAATAGAAAGATTGGAAGGAGAATTGTATAAGAAATTTAGTCTGACGGCCCGAAACGATTTACAAGACATCAGGTAAGGGTGAGGTAGAATCTAATCGGCACACAACCATTATGTATATGTGGGTGTGGTGGTTAGGAGATTGAGCTGGCCAGCAAACAGAGTTGGGCGTAATCGCAATCACGATTAAGCCCAACTCTCCCAGCAAACTTTAATAAAGTGTAAAACAGATGAGGTTCAGGACTATAATACAAACCCCCGTGCCCTGGGCTGAGCTTAATCTAGGCTAGGAAGATTATAATTGCCTGAAATTATTCTACTCTAGGAAGTTTTCTGGGGTGGGTGAGAGACGGGAGGCGCTGCCTGTCTCGATCATTACAGATTCCACATACTCAGCCCAAACTATGGGGAGTTCATGCGTTTATTTGTGAAATATACTAGTTTTAGCAGGATACGACATTTTATGATCCGAGAAGTGAAGACAATCAAGCTATCTGAAACGCAGAGAGCAACACTAGCTCCTGTTCGTGCAACGCTCCCCTCCTGCTGTCAACTGAAAATCTTTTCTGTGATCATCACAGATAACAGATGAACAAAAATTCTATGATTGTCATAAATACTAGAATCGTAAAAATAACATAATTATTACCACATTACCTCATAAATGAATGCACTCATCCTGTGGCTGGTACTCAACATCAATAACGTCGATGGGAAAATCACCAAATAGCGGTCTTTGAGGTCAGGCATGACAGCCACGGATCCCATATGGACTATTTGACCCAACTTGGTTATTTCTGGACCTTCCCAACCACGAACGCCGCCGTTGGCAATCTCCACTTCCATTTCCTTTTGACGTCGTAGCATCATACAAGACGACTAGAGAAAAAAATTATAGAAAACAAATTATTAGTACCAGCTTAATACTCAGATATTTAGAACCGCTAAAATATCTTTAGACAAAATGTTTCGCACAAAGTTTGGTGACAAAGAAAATACCTATTAACGCAGAGTTTATCTAAGAGTATTCTTTTGTTTCTTATAGGAAGGAGTTCTTTTTCTTCTTAATCTTGATTGGCCTTGAGGATGGAGTACTCGAGGGTCAGTCAGAACAACCTCAAGAACTCCAGCCTCATGATTACCTATCTGCTCGCAGCTGAGAACATGTTACTCATTTGCAACACTAATGGGAGATGAACACAAAATGGATTGATAAGCTAGTTTATAAATTCATCTATCTACCCTAATTTCTGCACCAAATACAATAAACAACCCAATTTTCTATTTTTAAAAAATAATTTGAAAAAACAGAAAATAAGAAAAATTTATTAAAGAGATTGTTGGAAACGTATTGATTGGAAAAGCTCCTTCAGGATTCGCGCCCATCAAGGGGAGTTTGAGAGACTGATACATTTCGAAGAAAATAACTCGGAAGAAATAAAAGAAGACAAAGTCGTACGAAAGAACAGGCGGTAATGAGAGCTTCTGGAAAGAGGAAGGCTCAGTAATCTCCAATGTACAACGTAAACACATTTCAAAGTCTTCCAACTACTACTGTATACAAGCGGATCCTGGCAGACGTTCATCTAGATAGCTCTGCATATAAGCAGACCCCACCACGAAAAGGTTAATCCTTATCTCAGAAATAGGCCTTTAATGGCACAACATTTTCTCCTCGTCAATTGGAAAGTCCCGAAACGAGATTTTTTTTTTCTTTTTTTTTACTTCAGTTGCTTTTGATAATAGCAACACTCTTCTACGTGGAAAACCACAAATAGAAGGATACAATTGGCATTTGAGGTTTATTATCGTATTTGTAACGTGAAGTAAACATGGAAGGCGGGTCGAATCGACGCATTTACCAAACAGGCAAGTTTTCAGTTATTTTCTTCAAATATAACAGCTGAAACATGATTTTCGAGGTTGTCAAGTTCTTCCTGCAAATACAGAAGCAGTTGGTTTTCAAAATAGCTACACAAGAACACGAGAAATCGGAATATCTTCATGTGCCTCCGAAAGCTCACTGCAGAGCTCGGAAATACCATTTTGTGCTTCCAAATCCACATTGATGTGATATCGGTAGAACTAATCTTTTCCACAAGAGCATTTTAGAAGTTGATTTTTGTCTAGCAATAGCATGAATATTCCCTGAATAAATGTACTTCCTTCGTTATTTTCAGGTTACACAGAGACTCCCAAGTGTTTAAAATTTTCTCATACTACTTGAACAGGATCATCTAACCAATCGCGTTATGGACACCTCGAAGTTTAAGGACACGTTTAAGCGAACATGATCTGTCAGAATGAGCTTTCGTCCCTTGTAAACAAGGCTTAACCCATTAAGTGCGGATGACTTCTTAAGAAGTCAAGGCGGAGTCTCGCCCAGTCGGCTGACTTCTTAAGAAGTCATGACATTCTCACTACCTCGCTTGATTCAAATGGAGAAGGGCCTTCGTTTGGTGGTTTTCTCGTTCAAGGTACTAAACGACTCGGGGTTGTTCGTTTGGGGTTCGGCCAGTATCAACTTTTTCTACAGAGGCAATAAGATAGCTCGGCTGGTGGGCTGGACCTCTCCGAGAGTGCAGCGTTGAATGGGTGAAGGGGGTCTCAGTTTCATCTTCAGTTTCGTTCATTCCTCGTTCCGGGTTAGTATTTCTTTCAAGAAAAGGCGCTCAAAGGATAAAAGTTGTACCTAAGTTTGAAGTTTTCAAGGATTTTCGAAATTCATCAGAGCATCTGCCTAGGGAATTGAAAAACTTTAAGATTGCTGCTCGAATCATCAAAATCGAACAGTAATTGTCGGCGAAAATAGAAAAACCTAATAAAATTGATACAGCTTTCGTACAAGTACGCAACCACGAGAGACATTTTATGTCTAATGTTTAATAAATTGAGAGCTTTCCAATGAGTGGTGAACGATTTTTGTGGGGTGGAAAATGAGGAAGTTAGTTTTCCCAAGGAACGATTGGTTGTACGTGAAAATCATCAGAAATTTCCGCGTAACGCTCCCCTCATAACGCTCCCCGCGTAACGATCCCCGCGTGACGATTTTTCATTTATGTGCCATAGTAAAGACATAAAATGTCAATAAACGATTTGCCAGCATTTTTTTTTTTTTTTTTTTTTGCCGGCAATTACCTATATTTTGATTTTGAAGATTTCGGCGGCAATCTTTTAGTTTTTCAACTCTCTAGGCAGATGCACGAATAAATTTCAAAAATCCTTGAAAATTTCAAATTTAGGTACAATTTTTCAACTTTGAGTATTGTTTCTTGAGAGAAATACTAACCCCGAAAGAGGAACGAACGGCGACCAACTGAGGTTAACTACACCAACCAAGGCCGCGTCACACTTATCATTACTAATAAAAAAAAATGCGTTCCTTACAGCGATCTCTTTATAGACTGACACCGCCCTCTGAGTGTCTCCTCGATCCGGGTGACTCTCCTCGAGATGTCTTTCTAGTTCTTGCAGGTGATTGCTGTACTTTTCTATGCGGCGGAAAGGTTTACTCAGCCCAGCTATGAACGCCAACAAGTTCGCTGATTCTGCCTGGACTAGAGAAGTGAGCTGTTCCCTGCGAAGCAAACACAACGTAAGAACAACAAGTAAAACCGTAATACATCAAATACCGCATTATAAGAAAACACACTTGTATTTATTTAGAACGAATACTGCTTTAGGATGACCGGAACAGTAGGTGGTGTGTATTTCACTGAATTTAGGAGCCACACCCAAAAATAGCTTGCCAACCCTCTGCTCTCCAGGAGGTTTGGTCATGGCCGTTTCCACTCCACCCAATACCACTTCATGAAGGTTAATTACTTCTTTCAGATTGTTCAAAATGGTAGCGTATTCGTCCTTCGTTACCCTGAAAAATTAACATTTGATCAAAACCACGAAATTAATTGCCTAAACAAATACTCAGCAAAATGAAAACGAAAACCAATACAATTTGGATGTGTCTATAGGTAACGGAAGCTGCAAAATCCCTCCAAATTCAAAATCTTCATTCGCTTGTTTATAATTATTTATTTTCTGATCTTCTGGTGATATTCAGTGAGTGTAAAGCCGCGTTTACATGGTGCGAGCAGCTCGCTGAATGACTAGGATGCGAGCTACCAGCAGGAAGTTTGTTTTGAACGGAATTCATAGTCAAGGTTTGAGTGTAAGTGCCCACTCACTCATTTGATTTTAGGGTCTCCCTCAACTCAACGGTCGTATAGTTGAGTGAGAAGGTCCACTTATGAGGGGAGGCCTGAGTACACCCTCAGGGTAAACCCAATTGGTTTTCACCGCAAGTAGCCTTGATGGTACGGATTTCCTTGTTTCATGGAGAGAGGAAAAACACTTTATTGAACATTGTAGAAGGAATGAAGGTGGACAAGGACTCCAGTAGTCGTCGAAACGTTATGGATTTGCCGAAAGTTCAAAATGAGTTGCCAAAATTCAAGTTGGTATGCCAAAAGTTGAAATTGATTTAGGCCAAAGGGTTTTTTTTTTTGCGAGCGTGCGAGCAAGCGAGCGTAAATCTGTGAGGAGTTAGTCTTGTGGGAGCCAAATTGCTGCTCCGTCCTCCAGTCCGAGTCCTCGGACTTGTTTCCTTGGGCCTCTTAGCCTCATGGAAACCGCTCGATGGACGGAGAATTGAGTTTTCACTCGCGTCCACATCATCACTTAGCGTAGGATTTGGACCATTTGTTGGCAAGGCGTAGGGAGGCATTCTTGAGAAAAGCATCATACTCTTTATGCAATGCTCCATCGCATGAAATTACGAGTGGCGTTAAAGACCCTCTCAGATCTTCGGCTATTCTGTCGTACTTTGCATGCTTGGCTTGGGCAGCATGGCGAGAGATGGTTGACCAGTCCATGGAAGTTATAACGCAGGTCTCTCACGGTCCCACACACCATGAACCTTCATGTCTGCCACCAGGCCGGGGCTGCCATCAGCACTTTCACGAAGAACTTCTGTGAAGGTTCTGTGACAACACCGTTCCATGCGAGGGATTTTGGCGCATTCGTCCCGAACCAGGTCGTGTCCCTGTTTGATCAGGCCGCCCTTCATACTCGTACAATTGAGGGCGTGGTTCATATCCATGGGACTCCCGCATCCATCACACCATACTGGCAACCCTCTTGGTTCCCAACGGTACCGAATAGCTAGTGCGTCACGGAATTGGGAAGACGACAAGTCATGGATGATTCATGCATATCCATGGGGTTTGGGGATTAAAAGTACGGGAAAATTCCCCTTACTTATTCTGCACCGATCATGAGCTGTAACACTATGAAAGGTTTCCTTATTGTATCTTCGTTTTTGTGGAAGTGTATGCTAATTTGTCCGATTCCCTACATGTAACCAAGAGTTTGAATTATTAACAGTGGCAATCGATCAAATCAAAATCTGTGTGTTTAAAATGGTAATATCAGGAAGTAGACATTTTTTATAATCATAACTTGACTTCCATCCCCACAATTTCTTTGGTTAGAATCAATATTTTCTAAAAATTATACAGTAAAAGTACATCTACCTATGACTAGCTGAATAGATAATGTTTCATGGTCTTCCAATTTCGAAAGACCGGTCTCTGTAGATATGATGCAAAACTAAGTGTGATCATCTACCTCTTCACATTTCTGTCAATTCACTTCCTTAGCTCAGTGGTAGCGGGCTCGACTCAGGAATGTAAATATAGTGTAGTCGGAAAGATTGGAGATCGATCCCCGGTCAAGGGAAGTTAACTTTTGACGATACAACAAAGTGGCGCAGTCAGTACAGACCCAAAATGGCTCCTCAGTATTCTCTGAGGACAATAATTGATGTTATGCCATCAAAACAACTGGCACGAGTCGAGTCACTGCTTATTCGGACAATCCTTTGAAGCCAACAGATCCAAAACATCAAAAAACTGTTTCTTTTGTGGAGGCGTAAGTCATGAAAAGCCCAGATCAGGATATAACATGTACGAACTGCAGTAATTAGGCCTTTTACTCTCGAGTTTACTGTTCTCGAAACCCCTACTACGCCATACGATCGACAGTTTCTGTGGCGCTTGACCAGTCCATCAGTCCAGACACGTCTGAATCGTTCAATGAGCCTTTTGTTGCTAGCATCGTGGGCGCCAGTTCATCTTACAAAGCTACCATATGATGTGAAGCAACTGCATCAAGTCATGGTTTCAGTGGCTTTCCTGAATCTGGGTTAGTTCCCATGGCTTCAACATCACGTTCATTCACCCTGAAAGGATATGTGAGAGTTGACATCGAAATGCAAAAGCTTACATATTTTGAATCAAAGCTTTCCATCCTACCATGTTTAGGTGCCGATGTAATAATTGGTCACGAAATTATATGAAGGGCGGCCTGATCAAACAGGGACACGACCTGGTTCGGGACGAATGCGCCAAAATAGCCAGCCTCGCATGGAACGGTGTTGTCACAGAACCAGTTCTTCATGAAAGTGCTGATGGCAGCCCCGGCCTGGTGGCAGATATGAAGGTTCATGGTGTGTGGGACCGTGAGAGACCTGCGTTTTTCGATACCCGCGTTATAAACGCTGACGCAGTCTCTTACACTTCCATGGACTGGCCAACCATCCCTCGCCATGCTGCCCAAGCCAAGCATGCAAAATACGACAGAATAGCCGAAGATCTGAGAGGGTCTTTCACGCCACTCGTAATTGCATGCGATGGAGCATTGCATAAAGAGTGTTGAGTCATCAAAAATTAACTTCCCTCGACAGGGGATCGATCTCCTATCATTCCGATTCTGAATCAGAGCTCCTGCCACATGAGCTAAGGAAGCGAATGGACAGAAATGCGAAGAGGTCGCTGATCACATCTTCCCCCCCGTTAGGAAATCTTAGGTACTCCGTTACCTAGTCAGGGCCTGCGTTTTTACAACCCATTGAGAACGCGTATTTTTGACTGGCTTCGGAGTTTTTTTATTTTTTTTTATTGTTCCTTATTGACGGGGCGGGGGATCTGCTGACCTCAACGTTTGTCCGAATAGGCGGTGGCTCGACTCGTGTCTTGGGAGGGAGTTGTTTTGATGACCTAATCTTAATGAATTATTGTTTCTCTGAGAAATTTCGAGTTCTGAGTTCCGTTTGGGTCCTACCGACTGCGCCATACTGTTGAGTCATCGAAAATTAACTTCCCTCGACCGGGGATCGATCTCCTATCGTTCCGATTCTGAATCGGAGCTCCTACCACTGAGCTAAGGAAGCGAATGGACAGAAATGCGAAGAGGTCGCTGATCACAACAAGAGTATGACGCTTTTCTCAAGAATGCCTCCCTACGCCTTGCCAACAAATGGTCCAAATCCTACGCTCAAGTGATGATGTGGACGCGAGTGAAAACTCAATTCTCCGTCCATCGAGCGGTTTCCATGAGGCTAAGAGGCCCAAGGAAACAAGTCCGAGGACTCGGACTGGAGGACGGAGCAGCAATTTGGCTTTCACAAGACTAACTCCTCCCACATTTACGCTCGCAAAAAAAACCCTTTGGCATAAATCAATTTCAATTTTTGGCAAACTTTTGACATACCAATTTGAACGTTTGGCAACTCATTTTGAACTTTCGGCAAATCCATTACGTTTCGACAACTACTGGAGTCCTTGTCCACCTTCATTCCTTCTACAATGTTCAATAAAGTGTTTTTTTTTTTCTCTCTCTATTGGTCACGAAATACTAAAGCGTCACTCAAGCCTCAATGTAGAGTTTGGTGGCACCATGTCGATTTCCGCCTCATTTTCTCAGGCCCGTGTGGAGTCTATTAAAATATAAACGAGCTAAGGAATCGGAAAGACGTCAGCGGTTCGTAATGGAAAGCATTCCTAGCAACAAGATAACAATAATTTCTGATTCATCATACAAGGGTTTACTGAAACACTTCCATTTTTCCACAACAATTTAGGAAAGATTAAAGAAGAACGGGAACACCAGAAAGGGGTGAAAACGAGGCTTAAAAATTCCTTCTAAGACGCACAACTCCCACAATTTTCAACCGATTTCGATGAAATTTACGGAGATTCTGCGGGTTAAGCGCTACTTAGTCTTCTGTTAATAGTCCTAGCAATCAGTAGCGTCTACGCATCCAAAATAGTCCAACACAGAAAGGGTGAAAAGCAAGTAACGTTATTTCGTGATTATACACTTGAAGTGATAATCACACAGAAAAAATTATTAGTAACTATATTACATTCCGCACTCACTTGGCTGACCTTTTCCTGTACGATAGCGTAAAATAAATTTCGAAATTATTAAAAATACAAATCATTGAATCTTCAAAAATAATCGTCGAAGGTAACTTGATGGTATACTTACAAATGGGATTTTTCGATAGGTTGTAAGTAATTGACGATGAGTTGTTGCAACTCATTGATGTGAACTCTTTCCGATTCGATGAAGTCATTGAGGACAACAGTTCTGTACGCCCTTTGTTGAGCAACCAAGTCGGAGCCGGTTTTTAAAGGGCTCAAGCTCACATTTTCACCTGTAATATCAGAGGAAAAAAGATTTTGAATAGCTTGGTGTAACAGGAATTTCACATGCACGAGTATTACATGCCTACAGGAACTTTTACTCCCAACTTGTGCTGCTGGTTTACATTCCTAACACTTTGGTATAATCTACTATGTTCTTTATCATCATGGGGGTTCAACTGTGGCCGAGCGAGCTCCGGCATGTGTCTCTGGGGACGAGACTCGGACCGGTTGCAGGGGCCATGAGTTCGGAGCTCGCCTCGGGAGCATATTTTTGGGTAAGTCGGTCGCAGTTCCCCCTCGTCCCAACCCTGATGGCTCGGCTGATGGCTGTCCTTATTCATGACTAGTGGGTGTGGATGTGCGCCACTAACACAAAGTGCCCCGTAACAGTGAATAGCCCAGAGAGGCTACAGGTCTACAATGAGGAATTTCACCATGTCGGAATTTCCTATTGTTGACCCCAAAATCGGATTCAGCACCTCTAAAAACCCCCTAAGGCAAACTTTCAGCCCGAACTTCCTAATTTACGAATAAACAAAACAGTGTAGAAAATACGAATGTTTAAAAAAACCGGGAAAATGACGTCATGCTGGAATAGTTCATTTATGGCCGCTTGAAGCGCTGAGATCGAGAAATCCATAGTCCCCAGATGCAAAATTTCATGAAACAGTAAAGTTCGAAATCGAAAAACTGAAGAAAAAAATAGAAAAAGCGAGATGGGGAAAATTGGGTTTCCTCTGTTTTTGTTTGATAACTTTTCTCTTAGAAAACACGATTTCGTCGTCCCAATGGGCAACACTGGGAGGAGACGGCGATCCGAACAGCCCAATCAGCGAGCGTTCCCGCTGGACGTCTGTTTTCCCGGTTAGTTTTGAAATTAAAAATTTTGACTGTCTCCCAAAAATAACAGGAGACTTATTTTCCGAAATCAGCCCGATTTTCATCTATCCCACACCATTAACTATTCAGGAAAAATGCAAACAGAAATCGGTGAAATTCCTCATTACATAACAGATCAAAGAGACAGGTAACTCTATTGCAATTATTTGAAGTTCTGGTGAGGGGAACCATTGAATGGCTTGTCACAAGATAATTCAAATGAAACGTTGATTGTGCAATGGGGAATTTGCCTCAATTTTAGATTCTGGAATTTCAAGTCAAATCCTATAATAGGGCCCTAGAATAACGTTTAACACTAGGAATAACCAAGGGGAAAAAATTACCGTAGGAGAAAATGCCTAAACAAGTGAAGCCTCTGTTACAAAACACCGCGAAAATCGAGGAATATTGTTGACGTCATACGAAAAAAAAACGACGCGAAAACAACTCCGACAACAGACAGAGTTCTAGCACCGCCACACAAAACGATCCAGTGAAATGGCTACTCGAATAATGTGATTCAAATCTTGAAACTAAATAAGAGAAGATGAAGACTAATAATGCTTGATAAACAAGTAGGTAGAATCGTATTGTAAAAAAGTGAGTAATATTGTTTCTTTTGGTCACTTTTGTGTCTGGGTTCTTCCTGCCAGTTCGCGGCGCACTCTTGTGCGCACTACTTGTAAGCTAAAAGTTCGTGTATGTCCGCTTCCGTGGTAAGCGCCAAAGAACCTCCTTCGAAGTCAGATGGGTAGAATATCCGTCACGTTTCAAACATGGCTGCCTCTTACACATTGCCACCATATTTAAAATTTCCATCTTCCTTAAATTCTCTAAATTTTTTGGATGCGTTTTCGAGCAGCTCACTATGGTTTTATTCCATAAAAATAAACCCTCATTCGAAAAAAAAAAAAATGTGAGGCAAATTCCCCATTGTATAGCTAACAAAACATCTACTAACAGTCACCAATAATTCATCTTACTTGGTTTATACTCCTTCACATAGTTGGAGGGAAACCATCCAGTAACATCGCGGAATGTCCCTTCCCACCAACCACCTTCTTCTGCTTGTGTGACTGTGATAATATCTCCTTTTTTGAAACATAACTGTAAAACATGATAAAACAAATTAAATCTGTCGGGAATGTCATCCAGTCCGTACTGCAACATACCTCATCCCTGGGTGATCAGCGTTAGGGATTATTATCATACGTAGATCAGCTGTTTAATTAAAAAAAGGCTTAGGGCGGAATTCAGAGTCGCGACTCAAGTCCGAATAATTTCTCAACTCGAGACAAGGTGACATCGATCTCGAGAGGAAGGGTTCCTAATCACAGTCGAACCGTACATATCTTGAGGGTGGCCTCAGCTCCAACTTTTCTCAATGTGGCTTCGAGTAGACTTTGAAGAAGAACAAAACATGTCGTGCCTCCAAGGAATATTGTATTTCACAAATAAACTAACGGTCCCTTTTCCACAGGAATCAGGTCACAACGGCCAAACACTCAACGGTCGACTTGTCCCTCCCCCGGGAGGACTAGAACCCCGGAGTAGGGGAACTGTATAAAGGGTGTCTACACTTTCGATGGGCATAACTTTAGGGTTCAATTCTACAAGGTATTTCCAACAAAAAATGTCTCTTAGCAATTTTCTCTTAACTCCCTCAAAATTCCCTTTTTTTCACTTTAAAGTTTTTTTTCGCGTTTTCGACCTCACGGCACTGATATGGTCATAACTTCCCTTATTTCTCCTGAAAATTCAAATCTGACTACACCCTTAGAAAGAGCGTCAAATTCTTAAGCTACCTGGTGCAAAATCAGTATGTTTCAGCTATAAAATAGTATCAAAAACTCAAGTCAAAAAGCGAACTTTAAATTTTTTTTTTGAAACTTCACTTTCTTCGACCAACGTTTTCACTGTAAATCCCTACCCATTTCGATAGGCGCTCTTCGGACAAAACATGCGCAAATTGTCAGCTTTCCAACGGTCTATAAATTTTTCTGTTCAACATTCAAAAAGAAAGAGTAAATGAAAATTGAATGTCAAAAAACCGTGTTTTACAAGCAAATCCAGTGTTTCAAGCCGGTTTATGGTCCCCCTCGATCTAAAAATGGCTTGACGATTTTGGTATCATTTTCTATGTAATTATTTACGCTGAATCCAATAGTGATACTTCCGAATGATTCCGTCAGCTAGAAAGTGGATTTTTCGAAGAAAACAAAATATATACAAAATACAAAATAATTTTCGTACATAAAATACGCATTATTCGTAGATATGGAAGATGTCATAAAGTAATACCTTCCTACTCAACAAAAACTTCAATCAGCTAGAAATTCGGTGTTTTTATTGAGTAGAAAAGTGTTACTTTATGTACGATGCGAATTTTATGTACGAAAAACGAAGGTTTTCTTCGAAAAATCCTCTTTCTAGCAGTCGGAATTATTCGGAAGTATCACTATTGGATTCAGCGTAAATAATTACATAGAAAATGATACCAAAATCGTCAAGCCATTTTGAGATCGAGGGGAACCATAAACCGGCTTTAAAAAATTTTTAAGTTCGCTTTTTGACTTGATTTTTTGAAACTATTTTATTGCTAAAAGATTTTGATTTTGCACTAGGTAGCTTAGGAATTTAACACTCTTTCTAACGGTGTAGTCAGATTTGAATTTTTAGGTGAAATAAGGGAGTTATGACCGTATCAGTGCCGTGAGGTCGAAAACGCGAAAAAAAAACTTTAAAGTGAAAAAAAAAGGAATTTTGAGTGGGTTAAAAGAAAATTGCTAGGATACATTTTTTGTTCGAATTACCTTGTAGAATTGAACCCTGAAGTTATGCCCATCGAAAGTGTAGACACCCTGTACAAGGGCGATTCCTATGGGAAAGCGATATACCAACTTGCAAACTCACAAGCGATCTTTTCTCTTCAACAACCTATAACAAATCTCAAACCTGAAAGGACTTGGAAAACTAAACCTCAGTAGTAAGCCGGTTTTTGTGCAGACCTGGGCTACACTTCAATCTCCTCCACATTTCATAAACTTCAATTGGTGAGCTGGTTTCTATAAAGACCAGAAGCCTTTCCCCAACAATTTAGTAAGCCGGTATTGTGAAGACCAGGAGCTAAATTGTTCAAACAGCGTCCCTTCAGAATTAAACACACAAATTTCTTCTTCCAAATTTTGAGCATAAACTTCCCGTATTTTTCAATCATTCATTCTTAAATTGGAGTCAGTAAATTCATCAGTCATCCGTAGCAAACCCTACTTAGCCAAGACATAACAAAACACTTGAAGCATCTCTCGGTTGGAGGTGGCTTTCCAGCACTTCGAGGTCGAGAAATTTTTCGAACGAAATTCAAAAACTACTATCCTTGAGGCCGACCTCACCTCAAACATGAGGGCTCCACCAAAGTCCACTCTGAATACAGATGAGTAAAAACTTTCCCTGGAAGGCACCTTGAGGCCGCCCTCAGCCCTGAGGAGGGACTCTGAATTCCGCACATACAGCGGAGTTTATACCCTAACCCTCCGATCTATAATTATAACAACTCTTCTAATCCCTACTCATTTAACATAAGTGGGTTATTGTTTTAAAATATGATTACCTCATCATTGTTTTGGCCCTTGAATGGATAAACAGCTTGAACCATGAAAGGCTGACCTTCAGAACCCATATTGTCGTCAGTAAGAGTGAACTGAGTATACGCTGTACGGTTGCGACATCAGATGGAGTAAAATCGATGATACTTCTGAAACAAAATAGATTGCAATTTCAAATGGATTCAGTTTGGTAAAGATACGGCGGGGCGCATCCAACATGGCGTGCAAAAACCAATCTGGCGCCAGATTCAACAAAGGTACATCCCGCCGTATCTATGTTACGTCACAAAAATTAACTCTCCTCGACTGAGGATCTATCTCCAAACTAACTATATTTACAATCCTGAGTCGAGTTCGATACCACTGAGCCAAGGAAGTGAATGTATAGGGAATAGATAGCTGAATCAGTGGCGGCTCCTGCCCCGAAACTCAGGGGGTGCACAGAGATCAGGAGAGGCTATCGAGAAGGGACAGAATAGGTGATTTTCTCCGCCAAATAGAAATTTCAACGATATGCAAATGGGATAAATCTTTGTAACTTTTTCATCTTAAAATAATTTTAAGATGCAATGAAGTTTGCAATTTTAATAATGAAGTTTGCAATTATTGCAAACGGTACTAAATACGTAGTAAATAGACACGAAACATGTTCTCTAGTGGTTAACAGAAATTCTGAAATACTTAATCATCAAAGGTTTAAACCCAAGAAATTCATCCATCTAATTGCAATAACTGAAATGTATATTTGCCCGTGACGATTCAAAACATCGTCCAATTCGGAAGGAAAATTAACGAGCCCCTTGAAAACTCCGAGATTCGACGAATCTTCCCTCTCATCATGTCCACGCACGGCTAGCTCGAAAACACCACAGAAATGGGAGATCACTTATGCCGTCTTTAACTCAAGCCTCATTTCGGTTGGTAGAACAAAGTAGGCGAAATTGACAGTTAGTCACTTCACACCCACAAAGCCAATCTACCTTCTTATAATAGTCGACATTAAAACTTACGGTACGAATCTGCACGGTTTTTAAATTTCAACGTCTGCTGGAGTCCAGGTAGAGACAGCAAGGGGCTACCAGTTTCTCGAATGTCGCACTTTTCCACAATCGACAAACGCAAATAGTTTACTTTACTTTAATGTAAACTACTCATCGTACCTACAACACTCCTAAGTAATCACAATACTTTGATCAAAACGGTGTGTACCGAAACGGTAGTAAACCAAAAACGTAAAACGGAATTCCCTCATCAAATTTGTTTGTTTACTTATTTCTCTATAAGGAAATCCGGATTGCAGAGCTCTCTGACAGGGGAGCAACGAACCAATTCTGCACAAGACGAGAAAATGTCCTGCTCTCTGATTGGTCAATCTCACGTGCCTGCCTCCCTCGAAAGATGTCAAGATGACGTCACTTTCCCCAGAAATGTTGCAGAGGAAAGGTGATGCTCCAAACGGGTGTGATTGGTCAGAAAAGAGGGAGCTCCCGCCACTGTTTTCGCGCGTAGATTCAACTAGCACAATGCCTACGATCATGTCTTCTGTCAGTAGCCAACAAAGAAGAGAACAACTCAACAACAACTCAAACAAAGAGGAACAAACTTTGAATTTTTTTCTTTTTTAATTGGCTGGGGGTGCACAAGCGCCTATGCTCCTATCAGTAGCCGCCCCTGAGCTGAATACAACAGCTCTCCCCTGATAGATACTCCACTACCTAGTCAGAGAGGTGAGAGCCTTCAGCCAGCATTTCCCTACCACTGAGCCGAGGAAGTGAATGAGCTATCTGCTGAAGAGATATCTAATAACAACATCTAAGGTAAATCCACTCTCTAGCCTGGACTATGTAGCAGCTCTTCAGCGATTAGCTTAGTTAAGATTTTGGACACCGAGGCAAAGTTACCTGGCACTAAGGACAAACTACTTGTCACATCTATTAAACTATCAAAACCTTTACACCTCAAACACTCTTTCATATCCATTCCCATTACTATTAGATACTCCTATAAGTTCTCTCAAAAAGGAGAAAAAATCGATGTTCATGTTGCTAAAACATCTAAAAATATGCCTGCAACATGAGTGTGAATCTCTTCAAACATCTAGTTGAACGTTTTTTAACAAAATAAAACTAGCTCTCAAGCTTGAATTATAATTATGTACTGCTCTAGGGGACAACTGACACAAACACCAGCTCCTTGAAAACAGATCTTAGTAGGTCATACCTAATAGTTCTGATTAAGTAGACCACTACCACTTTCATCTACTTGAAGAAAATCTTCCAATTCTCAACCACCACAGAATATCTACTATCTACCCACCGAATAGTGTAGGTAACATACACAACCAATTACGATGGTCTAACCACAACGAGACCCACACCTGCGACGTCTGTTTCTCCTAATGTAGAGCGTACTTACCTACTCTATCGATGCTAAAGGTGAGAGACAGTCAATTCCCGTACGGAAAATGACAGTTTGATAAGTAATAAATAACAAGATAAGCACCACTCACAAAAAATAATGTCAATGAACTGTTGCTCCAACTCAACAAGGACTAGGTAGGGCGTTGGCACGGTTATGTTCACGGACCACCACTTAGAACAGATTCTTGAATACGAATAACCAGAACTGTTTCCGCTTCCTCAGAAGGTGCACAACTAATCAACTGAAGAGAAGAAAGTAAATTAAATAAATAATTAATTAATAAAAATAATAAATAGGTAGGACGTTCAGGACTTGAGTTGTACACTTATGGATTGGTGGGGGACTGGGGGGTCCTTATTCTACTTCTCTTCTTCCTATTCTTAATTATTTTTTATCGTTCGCGATTTGATGGAACCATGTCTCCAGTACGACGATGTCTCGACATTAGGGATAGGTTCGTCAAATAGTTCAACATAAACAGGAAATGAAATATCATAATCTGTAATAAGGAAATAATGAACATGAAATTACTTCACAGAACTAAAATCGTTCCTCGGGAAACTTAACAACATTTATTTGGGAAGAATTACTTCCTGGTTTTTCATTCAGTTTTGACTGAAGTCATCCTCCAGCACCAGAGTTGTAAAGTAATGATTACTTTGAGTAATGATTACTTTTCAAAATTACTTTTCTTATAAAAAATGAAATGAGTGAAGTGATTATGATTATGTAAACATAAAACCAATAACTGAGGTTTTAAGAGACACCTTAATCCAAAGTAATTGCCATTTCCATTAACCATTCCTGTAATGGGAATGGAATTTTCAATTACTTTTTCCAATTCCTTGTAGTGGTAATGGTTTTTCCAATTCCCCATAACTCGTAGTTGGATAAGTAATGGGTCCTTCCAATTACCCATTACAGGAAGAGTAATGGGTAATGGGAACCCATTCCCCATTACCACCATTCAATCAGTAAGTTGACCATCCTCCAATTCATAAGGGACCATCCTCCAATTCATAGGGGACCATTCCCAAATTCCTTGGGGACCACCCTTCCAATTCATAGGGGGCCATCCCACAATCCATTTCGTTGGGGACCATCCTACAATTCAAGGGGGACCATTCCCAAATTTCTTGGGGACCACCCTCCCAACTCATAGGGGGCCATCCCACCATCTAATTCTTCGGGGACCATCTTCCAATTTATAGGGGACCATTGCCAAATTCCTTGGGGTCCACCCTCCCAATTCATAGGGGGCCATCCTCCCAATTCATAGGGGGCCATCCCACCATCCAATTCATCGGGAACCATCCTACAATTTATAGTGGACCATTCCGAAATTCCTAGGGGACTACCCTCCCAATTCATAAGGGGCCATCCCACCATCCTAATCGTTGGGGACCATCCTACAATTCATAGGATGATAGGATAATAATATTTAGGATAATCATAGGATAATCCCATCCTACAATGTACATGCCAACCACAATCTCAGAAGATTTCATCGGATTTTGGAAGAAGATATTATGTTACAAGGAAATTCAAGTTTGCTCATGAGCACTGGTTACTATCAGTCCGGAGGCAATGATTACCATAAGGGACCATCAGCACTCCATTCCACATAATCCCTGAAAATATCTTCGAATTAAGAAAATAACTTTGTATAGATAGTTATGCCCGTTACAGACAGACACGAAACCAATTAAATATCCTATTTTAACAACTCTGGTCAGGGATGTCAGGTAATGTAAGGGCATTGTCGGATAAGGACAAATTGGAGGAGGTGGGCCAGTCTTCTTTGAATCGGTAGGGTGGTCCCCCATCAATTTAGGGATGGTCCCCTATGAATTGGAGGATAGTCCCGGAAGAATTGGATGGTGGGATGGTCCCTTATGAATTGGGAGGTTAGTCCCCAAGGAATTTTGGAATGCTCCCCTATGAATTGGAAGATGGCCCCTTATGAATTGGAGGATGGTCCCCTATAAATTGGAGGATGGTCTCCGAAGAATTGGATGGTGGGATGGCCCAGTATGAATTGGGAGGGTAGTCCCCAAGGAATTTGGCAATGGTCCCCTATAAATTGGAGGGTGGCCCCGAAGAGTTGGATGGTGGGATGGCTCCCTATGAATTGGAAGGGTGGTCCCCAAGGAATTTGGGAATGGTCCCCTATGAATTGGAGGATGGTCAATTTACTGATTGAATGGTGGTAATGGGAAGTGGGTTCCCATTACCCATTACTCTTCCAGTAATGGGTAATTGGAAGGACCCATTACTTATCCAACTACGAGTTATGGGGAATTGGAAAAACCATTAACATTAAAAGGAATTGGAAAAAGTAATTGAAAATTCCATTCCCATTACAGGAATGGGTAATGAGAATGGTAATTACTTTGTTCCTAAAACAATTGGAATTGGTAACGGGAATTGGAATTCCTATTTTAACAACTCTATTAAATAGAGTTGTTAAAATAGGAATTCCAATTCCCGTTACTATAAATAATATAAAAAAAAAATATACTATAATCTTTGATTTAACAAAGATTATAGTATATTTTTAGTATATTATAGTAAATTTTAACAAATTTAAAATATACTATAATCTTTGATTTAACAAATTTTGTTAAATCAAAGATTATAGTATATTTTCTATCCAGATGCCTGAATTATTAAAAACATTAGAATACTGTGAGTTTTTTTGTTCATAGAAGAAGGGAAAATCAGATATAATATATCTGATCGACATAATATGTCGATCAGATATATTATATCTGATTTTATTATATCTGATATATTATATCTGATATTATATTAAATCAGATATATTATATCTGATTTATATTATATCAGATATATTATATCTGATAATATTATTATGTCGATGGGTGCTGGACCAGCTCCAATGGTTCTTGCTGAGGCATCTGCCTACTTCCTACCTCAACCTCACAGAACTATCCAAAATTGGCAACTATCAATGGCTACGCACAGAGTTCTTCAGAGGCCGAAGAATTAAAAGTTAACCAACCAACATCAGTATTTACGTTGTCAGTTGCTGTCACTGTCATGTCATTGTGTTAGTTGTAGTTGTACATAATTGTAGGTACATTGATACATCAAACGATTACTGCCCTGTTGCTCGCAAGTTCCAGTAATTATCTTTACCTACATAGTACCTGTCTTTCGAAGCTCCTGACCAATTAAGATAATGAATTCTATGAAATGGTGGGAGTGTGTTCCTACCTTACCTATTCATTATTGACTTAGAATATTGATGAGATTACTTAAACCTGCTGTTTAGTAACTTATATTCAATAGTAAAGAATTTTAAAGTTGGTAACCTTCGTTGTTCGGCACTACCAGCTTCCTTCCTCTTTACAGCTTACTTCCTTCTTCTTTCACGAATGAGTGGTTTTGGACTTGTGTAATCGTAATGAGTAGCTTGAGATTAGGTGACCACAAGGAATGCTGTTTGTTTCAGTTCCGACTCCTAGTTGGACCATCACAACGTAGCTCGTGACAGAAACAAGTCCGCGTCGAATTGCAATTTCAATGGGTCAAAAATGCAGCCAGTTTACAGAAGAAGAGCTCCAAGATTATCAAGTAAGGTTCGCATGCTTAATTATTAGGTGGGAATGTTAATTTTCATCAACTGGGCAACTACGATAGTTCTTGAATCAATTATACTCGAAATAAGTATCATAAAATATAGTACAAAATTAGATTTTAGACTTGAAAAAAGCGAAGTAAAAGACAAATTATGACGTGTGAGTAGTTACACCTGGCTTCAGCCAATCACCGTCCATTAATGACTCACATCGTTAAGGTTATTGCCAAAAATGCTTCAGTTAATTACTATTTTTCATGCCTTAAAAGCATTTATTCATCTCTTCATTTTTTAATAATCTGTATGGTGGGTAGTTTATGTTCAATGGGTGATGGTACTTATCACTTATCAAATGTGATAATATCACATTTGGTAAAATAATAAGCAATAATAAGAAAATAATATTTTCTTATACACGCTAATTTCTATCACCTAGATTCAATGCTTGCCATGTTTTTGACCTTAAGATCAAGAATATGTATTGCTGTACTCATTAGATTATAACATGTGTAGAAATGACTGCTTCCCACTGTCCATAATTAGCAACACCTGAATATTCTTTCTCTCAATTACTTCGGCTTCCTGTTTCTATGCTACGAGCCTACCTTAACAGCCTGTGGATGACCATCTACACAAAAATATACTCATTGTGCGTATTTTCTGTACAGGATTTGACTTATTTTACCAAGAAGGAAGTTTTACAGTAAGTGACACATTTTTCAATAGTTTCTAATCCCTACGAGTACGTAAGCATAGTTGGTGAGGTCTTACGAGGACAGAGATAGAGTACCCAGATACACTTAAGTCACTAGAATTCTAGTGTACTTACTTACCCTTAGGATTTTGAGGCTCCCTTGCTCTTTAAAGATCAATTTGCAGGAGTAGAATAAATGGTAGAGTAGAGTGTAAGCTATAAACGCTACTCGTGTAAAGTTTTCCTTAAATAGAGGTAAATTAGAATTAACTTTTAATGGTTGAGTGATTTTCTCTAGCAATGTGGTAGAGTGGAGCAGTGTCCACAAGCGTCCAACTCAGCAATTCCGACTCGCTTTTCTGCCCGCTGATTGGCCAAAAAGAGTCTGAGAGAATAGGAGAGAGGGGGGTAATCTTGTTGGAGAGGCACTTTTGGGAGGGAATGTCCAAATCCGAAAAATTGGGTATTTGGTTGGAAAGAGTCAGAGAGAGGCTGGTAAAAGCAACCGGAATCTCAGAGAGAGTCGGATGCTTGTGAACCCATCTTTACTCTGCTCTAACGACTCCCACCACCAGGAATTGGACTCCTTTGTTCACTTAATATCCTGCTCTTCCAATTTTTAAAACAAGTAGAGTGAAATCACGAAGAAGAAGGTGGAGAAGATATGGATAAGGTGAAGTTTGTGTGATCTGATGATTGGAGGAGGTCCCTGTTTGCGTTTGAGTCGTCTTTTTGAGGTTTTGGAGTCGTTCAGAAGAATTGAGGTGAGAAAGTGAATAATAAAATGAAGTGGTCTGAATACGATACTCTGCGTTTCATTGAGGTTTATAGGGACTATGAATGTTTATGGAAGAAGACCTCTCGCGACTACAGAGATGGAACAACAAAAGGAGGTTCGCCGAAGAGAAGATGGTGAAGGAATTGAGTACAAGAATAACCTAACCAAAACATAGAAATAATAATAACTTCCTTAGCAGTTCGCGCTTGGTGTGAACAATCTGTATTACATTAGGGCGAAATTAGTAAAAAAGGACGTGGCTAGCAAACAACGGTTCGCACAACTATCTTTATTTAGGAACTCTAATCAGAGAGATAACATGGAGCAGGCAGTGTAAACAACTGCGCTCTCTATTGCAGTATTTATGGACTGATACTAATGTCACATCCTCCCCTTAAGTGAATATTAACAAAACAAAATAGTAATCTTCATTAAAATAAAATCATATCATCGAATCGTATAAATTCAAAACAAAATTAAACGTCACTGAACCATGAACAAAATTTTACTAGGCTTTTAGAAATTACTATAATCATTCATGTTTGAACCAGTTGGGCTGTTTCACCAGTCGACCACTTCGGGTTATAACCTCAGAAGGTGGCGAGGTAGGCTTTGTTACTGGAGGACCAAGAGATGATCTCTTAGAGGGTGGTGAAGTCTCTAGTTTAGGTGGAGAGGTTTCACCTTGGGGTTCTGCTTGAACGGTAGTTGTTGGAACCCAAGTATTTTCTTCTAACTTCCGTTCACGAATGTGGATAGAGTTTCTGCGGAGTTCTTGTCCAGAAGTATCTCGCACAATGTAGGATCTTGGATCAGGGAGTGCTTTGGAGATTCAACCTTCCTTCCAGACACTCGAATGGGGTAGTTGCATGATATTTTTTTGTATTTTTTCTGTGTAGAGAATCTCTATTGAAGTACGAATCTGCAAATAAAACTCCCGGAAACGCTTCCAAAAAAGTTTAGAGATTTTTTCGAAAAACGGGATTTCGGATTCAGGCGGGAAAACCTACACACGGCTTGGACACTGCGGGGTGGGGGCCACGTCACGGGTGTGAAGGGGGCCAAGAGACCCCTTCCTTTGCCCGGGGGGTCCTTTGATAGCAACCCTCTGTTGGGTTTGTTTACGTTCGTTTGTGGCAATAAAATTGGAGAATCACTCACACTTTGTGGTGCTTTCATACTGAATTTTTCTAGCTGTGTAATCGAAACATGTTGCATCAAAGATTTTGTTTCCTACTGGTATTCCCTCCACTGTAACTTAAACCTCATATGGTTGTGAAGAAATGCGGTGTTCTGGTGTTACTCGAGCCACAACCTCACAAATTTGCTAGATTCTTCTAAGTTGGACATAACCAACATCGTTTTATTTAACAATTTACTAACACTCATTGGTACTACGTTGTACAGGATAATGACACTACAATAAAACTTCCAATAAATGAGCAACCATTTGGATGAAGAAGTACTACACACAAGAAATCACAGTTACAACTGACCTTTTACTATAAAAGTGTCAACTTACCTCACATTATTGGCTCCTTTTATTTCGGCGCTGACGAACTTGTTGTTATTGACGTAAAAATCGTACAACATGCTAATATTTATGTACGGAATATTTTCCAGGGAAGCTACCTCGAAACTCTAGTCGATGGCTCTCCTTTTTGGCATATTGACATTTTATGTCAATACTTTGGCACATAAACGAAAAAAAGTTACGGTTGTTTTTCTGATGATTTCTACTTACAGCCAAGTCTTTCCTACCGAACTTTATCTTCGTCATTCGCGTTCGTAGAAAAATCGTTCACCATTCATTGGAAAGCCCTACATTTACGCATAAATGATATACTGCCATAACCGTTGTACTTACGGAAGAAACAGATATACCCCTGAGTTAAAAGAACTATCAACAACATTCGAAACCAGATTGGGTAGGTAGCGGTGAAGTGAAAAAAGTGAAGACATGTGTTTCAGACTCGTATGCAAGCGTTTATTAAAAGCTTCTTGAAACTTTACAGTGAACATTATCTTTTCCAAACCAATCAACTAATAAATTATGGTAAATACTGGTGTAAACTATAACAACTAACAACTGTAACAACTCGGACCGCACTACGAGAAAGGGCCACGCGAAAAACTGATAACGTGATAACTATGACGGTTAAAGCAACGGGGTTAATCGAAGTACCCCGCGCCGATGTGCCCCCCGGGCATCGGCAAAACAGCCAAAATTATGCTTCAAAATTTTCAATTTAAACGATTAATTCAAATATAAAAAACCTGAAAAATATATTTCAAAGTTTTTTTAATCATCACCATCATTTTGCAAGTACATTTCAATGTTTCTGACTCGAATTGTCCTCGATTGCAGTGATCTCAATGCACTCTATCGTGAGATTCTCGTTTAGGGATGACGTAAGAGGAGTGGCCCGCCAACACTAAAAAGGATGGTACTTCTTTATTGAAATACGGCTAAACTAAATGGAATTTCGAACTGAAAACTGGTCCATTTACGTTTTTAAGTGCGCTAAATTCGAATCTGAAGTCAAAAACACGAAATTCCGACCCATGCAACTACCCCATTCTTGGCCTGAACGTAAATTGGTTGATTGGGAGTGAAGATTTTTTCTTTCCGAGCTGACGAGTTGTAGTACTCTTTCGAGCGAGCCTTCAGGTCTTCCATTCTCAATTTCACACTCTCGTCAGGCAAACTGGGAAGGAGTAGTTCAAGAGCTGTAGGTACTGTCGTTCGAATTAGTCGGCCCATGAGCAGTTGACTGGGACTGTAGCCTAATCCAGTTAGAGGTGTGGCCCTATATTCCCGTAAAGCGAGGTTCAGATCAGTGTTTGATGCAATTGATTTCTTGATCAGCTTTTTAGCGATGCAAATACCCTTTTCAGAGAGTCCATTTGATTTTGATTTTTTTCCCCCCAATGGGAGCGTGGATTCGAACCCCACACCTGACACCATGTATTATATTAGGGCGAAATTAGTTAAAAAGGACGTGGCTAGCAAACAACGGTTCGCACAACTATCTTTATTTAGGAACTCTAATCAGAGAGATAACATGGAGCAGGCAGTGTAAACAACTGCGCTCTCTATTGCAGTATTTACGGACTGATACTAATGTCATAAAATCCAAGGTTGATGATGCGGTAAAGTAACAAGAACTCTACCACTTACGCTAAACGTATAGATTTACTGTTAGAATGAGATCAGAGAATACTTTTCATTTGTTGAAGGGTACCTAGTACCCATTTATTAGCCAAGGTTCCCTGTCTAAGTAATACCTTAAAACGGTTAAAAGCTACTGTGACTTTCAACCTCGAGAGAAAATAATATTTCAAATCATTTTCAGGGAGCCCTATTACTAATGAGCTTTCAACTGTTTGTTTTACGAGTATAATCGTAACCCCTAATCTCATAGTTGAACTGTAAGTCCATGAAAATTTCATGACACGATGCTCGAATTTTGGAGATCACAAAGTCGTGCCCTAATAAGTTTTCAGCTTTAATAAATATTTGATTTAATAAACCTTTACACTTCTTATGTCATTTTTCTAGAGTTCACAACAAGTTCAAAATCCTCGCTCCTGAAAAAGTGGGTCATAATCGAAACGCCAAACTCCCCATGAACAAAGTTCTTCAGTATCCTGAGCTGAGGGTCAACCCTTTTGGCGATAGAATATGTAAAATATTCAGCTCGAGCCACGACGGAGATTGTACGTTTGAGGATTTCTTGGATATGATGTCGGTATTCTGTGAAGCGGCACCCACTGCTGTCAAAGCGGAACATGCATTCAGGATATTCGGTAAGTTTTTCAGTAGCTAACCTTGGGAAGCTTACTCGAAAAAAAGTGAGAGTACTGTCCCCCGATGAAAAGAATGAACGCGAGGACCCTACCGAATCCTAAACTGAAAACATCCGTTCAACCTCCTCCGAGCTTGTCACTTGTCCAGGGAGATCCCATTTTCGGCCACTTCCGCTCAAATCCTTTACCTGACTTTCCGCTAGGTAGGCTCGGGCGAAAATGAAGATATTCATAAAGGGAAGGAATTAGGATGGTGATTTATCACTGAAACGCCTTCAGGAATTAACAATAGAAGCAGTGAAATATGACTGGAAGTCTTACGTGGGTCACATCAAGATGAGGGTGATTAATAGTGGATTGGACGGCAGACAGTGGACGGCGAAATTAATAAAAGTGGCAAGTCCATTTTTCAATATTTTGAGCAATTTTTGCGCACTTTAGTTTATAATGATTTAATTTGTAGCCTAGAAACTTTTTCTATTTAGAATTTTGCTTTCATAACAAAATTCTTTTTGGCTATTTTTACCAATTACACCATTGTTACCATTGTTACATCTAGGAATCGTTTTAAATGCCCCAAAACGGATTTCTATAGAGAAATGTCATTAAATTTATATAGAGAAAAATCATTGGACAGAAGTGACAGTAGAAATTCGAGACATGACCTAAACGACAGTGTGAGAAGGGGGTAACGAAGGGAAAACGGATGGCTCACGGCAGGTTCAGGGGTATTGGATAAGGTCAGTTACTAGCTGGAAACGCATATTTGTGGAAAAGGGTGTAGTTCTTCGTTGTGGATACCCATTGTTGGGCCTCGCATTCATTCTTTTCATCGGGGGACAGTAGAAGGCTTTTGCAGACCTCTCTACCCCTCTTTACTGGCCAACTGCTGTCCTTAGCGGAGGGGGGTCTGCCCGAAGGGAACCAGAAGACTAGAAGCATAAGAGGGGCAGGTTCCTTTCTCTAAATTTTTATATCGATTCACCTATATAAGATTTTCTAGATTTCAATGATAGTTAACGAACCCTATTGGAGAATCCGCTGTAACCAGGAAGTCGAGTTTCAGATATCATTTTATTCGTATAACTAACGGAACTGTCCTCATACGTTTTTGCTTCCTCACTACCGAAGGTAGGAAAGCTTTGTATTCGTGAAAGAAGTGAAAAAAAAATGTCCTCCAAAATCAAAATTTCCACTTGCTTTTTGCGTTTTAGAGCTTCCCGAACAATTTTGGTTCCGTGTCTGTCTGTCGGTCTGTCTGTCTGTGGTCAAACTTTGTCCCGGGCAAAACTATACTAACCTGTGGTCCGATTTTGATGAAATTTTCAGGGATTGTGCGGGTTAGGTCCTAGACGGTCCCCTATCAATTTCAGCACCTTCGGACCAATAGGAGCGAGTGCGCATGCGCAAACGTGAATTTCCTGGAACCTCGGTTTCTCGGTTTCTAATGAACCGATTTTGCTCAAATTTGGAGGTTAGTTAGGGACTAACTCCTAAGAGACACCCTATAAGTTTCAATCAAATTGGTCAAGCAATAGCCCCTGCGCATGCGCGAACTTTAAATTTATTGTTACAACCAAAACTCCGCAACTATTCAACCAATTTCGATGAAATTTTCAGGGATTGTGTGGGTTAGGTCCTAGACGGTGGACCGCTAAATAAAATTCTACGTTGAAAATACAAACAACAATAATAATCAATATAATCAACAATAATCAATAATAATTTTCACTTGATCTCGTAATTAATTCAAATTGTAATTTTGTGATTTTAGTTGTATACCCACACATTTTTGTTCAATTATTTCAGTGGTTTATATACCACAACCATTTTAAACAAAACTCAAATTACGAGTATATAACAAATTCATACCCATAATCCTAATACGTACACCTATTATAGTTTTAGTATTGAATAATAATAATCATTATCGTCATAACTTCGTAGTTTTATTTTATACCTACACTCTTTCGTTCTTTTATTTCAGTGGTTTATATACCACAACTATTTACAACACTATTATAAACATTAATACCTGCAACCCTATCCCGCATATTATCGCCAATATTTTGGTATTCAATAACTCTTTGAATCATAATTTTTTCGCCAACTGATTCTATACGTCCATGTTACAATGAGTGAGGAAGCTATACTGCCCACCCAACTTGGCAGACGTTTTTAGGTGGTAGTTGGTTCAAAATAATGCTAAATTTAATAACGCCAAACTATCACAGAAATCCGCTTATAGACTGGTAATAGCCCCTTACTTGAAGCAGATTTTCAACGATGCAGATCTGAACATCAGCCTCCTACTTCGACTTATTTCAGATTTCGACGGAGACGACATGCTTGGCATCGCTGATCTCAGGGAAGTGATAGACCGCTTGATTGGCCCCCACCGACTAACAGACTCGGAAATGGCTCATTTGGTTCAGAATATCCTTGCCGAGGCGGATTTAGACGATGATGGCGCTTTATCCTTCGCCGAATTTGAACACGTTGTCGACAAATCCCCAGATTTCTCAAGGTAAGGACGAATGGATGAATATGAACGAGTCGTGAGTAAGAGAGAACACAATCACTTTATTCATTATTCCACGAATGACTTACATTTTTACTTTATCCATTAATAATATTTTATAAAATGTTTCAGTGTTTTCAAAATACATCTGTAAGTGCAGACTTCGTTCCTGGACCAACATTATTATTTCAAAGTACCACTTAACGTTAAGAAACCCTCTAGTCGTAAATTGTTGAACAATAGAAAATTACGATGAAACGTCTGCTCAATGCAAGTTGAGAAAATGAGTTGTTGATGTAGAAATTTTCCATTGATCAGTTGAATTCGTAAGCATCACTAATATTACCTTGTTTGATTGGTCACGAATCGCGTATTGTTCGAGTTGTGTTGAACTCAGTTAGGAGATGGAGATTACGTCCTCAAATATCCTCTGCAATATAAGAACATCAAATTATGTTGTGGTCAGACGTATGAGGAGTAGACACTGTTGAAAACATTTCTTCATACATAAAAGAGTGGGTCAGAGATTGTTTTGGAAAAAACTGAAACTGGGTGGACCGATGTATTACGAACTTCGTTTTCAATGCAGTGGCATAGATCTTCAAGTGTGAAACCATATCGATACCTTAAGGGGGGTAGAAAAAAGCACAAAAGGGGGAGAGCACAAAAGCGCTATGTCCATCCATCTTCCAAATTTTATGTATTTTTTTAATTTCAGAAAAACTCAAATTCAATAAAACTATTATTGACCTTCTTGACGATTACAGCTTGAAAATTTGTTGAAGAGTTAAAGAGTTTAGTGTGGTAAGCCATTATTTTAGGAATTGTGCGCTGGTGAAAACTTCTTTTACGTTTTTCTGAAAAATCTTTGTTATGACCCACATATCAACTAACAGTTAGTTCTTAAATAAAGAAGCGAACAGGAGGATCCCTGAGTGAGTCATCACCCACTGGGGGAGACGAGGTATGGGGAAACACGTCAACATGACTTCACCCTTCCACCTCTCTCTCCCCCGAGGAAACTATACGAGTATATAAGCCCACTCAGGGATGCTCCCTCATGCCAATCTAGTTCAGTCAACCGACTTATTCATTTCGCTCTCTACCTTCTCCTCGAATAAGAATCTCCTCGAAGTACTAGGCTCACTAGGTAAATATCCCGCCTCCTGACGGTTGGTTTCTGATTGAAACGCCGGGGTTGCCAGGCTAGCCTATGTTCCATGCACTCTGCATGCCGGTAGGGCTAATAAGCCGCCGATGCGACAGTGCAAGTCACTAGCTTAGGGACCATTCTCTCTTCGTTGAGTAGGGGTTAAAGAAAACAAAAACGCTGCATCGAGAAGGTCATCTCCTTCACTCGACGACACGCAGACATAATACTCTGTTTTTGGACATAGCTCCTTTGTGCTTTAAGGTATCGATATGGTACTACATGAGAGGCCATCAAAAACTATCTTCCATTCTCATTCACAAAAATGAATATTTTGAAGTATTACAATGTACAAATTATTTAATTTCTCACGTATGTAGAGCGAATTTACTCCAACATCCCTGCAGAGACTCTCGTCAGTGACAACATTTTTAGAGTAGTTTATTCTTCTCCTTCTCAAGTTTTGATTGCCTACTTCTTAGCATCTGTATGAATAATACTGTACCTTTCACCCTCAATAACCCAGTCACTTTGAACATCTAATCGCCACTATAGTGTGTTCATCGTGTTCTTACAACTGATGCCTCTAGTTGATTGATGCCTCCTTGTGGGCAGTGTCCAGTGACTCCCACTGGTACTCTTTGGAAGAAACTAAGAGTGAAAAATACTAATTCCAAACCTATTCAACGTGTTAACGAGAGCACAATTGCACAGTATTATCTACTTTTATAATATTAATTAATTACTCCTACCTTTAATTATAAATGTAATTTTTGGTTGTATCTGACACTTTTAAATATGAATAAACCAAATATATGAAATAATATGCATTATTATACCCTGTTCGTTGCAACTCCATTTCCCTATTATTTTAAAAATCGTTACAAATGAGCATTACCTACAATTTTTAAGAAATTTTATCTGAAAGTAGTGAACTGGCTGAGACGATGCCTTCACTGCTTTGCACGGGACTTGCGTCCCAAAAAAGCTCGCGTTTGTTAATTTAATTTGGAAGTTTTGGTGACATCATTGGTAGCGCTGAAGAGTCATCCACTGAAGCAGTGGAAGACGAGGAACGAAGTAGGGTCACGTTATCACCCTACCGAATTCTAAAATTATATGAATTTTTGACGATTTTTTCAAATTTTAGCGGAAGGTGGTTAAATAAAAAGATTAAGGGCGGAATTCAGAGTCCCTCCTCAGGGCTGAGGGTGCCCTCAAGGTGACTTTCGAGGAAAGTTTTTACTCGTGCGTATTCAGAGTGGACCTCAAGTTCCAGACTCCTCAACCTATTCCGACCAATTTCCTTTTCTTCTCAACCTATTTCCTATTCAGAAAGGAATTTTCGGATCCCTAAGGCAGCGCATCACGATTTCCTGCATGAAATATTATCAGCTATAATTCGCCCATGTGTGGGTTAGGAATTAAATGGAATGGCACTCCCTTGTACAGGGTGTCTCAGGGGAACCGGACGAAAAACAAATGAATGTAACTCCAATGGTTGAAGTCTTAAATTTTTTATATTTTTATCAGAAGGTAGGGAATTAAATGCCATTTTAAGTTTTAAAAATAACATCGGACAAATGGTGCCCATCTTGTTCGAAACACGTGGCAAGTCTGTCCAGGAAGTTTCGGTGGACGCGCTCCAGTAAGTCTTGATCAATTGACGCAACTTGAGACGTTATTTCTTCCTTCAAAGCTTCCAAAGTGGAGGGTTTTGATTGATAAACGCGTGATTTAAGGTATCCCCAAAGGAAGACGACGTCACGACGTCAAGTCTGGGGACCTAGGGGGCCATTGCACGTCCCCAGAGCGACTCCAAAGCCCTGGCCGTTCTGTGCGCAAACGAGTTCAATCACTGCACATTTCACCCGCTTCTCTCAATCGAATCATCAAGCGTAATTTAAAGTGGAATCCGTACAAGTTGTCAATCGTTCAGCAGTTGAAACCTACTGATTACCCACAGCTTGTTTGGTTTCAGCAAGATCCCCCCTCACACTTCCAGAGCCGCAATCGCCCTCTTGCGCCAGATGTTCCCCAATCGCCTTGTGTCACGCGAAGATGGTAAAGAAGAAGATGGTGAAGATGGTCCCTTAAATCAAGCGTTTATGAATCAAAACCCTTCACTTTGGAAGCTTTGAAGGAAGAAATAACGTCTCAAGTTGCGTCAATTGATCAAGACTTATTGGAGCGCGTCCACCGAAACTTCCTGGACAGACTTGCCACGTGTTTCGAACAAGATGGGCACCATTTGTCCGATGTTATTCTTAAAACTTAAAATGGCATTTAATTCCCTACCTTCTGATAAAAATATAAAAAATTTAAGACTTCAACCATTGGAGTTACATTCATTTGTTTTTCGTCCGGTTCCCCTGAGACACCCTGTATACGTCAGCATGACATGCTGCACATTGTGCCCAAAACTCTGTACGTAAGCGGCTTAGGCATATCTCGATGTGTTATCTCAACCCAGATCTCTCTCAGTTCTTGCCCTTCACGAATTAACCAACCTACAAACTACAAGATGTCGTGTTTATCAACCCACTGCACGCACAAACTGTCAAGTATCGGGAATGGGGTCATCCAACAAACGCTGTTATTACCGAGCTTTCGGAAAATTTATTTCCTTCATCAGGGCCTTCAACAGCAAGTGCCTTCAACTACTTAAAATGATATTAACTTTTAAACTTAACAGGACGCTACTATTTACGCTTTGTTAACATATCCTGTTAAGTTTAAAAGTTAATATCATTTTAAGTAGTACAAGGCACTTTGGGACATTGTGGATATTACTGATGTAGTAGTTATGACTACAGAGTGTGTGATGCTTGTGATTACAGAGTTTTGTGGAGGTGGTAACTTTTTTAGTTTTCATTTTTAATGATGAGTTTTTTGGTTTTATAGTTTTGACAAAGTTTGAAACAATGAGAGTATGAGTTGGTGGGTACACTCTCCTCATATGTAGCTGCTTTGAGTGAGTTAATTGTTTTGTTCTTGTTTCGTATCCGTTTGTTGATCCTTTAGTAAAAAAATTGTATTTCTGTATTGATCTCAATAGGTAATTTGATTGAACTTGTTATGACTAGTGTGTTTATGTTTCTTCCAGCTTCTGTTGTCTGAGTGTGCGCATTGTATTTTTCAGGCCCTGATGAAGGAAATAAATTTTCCGAAAGCTCGGTAATAACAGCGTTTGTTGGATACTTGACAGTTTGTACAAACTACAGAGGTACAGTACTAATGAAGTAAATTAATGAATAAGTCAATCAGCATACTTACGGCAATTTCATACGCATGAAAACCCAGCATGCAATGAATGAGACGACAATGCAGATGAAACCAACAGCAATCAGCAGAATCCTGTTCAGCTTCGGTGTGGTGGGGCTGTGAGTATGGTCCAATATGACAAATCCCAGACCTCCGAGAGTGAACAAGAAGGAAGACGCCAGACCCTCCATGATGTACTGCCCGTTAACTCTGTACGGCATGAACGCAACCTACGTTCGAGAAAATGAACAAATATTTGTACTTTAGGAGAAACCATCTTCAAAGTTGGATACATGGCAAAACAATGTGTGAGAGATGTGGTGTTAGAGTTCCTGGTATTAATGGGGAATTTGCCTCACATTTTTTTTTTTCGAATGAGGGTTTATTTTTATGGAATAAAACCATAGTGAGCTGCTCGAAAACGCATCCAAAAAATTTAGAGAATTTAAGGAAGATGGAAATTTTAAATGTGGTGGCAATGAGTAAGAGGCAGCCATGTTTGAAACGTAACGGATATTCTACCAATCTGACTTCAAAGGAGGTTCTGTGGCGCTTACCATAGAAGCGGAACATACACGAACTTTTAGCTTACAAGTAGTGCGCACAAGAGTGCGCCGTGAACTGGCAGGAAGAACCCAGACACAAAAGTGACCAAAAGAAACAATATTACTCACTTTTTTACAATACGAATCTACCTACTAGTTTATCAAGCATTATTAGTCTTCATCTTCTCTTATTTAGTTTCAAGATTTGAATCACATTAATTGAGTAGCCATTTCACTGGATCGTTTTGTGTGGCGGTGCTAGAACTCTGTCTGTTGTCGGAGTTGTTTTCGCGTAGTTTTTTTTTTTTTTTCGTATGACGTCAACAATATTCCTCGATTTTTGCGGTGTTTTGTAACAGAGGTTCACTTGTTTAGTCATTTTCTCCTACGGTAATTTTTTCCCCTTGGTTATTCCTAGTGTTAAACGTTATTCTAGGGCCCTATTATAGGATTTGACTTGAAATTCCAGAATCTAAAATTGAGGCAAATTCCCCATTATTGTCATGATGTTGTGTTGCTTAGCAACGAGTAGTATTACTACCACATCAGCTCAATAAAGAGTTAAGGGGGTTCGGCCGCAACATTAACCCGGATGGCAACCCACGTCTTCATTTGATTCTATCGTTTTCAAACTTTAACATCACCACACTACTGTATTTAGATATTGTAAAAATTTGAAAAAAGTCAATTTCAGAAACAAACATAATAAAAACCGTCAAAATCAGATTTCCAAACTGCAGAATTCTCAACTTTGAAGTACCTTTTCTCTGAAACTATGCAAGCCAGTAAAACTATGTTACAACCCATTACACTATTAGTATCATGGAGAACATTTTTTTGAGACTCCTCAGCGGTTTCCATGAGGCTAAGAGGCCCAAGGAAACAAGTCCGAGGACTCGGACTGGAGGACGGAGCAGCAATTTGGCTTTCACAAGACTAACTCCTCCACATTTACGCTCGCCTGCTCGCACGCTCGCAAAAACAAAAAACCCTTTGGCATAAATCAATTTCAATTTTCGGCAAACTTTTGGCATACCAATTTGAACTTTTGGCAACTCATTTTGAACTTTCGGCAGATCCATTACGTTTCGACAACTACTGGAGTCCTTGTCCACCTTCATTCCCTCTACAATGTTCAATAAAGTGTTTTTCTCTCTCAAATTATCTTTATTGGGGACTGGTCTCTAGCCACAACCCCGTCATCAGTCCAGAGACTGAACCAGACCCATTGCGTTCATGAGCTGAACTGCTACTTTTGAACGGATGATGGGGTTCCCCAAACCGGTCTTCAATCAAAAGAATGTTAATTAGTTAAATTCTCTATTATTTATTTACATCGCCTCTGCACCATCGGCAACAATCAAAAAACACTATTAGTTTCACTATCATACTCACTGGTCTCGAGTGCCCATGTTCGTCAGTAGTAGATCCAACGCTGGGAGGTTCGATAATTACATCATAAATTATTCCTGAAAAAACATAAAAGCATCTTCAGAAGAATTTTTAGGCTGGGAATGCCTTTTAGGCATGCTTGGCTGATATTTCTGTCGCTTGGGGCGGTTCTACTGCAATAGGTCCTCTCTCCTCCTAGGAGTCAGTTAGCTATCTAGTGTGGAGGAGGAAACATCGGAGATCGACGTTCTCCCTAGTGATGGCAAAAGTTTTACAAAAATCGATATATCGGAAGGGAAATATCGATGGCACCGATATATCGGGAGCAAAAATATCGATATATCCAATATATCGGGATTAAAATATCGAACCATATTTGTTCTTGTAAATAATAATTTTAATTTGTTTTCTTTGGTTTAAAACACAGAACATATAATATATTGATCCTCCCATTAGCTTTACCGTGAAAACACACTTTATTTGAGTTGATTTATTTAATTATTTACTACTTCAACACAATAAAAATATAGAGGCCTACTGCAAAAAAAATAAGCAATATTAAAATATTGCTAAATATAAGTCGAAACTGGTGGTTAAATAAATGATTGGAAGATCATACAACAAACATAATTCATTCAATAACACATTTATTTCATAAAAATTACCAAAATTGGCCTATTACATATTTAAATCTCTTATGGTTTCTCACAATGAGTAATTATATCATGTGCACGCATGTAAAGAAAAATGGGATTTTTTCTAATATGCTCGAAATTTGACGCTGATTCTGAAAATGATAGTTTTTTTTGTAGGAAAAGCCCGGAAAATGGCTAAAAATAGGAAAAACATTGTTTTGGTCAAAATGCGTAGATTTTATAGAAACACTTTCTGGAGTAGGCCTTTTGCTATCAGCTTTTGTTTGTACAAGTGGTTTAGACTTTATTTCGTCTTTTAGCTTATGAACTTTTAAATGTGATTTCAAGTTGGAAGTGTTTCCCGAAGTTTTCAACAGTTTCGAACAAAAATTACACTTAGCTTCTTGTTTAGATGTTCTGGTAAAGTACCGCCACACATCACTTTTAGGAGGAGTCATAGTTAAGTTTCACAAATCACATTAACAATTAAAAACAATAACAACTTGGTAGAGAGTTTGACAAAGATATCGGGCAATACAGCGTAACAGACGACAGACTTCTGAACTAGACAAACACAAGTGAGTGAAGTGTACTCTGAGCAAAGATGTGAGGTTAAGTTATGAGAAAAGCAACAAACACAACACAGCTGACAGCATAGCTACATAGAAAACGAAAGGAGAAAAGAATCAGGTTTACCAATTCAACACAACCCACGAAAACGCGAGTTTCTGACATTCACCAGTTATTATCTACTAGGGCGATATATCGGTTAAAAAATATCGATATTCCCGATGTATCGTAGCACGATTTTTCGATGTCGATATATCGATATATCGGAAGCAAAATATCGATATTTCAAAAATATCGATATGTTGTTGCCATCACTAGTTCTCCCTCCATTACGCCTTAAGTTTCATTTTACCAGAACATACACTGCCTTTTCAAAGCTCATCTTTCATGCCTAAAAAGCAAATGTCCCGTCATGTGAAATTATTCTATTAACGAATTTTTGAAGATAATTTTCAATACCATCCTCTTATTTATAGTCATTACCTGAACTAGAAAATCACTTAGCATGGCCCTGTCAGATATTTTGGTATGGGTTTCTAATTTTGAATTCACTTGCTTGAAAAGCAAACATCCCTCTAATGCCCACTTTCACCAAACATTCGAAACGAGTTTAAACCAAAACAGGCGAGAGATAATCGAAGTTTAGCAATAGATCTTTCACCAGAGCAATTTACGAGTTTAAACTCAATCTTGGGGGGTTCGAGTTTAAACGGTCGAAAGTCGGCAGAATAAACTAGCTAATCTGGTTTAACTATAAATTCAATATGGCCGCGCAGTGAACATATTAGGTTTGTTCCAGCAGAGCCAACCGCGGTCGACCGCGGTTAGCCCAAAAACCACAGCCTTATAGATCGCGGTTGTGTGACCATCACCGTGGTTCAACCACTGCTGGAACACTCAACAGCTAGTTGGTCGAAAATCGCGTTACTTCTGAGTATGTGTGACTTCAGGTTTCCCTACCTGCTTATCTTCGCATAGGATGCATAATGAATAAAATACCTTTTCTCATTGCTGTAATCATTTAAAATTCCTAAAAACTGTTTCTTTGATGAGGATGGCAAAAAATATTGTACAGATCCAAAGCAAGCAAAGTAGAAGAGTAACACCTTTCTACTCAATAAAAACATCAAATTTCTAGCTGATTGATGTTTTTATTGAATAGAAAGGTTTCACTTCATGCTCACTACCATATCTACGAATAATGCGTTGGTATTTTATGTACGAAAAACGAAGGTTTTCTTCGAAAAATCCACTTTCTAGCACTAGAATTATTCGGAAGTATCACCATTGGATTCAGCGTTAAAAATTACATAGGAAATGATACTAAACTCGTCAAGTCATCATGAGATTGAGAGTGACCATACACCGCGATTTTGTGTAAAACACGTTTTCTTGCATTCAAACTTGATTTACTCTTCCAATTTGAATTTAAAAAAGAAAACTTGATATACCGTTGGAAAGCTGACAATTTAACCATATGTTTTCTGTAGAGCGCCCATCGAAATGGACAGGCGTTCAAAGTGAAAACTTCAATTTAAAAAGAGTCATATTTCGAAAAAAATTGAAGTTTGCTTTTTGACTTGATTTTTTAGAGATGGTTTATTGCTAAAAGATTTCGGTTTTACACTAGGTAGCTTGGAAATTTAACGCTCTTCCCAACGATATCCTTAAATTTGAATTTATTTGGTAAATAACAGGAATTATGGAAATTTTAATGACGTAAAGTCGAAAACGCGAAAAAAAACTTCGAAGTGAAAAAAAGGCATTTTGAGTGAGTTAAGAAAAAATTGCCGGGAGACATTTTTTGTAGCAAATTACTTGTACAATCGATCCTTGAAGTTTGGTCCATCCAAATGGTAGACACCCTGTATAGGTATGATGTTATAGAAAAGTCACAATTTTAATGCAAATTTATCTTCACGAGGGCGTAAACAGATTTCAAGGTTTCCTTTGTGAGAGCAAGAAATTCGAGTACATTGGGTTGAAGCTTCACACGTTTCTGAAAAAAGTTCTTCCAAAAGGAGGGTGAAAAAATCCATTACTCAACACATCTGCTGTCTACTGTACCTATCTCTGATGACTATAAACTCTCAACCAAAACACCTTGGGAGGTCCTTCCACTGCGGAGTTCGTTTTGAAATGAGAAGGTTAAGGTAGAGGTTTCTATAGTGTGAGGTTTCCAATCTTGACCGCTCGCGACCGCACTCCTTAAAGCGGTCGGGTTTGGGTCGACCGTGGTCGACCGCGGTCGAGTTGCTGGAACAGTGGTTCAACCGCGAAGTTGGGCAGATTGTCGTGCTGGAACAGTGGTTAGTCGTAATGCGCATGCGCCGGTCGACTGCGGTCGACCACGGTCGCCTTGCTGGAACAAACCTAATATGTCAATCATATTATGATTGTTGTGAGATTGACATTGTGCGTGTTCTTGCATGTCCGCGCAGTGAACATAATATGTCAATCATATTATGATTGTTGTGAGATTGACATTGTGCGTGTTCTTGCATGTCCCTAGAAGACGTCCGAGAAGAATTCTTGACCGTATTCCACCCTACCAGGTAATGGAAGATACAAAGTTTCGACGGAGATTCCGGCTTTCCAAGCCCACGGTCATCAAAGTGCTCGACTAGATTGATACTCGCCCACAGTTACCGATGAACAAATAAGTTCAAAACGTTAATTTAAAATTAATAATGGGTTTTCCATTAATAAAATAGCGCAACCTACATTCCTATTATTTCTATACAACCATACATGGCCGAATTATACAAACTGACCATTATACAAAAATACCAGTTTAACTATAGATTAACTTAAACCAGTTTAAGTTCAGATTACCTATATCAACAACTTTCGGTGAAAGTGGACCTGAGAGTAAGTTGCGAAATCACGAGAGGAATGCCTAAAAGGCTGATGTCCCTTGGAATGTACGTTTACATGTACGTTTAGTGTACCTATGTATTACAGGCAGGTTTCCCTCCAAACCGTAATTTCATTCATGTCCCGGCCGAAGTGATAAATCAGAATTTTTGAAACTTGCGCAGGATTGGAAAGTTGGAGCATACTCGTAAGTACGTCTACGTGTAGGGAACTGAGAGACTGGCACTAACCGGCAAGAGAATATTGCTAGGTTAGTTAGAATATTACAAGACAATATTACGTAATTGAAAATAATTATTTACTCTTGGTGAAATGAACACTTGCCTCCAGTGACCATGAAGTAAGACATGAGCACCATAGAATACATCATCATCGCAGAGGGCTGCTGGAGCCAGGACGGTTTCTTTATCTTCAAATTAGGAGGTTGTAGCAGAATATAAGGCGCGGCGAACAAGTAATCCATGTCTGCTGGAACGTCTTTACGACAAACTTTCGTAAATAAGCACCCAAGTTAGTGAAAAACTAATAATCTAGAAAACTGTTATTATATAAAGTGGGTAGAAGAACACGCCGACAAAATGACAACCGCCCAAGCCGCTTGGGTGGATGACAGCGCAGCACCTGATTAAAATGATAACATCTAATTCTTCTTGACTTTGTTTCCTGGAGGAGTTTTCACATGGATACTGTCGACCACAGTACTCAACTTCTCCTATGTAAATGACGCTCATGAGGAGTGGTGTTAATATTATAAACACAAGAACAACAAGTGTCTTGAAGGACCTTTAATTTTCCGCTTAAATCCGGCTTTTGACTGGATTTTCGGAAATCCATATTCCCTACTAGAACCATCACATCAAGATCGACCTCAAACCACTATGTCGAGCATGGATGTCTTCCCAAGTCGACAAGCAGCCCTGCGTTACCAGAAGAAGAAGACGTTATGAAGGTTACTGCCAGTTTATCTAATTTTCACAGGTTATGTAGGGTGACCTCACCAATTAGTGAACACTTAAGCTCGTTGCCCATTGAAAGTTGACTTTGAAGTTTCATATCATGGTTCCTAATTTATATTTTCGTGATCCGTTTTTTAATTCTTGTAAAGAATTTAACGCAGAACAACTTTGATTAAGAAGTTAATCATGTAAAAGAAGGTTGGTGTTCAATTAGGAACGTTTTAAGTGAAAAGTGCCTATATTCCAATTAGTGAACAAGCACTGCCCTAACTGTGAACATGAAGTGACCAATTTGTGAACGCTTCCTGAGCTACGTGAGATACAAAGGTAGTAGGTTCCTTAAAAGTTAATAAACACCCATTGATACATTTTAATAAATAATTAATGATTATTTCACTATAATAATTAATGGTAATTCACTAAAGACTCAATAAGACAAATTAATATAACTCTGAACCATGAAAAGCCCAACATTTTTATTTTAAAATTTGTGAACCTAGTAGGCTTAATAAATTGATAAATGCCTTTGAACGGCAACACGAAACTAAAATTTTGATAGTATAAATTTGTTTCCTGAAAATACCAAGGTACTTCTATTAGTTTATCAACTTTGGGTATGGGTTTAGCAATTTGAGTTGCTTTTTGAGTTTTTAAGACATCCAACAGTAGGACATGGGCATCCTTATGCAATTAATCTGGGGTGAAGGAGGACAACACTCAACGGAGGGAAACATAACAACATAAACATTCGTTTTAGAACATTATGAATCCAAATCCGCGAGAAACCCCCATAGTTGTATGTCTGTGTGTGTGTGACTAAATCATGTGTACTCTGCCCAGGCCTTATTCGCCAACCGATTTTTGAGATTCTTTTTTATTCGACTCCGATAACTTTCGACTTCCACAATATTTTACCAGAGTATAGAAATTAGCATGGAAAAGGGGAAAGTTGGGAAATAATATTCACAAAATATACGATTTGTCATTCAATATTTCAGTTACTTTAGAGCTTACTAATTGTATCCAATGATGTCGTTTATTGGAAATTAGGGAAAAACTCTCAATACACCTTTGGATTTTCATGAATTATTTTTTGTGCCACCATAGAACAAATCTGTGGTGCCACCATGGTAGTCCACTATTTCTAAATCAAAATACTGACTAAATTACATTGAATGAAACCTTTTTGTGCAGAAGGAAGGTAAATAAGAATGCATGTTTTATCGCGTACGAACTGGTTCAAATTGAACTAATCCTTATCCATTGGGATGTCCTCTGAATGCATACATTCCTAAACAATGTTTTTCTACAACATTTTCTTCTCTTCTCTTGATTCTCTCGTCTTTTTTCGTAGTTGTTCCTTCCTGGTTGTCAAATCCTTTCCCTCCCTCATTTTCTTCTCTTCTATTTTTGCTTTAACAATTTCTTCTCTAGCCTTTTCTTATTAATTTCTTGTATTTCTCTCTATTCAGGTAACGTAATGCACCAATGAACTGAAGTGTGCTTTTCATCAGGTTTATTCCTTCTTTTCGTACCAGCAGTCTTGGATGAGCTAGGCATTAAATTTGTAGTTTTTTTGCTGTACCTTACCTTAGCTTAGCTTTATCTACTATCCAACCTTCTAGAGTTATTTTTTCTTCCCTAGTTTTTCTTTTCTATGTATACCTAAAGATAAAGCTAGGAATAGTCGAATAAGCCTGTGCCAGAAAGTGTTCACTAATTGGAAAGCAGGAACCAATTCGTGAACGACCATGAGTCATCTCAAAAGAAGCTGTTCACAAACTGGTAAACTTACTTTTTTAGTGTCTGCCAAGATACGCAACGACCTTGAGGAAATTTTTGGATTGAAAATAACCTCAACATTCAGTAAATGAACCAAGCGCATGTTTACCAGTTTGTGAACGGCCGTTCACGAATTGGAAAACATTGACTTTTTGATACCAGTTTGAAAACACTTAGCAAATTGAACAAAATCGCAACATCAACTAAATCTTTGGTGTTTTTCTTATGTAAGAAGTTATAACGAATATTATACACACAAAAAGTACATGAAAAAAACTGAAGAAACCATTAAAATGCAAGTACAACTGAATCAGAAATTAGGGCTTACTTTGATGGGGCAGCACCTGTAAAGGCACTCTTGGAACTGAATGCAAGATAACCTCGTCTGTATCTGAATTAACTCAACGAAACTTCACAGTGCGCTCTATGGGAACTTGTAGTAACCAATTAAAATCAGAAAAAGCAACAGATCGCGCCAGAAGTCTTAATCTAGATTATTTTCTCCCAAAGTGTTCACGAACTGGGGGGTGTTCACAAATTGGTGAGGTTACCCTACATTTATCGATTGTTGCCCAGATGCAAAATTGTTGTAGCTGTTACGTCCGTCTCGCGACTGCCTCTCAGGGAGCCTAGGTCGGCCATTTACGTCTCTCGTCGGTTCTCCTTGGAGTAGGGTCACTGTTCTCCCTTGGTTCACTTTCTTGGTTCGGCATGTAATGCCCGTTATGCGTAGTGCGTAATTAGATGCAATTGGCTAGAGCTAATTGATGGGGCGGGACTGATCTAAGCAGATGTTGACTTTTAGAGCAGAGTGTATCGTTTTGAAAAAATGGATATTTTACGCTTTATGGACAAACTTCAGTAAACTACGTAACAAACTCATTTGTTCATAGAAAGTTTAACTCGTTTATTGACAAAACAACAAGAATCATTGTTTCTGTTTGGAGACAATTCTGTGCAGAACGTATTGCACACTCCTGTGTAATGGGGTATTTCAGTCAATTTTTTTTTTCAAAAGAGTAAGGCTCAGGAATAACGGTAATTGGGTCTGTTCGTCGAGAAAATGTTTTTAAAAAATCAGAGAAGCTAAGGAAAGTTGAAGATTTGAATGGTGTGACGTTGCTAGCCAATCGTGACGTAGCCAACTGTCTTTGAAAAAAGTATCCATGCACAGAAACCCTTGGAGGACCTCTTGTATACTACAAAATACTACTCACACACGCGCGCGGCGTAGTACTTGCCTAGTGTGTGTGCATTTATAGCGGCCCACCTTTTTCAAACGTGTGATCTCTTTAATTAATTTTTCTACCACATGTTATAGTATCATTGGGATTAAAGTTGGAGGATACAGGTTTTCAAGGGTGCTGAATCCAAATTTGAGGTCAAAAACCTGAATTTCCGACCCACCGAAATACCTCATTGTGTAATCATTCTGCCATGTTAACACTCTTTTCTACATTACGGAACACCCCCACTTCTCTTTTTGCACACAAGGACATAATGCACCTATGTGAACCCAGTTTTATGTGTAACTCATTGAAAAATTCGAACATTTTTTCAAGATAAATAAAGCTAACAGCTGAAACAAACAGTGAGGTGTTTGAAAAGTGCGATGTAGGATCCTACTATCATGCTAGTTTGGGAAGGGTAGGGGAGGATTTTTTGTAGTGGAAAAGCACTCCACTGAGGCAGCAGTTCCCGACACTGTTTTTCCTATCTTTCTGCTAATTTGACATTCTACTCTTTGGTTATATTTGAAGTCGAAGTTATAAACTAAAATGTTTGAAAAGGGAGCTTTAAGACTTAAAATTGGATGTCTAATTTTTACTTGTCAAGTCAATTTTTGGCGAAACAAGAATGAGAAAATTCAATGCAAGTACGTATATAAACATCAAAGAAGAAAAATAAATCGTCGTCCCACGGCACAGCAAACTGGTTACCTCCTCTCTCTATGGTGCTTTAAAATCAGTCAAAAAACTTGAATTTTTTCTGAAAAAAATTTTGTTTTTCTGGGGTTTTTCACAGGATCCTACTGTGAAATTTAGCTGTTGAATATTATACCAGTGGAAATCTTAGTGATGAGAAAGTTTTTGGTTTATTATTTTCAATAATGTGTTTAACAAATAAGTACATCATTGGTGACATTTTTTCATCAATTTAGGAAAGTGAGTTTGTGTTTTCAAATAAATTTCCTTTGACTACTTTATTCCAGTTTTAAAATCCAAGTTTTCATATTTCATTATATATCTCTAGTTTAAATATGAATGGGAACTTGGATTGTATAGGAACCTACTTGTTAACCCATGCAGTGCGGATAGCATAGTATGATGCCATGGCAGTTTTCATCCCGTGCGGGTGGTATCATATGATACAATAAGATGATGACAATAAGAGAAATTATTCCGACCGTTGGGTTGTCCGTTTTACCTGCATCGTGTAGTTGCAAGTCCGTCAGTAACAATCTGCGAGTCAAATATCAAACATGAAAAAAGAAATTTTATTATCAAAGTGAAAATTCTCATGAAAGGGCGTAACTTCGTTTTTTTCCCTGCATCAAGCAGCTGTCTCCAGTAGGTAAGCAAGTACCTACTGTGTGGTTTGAACTGATAGCAAGAAAAACATGTCTGTGCATCGCCTAAATCATCAAAACTTCACACTGATCTCTATGAGATCCTGTTGTAATCAGAAAAAGTAAGGCCAAGTAAAGGATTTTTTTCTCCAATGGGGAATTTGCCTCAATGAGGAATTTCACCATGTTGGAATTTTCTATTATTGACCCCAAAATCGGATTCAGCACCTCTAAAAACCCCCTAAGGCAAACTTCCAGCCCGAACTTCCTAATTTACGAATAAACAAAACAGTGTAGAAAATACGAATGTTTAAAAAAACCGGGAAAATGACGTCATCCCGGAATAGTTCATTTATGGCCGCTTGAAGCGCTGAGATCGAGAAATCCATAGTCCCCAGATGCAAAATTTCATGAAACAGTAAAGTTCGAAATCGAAAAACTGAAGAAAAAAATAGAAAAAGCGAGATGGGGAAAATTAGGTTTCCTCTGTTTTTGTTTGATAACTTTTCTCTCAGAAAACACGATTTCGTCGTCCCAATGGGCAACACTGGGAGGAGACGGCGATCCGAACAGCCCAATCAGCGAGCGTTCCCGCTGCACGTCTGTTTTCCCGGTTAGTTTTGAAATTAAAAATTTTGATTGTCTCCCAAAAATAACAGGAGACTTATTTTCCGAAATCAGCCCGATTTTCATCTATCCCACACCATTAACTATTCAGGAAAAATGCAAACAGAAATCGGTGAAATTCCTCATTTTAGATTCTGGAATTTCAAGGCAAATTCTATTATAGGGCCCTAGAATAACGTTTAACACTAGGAATAACCAACGGAAAAAAATTACCGTAGGAGAAAATGACTAAACAAGTGAACCTCTGTTACAAAACACCGCGAAAATCGAGGAGTATTGTTGACGTCATACGAAAAAAAAAAAAAAACGACGCGAAAGCAACGACTACAGACAGAGTTCTAGCACGCCACACAAAACGATCCAGTGAAATGGCTACTCGAATAATGTGATTCAAATCTTGAAACTAAATAAGAGAAGATGAAGACTAATAATGCTTGATAAACTAGTAGATAGATTCGTATTGTAAAAAAGTGAGTAATACTGTTTCTTTTGGTCAATTTTGTGTCAGGGTTCTTCCTGCCAGATCGTGGCGCACTCTTGTGCGCACTACTCGGAAAGTAAAAGTTCGTGTATGTGCCGCTTCTGTGGTAAGCGCCACAGAACCTCCTTTGAAGTCAGATTGGTAGAATATCCGTCACGTTTCAAACATGGCTGCCTCTTACACATTGCCACCACATTTAAAATTTCCATCTTCCTTAAATTCTCTAAATTTTTTGGATGCGTTTTCGAGCAGCTCACTATGGTTTTATTCCATACAAATAAACCCTCATTCGAAAAAAAAAATAAAAAAATGTGAGGCAAATTCCCCATTGAGACTTTACAAACGGGGGGGGGGGTGTTTATTGTTCGTTGATTGAGCTGCTCAAAAGATAACCAAAGATCATAATAATCACATAAGATCACATAATCAAAGGAAGTACAAAATGGCCGACCTAAGCGACAACGTGAGGAGAACCGACGGGAGGCGAAAATGGCCGACCAAGGCTCCCTGAGATACGTCCCGAAGACTCGGAGAGGCAGTCGCGGTCGCGATACGGAACTCAGTTCAATCCTCTTGTTGTCCGGACAGACGTCTCTTCGACGTCGAGTCGTCGGCTTTCTTCCTTCATCGGTCTTCATTAGCTACAAAATTCTTAAAATCCGGTCAGCACATTGTTCTGTAAATTGAATACTCGAGTCAGCTGTTCTAACCGACTTGCTATTCGCAATCCTCCTCGCGCTCAATGACAAATTCATTCGCCGCCTGAATAGACGTATTTTTTTTTCGGTGAGCTAAACCGCAGGCTGCAGATTGAAAAATGAAAGGCGAAGGTGGAACGTTTTCGGACAAGTTCAACATCATAAATGAGAAGCCAGTGGACAACATTTCGTTGGAAGTTTTCTACAGGCCTCACACCATCACTCTCTTCACAATTTCCTTCGCATCTCTTATCTACGTTTCATTGATAAGGTGAGTAATATTTCGTCATACTAATATACTTAAAGCATTATTTACGCTAATAGGTTCCAACACGTAATATGAAATAATTGAAGATTATTTACATGCTCTACCTGCATAAAATAAAAATATAAATAAAGACGTAAGACTCATAGAAGAGTCAATAGTCAATGAGTGGATGTTTTTACAATTACATATTTACTTGAGTACTCCACTAAAGTTTAATTACTCTTATTAAGTGTAATATGAGGAAATTTTTACTTAACCCATTAGTGCCCAGCGGGCTAGTAGCGGAACGGCAAACCTGGTCTCACAATTCTCCCAATTCTTGGTGTAATTTTGATTCTATTATTTACTTTTTGGTCTTACAAGCTACCTAGATTCCCTACCATGTTAGGAGTGCATTCTGTTTGAATGAATCAATTGCTCAGTGTGGTTTATTCAGTCTCCAAGATGAGTGACAATCTGGTCGTCGACGGACTGCGGCATTATTGTCACAACTACTTCAAATTCTTATTTTGACGGTATTTCTTTGCATAGTTTTAGATTATGGTTGTTACCCCACTAGAACAGTTCATAACTGAGTAAATATCCCTTGGTAGCTCTGTGAAAAACTGAACTGTATCATGGTGTTCCCAAATTAGCCCTCTGGGCACTTGGCGACACTTTCGTATAGACATACTCATCATAAGTATGTCGTGAACACTATTCCAACAGATCTGATATTTGATTGATCTTGATTTGAGATGACATTCCTTCGTTCATTATTACCATCCGATGATTTTTACCATCTTATAATTTCTTATATTTCATTCTTTGTAGACCGGAGTACGAAGTATAATTTCTTATATTTCATTCTTTCAAGACGCGATCAACCCTTTGTTGGGGAACAATGAAGTATAAGAACCAAACTCAGTTGAAATAAATTCAAAATATCCGCCAATTTCTGTTGAAGAATTAAATGTTTTGTGGATATTTCAGTCCTCAGAGGTTTATTGTTCTGGGAGCAATTGCCGGACATGTGCACGCTGTTTGCTGCATCGGCGTAAGAAACAAGAAATGGTGATGGGCGGTATTTTCCTTGGGGATAGACGCAACTACCCAAAAAGGATGGATATTGTCATAGAAGAGTTCTAAAGTTCCTCAACTACAGTTTAGACGGAATTGGCCCAGACGTTTTTGATAGGCTAAGCTGTCGCCTGGAGACATCCAGGGACTTCTGGAAGATCGATTTCTACATCTAGGGTCAGCGATGCAATGATAATATAGACCACCACATTTTGTATACGGAGGGGAAGAAAATGAAGAGATACGCAGGAATAAACTGCACTGCTTGAGTATGCGCCATCTGCAAGTTCAAGCAGGGAACGTGCGTTGACTATTTCAATACATTCCACTCAACATTTTCGAGATAATACGTTAGTTGCCACATTCTTTCGTTTATTCGACAAAATTTACTATTTACAACTTTTTTGTGACGGTTTTTTGGTTTTATATACTTCAATAACTGTTGAAAAATGATCGGTCGTGACTGAGTACCTATTACTTTCCCAGAACTGCTAGTGCTGAGTGCCCAGAGGGCTAATTTGGGAACACCCCTTTAGAACACCTTTTCGTACGCCGAAATTTTTAAAATTATTTTTCTAGTGCTTCTAGGCGTAATATGAGGCTTCTTACCAAGTTTCATCAGAAATTTTAGAAAAAAATAATTACGGGCACTAATGGGTTAAATAAGTCATCAATTAGTAAATACCGTGTCCCCCTAGCTGAGTCTTGTTTCTTGGTTTCAACAACTAATTTACAGCCCTCCTTTGAGATCACGACAAGTTGTTCTTCCTATTCATTCAGCTCGATTTACTTTGATGGTGGTCTCTTGGTCTCTGCTCAACTAATTACAGTATTTTTAGATCATGTGTTTTATATTTAGCCAACCGTATTAAGTGGCCTTTACTGCTTGACTTCTACCTTCTCTTTGGAAGTCCTTGCCAATATTGCCGTCCTTCAGTGAGAGTTTTCATGGTCAACATAGTGTACTTGCGATAAAACGCCCACCATAGGGACATGATTTGGTAAACGAGATCGTGTCAATCTGCTATCATGATGTCCCCTTACAATGTTCGAAGAGGAAGAAAAATACCTACTTCTACCTTCCCTCCAATGTGTGACAGTTATGTACCCGATTAAGTACATATCTTTAGGAAACCCTCATAACTTCTCCTGGCTCTATCATGCGTACTTCTTTTGTTGGTGGTCTCAGTCGGTCGCCGTTTGTTTTTAGTATTTACCGAAATTTAAGGCGCAAAAACTTGAAAAGTTGTACCTAAATTTGAAATTTTAAAGGATTTTAGAAAGTCATTAGAGAATGGGTGTAGGGAATTGAAAGACTGAAATATTGCCGCCGGAATCATCAAAATCGAACAATAATGAGGAATTTCACCATATCGGAATTTCCTGTTTGACCTCAAAATCGGATTCAGCACCTCGAAAAACCCCCTATGGCAAACTTTCAGCCCGTACTTCCTAATTTACGAATAAACAAAACAGTGTAGAAAATTTGAAGGTTTAAAAAAACCGGGAGGATGACGTCATCCTGGAATAGTTCATTTATGGCCACTTGAAGCGCTGAGATCGAGAAATCTATAGTCTTCAGATGCAACATTTCACAAAACCAGTAAAGTTCGAATCGAAAAACTGAAGAAAAAAATAGAAAAAGCAAGATGGGGGAAATTAGGTCTCCCCTGCTTTTGTTTGATAACTTTCCTCTTAGAAAACACGATTTTGTCGTACCATTGGGCAACACTGGGAGGAGACAGCGATCCATACAGCCAGTCTGCGAGCGTTCCTGCTTCACGTTGAAGAGGTCCGTTTTCCCGGTTATTTTTTGAAATCATAAATTTTGATTGTCTCCCAAAAATAACAGGAGACTTATTTTCCGAAATCAACCCGATTTTCATCTATCCCACACCATTAACTATTTAGGACATATGCAAACAGAATTTGGTGAAATTCCTCATTTCAACCCTTAGAAGTGACCGACATCAACCAAAAGCTTCGGGGGACAACTAGACCCCAAATGAAGCCCGTATACCAAATTTCATCAAAATCGGTCCATGGGAACAGAGAAAAGTGCCGCGGACGGACGGCCAAATTTTTATTAGATTTTTGGATTCTACGTAGTACCTTTAAACGTAAACTAACAAATTTCGAGGGGGGGGGGGTAAATGTTTTGTTCTTTGTCGTTTCCAAAGGTTTATTATTGAAAATGAATGGTAACTTTAGTTGATATAAGTTCAAAATGTAAATAAAAAAATTACCTTAGACTCTATGGAAGTAACAGATAATTTAAATGGGTTCTGGCTAAAAAAGTATGTCAATTGATTGGGATTGTGGTCAACTGGAAATGTAACACCTTCTTCGCCGAGCTCTCGGTAAATCTATTACCTTCTTCAAGGCTCGAAGGTTGTTTATTTATTTATTTATTGTTGTGGTTTCACTAAAAAACAACCTTTGAGCCCTGAAGAAGGTAAAAGATTTACCGAAAGCTCGGCGAAGAAGGTGTTATGGTTCCATTTGACCACAATCCTGATCAATTGACATAGTCCGTTTTCTTGGGTCGATCTACATAGTTGGGCGGAAAAAAAATTGTGCCCTTATGGTGGAACTTATGAGTCTGAATCGAGAAGCTTTCTGATTATTAGTAATGAAAAAAGTCTGTAAAGTTGGTGTGGCACATAGCTTCATCGTATCTATAACCCGATTGTATAAATGATGACCCGATGGGGGTCCGGCGTAGCCAGGGTTGCTGGGGCGAGCGTTGTTTGACGGTGGAATTTGGACTGACTCTGCGGGGTCATGGGTTGAAATCTCATCGCCGGCAGCGTGCGTTTTTGTGCTTCCAGGGCTCTAATCTTCCCCCTCGTCAAAACCCATGGCATTGAGGCATTGGGATGCCGTGAGCAATATCATGGGAACAAATTCTCTGGTCCACTCTTTGAAGACAGCTGATGACGTCCGCAACGCCAGGAATGGCAGTCGAACAAAAATCCAACCTGAATTGGTTCTTTATTTTACCTTAGATCATCCTATGCATTGTAGCTAATCTCAAAACACTAATCTCTATGCATTGTAGCTAATCTCAAAACACTAATCTCTATAATTACCTTGCACTACTTGCACTCTACACTGAATCTCTGAAAATGTCATTGACTTCAGGAGGCAAATGTAGAAGTTACCTTTCTTAAAAGGATTTTACGTTTGTGCATGCGCAGAGGCTACTATTAATCTGGGACGATGATTCTCTTGAGGGACCTTCTACACGCCAGTCTGAACATTCTCTGAAGTTTTCTCCTGAACCGTGGCTGCTGGTGATTCGATCCCGTGAAACTCATTTCAGGGACCATTTAAACCCCTCCCAACTTACCTCCCTGAAAATTTCATCAAAATTGGGATGTAACTTAGTATAGTTTAGCCCGTGACAATGAATTTCGGGAACACATAGATGGACAGAACCAAAATAGGGTATTTCAAGCAATTTTTTTCTTTCGAAATAGCATGGGTCAGGAATCACGGTAATTGGGTCTGTTCGTCGAGAAAATGTTTAGAAGAAATTAGGGAAGCTAAGGAAAGTTGAAGATTTGAATGATGTGACGTAGTAACTTGTTGTGACGTATTAACTTGCTGACCTTGAATCCACTATAGGTCTACCACAGAAACTTTGCATCCGTGTGGCGCCCTCTAGGTGGCAGATCTGAACTCTAACGATCGAGTCAACCTTTGATGGTGAAAGCTTGACACGGAGAAATTGGAGCCATGAGAAATTTGATGTTCCTGTAGTGCCACGGAATTTCAATTTTGGAAATGGTCGAACTTCAATCTGCAGAAGGAGGGGAATCAAATCACTTTTAATGGGAGAAATTCACGAAAAATTATTGTATGCGCAAGAATTTGCTTGATGATTAGAGGTAAGTAGTTCTATGTTCTCCAGCAGAATGCGCTAAAGGGATGCAAAGTTTCTCTGGTAGACCTATAATCCCGTGCAGTCTTGACCGCCTCGTGGCCTTGGATACTACAAAATACTACGCACACACGCCCACAGTTTAGTGTGTGTGCGTTCATGGAGGCCCGCCTTTTTTTCGAAAGTGTGATCTCTTTATTTAATTTTTCTAACACATGTTATAGTATCAATGGGCAAAAAGTTGGAGTATGGAGGTTTTCAATGGTGCTAAATCCAAATTTGAGGTCAAAAACCTGAATTTCCGACCCACCGAAATACCCCATTGTCCAGGAACGTCTATAACGTGAAATACTTTCTCCTCTCGAAAAAAAAATGCTTCTTGCTATTTCGGTCGATTGAAATATGCGCTACGTTGTCAAAACTTGCATAAAAATCGAAAATTTGTTTAAAAAATGTTGAATATGAGGTTATTTTCTAGAAACTATGCTTATTTCATGCGTTACCTTAATATTTGCAGTGGTAACCTCCAAATCTGTTTAATTAAGCAAGCATTTTTTGAATCACAAAGACTTGTAACCGATAAGTTATTTGGAATCTCCTTTCAATGAGCTTCAGAAAAGTTTACGTGTTGGTACAGTCTCTGCTGATTTTAAAGTCTGTATCAGAAACATGGGGTGATTTTCAATTGAGTGTGTCTTTATTCAACAATAATTCATCACTTTGCCCATTCCTCCTTTCCAAGGGCGTCTTTCACGCCACCCCTCGAGAAACCGATCCTGATATCTTGGATTTAGTTTCAACCTTACGTAACTAACATCAATTGAATGAGTGGTCTGAGTTCAAAGGGAACGAGAGACGCGTCTTAGAATAACATTTTCAAGAATAGGTAATGTTGTTAGAGGGATTTTTTCTTGACATTTTAATTGAAATAATAATTGAATAATATTTGTAAAATATTTTAATACGAAAAAATTAAAGTACCTACCAATACGCATGTTTTTTGAAAATGATCCTCAATTTATAAATGTCTTCCAAGTTGGGTAAGCTGTACGTATATTCCTCCCCTCAGGAAAATTGTCTAGTCGTCCGCTTAATTATGTACGTTCGCGTACATTCTAAATGTTTTCGGCCCCACTTTCCGAATAGGTAAGTGCATCTCGACGCTCATTATCCTCTATGTTATTAGCGGCTTCCAATTCCATTCAATAATATTCCCATTTCTCAAGATCTGGGTCAAATGGGCTTGCTTTCAAATTTACTTGGTTGTTTTGTAGTTGGTCTTCCGTCTCCTCCTTCTTCATAGTCCGACATATTCCTCCTTAATCGAGGCATATTTCCTCGTGGTTTTTCGATTTCCGTCGCCAGTTGAAGAGACTTGGCGCAGTAAAGATAATAAAATAATATAATTCAACAATAATCCAAAGTGTCATCAAAATACATCTGTTAGTTACGTTAATAACCAACCATAAACTATTCCGTAGTTGACTCCATTACAGGAAACAACTGCTACATGGTGAAGAGTACGTGGTGCTTGCAGAAGCAAGTAAAAAAGCTATGGCTCTGATGAGAAAGCTCACAAAACTGTGATCTGAGCTCACTCTGACAAAACATGAGATCTTTTTTTGGACCAATAGGCCACCCCGATCACCACTTAGAAGGAAGGAGATGTTAGATAATATAAAGGGTGTCCCACGTTGAGGAACGCAAAACGAGTCGATTCTTCAACCAATTTAATTAAGAAAATGTCTCGTAGCAATTTTGCTTTTAGTCATTGTTTTCCATGTTTTTTTTTTTCAATTTCAAGATTTTCCTCGTGTTTTCGACCTTATGTCACTAAAATTAGGTACCTATCATAACTACCTTAATTTACTTTAAATATGTAAAAACAAGGGCACCCTAAATTTCCTATCTTTCTAGTGCCTACAAAAAACTATTATTTGTGGGAGCCTGGTGGGTGAAAAATCAACTCGTTGAGTAGGGTAAGTGCACCAGTGTTCGACGTCTTAACGATTTTTTCCTAGCTTTTTAATCACAGCACCTTTAGTATCCAACCAATTTGATGATTTCACCACTTTTCTCATGGGCCAGCATCTCAGGAATCGGAAACCAATTCAATTTTCATTAATAAATAAGAATTTAAGCTTTAAAACCTTCAAAACTGAATGTGGTTTTTTGTACCAGTTGTCGACATGCGATGCCCAGTTTCCGACAGGGGTTAGATCCTGTATTCGACACCCACCATTTTTCCATGGTTTATGAGGTAGTACCTATCAGGTAAATACAAATAATAGTCCAAGACAACAACTTTAAAAACATTTTTAATCATTTAAGAAACTCAACAGTTATAAAAATTGAAATTACGTTATTAGAGATCATTTTTCAGAATGGAAATATTGAACTTAAAACTACCTACTCACATAAAAAGACAGCCTCATTTTCATACATTTTTTTAAACCCCATACATAATGTATCAGCTAACAGTCTTTCAAGTATTACGCATTAGTCTTAGAATCAGACTAGAAATTTGTGTGAATAAAATCACTCGCGATGAGATTGTGGAAAACCATTTTAATCAAAACGGAGTTGAGTAGAACGTTGTCTATTTCCACAAAAATAATGAGTTACAAGTTAAATCGATTTCAACGGTTAGGTCATCATCAGTATCAAACAATAACTGAAAGTAAATCACAGAGAGCATAGCTCCCAGGTCCCTTCACTTCTCCTAGCCAATAGGATTCTCCTTTCACTTATCTGATTGGGTATGACTTTCACTTTCTCGACCAATGGGATTCAAGCTCAAGCCTATAGCTAGCCTAGCTGTAGCTTGTGACTATATAGCCTCAAGTGAAAGGGAGCTAGAATCCCATTGGTCGAGGAAGTGAAAGTCATACTTAATCAGATAAGTGAAAGGAGAATCCTATTGGCTCAGAGAAGTGAAGGGACCTGGGAGGATCATCTAATGCCAATCTAGGCAGACAAAGTAAAAGAGAGCTCAAACATTGGTGAGGGTAACATTGTGAAGGAGAGACCAAGCTATTGTAGGAAGGAACCCATCAACGGTGAAACATGTTGAGGGACCACCTCATTCAGACATTTACCAGACCTATCACTGTTAAGAATCTCGAACTTTTCAAGCACATCCAACATACCTCCCTTCGGGCAAAAATGAGGAAATTCTATGTACTGTCCGTTTGTTAGATCAAAACTGAAGTTATGATTGGATTCTCTTAGGTGATTCGCAAAAGCAGAATCACCTTTGTTATCCCTGAAATCCTTTTCATGCTCTTTTATTCTTTCCCTAAATTTCCCACCAGTTTGACACAATACTCAAGCCCACAAGAATATTTCAGCTTATAAACCCCACTTTTATCTTGAACGCTAATTTTATCTTTAATAGAACCCAACGAAGCTTTAAGATTATTTTTATTTTTAAACCCTACTTTGAAACCTCTAGATGATAACATTTTGCCAATTTTGTCAGAAATCTTAAGATTTCCATAATTTGGAAATTTCCATGGGTTTCTTCTTTTTCGCCTAGCAGTTTCCTAAAACCTCGCTCCTTCGCTTGACTGACATTCTTAATAAGATCACTGGAACAAACTAAACTGTCATTCTTAAGTAAATTCATGAAGCCTGTCATTCACTGGATCATCAAGGTGTCGATTACTGGATAATTCATTTCTCAGTTTTCGACATCAGTTAAACCAGTTTCCGACACCCCCTGTCGAACACTGGATCCAGTTATTATAAAGTATAATCTCAAACACCATTGGAATCACCGTTCATCAACGGTTCACGCTGCAATCAGAACTAAAAATTACTCTGAACCCCAGTATTCGACACTTGCGTCGATAACTGGTAAACAACGATTTTCGAGTACCCAGTTTCCGACACCCCATATTTCGCTCTATAAAACCCATTTGAAAGCATGCAAAGAAAGGAACACATTCCTTCAAGTATAACTAACTAGAATAACATTAGAAAACAATGATATTTTCAAGAATACAGGAGAGAGACAGCAAAATGTTTACTTACCTCCTTACGAGAAACAATAGCACAGGTCTGGAACACACTAACTTTAACACGTTTTCGCACAGTGAACCTCCCAAGTAACTCCTTCGAATTGGTGGGATTCGGCTTAGAAATGTTCAAAGCTGTAGGAGACGCCAAGTTTAAATGGGTAAATAGCACCAAACGCTTATTTTTCCAAATTAAGTTCGTGACTGTCGAATACTGGTTCACTGTCGGAAACAGGAGCATTTACCCTATGTTTTGTCAAATTAGCCAAATTTCCTATTTTGGTTTATTATTTTTAATAATGAGCCTTTGGAATCGAGCAAGAAAAAATATTCTAACCCCCCCTCAAAGTTTGATGTTTTACGTTTCAAGGTAAGTACGTAGAATCCGAAAATCGAATAAAAAAATTTCCGTCCGTCCGCCGTACGCGGCACTTTTCTTAGCAGCACTGGACCGATTTGGTTCAAATTTGGTATATGAGCTCCATTTGGGGTCTAGTTGTGCCGCGAAGCTTTTGGTTGATGTCAGTCACTTCTGAGGGGTGAAAATTAAGGGTTGAAATTTTCAAGAGTGCCCTAGCTCGAAAACTCTCGAAATAAAGGTATCGTTTTTTCACCAATTTTAAATAGCATTAAATTTTTAAAAATTTATGAGACCACCCGGAGCTCTGTAGGACAAACCGTTCGGTCCCTACGAGTACTTAAAGGTTTTCCTTCGATAAAACAGAATCATGAGTGTGAATCGCAAAAGAGGTCTAATCTCCGTTCAAATTTTATCTGACTAAAATGCGATCGCTGTTCATTTCTTCGATTTGTATAAAAAACTATATTATAGTTTTGCCTTCTGCGTAACCAGTAATCAAATTTCCATATGAAGCTTTCTATTTTCCGAATCGAGGTAAATTGGTATTCCGAATTGGTAGGTAAAAAACGCTGCAAATCATTGCCCAAAGGTTTATTATTTTCTGTATAGATCACCCTTCTGTATATGTCACTGGTTCTCCATCAATAGCACCTACCACCATCTGTATTCTCCCTTGACCTTCCCTCTCAAATTCCAGCTTCCTGCGTTCAATGGGATTGAAAATGGCTTCAGAGCTCACTCAGCTGATCAGTGCTCTTCCAGGCGTTTCCAGCATTCGAGGAGATCTTCTTCACTCCTCAGATCACTGATCAGCTGAGTGAGCTCCGAAGCCATTTTCAATCCTATTGAACGCAGGAAGCTGAAATTCGAGAGGGAAGGTCAAGGGAGAATACAGATGGTGGTAGGTGCTATTGATGGAGAACCAGTGATCTATACAGAAGGGTGATCTATACAGAAAATAATAAACCTTTGAGCAATGATTTGCAGCGTTTTTTATTTTGGTTGTTAAGATTTCACTTACGTATGGTTTTTCACGTATTTCTACACTTTGATAACTTTGCGCAGTTTTTGAACTGCGCAAAGTTCTAAGCTTTCCAATGGTATATTCAAAAAATGTTTTACAATCGGATTTAGGGAAAAAAACGTCTGCCAAGTTGGGTGGGCAGTATAGCTTCCTCACTCATTGTAACATGGACGTATAGAATCAGTTGGCGAAAAAATTATGATTCAAAGAGTTATTGAATACCAAAATATTGGCGATAATATGCGGGATAGGGTTGCAGGTATTAATGTTTATAATAGTGTTGTAAATAGTTGTGGTATATAAACCACTGAAATAAAAGAACGAAAGAGTGTAGGTATAAAATAAAACTACGAAGTTATGACGATAATGATTATTATTATTCAATACTAAAACTATAATAGGTGTACGTATTAGGATTATGGGTATTAATTTGTCATCTACTCGTAATTTGAGTTTTGTTTAAAATTAAACGTAGAATTTTATTATTTTATTTAGCGGTCCACCGTCTAGGACCTAACCCACACAATCCCTGAAAATTTCATCGAAATTGGTTGAATAGTTGCGGAGTTTTGGTTGTAACAATAAATTTAAAGTTCGCGCATGCGCAGCGGCTATTGCTTGACCAATTTGATGAAAAACTTATAGGGTGTCTCTTAGAAGTTAGTCCCTAACTAACCTCCAAATTTGAGCAAAATCGGTTCATTAGAAACCGAGGTTCCAGGAAATTCACGTTTGCGCATGCGCACTTGCTCCTATTGGTCCGAAGGTGCTGAAATTGATAGGGGACCGTCTAGGACCTAACCCGCACAATCCCTGAAAATTTCATCAAAATCGGACAACAGGTTAGTATAGTTTTGCCCAGGACAAGGATTGACCACAGACAGACAGACAGACACGGAACCAAAATTGTTCGGGAAGCTCTAAAACGCAAAAAGCAAGTGGAAATTTTGATTTTGGAGGACATATTTTTTCACTTCTTTCACGAATACAAAGCTTCCCTACCTTCGGTAGTGAGGAAGCAAAAATGTTTTACAATCGGATTTAGGGAAAAAATTGTGTTTAAACGTGGAAAAACGTGAATTTTTTCGTAGCGGAGTAGAGTAGCAGTTTTCCCGTCCTTAACATGGGACACCCAAATGAGGCTCCCAACGCTGTACAGTGGTTGAGCTTCAATTACCTATTGATATTGACATACGGGAGTGTTTTCACCGGTATTTTTCGACAAAAAGATATCGGCCTTCAGCTGCACGCGAGCACTCTCTGCTGACTCTTGATGTTTTGCTTTATCTTCTTGCACGTTGGGATTTGATTACATTTGAACCGCAAAGGCGTCACATTTGGCACATGTATCTTTTTTGAGAAGCTTAAGGCGCAGGTTGAAGTTCGAATAAAATATTTTCTTGTGCATCGACAGGGATACTGGTGTAGGAACCTCACTTTTGTACGTTTTTCGCAAAGCGGCCAAGCGACTGGAGTTGTGTCGTTTGGCCGCTTTGTGCTTAATAGAGTATTTTTGTACTTCCCGTGTTGACAAAACGTGAAACGTGAAAAAGAGCAGCTAGCGCGAGCACTCGTAGATGCTAACTTTCCACGTCATTTTTTTCAGATCTCCTCCGTGAAATCGTGAAAAGTGAACTCCTGTAGTGACGTTAACGTGATGCTTATAAGTTAAGTTGGCAAGGTTACTTTGGCGGATTTTTACTCCTTGTTTATTTCAAATTTTGTTCCCCTTTCAGACAGGATATTAATTTTTTCTTTTTCATGTTCCTAGTATCATGATAAAAGTTATGGAAGAATGGATGGAGTCCATGAGGAGAGTCCATCTGGCGGAGTTCCTCCACTGAGAAGGAACTTGAGCAAGTATTCGATGATTATTTAAGGTTTCTGCTAGTGAAAAAGCACCCCATTTCAGAAATTTCCATGGTAGAAGAGGAAGTTCTTGTCAAACCCCAGGATATACCAAATCTGACTTGAGAATTCAACAACCAATAGTCTTTACCCGGTTGTAACATATGAAGGGTACAGGGGAAAAATGATAAAGGTCACAGCGGAATCTCTTCGCTCTCGTTAAAAACGATGAATGTCCGTAGACCCTCACCCCAGCGTTTTTCCCATTATACTAAACTTTCAAAGCTCACAGAATTGGACTTTCATCGTTAAACCAGTTCAACCGGTTGAAAGCACTTGGAATGTAGTTCCGATGGTAGCCTACAAGATAGCAGCACAAACAACAAAAATCCTTATTTTGAACGTTCAGCGTTTTTCCCCTGTAGTCTTCATATATAGATACCAGTAAAATGAATAAAAAAGTATGATAGTACCTACCTAACATAAGATAGTAAAACCTATTGGAGAAAAATTGGAACCCTTAGTAAATGAAACAATAATGAGAATTGAATTTAAATAACTTCAATATTAATCACGAAGTGGATAGGTAGTGGTAGGTACAAACAAATAGTCTTTTCTGTTCAACCATGGGAGAAGAAAAACCACTCCATCTACTCTGAGGTTATCCTCACGTAGCGCACCCTCGCGTAGACAGCAAATTTTTTCAAACGCCAAAAGTTGGCTTTTGGCGTCAAGGAACTTTTCGCGTGTGGGAGTAGATACGTGTGAAACGAAACGGCAAGTACAAAAATACTCTATTACTGAGGCTCCAAAACCCAGAAGCGGCGGCGGTTGGCGCTTGGTCGGTTTGTGCAAATTATGGAACTTCGAAAAACGTTTTGCACAAACAGTCCATCAACCATAATTCGTCAAGAAGTCGACAGAGAGCGTTATAATGCACAAAATCTGAAAGTACTCGTCGAGACGAATCAATTGATACCAAAAACTCGATTTTTGACATTTTGGCGCTTGGCCGGTTTGTGCATAACACCGTCCAAATGTCCTACTTCCGTCCTGTCTGTTTTGACTTGTGTCATATAGAAAAAATATATTCTTGGTTTAATCACAGTAAGATCTACTGCTTGTGTTGTACTCTCTGTCAAAATAAACTTGATTGCTACCTTGCGCAATAATATTGTTGGTAGTTTGTTCTATGCAGGCGGGTGTTTTTGTTAGTGATTGTTATTCCAAGCTCAGAAGAGAGTTTGTGGTGTTCCTGTCTCGTAGTATCACAATACAACCATCGATGCTTCTCAGTGCTGAGAAGTTCGCTAATTAGCGCGTTGTTCTCTTCATCACTTCATTGTCTTCTGTCGATAACTTTTCTAACTTCCGCAAGTCGCCATTATAATATCTCAGCGCATTCGCGTGGCTCCTCCACTCCTGCCTTGGGAACGTAATAAGTAATAAGGGGTGCTACTGTAGAAAACATCGACTCGCGAATGGGGAATTTGCCTCACATTTTTTTATTTTTTTTTTCGAATGAGGGTTTATTTTTATGGAATAAAACCATAGTGAGCTGCTCGAAAACGCATCCAAAAAATTTAGAGAATTTAAGGAAGATGGAAATTTTAAATGTGGTGGCAATGTGTAAGAGGCAGCCATGTTTGAAACGTGACGGATATTCCACCAATCTGACTTCAAAGGAGGTTCTGTGGCGCTTACCACAGAAGTGGAACATACACGAACTTTTACTTTCCGAGTAGTGCGCACAAGAGTGCGCCACGATCTGGCAGGAAGAACCCTGACACAAAATTGACCAAAAGAAACAGTATTACTCACTTTTTTACAATACGAATCTATCTACTAGTTTATCAAGCATTATTATTCTTCATCTTCTCTTATTTAGTTTCAAGATTTGAATCACATTATTCGAGTAGCCATTTCACTGGATCGTTTTGTGTGGCGTGCTAGAACTCTGTCTGTTGTCGTTGCTTTCGCGTCGTTTTTTTTTTTTTTTCGTATGACGTCAACAATACTCCTCGATTTTCGCGGTGTTTTGTAACAGAGGTTCACTTGTTTAGTCATTTTCTCCTACGGTAATTTTTTTCCGTTGGTTATTCCTAGTGTTAAACGTTATTCTAGGGCCCTATAATAGGATTTGCCTTGAAATTCCAGAATCTAAAATTGAGGCAAATTCCCCATTGAAATTCATCGCCTAGGAACTCCTGGATAACCCTAATTTATCTTTTGTGCACACAAAATTTGAACGAACTCAAATTAATGCGGATCTATAATACCACCTGCTTCTGTTGATTTGTTGCAGAAATGAAGACAACTTCAACAACAACATCTGGGCAGGAATCGGGTGCATCGTATTTTTCTTTATGATAATTTCGCTACTCGCATTCCCCAATGGACCCTTCACTAGACCTCATCCAGGCGTCTGGCGCATCGTTTTCGGCCTTTCCGTCCTGTATCTACTTTGTCTTCTATTTTTGCTCTTCCAAAACTACAAGACGATAAAAACCATTTTAGTTTGGATCGATCCCAAACTGGAGAACTTCCACATAGACATGGACAAGGTAAGTACGATTGAGTTATTATAAATACATCTCTTTCCAGTAGGTTCACGAACATTTCATCACTTTGTAGCGTTTACTCCAGTTTTTTTAAATACCCGTTGGATTTGTTAGTTTCTGTTTTTTGAACTCAAGAAATTTCGTTGCCGTTCAAGATTCAAAAAGTTGTCAGTTCTATTGATTCAAATTGCGTAAAAATATTTTTTCTCTAACACACATTTTCGGCCAGTTCATAAAGGAGTCGGATTTATAAATAACTTAAAACCGTTGTTGGTTACCGCTAAAACTTCAACTTTTTCAAAAATATTAGAAACCCCAACTTTTGAAAAATGTTTGCTTAAAAATTTTTTAAAAAACATATTGTTTAGTAATGCATGCATTCCAGGGGCCGTCCCATTGGATAAGCATTAGGTCAATTAATGCCAGTTGGTAAGCGACAAAACTTTTTCACTCGATGTAATTTATTAAGTATTTTAGGCAAGAAATAGTGACCCCCCCACCTCAACATTTCTAGCGGCATGGGAGCCTCGAATTTGAAAAGCATTTTGAAATCCATGATCTACGATACCCAACATGCCAACTCGAGTTTCAAAGCTTGGGTACAATTAGTCAGCTATAAAGGCACGGAAATATTGAAAAAAATTGGATATTTTCTCAATATTATTCCCCACTCACCCCCTCCACGTGCTAATTTTGATACTCTGGTGGGATAGTGTACAATTTGGAAGATTTCTGAGTCGAACAAAAGAAGAAACACTCAAATCGGTTGGAAATTGAGACCTGGGTAGAGTACACAATATTTTGCCCAAAAACGCACGTTTTTTGAGCATTAACCCCCCCTTTCACCCCCTTAAAAGGCAAAATGCGAAATTCCTGCGACGTAGTGCACAACTAGATAGTTTTCCGCGTCAAACAAAAAACGCTGCAAATTATTACACAATGGTTTATTATTTTTCTATATAGATTACTCGTCTACAAAATCACCAACCATCCAATATGAAGGAAAAAAAAAAATAAAATAAAATAAATTAAAAAAAAAAAATCAAAAAAAAAAAAATTAAAAAAAAATCAAAATCACCAAATGTTGATTACATTATTGCACAACTAGACCCCAAATGGAGCCTACGTACCAAATTTCATCAAAATCGGTCAATGCTAAGTGGGGAAAGTGCCGCGTACGGCGGACGGACGGCCAAATTTTTATTCGATTTTTGGATTCTACGTACCTTGAAACGTAAACCATCAAATTTTGAGGGGGTGTTAAAATTTTTTTTTCTCGGTCGATTCCAAAGGTTCATTTTTGAAAATAATAAACCAAAAGAACCAGGAAAATCGGTTGAGAACTAAGGCCTGGGCAGACGACTCAAGATTTTGTCACACGCACACATACACACACACACACACACACACACACACACACACACACACACCTACTGACATTCACCTATTTTTTTCGCTGATTTGGATTCAGAATGGTCTAAAACGGATTACTGTGTGGTTATTTTTTTTCTGTTGAGTGTTGTCCTCCTTCACCCCAGATCGATTGCATAAGGACGCCCAAGTCTTACTGTGGGACGTCCTAAAAAAGGCAGGAAAAAGATTGTTTGACAAAAAAAAAAAAAAAACTCTTACAATAAATTTAGTGAAAAACGCAAGCCCCCTTGGACGCCCCAGGTACTATCTATTAAATGCCTGCGGCGTAAATGATAGAAACATGGAACATGTTTTAGCCAAATTTATTTCAGAACCTTTAGTCGTAGGTAGGTGTAGGTATAAAAATACTCGTCTATCAATAAATATCTACTTAATCATTAATCACAAAATGAAGCCTACTCATCAACCACTGAAAAACGCTGCAAATTATTGCACAATGGTTTATTGTTTTTCTATATAGATCACTCGTCTGCAAATCCACCAACCATCCAACATGAAGAAAAACATCGATCGCACTTCGGTCAGCTTTAATTTGAACGGAGATTAGGCCTCTTTCGATTCACGCTCGTTTTTCTGATTTATCGTAAGTCCAACCCTTAAATTCTCGTCGGGAGCGAACGGGTTGTCCTACAGAGCTCAGCGTGGTCTCTAAAAATTCTATAGAATCTTAAATTGAAGGAAAAACAATACCTTTACGAATGATCTGAACAGGAAAATAATAAACCTTTGTGAAATAATTTCCAGCGTTTTTTCTAACTTTGAAAAGTGACAACAATGCTCCCGCTGCCTGGTGTCTTTATAACTTACGCAATGCAAATCGATTACGACGGTTAGGTCATCATCAGTAACAAGTACGAACTTTATTTCTAATCTAATCTTCTCTCATTTGAAAGTATTACAGTCAAATTTTTCTCTCATTGCCAATTACGACGTAACTTGGTAGACATTTGATTAGGAGTCATTAACTTGACGAAATAATTAAGGTCAAACAATTGTCTTGCGCTTTTGTGATGAAATTGTTGTTAAAAACTCACCAAATGCCAAAAGCAACATTCCTGGTGCTATACTGTCCGATCGTACTAATTTTTAATTATTTCAGGAATATGGAGTGAATTGCTCTGACGTGAACGTGGAGAAAATTTGGGATCACCTGGATGCATTCGCTCTGGCTCATTTCCTCGGATGGGCCTTCAAAGCGGTTCTTGTTCGTCATTTCGGGATCTGTTGGACTGTAAGCGTCATGTGGGAGTTCACTGAGGTACGTGGTTCGACACTTTTGATATTGTCACATAATAGGGTATTTCAGTCAATTTTTTTTATTTTTTATTTTTTCAAAAGAGTAAGGCTCAGGAATAATGGTAATCGGGTCTGTTCGTCGAGAAAATGTTTTTAAAAAATCAGAGAAGCTAAGGAAAGTTGAAGATATGAATGGTGTGACGTAGCTAGCCAATCGTGACGTAGCTAGCCAATCGTGACGTAGCTAGCCAACTGTCTTTGAAAAAAGTATCCATGCACAGGAACCCTTGGAGGACGTCTTGGATACTACAAAATATTACTCACACACGCGCGCGGCGTAGTCCACGGCGTAGTCCTTGCCTAGTGTGTGTGCATTTATAGCGGCCCGCCTTTTTCAAACGTGTGATCTCTTTAATTAATTTTTCTACCTCATGTTATAGTATCATTGGGCTTAAAGTTGTAGTATATGGGTTTTCAAGGGTGCTGAATCCAAATTTGAGGTCAAAAACCTGAATTTCCGACCCACAGAAATACCCCATTGTCGTCGTGAAATTAATCTTCAGGATGAACAAAAACCGGATCCTCTTCAGCTTTCAAGTTGACCTTTCACTTCGACAGTTCGTCTCTCGAAAAGAGCACTTGAGGGTCAAGACACGAGTACACTTCCCTAGTTTTATTGATTTCATTTTATCAGTTGGTGTAGCGTGACTTGAAGCCTCCATTGCTATTCAGAAAACTTCGTTCGTCGCGTCAAGTAGATAATTGGGCTCCGTTCAACTACGCAGCCTTTCTGTCCTTGATCTGAACCTCAGGGACGATCTACCAATAAACATTCCTGTAGCTCTAAATATTTTATGATAGCAGGCACTATAAATCAGGCGATTTGTTGCGGAATTGAAGATGATCACAAGTCATTCAATTTAATAGATTCACGAAAATAGTAAACGAAGCCTAAAACTTGTTGAACATTTGTTAGCTAGGGATGGGATATCGATATCGGAATATCGATATTTTCCTTGCGATATTATCGGTTTAGAAAAAAAAAATCATAACAAATACTGAAAAATACAATAATTGAGTAGCTAGGCCAGAAAGTATAAAAAATATGAATAAGTGAGTTGAAAAATTGATGAATGTGTGTTTGATTTGATAGACTTTAATAACTATTGGCATCTTCCCTCTTACTCGCACACTTGTCCTCCCCCATGGCCTTAATAGACTTTATTAGGAATAGGCACTTGATGTAAATGAAAACTTAAATATGTAATTATAAAACAATGATATTTAATCGTTATCACAAAAAAAGCAACCGTTCAATTTATTCTTCTTCTTCTTCTTCTTTGAACAGCAAGCTTCTCTCTTTCTATTCACCTTAGCAATAAGTGCAACATGAACATGGCACTTTAAATCTGAAGACCACCACCACCACCTATTCACCTTGTTCCCAGTTGATAATTCAACTGATCAGAATGCAACCCCCAGATAAATCTATAGAAGATATTCTGTCATTTTAGAAAGAGTTAACGAGGAAAGTTAAATGATTGAAACTGAAAATAATATTTTGGTCCGATAATATCGGATATCGATATTTTTCTTTCGATATGTATCGGATATCGATATTCTTATTCGATATATCTTTTGATGCCAATATCGACATTTTCTTTTCGATATCCCATCCCTATTGTTAGCTAGGGATTGGTTTTCACATTACTTCTCTGTGCGAATCCGATGCAACCCATAAAAACCCTCCTTTACTTTGCTCTTTTCTATTTCGCCAAGGTTCTCCAAACTTTTCTGGCCTATCCAACGATCATTTCAAAATCTGTCCAGGAAACAAGAAGAACCACTTGTGGCAATTTATCGATATTTTTTGTATTCCGCTTCACACATCTTATTCCCCTTCTTCTTTTACTGGTTATTCCATCGTGTAGATCGATGCTAATAATAATTGATTATTGGGCAAAGCGAGTCGTGAACTAAAAAGGATAAGTGCTGATAATCAAGCGTGGGACATCATGGAACAGTCTCTTATTCATAAATTCTATTTTTTTTTTTTTTACTGATTAACCGTGAGGGAGTTTTCTTTGCGGAATTATCGAGTGAATACACTCTCGAAGTTTCTAATAATAATTATTATGATAATTCATTATCAAACGGTTTCTAAACAGTATTCTTGTTTGCTCTCACGTCTAATCCTGTTACGTTCAAGTTTTGAGTGAAAATGTTTGTTATTTCTCGTCTGATTTATCGATAAATCGGTAGCCCCGAATAAATATTTGAATAGAGATTAGCTCGTGGGATTTGTTAGCAGCCAGGCACTTAAAGAAATAAGGTACTAGGAAATATTACATGTAGGCAGCTCCGGTTCTCATCTTTCATCAAGTTAAGATTATTAGGGCCAGACCCTAGAACCAGACATAGAACCTACAGTAAATACCCAATATAAAACAAGGTAGGTCGTATTTCATTTCATTATTTTGCATTTAATTTTTTCAAACGGAAGACTCTGGATGACTTCGTGTATTGCGAACGCAAAGAATTTTTTGAACGTATCAAAATTGATGACACCTTCCTCGAGGTTCTGGTGCATTTATGGGAAACAAATCGCACATTGGGCAATGCGCCTCAATTTTAGATTCTGAAATTTCAAGTCAAATCCTCAAATAGGGCCCTAGAATAAAGTTTAATACCAGGAATACCCAAGGGGAAAAAATACCATTGAAGAAAATGCGTTTAAACAACTGAAGCCTCTGTCAAAACTCCCTTAGTGAGAAAAAACAATATATCATAGATATGCCCATTGTTGTAGGTGTAATTTGAAAATTAAAAGGATGAAATAAAATCGCACGTAATATATCGCAGTATTTTAGAGAACCTTGCTTCATAGCTGTAATGTCAAAGATCTATGTTCAGTAGTTCTCCAATGAGTCATCACAAACACAGACGAGGCGAGGAAGGGAAAGAACACGTCATCTGACGTCACCTCTTTTCCACTCTCCTCTCACCATAATGACTTGAGTATAGCATTTTCCAGTTGAATTAAACCTTTTTCCAAAAGAATTAAACCTTTTTCCAAATGAATTAAGCCTTTTCCCAATACAATTGAACGTTTTTCAAAATAATTGAACCTTTTTCTGAAGCAATTAAACCTTTAGCGGGAAAATAAGGAATTGCAAGTATATGAATCGCAAAACAGTTTAATCATGAATTAGGTTGAATGAATTGCAGAAAAGTGAACAACAAAGGCGTGAACAAATAACGAAGGGTCAATGAATAATGAAAACACAAACAGAAATTAACAGTTGTTAATGCGGCTAAGAGAGGAATAGACGACGCATACCTACGAAGGAATCCCTTCCAAGTGATATCACTCGGAAGGGATTCAACAGTGGCTTCATCTTCATGCTCACTGACATTTCACTGGTCGCTACGTCGTTTATTAATTTTCTGTTACATCCCCTTCTTTTGAGAGGTTTAATTGTTTCGGGAAAAGGTTTAATTATTTTGGAAAAAAGTTTAATTGTATTGGGGAAAGGTTCAATTCATTTGGGAAAAGGTTTAATTGTTTAGTAAGAAAGGTTTAATTCATTTGGAAAAATGTTCAATTCTTTTGGAAAAAGGTTTGCTTCAACTGGAAAATGCTATATATAAGCCACACTCAGGGGTCTTCCTACATGCATTCGTACCTCGTCTATCCGACTTATCATTTCTTGTCTTACCTACAGCCCAGTTCTTCTGAGGAAACAATTTGCCCCATAAAGGCGCCAAACCTCTAGCTCCCTTTAGGGACCCCTTCAGAACAGTAGGCCTCACTAGGTAAATGTTCCACCTCCCGCCGGTAGGTCTGTGATCAGATGCCGATGTTAGCTTATAGATTTTATAAGCACTTATCTGGACGGTCGGTGGCGAGGCGCCGCGGATGGAGTGCTAAAGCCCTAGGTTTAGGGATCAATCTCTCCGTTGAGTAGGATTCAGGCTAGGAACAATTCAGCGCATCGAGAGGACCATCGCCCTCACTCGTCTACACTCAGAACACAGCAATAGCTATGATTTTGTTTACTGGTATCCGCGTTGCATTTTTTGTGGCAAAAAAAGTGTCGTGAAAAATTCCTTGACCCCCAGCCAAAAGACATATTCATGTCAAAACACCGCGAAAATCGAGGGAAACTGATCACGTCAAGCCCGGGGTTCTTCCCGCAAAACTGCACTGTCGAGCCGTAAAACAAGTCTCGGCAAGTAGTGTCAGAGAATGTCAACAGGTCGTAGGCGCCCTTATGATCACATGAAACGATTCACGATCCATGAAATGATCCATGATGATAAATAGTGTGATTTGCTTGATTCCAAAAGTTCATTGTTGAAAATAATGAACCAAAATTGAATCATCAAAACCCGTATACCTACCTACTTTTTAGCTCTCCTCGGGTGTTTTTGAGCTCATGTTACATTCATTACAAATCGGAGTGTCAGAAACTTCGGGATGATGAATAATTGTATGGGATGAACTTGGGGAAATCAGCTTTCTTTAGTGATCTTCATTTAGTTAGCACGTTGATGGTCAACTCAGTACATGCACTTTTCGTTTTTTAGTTTCGCGTCCTAATTATACTTTTACCCCATTTTCGGGACATCATACGGTAGGTCCAATCATTCTCCAACTTACTTTCATGGGAATTCACGTCATAACCAATTTAGAGGAGATACGCCCTTTCCGCTTAGTAAATGAGGGTGATATTCGAGATATATGTTTTTTTTGCTAAGCATTCCAAACACTTCCAGCGGTTTCCTGGCAGATTTTAGCCGGGGTTTTTAACATTTACGCAGATTATTAAATTTAATCATATAAAAAGTTCGGTGAAGAGCCTCCAGCTCAGTATGTTTGGTGACTTATCATTAATAAATCACCGAGCAAGACTTTTAACAGCAACCAAGCAAACTTAGAACTTGAATAACTTAAACTTAGAAATAACAAACACGAAACACATGAGTGAATGATGCTACTTTATTATCATTTTTAAGAAAAAGTAAAAGAACTCTAAATTAGTGAAAGAACTCGAGAAGAACTCATCAAAGGAACTTTTGAAGGAACTGTTGATTAGCGGACCTGCAATCCGTGCCAAAAGTTCATTTTCTCTCCTGGCATGATTTTCCCCAGGCACTTCACTATGTTTTCCTTCCGCGTGCTGTCAATCCCATTGGGCTGGAGTACGGGTGTCGGATCTGGAATAGGGATGGGTATCGTTATAAAAGTATCGATATTTTGTATCGATACTGTATCGTATCCGAGTATCGTTGGGCATGAGTATCGATATTTTAAAATATCGAGTATCGATACTTTAGTGTCACAAACTATCAACATCATCCAATTTTCTCAAGAAAAATAATTTTTTCAACAACTTTCATTCATTTTTCACTATTAAGAGTCCAAGCAGAGTGATTTTTTCCATAACATAAACGTTATTTGTGCAACCAAAGAGTAATGACCCAAAAGCCTCTCTATCTTCTTCATTTTTTACCCATTATGTTGAATTTTCCGGGAGAACAGTATCGATATTTAGAAATATCGGATCCAAAGTATCGATATCCAAAAATATCGGATAGTGCAGTATCGATACTAAAATATCGAGTATCGTTACGAAAGTATCGATATTTTGAAATATCGAGTATCGATACCCATCCCTAATCTGGAAGTTGACCAGATTTCGAATTTTTGCTAAGCAAACAAGCCGTATCTCAGGAGATGCATATACATGACCGCCTTTTAGGCTTAGGAAAAACGTCATACGCCTAATCGCCTAAGGATTTCAAGAAATTTCAGAGATACGCCCTTTTTCACTAGCGTTTTTGTGTACCTTTTCTTACCCATAGGTACATGAATGAGGTATCATAAGGTGCAGAAGACTCCAAAGATTCTAGATATGCAAAAACCTGAAAATCGCCAAAATCCGAGATACGCCCTTCTTGCTAAGGACGGCAGTATATCGATATTAAAAGTGTAAATCCTTGTAAGTCCAAAATTACACATTTTTTGGGGGACGAAATAAAAGAACTAGTTTCTGGGGCTGCCCCTTTCTGTATCTCTCATGAATGGAGATTTATATTAAAAGCACGTGTTGGAACGTGAATCCTATTTGCAAGACTTCTGTGCACGAATTTTGTATTCATTTCGGTATTTATTAATTACGATTTTTGATTCAAACCTAACTTAACTTACGAGGTTTTACTCTTTTACTATCGATATTGGTTTCTTAGTTACGATAACAGTTCCATTATTGGAGTCAATGGCTGAAATTTGGCACTAGCGACGTGTCTGCAGTGCTGCTGTGAATCTCTCTGAAGCTGAGTGTTTTATTGCTCTATGAAGTCATAAAAAACTTGCAAAATTTGGATGCCTTACAATTTTCTATTGTCGGTCCCCACGCGAATGTAACCTTGCCATTTCAACTGTTCAAATGTTTGTACGTCCCTGGTCTGTTGACTGTTCTCTGGGCTTTACTGCATCGTGTTTACGCACATTTTGTGTGCGTCAATCGATTAATGATTTCGTCGAACGATTTGCGTCGACTTAATTTAAAAATTCGCTTTATCTTTCTCTATCGCAATCTTTAAGAGGAGACAGAACCCAGCTCAAATTAAACCTGACAATGGATGTGACCCCCCAGAAAAAGAAATGAAAAAACGCTGCAAATTATTACACAATGGTTTATCATTTTTCTATAGATCACTCGTCTGCAAAGCCACCAACCATCCAACATGAAGAAAAACATCGATCGTATTTCGGTCAACTAAAATTTGAACGGAGATTAGGCCTCTTTTGCGATACACACTCGTGTTTCTGATTTATCGTACGTCCAACCCTTAAATTCTCGTAGTGAGCGAACGGTTTGTCCTACAGAGCTCCGCGTGGTCTCAAAAAATTCTATGGAATCTTAAATTGAAGGAAAAACAATACCTTTATATCGACATTTTTTGAGTTAGGGCGTTTTCAAAATTTAAAAATTCATTTTTGAACCCTTAGAACTGACCTACATCAACCAAAATCTTCGTGGCACAACTAGACTCCAAATGGAGCCTACATACCAAATTTCATCAAAATCGGCAATGCTAAGTGGCAAAAGTGCCGCGTACGGCGGACGGAAAGCCGAATTTTTATTCGATTTTTGGATTCTACGTACCTTGAAACGTAAACCATCAAATTTTGAGGGGGTGTTAAATATTTTTTTTCTTGGTCGATTCCAAAGGTTCATTATTGAAAATAATAAACCAAAACTCTTGTTATTAAATTATTATTATTTAGAACCAATAAATTGATTGAAAAAATATGACCCGCCTCTTCCTTCATTTGCCACGGTATCGCATGTATCTCGGTCAATTTTCAGTCAATTTCAATCTGGTTTGCGGTATTATTTATATCTTTAATTCCCTGGGTACATCAGCCATTTCGATTCAAAATGTACAAATTTAAATTGGTAATTAAAAAAAATTTCAAAAATTATTGAAAATTTAAATACCAATTTAAGGTTTTAGGAGAACCAACAGCGAAAAAATATCGCAATTTGGCAGAAGAAAATGCGAAAAACGAAATCATTCTCCTCGGTGGTCCCACTTTGATCTGTATAGGTCATTAAAAACATTATTTGCATTTAATGGCTTTCTATTTCTGGGCTTAAGTCCTTCGCTTCAACCTGAAATTAGTGTTCTCCGGCATTGAAAATCATGCATGGAGACTTGAATACCTTCTACAAGAGTAGAGGTCTCCTCAGGGTACAGGACAAGGAACAAAGACGTTCTTTTCTGGGTTTGACGCCATTTCGTACCATTGATTGTGAGGTAGACTGTTGGAGGCCATTGGTTTTGCCGAAGACAATTTACGAATAAAACGTTGGAGTCTTCTTGTGCTTATTTATTCGCGGAAGATGTTTCTGGGAGACTCAGCCGCTTTCATCAGCCTGAAATAAACAGTGGTGAATAGTGCCTAGTTCCTCCGTCATGGTTGCATATTAATTCAGACCGACATCATCTTGTCCTCAGTGTGCCAGCTCCTTTACTATTGTTATTTGCTTTTGTTTCTTAATGCTTATTTCATTATTTACCTTAAGTACAACTTTTTTGTTTGTTACTGGACGACAAATGGCAGTTGTGCAGATATTTTTCACAGTATGTCTAGAGGTAATTTTATTGAAACATTGTTCTTTGAAGCGTGTTCTGTAAACAACGAAACAAACAACAAATAAAATTCACGAATTTACGAAAAGAGAGGACGAATAAAGCAGGCAAGAGATTACCTGGTGATAACAGGAATACAATCACAGTGAACTTAGTATTAACTTTTAGAAAGGTAATTTTGAATAAGAGTTGATTGAGGAAAATTAAACTGCGAACATAGGAACATCCAACTCAAATGAGGCACCTGTGACAAACGAGTAGGAAAATCATTAATGATTCATTAGAGGTAACGGTGGAAAGTAACTATAGCATGTCCAAGTCGAATTCAAGATTTTCCAAACCAATTTTGCACAAACTAGGCCTTGAACTCGTTAGAAGAGAGAAACTGTACGAGGATGGCCTCCCAATAACGTCTAGTGTACAATACATCGATAGTTTCCAAACTTCAAACGCGAAGGGATTCGCTATAGGAATGGATATAAACAAGAAATTCTTGGATTTTTTCATTACAGAACTTAAAATTAGGACAGGTATTTAAATTCAAGATTTTCCAAACCAATTTCGCTCAAACTAGGCCTTGAACTCGTTGGAAGTGAGAAGCAGTACAATACATCAATAGTTTTCAACCTTTGAACATTAGGAAGAAATACGTGTAAAGAAGGGATGCGCGTTAAGAAGGAATGTACATAAAGAAGAAATTCTTGGATTCTTTCATTACAGAACTTAAAATTAGGACAGGTATTTAAATTCAAGATTTTCCAAACCAATTTCGCTCAAACTAGGCCTTGAACTCGTTGGAAGTGAGAAGCAGTACAATACATCGATAGTTTTCAACCTTTGAACATTAGGAAGAAATACGTGTAAAGAAGGGATGCGCGTTAAGAAGGAATGTACATAAAGAAGAAATTCTTGGATTCTTTCATTACAGAACTTAAAATTAGGACAGGTATTTAAATTCAAGATTTTCCAAACCAATTTCGCTCAAACTAGGCCTTGAACTCGTTGGAAGTGAGAAGCAGTACAATACATCGATAGTTTTCAACCTTTGAACATTAGGAAGAAATGCGTGTAAAGAAGGGATGCGCGTTAAGAAGGAATGTACATAAAGAAGAAATTCTTGGATTCTTTCATTACAGAACTTAAAATTAGGACAGGTATTTAAATTCAAGATTTTCCAAACCAATTTCGCTCAAACTAGGCCTTGAACTAGTTGGAAGTGAGGCACAGTACAATACCTCGATAGTTTTCAACCTTTGGACATTAGGAAGACATGCGTGTAAAGAAGGGATGCGCGTAAAGAAGGAATGGACGTATAGAAGGAATTCTTGAACTCTTCCGTTACAGAACTTTAAATTAGGACAGGTATGTTAAATTCAAGATTTTCCAAACCAATTTCGCTCAAACTAGGCCTTGACCTCGTTGGAAGTGAGAAACAGTACAATACATCGATAGTTTTCAACCTTTGATCATCAGGAAGAAATGCGTGTAAAGAAGGGATACGCATTAAGAAGGAATGGACATAAAGAAGAAATTCTTGGATTCTTTCATTACAGAACTTTAAATTAGGACAGGTATGTTAAATTCATGATCTTTGAAACCAATTTCACACAAACTAGGCCTTGAACTCGTTAGAAGAGAAAAACAGAACAATTCATTGATAGTTTTCAACCTTCAGGCATTTGGAAGAGATGAGTGTAAAGGAGGGATGCGCGTAAAGAAGGAATGGACATATAGAAGGAATTCTTGAACTCTTCCTTTACAGAACTTTAAATTCGGACAGGTAGGTACTGAGTTTTGCGGGCGTCGATCACTGATAGAAACATTAGTTCGTTCGCACTACAATTGACTTGGCAATTCTCTACAGTAAGTAAATGTGTAATTTGGTTCAAAAACAATCTGGAATTGGTTTGGAAAAATCTTGAATTTAGTTTGAGAAGTCTCGAATTTGACTTGGAAATGCTGTACATCGACCAAGAAGTTCAAGCTGAGGACTACTTGAGAGTTCATAAGGACAAAGAGTTTCTCAGTCGTGGTCCCGGAGTAAAAGAATTCATGATCCTGTAATCCAGTATGATGGAATCAATCCGAAAGAATTCATACTAGTTTCTGTTATAAATTAAGAATCCAAGTACCTTGATGTAATAAATTGTGAAAATTAATAATGGTATAATTTCATTCTCAGATGGCGTTCGCCCATTTATTGCCCAACTTCACGGAATGCTGGTGGGACGCACTCATTTTGGACGTCATAATCTGCAACGGTTTCGGAATTTTCGTCGGTCTGTTCATCTGTAAGAGGCTGGAAATGAGGGATTACAACTGGGTGGGAATCAAGTATGTTGGCTCGTATTTCAAACTATCTGACTTCTCTAAGTTTTACCATATTTAGTGTAGATAATAATAGTTTCATGTCATAGTTTTGTAATTTTGTCTCGTTCATTTCAGAGAAATTGAGACGACAACGGGTAAAATCAAAAGAGCAGTCCTCCAATTCACCCCTCAAAGTTGGACTCACGTTCGCTGGGTCGACCCGAACAGCACTTACCGGAGGTTCTTCGGTATTTGTCAACTGGTGTTGTACTGGCAAATCTGCGAACTCAATACTTTCTTTTTAAAACATATTTTCGAAATGCCTCCCACCCATCCTCTAGTCATATGGCGCTTGGCTTTTGTTGGCATTATTGTGGCTCCATCCGTAAGGTAAGTGCCGTAAATACACCCATTTTGGTTTATTATTTTCAATAATGAACATTTGGATTCGAACAAGAAAAAAATGTTGACCTCCCTCAAAATTTATTGGTTTATGTTTCAAAGAACATAGAATCCGAAAATCGAAGGCAATTTTTTCCGTCTCTTCGCCGTACGCAGAAACCAATCCGTCGGTCTGCGGCACTTTGCTTAGTTACCATTGGGCGATTCGGATTAAATTAGGTTTAAGGGGCATTTCGGGGGCTATTTTTCTGAGAAGATAATCATCCTATTTCCATGTTTCTTGTATCATTCTTTATTTTCATAATCTCTACACCCATGCACTTGTTTATTTCCAAAAATAAAAAATAATTTAAAGTTGTAGGTACGTAAATATGCAATTTTCAAGGATTTTTGGTATTCATTAGTGCATTTACCTAGGAAATTGAAAAACTAGAAGGAAGATTGCCGCTGGAATCATCAAAATCGAACAATAATTGCCAGAGAATATGGGGAAACTCCACTCTGGATTCCTGGACATGAGGGTAATGAAACTGCTGATCGTCTTGCAAAAAGAGGCTCAGAGTCCCTGCCAATCGGGCCGGAACCATTCCTGGGAACCACCAAAAGCTGCTTACAGAATGTGGTTAACAACTGGGAAAGAAATGAGCGAGTAGAATACTGGCAGAACCTCCCAGGCCTGAGACAGGCAAAACTATTTGTGGCGTTCTCTCATGAAACGGGCTAAAGAACTTATAGCTATGCCTAAGAAGGACGTCAGAATACTTGTGGGTCTGCTAACAGGTCACTGCCCACTTCGCTATCACCTAAAGAAGATAGGCAAACTAACAACGGACATCTGCCGCTTCTGCAACATGGAAACGGAAGATGCCGAACACATCATGTGCCACTGTGAAGCACTGGGTCGAGCTAGATACACAATCCTCGGAAGTGATGTCTTAGCTCCTGATACCATCTCTAAGGTGGCATACACCGATCTTCTCTGCTTTGCCAAAAAGTGGGGAGAAGGGGTGTTCAGTAAACCCTTCTTAGTGGGCTAACATAGCCTGGAGGCACTCCACAATAGATCTTGTTGGTCGCAGTGGAAGGAGTTTGTATATCAACTCATTTAAGACCTTCTACTCTAACAAAAAAAAAAAAGGAAACTCCATTTATTCACTGAGTTAAACCCCCTTAACTTTCATTAGTTACCATGGACCGATTTTGATTAAATTTGGATCAATATGGAACAACCAGCCGGTTGATGTCAGTCACTTCTAAGGGGTGAAAAATAAGGGCTGATGTTCAAAACACCATCAAACACTCAAACACTATCAATGTAAAGTGTTTTTTTTTTTGTACATTAAAATAGTATTGAATTTTTAGAATCAAATGAGAGCAACCAGCTCTATACTTCTTTCTTCTATTAGACTTTCATGTAACTCAGTCGTCCTTCCTTAGCAACCAAGAATCATGTTTATGAATATGAGTTGCACCCACAACTCTCGGATAGCGATGTTTTGATGGTGGGCACTTTCTGTCAAAGTAATGTTGATTGTGAAGTATATTCTTTGCAGTCGATTTATCTGTACAGAAAAAATGATGAGCTGTTATGTAATAATTTGCAGCATTTTATTGTTGAAACCAATTTTTTCTGTTGGCTTATATCAGTAGAAAGATTAGGAGGAGAAGCCCATTTCGTTTAACCGTATAGAGTTACCACTAGTCCACTGAACGGCCCAGACCTTTGCACAAGCACAGCTAAACATAATATGCTAAAGTTAATAAAAGCTAAACATAATAAAAGCTAAAGTTTTCATATTATGAACACAACCACGTTAGAGAGTTACAGCGACATTTGGAACCGTCATTACGTGAGAGACTTTCCGACGTGAGTCACACATCAATCCCGCAAGTCTCACGGGGTTGACGTTGCTTTAGATTTTACAACACTTCATAGGTAACGTTAACTCAATCTGCAGTTTTTGTTTTTTTGTTGAACCGATGAAGATAAACAAGAAGGAAAATATAAGGTCATCCATGAAGTACGCTAGTTTATTACTCAAAATAAACGTAAAGAGTATGCAAAATGAATTTGAGTAATCGTGCATTTTAGTATATCCCCTTGTCTGAGGAGCAGATGACAGATGACCGAATTCATCGAGATTGGTAGTTTATGATCGACCTCAGACTAATCTACTTTTCGTATTATATTCTAATGTCACCTTGTCGAAGTAAAATAAATCGGCAAAGAAGTAAAAAGAAGTCGTTCAAAAAGGTATAGGAAAGTTGCCTTCAACATGAAAGAAATCGAGATCGATCGTCCTACTGATCTCATCAAGATCGATCATCCGCCCTCCAAACTTCAGACGCAGCAACAGACCGAAATGTATTTGGGATCAATTCACTTCAAGGGAGATGCATAAGGGATCAATTCTTCAATCTTCAATTTACTTTATCACGACCCCAAAGTAAAAGAACACGCAGATTCACAGAAACACACAACTAAAGAAATTGACTGATCAGCTGATTGATGGCGGCCATTACCTCAGCTACAAAAACAAGGAGTTGAGTAGTAGGTTATCTCACGGGATTTAAGCTTGGTTCACATAGGTGCGTAATGTCCATAATCTGTAGTGCGTAATTGGATGCTATTGGCTGGAGCCAATTGATGGGGCGGGACTGATCTTTGCGGATGTCGACTTTTGGAGCTGAGTGTACCGTTTTGAAAATTAGGATATTTTACGCATTACGGATGAACTTTGACAAACTTGGTAAACTTCGTAACAAACTCTCCTCATTTGTTCACAGAAAGTTTATTGATTCGGTCTCGTTTATTGACAAAACAACCAGAATCTTTGTTTTGGTTTGGAAACAATTCTGCGTAGAACTTACTGCGCGCTTCTGTGTAATCGCCTAATCATTCAGCCATGTGAACGCTCTTTTCTGCATTACGCACTTTCTGCATTATGGAACACCCCCACTTCTCTTTTTGCGCATTACGCATTACGGACTTTACGCACCTATGTGAACCAAGCTTTACGCGACTCTCACCTATGTTACGTGAGAGAGCCATGTTCCATGTTCACTTCATATGCGAGGCTCACGTTTTTTACGTATCTTGGCCCGCCGTAACTCAGTTGTTCAGTTCAGTTTGCACAAACTGGCTTGTGCAAGCCAGTTGGATCAAATAGCATGAGTTTGTAAATCTACCTTTACTTTCTTGATGACTCTCATTTAGAGTCTAGCTTTCCAGCTTCACTATTCCACTTGTTTAACATAATTTGTTTATTACAGGCAATTCTACATGTACGTTACTGATCCTGGGTGCAAACGGCTGGGCACACAATGCTGGGTTTATGGAGCCATAATGGCGGCAGAGGCTCTGCTCTGCATAAAGAACGGAAAAGAACTATTCTCGAATACACAAGCTACCAACATTATAGTTTGGCTCTTGATTCAGTCGATCATGTCCATCCTTTGTGTTTTCGGATGTTACACCTACGCAAAATACTTCCAAGTGAGTCTTCTCATTCACTGTGCATCTTGGCACTTCATCATGTTTTGACATGCATTCGTCTTCATTATAAATTAAATCATGTGTCATTAGAATGCTGTGAAAAACGAGGCCTGAAAATGATTACAACGTGAAGTTTTGACTATTGAAGATTGTATTGGATACTCGTGATCCTGTTATAATTTTGGGTTTTCATACTAACATTTCAATCATTGCTAGTCTAACTTCAACCTTCAGACCTAATTGAAATGCCGTGAAGTTGGCTTTCTGACTACCTACTGTGAATACCTCCATTTTGAATTAGGTGCTCTAAGATAATCCTTATTGTAGTTGAGTTTGTTATGGGCGTCTCAATATTGGAATGGGTTGCTTGAATGGGATCTTGACTTTTTTATGTTCGCTTATTGAAGGGGTCCTAGTTTAGTGTGTATATAATGATATGCTAACATGCACCGTCTTGAATGCTGTGCATTGTACGTTTGCTGGATGGTTTTACAGAGAGAGGACTATTATAACTATCTTTCGCAAGAATCCTCGCCTGTTAAGGAAGCACCCACCGTGAAAGGAGCTGTCAACGAAGGTAGGTGTTTTTATGTCGATTTCTTCATCTTGGAAAGCTTATTACAAAGATTCTATATCTACGGTAGTGTTTAAGCAGTGACTAGGAAGTCTAGTCGATAAGTGCCTTGGTATGTAGGCAGTTGATCCTAAGTTTGTTTGTGGCGGAGGAACTGAGTTTCAGTGAAAACCGGGGACCAAGCAGGTTCAACCAGGGCTGAACCAGGCTCGTAGAATGTTCTATTAATTTGTGGGGAGGCGCGAAGTCTCTGGCGTATGTGTGGGATTAGCACAATGGGGTATTTTGGTGGGTCGGAAATTCAGGTTTTTGACCTCAAATTTGGAGTCAGCACCCTTGAAAACCTATATACTCCAACTTTAAGCCCAATGATACTAAAACATGTGATGGAAAAATTAATTAAAGAGATCACACGTTTGAAAAAAAGGCGGGCTGCCATACTACGCCGCGGGCGTGTGTGAGTAGTGTTTTGTAGTATCCAAGAGATCCTCCAAGGGTTTCATCTCTTCCCTGTGCATGGATACTTTTTTCAAAGACAGTTTTGGCTAGCTATGTCACTCCATTCAAATCTTCAACTTTCCTTAGCTTCTCTGATTATTTAATAACATTTTCTCGACGAACAGGCCCGATTACCGTTATTCCGGAGCCATACTCTTTTGGAAATTTTTTTTTTTTTAAATTGACTGAAATGCCCCATTCTACAGTCCCTTGTAGAGTAGACTGATAGAGAATAAACGTTCATATAAGTTTTGTGGGTAGCACAAACAGCTCTACTCTGCCCCAGGGCTTCACCTAAGCTTCGTTGATAGTCCAGTTCCCAAACTTGTCCAGAACTCGAGGAGTTCTAAAAAATGGCCGCCCCGAATTTCGAACCGTGTTTTGGAATTTTCTTCACTGCGAAAGCTTCCGTGATTCGGATCTGTCTTGCCAAAAGAGGATCAGAGTCCCTGCCAATAGGGCCGGAACCGATTCTGGGAACCACCAAAAGCTGTTTACAGAACGTGGCTAACAACTGGGAAAGGAATGAGCGAGTAAGATACTGGCAGAACCTAGCAGGTCTAAGACAAGCAAAACTATTTGTGACATTCTCAAAGAGACGGGCTGACGAACTCATCGCTATGCCAAAAAAGAACGTCAGAATACTCGTGGGTCTGCTAACAGGCCACTGCCCACTTCGCTATCACCTAAAGAAGATAGGCAAACTAACAACGGACATCTGCCGCTTCTGCGATATGGAAACGGTTGGACATAATATGTCCAATTATGCTATTATCTATATTATGCTACTGCGAAGCATTGGGTCGAGCTAGATTCACAACGCTCGGAAGTGATGTCATAGCCCCTGACATCATCTCTAAGGTGACCTACACCGACCTTCTCCACTTCGCCAAAAAGTGGGGAGAAGGAGTGTTTAGTAAACCCTTCCTAGTAGGCTAATATAGCCTGGAGGCACTCCACAATAGACCTCATTAGGTCGCAGTGGAAGGAGTTTGTGAATCAACTCACTAAAGACCTCCTACTTAATATTTAAAAAAAAAAGTCGAGTAGGTGAGTATCTGGTGATCCATTGTATTGCTGTATTAGTCACCTTGCCGTTGAACATTCTACCCATCACTGCTGATATTACCTGTTTCCTTAACTAGGCTTTATCTATGCAATGGAAATTAGACCTAACATTTCATTGAAAAGTCTGTATTTTGAGCTTAGATTGGGTTGAACCGTTGTGTCTTGTTGAATATTGGTCTTCATTCTGTTGGAGAAGACGTCTCCAGCCATAGCCGAGGCTCAAGAAAAGTGCAAGAAATGCTGAAGATAATCGCCTTGTAATTTCAAAGATCGGTGGTTTCAAGAGATGGCTATTTCGGGTTTTGTTAGGCCTGGTATTTGCTAAAATATGCAACAATAACGCGAACGGCGACGGTAAACGGATGTGAACGTTTCGGCAATAAACATTCACGATTTCGCTTCCAATGGTATGCATATGACGATTCACATCCACCAATATCGAATAGTTTGATTCAATAAAATAGCAACCAGAAAGGATAATAATTTATGTTTTTTTGTGGTTTATTTGTGAGGTATTTCACCCAGCGGGTGTTTTCATTAAGTTTCGAAGCGGTCTGTACTAATTAAGGAGTTGTTGGGATTAATGCATGCTTGGTAGTTTACGTATTTCTGTGTTGGTGGCCCCGGGAGCGAGGCTTGTACTTCTTGCTGTCTGTATCTGTAGGTGCCATGAGTGGTCTTAAGTGATGGCATGGATCAATCATTACCTTGGAGACCCATCTCAGCTTTGTATCGGTTTTCCCTCTGGTTGGTAAACTGGTCCAATCTGAATAGCCGACATCTTTAGATAAGTTTTCCCATTTGGTTCCATATTTAATCATATGAAGTTTAGGAGAGAATTAGTTTATATGAACACATTGGATCTCTTTCTTCATTGCCACTATAGATCAGAAAACTGGCGAAGAAACTCGTTGTCTCAGTAGCTGCTATTTTTGGACCAGTTTACTCTCACTGTTGCTCCAGAAACCTGTTGGAGAAACTGGAAATCCTAGCAACTGCTACTTTTGGACCAGTTTACTCTCCCTGTGACTCGAACTGTTGCTCCAGAAACCTGGTGGAGAAACTGGAAATCCTAGCAACTGCTACTCTTGGACCAGTTTACTCACTCTGTGACTCGAACTGTTGCTTCACAAACCTTGTGGAGAAACTGGTCGTCCTAGTAGCTCCTATTTCTGGACCAGTTTACTCTCCCAGTGACTCGAATTGTTGCTCCAGAAACCTGTTGGAGAAACTGAAAATCCTAGTAACTGCTACTTTTGGACAAGTTTACTCTCACTGTTGCTCCAGAAACCTATTGGAGAAACTGGAAATCCTAGTAACTGCTACTTTTGGACTAGTTTACTCTCACTGTTGCTCCAGAAACCTGTTGGAAAAACTGGAAATCCCAGTAACTGCTACTTCTGGACTAGTTAACTCTCACTGTTGCTCCAGAAACCTATTGGAGAAACTGGAAATCTTAGTAACTGCTACTTTTGGACCAGTTTACTCTCACTGTTGCTCCAGAAACCTGTTGGAAAAACTGGAAATCCTAGTAACTGCTACTTTTGGACAAGTTTACTCTCACTGTTGCTCCAGAAACCTTTTGGAAAAACTGGAAATCCTAGTAACTGCTACTTCTGGACCAGTTAACTCTCACTGTTGCTCCAGAAACCTATTGGAGAAACTGAAAATCCTAGTAACTGCTACTTTTGGACAAGTTTACTCTCACTGTTGCTCCAGAAACCTATTGGAGAAACTGGAAATCCTAGTAACTGCTACTTTTGGACCAGTTTACTCTCACTGTTGCTCCAGAAACCTGGTGGAGAAACTGGTCGTCCTAGAATCTGCTATTTTTGGACCAGTTAACTCTCTATCTGTGACTCAAACTGTGGCTCCAGAAACCTGGTAGAGGAACTGTTCGTCTTAGTAGCTGCTATTTTTGCACCAGTTTATTACTCACTATGACTCGAATTGTATCTCTGATTTCCAAGAGGTTCATCTGCCAAATGTTGAATTGGGACGCTTGTTCTTGGCTATTGTAAAGAGGATCTCACACATCCTCTCCCTTCACTATGCAACTGGCCATCACTATTCTATGACGTTCATTCTGTACTTTTGATGGCTGTCAAGCAATCCTATTCCAGTTCGAATTTGTACCGATTGCTGCATGTTCCCCTTCAAACAATAAGCCTTCTTTGTTTTACATTGTAACAAATTACTTCCAGTCTTCCAGTGTGTAGCATTTTTCTTTGTACGATTGATTTACCTTGTATGTGGTAAACTAGGCAAAGAACCTAACGCTTCAATTCCATTCCAGGTCATCTTATGGGAGATTCGGAATTATCTGAGGATTTGAGGAGAAGAGCAGGCAGAACGACGACTGATGGCAGTTGAATTCCTGACTAGTATAAGTATTAATTTTTTCAATCCCCTGTGCAAATCGCATTGCTGCGCATCGTTGTCTCCAACTTACAGGTTCGGCCTGGAAGTTGTATTCCATTGTCCTTACAGGTACTGGTAAGGATCTACTGCAGATTGTTTTCTTGTAAAAGACTGTTGTTATTTTTCTACCTGACATTGTTATTATTATAATCGGTGATTATTCCTGTTTTATTGGTTAATGATGTGGTTATTCGGTGAAAGTCCAATGGTTTATTTTTTTATGGCTGACGTCAGGCAGTGAAAAAACTCAAACATACTGAAGTTCACGAAGATCAACAGGATGTTAACTGTATTGATTTTTTTATAATTTAATCGTGATTAATTATATTATTTTTCCGACCGTCACTTTTGACCGTCATGTTGAAAATATCGCACCTTCGCGACCGATCATCACCTCACGGCTCTAGAAAGCGTAACCATGTTCATTTAAACAAATGGCATGTGAACATTATTGCCGCGCAATAAACATTAAAAACTTGCGTAAAATTGTCGTACAGTAATACTTAATCATCGTTTATTATTAAGGGGGTCTCAGTCGGTCGCCGTTCGTTCCTCGTTCCGGGTCAGTATTTCACGAAATTGAAGGCGCAAAAACTTGAAAAATTGTATCTGAATTCGAAATTTTCAAGGATTTTAGATATTCATTTGTTCATAGTCCTTGGGAATTGAAAAACTGAAAGATTGCCGCTGGAATCATCAAAATCGAACAATAATTGCCAGAGAAATATGGGAAAAACATGGGAAAGACCGTTTATTCAGTAGTTCTCCCCATTTTTCCCCATTTTGGTTTATTATTTTCAATAATGAACCTTTGGAATCGACCAAGAAAAAAAAAAAAAAATTAACACCCCCTCAAAATTTGATGGTTTACGTTTCAAGGTACGTAGAATCCAAAAATCGAATAAAAATTTGGCCGTCCGTCCGCCGTACGCCGTACGCGGCACTTTTGCCACTTAGCATTGACCGATTTTGATGAAATTTGGTATGTAGGCTCCATTTGGGGTCTAGTTGTGCCCCGAAGCTTTTGGTTGATGTAGGTCACTCCTAAGGGTTCCAAAATCAATTTTGAAATTTTGAAAACGCTCTAACTCAAAAAATTTCGATATAAAGGTATTTTTTTTCCTTCAATTTAAGATTCTATAGAATTTTTAGAATTTTTTGAGACCACGCGGAGCTCTGTAGACAAACCGTTCGCTCACTACGAAAATTTAAGTGTTTATATTGAAATATATATATATATATAAATCAAAACACGAGTGTGAATCGCAAAAGAGGCCTAATCTCCGTTCAAATTAGAGCAGACCGAAATGCAATCGATGGTTGGTGATTTTGATTTTTTTTGATTTTTTTTTTTGATTTTTTTTTTCTTTTTTTTCATATTAGATGGTTGGTGATTTTGTAGACGAGTGATCTATATAGAAAATAATAAACCATTGTGTAATAATTTGCAGCGTTTTTTTTGTGGCAATTACTCTAGTTAGTTAAGTTAGTTTTCGCCTCTTCAATGTCGCGAAATACTAGAAATGAACGGCGACCGACTGAGACGCCCTTAAATGATCTGACTGTAGAACCGCAGGTCTATTGTCCGAATTTTTCATCTACTTTTTACTCATAAAGATAATGAGTTAATTCATCGTTGCAATTGTATTTCCAGTGTGACATGGGAGATAGTTTATAATGAACTGAACATGGTTCATTCAATGTTCACTTTTAACAGGATGATGGGATGTAAGGTTTTTCGATTTCTAATTCAGGTGAATATCGCACGTACGTATGCAAATGTTTAAATGTTGAAAAGACCCTAATTTAATTTCTGGGACAAAAGTTCGTCCGTTCATTGATCAAGTGAATTATGACGAGTATAAATGAATGGCCATTTATGTATTGTATCTAAATGTATTGGTATATAGTATATGATAATTATTATGAATTCATTAATTGATTGGTATTGTGCTATTACTTTCCATTAGGTACCTCTGTGTTGAGCTTGTCCAGATAAGGACGATTCTGGACGGAAATGACTCGATCCATATAGTCACACAATGTCACATTTTTCTCCTCTCAGTTCAATAGTGGTAACATTTGATAATAAAGACTTTTCTGCAACATTTTGGTCACTAGCGTGTTGACGAGCTAAGGAAAAACGGGTTTAGCGTCTCGGGAAATAATGTGTGGATGCTAACTTCTTAGTTCGTGATGGTGAACCTTTCAACTCGTACTTATGTCGCAGTTCTTGGCCTTGGCTCCCAGTCTAAGAATGCAGTGAGATTTCCTACATAGTAGGTTAACGCGGGGCAAGGCTGTAACGAGCTAGTCTTAGCTCGCAGACGTGGGCTGGCGAGATCCTACGTCATGGGCTAGTTTGGTCGTTTCCGAAGTTTGAAGCCCACATTCCTTCGTACGAAGCCCTTAGCCCATCAACGACCTAGCGGCTATTCGTTTGCAGTAAACTCTCTAATGACGGAATGGACTTGACGACTGAATTATTTACATGACAGCTGTTAACAATTAGGAACAACTAAGGAGGTTGGATACAACTGAAGCTCGCTGGTACAGCTCCTGATACAGGGAGAGCTCGCTGGCCAGACGCTTGTCAGGTAACTTGTCCAAGTACTTCGGTTCCATTCTTGGGTGATTGACAAAGTAGAAGTCTGCCAAGTGGGTCTTCTTTCTGTGCTAGAAATCATACAGTGCTGCCTCTCATGGTGAAACTTGTTCACCTAGTTCTGCAGTACCTACGTTTTACCCCAGACAACTCTCACCTATGCTAGTGCACCACTGCAATGATGACGTCATCAAAACTTGCTTATTCACTTTGAAATTGACCAGCCCAACCCTCGGAGAAAGTCACCACTGATTAAACTTTCTTAAAGGGTGAGTAATGCTCATTGAGGTTGAAAGAGGGATTCACTGTCATCTTTCTAATATTGGCTGATTTGAACTTCATTCTTCCAGTAAAGTTCTAAGTTGTTTCCTGTAATGAGAACTTGACCTTCGAAAAAATATTTTTTCCTAATGTTGGATCCAAAAGCGCGTTTTTGCCAGTGGTGGCGAGCTTTTCGTAAGAAATTCGGTGTTGGATCTTTGATTTCGTTCAAAGGTAACTGAATACGTCCAAGTGAAAACGGTGCACTCTCGTGGTGACAGAAGGACCTGCCTAACACAAAAAATCCGAGACAGGTTCTTAACACATTCAACACGGAAGTCATCATATTATATGATACAAAGTGAACTTCCCTGCGTGCGGGCGTCTTCATATGATACAGAGCTGACTTTGAAGTAGTCCTAACTTGAAACGCTCGCAAATTGTCATAAATAGCTCTGGAAGGACGGATGTGGTCTTGTTTGCTTCATTAATCACCAGGCACCCAACAGAGTTCGCCGTTTTCATGGATTGAGTGAGGAATATCCACAATATCAGTTGGAAGTGTGATAAGGCATCAAGAACGTTGGCTCCTCTTAAGACAAAGCCATTTTGATGATTTCTTGTCGATTTTATTCAATTCTTTTCACCAATTCCACTCGACTTGATCATAATTATCGAATTTATCGAGCGCAATGACATTTTCGCTAATCGATATTTATGAGTGTTGCCTACTGTCCATTGGGTTGGCCCTCTTAGTGTGTTTTGTCTATAATGAGGAATTTCACCATGTCGGAATTTCCTATTTTTGACCCCAAAATCGGATTCAGCACCTCGAAAAATCTCCTAAGGCAAACTTTCAGCCCGAACTTCCTAATTTACGAATAAACAAAACAGTGTAGAAAATACGAATGTTTAAAAAAAACCGGGAAAATGACGTCATCCTGGAATAGTTCATTTAAGGGCCGCTTGAAGCGCTGAGATTGAGAAATCTATAGTCCCCAGATGCAAAATTTCACGAAACAGTAAAGTTTGAAATCGAAAAACTGAAGAAAAAAATAGAAAAAGCAAGATGGGGAAACTTAGGTTTCCTCTGTTTTTGTTTGATAACTTTTCTCTTAGAAAACACGATTTCGTCGTCCCAATGGGCAACACTGGGAGGAGACGGCGATCCGAACTGCCCAATCAGCGAGCGTTCCCGCTGCACGTCCATTTTCCCAGTTAGTTTTGAAATAAAAAATTTTGACTGTCTCCCAAAAATAACAGGAGACTTATTTTCCGAAATCAGCCCGATTTTCATCTATCCCACACCACTAACTATTCAGGAAAAATGCAAACAGAATTCGGTGAAATTCCTCATTATGCTGTGAGTACCTGTTGATTTGAACGCAATCCGTTAATTGTTTCTTTTTCCTTGTACCTATTTATAATTACTGCTAATAGGAATCAAAATGAAAAATCACTCAGAAGAGCCACAAGCCAACTGCTCCTCTGCAATTACCTCAGCAATTGTTCATTGACGTTAGGTAGGTATCACATTTCTGCCACAGTTCTTGGCGGCCTTTCCAGATACGCGTTGAATGTGTTAAGTCATCCAGTAGATGGCAGGGCGATGAACTCCTTAGAGTATGCTTTTAGAGGCATGATTGTAAACCATCACTCGCCGCTCATGAAAGCCAGCATGATGGTTATTACCATCATCCGCATGGAGAGTGTTACAAATTATTATCAGAGACCTTTTTTTTTTTTTTTTTTAGGGGGCGTAGGAGGAGGGCCTCTCCAAGTGGTCCCCGTGAACTCTTGAGGATTGGACCAGCCCGGAACTGTTTAACACATTACCTCGGGCTGGTCCCTCCTCTTTTCGGCCGATGGCCTCTTCTTTCTTGCTCTTCACCCTCGGAGCCTCTATAATAATACTCTTCAGCTTTAACTACGCTAACCCTACGTCCCCCCCTTGGGAGGTTCGGGAGAACGGCTTCCATCATTATTCGTCCTCTTCTTCTTCGTCTCCATCCTCTTCCTCCTCATTCTCTTCCATCTCTTCCCCTGAAGACCAACTGATATCCCTTCTGTCCGGCGAGCTTGGCTCCAACCCATCCGCATCTTCCCGCTCCTGATGTTCTAGCATTTCCACCACCACCTTCTTCCTGCGGAGAACACCCTGAATGTACCGCGCAACCATGCACCACTTTGCGCTACTCTGCAGCATGATGTCTACAGCCGTTTCCGGCCTAAAGACCCCAACCTCTCGTGACAGAGTCGCGCGGCACCCCGCATGGCCCTCACACCAAAAGAACGTGTGCTCGACATCATCCCAGTCGTCATCGCCGTACAGGCACCCGGGGCTCTGCGATCTTCCCATTTTCCATAGGTAGCCCATGAAAAGGCCATGCCCAGACAAGAATTGTGTCAGGAAATAATCGACCTCCCCATGGCCCCTTTCACACCAGCCCTTGAGATCAGGGATGAGACGTCTTGTCCATCTTCCCTTATGTCCGGCTGCCCATTGGGTTTGCCACTCGTTTAGGATCCTCTCTCGCTCTTCCCTCCTTGCCATCTATCTAGTGGTCCCGTCATGCCTGTTGTAAAGGGCTCTCCTCTCGGAGATCAACAGATGGATGGGAACGACACCTGCTATTACAACTATCGCCTCCTTGGATACAGTCCGATACACGCAGGCCACTCGTAGGGCTTTTATCAGAGACCTTAGTGTGAAGGAAATCGATAATAGTGAAGAACAACACCTGAAGAGTAGCGCTAGATTCACACTGCCTAAGAATTGCTTGTGCCCATGGATATTTTATCATGTCGATATCCATATCAAGAGATGAGAAATCCATACTACATCCAGCATCCATGAACACAGGAACTTCCTAGAGTGAACTTTGGGCTGATTACACAGTGATAGCATCCATGGTAATGACAGGAATGGCAGTCGGACGAAAATCCAACCTGAAATGGTCTTCTTGTGCAAATGTGACCGATTCTGGAGATCCAGAACAGAAGCATTTGGTCACCACATAGTGGAGCGCGCATCTTTGCGTCTAATTTCGTGGAAACGCATAAAGAAATTTGCTGATCTCAGCAAAAGATTTACAAACTCTGAAGTGGGGTAGCCGGCGGAATCTTCTTTTAACATAAAGGGGCCTCGAAAGAGGGAGAGTATAAGCCATCAGAGCCTGAAACTCTTTTCCAATGGCAACCCCAAGCAGTGAGTGAGTGAACCTGAAATGGTAATGACGTCCTACCGCAGCCATGCCACCAGACAGGTGTTCTTCTACACGATCATTGACAAAACCAACAACAATTGTGTGCTAAAAATTTGTAAGATACTTTGACTTTGAATTCTGAGCAGGTTCAAATTAAGAGTGTCAATCTCGAATTGTTGACAAATTGGGAAGGAGTACAGCCCTCAAGTTGGTAAGATTACTTGGAAAGTAAACAATTTTCCTGCAGGCCAATCCCTCTTTTCAAATTTCGAAGGTAGATCTATTATGCGGTTTCCTTCTGATAATTTATATTGTTCCAACGGCCGTTTCAGATTCTCATGACTCAGAGCTTATTCAATGCAACTGGCATTCTGAACACCCAAGGGTGGGCCATGAAATCATTTCAGACCTGATACTATGGATATTCTGATACTATGGGTGTTGAGAATCTTCCCTCGTGATGCACTGGCACTACGCTCGTGGCAGAATCTGTTTCTTTTTCAAGTAAAGAACAGTTTATTTCTAGAAGTATTTAATCTCGCAGTTGGGGGAAAAAACTATAATTGCTGTTTATGTATTCTAACTTTTCGCAAGTCTTTGCAGGATTATTGAAAATAATACCAGTGTCACGTCCAGTTTCTGTTCACTTGTAACTAACACGTCTGCATGAGAACCTTCTGTCCTTATTGACTCTACCACTGAGTAAGAAAAGGAAATTCTAGTCAAAGAGTGCTTTGCAAGTTCTCTCAGTTAGCGATTCTATAAAAGTAAAATGCGCTTTGTAGGCACGTTATTATTCATTCCTCGTGATTATTAATTAAAGGTTGTTCTTGTGATACAGTTGAATGAAAATCCTGAGAGGTTCTCAGGCGTGTAAGATTTGGACGTTCATGGCTTGATTACCCCTCAATCAAGTTTATAAACTATCTGTTGTTCGACGTGCATTGTAGTTAACGGAAACATTGGTAATATAAGTGAGATATCCGGCACTCAGTTTCCAGGATTCTCGAGTTTCGTAAAAATGTTCTCCCAGAATAAGGATTTCAGTCCAAATGAACCCATTATGTGCCATGCTTAGGAATTTACGCTTTTCTGTCGCTTGTAACCAGAATTTTCGGCATCTCTGAGGACGGTTGAAGCCTTCTGTTCAAACCCTTTGACGTTCTGTTTACCAGAACATAGTTAATACAAAACGGCATAGAGTGTCACCATGTACCAAGGTGTTATATTATTGATACATTAAATATGTATTTAAAATACCGTCTGGCTGCATTTTAACAAAAGGGTTGATAATTTCCCATTTAAACCAGATTTCCATCCTTGGACTAACCCCAATTTTTGCAATTGTACATCAATTATAAACTCGCTTTAAATTTGAAGGATTCTGGCCTATAAGGTGTATTTTAAGTAGGTTTCCGGTTTTTTGAAAATACAAGGGATGCAACTCCAAAAATTATGGTTTGGAGTTAGGTTCATTGAGAAACAAGTCGTATTTCTATCTGCTCTGGTTTCCCTTAAAATACAGAGCAAGTCATTGTTTATTTTGCTTTCAACCTGTGGGGGGCAGTGTAATTGCAGTAGGCGCTTGCAGAGTCTAGTTTACCCTCAAAATACTCTCTTATCAAACATCTATCCTCATTTTTATCATTAATTTTTGAAGGGCGTTTCAGTTACTTATGAAAAACGTTTCGAAAAGTCATCGAGAAATCCTTAGTGTGATGTATAAAAGGGACAAAATTCACGAAAATGTCTTAAAAATCTATTTATTGTGGTTCATAGTATTAAAGTGACAGGATGTACTACAAAAATAGACTGGATTAACAAAAACTCACAATTATTGCTAGAATATTTCGCCAAGTGGCGTCATCAGCTCCAGTGAAGTTGATGTATTCCTCCTGTATGTATGTATGTATTTCCTTTGTTGTGTATTCCACTTTCTGCTCTTGTGAAGACTCCTCCTCTGAGTGGTGGTTTTCGCATTTGGTGAGTCATGTGGAGGTATATGGAGGAAGTAAATGGGGTCAATCTGAGCGCCAGAAAGAGGAATGGAAGTGTGCGTGTATGGGAGGGAAGGTTAGTTTTGAGTTGATAGTGTGGAGTAGACAACAATGATGTCACCACAGAAATTAAGTGGCGGTTTGCAGCATGAAATAGATGTTTTTCGGCTGTTCAAAAAGCGTTGAAGTTCAGGGGACTTTCCCGAAGAACCAAGTGATATACAAGACAATGATAAGACCAGTAGTGACATACAGCAGCGAATCCTGGGTCCTAATGACATCAAACGAGCGTTTGCTCAACTGCTGGGAGTGGAAGATTTTCCGTAAGGTATTCGGGCCAGTGTACGAGGATGGGCAATGGAGAATCAGGAAAAATGAGGCGTTGAAAAGGCTGTATGCGCAACCAGACCTGGTAGCATTCATTAGATGTGGAAGACTAAAGCTGGCTGTCCACTAGGTCGACAGTGCGGCGCGGCGTCAAATTCTTGAGCTCCGTCCACTGGAGCGGATGAAAATCCGTTTTGCCAGTTCCGCGTCGAGTGAAGGTGCCTTCTCAGGAAAATGTCGGGCATAGATATTATGTTTTCATCGGGCGACGAAGAAATGTTCATTTTAGTTGCAGCTTTGGAAGCAGAAGAAGAGGACCAAATCGGTGGGAAAAGGAGAAGATTTTGGGTCCATCCAATAAACGCTAAGAGGATGGACCTGGGGGAGCACAATCACCTGTTCCAAGATTTGCTAAGAGACGAGCAAAAATTTATAAAGTATTTGAGAATGTCGAGGAGGAAGTTTTTCAAGCTTCACACATTGATTAAGCCTCGTATACAAAAGCAGAACACTGACAAAAATGACCGAGGTCGACAATTTTTAGCTTCGCCCTCCGTCCACTAGGTCGACAGCGCGGCGTGGTGCGGCGAATTGCGAAAACTTTTCGACCCGCGCCGCGCTGTCGACCCAGTGGACGGGCACCTTAAGATAGTAGGGAGACCTAGGAGCGTTGGCGCGACGACGTGGATGAGGATCTTTCTAGGCTTGGTGTGAGAAGATGGAGAGAGAAGGCCATGGATTGGAAGGAGGATTGAAAGGTCGTCTGTTGTGGAAAGGGCCCTGGTTCCTCAAGGACTGTCGTGCCAAATAAATAAAAATAAAGTTTGGAGTAGGTATGGTATGTTAGTATAAATGAGAGGTTGATGTGAGTGCTTGTAGGTGTGTGAAGTACCTATGTCTGTGTGAAGTATGTCAATAGTGCTGCTATGCGAATTTTTATTGTGGGTGATTTTTGAAGGATTTAAAATTGAAACAGCTTGCGTCAAAAGCTATCCCCTATCAATTGCAAAAACAAGAAAGGATTAAGTATTATAGTAATTATAGAAGGGTCATGAGAATGTTAGGTGGAATGTGCAATAATGGTGGAATTTGTGAGGGGAAGAGTTACAACAGAGCACGTGTCAGAGCAGCAGAGGACGGCGTCCTCGGATCACAGAACCACACGGATCTGAAAATCCAGGGGGCCAGGTCAGGAGAGGCAAGAGTTTTCTTGATCATTGCATTGTTAATGCTGACGCTGCTCCTTACTGTTGGTACCCGAGACTGGGATTCAGTTGCAGACACAGTGGCATGTGAAAAGCGAATGCAGAAGACCATAGACGGTCATTCGGTTCCCTCGTGTGTTCTTGTGAAGGCGCTGTAGATTGGAAGTACAACGTGTTTTCAACTCTCTCCGCAAAATGGTCAAAACCACTTTCGCAAGTATTGTTGTTGGTGAGGGTGAAGACCCAGTTTTTATCATTAGGGCTGTTTCGCTGCGTTTGAGGGGCACAAGAAGAACCATAAGATGGAGCAGGAATGCCAGCCAGAGTGATGGTTTGAGGGAAATGTGCTTCTTATATTTCTGCTCTGATGCGAGTTGATTGCTGAAGGATCTACGTGCAGCCCTGTTGTTCCTCGACTCCGAATCAGTTTAATGAATATTTTTGATGTCGAATTATAGAAGGGTCAGAGTAGCGGTTTGAAACAGGTCAAAATCTTTAATTGCGTTTTCTGAAGAAAAAAGAAATTTTTGGTGTTGTTTCCCTTGTTCTCTCGCTGTGCGATGTATTTTTTTTGTGGATTTTCAAAACGTTCTCGCCTTTCTCCATCATCGCAGCTCGCATTTCATGTATATTTCCTACTTGTATTCTTCCTGAATTTCATGTTATGTATTAGGTGTAAGTAAACAAGACTAGTGTTCATCATTGAACAATTCTTATTTGTCTGTCGATACTACTAAGGCAGTACATAAATTGGTGTTTTTCTGAATTGAGTATAGGATGGTCTCTAGTTGCAGTGTATTTATTATTACTTATTATCTAGATATGCTCAAGATTGATCGTTGTCTGGCCTATCTCCAACGAATTGTGGTTCCGTTGTAAAAAAGATTGTGCACGAGTGATTTTTAAAAACTACTATCGTTAGGTAGATAGGTATTTACCTAATCAGGTTGAAGAACTATGTAGGGTAGATATTGTTAGTTTCGTTCGTTAGAATTTACTTCGTTATTTTCTTAACACTTCAGCATTAATGGATCTTTAAATTACGTTCGGCACCTACGTCCTAAGTTGACATTTCCGATTGCTAAGACTGTTTTCATCAATGACTGCTTATCAAAAATTATGAAGAAAAACTCCCGATGCCTCTGTTTGTGATTTTCTTTCTTTCAATTTGGTAATTATTAATTTTTATTTCGTGAGATTGAGATGATATTGTATATAGTTATTGGTACATGTTTTACTTTGAATTTGGTATTGTTTGAACCTTTACACACTAGGCGCTGTACAGCTCTGGCTTCTAAAGCTATCGAGTAGCACAGGAGCGTAAACACCTGGTGATAAAGAGCAAGGAGATAATTCAGACCTTTAGCACAGCTCCTGATTAGGCGCTTCCCCTAGCTTCAGAGCTGCGATCACAGTTCCTTCAGTACACAGAGAGAACCACATTCCATCACATACCTGCGCCATTGTGGATCCTGCCTGTGGCTCACGTCTCAGGCATGCATGGGCATCACCCAAAGTGTTGTTTAAACCTTGTCATCTGTCATCCTCTTCTTCTTCAAGTGCCATACCCAGACCGGGCGTTGGAGATCGTCGCACCTATCAAAACTTTATCGATTGCCTTATAAAACAAGGACACAGCCGTTTCACCAAACCATTGCTGGAAGTTTTGCAACCAGGATATTTCTACATCTGTTACTCGACCCTCGACTCGCCCTTGTAGAATATATTCTGGATTTACCATTTCGGACTATGTGCCCAAAATACTCCAACTTCCTTCGTCTTTGTTCATTCAGGATAAAACATCCTCATTGGTTACCCGCTCAACCCATGAGATTCTGAAGATTCTCCTATAAGCCCACATTTTGAATGCTTCGATATCTTCTGTCAGTATCCACCTCTCAACTCCATAGAGGAGAACTGAATACACCTAACACCAGAGAATTTGATGTCGCAATGCTCTGCTTGTAAGGAAGTTCCTCATTCGAAGATACCATATCGGTTTTTCCAAATCATTTGGGACAACTTTGTGGGTTTAAATTTTCAAAATCAACACGACATGATGACAAGGCGAGCTGGGATGCAGTGCATTTGTCACAGCAGCCCTTAAAGCAAAAAAACTGGATGAAAGATACGAGAAAGAAGAAGAGGAATAGGATCGATGGAGAAATCTTATATCTGACTGAAGAGCATAGAAGCGGCCTGTAGACACAAAAAGGGCTCACCCTGAAGTAAAAGAAGGAAAACTGTACATGTGTTTCCAGAGAGGCGGGGGGTTGTGTGAAATCTCCCCTTTGCTCTTGAAGACTTTCCCCACTCCCTACAAAAAAAATTAATTAAATAAATTTAAAAAAATTTAAAAAAGTGCAAAATATCACTCATAATAATTTTGGAAATAATGAGCAGCTAGGGAACCTAATTCATTACAGTTCGAAATAATAAGGTTCACTTTGGACTTTGGTGAAAATTTTGGTTTTAATCATTTTGAAAGATCCCTGTCTGAATTTGTTGGCTTATCAAGGACTATTATCAGCAGCCTGGTGGCAGCCATCTTTGGCTCTGGGTTGCGTGAGTTAACCTATTCAGGTCCTACACTTGTATACAGTCTGGCCCTTCTGCTCATGCATTTGCAATCTAGCAGTTTTTCGATACAACTTATGCTGCAAATCACGTCATGTCTGTTGTTATTTGACCTTCGCACACCTAACCCTCTTTCGCCTGGTTTATGGTCTCATTAGTTTTTTGTTCAGCCGGTTATCAGTGAGCAAAGCGTGTGTTTCCTGACCATGAAATAGGCCCGGGGTTCCTAGTAACTCTGAGAAGGAAAGTGACGAATTAGATATCGATGAAACCATTTTACAAGATGGTCGTTAAAAGTGAATAATTTGGTTACTCTCCAATGGAGGCGCTCGAGACCGTTCCTGATCCATCCTTTGAGTATCTCCTTCAACTCCTCAGCGAGTATCCACGAGGAAGAGTTTCAATCATCCACCAAAGCTGATGTCAGTGGCGTCTCCTCCAGGCAAACATAGCAAACACTGTTTGCCTTACTAAAAATATGCAAAATGAATTAATTAATTTTTGTTAAGATTCTCCTATAGGTAATTCCATTTGTTGCAAGTACTTAATATTTAGCCGATTTTGGAAAATTTTAATAAAATTCGGGTTTGGAAGTTAGATGAAATAAGAGGATGGAATAAGCACATATTTTGCCTAGGATACTAGTCCACACACACCAGAGAACGATCGATTGCGGATGATACGTGAACTAACATGGGGCCCGGCGATGCTAGGCGAACAGTTCAAAAAAATGAATTTTGCAGGACTGTTTTGGATGACAGGCGGGTAGGCAGGTAGGGTGTTCTAGTATTGCTATACCCCCACTACCTCAGCATCAGCCAAGGCAAACAATCGAGGAGCTGTTTCGTGACCTTGAAAGCAGAGAAAATTGGAAAATGAGCTATGGTTTACGCTTCCTTAGCAACAAGTAATCAAATTTCGTAATGAAGGAATTCTGTATTTCTTCGAACGGAGTATGAGGGGTTAATTTCATCTAAATAAACTCAATCTTGAAGCAATTGATTTCAACTCGATTTTGACGCGAAAGCATGGTAGGTAGTGACAATGGCAAAGCTGTGTTCTTTGCTGGCGCTTGATCTATACAGAAAAATAATAAACCTTTGAGTAATAATTTGCTGCGGTTTTCATTATTGTTTATCCCTCTAAGCTGTTTGCCTGAGGAATATTCTCACCTGACGCCACTGGCTGATGTTTTGTGCCTGACAAAATTTGAAGTTATTCACAATTTCTGTGGCTACCGGAGCCTTTCGAAAGTTATGAGTGATGAATATCAGGAAAGTTATTCACTATCTTTTGGTTCGCTAGAATGTATTCTGTTCATTGATGTCCATCATACTTCCTTAGTTGAACTGTATGGAATATCTCTTTACTTTGCTCATTATTGTAGGTAGGTAGTTATTTATTTAAGATTTCTTCAAGGCAATTCTCCGCAGGTTGTCTGTACATAATTCCTTAGACGTAATTTAGTAGTATTCAATCGATAAAGGTTTTTTTTCTCAAGTAAACGCTCTCTTTCCTTTTTGGATGGAGGTTGAACTCACAACAGTTGGTACCCCTTACCTATCTCAGTTCTGCCATACTGGTTTTAGTCAGTGTTTAGAATTAGGTGTTAATTCAAACCTATCAAGGTTCGTATAGAACTGTATACTTACCACACCTTGTTTACTATACGATATAAATGTGTATATATTTCGGACGGCCTCTAGTATTTACGAGAAAGAGTGTAATCTTGATTGGTAATACCTGAAGTACCAATTCTTTTTCTAATCAAATCAATCGGTGTCTCCTTGAGTGGATCGTGCTTGTAGTCATAGAAATATGTGGTTTGTAGACACTTCTCCACTTGTATGCTCTTGGTACTTCCCTGTACTGGCTCCTCTAGCCGAAACCATCTCAAGAAGAATAGATTGAAGTGTGGTATGGATTGAAAAGTGTGATCTCTGAGGCACCTGCTTGTCGTGCTTTCCTCAAATATACTGTAACCCAATCATGTAGATTGAAAGTTATCAAGCACTTACCGTACTTCTACTTTATCTTTATCTGAGATTGGTTATAATTCATCAATCCAACTAGTCCAAAACTAGATGACGCAATGTCTAAGTTGATGACAGCCACTCTGTATGTTAACATTATTACTGTGCCATTTCTCTCATAGTTGCTGAATTTTATTGCGAAGGAAGTTTAAATATTTGGGGGAGTCCAGATATGATCTTGTCCTTGAGGCCAAAGATAAGTAGCGACCTAATTCACTTATATTTAACGATAGACTAGGATTTGTTTGTCAATGTTATATCTTGTTATGTACAGTGATTTGATGTGCTGTGATAACTAAATATAATTATTGCTAAAAATCTGGAATGCATTTATTTTTGTCACTAAAGTAGTTTTTCCTTGTTGGAAGTCTTCTGAAGCTAGCCACACACATGCAGTTTTTGCTGGATAGCGAAAGTTCGGCAAACTCCTAGTATGGTCCTATCGTATTCGTTTTATCCTCGAGACTCAATAATCGATTATTTTCGATATCAAACATAAACTTCTCAACATAACCTTCTCTGACCCGATCAGCTGGTCGTGAAGGGGCGCCATTTGCGCTCCTATCCAGCAAGGCTATTCTGTTTACATACCAAGTTTTCTGTTCTGTAAACAGAACAATGGTGATAATATTCTTTAAAAGCAATTATTTAATCGTTATTATTATGTCTCCCTTGTGGGTTAGATGTCTGAAAAGAAATTCCTTACTCAGTAGGTATGTGTGTTCACTCTCAGGTGATGACCTGAGAAGGTATGAATATAAGATGCATCTCTGCGGTGGTTTAGACCCCTTTGAACATACTGATGGTATTAACTTTCCTTTAACTCAAAAATACTTAATAATACGTGATTTTAGCCCAGTGCCATTGAATGGTGGAATCAGTATGTAGGTAGGTAGGTAAACAACTTCGTTCAGCTGTAACTCCCAGCGCCTCCTACCAACATCCTCCACCAAAGTTAACTTTGGAATCATTCAGAAATTACTTAGTATCAACTAAATAGTATTAACTTCCTACTTGAATGCCCACTTAAGATGGTAATTAACTAAACGAATAAACCAGTCAACAGAATTTGTTGAGGCAGCGTAACTACACATCTTTCCAAAAACATCACGTTCCTCACTTTTCTACTTCCTCTCCCTGCACATGAATTTTGAAATTCAGGAGATGAAGTGCATATTTACATCGATCATTTACTAATTGAACTTCAAAACAATCACGTAAATTGGTTCGAAATTTTCTTCCTGGGAACTTCATACAAATCAAAACACTTGGACACAAACAAAAACATTTTGTGAAGCTCGTCCAATGAGGGTAGGCATTCTATTATTACTACCTAACTACTGATGACTGAAGTAATGTAAGCACATTAAAATGTGATGTATTTTTATTCTTACCGGTGATGAAATGCCGAGAACAAACTAGTATTTGTTTGGAGTTTAGTTGTTATCCTCTCAAATTGCGATTGATTCGAGCGAGCCACCTTGCTCTTCTTTATTCTGATAGGTCTTTTGTCTTTTCTTATTGGCTTCTAATGACTTTTGGCTAACCATACAACGAAATACTGCTCCTGTGACGGGAAGAGCAGCCAAACACCGCACAAATCGGCATGTCTAGTGAAAAACTCTTTGTTTACAACGATGGGAATTCAGTCAGTTTATCGAACATGGTTGTCAGGAACGCTGGGAATCAGCGACGCCAAAAGGCTGATATTCTTATTTTTTCGGAAAGTTCTCTTGTCTTTCCACACTGTTTATAATCACTTTTGGCAAACCAAAAAATTAAATACCGCTTCTGGGAAGAGAAGAGCAACTAATAACCGCATAAATTGGCATAATGAAAGAGCGTCCATACAATCTTTGTTTACAATGGAGTCAACATGGCCGCCTTTCAGCGAGATTCGAATAACTGTTCGATTAGTCGAAGAATCGATACATCCATTCTGTGTGACGTCACACGGATAAAAGCAATAGTATTACAGTGGGTAGTTACTCCTATTCGGCAAATGTTGTGGAAGATGTTTGTGCTTTGTAGGATAAAAGGTAGGTACAGCTTCAGTCGCACAGGAGGACTGTTAGCAATGTTTGCTGGGCCTTTAATCTAAATAATGTCGTTTCAGACTCAAACGTAGTGAATGGGGTATTTCGGTGGATCGGAAATTCAGGTTTTTGAATCGTTTTCGTTTCTTTCGAGTAAACCAACAAGTTTCGATGATTTCAACGTTCATTCTCGACTTTTTTGAGCAATCGAAGGTGTAAACAAGCCTTTGAAGTGGTCGTTTCTCTCGAGTAAACCAACAAGTTTCGATGATCACAACGTTCATTCTCGACTTTTTTGAGCAATCGAAGGTGTAAACAAGCCTTTGAAGTAAATCGCTTATTTCGTGGGTTTTTTTTTTGTGTTTCAACTTGAGTACGGAAATGAACTTCGACGGACTGCCTACCAAAACAAATAAAGTCCAACTTTACGAAGTATTATTGCTTTGGTGCCAGACTGGCACCATTAGTGGTGTGAAGGGGGGAGGGGAGTGAACTCGAATTCGCAAAAATAAAAAAAACGTCTGCCAAGTGGGTGTGGCACATAGCTTCCTCGTATCCATAACCCGATTGTATAGATGATCCGATGCATAGTAGTTAATCTCAAAACAACAAAACAAGTTAATCTGTAACATCCCTGAAAATTTCATTGAAATCGGATGGAAAATGTAGAAGTTATGGCCGTTACAAGGAATTCACGTTTGCGCATGCGCAGTGGCTACTATCAGTCCGAAGGTGGTGATTTTCATAGGGGACCATCTAAATACTAATCAGTAACATCCCTGAAAATTTCATTGAAATCAGATGGAAAATGTAGAAGTTATGGACGTTACAAGGAAATTCACGTTTGCGCATGCGCAGTGGCTACTATCAGTACGAAGGTGATGATTTTCATAGAGGACCGTCTACACACCAAGCCGCACAATCCCTGAGAATTTCATTGAAATCGGATCAAAAATGTAGAAGTTATGGCCGTTACAAGGAATTCACGTTTGCGCATGCGCAGTCGCTTCTATCAGTCCGGGGATGATGATTTTCATAGGGGACCGTCTACACACCAACCCGCACAATCCCTGAGAATTTCATCGAAATCGGATGGAAAACGTAGAAGTTATGGCCGTTACAAGGAATTCACGTTTGCGCATGCGCAGTCGCTTCTATCAGTCCGGGGATGATGATTTTCATAGGGGACCGTCTACACACCAACCCGCACAATCCCTGAAAATTTCATTGAAATCGGACAATAACTTCGTATAGTTATGCGCGTTACAAGGAATTCATGACAGACAGACAGACACACAGACAGACAGACACACAGACACACAGACACTGAACCAAAATTGTTCAGAAAGGTCTAAAACGCAAAACGCGAGTGAAAATTTTGATTTTGGAGAACTTTTTTTTTCGACCTTGAAAAGTGAAAACAAAGCTTCCGCTACCTTGGTAGACTCGGAAGCAATAAATGACCACACACTAATCTGTTTTAGACCATTCTGCATCCAAATCCCCGAAAAATACCATAGGTGTATGTCTGTGTGTGTGTGTGACAAAATCTTGTGTCGTCTGCACAGGTCTTAGTTCTCAACCGATTTCCCTGGTTCTTTTTTTGTTCGACGAGCAAAACTATCTAGTTGTGCACTACGTCGCCGGAATGTCGAATTTTGCCTTTTAAGGGGGGGGGGAGGGGGCTTAAAGCTCACATGTTTAGTAATGCATGCATTCCAGGGGACGTCCCATTGGATAAGCATTTGATCAGTTTAACCAGTTGGTAAGCGATAAAAATGTTTCACTCGATGTAATTTATTTATTACTTTAGGCAAGAAATACTGACCCCCCCCTTACCCTATAAATAGTAACCCTCCCCCCCCCTGGCCTTACAGGCCGTAGTGCACAATTAGATAGTTTTCCGAGTCGAACAAGAAAAGTACCAGGAAAATCGGTTGAGAACTAAGGCTTGGGCAGACGACACAAGATTATGCCCAAAAACGCACGTTTTTTGAGCATTAACCCCCCCTTTCTACCCTTGAAAGGCAAAATTCGAAATTCCGGCGACGTAGTGCACAACTAGATAGTTTTCCGCGTCGAACAAAAAAAAGAACCAGGAAAATCGGTTGAGAACTAAGGCCTGTGCAGACGACACAAGATTTTGTCACACACACACAGACATACACCTATGGTTTTTTCGCGGATTTGGATCACGGAGTAAGTTGGCTAGGACAGAAGACATGATCGTAGGTACTGTGCTAGTTGAATCAACGCGCGAAAACTGTGGCGGGAGCTTTTCTGACCAATCACACCTGTTTGAAGCATCACCTTGCCTCTGCACCATTTCTGGGGAAAGTGACGCCATCTTGACATCTTTCGAGGGAGGCAGGCACGTGAGATTGACCAATCAGAGAGCAGGACATTTTCTCGTCTTGTGCAGAATTGGTTCGTTGCTCCCCTGTCAGAGAGCTCTGCAATCCGGATTTCCTTGTAGAGAAATAAGTAAACAAACAAACCTGATGAGGGAATTCCGTTTTACGTTTTTGGTTTACTACCGTTTCGGTACACACCGTTTTGATCAAAGTGTTGTGATTACTTAGGAGTGTTGTAGGTACGATGAGTAGTTTACATTAAAGTAAAGTAAACTATTTGCGTTTGTCGATTGTGGAAAAGTGCGACATTTGAGAAACTGGCAGCCCCTTGCTGTCTCTACCTGGACTCCAGCAGACGTTGAAATTTAAAAACCGTGCAGATTCGTACCCTAAGTTTTAATGTCGACTATTATAAGAAGGTAGATTGGCTTTGTGGGTGTGAAGTGACTAACTGACAATTTCGCCTACTCTGTTCTACCAACCGAAATGAGGCTTGAGTTAAAGATGGCGTAAGTGATCTCCCATTTAGGCGAAAAATTGAAAAACGCATTGGCTGTCTCCCATAAGAACGCTCTGGTAGATTTGCGTATAGTGTGTCGTCTAAATATAATGCAACAACTCGACAGAGCACATCGTCATAATCTGATACAAAAAAAGAGAAAAAAAAACGAAAAATAGGTACATTTTTAATCCCGAATCATTGATTGTGTCAAGTTCTGTGGTGTTTTCGAGCTAGCCGTGCGTGGGCATGATGAGAGGGAAGATTCTTCGAATCTCGGAGTTTTCAAGGGGCTCGTTAATTTTTCTTCCGAATTGGACGATGTTTTCAATTGTCACGGGTAAATATACATTTCAGTTATTGCAATTCGATGGATGAATTTCTTGGGTTTAAACCTTTGATGATTAGTATTTCAGAATTTCTGTTAACCACTAGATATCTGTTAACCACTGTTTCGTGTCTATTGCACCTACATATTTAGTACCGTTTGCAATTTTAAGATGAAAAAGTTACAAAGATTTATCCCATTTGCATATCGTTGAAATTTCTATTTGGCAGAGAAAATCACCTATTCTGTCCCTTCTCCATAGCCTCTCCTGATCTCTGTGCACCCCCTGAGTTTCGGGGCAGGAACCGCCACTGATGTGGTTATTGCTTCCGAGTCTACCAAGGTAGCGGAAGCTTTGTTTTCACTTTTCAAGGACGAAAAAAAAAGTTCTCCAAAATCAAAATTTTCACTCGCGTTTTGAGTTTTAGACCTTTCTGAACAATTTTGGTTCCGTGTCTGTGTGTCTGTCTGTCTGTCATGAATTCCTTGTAACGCGCATAACTATACGAAGTTATTGTCCGATTTCAATGAAATTTTCAGGGATTGTGCGGGTTGGTGTGTAGACGGTTCCCTATGAAATTCATCATCCCCGGACTGATAGAAGCGACTGCGCATGCGCAAACGTGAATTCCTTGTAACGGCCATAACTTCTACATTTTCCATCCGATTTCAATGAAATTTTCAGGGATTATGCGGATTAAGTTGTAGATGGTCCCCAATGAAGATCACCACCTTCGGACGGATAGTAGCCGCTGCGCATGCGCAAACGTGAATTTCCTTGTAACGGCCATAACTTCTACATTTTCCATCCGATTTCAATGAAATTTTCAGGGATGTTACAGATTAACTTGTTTTGATGTTTTGAGGTTTAACTACTATGCATCGGATCATCTATACAATCGGGTTATGGATACGAGGAAGCTATGTGCCACACCCACTTGGCAGACTTTTTTTTTCTGCTGAGTGTTGTCCTCCTTCACCCCAGATCGATCGCATAAGGACGCCCAAGTCTTACTGTGGGACGTTCTAAAAAACGTGCGTTTCTGGGCATAATCTTGTGTCGTCTGCCCAAGCCTTAGTTCTAAAAAAAAGCATATTCACTGTACCGATTTTCGTGGTTCTTTTTTTGTTCGATGCGGGAAGCTATCTAGCTGTGCACTACGTCGCCGGAATTTTGAAATTTCCCTTTTATGGGGGGAAGGGGGGGGGGGGTTAAAGCTTTAAAAACGTGCGTTTGCGGGCATAATCATGTAAACTCTGCCCAGGCCTCAATTTCCAACCAATTTGCGTGTTTCTTTTTGCTTCCGAGTCTACCAAGGTAGCGGAAGCTTTGTTTTCACTTTTCAAGGACGAAAAAAAAAAGTTCTCCAAAATCAAAATTTCCACTCGCGTTTTGCGTTTTAGACCTTTCTGAACAACTTTGGTTCCGTGTCTGTGTGTCTGTCTGTCTGTGTGTCTGTGTGTCTGTCCGTCTGTCATGATTTCCTTGTAACGCGCATAACTATACGAAGTTATTGTCCGATTTCTATGAAATTTTCAGGGATTGTGCGTGTTGGTGTGTAGACGGTCCCCTATGAAAATCATCATCCCCGGACTGATAGAAGCGACTGCGCATGCGCAAACGTGAATTCCTTGTAACGGCCATAACTTCTACATTTTTCATCCGATTTCGATGAAATTTTCAGGGATTATGTGGATTAGGTTTTAGATGGTCCCCTATGAAAATCATCGTCCCCGGACTGATAGAAGGAACTGCGCATGCGCGAACGTGAATTTCCTTGTAACAGCCATAACTTCCACATTTTCCACTCGATTTCAATGAAATTTTCAGGGATGTTACAGAGTAGTGTTTAGATGGTCCCCTATGAAAATCACAGAGAATTGTTTTTCATAGAGGGATTCATTCATAGAGGGATGGTCTCCTGTGAGAATCTAAAATCCCATTAATTGCAGGTCATCGGTAGCTCAGAGCATAGAATCTTGATTTAAGCTCTTAAGGTCGCGGGTTCGAAACCCAACCGAGGCTATTTTTTTTTTGATCCTATCACATACATCTACTTACTTAATTTTCCATTCAAATCTGATGAAATTTTCTAGGATTGTCCAGATTAGCGTGTAGATGGTCTCCTATGAGGGTAGTGAAAGGTACTTAGAGATTGGTGTTTTGAGATTAACTACTATGCATCGGATCATCTATGCAATCGGGTTATGGATACGAGGAAGCTATGTGCCACACCCACTTGTTTTTTACTTTTTTTACCTCCAGATTTTCATGAATTATTCTTTGTACCACCATGGAACTAATAGTGGTGCCACCATGGTACCAGGATCAAAATTCGCAAGGGGAGGGGGGAGTGGGTGGATCATTTTCACAAAATATCCGATTTTTCAATATTTTCTTTACTGCTTACTAATTGTACCCAAGCTTTGAAATTGAGAATAAATTCTCATCAAACCTCCGGATTTTCATGAATTATTCTCTGTGCCACCATGGAGCTAATAGTGGTGCCACCGTGGTGCCAGGGCACCATAAACCGCATATTCTGTGGGTTTTTTTGTGTTTCCTTGAATACGGATGTGAACCTCGACGGACTGCCTACTGAAACTAATAGATGAAAGTTCAATGTTACGACGTATTTCCGCTTTGGTGCCAGACCGGCACCATTGCCCCGGGGGGGGGGGGGGGGGGTACTCAAATTCGCATGTTGGGTATCGTAGATCATGGATTTTAAAATGCTTTTCAGATTTTATGGTAGACAAGGGCGAGGGGGGTCACTATTTCTTGCCTAAAGTAATAAATAAAATACATCGAGTGAAACAGTTTTATCGCTTATCCAATGGGACGTCCCCTGTACGTACAATATGTTTTTATTAGATTTTTGGATTGTACGTATCTTAAAACGTAAACATCTTTGCGGAGGTTCAACACTTTTTTTCTTCCTCGATTCTAATGGTTGATTATTGATAAAAATCAATTACATTACTAAACAATATGTTTTGCTTACTCTCTAAGCAGTAAGGCGAGGCCCGAATTTTTTTTAGGACGTCCCACAGTAAGACTTGGTCGTCCTTATACGATCGATCTGGGGTGAAGGAGGACAAAAGATTAGGGTACAGTATTATATCAGTTATTATCAGAGACCTTCAAATGCCATATTGCCACGGCGCCACACTAAAGTGCCACATTCGGCCCATTTTTCGGTAAAATGCCATATTTCGTTGATTTCTTTGAAAATGCCACATTTTGTGCCACATTTCCAATACCGCAAGACGCTTACTACTACTTGTCACGGATAGTGTAGCATACATGCTGAGCGCGGGGAAGACCTTCAAGGATATCTACCCAAAACTTATCCACGAGACGTGTCTGGCACATGGACTACATCGTGTTGCAGAGACCATACGAGAAGAACACCCCAAAGTGGGTCGAGCTATTCAGAAGACGTTTGCCTGGCGTGCCACTTCCTCCCGAACCAGTGGTGACCAGATGGGGCACCTGGTTGTCTGCAGTATCCTGGTATGTCAAGCATTTTGAGGGTTTCAGAACTGTCGTGAAAGAGCTGGATGACGATGCTGGTGCGGTGAGGAAAGCAAGAGCCCTCAAAGACAAAGACCCGGTCCTCTTCCCGCAGCTTCTCTTTTTGGAGTCAAATTTTAAAAACATTCCAAGCATAATCGAGCGGCTGCAATCTCAAAAGATTCTCCTAACGACCTCTGTGGAGAAGATGGAGGAAATCGCCAACACCGACTACCCAGGAGCCATTGGATTAAGGATTAACGCCAAGGTACAGGCCGTTCTGGACAGGAATTGCGGCTGGGGAGAAATGAAAAGTATAGCCGCGAATCTCGAAGGGAAGGAATCTTCACTCAGGGAAGAGTGGGACGCTGAAGACGTCCTTGCAATGAAGCACGCGCCCGCGATTTCTGCCGATGTAGAGAGATCATTCTCTAGATTGGAATATATCCTGAGCGACCGTCGTCTCAATTTATCCATGGATAAAATAGCCGCCCACTTGAAATTGTTTTATAATTGAATTTAACATGTTGTAAATACATGTAAATTTGTTGGAAATACATGTAAATAGTTGATATACAAAATACAATAGTTGATATGCTTTCAAGTTTCATGATTTAATGGTTTAACATCCCTTTCATGGTGGGGAGGGGGTGGAAAGTTGAAAAAAATAAATGCCACATCAGCTGAAATAAATGCCACATTCGGCCACAAAAAGTGCCACATTGCCACATTTTATAGTGCCACATTTTATAAAAATAAGTGCCACATTTTGAAGGTCTCTGGTTATTATGCAGTATTAGTATTAGGGTACATGCAGTATTATGTGTAGTATTAGGGTACAATGTTTTTATTAGATTTTTGGATTCTACGTATCTTAAAACGTAAACATCTTTGCGGAGGTTCAACACTTTTTTCTTCCTCGATTCTAATGGTTGATTATTGAAAATAATCAACCAAAACTAGTAATTATGCTGCCCCAGCAGGAATAGTTGAGAAAATTGAGGGTGAATCGCGTAATTTAGCTAATGTTGACTGAGTCAACATTTCCCTTATCGATTCCTGTACTTAGTTACTGTCCCGAGGCACAGTGGAGGGTTATCCTCAGGTCTGCAGAGCTCAGACCTCTTCGATCCGTGTCAGTAGTAGTTAGTAGTGGGAAATATGGGTCAGGTTAGTGAGAGGGCCAGATGGACGGTGGGAGAAAGTGCAAGTAGGCACCAGGCGTTATGGTGGTCCTCGAGTTTCCTGCGGACGGAAAGGCGACTGTTATGTCGAGAGGACACGCTCCGTCTGGACGTTTCTTCATTGTCAGTTCGAGCTGAGTCTGCGCTCCTGTCGACGATAAAACACTGTTGTGAAAGGAAAAACACAAAGTCAACCACGACAGTTAAATCCAACCTTCCTATTTCGATTTGTGACAGCGTTTTGCCTCTTCATGACACGCTTAATGGCAACTTGCCCTAAACAACATAGCAAGTATGGTGACTCGTACTTTCAAATGGAAAGATGTCCTTCAGCCTGAAAATATGAAAAAAAAAACTTCCGCAAAAAATAAGTGATGATCCAATCGGAGATAATGTGAACCACCAATTACCCTCCTTTCCAGAAAAACGCTGCAAATTATTACACAAAAGTTTATTATTTTTCTATAGAGATCCCTCGTCTGCAAAGAACACGGCTTTGCCATTGTTACCATCAACCAACATGAAGAAAAACATCGATCGTATTTCGGTCAGCTTTAATTTGAACGGGGATTAGGCCTCTTTTGCGATTAACACTCGTGTTTCTGATTTATCGTACGTCCAACCCTTAAATTCTCGTAGGGAGCGAACGGTTTGTCCTACAGGGCTCCGCGTGGTCTCTGAAAATTCTATACTATCTTAAATTGATGGAAAAACAATACCTTTATATCGATTTTTTTTTGAGTTAGGGCGTTTTCAAAATTTCAAAATTCATTTTTGAACCCTTAGAAGTGACCTACATCAACCAAAATCTTTGGGAATAAAAATTTGGCCTTCCGTCCGCCGTACGCGGCACTTTCCCCACTTAGCATTGACCGATTTTGATGACGTTTGTTTTGTAGGCTCCATTTGGGGTCTAGTTGTGCCCCGAAGATTTTGATAGATGTTGGTCACTTCTAAGGGCCGAAAAATAAATTTTGAAAACGCCCTTACTCAAAAATTTTGATATAAAGGTATTGATTTTTCATCAATTTAATATAGTAAAGAATTTTTTGAGACCACGCGGAGCCCTGTAGGACAAACCGTTCGCTCCCTACGAGAATTTAAGGGTTGGACGTACGATAAATCAGAAACTCGAGTGTGAATCGCAAAAGAGGCCTAATCTCCGTTCAAATTTTAGCTGACCGAAATGCGATCGATGTTTTTCTTCATGTTGGATGGTTGGTGGCTTTGCAGACGAGTGATTTATATAGAAAAACGCTGCAAATTATTACACAATGGTTTTTTATTTTAATATATTGATCACTCGTCTGCAAAGCCACCAACCATCCAACATGAAGAAAACATCGATCGCATTTCGGTCAGCTAAAATTTGAACGGAGATTAGGCCTCTTTTGCGATTCACACTCGTGTTTCTGATTTATCGTACGTCCAATCCTTAAATTCTCGTAGGGAGCGAACGGTTTGTCCTACAGAGCTCCGCGTGGTCTCAAAAAATGCTAAACATTCTATAGAATCTTAAATTGAAGGAAAATCAATACCTTCATATCAAAATTGTTTGAGTTAGGGCGTTTTCAAAATTTCAAAATTCATTTTTGAACCCTTAGAAGTTACCTACATCAACCAAAATCTTCGGGGCACAACTAGACCCCAAATGGAGCCTACATACCAAATTTCATCAAAATCCGTCAATGCTAAGTGGCGCGTACGGCCAAATGTTTATTCGATTTTCGGATTCTACGTACCTTGAAACGTAAACTATCAAATTTTGAGGGGGTGTTTCCAAAAGGGGGTCGATTCCAAAGGTTCATTAGTGAAAATAATAAACCAAAATAACATACCATTGTGTAATAATTTGCAGCGTTTTTGAGTCAGGGCGTTTTCAACCCTTAGAAGTGACCAAAATCTTCGGGGAACAACTAGACCCCAAACGGCGGATGGACGGCCAAATTTCCACTAGATTTTTGGATTCTACGTACCTTGAAACGTAAACCAACAAATTTTGAGGGAAGTTAAAATTTTTTTTCTTGGTCGATTCCAAAGGTTCAAAATCGATGTTTCAAGACATCGGACGGTTGATCGTATTAGTGTATTCTCTTTGAATTATAAATTTAAGTGTACTATGGTTTCTTTAAATATCGATGTATCCAAACATCGTTGTTTTATTATCTATCATGCCTTACGCCATACCTAGTAGGCTTTAATTTATAATTCAAAGAGATCACACAAATAGGATCAACCGTCCGCTCCTCAGAGGCAAGTAGGACTTGGTGTTGAACACCCGAAACCTGGTCATGCATATTCAAGGTTCCACAAGGTTGAACCGTTATCCAGTACATAATATCTCGAGAGAAATAACATTTTAATGCGAGGCACCAATTTATGCATGCGGCCGCCCACCGCCAGATTGAAGCTGTTTGTATTGGCCACATCGCCGGAGAATAATACGCCCTTAATCAACCGCTGAAGATGATCCCAACCCATGCGGATTTAGTCAAATTAGTAAACTTGATCGCTTCTGAGGGCCCAACTTGATTCCCCAACTAGTCGAATTCGATTAAATCGACCCTTCGGAGCTCAGACGGGGTTTGTATTGAACGTCGAATATCCGGAACGACGCAAAGCCCTTCCCAAATCCAATTGAACAATTACCCACAAACGATACACAAAGCTGTTGAAATTCGTTTGGGGCAGGCTGGTCACTGGTCTGTCTATTCCGAGATGCGGATTCAATTAATACGTTCCATTTCCAGGGCAACCGGCTCCCCTGGTTCCATCGCAGTGCCTGACTGACGGGTGGGGGACAATTGGGAGGACGGGAAATTTGATATTCTCCGAAAATCGAACTATACTTTTGGAGGTTTTTGCTTCCGCGTGTACCTTTGTTTGTTACCGACTTTGTTGTCACTTTTTAAGGTTGAAAAAAAAGTTCTCCAAAATCAAAAATTTCATTTGAGTTTTACGTTTCAGACCTTCCTAAACAGTTTTGGTTAGGTGTCTGTCATGAAATTCTTGTAATGGGCATGACTATACGAAGTTCTGAAATTCTTTTCTTCATACCTAGCAAATCGTAAGCAGTATGTTTTCTGGGATGGTTTCTGTTGTACCAACTATACCGTATTATCTGGCGTGCCTCAGGGGTCGAACTTGGGACCGCTGCTTTTCCTTCTCTACATAGAGGACATAGTGAGGGTCGTCAAGCACTCTAACATTCTCATCTATGCCGATGACATAAAAATTTTCAAGAGCACAACTGACCTCTCCTCCCAACTGGATCCCCAAGAGGACCTCGAAAGAATATCCCACTGGAGTGCGCAAAACTGCCTGCCGTTGAACATAAAGGAATGCAAAACCATAACCTTCTCACGCAAGCGCCAATCTTCAGCTTTCCAATATAACATCCAGGGGTCAGTACTCGAGCGTGTCTCTGAAATTCGCGACTTGGGCATCATTTTCGACTGCAAAATCACATTTGCTACCCATATAAGGCAGGCAATATCCAAGGCTATGGGCATGGTGATCCGAAATTGCAAGCACCTCGTGAGCCTGGACGCTAAGAGGCTCTTTTATCTCTCTTTAGTTCGTCCTCACCTGGAATTTGGGAGTGAGATCTGGTCGCCTTCGCGGAAGAAATGCATATCAGGACTGGAGCGAGTCAAGAAGCGATTCCTGAGATATCTCTCATTCAGGGCATCAGGGGTCTATGTTTATCGGGCCAGCTACATGCCACTGTGTACGAGATTCAACGTACCTCCGTTGCAATTCCAGGACTATACACTTTGTGCTATTGGGGAGGGTCACCAGGTTGACCTTGTGTCGACCGATTTTTCCAAGGCATTCGATAGACTTCCTCATCATACAATCCTCGATGTGCTGTCATCGCTTGGTGTCTTCGGACCATTTCATGCATGGATTGCCAGCTACCTCACGGCCAGACAGCTCTCAGTGCGTGTGAACGGGGTAGGGATGTCCCAAAAGTATCAATACTTAAAAGTATCGATACTTTTCGAAAAAAGTATCGATACATATCGATACTTTTTTTTCCTGATATATATCGTAGTATCGATACTTTTTCCCCAGTATCGGAGGCGATACTTTTTGACATTTTCATGTCTTTCATATGGCACATAAAAAAAAAATCGTCACGAAATTTGATGCAACGATATTTGTTGCAACGATATTTGTCCCAAGTCGCCACAATGATGATTATGACCATCAGAAGTGAAGTTGTTAGGTAGGTAGGTACTTTACAGTTTGATATTACCAGGGGGGCATGAAAATGTTTCAATGTGTTGCAGACTCGTATGCAAGCGTTTATTTTCAATAATGAGCCTTTAGAATCGACCAAGAAAATTTCTGAAAAGTTTAGGAACAGCATGAACGAGAAAAATTCTCCCGTAAAGATTTTTCGCTATTTTCATTTCGTTAGTTGCTTCGGTCGACTTTGATTTTTCACTTTTTTACCTCTCACACTAGATCAAAATGCTATCTATTTTTTATCTCTCACATTAGATGAAAGTCTCGAATTTTAGTAGGTACCTCTTTCTCTACGTAGATTGTTGGGAGACCAACAAACTAAACAAAGATGATGTACCACCACCTCCAGCTCTCTATGGGTCTGTTCGGAGAGGCGGTCCAGAACAGTTCGGAACCAAACCAGAACTGAAAAGGGGAGGGGATAGAGGTGAATGGGCTCCTCCAAGCCCCTCTGAACCGTTCAGGACTGCCTCTCCGAACAGACCATAATCATATTATGATAACCTGCTGTCCTCCATCATCTAGGAAGGATCACCAAAATGTTAACCCGACCAAGTACAATACGAAAACAAGTGCCTAAACAATAAAATGAGTGATTTATTGTTTTGTTCATTCTAAAATGACTAATATTATTAACCCTTCACTGGTAGACCCCGGAGCGCGGCGCTCCTTCAGCCCATTTTTCGAATACTGTGGTTCACAGTGGCTATACTGAGGGCTGTGATTCACAGTTCCCTCCTAGAAACCACCTCTACGCAGGACCGTACCCTCCTCTCTGTCCCCAAAACCGCTCAGGGTTAGTGAGAATCGGTTTCTTGCACTAAAACGTGAATGTGTCAGATCGCTCTTAAGTCTGAGCGCTCTTCTGATCCCAAGAAATGGCTTCAGTGGTCTGAGGAAGATTCTGACGATATGGCAGAACGTACATCTGACTGAAACGGCTTTGATTAGTTAAATTTTGATTGCTCAGTTATTTGTATTTCAGAGTTGAGCAAAACCTATTTTTACCAATACGTATTTCTGAGTTCAATAAAAAAACTTTTTTACCAATATGTTTTTCATTGAACATTTTTAGATACACCAGGAGATGAGTTGAGTATCTCACTCTGACCAAAAACAATTAAAAAATATATAGATGATCAGATGCATATTAGTTAATCTCAAAACACCAATCTCTAAGTACCTTCCACTACCCTCATAGGGGACCATCCACACGCTAATCTGGACAATCCTGGAAAATTTCATCAAATTCGGATGAAAAATTAAGTGAGTAGATGTATGTGATTGGATAAAAAAAATACTTAGCCTCGGCTGGGATTCGAACCCGCGACCCCTGGGGGACAGTTGAAGTTACGGCTGTTACAAGGAATTCACGTTTGCGCATGCGCAGTCGCTTCTATCAGTCCGGGGATGATGATTTTCATAGGGGACTATCTACGACTTAATCCACATAATCCCTGAAAATTTCATCGAAATCGGGTGGAAAATGTGGAAGTTACGGCTGTTACAAGGAATTCACGTTTGCGCATGCGCAGTCGCTTCTATCAGTCCGGGGATGATGATTTTCATAGGAGACTATCTACAACCTAATCCACATAATCCCTGAAAATTTCATCGAAATCGGGTGGAAAATGTGGAAGTTACGGCTGTTACAAGGAATTCACGTTTGCGCATGCGCAGTCGCTTCTATCAGTCCGGGGATGATGATTTTCATAGGAGACTATCTACAACCTAATCCACATAATCCCTGAAAATTTCATCGAAATCGGATGGAAAATGTGGAAGTTATGGCCGTTACAAGGAATTCACGTATGCGCATGCGCAGTGGCCACTATCAGTCCTAAGGTGATGATTTTCATAGGGGACCATCTAAATACTAGTTTGTAACATCCCTGAGAATTTCATTGAAATCGGATGGAAAATGTAGAAGTTATGGCCGTTACAAGGAATTCACGTTTGCGCATGCGCAGTCGCTTCTATCAGTCCGGGGATGATGATTTTCATAGGGGACCGTCTACACACCAACCCGCACAATCCCTGAAAATTTCATAGAAATCGGACAATAACTTCGTATAGTTATGCGCGTTACAAGGAATTCATGACAGACAGACAGACACACAGACAGACAGACAGACAGACAGACAGACAGACAGACAGACAGACAGACAGACAGACAGACACGGAACCAAAATTGTTCAGAAAGGTCTAAAACGCAAAACGCGAGTGGAAATTTTGATTTTGGAGAACTTTTTTTTTTCGTCCTTGAAAAGTGAAAACAAAGCTTCCGCTACCTTGGTAGACTCGGAAGCAATATGATAAAATTTATCAATATTTAATATTGATTTTTTCGGGAGGAAGTACCGAAAGAGCGCCGCGCTCCTGGGTCTACCTTTTGCGAGATGAGATTAGGTCTACCACTGGAGGGTTAATTATTATCCTCGCGATGGAGAGATTATTATTCACACTGATGGAGAGAAACATAAAAGGCATTTTCACACATTTTTTTAGAAGTATCAAAAAGTATCAATACTTCAAAATATCGATACTTTTGAAAGTATCGTATCGATACTTTATGATACTTTCTAGATGTATCAATACGATATTATATCGATACTTTTGAAGTATCGGACATCCCTAGAACGGGGTTGTGTCCCGCTCATTCGTTGCCACTTCTGGGGTTCCACAGGGCTCTCATCTTGGCCCCCTCCTCTTCAACCTGGTGATCAACGGAGTCATCTCCTCCCTGCAAAGTATTAAGTACCTGATCTATGCAGACGACCTGAAGCTGTTTGTTGCGATTGGTGACCCTTCAGAATGCCTCCTCCTACAGCAGAACCTTGACGCCCTCTCGATATGGTGCGACCAAAATGGTCTAGTTCTCAATCCTTCTAAATGCGCCGTTACGTCATTTCACCGCTCTCACTCTCCAATCAAGCACCTATATTCAATTAACGGTGTAAGCCTTTGGGTCGGAATACCAGTTGATCGGGAAGGGGAAAGCTAAGATGTTCCTATTGAAATTGGGGGGTGACGGGTCGCTAGAAAGGTAGATGAGCAACACACTTAGGCTAAGAATTGAGATATACTTAACTTTGGTGGGTCGTTGGTAGCTCAGTTCGAGGCGGCTTGGGAGATGAGGCTCTGCGACACACCTTGACGATACTGTTTGATTTACCTGTATTTGTTTACTATTTAAGGTGTATCGGTTTGTTGAATAAAGAATGATTTCACTGAAGTTACTGTGTTCCTTTTTGAAATGAATTTAGCTACCTAACTCCGATACCCGTTACAAGTCAGAACCAGAACCAGGGTAAGTTTGAAAGAAAAGATTGTCTAAGAAAACGTGGTTTTAATAAGATTGACTCGATTGAGATACAGGGCCGACGACCCGATACTGTCTGATGGGCTTGACTAGTAAGAACAAGATTGTGGTATGACACTATGTTTAACTTCTGATTCGTTACTCTTTACAAAAATATGACTTAGACTTGATCTTACAGTTACTCTTATTGTTCCAGTTCGAGATCCTCTTATGAAATAAATGTTACTGACTATACTGGGTTTCACTTGTTCCACCTTCTACCTAATTGGCCAATTGAGATAGATTATACACAGTTACACTCACGTGAAGGGTTACCGTAGCGAGTCCTTGGCACGATGAGAGGCGAGAGAGAGTTCAGAGGGGGTAGCCGGGACAGGACTGGAGATACAGCGCGCGCGATACACCCGGCGACCCAGTTCCAGGGGAGGCAGGACGTTTGCAATCACAGCAAGGATGGCACCACTCACTTGGTTAAACCTATCTCTTTACTTGACTGGGGGAGGCAGGAGGCGATACGGTACGGCACGTTGAGGCGTTACGGTACGGGGGAGAGAGCTTCAAAGACAACAGGGGTTCACTTCAGGACTAGCTGGCTAGGCTGCGCATCAGGGACTAGTCCTCTCCAAGTTAAACAATGGCATTTCATTATCCTCCCTCCCAGTCTGGCCAACTGATTAAGATTGGAAAAAGGGTGGTAATACTGCTCGGCTGGGAGGGGGAGATCTTCTCCTGGTGATTAATGAGGCCTTTGTTTGAAGTGCCAAGGTGGTGGGAGGGCACATTGGCTTGGCCACGCCCACTATAGTGGCTGTAGGGCTTTCTGCTGCTGCTTTCACTCTTCACGGCTTACTGGCCTCTTCGGCCTGGTACTGCTACTCCATCCTCCAGGACTTACTGGCCTCTATGGCCTGATAGGGGAAACAATGAGCTGCTGAGTGGCAGCTCACAACGGAGTTCTCCTTCCATTTAAGGATAGCATTGTCGATCTTGGCGTACTCCTAGACTCCCAGCTCTCCTTCTCCAACCACATTGCGCAGGTGGCATCCCGTGGTATGCGTACTCTGGGCTTTATTAAGAGAAATACCCGGGAATTCTCCCAGGCATCAGCCCTGATCACTTTGTATAAAAGTCTCGTCCAGCCGATCCTGGAGTATGCGTCTGTGATCTGAATTCCTCAATATGACTGTCATACCCATCAAATCGAGCGTGTCTCCAGGGCTTTCCTTAGGTTCCTCGCTTACAAGCTTTCCATTCCTCGTGTGAACCTAGACTACGATGAGCTCGCCCGCCGTTTTAGCCTACTATCACCCCATGATCGTCGCGTGTGTTCTGACGTCTCTTTCCTGCAGGGCTTGTTATCAGGGAGAATTGATGCCCCGGACCTACTTGCACGTGTCGGCTTCCTTGTGCCTCGCCTTGGATCACGTTTTGCCACACCTTTCGCTGTCCCTTTCTCCGCCACAAATTACCTCTACCATCGTCCAATGTGCATCCCTCGCCAAGTGAATGTCTTCTCCACATCTCCTCCCTTCATCGACATCATGTCCTCGCCTCTCTCATCTATTAAGACTGCTCTCTTCCGCCATCTATGCTCCGAGTCTCTGTATGACCGTACTTAACCTGTACCTCTGTAATCTGTACACTTTATCTCTGTTGACTGTAAAGCTGATTTTCCTCTTTTGTAATTGGGTTTATCCCGTGAATAAATAAATAAACAATAAACAATAAACAAGTGCGACGCAGCTGGATGGACCTTTCCTTCCTCTACAGACTACTTCACGGGTCTATTATCTCTGCCGTATCCCTGCATGGGCTCGACTCAACAGCAGGTGCATCCAGCTACGAGTATTTTCTGTTCCCACATGTCGCACCTAATTTCATGCCTCCACTTTCTCTGTCCGATCGTCCCGAGAATACAATAAACTGTCCAACTCCGCTCCAGATATTGACATTTTCTTTAACTCACATGTTGTGAAACCTTGTATTATCCGTACTAATGCAATCTTACGATCAGTGATACTTCAACTGTGATATGTCTATTTTTAATCATTATTATTTAATCTCATGTTTTCTAGTTTGTAGTTTTTGACCTGTGATATACAGTAATTAGGCCTTGTCCTGTTGTAATATATTGTCACCAAAATATACAAATAAAACGCTGCAAATCATTGCTCAAAGGTTTATTATTTTCTGTATAGATCACCTTACTGTATAGATCACTGGTTCTCCATCAATAGCACCTACCACCATCTGTATTCTCCCTTGACCTTCCCTCTCAAATTTCAGCTTCCTGCGTTCAATAGGATTGAAAATGACTTCGGAGCTCACTCAGCTGATCAGTGATCTGAAGAGTGAAGAAGAGCTCCTCGAATGCTGAAGACGTCTGGAAGAGCACTTCCATTCAATAGGATTGAAAATGGCTTCGGAGCTCAATCAGCTGATCAGTGATCTGAGGAGTGAAGAAGATCTCCTCGAATGCTGGAGACGCCTGGAAGAGCACTTCCATTCAATTGGATTGAAAATGGCTTCGGAGCTCACTCAGCTGATCAGTGATCTGAGGAGTGAAGAAGATCTCCTCGAATGCTGGAGACGCTTGGAAGAGCACTTCCATTCAATAGGATTGAAAATGGATTCGGAGCTCACTCAGCTGATCAGTGATCTGATGAGTGAAGAAGCCTTTGGAGCAATGAGCGTTTTTTACCCACCAACATTTTTTTTACCTACCAACTTTTTTTAACCTACCAGCTAGGTACTACCTACCACACCATACTGGCTTCACACCTTCACAATCAAGTTTATTAGAAAGAACTAAACGCTTCACACTCGATTGGAAAAACAGAAAGCTTCATATGGAAATTTGATTACTGGTTACGCAGAAGGCAAAACTGTAAACAAATCGAAGAAATGAACAGCGATCGCATTTTAGTCCGATAAAACTTGAATGGAGATTAGGCCTCTTTTGCGATTCACACTCATGATTCTGTTTTATCGAAGGAAAACCTTCAAGTACTCGTAGGGACCGAACGGTTTGTCCTACAGAGCTCCGGGTGGTCTCAAAAATTTTTAAAAATTCAGTACCGTAAAACCGTCAAACTTTACCCCAAGATTTACTCCAAAACATTTCCAAATACAATTTCTCCCCACTCAAAATGAGTTAAATTGATTTTTTTAATAAGTGAATTGATCTTCAGGGCTTCCTGAACATTTTGAGTGGTCAAGCTCATTGATCAGATAATTGTAACCCCCCTATTTAATTGTTTAAATGTTGGAGTGAAGTTACCTACGAGTGCGTCTATCTTTACTCCACTCTGAAAAACTCACGGTTACTACAGAAACGGGCAGTGGTGCAATGTTACTAGTCGGGATTGAATTCATTACCCCAGAAATACTTGATAATATCAAGTATTTATAATATTATTATAAAATATATTCTGAAAAATTGAACTTTTTAGCTTGAAAAATACAAGTTATACCTAAGAAAAATATAAATTCCAATGATAATTTATTCATCATTTATTTCAACGAATTTGCTTGAAATGCAATATTTCTGGTTAAGAGATCACAATTCCAGTCTTCCAGTATAGACAGACTTGTGTAGTTTTGCTTTGATTAAGAGCAAAACTTTCTACAAGTAAAGAAATATTGAAGGACAATAAACAATAAACGAATGACTTAACAAAATCACAGAAAAAGTCTGTTTCACATTCGATAACTTTCGAATGAATTGCAATGGTAAATTTCAAAGTTAACCCACGAGTAAATAATATGGTAAATCACAACTTATGAGACCAAAGCACGTTTATGTTCATATCATAATGTAGGTGTTCAGTTGTAAAGTTTCGGTAGGGGCGCGTACCAAGCTTTTTCTCATTTCTTCTCCCCATCTCTAACTTCTGACATGAGAAACACTAGAAACCTTACATTCAACACTGCGAAAATGATGAAACTCAAATATTTCTCGAGATTAAATAAGAAAAATATGAGTGAGGCTACCTTTATCCCAACCTTTATAGTGGAGTAAAGATACCCGGTTTTTGGAGTAAAGTTACCATCAAATTTTTGGTAAACAAAGGCATAACTAAGAAAACACTTTTTTGAGAATTTGATTAGTGTATTTTGTTCAGAATAAGATATTGAAAGTGATATGATGAGGGCTTGCCTGGTAAATCCACTCCAAACACCTGATATGGAAGAAATTTTGGAGCACAAGAAACAGGACAAAAACAGCTGAACAGGAAACTATGACTTATAACAGCTGATAACATGGATAAAGGCGCCATCGCAAGCCGCATTGATTCTCTGGGATGTGGAGTATAACGAAAACACAATAGCTAACTTTTATCTAAGTCCCACCACGTTCACGTCACAATTGAAGATTCTCACTTTTTGGGGTAAAGTTACCCCTGGTGGGGTAAAGTTTGACGGTTTTACGGTACTATTTAAAATTGGTGAAAAAACGATACCTTTATTTCGAGAGTTTTCGAGCTAGGGCACTCTTGAAAATTTCAACCCTTAATTTTCACCCCTTAGAAGTGACCTACATCAACCAAAAGCTTCGCGGCACAACTAGACCCCAAATGGAGCCTACATACCAAATTTGAACCAAATCGGTCCAGTGTTGCTAAGAAAAGTGCCGCGTACGGCGGACGGACGGAAATTTTTTTATTCGATTTTCGTATTCTAGGTACGTACTTTGAAACGTAAAACATCAAATTTTGAGGGGGGGTTAAAATTTTTTTTTGTTGCTCGATTCCAAAGGCTTATTATTGAAAATGATAAACCAAAAAAAGTTACCTATTGTCCGATTTCGTTGAAATTTTCAGGGGTTGTGCGGGTCGGCGTGTAGATGGGTTTTCTACGCGCAAACGCGAATTTCTTTGTAACAACCATAACTTCTGCATGTTTCTCCCGAATTTGATGAATTTTCTCAGGCGTTGTTCAGATCAGAGTGTAGATGATTCCCTTGAAAATCATGGCTTCCAAATATACAGCAGCCTCTGCGCATGCGCAAACTTAAATTTCTCCACCGATTCGGTGAAATCTTCAGATGGGTTGACGTGTAGATGGTCCCCTATGAGAGTAGTGGAAGGTACTTAGAGATTAATGTTTAGATTGGCTTCATATCATCGGATCATCGATACAATCGGGTTATGGATACGAGGAAGGTATGTGCCACACCCACTTGGCAGACGATTTTGGTATATTTTCAATTATGAGTCTTTGGAATCAAACAAGAAAAAATTATAAAACAAAACAAAAAGTCCATTCATGCAGCATGAATTAATGAGCGAATTTACAAAGAAATCTCTCCGTTAAAGGTATGGTTAAGAAAAGAAACAATGGTGTTGCAATTTCTTTTAGAAAGTTTTTTTCTACACGATTCTTGGTTTTTTTCGATTTTTAGTATACCATACCAACATACTGTATGCACTGGGTATGCTTTGAATATCTTCGGAGTCCATACTGTTTTCCCGTCCGCCGTTCACGGCATGTGCCCAGTTCCCAGACCAATTTTGATGAAATTTGGTGTGTGAGCCTCATTTGTTAATCCGATGTTTTCAAGCTAGGGTGACTCAGTGTATTACAGCTCCTTCTCACACTCTCATCCCTAGCTGATCAATCACTCTGCAAGCTGCCTCAGTGTTTTTCTGTTCCTCCTTACATTCTCATTCTCAGGTGATCAATCACTCTGCAGACTCAGTGTTTTTCTGCTCCTCCTTACATTCTCATTCTCAGGTGATCGATCACTCTGCAAGCTGACTCAGTGTTTTTCTGCTCCTCCTTACAGTCTCATACTCAGGTGATCAATCACTCTGCAAGCTGACTCCGTTTTTCTGCTCCTCCTTACAGTCTCATCCTCAGGTGATCAATCACTCTGCAAGCTGACTCAGTGTTTTTCTGCTCCTCCTTACAGTCTCATACTCAGGTGATCAATCACTTTGCGAGCTGACTCCGTTTTTCTGCTCCTCCTTACATTCTCATTCTCAGGTGATCAATCACTCTGCAAGCTGACTCAGTGTTTTTCTGCTCCTCCTTACAGTCTCATACTCAGGTGATCAATCACTTTGCGAGCTGACTCCGTTTTTCTGCTCCTCCTTACAGTCTCATTCTCAGGTGATCAATCACTCTGCAAGCTGACTCAGTTTTTTTCTGCTCCTCCTTACAGTCTCATTCTCAGGTGATCAATCACTCTGCAAGCTGACTCTGTGTTTTTCTGCTCCTCCTTACAGTCTCATTCTCAGGTGATCAATCACTCTGCAAGCTGACTCCGTGTTTTTTCTGCTCCTCCTTACAGTCTCATTCTCAGGTGATCAATCACTCTGCAAGCTGACTCAGTGTTTTTCTGCTCCTCCTTACATTCTCATTCTCAGGTGATCAATCACTCTGCAGACTCAGTGTTTTTCTGCTCCTCCTTACATTCTCATTCTCAGGTGATCGATCACTCTGCAAGCTGACTCAGTGTTTTTCTGCTCCTCCTTACAGTCTCATACTCAGGTGATCAATCACTCTGCAAGCTGACTCCGTTTTTCTGCTCCTCCTTACAGTCTCATCCTCAGGTGATCAATCACTCTGCAAGCTGACTCAGTGTTTTTCTGCTCCTCCTTACAGTCTCATACTCAGGTGATCAATCACTTTGCGAGCTGACTCCGTTTTTCTGCTCCTCCTTACATTCTCATTCTCAGGTGATCAATCACTCTGCAAGCTGACTCAGTGTTTTTCTGCTCCTCCTTACAGTCTCATACTCAGGTGATCAATCACTTTGCGAGCTGACTCCGTTTTTCTGCTCCTCCTTACAGTCTCATTCTCAGGTGATCAATCACTCTGCAAGCTGACTCAGTTTTTTTCTGCTCCTCCTTACAGTCTCATTCTCAGGTGATCAATCACTCTGCAAGCTGACTCTGTGTTTTTCTGCTCCTCCTTACAGTCTCATTCTCAGGTGATCAATCACTCTGCAAGCTGACTCCGTGTTTTTTCTGCTCCTCCTTACAGTCTCATTCTCAGGTGATCAATCACTCTGCAAGCTGACTCAGTGTTTTTCTGCTCCTCCTTACAGTCTCATACTCTGGTGATCAATCACTTTGCAAGCTGACTCCGTGTTTTTCTGCTCCTCCTTACAGTCTCATTCTCAGGTGATCAATCACTCTGCAAGCTGACTCAGTGTTTTTCTGCTCCTCCTTACAGTCTCATTCTCAGGTGATCAATCACTCTGCAAGCTGACTCAGTGTTTTTCTGCTCCTCCTTACAGTCTCATACTCTGGTGATCAATCACTTTGCAAGCTGACTCCGTGTTTTTCTGCTCCTCCTTACAGTCTCATTCTCAGGTGATCAATCACTCTGCAAGCTGACTCAGTGTTTTTCTGCTCCTCCTTACAGTCTCATTCTCAGCTGATCAATCAATTTGCAACCTGACTCAGTGTTCTTTCGCTCCCTCGCATGCCGCCGTCCCCTGTCTGTCTGTCTGATGCAGTTTGTCCGGATCTGAACGGCGTTCAACTCACTCGAGTGATCGCATCATCCAGAACGTCGGATTTCACATCAGCGTGACCGGCGGAGTAATCACTAATTAGGGAGGTAATTATTCGCGTTGGCGGCGGATAGTCAGGCAGCAGGTCGTGAAGGCATTTCGTCTCTTGAGAAACAATCGGAGGGCGGGCACGTCGGCACGGGCCGGTGGCACGTCGGCACGGACCTCGCTTATTCCCGTCAACTCGAGGGTGACGCGGATTATTCAATACGAGTAATAAGTCGGCCTCTTATGTGCTGTTATGCCCTGATGAGCTCCGACATGTTGGACGACATCGTCGGCCTCCTCAGTGATATAATGAAGTGGGGGAGGGTATTTAAAGCGAGGGAGTCGCCGAAGGTAATTACAGTTCGCAATGCAGTTGGGAGGAGTCGTCGTCGTGTGTATCGCGCTGGCCGTCGGCGAGGCGGCGCGGTTGAGGAGGCAGTTGGACCTCGGAGGCTCCGGCGGGTTCGGTGGTGATTTCGGTGGTAGCGGTGGTGATTTCGGTGGAAGCGGTGGTGATTTCGGTGGTGGCGACTTCGGAGGATCCTCAGGTACCAGTTTTACGACATTTTTACAGAAAAAACGTTTTTGTTACAAATTTTGAAAAACATGAATAGTTAGGCACATAAAAATAAAATAGGTTTTAATTGTCAAATTTATTACTGTTAGCAGATTTTCAAAAAAAAAAAAAATAAATAAATAAAAAAATAAGCTATCGCTAGAGATTTACAGTTTTTAGTTTTATTATTAGAAAACTAAAATCCTTATTGGAGCATTCTAATACGATTCCTGAGCTTTTTCCAAAAATCATACAAATAACGATAAAACAATAAAAATTCTACATGTGTCGTTGCGGACGATAACTTGAGTGATTTTTTTTATTTCATTTTGCGATAAAGTTACTCAAGTTTATGTCAAAATGTTCAAAGTAACAAAGGAAAAAACGAGTTCTTTAGTCTCAGAAATTTTGGACAATCCTAAGGGTTCCAAATTTTGAAAATCCATTGTCACCATCTACCAAACCATTGCTACTGCCTATCTACCACGTACCTACTTCACAATCAAGTTTATTTGGAAGAAATAAACGCTTCACACTCAGTTCGAAAATTCAGGGGGTTGAGGTTGCCCTAGATATTAGGAAATTTGATTACTGGTTGCTAAGGACGCAAAACTGAGTACAACTCGAAGAAACGAACAACGATCGCATTTTGGTCAGAAAACTTTGAACGGAGATTAGGCCTCTAATGCAGGGGAAGCGAAGAGTTTGTCCTGCAAAACTTCGGGTGGTCTCAAAAATTTTTTAAAATTCAATACTATTTTAAATTGGTGAAAAAACAATACTTTTATTTCGAGAATTTTCGAGCTAGGGCAACTTTGAAGTTTTCAACTCTTAATTTTCACCCCTTAGAAGTGACTGACATCAACCAAAAGCTTCGCGGCACAACTAGACCCCAAATGGAGTCCATAAACCAAATTTGAACCAAATCGGTCCAGTGTTGCTAAGAAAAGTGCCGCACACAGTGGACAATTTTAACATGTTTAATGTTTTAGGGCTGGGGGTCGTTCTGTGAATTCCGACACGCAAATCTGCAACGTTTCTTAGTTACCACGGACCGATTTCTTAGTTACCACGTTATATCGGCTCCATTTGGGGTCTAGTTGTACCAAGATGCTTTTGGTTATTGTCAGTCACTTCTAAGGGGTGAAAACTAGGGGATGAAATTTTCAAAACGTCCTAGCTCGAAAACTTTAAATATAAAGGTATTGTTTTTTCATCAATTTAAAATAGACTGGAATTTTTAGAATCGAATGAGACTACACGGAGCTCCGTAGGACCAACAGATCGCTCCCTCGGAGGTCCTTCAGTTTGGACTAATGATAAATCAGAAATATGAGTGTGAATCACAAATTAATGTTCATTGTATAGAAACAATTTTCTCTCCTATTCATCGCAGGAAGCTGAAATTTGAGAGGCAGGATCAATGGAGAATGCTGAAGGCGCCTGAGTGGTCACTGATCAGCTGAGTGAGCTCCAAGGCCATTTTCTCTCCTGTTGAACGCAGGAAGCTGAAATTTGAGAGGCAGGGTCAATGGAGAATGCTGAAGGCGCCTATATCTAATTTCTCCCTTGCGAGGGAAAAACATTAAACACGATTTAATGTTTTTCCCTCGCAAGGGAGAAATTTTCATTCGATTTTCGGATTCTACGTATCTTGAAACGTAAACCAAAAAATTTTTATGGTGCCCCCCCCCCCCCCCGGTAAAAAAATTTCTTGGTCTTCCAAAGGTTGATCATTCAAAATAAAATTATTGGTTGCCTGTAAAGTCGGTAAACGGGCGAAAGTTTTATTACGTGACAACGACTTTGAGTGGTAAAATAATTTTAATGTTAATATTCATTCGTATAGTAGGAGGAAGGATAAAATAATAGTAACAATTTAAAACATTTATTTATACAAAGAATTATATTTAAAACATGAATTTATACAAATAATCTCGCACTGAATTTCATATTAACAAAATTTTATTTGAGCTCGAAGAGAGAAATTCAAAATTTAAACAAATTATTATTGGTTGAGAAACGAAATAAACGTCATTTATTTCATCATGTTATATTATCAGTCTGAAATTATTTACCTTTGCTGTTTGAATTGTTGCGATGGACGAAACTACCTTCACATTATCACTATACAATCGTTTTACAATTAACTGGCAACGTGTAAAATTGTATGCAGGCGCCTAAATAGAAGCGCAAGACATGAACTGGTGTGTATGCCTATCTCTCTCGCTCTGTCTCTCTCGCTCTTAGGCGGGCTAACTGTGCTCGAGTGGAAGGGACGCGTGCCTCTCACTCGCTCTCATTGTGAGCGCATACAAGAGCGGAGCGTAACGCAGTTTCTTGAAGTGTCACCCGGCAAACCAATTTATAAGACGTTGTCACGTCAATAAATATAGAATAACGCAGGTAACTTACGAACAGATAGGTATACCTATCTGTTCGTAAGTTACCTTCGTTATTCTATCGTTATTATTAAAGCTATCCGAGTATAACACATGGATTACTAAACGTCAATTATTATATTTTTCAACTCTTTTATTTTTCAGAAACGTCAAATAATTACGAAATCTTGGTACTAAATCTATTGAGCACAAAAATAGAAGGAACTCTTGGTTTCAAAGGAACACCAAAATCATTCTCTTTAACTATAGTTAAACATTTTTCATGTTGAGAAAAACTGAAATTATTGAAGATGATAGTTCATAAGAAATTAAAGAGTTTATTGCAATAAGCCATTATTGTAGGAATTGTGGACTGGTGAAAACTTCTTTTGCGTTTTTCTCAAAACTCCGTTTTTGGACATAGCGCCTTTATCGTCACATCTACTTACCTATCGTCACCAATATGGCAAATATCGATTTTTTTTTTCTCTCAAAAACTAACGAATCGGCGATTATACAAAGTTTTAGCGGAACATAGAAAAAGTCAGCCCGAAAAAAATTATAATACTCCTTATTTAATTTTGAGCAATTTGATATATAATAATTGATTGTTCCGAATTCGGAATCCTAAGATAATTTTGAGGTCAAAGTTGGCCATCTGATGGCTGCGATCCCGCTCTACACAAAAGAAACCGCCTTCCGCCTGCTTAGCAGGTAACTTGAGTAGGTAATTCTGACTGACTTTTGTGCTCAATAGATTTCGTAATTATTTGACGTTTCTAGGAGATTAATGAGTTGAAAAATATAATATTGACGTTTAGTAATCCATGTGTTTAGGGATCCATGTCCCTGACCTTACTTGGACAAAAGAGCCAAGTAATTCATCTAAAAATTCTAAAATACACATTTCAGAGTGAAGACCCTAGAACTACTAAAACTACACAAGAAGAACAACTTTAACGAGCAGTTATTTATTTAAGAGATAAAAAATTGTAATTATAATATTAACAATCGATTGAAAATAACAAACAAACTATGATCCACAGGTTTTGGAGGCTCTTCTGAAGGTTTAGGAGGCTCTTCCGGAAGTTTTGGAGGCTCTTCCAGTAGCTTTGGAGGCTCTTCTGGTGGTTTTGGAGAGTCTTCCAGTAGCTTTGGAGGCTCTTCTGGTGGTTTTGGAGACTCTTCCAGTAGCTTTGGAGGCTCTTCTGGTGGTTTTGGAGGCTCTTCTGGAGGTTTCGGAGGTTCTTCCGGTTCGGAAGGAAGTTTCGGCGGCGATGAGCACAAGTACGAGCATCACCATCACGAGGAGCACCACGAGAAGCCCAAAGTCCACGACGAGCACCACGAGCACCACATAAAGACCATCGTGGTCACCAAGAAAGTGCCAGAGCCCTACCCAGTCCACGTCGAGAAGAAAGTTCCAGTCAAGGTGAAACAAACTTTGTTCGATTCCTACCTGCTACGATTTGTTATTGAAAATCATAAAATAAATTTCAGTAAACAGATTCAGTGTAAACATTTCGTTCATCAAAGTACAGAACAGCAGAAATCATGGCTGTTACAAAAGTTTTACGTTTGCGCATGCGCAGAGGCCACTAACATCTAAGTGGGGGTGGGGGTAAATTTTCGATTATTTTCATAGGGGATTTCGAAATTGGACAATAACATCGAATTGAACCCGTTTTTTTTTTAAAGGGGCTATGTGACATTTTCGGCCATTTTCACTATTTTTTATTTTCTGGGTCTCCATACTTGGTTGCATCGATTGCAATTAAAAGGAACCTCGTATCATTGAAGCTTCCCATAGAAAAAACAGGTTGAAATTTCCGATGTCTTTCGAAAGGGGCTATGTGAACCACATAACATAATCCACATAATCTACACCCCCACCCGAACAATCCCTGAAAATGTCATCAAAATCGAAAGAGAAATGTAGAAGTTATGGCTGTGGAAAGGATTTCAAGACAGAGAGACAGACAGGCACGGAACCAAAATTGTTCGCGCAAAACGCGAGTGGAAATTTTGATTTTGGTTGATTGGATTTTAATTTTGAATAAACTGATCATATACATCTTTTATGTTATGATGTTTTATGTACATATTTGCATCAAAATATGTTTAATTCAATGAATAAAGCTGTTTATTTAAATGATTTCAGTCCTCAAAAATCAATTTTTTTTAAAAGGGGGTATGTGAGTGCATTTCAAATTGCAATTTGATACACTTCTCCTTGCTGAAAAAATCTGAAAAGTTCTGGAGGATTGTAGAGTATTTAGCTGTATTGGAATATTTCAAAAAATGGGATGTTTTGATCGTTTTGACGACTTGGGACAGTTTTTTGCGTTTTCCCGAAAGTTTCACAAATGACACATAACCCCTTTAAAAAAAACGGGTTCAATTGTTTTCCTGTGGCAAAGATTTCATGACAGACAAACTGACACGGAACAAAAATTGTTCAGTATGGTCTGAGACGTAAAAATGTTTGATTTTGAAGATCATTATTTATTCAACCTTGGAAAAGGAAAACAAGGCTTCCCCTACCTTGTTAGACTTGGAAGCAATATGTCATCCAATTCGGATGGTCCATGTAGAAGTAATGACTGCTTTCATTTCGGGGGCCATGATTTTCATAGGGGACCATCTACACTCCTACTCACACAATCCCTGATAGTTTCATAGAAAGAAGAACCCAACTTCTCCTACTTATGCTTGTTACAACGATTTGCGGACACAGACTACTAGTACGTTCACCCTAAGGGAGTTCATGAGTAAAAATCAAAAATTTTTCGTTTTTATTTTTATAAAATTTTGCAGGTTTTTCCAGACATTTTGGTATATAATAATATTAAATTTGAGCAGTGGAAAGCAGAGATATGGGTTTTCAAAGATTGAGGAGCTAAACACTGTTTCCGGGAGATAGCCGCTTCCCGCTCCAGGTTCATAGTTTCTATTTCATATTTCATATTTCTGTAACTACCTACCGTTCTTTAGCTGTTCATAAGTTCTGATTGATATACTATGTCCTACTCCATGGTTCCAGCACTGGTTCCCATGCCACCGAATAGTACAAAAATAGCATAGCACTAGACTAATGAAGAAATCAAGTGAGCCAATAGTGTAAAATCATTATTTTTATCAGTACTACGTGATTTGAAATAACCTTACCTAACCGGTGCAAATACTGACTGATAACAATCATAGATAAGGAATAATCAGACCTCAATCTCAATTTCTTCAATACGAAATAATTACGAACTATAGATCAAATAACTCGAAATACGGTAACCTTTCACAAATCGCGGTTTTTCTCCAAACCGGAAAACCTTGTTTTTTGTCACTTAGGTACCTGTTTCTCGGCAGCCAATAGAGCTGGCAACATGAAATTTTTTTAATATTGTCGAGAGGGGTTTATTACAGTCATTGAACAAGATTGGACGGAAAACTCCCAACAAAAACATGGAGAGAGTATGAAAAAACTGTTTTGCTATATTGTCTCTAGGTAAAATAATATTAACACAACAGAGTTGAAACTCGCTCAGCGGTTATATGAAGAGTAAAAGAAGAATTAAAAAAAAGTTTGAAGATATCATGAATATATCTAGAGAAACAGGTACACGAAAAAGTGTTAAATCAGAACCGACTCATGAACTCCCTTAAGGCTATTTTAAACGTCCGCAATTGTGCGCTACTGTAAACGGCTTGACCGATTCACCAAGTGATTTAGGTACCTACCTATTAATTATGAGTGTGTTAATTATTGAGTTGAACCTTATTGCCAACTAGTGATAATAAGATATTTTCTCGAATAGGTAGATTAATATTACAAGCAGTGTTTTATCTTAATTGTTTCTTGATCGACCGACCACTTGGTACCTATTTTCCAGGTTGAGGTCCCAGTCGATAAGCCCTACCCGGTCTACGTGCCCAAACCCTACAACGTCTACGTCGAGAAGAAAGTGCCCTACGAAGTGAAGGTTCCCGTGCCCAAGCCCTACACCGTCTACAAGAAAGTGCCATACCCCGTCAAGGTACGGTATCGGTCGAGTGTATTCTTGTCACTTATTATTTTTCAGACTTATTATTTAGTTCGAAACAAGCAGCGACTGCAAGCTAAAACTTCTGCCAAGTGGGTGTGGCACATAGCTTCCTCGTATCCATAACCCGATTGCATAGATGATCCGATGCACAGTAGTTGATCTCAAAACATCAATCTCTAAATACCTTGCATTACCTTCATAGGAAGTTAAGGGTGTAACAAGGATATATATCTCGTAATATAGGTGTTATTGACGTCAGGATGTATATCCGAGGATATTTCCCCTTCTTCAAAATCGGATTCCATAGAAATATGAAGAACAAACGGATGGAGAACACTGAATTTAATATTCGATAGAAGGTACTGGATTAACAAATGGTGTGGTATACTTGAGAATGATCTATTGAGGAATTTAACTGGTTGAATGAAGATAACTGGGTAAATTAAACGGTTTAACACGATTTACAAAGATTGGAAACAATATTCGATTACTCCCACTGTGGAACTCAATAAAGTCTCGCCACAATATCACTATGCGTCCAAACACCTCGAAGGTACAAACTTGACTGCCTAGAGAGCCCTCCAGCCAAGGACCCTTTCATCATGATAGGTAGCGCTAGTGGCGGCGGTCATTCCAGGGGTGCACCGACATTTCCAATCCTCTTCCCCGAGATATACTTTTGCATGCGCAGCGACTACTATCAGTCCGGAGCTTAACTTGTCTCCAGTACTCTGTGGTCCGGAGGTAATGATTTTCATAGGGGACCATCTACACACCAACCCGCACAATCCCTGAAAATGTCATCGAAATCGAATGAGAATTGTAGAAGTTATTGCTGTGGCAAGGCACTTGTAGTTCCAAGAGTGTTGTTTTTGGGATTTAAAATGTAACATTTGTCAGCTATTGACGCCATAATAATGATGGCTGCTCCTCGGAACTTACTCCGTAGAATCGAGTCTATTGATTCTATTTGGAACTAGAACTACTATTGGTTCTATTTGAGTCTATTTGGAACTCACCAACATTGGTAGTGTGGAAGCAAAATCAGCCCTTTGCCTTATACTGCTTAAGGCCTTTGGCTAAAATTCAAGAACCATGGAAAATGCTTCAGCCGCGCTTTTCGACGGACTAGTGATGGGGTGGACCCCTGCGTGACACTCGTTCGTCACCCTCTCCGCGTAACGTTTTCGGGTGGTTAGTCCAAGGCTAAAGCAAGTTCCATGCTAAAAGAAGTTCCCGAAAGTTATTATTTGCTTGTTGTTTATTATTACTTATTGATGATGGCTGCTCTTCGGAACTCCCTCCATAGGATCAAGTGATTTTTGAGCTAGTTGGAACTCACCAAATCTAAATGCATGAAAACCTACCTAAGCATGCAAAACAATGCATGAGCTACCTCTTCACATTGATCAATTAATTCTCACGTTTAGGGCAATAAATCCTCCTAATAGGCAATAGTAGATAAATACTCGTGGGGATAACCTCTCCTCTTACGAACACCTAAAAACAACAATCCTTGCTTGAAAGAAAGAGAAAGCCTTTGAAGATGAAGGAGAGGATCATCAGGATCCAAGATGGCTTTAGGAACCGAGTTATTCAACGGACTCCAAAGTTGATACGAACTTTGTCAATTAAGTCAGACAAATATCGGTTTTCAATATTACAGATTCACATACAAGCTGTTGAATTGTTTATTAAAAACCCCTGAACGCAAAGTTATTGGAAGGGAGGTATGAAGGTTCATCCTGCACTCGACACCGGTTCTGGAAGTTGAAAGTGAATTCCGATTTGCAAACCCTTCTGAAGAGGCGCTCCCGTCACGTTAAACAGTAAACGTTTCGAGGGGGGAATTTCATGAAGCGACGACCGACTTTCCGACAAAATACTACAAAAGGCTTTTAAAGCGGGAGGAAGACAGATATGAGAGCTCAGTGACAGGAATTTGAATTGCCTGCGCCTCCTAAGCGGGAATTGCCTCGGAGAATACGAATATTCTGTAAGTCTCTATTCTCGGGGAAAAGTTAATATCGGGAACAATATCTGGCACGCTTGGTGAATTGCTCTCAGGAGAGCCGGAAATTATCCCGGTTAATTCATTAGGAGATTTTGGAGTGAAGTCGAAGTCAGCGAGTAGAAGATATCTCAGTAGGCGTGCAGGCGATTCACACTTGATATCGCGTCTTCATGAGAGGCTCCGACTTCTTTTTCTTCAACATCGCGAAGAATTCAAGGGGAGCAAGTGAATGAGTGAGTTTTAGAAGAACCTCTTAGGGGAACTGATTCAAATTCAGGTGCCAAGCGTGGACTGTACCAAGTCCCTTTCGAGAGTTTCTTATTAGCGAAATTCAAAAGAAGGAAGCGTCAAGGAACAAAAGAAGTAAAGTGTACAAGAACAAATTTTTGGTAGAAAACAATACTATTTCGAAACATACGAGGGTCATTCAAATATAAACAGGCCTTTAGCTTCTGCGGACTAAGAAATGGCACCGCCGATAGTTGAAAGTTCGAAAGTGGTGGAGAGACATCCTCTCTTGATTACTGAAGGCCAGTCGGACCTATCCACCGATTATGAGAACAGCTGTTCACAGTTCGGTTGCGCAACGCATCATAATGAAGTTCTTGACGAAAGAAGACGTAAGGGGACACGTATGTCATTTCCGCGCTACGGCAGCAATTTTGGTTTTTTCGCGACATTTGTTCAATAGTTCGTCCGATTTTGATGAAATTTTGAGGGACTAATTCTCAATATATTTTGGTTGGATGGTAAAATTCTGAATTCAGTCAGACCATCCAAAAAAAAGTTACAATTCCAAACTTGAGCTGTACTAAACCTAATTTTTTAATATAAATATTCCTTTTTCTCTCAGAATACTCAAGCTATCGGTCTGAAAGTTTGACAGCACCATCAGTATACTTAGTGAAGTAAAGTTGATGAACAAAGTTTTTATGAAAATCACAGAAAAAAACTTATGAGGGTTTTACATTTTTAGCGATATTTTGAATGTTCACACTCATATTTAGGCTCCATGGCGTTATTCGGCAAAACCCTCCATCATAGGTACATACTAGAAGAACATCCTGTAAAAATTTGGATCCAATGGAACATGCTTTAGCCATCACCTAACTGGGCAAAACGTGACGAAACCTTGGGAAGAAAGTAGAGGGGGGTTTTTGTAATGATTTTCACTCACAACAAGTTGTTGGTTGGCTTGGTTATTACGAATGTAATCACAGGATCTTGAAACCTAGGCGAGATTTTGTTATGATTGTTCTTTTAGTTGTGATGTGTTCTTCGTCGCTTTAGATTTTTTCGATGTCTTAATAATAAAAATAATGTTGTGAATGAGACCGCCTTACAAAGTAGTGAGTCATCGTCTACTTCCACGGAAGAGCGAGTAAGAGCATTTGCAAAGTTGTATTACACCAAGAACATTCGAGACGCTTCGACCGCTAAAGCATGTTCCATGTTTCTTGTTTATTCCTTTTTAGGACGTCCCACAGTAAGTTGGACAACACTCAACAGAAAAAAAATAACCACACAGTAATCCGTTTTAGACCATTCTGAAACCAAATCCGCGAAAAAACCATAGGTGTATGTCTGTCTGTGTGTGTGTGTGTGTGTGTGTATGTGTGTGTGTGAGTGTGTGTGTAACAAAATCTTGTGTCGTCTGCCCAGGCCTTAGTTCTCAAACGATTTTCGTGGTTCTTTTTTCGTTTGACGCGGAATACTATCTAGTTGTGCACTACGGCGCCGGAATTTTTGATTTTGCTTTTTAAGAGGGGGAAAGGGGGGGTTAATGATTAAAAAACGTGCGTTTGCGGGCATAATCTTGTAAACTCTGCCCAGACCTCAATTTCCAACCGATTTGCGTGTTTCTTTTTTTGTTTGACTCAAATAACTTCCGAGTTGTAAATGATTTTACCAGAGTACCAAAATTCGCAAGGGGAGGGGGTGAGTGGGGGGATAATATTCACAAAATATCCGATTTTTCAATATTTCGGTTCCTTTACTGCTTACTAATTGTACCCAAGCTTTGAAATTGAGGAAAAATTCTCATTATACCTCCGGATTTTCATGAATTATTCTCTGTACCACCATGGAACTAATAGTGGTGCCACCATGGTGCCAGGACATGGTGCCATGATGCCATAAACCGTATATTTCGTGTTTTTTTTTGTGTTTCACCTTGAATACGGATGTGAACTTCGACGGACTGCCTACCAAAACTGACAGATGAAAGTTCATAGTCCAGTCAAATTAGCCAAAAAAAGGGGGGGGGGGGGTTTGCATTAATTCCGGACAAAGCGAAACTTTTATGGGTGACTTGTGGGTGCCTATGGAACATGTTTTTAGTATATTCTACTAGATTCTCCTTGTGCTAACTTTTTGGTGCCCGAAAAACCGCGATTTTTCGGCACTTGTTTCAGTTTTTTGCCTATAACTCGTACACGATGCATCCTACGGAAAATTTTACTCTTTCCTTTATTAAACAAGATGAATTTCTGCGTCGAATGACCACGTGAAACGTTAAGATCGGTTCAGCCGTTTGGCCGAAATCGATCGTTGAATTTTGGCGATTTTTCCCAAATTGGTTGAAAAATGGGTTACGCTCAAGTTTCAAGGCCTGTACATCAAAAACGGCGTATCCAACCAAAAAATGTCACATAATCAAAGTTGTAGAGAATCAAATTTTGTGTAAGAAAAGCATCCCCCCTTCCTCCCCCCTCCCACCCGCCCCTACCAAATGATAGAATAACGAAACAACTTCTGAGTAAACGAAATTATGAGTATTGAAAACGGTGTTGCAATCAAAAAATGTCATATAACCAAAGTGAAACGTCTGTTGTTCAACTTACTAAGGCACTGAGGTACTTGTAATACTAGAAAAGGCGAAAGAAAAAACATTCTCCTGGTCCTAACTTTTTGGTGCCCGAAAAACCGCGATTTTTCGGCACTTGATTCAGTTTTTCGCCTATAACTCGTACACGATGCATCCTACGGAAAATGTTACTCAATCCTTTATTAAACAGGATGAATTTCTACGTCGAATGACCACCTGAAACGTTAAGATCGGTTCAGCCGTTTGGCCGAAATCGATCGTTGAATTTTGCCGCTTTTTCCCAAATTGGTTGAAAAATGGGTTACGCTCAAGTTTCAAGGCCTGTACATCAAAAACGGCGTATCCAACCAAAAAATGTCACATAATCAAAGTTGTAGAGAATCAAATTTTGTGTAAGAAAAGCATCCCCCCTCCCCCCCCTCCCACCCGCCCCTACCAAATGATAGAATAACAAAACAACTTCTGAGTAAACGAAATTATGAATATTGAAAACGGTGTTGCAATCAAAAAATGTCATATAATCAAAGTGAAACGTCTGTTGTTCGACCTAAGGCACTGAAGTACTTATAATAATAGAAAAGGCAAAAGAAAAAACATCTCCTAGATTCTCCTTTTGCTCACTTTTTGGTGCCCGAAAAACCACGATTTTTCGGCACTTGTTCCAGTTTTTCGCCTATAACTCGTACACGATGCATCCTACGGAAAATTTTACTCAATCCTTTATTAAACAGGATGAATTTCTGCGTCGACTGACCACCTTCATTTTTTAGATCGGTTCAGCCGTTTGGCCGAAATCGATCGTTGAAGTTTGGCGATTTTTCCCAAATTGGTTGAAAAATGGGTTGCGCTCAAGTTTCAAGGCCTGTACATCAAAAACGGCGTATCCAACCAAAAAATGTCACATAATCAAAGTTGTAGAGAATCAAATTTTGTGTAAGAAAAGCCTCCCCCCTCCCTCCCCTCCCAAATGATAGAATAACAAAACAACCTCTGAGTGATGAGTGTGTCAACGCCAAATATGAGTATTGACAACCGTGTCGCAATCAAAAAATGTCATACAACGTCTGTTGTTCAACCTAAGGCACTGAGGTACTTATAACACTAGGAAAGGCAAAAGAAAAAACATCTCCTAGATTCTCCTTGTGCTAACTTTCTGGTGCCCGAAAAACCGCGATTTTTTCGGCACTTGTTTCAGATTTTTGCCTATAACTCGTACACGATGCATCCTACGGAAAATTTTACTCAATCCTTTATTAAAGAGGATGAATTTCTGCGTCGAATGACCACCTGAAACGTTAATATCGGTTCAGCCGTTTGGCCGAAATCGATCGTTGAATTTTGCCGCTTTTTCCCAAATTGGTTGAAAAATGGGTTACGCTCAAGTTTCAAGGCCTGTACATCAAAAACGGCGTATCCAACCAAAAAATGTCACATAATCAAAGTTGTAGAGAATCAACTTTTGTGTAAGAAAAGCATCCCCCCTTCCTCCCCCCTCCCACCCGCCCCTACCAAATGATAGAATAACGAAACAACTTCTGAGTAAACGAAATTATGAGTATTGAAAACGGTGTTGCAATCAAAAAATGTGGGAGGTGGAGGGAGGGGGGAGGCTTTTCTTACACAAAATTTGATTCTCTACAACTTTGATTATGTGACATTTTTTGGTTGGATACGCCGTTTTTGATGTACAGGCCTTGAAACTTGAGCGCAACCCATTTTTCAACCAATTTGGGAAAAATCGCCAAACTTCAACGATCGATTTCGGCCAAACGGCTGAACCGATCTAAAAAATGAAGGTGGTCAGTCGACGCAGAAATTCATCCTGTTTAATAAAGGATTGAGTAAAATTTTCCGTAGGATGCATCGTGTACGAGTTATAGGCGAAAAACTGGAACAAGTGCCGAAAAATCGTGGTTTTTCGGGCACCAAAAAGTGAACAAAAGGAGAATCTAGGAGATGTTTTTTCTTTTGCCTTTTCTATTATTATAAGTACTTCAGTGCCTTAGGTCGAACAACAGACGTTTCACTTTGATTATATGACATTTTTTGATTGCAACACCGTTTTCAATACTCATAATTTCGTTTACTCAGAAGTTGTTTTGTTATTCTATCATTTGGTAGGGGCGGGTGGGAGGGGGGGGGGAGGAAGAGAGGATGCTTTTCTTACACAAAATTTGATTCTCTACAACTTTGATTATGTGACATTTTTTGGTTGGATACGCCGTTTTTGATGTACAGGCCTTGAAACTTGAGCGCAACCCATTTTTCAACCAATTTGGGAAAAATCGCCAAACTTCAACGATCGATTTCGGCCAAACGGCTGAACCGATCTAAAAAATGAAGGTGGTCAGTCGACGCAGAAATTCATCCTGTTTAATAAAGGATTGAGTAAAATTTTCCGTAGGATGCATCGTGTACGAGTTATAGGCGAAAAACTGAATCAAGTGCCGAAAAATCGCGGTTTTTCGGGCACCAAAAAGTTAGGACCAGGAGAATGTTTTTTCTTTCGCCTTTTCTAGTATTACAAGTACCTCAGTGCCTTAGTAAGTTGAACAACAGACGTTTCACTTTGGTTATATGACATTTTTTGATTGCAACACCGTTTTCAATACTCATAATTTCGTTTACTCAGAAGTTGTTTCGTTATTCTATCATTTGGTAGGGGCGGGTGGGAGGGGGGAGGAAGGGGGGATGCTTTTCTTACACAAAATTTGATTCTCTACAACTTTGATTATGTGACATTTTTTGGTTGGATACGCCGTTTTTGATGTACAGGCCTTGAAACTTGAGCGTAACCCATTTTTCAACCAATTTGGGAAAAATCGCCAAAATTCAACGATCGATTTCGGCCAAACGGCTGAACCGATCTTAACGTTTCAGGTGGTCATTCGACGCAGAAATTCATCTTGTTTAATAAAGGAAAGAGTAAAATTTTCCGTAGGATGCATCGTGTACGAGTTATAGGCAAAAAACTGAAACAAGTGCCGAAAAATCGCGGTTTTTCGGGCACCAAAAAGTTAGCACAAGGAGAATCTAGTAGAATATACTAAAAACATGTTCCATAGGCACCCACAAGTCACCCATAAAAGTTTCGCTTTGTCCGGAATTAATGCAAACCCTAACTGCTAATTTGACTGGACTATCAATGTTACGACGTATTTCCGCTTTGGTGCCAGACTGGCACCATTGTTGGCGTTGGGGAGGGGGTGGGGGGGGGGGGGGGGAACTCGAATTCGCATGTTGGGTATCGTAGATCATGGATTTTAAAATGCTCTTCAGATTCGAAGCTCCCATGCTGCTAGAAATGTTAAGGTGGATAATGGGGGGGGGGGGGGGGGGGGGGGGGTCAGTATTTCTTGCCTAAAGTAATAAATAAATTACATCGAGTGTTTTTATCGCTTACCATCTGGTTAACCTGATCTAATGCTTATCCAATGGGACGTCCCCTGGAATGCATGCATTACTAAACAATATGTTTTACTCTTGGAATTTCAATTTTGGAATTAAACAAGTGCATGGGTGTCAGTGGCGTCAGGTGGGAATATTCGTCAGGCAAACACCTTGACCGGTCTTAGAGGAATAACCAATAATGAAAAACGCAGCAAATTATTTTACAACGGTTTTTGACATTTTATGTCTTTACTATGGCACATAAATGAAAAATCGTCACGCACCGCGGGGAGCGTTATGAGGGGAGCCTTACGCGAAGGGGAAATATGAAGGGGAAAGGGGGCGCAAAGACATAAAATGTCTCTCGTGGTTGCTTACTTGTACGAAAGCTGTAGCCACCGATTCCTTCCGATTAAGTTCTTCTAAATACTTAACTTACGAAGTTAAATTGATTTCTATATAGATCACTCTTTCTTTACCTACCAACCACAGATACTTTTGCTTCCTTACTACCGAAGGTAGGAAAGCTTTGTATTCGTGAAAGAAGTGAAAAAAAATGTCCTCCAAAATCAAAATTTCCACTTGCTTTTTGCGTTTTAGAGCTTCCCGAACAATTTTGGTTCCGTGTCTGTCTGTCGGTCTGTCTGTGGTCAATCCTTGTCCCGGGCAAAACTATACTAACCTGTTGTCTGATTTTTATGAACTTTTCAGGGATTGTGCGGGTTAGGTCCTAGACGGTCCCCTATCAATTTCAGCACCTTCGGACCAATAGGAGCGAGTGCGCATGCGCAAACGTGAATTTCCTGGTTACTCGGTTTCTAATGAACCGATTTTGCTCAAATTTGGAGGTTAGTTAGGGACTAACTTCTAAGAGACACCCTATAAGTTTCAATCAAATTGGTCAAGCAATAGCCGCTGCGCATGCGCGAACTTTAAATTTATTGTTACAACCAAAACTCCGCAACTATTCAACCAATTTCGATGAAATTTTCAGGGATTGTGTGGGTTACCACAGCTATTTACAACACTATTATAAACATTAATACCTGCAACCCTATCCCGCATATTATCGCCAATATTTTGGTATTCAATAACTCTTTGAATCATAATTTTTTCGCCAACTGATTCTATACGTCCATGTTACAATGAGTGAGGAAGCTATACTGCCCACCCAACTTGGCAGACGTTTTTTTATAGATTAAGCGCCAGCAAAGAAGTACCTTCCAATCATGTTTTCGCTTCATAATCGAGTTTATTCAAAGTTCATTCAAGTTTATTCAATTCACACTTCATTCAAAGAAATAAAGAATTCCTTCATTAAACTTGATTACTGGTTGCTAAGGAAGCGTAACCCATGGCTCATCTTTAATTTTCTCTGCTTTCAAGGTCACGAAACAGCTAGTCGATTGTTTGCCTTTGCTTATGCTATTATAGTGGAGGTATAGGAATACTAGACCCCGCACTGACCCCCTGCCTACCCGCCGATCGTATTTTCTCATCCAAAACAGTCTCGCAAAATTCATTATTTTGAACTGCTTGCCTTGCATCGCCGGGCGCCGCGCTAGATCACATACCATCCACAATCGATCATAGTTACCAATCTCTTCAACCCTCTGGTGTGTTGCGGGGTAGTATTCTTGGAAAAATATGTTCTTATTACATTCTCCTATTTCATTTAACTTCCTTGGTTATCATGAAATAGTCCCTAAATTTTTTAAAAACTTTCCAAAATCGGCTAAATATTACTTCCTAAAAATGGAAATATAGGAGAATTTCAACAAAACTTAATTTGTTCATTTTGCATATTTTTAGTAGGGCAAACAGTGCAGCAAACACTATTTGCTATGTTTGCCTGGAGGAGACGCCACTGATGGGTGTAGAGATTAAAAAATATGAAGAATGCCACAAGAAACATGAAACTTGAATGATTATTTCCTGAGAAAAATGGGGAAAATTGTTGGTGAAAACTGACCAACTGAGAAGGCTGGGGTATTGGGGAGGCCCTGGTGGTGGTGGGTGGCGATGTTGCTCCTTCAGACGAGAGGGTGGGAGGTGGGAAGGGGCAACCGAGCGCGAGTTCTTAAGAGATTAGACTAACCCGCAACGAGAAAGGAACGGCGATCGACTGAGACCCCCTTAAGGTAACATTGTCTCTCACTGTGTATTTATCGGGTTCAATTACGCTTTTCAGGTCCCAGTAGACAAGCCTTACCCCGTCCACGTTGAAAAGCCCTATCCAGTCTACGTCGAGAAGAAGATCCCCTACACCGTCGAGAAGAAGGTGCCCTACGAGGTCAAAGTCCCGGTGATCAAGCCCTACCCCGTCCACGTCAAGATCGAGAAGGAAGTGCCCTACGAGGTCGTCAAGAAGGTCCACTACCCCGTCAAGGTGCCCGTCGAGCACCCCGTTCCAGTCCACGTGGAGAAGCCTGTGCCCTACCACGTGATCAAGAAAGTGCCCGTCTACCACGAGAAAATCGTCCACGTCCCCTACAAAGTCCACGTCAAAATCCCCATCCACTACCCCGTCCACGTCCACCACGCCAAAGTTCACCACCACGACTGAAAAAATTACCAATATCAACAAATTACTAGTATTATACTTATCTGAGAACCGTACATATTGTTACGCGGACTGAAATTGCACTCGTTCAAGACATTCACGGCTTCCTCAACGTACCAAACGTAGTCATTTGAGCTCAAAAAATAAATAAAAATTGTTGTCCCCAAAACGCAGTTTTTATTTGAATTTTGAGCTGGAAGCTTGGTTTTACGTCTGTCCGCTTATCAACAAACAAGTGGCAGATTTCTTGCTCCGAGCCAAATTTCTGGCATTGCACTCGTTGCAAAAATGTCCCAAGCTTCGATTTTCAGAGGATTAATCATTCGGTTAACCTAAATGATAAGGAAGAGCTGAGAAATGGCCCTATGGTTCCCTTGTGAGAATCCTAAATTTACGATGAACTTAGGTATCTCGAGTTCATGGATAGTGATTATTCTAATTCCTCAACTACCGAAGGTTGTTCAAAGTGTCTTCCGAAGTTGAAATTTTTATTTGGATTTCGAGTTTCAATGCTTTTCAACCCCAATTGGACCATGGTGTCGCTAGTGTCACCAAAAAGATCTTAGGAGCTCCTCAGCTGTCCCAATATCTCACCCGATTAACTAGATTTAAATTGCAATTTAAAAATTAATGGACAGAGTAGAATTTTTTGAACCATTTTTTGTAAGTTATTAGCCATTATTGGACCATGGTGTGACTAGTGTCACCGAAAACATTTCAGAAACTCCACAGCTGCCCTTAAATGTCACCGTAGTAACGAAAATGTAATTGGAATTTTGAATTTAATGGACAGCAGAATTTTTGTGAGCTATTGAAAGTCTCAAAATAGAGTTTTGACAAAAATTTCCAAAGAAATCGATGACAAAATTTTCAAAATTTTTGTCATAGGTGACATCAATTTTTGGCTTCTAATAACTTATGAAAGGTGGTTTTAAAAAATCAGCTCTATCAATTAATTTTTAATTGCAATGAAACCTAGTTAATTTGGTGACACCTTGGGAGAGATGTGGAATTCATAAGATGTTTTCGGTGACACTAGTGACACCATGGTCCAATTAGGGTTAAAAGTCATGATGTTATACCAAAAATTTGAAAATGCTTTCATCGATTTCCTTGGAAGTTTTTGTAACACCTCTATAATGAGGCTTCCAATAGCCCGCGAAGAGTGCTCCTGTCCATTAAATGTAAAATTGCAATTTTATTTTGGTTACTCCGGTGTCACTTTGGGACAGTTGTAGAGTTCTTGAGATGTTTTCGGTAACACTAGTAATACCATGGTCCAATTGGGGTAAATTATGAAATTTTTGACTCCATGCTTGTCTAAATTGTTTTCTAATTGTTCTACCATGTTGTCTAACAGTTTTCAAATAGTTGTTCATTTCGCCCGGGCTCATTCCCAAACAATCATTCATCTCATTTTTGACAGTTGTTACCTGCTCGAAGGTCCCTTCTGAGGAAATGAGCTGTTCGGTCGAGATTACGCATCGGCTTTTGAACTCAACAAAGAAACAAAACCGTTGTACCTCGAAATAGAAATTGTTATTCCTATTTTGATTTGAAAGCTTGATTTGGCCTCATGTTTATCTGTGAAACCATGTAAGCTCAAATCTTTACTCCAGGTCAAATCACATTTGAGTAAAGGCACCAGTTGTTGACTTGGACTAGTGATTGACTTTTCAACTCTGTTTTGGAATATTAAGACCCCCAAATCGTTTCCCACCTGAGAACTTGAAGTAGGAATGAACACAGATAATTGTAGTGACGTTATTACGCACTAGAATCGTGCTGAATGTTTTCTAGGATTTACAGGGTACATTTCTATTGGTGCCAAGTACCCGTCAGTCAGACGAGGTTGAAGTTGGCGCTGAGGATTTAAGTCACATATTTTTCACTGTAAACACACCAAAAGTCAATTTTCTCTGTCCTCGAAGAATGTTTTAGCATCAATATTTCTCGTAGATTTCATTCCTGGCATCAATTTGTCATAAAAGTAACATATTAATGGAGAAACGAGCATGTCAACTCATCTTCGATGGAGGGTTTGCACAGTGGTTGACACCTGTGCCAATCATTGGTACGATAAGGTTTTAAAATTATTCTTTCCCTTTTTGTTTGCCAATCATTCTTACACTGATATATTTTTGTTCAAATCTTGGAAGGGTTTGAAGACCAAAACCAGTCTTCTACCGACTAGGAAGTGCAGTCAAATTCTAGTCTCAAGGCATCAGTCAATCACTAGTTCTTAGTTCGAGTGTTTCAGTGGGACCAGTGTTTGACTCGGAGCACCTTAGGCCTTTCTTTCATTTACGTGTGTCGATTACACAGGTACACGAAAATTTTTTTTTTCAACTGCCTCGAATATTATGACTGATTTTTATGTTTTTCGGTGCGCTGAATCCAAATCTGGTAGCCATTTAGCTCCGTCTCGTACAGATTTTTTGCTACATTGGATTATCCCTAGTCACTGGGTTATAAATAAGGCTCATTTCACTATGGCAAGCACTAGCAAAGATTTATTGCAATATTCCGTAAATCGAATTCTCGTAAATGGAAACAGAAGAAAACAACGAAGTTCACATGAAAATTCAAAGAATCTTTTTGTGGTCCCGTTTCTTCTTTCCCTGAATGCTCCTCTTGGTGCGTTGCTTGGCGTATTTTTCATCAGGGGTTTCCGGTAGCAGCAACCAGCAGAAATCGGCCATCATATTCGAGTTCCATCTTCCTTGGTACCTTCTCTCTGCGTCCTTGATGTCCTGGTGGAACCGCTCACCCTGCTCTTCACTGTACGCCCCCAGGTTTTCGGGAAATGCACTTTCAGGCTCATATTACAGCCTTGTTCTTTGAAGGCAGTGAGCATCCTGGCAACAATATCCCCAAGAATTTGAGAACTAAATCCTTGAAGGAGTCCCAGGCTTCTTTTTCCTTCTCAGACATTGTTGTAGTAAATGATGCATCTGCGATCAGTTTCCTTATATCAGGGCCTATGAACACTCCTTCCTTTAGCTTAGCTTCAGAAAGTCGAGGGAACTTGGTGCACAGATACCGGAAGCACTCTCCATCTTTTGGAAGGGACTTGATGAATTGCTTGATGAGGCCCAACTTGATGTGGGGAGGTGGTAACAGAACTTTATCACGAGGTACCAAGCTCTCATGAAGAACATTTTTATCGCCAGGCTTAGGCATACCGGATAGAACATGCACTAGCGCGAGTACTGGATTGAACCCCCCGCCCCTCACCATCGTCCAGTTTAATGTTTAAAATGAATACGAAACCTCTCAAAATATCATGAGGGAGTGTTTCAAGCATTACAACCTTCATTTTGGGCCATGGAAATGAATTGCCGTCAGCCAAGAAGAAATTGTCTGAAAATGCCTAACATGGGTAAGAAATCAAATTTTGCAAGAAAACGTGACGTGATAGAGCATTTTGCCTATTTTTCCTGGATTCAGCGTTCCAAAATCTCTAGGAACCAGTTGCAAAACTGGAAGTAGTTTTTTGGTCGTGTACCTGTTTTATTGGTTCAGCACCCAGTCAATTGATGGAGTTTTTCAAAAATCAACTGTGAAACACTGATGCAGAAAACCAAGTTAGGAAAATGCAATTATTAGTCTAAATATTGAAATCTGTGCAGATTTCAAGGTTTTGGTGAAGTACTAATTCAACGGTGAAGGGAGAAGAGAGCCTTCTGTGAGCCTCCAAAGTAAACATTTTCCTTAAGGTGTCAATCACTGGTGCCTTTACCCTAATAATGCCTTCTATTTCAAGTGATTGTGTGGATTGTCTGCATAAGAAATACCTCCGTACGAAGGTACCTCGTAGCTACCCTCCCTCTTAACATTTTCCAGGCAGTGTTCAACTGATATTTCCTCTACCATCACCTGTGCTAGAAGTAGAATTTGATTTTAGCTGGTCATAAAACGTCACAATTACCTGCCGCTTCCGCGATATGGAAATGGAAGATGCCGAACTTAAGTGCTACTGCGAAGCACTGGGTAGAGCTAGATATACAATCCTTTGAAATTGAGTCCTATCTCCTGACACCATCTCTAACCTGACGCTTGATTCATCTTGGATCCTTCCTCCGTTACAAATTTGATCGAAATAAGAATGTTGTCGAGGGTGTTTTGGGTCACAATAGTTCATAAGAAATGGACGTACCTCGAAAATCACGTTTGCGGATGCGCACTAACTGCCATCATTCGCTGATATTCATGCTGCCGTCTTTCCAAATAAAGGCTCATCTCCGTAAATGCAAACTTTCAGTAGGGACGATCATAGTTTCTTCAAGTTTCATTTTTCATGAAGAGTCAAAACTACCGTTCAATAGCAAGCCAAGCACTTCACCATTTCTTGATAAATTCGGAAAATACGAGTTGGTAACTTGAGGAACAGAACCTGCGCTCGTCTAGTCGAATTAATATCATTTGGATTACCAAAAGCCAATATGATTGCTGTTCAACGTTTTATGCATTTCCTTCAGTTATCCTTCAATTTTGAACAAGGTTCTATAATTTGTATACATTTATGCAATACTCGACCCTGTAAATATGTATCCATTTGTACATCCATATTACATAAAGTACATGTACACTTATTTATGATATGTGGGGGGTAGTTGGAAAAACTGCACTTTTTAACTTGGTGGGCTCTTCCAGGGTATTCTGACCTCCTTTTCAAGCTATATAATAAAAGGTATATAACCATTACAATAAATATATGGTGATTATTATTGTACTATTTTAATGTGTTCCGTCGATCGCTTTGATGTTAAATTGTTTTTGTTGACGTAACTAGTTATCATGTTTTTGAACCGAAGAGATTCAGAGTTAACTACAGAATTGTATTACCTAGAGGCTTGTTATGTAATATTGGTTGATTCTTTTCAATATATTTGATAGAAACAAATGTACACTTTGCAATTATTTCACCGTATTTTACCAAGGTTTTATTGCTGACTTGAGAATCTACATATTATTTCGTGTTCTAAAAATATAGATTATGCGTTTTTGGGATTATTCTGACTGCTTTGTATGAAAAATTCTTGTTCAATACGTCATTAGTGGTTGATTGATTTGAATTGCTTGGGCTATATAAATATACATGATCCATATTTCCATAACCACAAACGGGAACCGCATGGGTAAATGTTCGAAATTACAACGAGGGTAATTCACAAAGCAAAAGTACCTACTCGAATTGCTAAGACTTGCCAAAAAATTTATTGAAAATAAAAAGTCTGCCAAGTGGGTGTGGCATATAGTTTCCTCGTATACCATAATATGGTATACTGAAAATCGAAAAAAAACCAACAATAGCCGTGTGGGTACTCTATGAGTTTGTGAAGACGAGTATAACTTGAATATGGACTCCTAACATCTTCAAAACATACCCAGTGCATACAGTATGTTGGTATGGTATACTGAAAATCGAAAAAAACCAACAATAGCGATGTGGGTTGTCTATGAGTTTGTGGAGACGAGTAGAACGTGAAAATGGACTCCTAACATCTTCAAAGCATACCTGGTTCATACAGTATGTTGGTATGGTATACTGAAAATAATAAAAACCAACAATAGCCATGTGGGTTGTCTATGAGTTTGTGGAGACGAGTAGAACGTGAAAATGGACTCCTAACATCTTCAAAGCATACCCAGTGCATACAGTATGTTGGTATGGTATACTGAAAATAATAAAAACCAACAATAGCCATGTGGGTACTCTATGAGTTTGTGGAGACGAGTAGAACGTGAAAATGGACTCCTAACATCTTCAAAGCATACCTGGTTCATACAGTATGTTGGTATGGTAGGTGTACTAAAAATCGAAAAAACCAAGAATCGTGTAAAAAAACAAACTTTCTGAAAGAAATTGCAACACCATTGTTCCTTTTCTTAACCACAACTTCAACTGAAAGATTTCTTTGAAAATTAGCTCATTAATCCATGCTGCATGAATGGACTTTTACTTTTTAATTGATCTGACTCTAAAATTTGAAGGTGAAGTGGTCGAGGTTGATAGGTTGGAAAGTTGAAAGTAAATTGGTTTCTAGTCTTCACAAAACCGGGTCACCAAAAATAGGAAGGTAAAGATATTTACCTCTGGTCTCCATAAAACCCGGTTAGCGGGTAGGTAGTTTGAGGTACTATAAAAACGCCTAGCTGGGTAATAGAGGTTTTGGAAGATGATTGGCTTGTGTTTTCTGGTTGGTATGTCCTCGTGGGGCAGCGAAAAGGGTACTTATTGACTTCCCCCTCTCTCTTGGGATCTGGTTGTCAAGAGTGCCCTAGCTCAAAAACTCTCGAAATAGTATTGCATTTTTGAAAAATTTTAATTTTAACTTTGATTAAATTTATAAAAATTTAATTTTTAAGATTATATACACATATGATTTTTGAAAAAACTTCAGGGATCGTTTCAGAATGTTCCAAAACGGATTTCAGTGTAAAAATTTTTCGAAAAAGTTAATTATAAAAATTTTGAGGCCATTGCAATAGCTTCATTTTCAATGAAAATTCGCTAAAAAAGCACTGCATTCTTTATTCATAATTCACCATTGTGACAAAAACACAACAACAATATTTTATTCAACATTGCAACCTTTAGTGAAGCAGAACAGTTTGAGGAGAGTATTTTAAACTCGATTTAGTGTAAATACGTTACTCGTATTATTATTACAAGTGAACACTAATTTGCAAAATATCTAATTTCAAAGGGAACTTGAACGATATTTGTCAACCGAACAGGACGTCTATTAAATAATTCCAAATCTCCATGCCACCCAGATTGGCAATAATTGGCGAACTGGAAGCAATAAAGTCGGAATAGGATAGTGGTAAAAGAATTTCAAAACATTAATTTGTTCTTTCGTTAAAAAAAGTACAATCTATGATATCGTTTCCCAATAATGAATAAACCTAGATTTGTCGGAGTGATAGAAATCGAATTGGGAGCTTTAAAGAGCGTTTTTTTTTGTCCACTCGGGTCGCCTGATTGATCTTTATTACTTTTCCTATGTTCTCCGTTTCCCCATTTCAGGAGCCGCTGCGGGTTATTTGAGGAAATAATTGGATTTGGTTACTTTCTCTGAGCTGTGCATTTAATTCACCTTTCCAAAAAGATTTCCCTAATTTACCCCCCACCCCCCCTGAAAATGTCATCAAATTCGGATGAAAAATTAGAGTAGAAGTTATGGCTGTTTCAATGAAATTCACGTTTGCGCATGCGCACTGGCTACTCTCAGGGCTGATTTTTATAAGGGACCATCTGCAATCCCGTAAAATTTCATTAAATTCGGGTATGTTATGACTGTTGAATATAGTTTATGTTTGCGCATGCGCAGAGGCTACTTTAAATTTAGGGGCCACGATTTCCATAGGGGACCATCTATACTAAATTTCGCATAATTTCCCCAAATTTCATCGAAGTTGAGTGGAAAATGAAAGAAGTACTTATTATGGCTGTTACACGGAAATTGACGTTTGCGCATGCGCAGTGGCTACCATCTGTTTGGGGACGATAGTTTTCATAGGGGACCATCAATGTAATACGAAATAATGTAATAATCAATGTAATACGAAATAATGACTTCGTATAATTTTGCCAGTTTTAAGGGTCTTTCGACAGACAGTCACACAGACATACAGAAACGAAACTAAAATTGTTCAGGAAGGCCTAAAACGTAAAACTCGAGTAGACATTTTGATTTTGGAGAACATTTTACTTCAACCATGTAAAGTGAAAACAATGTTTCCGCTACCTTGGTAGACTCGGAAGCAAAAAAGATTGGACGCATACCTGTAAAGGTTCCTGAGTTAGTATAATAATATTATACTATAATATAATAATAATAATATTATAATATTATTATAGTTCCGATAGATGGCGCGCGCGTGCGGCATCAAGTATTTGAAATAAGACAACGAACTCCGGCTAGTAATGAAAATCAATGTTCGTTCTTCCATCCGTTTTGTACTTTATGGAAGGCCAAACCTTTGAACCGATTTTGAGAGGATAGGACTATTGTGATCAACAAGTTCCAGGGGTGGTTTCTGTTAATAACAGATATCTCAAGCTCAATTTTTCATCGTGAACGAGGCTTTCCTTAGCAACGTTGATTGAATAAAAACTTCCTACGAAACGAGAAAACCAACTACGTGGAAACGTGCGGGTGACCGGTTAGTATAAAATAAATTATACGTCCAAGATATTCTGTGTGAAGCTATACCTACTGACTTCACAACTGGATTGACTTTTTTCATAATGTTCGCAAGATATTTGTCTGAAACGTGGAGAAAGTTGACCAGAGTGTCGTTCTGACTCATTCAAAGGTGGATATTGAAAAACGATGCAAATTATTACACAATGGTTTATTATTTTTGTATGTAGATCACTCGTCTGCAAAGCCACCAACCATCCAACATGAAGAAAAACATCGATTGCATTTCGGTCTGCTAAAATTTGAATGGAGATTAGGCCTCTTTTGCGATTCACACTCGTGTTTCTGATTTATCGTACGTCCAACCGTCGTATTTGTCCTACAAAGCTCCGCGTGGTCTCAAAAAATTCTGTAGAATCTTAAATTCATGGAAAAACAATACCTTTATATCGAAATTTTTTGAGTTAGGGTTTCCTACGGTACCTAAGTATCATAAAAAAAATTCACAATCGAATTTAGGGGAGAAATTTGAGATTAAACGCAGAAAAACGTTAATTGTTTAAACGAGATCATTGCTCCTGCATAAGGCCCCGAGGTTAAGCAATGTGAGGGGGTGAACGTTTTTCTATGATACCGTAGGAAAATATCTGAATCGCAGACGTCTGTGAATGGGTGAAAATATTGTTTAAAAATAATGTTAAGTTCAACAAAAATTAAAATTTATCAAATTTTCTACTTTGACTTAATATTTAGGACGTCCCACAGTAAGACTTGGGCGTCCTTATGCGATCGATCTGGGGGAATGTTGGACAACACTCAACAGAAAAAAATGACCACACACTAATCCGTTTTAGATCATTCTGAGTCCAAATCCGCGAAAAAACCACAGGTGAATGTCTGTGTGTGTGTTTATGCCCAGCCCTTAGTTCTCAACCGATTTTCGTGGTTCTTTTTTTGTACGTCGCAGAAAACTATCTAGTTGTGTACTACGTCACCGGAATTTCGAATTTTGCCTTTAAAGGGGGGGGGGGGGGTTAATGCTCAAACATATTCTTTAGTAATGCATGCATTCCAGGGGACGTCCCATTGGATAAGCATTAGATAAGTTTAACCAGCTGGTAAGCGATAAAACTGTTTCACTCGATGTAATTTATTTATTATTTTAGGTAAGAAATAGTGACCCCCCCACCATTATCCACTAAAACATTTCTAGCGGCATGGGAGCCTCAAATCTGAAGTGCATTTTAAAATCCATGATCTACGATACCCAACATGCGAATTCGAGTTCACCTCCCCCCCCCCTTCCACTCACCAATGGTGCCAGTCTGGCACCAAAGCGGAAATACGTCTTAACATTGAAGTTTCATCTGTTAGTTTTAATAGGCAGTCCGTCGAGGTTAACGTCCGTATTCAAGGTGAAATACAAAAAAAAAAAAAAACCACGAAATATGCGGTTTATGGTGTCCTGGCACCATGGTGGCACAGAGAATAATTCATGAAAATCCAGAGGTATAATGAGAATTTTTCCTCAATTTCAAAGGCTGGGTACAATTAGTAAGCAGTAAAGGAACCGAAATATTGAAAAATCGGATATTTTAACACAGAATGTGTTTTTGCGATGACCTACCGAAAAAAAATCGTCACGAAAAAGCGACAGAAAAAACCGTTACGCGCCTTTTATAATGATTTTCACGTACAACCAAGCCGTTGGTAAGGAAATAGAACTCCCGCAGTGTTCATTGCACATAAATTGTTCACCATTCGTTGGAAAGCTCTTAATTAATATAGTATTGCTTCCGAGTCTACCAAAGTAGCGGAAGCTTTGTTTTCACTTTTCAAGGTCGAAAAAAAAAGTTCTCCAAAATCAAAATTTTCACTCGCGTTTTGCGTTTTAGACCTTTCTGAACAATTTTGGTTCAGTGTCTGTCTGTCTGTGTGTCTGTGTGTCTGTCTGTCTGTCTGTCTGTCATGAATTCCTTGTAACGCGCGTAACTATACGAAGTTATTGTCCGATTTCAATGAAATTTTCAGGGATTGTGCGGGTTGGTGTGTAGACGGTCCCTTATGAAAATCACCACCTTCGGACTGATAGTAGCCACTGCGCATGCGCAAACGTGAATTCCCTGTAACGGCCATAACTTCTACATTTTCCATCCGATTTCAATGAAATTTTCAGGGATGTTACAGATTAACTTGTTTTGTTGTTTTGAGATAAACTACTATGCATCGGATCATCTATACAATCGGGTTATGGATACGAGGAAGCTATGTGCCACACCCACTTTTTTTCTTGTAGTTACATATTTATTTATATAACATTTATAGGGTTTTAGACCAAATTAAATGTCTAACAATTATTTACTTTATTATTGCCAAAGACTCCACATTTATTATTGTTGTTTTTTATTTAACGGATGACTAGCATCGCAAAAACACATTCTGTGTTCCTATGATTTCATACAGAGTATGGAAAAAGAAATAAACCGGGGGGTGCAGGGGAGCGGAGCCCCCCGCCGAGGCGCAAAGCGCCGAGTTTTGATTATGTATACTTACCTAACTAGCTACTAAGTTTTGAACCTAACAAAGTGAGTACCTAGTTATTGTGAATATTATACCCCCACCCATCCCCTCCCCTTGTAAATTTTGGTACTCTGGTAAAATCGTGTACTACTCGGAAGTTATTTGAGTCAAACAAAAAAAGAAACACGCAAATCGGTTGGTAATTGAGGCCTGGGCAGATTTTACAAGATCACCCCCGCAAACGCACGTTTTTTAAGCATTAACCCCCCCTTTCCCCCCTTAAAAAGCAAAATTCGAAATTCCGGCGACGTAGTGCACAACTAGATAGTTTTCCGCGTCGAACAAAAAAAGAACCAGGAAAATCGGTTGAGAACTAAGGGCTGTGCAGACGACACAAGATTTTGTCACACACACACATACACACACAGACATACACCTATGGTTTTTTTTCGCGGATTTGGATTCAGAATGGTCTAAAACGGATTACTGTGTGGTTATTTTTTTTTCTGTTGAGTGTTGTCCAACTTCACCCCAGATCGATCGCATAAGGACGCCCAAGTCTTACTGTGGGACGTCCTAAAAACGTGCGTTTGCCGGCATAACCTCGTGAACTCTGCCCAGGCCTCAATTTCCAACCGATTTGAGTGTTTCTTCTTTTGTTCGACTCAAAAATCTATCAAATTGCACACAAATTAGCATGTGGAGGGGGCGAGTGGGGGGATAATATACAAAAAATATCCGATTTTTCAATATTTCGGTTCCTTTATAGCTTACTAATAAATTGTATCCAAACTTTGAAATTGAGAAAAAATTCTCATCAAACCTCCGGATTTTCATGAATTATTCTCTGTACCACCATGGAACTAATAGTGGTGCCACCATGGTGCCAGGACACCATAAACCGCTTATTTCGTGGGCTTTTTTTTGAATTTTTTGAATTTTGAATTTTTGAAATTTTGGGCTTTTTCAACTTGAATATGGAAATGAACTTCGACTGACTGCCTACCAAAGCAAATGGATGAGAGTTTAACTTTACGAAGTATTACCGCTTTGGTACCAGACTGGCACCATTAGTGGCGGTTGGTCGGGGGGGGGGGGCTGAACTCGAATTCGTGTAGATCATGGATTTTAAAATGCTCTTCAATTTCGAGGCTCCCATGGCGCTAGAAATGTTATGGGTTATGGAGGACTATGGTGAGGGGGGTAGACCACTATTTCTTGCCTAAAATACTAAATAAATTACATCGGGTGGAAAAAGTTTTTTCGCTTACCAACTGGTATTAATTGACCTAATGCTTATCGAATGGAACGTCCCCTAGAATGCATGCATTACTAAACAATATGTTTTACGTATTCAGCTCGTTTTAAAAATTTTGATTGCGTAAAAGATCAGAAAGGAAATTTAATGCTTCCCATTGGAAGGGGGTTTAAAAAGATAAGTAATAGTACAAAAGTTGTTGTAAATTAGTTGTAGGGTAAGTCTCAAAATTTAGGATCATTAATTCTGGGACACCCTGTATAAGAATACAAAGATACAGGGTGCTCTGTCGAAGAGACTACATTCACTCATTATCTATATTTTGTGATCTTCGCCTTCAAGATTGGGTGGTAACGAAGTGAAACGTTATGTAACCAACCTCTTCCAGTTGCGTTCCATTTAATTTCAAAACGTTATCGATTCGTTTGGTCGTGAAGGAAGTACCTACACAATTTATCAGTGGCACTTGCTTACATACTACGAGTATTTAAGCCTTCAAAGTTACGAAACTGTGATTTAATGGAAGCAGGCGTTCCGAGGAACTGAACTATCTACAAAATAGTTCCGGGGGAAGTCGGTCGTAAAGCAACCGTTCTCTCTGCAAGAGGCCAATTAGGGATACAATGAATAATTTGAACAGCCCTGCAGCGGTACTGGGACGATAAAAATGGAGAAGCTCCGAGTTATGTATTAAAACCCATTATGGGAGGTGAAGTTCACCTATCAAGTTTCTTACTTACCTTTAGCTACCAAGTGGGTCAATGGTGTTGTTACTTCTAGAAATTTGATTTGAAAGGAAAAACGATGCAAACTATTACACAATGATTTATAATTTTTCTGTAAAGATCACCCAGAGGGACCAGAGGTAGGTGTGGTGGAGGTATGGACGGGGGGGGGGGGGGGGGTGAAATACGGTAGGTCGAGAAGCTCCTAAGCAGGCCACGTCATCCATGGTTCATCGTTCAGAGGTCTGGATGGTCTCATTCGTTTCTGAAATTTGGACAAAATCCGAATTTCATTTATAAACTTCAGTAATCAGTTATTTACTAATTTAATAATAAATTAACCTCTTGGGTTGCGAACCACAAAGGTTTGAAAGCTGTGAAAAAATTCTTTAAAATCGTCGCTATTTTAAATGAAAGAGAAAAAAAAAGTCTGCCAAGTGGGTGTGGCACATAGCTTCCTCGTATCCATAACCCGATTGTATAGATGATCCGATGCATAGTAGTTAATCTCAAAACATCAAAACAAGTTAATCTGTAACAATCCTGAAAATTTCATTGAAATCGTACGGAAAATGTAGAAGTTATGGCCGTTACAAGGAATTCACGTTTGCGCATGCGCAGTGGCTACTATCAGTCCGAAGGTGGTGATTTTCATAGGGGACCAACTAAATACTAATCTGTAACATCCCAGAAAATTTCTTTGAAATCGGATAGCAAATGTAGAAATTATGGACGTTTTTTTTTTTTTTTTTTTTTTTTTTTTTTTTTTTTTTTTTTTTTTTCATTAACTCCCCTCAAAGACAAAATGTCTTTTTTGACGGAGGGGGCACGCCATAAAATAAAAATAAATAAATAAATAATTAAATAATGGGGAGGACGCCCAGGACTCACCCGACGCCGGCCCTAGGGATGAAGGAAGATGAGGAAGGTGGGGGTGGGAGAGAGGGATGAAGGGAAGTGCCTCTATAAAACGACCACCAGTTCAAATATGAGCCGAGCAGGACACGGGTGGTGATACCACGGAGTACGCCTACTGAGATGCCCAACTCACGCAACTCCGTGGCACTTTTCCCGCACCACACCCCGCGCCATGATAAGGTAGCAGCCATCACCCTGATGTTGTTGGGTGCCACTCCTTTTAGCTCCGACACCGCTTGCCGTAAATCATTTCTATCCTACTTTCTTATCTTAGCCCGCCAAGTCTGCTCCATGTCCAAGCTGCCATTGACAACTTGGACATCCAGGATAATGCAAGACTGGTCGGGCTTGACGGCAACGATGTCGGGCTTCTTACCCTGGTCACTTGGCATGTGATACAATCTCTCCCTCTCAACATCCCAGCCGCTAGATGACAAAGCACCTGCTATCTGCTTGGCGACCGCATCATGACGTAAAATGCGGCCCCCATGAGTCCGAGGACATTGCTGCACTACATGATACAGATGTTCATTTCCACTCCGACAGGCGCGGCAAAGGGGTAGAGTTGTCCCACGACTACCCCTCGAACACCGTACCGCAGTTGGCAGAGTTGCCATGCGGACGGCGTGGAAGTGTCGGTAGTCGCGGGCCCCAATGCCCTCCAAAGCCCAATCTACCCATTGGGAAGAGACAGGGCTTTCGGAGCACTGTCGGAGTTCTTTACCATCTACTGACTCATGCAGCGCAGCAGCGAACTCAGCAGACGAACTGGGTTTTGGAGCAGATGGTGTTGCTCGGTCGCACCATGCTAACTGCTGCCTGACAAAATCAAGATCAGCAGCCGCACGGGCGACCTCCCAGCTCGACCCTTGAAGGGCTAGCAGGCGCTGGCGGCGCAATGAAGGGATACATGCCGAGAGAGACACAATGCCAAGCCCACCGGATTTGACCGGTGCGTGAACATAGGCACTTGGGACACCAGGTGGGAACCTCAGCCAAGAGCGCACAGCAGAGCGAACTTGTCGATCTAACTCTTGCAGCCTCCCCGCCGTAAGCCTGCCAAAGACTAACCCATAGGTCAGCTTTGGCAGTAAGTACGTGCGGAGGAGGCGCAGCTTCTGCTGTGGCTTCAATGGAGCCTTGGTAACGCGAGCTAGCGCTCTACCAAGGTCCACACGGCTGGCACTAATGGTGGCCACCCCCATGAAGTCGACTCCAAGGTACCGCCAAACCTCCAACACGGATCGAGATGGGATGGGGGATTGTCCTATCACAAAACCCCCATCCACAACTTTCACCTTATGTTGGCGACCCGACGGGACCAAGGAGACCGACCCACACTTATCGGGGTTAACCACAAGTCCACACCTGGCTAGCTGCCTAGCAAATGCATTGAGGGCGATCTGCAAGCCCTCACGGGTTTCTGCGAGTAGGATAACGTCATCGGCAAAAGCCAATGCTCCTACTCGCACCCCAGGGGCGAGATCAAACCCTACTTCTGTCGGCAGCTTACCCAAGGCCGTGTCCACGACCAGGTTGAAGAGGAGTGGTGATAGGGGATCCCCCTGGCGTACCCCACGCCCGATCCGTACATCCCCTGACACCTCACCTCCTGCCTCCAGGACCGTCACGCCTTCCTGGTACAGACAGGCCACATACTCGATTAACCGAGATGGGGCCCCGACACCACGAAGGCAATCGGTCAGGGCAAGGTGACTGACTGTATCAAAGGCCTTAGCGACGTCCAGAGCAGCCAGATGGAGTTGGCGGCGCTTCATACGGGCCAGCGAGATGACAGTTTGGAGAACTGTAAGGTTCTCCGCCGTGCCATCTGCTGGCCGAAACGCTCTCTGGACGTCACCAATGATACCAGCCACCTGGAGGCGAGATGCCAGTACTTTCTGGAAGTGGCGGAAGACTACCGAGGACACAGAGATCGGTCGATAGCCTCCAGGCCCACTTCCCCCTTTCTTTGGGATGAACACCGTTCGGGCTCGGGTTAATGCTTTCGGGGGTCTTCCCGCAAGGAGGAGTAGGTTGAGGACGAGCAGCTTAATCGTCTTAGGTGCTTTATTCCAGCGACGGGCGGAAATACCATCAGGTCCAGCGGAAGTGGAGTTCTTGACATGGCACTTATGTGCCTCGTCAGACAGCACCGGCGCACACATGATGCTGCGCAAGGAATCCCTGGTAGAGACTGGGGGAACCACACGCTCTCCAGGGTCGTGACTGGGAGCACTCAGAAGTGGCTCCCAGAAATCCACAAACTCCTGGAGAGGGGGTTGAACTTGATTTTCCCCAGGCTCTTCCAGTACCTCTGCAGCCACACGCGCCGGATGCTTCCTCCACAAACTCTGAACCCGGTGGTACTCCCGCCGTCTTGCTTGTTTGGCTGCTCTGCGACCTCCACGCAACACCACTCCAGGAGGAGGTCCCCCCTGGTGCTGCGTCACGGTCGCGTCCCCAACCCGCGGGAAGATTCTCCCTAAATAGGCTGCCACCTCATTTTCCAGGTTATCCAGCCCTTCAGCAGCCCGCCTCGCCAGATCCTGCAGGTAGGTGCTTTCATAGCCTTCAATACGACCTACCTGCCCCCCGAGCCTCAAGACTTCGGTCTTCAGATCGGCAAGAAGACCGGAGGTCCCGGGGGAGGGATACTGAATGGCAGGCTGCTGCTCCACGTCAGCAATAGGAGATGCGGGAGAAGCCCCACTGCTATTTGCCAGGATCGCTTCCTGGACAAGCTGCTCATAGTGGGGCTTCAGGCGGATGTTCTTGATGGCAATGACTGTGCGCATGGGAAAACACTCGCTTAAATAGACATTGATATTGCGTACCCCATCGCGCACAGCCACCACCTCATCTGCCGCCATCCTGCGCAATTCCTCGGAAGCATACCTGTGCTGTACTCGTTCAATATCAATAGCAGCAAATTCACGTTTGCGCATGCGCAGTGGCTACTATCTGTCCGAAGGTGGTGATTTTCATAGGGGACCATCTAAATACTAATCTGTAACATCCCTGAAAATTTCTTTGAAATCGGATAGCAAATGTAGAAATTATGGACGTTACCAGGAAATTCACGTTTGCGCATGCGCAGTGACTACTATCAGTCCGAAGGTGGTGATCTTCATTGGGGAACATCTACAACCTAATCCGCATAATCCCTGAAAATTTCATCGAAATCGGGTAGAAAAAGTGGAAGTTATGGCCGTTACAAGGAAATTCACGTTTGCGCATGCGCAGTCGCTTCTATCAGTTCGGGGATGATGATTTTCATAGGGGACCGTCTACACACCAACCCGCACAATCCCTGAAAATTTCATTGAAATCGGACAATAACTTCGTATAGTTATGCGCGTTACAAGGAATTCATGACAGACAGACAGACAGACAGACACACAGACACACAGACACTGAACCAAAATTGTTCAGAAAGGTCTAAAACGCAAAACGCGAGTGAAAATTTTGATTTTGGAGAACTTTTTTTTTCGCCCTTGAAAAGTGAAAACAAAGCTTCCGCTACCTTGGTAGACTCGGAAGCAATACCTGTACAGTGGTAGATTCCAAGCTAGGGCTTTTTGGAAATGTTTTCTCTCTTTCCACCCCTTAGAAGTGACTCAGGATAACCCAAAGCATCGAGGCACAGCTGGACCCCAAATGGAGCCGATATAGCAAATTTTACCAAAATCGCAAACTAAAAATTCTGTAACTTTATGCTGCATATTGTACGAAACATAGTACCTAGCGAAACTCCAAAAGTGAAAAATTGATTTATCGCAAAAAAAAAAAAAGATTTCCTCTTTCACGTGCACTATTGTCGCTGCTGCTTCCTGGCGAGGAGGTTGGGAATTGAAGTTCCGTCGATTTTGCACGTGAAAGAGGAAGAGATTCTGATTTTGCTTCCGAGTCTACCAAGTTGCGGAAGCTTTACTTTTTTTTTCAGACCTTCCTGAATGTAAGAGCTGGATATTAGCCTTACTTTATAATTTTACTATATTCTGAATTATGTTATGTATAGGTTCTTTTTGTTTGGTTTATAAGATGGACTCGGTATAGGTAGGAATTTAGCTGACGGTGCCAGGAAGTTCCTGCCCAATTTGCTGTAGGTTCGGAGGATATACCTTCTCCTTGGTGCCTGACACTATGCTTATGACAGCCCGTCAAGTTGAGGAAGTTTACAACATTTAATGGAAGGATGCAATATTCCGCTTGGTGCCTGACACTATGATTATGCCAGCTCGTCAAGTTGAAAATTGTATGGGTAAGGAGGTTATAGAGATTTAAAATACTGACTAAATTGATATATAGGTTTTTGGCAAGGTGTTTGAGTAATAAGACAAGAGTTTGGGCAGAGTAACACTCTCTAGGTCTTCCAACTACTACTGTGTACCAGGCTCTTGAGGGCCAGGGCCCTATATACTAAGTTCTCCACTTGGGGCCTGGGGAAGCCCCAGTGTCCCGAAGAATTCCCAGGGGAATGACCCTGGTGTTGTGGTTTTTGCAGTTGGATGACCTAGGGCTGAAGTTTATTTAGGTAAATTATGAATATAACATATGAGGTACCCCACACTGAACAATTTTGGTTCCGTGTCTGTCTGTTTGTGTGTCTGTGTGTCTGTCATGAAATTCTTGTAATGAGCATAACTATGCGAAGTTATTGTTCGAGGTCCCCTATGAAAATCATTGCCCCCAGACTAATAGTAGCCATTGCGCATGCGCAAACGTGTATTTCCTTGTAAAAGCCACAACTTCTAAATTTAACATCTGAGTTCGATGAAATTTTCACGGATCATGCAGTATTGTAGCTGGCCCCCTATGAAAATCACGGGCCTCAACTTCACAGTAGCCTCTGCGCTTGCACAAACGTAAAATCCTTGCCACAGCTATAACACCTACAGTTTTCATCCGAATTTGATGACATTTTGTAGGATTGTTCTAATTGGCGTGTAGATGGTTCCCTACGAAAATTATTGCTCCTAGGCTGATAGTACCTATTGCGCATGCGCAAACGTAAATTCCTTGTAACACCTATAACTTCTACATTTCTCATCCAATTTCGACGAAATTTTCAAGGATCTTGCGGATTGGATTAGCTACTATGCATCGGATCATCTATACAATCGGGTTGTGGATACGAAGAAGCTATGCGCCACACCCACTTGGCAGACTTTTTTGTGTGGCTCTGACTCAATTTTCCACTTTTGAGGTTACGCCTCTATGGTTATCAGTGTGTGACATGAGAACTACAATAGCGAGAGACCACAATCCAAGAGCACTGCCACAACCAACTTGCATGATCAAGTCCAGTGAACTGTACACTCAATTGAATGAGCGAGCGAAGCGAGCGGACATAGTAATAACAATAATTATTCAAAATAAGGTTGAACAGTCAATAATCTACGATGTATGCAAAACCCGCATGACCGATAGGTCTTGAAGGAGGGGAATAACTTCGACGCCGTGCGCGGCGGCCTTGAAAAAAGACGGACGTGTTCAGTGGCTTCCTCTAGAAAACTCATCTTGAACCAAAATGGACGCGGAGGCGGTCCTGGTGAGAGGAATGGAACGCCTCAGTTAATAATATGTGAGTTATACTACAAGCTATTGTGAGTTTAATTTTAATTAATATTGCATCAGTTGTTGCATGAGAACTTCTTGTACTACCTACTCAGGGTCGTCCCTGCCAGTGCCCTTTGGACTTGATTTAGACATCGTGATCAATAATTTAGATTTTCGATACTTCCAGGGTAAGACGCCCTCATGTTCCCATCAGTACTAAAGAACTAGAATACTAAGAATACTCTATAAAATACTACCCAAATATCGACAGTGCTAAGTAGATACTAAATATTGTTTTACGAAAATGAAGTTGAACGATCATGTTGCTGTTTTGGACATTCAATGAGACCATAAGACGAATGGCAAGTTCCATTTTCAGAAAATTAAGAAAATTGAGAAAAATTGAGGAAATTGGTGGGGGAAGCGCAACCGTTCACACGTACGGTTGGGATTTTATGCATTTGACTGCTTCTAGCCGGCTTTTCAGCTGATTTATTATAAACTGACATTTTGGTTTATTATTTTCAATAATGAACCTTTGGAATCGACCAAGAAAAAAAAATTTTAACACCCCCTCAAAATTTGATGGTTTACGTTTCAAGGTACGTAGAATCCAAAAATCGAATAAAAATTTGGCCGTCCGTCCGCCGTACGCCGTACGCCGTCCGCCGTACGCGGCACTTTTGCCACTTAGCATTGACCGATTTTGATGAAATTTGGTATGTAGGCTCCAATTGGGGTCTAGTTGTGCCCCGAAGATTTTGGTTGATGTAGGTCACTTCTAAGGGTTCCAAAATCAATTTTGAAATTTTGAAAACGCCCTAACTCAAAAAATTTCGATATAAAGGTATTGTTTTTCCTTCAATTTAAGATTCTATAGAATTTTTAGAATTTTTTAAGACCACGCGGAGCTCTGTAGGACAAACCGTTCGCTCCCTACGAAAATTTAAGGGTTTATATTGAAATATATATATATATATAAATCAAAAAATCAAAACACGAGTGTGAATCGCAAAAGAGGCCTAATCTCCGTTCAAATTAGAGCTGACCGAAATGCGATCGATGGTTGGTGATTTTGATTTTTTTTTCTTTTTTTTCTTTTTTTCTTCATATTGGATGGTTGGTGATTTTGTAGACGAGTGATCTATATAGAAAAATAATAAACCATTGTGTAATAATTTGCAGCGTTTTCCACTACTGTTATACGATCTTTCACTCTTCATCATCGAATTTCCGAATTTTCTTTTCCCTAAAAAAATGAAAAGAAAACTCGGCGCTTTGCGCCTCGGCGGGGGGCTCCGCCCCCTGCACCCCCCGGTTTATTTATTTTTCCATACTCTGTATGAAATCATAGGAACACGGGAATGTGTTTTTGCGATGCTAGTCATCCGTTAAATAAAAAACAACAATAATAAATGTGGAGTCTTTGGCAATAATAAAATAAATAATTGTTAGACATTTAATTTGGTCTAAAACCCTATAAATGTTATATAAATAAATATGTAACTACAAGAAAAATACTATATAAATTGAGAGCTTTCCAACGAATGGTGAACAATTTCTGTGCAATGAACACTGCGGGAGTTCTATTTCCTTACCAACGGCTTGGTTGCACGTGAAAATCATTATAAAAGGCGCGTAACGGTTTTGGTTTATTATTTTCAATAATAAGCCTTTGGAATCGAGCAAGAAAAAAATTTTCAACCCCCCCTCAAAATTTGATGTTTTACGTTTCAAGGTACGTAGAATACGAAAATCGAATAAAAAAATTTCCGTCCGTCCGCCGTACGCCGTACGCGGCACTTTTCTTAGCAACACTGGACGGATTTGGTTCAAATTTGGTATATGGGCTCCATTTGGGGTCTAGTTGTGCCGCGAAGCTTTTGGTTGATGTAGGTCACTTCTAAGGGGTGAAAATTAAGGGTTGAAATTTTCAAGAGTGTCCTAGCTCGAAAACTCTCGAAATAAAGGTATTGTTTTTTCACCAATTTTAAATAGTATTGAATTTTTAAAAATTTTTGAGACCACCCGGAGCTCTGTAGGACAAACCGTTCGGTCCCCACGAGTACTTGAAGGTTTTCCTTCGATAAAACAGAATCATGAGTGTGAATCGCAAAATAGGTCTAATCTCCATTCAAATTTTATCGGACTAAAATGCGATCGCTGTTCATTTCTTCGATTTGTATACAGTTTTGCCTTCTGCGTAACCAGTAATCAAATTTCCACATGAAGCTTTCTATTTTTCCAATCGAGTGTGAAGCGTTTAGTTCTTCCTAATAAACTTGATTGTGAAGGTGTGAAGCCAGTATGGTGTGGTAGGTAGTACCTAGCTGGTAGGTAAAAAAAAGTTGGTAGGTAAAAAAAATGTTGGTGGGTAAAAAACGCTGCAAATCATTGCTCAAAGGGTTCTTCACTCTTCAGATCACTGATCAGCTGAGTGAGCTCCGAAGCCATTTTCAATCCTTTTGAATGGAAGTGCTCTTCCAGGCGTCTCCAGCATTCGAGGAAATCTTCTTCACTCTTCAGATCACTGATCAGCTGAGTGAGCTCCGAAGCCTTTTTCAGTCCTATTGAACGCAGGAAGCTGAAATTTGAGAGGGAAGGTGAAGGGAGAATACAGATGATGGTAGGTGCTATTGATTGAGAACCAGTGATCTATACAGAAGGGTGATCTATACAGAAAATAATAAACCTTTGAGCAATGATTTGCAGCGTTTTTCTGTCGCTTTTTCGTGACGATTTTTTTTCGGTCGGTCATCGCAAAAACACATTCTGTGTTAAAAATATTTGGTGACTAAAGATTTTCACACGTAGAACACGGATAGAGAGTCTAAAGTACCAAAGCCGATCTAATTTCTTCGGGACTAATAATTTCTATCTTCTTCTTACGGCACAGAGTGACCCTTGACCTCCCAAACAATAGCAATAAATGTCTGTAATGTAAGTATATTTGAAGGTACCTAAATACCCTGGTTAACATCAGATAGACAGTGGTGCGGGTTTCCCTCGTGAAGATGAAAGTTGAAAATGATTTTTTCGAGAAACGGAGAACAGAGATCCACGCAGAATTATTTATAAGCAAAATATGGCAGAAACTAATGTAAGATGACGCTTTTTTTTAAAGAGAGAAGTGATGAATTTGAGAAATCAAATATGATATTATAATCTCTACCTAAATGAATTTAAAAAAATAATCTCAAAAAATGTTTTTTTAATTTTGAGATTATTTAATTAACTTATTTAATAAGCGGTATTTTCATTCTTCATTAATTTTACTGCTCAATTACCCATACCATTTTGTAATAATTTGCACCATTTGAAATTTCCAGGTTAAGTGGCAGTTTGTAATTCTTCAAACTAGACGAGGGCGAGCAAGTAGGTCTCGGAAAGACAGGTCAGTACGGTGACCCATTTGACTAAAAGTTCAAGACGCAAAAAAACACACAAATCCGAAAACCGGTCGAGAACCTGACGAATCGACCGATGCGGTAACGTTTTTGACCTGTTTTTTGAATTACGAGCGGCCCCGATCAGCCCATTGATAGGATTCCCAGGTCGACGACTTGATTCTATTAGAACGAGTCGGAGGATGACTAATTTATCCCAAAAATGAATTGACCTTGGAGTTTCAAGATGAATTAGTGTGCTTCAGGAGCTTTCATAATACTGATATCGCGCAGCAAGTTCAAGATAATTGAGTACTCAGAAATTAAATTATCTGGTGAATTTTGCGTTACAGAGCTTTTTGAATGGTTTTGGATCTTTTCCGTCTGTCGGTTGGCCATTCTGTCGGCTTGTCTGTGGTAAATTTCATGTTCCGGACTGAACAGATTTTGTTGCAACTTTCATGACATGAAAGTTCAAATCTGAACTGAAATTGGTGATGTAATTCATAGAGAAACAAAAGAGAAAATGAGCTCGTTTTACATGAATTACGTCACCAATTTCAGTTCAGCCATCGTAAGGGTGTTGGGGGCTAGCCTGTTGAAGAATAGGGAGTTCTGCATAAAGATGAACGATGAAGCGTGGCTCGCGAAGAGATATGGTCTTGCACAAAGTTGAATGATGATGTTTTGCCTATGAAGGAAGGTAAGTATAGTTCAAAGAAGACGGTTGGGGTCTAGCCTTTGAAGGAAAGTTGGAGGTCTTGAATCCAAGGAAGAACAAGTCTCGTATCCATAACCCGATTATATAGATGATCCGATGCATAGTAGTTAATCTCAAAACACCAATCTCTAAGTACTTTTCACTACCCTCATAGAGGACCATCTACACGCTAATCTGGACAATTTAGAAAATTTCATCAAATTCGGATGAAAAATGTGAGTAGTAAGATCTGGAGGTTTGAGCACAGTGTCAAAGGTTAAAGATGTGATTGAATCAAAAAATTTCTTGGCTTGGCTGGGAGTCGAACCCTGGATTCATGGGTGGGAGTCTAATGCGCTACCTCTGAGCTATTGGGGAGAATCAAGAATCAAGAATCAAGAATCAAGAATAATTTATTAACAAAAATATTTGTACAAAAAATATACGTCAGGAAGGTTTAAAATTACAATGCCGGCCTAACGGCCCTATTTGTTGTATAGTCGGGTGGGTAAGGCATTTATAGTTACTTAAGATATTTAGATTGATTAGGAAGTAATATGTATAAGAGAAAATTAGATTATTGAAAAACTCTTTGCATGAAGTAGTGACTTAGAGCTAAAGTTATGTACAATACCTATGCTAATATATACAATATTTACAATTATTTACATTTCTTTTAAATAAATACAGTTTTTTTAAAAATAATTATTTGTATTTGTATGGGAGTGAGCTCAGATCTGTCATTAGTTCGGGGGGGGGGGGGGGGGAGGAGGTACCAGGACCCCAGCGCGGTTTGGGGCTTATGTCTATGTTGGTTAGTAGTGGGTTGTAGTGGTTTTTTAATTTGTCGGAAAATTTGTTTGTGAGTTTATCTATGAATATTTTGATTTTGTCTACGTGGTAAGTTGAGTGGAATGAATCTATGTTTGTACGGCGGGAGGTATGGGTTGCTAGTCGGATGCATTTATTTTGGGTGATTTGTAGTTTAGATAGGGAAGTTGTTGATGTTGTGTGCCAAATTGGGGATGCATATGTCATTGTGGATCGGATTAGTGTTTTGTAGAGGAGGAGTTTAATTTCGGTTGGGAGGGTATTTGATTTAAATAGGTGGAAATAGCGGCCAAACTTTCTACGTGCTGTTTGATTAGTGCGTTTAACATGCTCGTTCCATGTTAAACGCTTGTCCATGTGAAGGCCAAGGTATTTTACTGAGTTGGAGAAGGGAATTTGGTTGGAACGTATTTGTATCTTGCTGGGGAGGTTTCTCTTGCTGCTGAATATTATACCCTCTGTCTTAGCTGCATTAACTTTGATTTTCCATTTTTCGAGGCGGGAGATTATGAGGTGTGAAGCATTTTGAAGTCTATTGCAGGCTTTTGGAGGGGATGGGCTAGATGAATAGAGTGCGAGATCGTCAGCAAAGCCTGCTATGGAGACATTGGTGGGTAAATCTTCAAAAATATCGGCTATATAAATATTAAATAAGAACGGGGAAAGGACGGAACCCTCAGGGACACCAGCTGGGATAGTGAATCGTGTGGATGTTTTGCTGTTTAATTTTACGAAAAATTGTCTATTTGTCAGATAAGAGAGGAGGAGTTTACAATAGCCAGCCTGAAGTTTGGCGCGTATTAGTTTATGGATTAGGCCCTCGATCCAGACAGAATCGAAGGCTTTCTCACTGTCAAGGAGGAGGAGAGCCGTTGAGTTTTTGTCATGCATATTTTTCCGGATATAATCAACTACCCTAGCTAGTTGGTGTGTGGTCGCATGAGCGTTTTTGAAACCCATTTGGGTGTCGGGGACTATTTTAAGTCATTCGACCTCTTCTTGGAGGCGGCGCATGATGATTTTTTCATATAATTTTGAAAGGGTGGGGAGGAGGCTGATCGGTCGGTAGCTGGCGGGGTCAGATGGTTTTTTATTTGGTTTAAGTATTGGGGTAATGGCTGCTACTTTCCAAGAGGAAGGGAAATAGTCGCAGCGGAGACACGCATTTATTATGTTGGTCAGTAGTACTAATGCTTTTTTGGGTAGGTTTTTTATCGAAATATTTTGGATGTTGTCATGACCTGGGGCTTTATTATTTTTCAGTTTTACTAAGAGCCTCTTTAGTTCGCGCGGAGATGTGTGTTTAGATGATGGGTAGTAGTGGATGTGGAGAATTTAACAATTTCGGAATTTATTTGTTGTATGAAGGAGTTATTTCCGCGTGCTTCTGCTTGTTCGTGGATTGACAAAAAGTGGGAAGCTAAGGCAGTAGCTTTTTCTTCATCACTAAAGGCCGTGGTTTGTGCAGTTTGAAGGGGAGGTATGGAGGAAATTGCTGGGTTGTTGAAATTTTTTGTTTATTTCCATAGGGATTTGTCACCTTGGACAATTTAGTTTCCCAAGATTTCTGTGTCCAAAGCTCTACCTGTAAATGAATTTGCTTTTGCATGGCATTATATTGTCTCTTGTCAATTTCGTTTCGGTGGATTTGCCATTTGTGTCTAATTTTATTTTTTCTCTTTATAAGATCGGTAATATGTAGAGGTGGAGGTTCTACGTAAGGGCAAATTGGCGTTTGAGGGACGGCAGTGTGTAAGGCATGTTGGATTATATGCGTGAAGAGCTCGAGTTCTAAATCAATTTGATTTGTGGTGATGAGGGTAGGTTTGGCAGTTTGAATTTGCTCATTTATGATCTCTCGATACATTGGCCAATCTGCATCTCTGTAGTTGAATCGGGTCGGGGGGGGGGGGGGTTTAAGGGCCTTTAAGCTATTGCGGCCTGGTGATGGGATGTTTAGGATTTGAGATTCTCACGTCACACTTGTGAAATTATGCAGGGAAACAATTGGGAGGGCGAAAAATGCACGGCTGTTACAAGGATTTTACGTTTGCGCATGCGCGGAGGCTACTGTAAATTTTCAGGCCTTGATTTTCATAAATTTTCGTAGGGAGCGAACGGTTTGTCCGCGGGCTCCGTGTGGTCTCAAACAATTTCAAAAATTCTATACTACCTTAAATTGATGGAAAAACAATACCTTTATATAACTCTTTTTGAGTTAGGGCGTTTTCAAAATTTCAAAATTAATTTTTGATCACTTAGAAGTGAACTACATCAACCAAAATCTTTGGGGCACAACTAGACCCCAAATGGAGACTGCATACCAAATTTCATCAAAATCGGTCAATGCTAAGTGAGGGAAAGTGCCGCGTACGGCGGACGGACGGCCAAATTTTTATTCGATTTTGGTTTATTATTTTCAATAATGAACCTTCGGAATCGACCAAGAAAAAAAAAATTTAACACCCCCTCAAAATTTGATGGTTTACGTTTCAAGGTACGTAGAATCCAAAAATCGAATAAAAATTTGGCCGTCCGTCCGCCGTACGCCGTCCGCCGTACGCCGTACGCCGTACGCGGCACTTTTGCCACTTAACATTGACCGATTTTGATGAAATTTGGTATGTAGGCTCCATTTGGGGTCTAGTTGTGCCCCGAAGCTTTTGGTTGATTTAGGTCACTTCTAAGGGTTCCAAAATCAATTTTGAAATTTTGAAAACGCCCTAACTCAAAAAATTTTGATATAAAGGTATTGTTTTTCCTTCAATTTAAGATTCTATAGAATTTTTAGAATTTTTTGAGACCACGCGGAGCTCTGTAGGACAAACCGTTCGCTCCCTACGAAAATTTAAGGGTTTATATTGAAATATATATATATATATAAATCAAAACAAGAGTGTGAATCGCGAAAGAGGCCTAATCTCCGTTCAAATTAGAGCTGACCGAAATGCGATCAATGGTTGGTGATTTTGATTTTTTTTTTAATTTATTTTTTTATTTTTTTTATTTATTTATTTTTTTTGATTTTTTTTCTCTTCATATTGGATGGTTGGTGATTTTGTAGACGAGTGATCTATATAGAAAAATAATAAACCATTGTGTAATAATTTGCAGCGTTTTAGGACGTCCCACAGTAAGACTTGGGCGTCCTTATGCGATCGATCTGGGGTGGAGGAGGACAACACTCAACAGAAAAAAAAAATAAAAAATAACCACACAGTAATCCGTTTTAGACCATTCTGAATCCAAATCCGCGAAAAAACCATAGGTGTATGTCTGTGTGTGTGTGTGTGTGTGTGTATGTGTGTGTGTGTGTGTGTGTAACAAAATCTTGTGTACTCTGCCCAGGTCTTAGTTCTCAACCGATTTTCCTGGTTTTTTTTTGTTCGTTGCGGAAAACTATCTAGTTGTGCACTACGTCGCCGGAATTTCGAATTTTGCCTTTTAAGGGGGGGAAAGGGGGGGTTAATGCTCGAAAAACGTGCGTTTTTGGGCGTAATCTTGTGTACTCTGCCCAGGCCTTAGTTCTCAAACGATTTTCGAGGTTCTTTTTTCGTTTGACGCGAAATACTATCTAGTTGTGCACTACGGCGCCGGAATTTGGGATTTTGCTTTTTAAGAGGGGGAAAGGGGGGGTTAATGCTTAAAAAACGTGCGTTTGCGTGCATAATCTTGTAAACTCTGCCCAGGCCTCAATTTCCAACCGATTTGCGTGTTTCTTTTTTTGTTTGACTCAAATAACTTCCGAGTTGTACATGATTTTACCAGAGTACCAAAATTCGCAAGGGGAGGGGTCGAGTGGGGGGATAATATTCACAAAATATCCGATTTTTCAATATTTTGGTTCCTTTACTGCTTACTAATAATTAGTACAATTATTGTACCCAAGCTTTGAAATTGAGGAAAAATTCTCATTATACCTCCGAATTTTCATGAATTATTCTCTGTACCACCATTGAACTAATAGTGGTGCCACCATGGTGCCATGATGCCATAAACCGCTTATTTCGTGTTTTTTTTTTTGTGTTTCACCTTGGATACGGATGTGAACTTCGACGGACTGCCTACCAGAACTAACAGATGAAAGTTCAATGTTACGACGTATGTCCGCTTTGGTGCTAGACTGGCACCATTGTTGGCGTTGGGGAGGTGGTGGTGGGGGGGGGGGGGGTGAACTCGAATTCGCATGTTGGGTATCGTAGATCATGGATTTTAAAATGCTCTTCAGATTCGAGGCTCCCATGCCGCTAGAAATGTTAAGGTGGATAATGGTGGGGGGGGGGGTGTCAGTATTTCTTGCCTAAAGTAATAAATAAATTACATCGAGTGAAACAGTTTTATCACTTAACAACTGGTTAAACTGATCTAATGCTTATCCAATGGGACGTCCCCTGGAATGCATGCGTTACTAAACAGTATGTTTGGATTCTACGTACCTTTAAACGCAAACCAACAAATTTTGAGGGGGTGTTAAAAAAAATTCTTGGTCGATTCCAAAGGTTCATTATTGAAAATAATAAACTAAAAGCCGAGTTCCAACACATAATCGGTTTATAAACATAATTAATTGAGGAGCTCCTACCGGTTCTACACCTGATATGTACTTAATTCTGGGCTCCTACTTCCGAATTTCTACATAACTATTTAGCGCAACCTATTTGATTATTTTTGATTTTGGGTATCAAGTTCTCTCTCAGACGGCAGAATACGTAGTTTGTGAATTATCTTAGGGCTATAAGAAGTCCCGTGGGTGCGAGAGGGGCAGTAAAGGTTGAGAGCCGCTGTTCTCAATAAGGCCTTCTTCGACAAGCATCCAACCTATGAGATAACGCCCTGAAGGTGCGTACGAATGTGGTTCGAACGTCGGAGGATGAAATGTTTGCCTCTCCTCTACCTAAGTGGTTTCCTGCTGAAGGTGAACGCTCTGGACTGAACAAACCTCCGACGGGACTTGTTATACGACCCCCTCAGAAACGGGACGGGTTTTTCTGATGCAGCGACCCCATTTTATACAGTTTTGACCCCTTTTAGTGGGAACTCGCACATTTGTTACGCAACGTCAACACAACGTTTTTATATCTCCCAATGCGTATGGTTTTGATAGGAACAACCTTTCGCTTCTACTATTATATACTCAGGATTCAAACTTAGAGACTAGAAAAGGAATTTGTACGTCCGAGCAGGGACGAAAAAGTTCGGATGAAATATTTAGAAATTATGGTGGCTGTTACAAGGAAATTCACGTTTGTGCATATGCAGTGGCTACTATCAGTCCGGGGGAGATGCTTTTCATAGGGGACCGTCTTTACGCCAACCTGCACAATCCCTGAAAAGTTCATCGAAATCGAACAATAACTTCGCATAGTTTTGCCCGTTACGAGGATTTCATGACAGACACACAGACAGACAGACAAAGAACCAAAATTGTTCAAGGAGGTCTAAAATGCAAAACGCGAGTGAAAAATTTTATTTTAGAGACAATTTTTTTCTAACCTTGAAAAGTGAACACAAAGCTTCTGCTTTCTTCGTAGACTCGGAAACAAAACGCGAGACACATTGAGATTGTAATAGATCAAAATTTCATTGACCTTTGACTGCAAATACAGCGCTTTATTTTTTCTACAATGGCCGTTCGATTTTCTGGGAAACATTAACCCTCGGGCATCTGCGGGACGGCACTCTATGCCGCAGTGATTTGCACGTAATAATGGTGTATTTCAGTCAATTTTAAAATTTTTTTTTCAAAATAGTATGGCTCAGGAATAACGGTAATCGGGTCTGTTCGTCGAGAAAATTTTTTTAAAAATCAGAGGAGCTAAGAAAAGTTGAAGATTTGAATGGTGTGACGTAGCTAGCCAATCGTGACGTAGCTAGCCAAAACTCTTTGAAAAAAGTATCCATGCACAGAGAAGAGATGAAACCCTTGGAGAATCTCTTCGATACTACAAAATAAAAAATATTACAGAAGCTATTGGGAAATCTAGAGGGCCTACAATTCCATCCATTACATCCACAATTACATCCATATCTGTTAAAATAACTAATTTAATTAATTAATTATTACACCACCCACAAACTAACTCACACCTAAATAACGTTAAGGGTGTCTCAGTCGGTCGACGTTCATTCCTCATTCTGGGTCAGTATTTCGCCAAATCGAAGGGGCAAAAAGTTAAAAAGTTGTTCTTAAATTGAAACTTCTAAAGGATTTTAGAAATGCATTAGTGCACGGCCCTAGCGAATTGAACAACTGAAATATTGCCGCTGGAACCATCAAAATCGAACAATAATTGTCAGAGAAAAATGGGTAAACCTGTTAATCCAGTTATATTTTTCCCCTATAAAATGTAGCTAAATTTGAAACTTTCAAGACTTTTAGTAATTCATTAGTGCATGCGGCTTGGTAATTGAAAAACTGAAAAACTGCCGCTGCAATCATCAATATCGAACAGAAATTGGCAGATAAATACGGGAAAAACATGGGAATAACAGTTTAACCGGTAGTTTTTCCCCATTTTGGTTTATTATTTTCGATAATGAACCTTTGGAATCGACCAAGAAAAAAAATTGTTTTACATCCCCTAAAAATTTGTAGGTTTACGTTTCAAGATACGTAGAATCCAAAAATCGAATAAAAATTTGGCCGTCCGTCCGCCGTACGCGGCACTTTCCCCCACTTAGCATTGACCGATTTTGATGAAATTTGGTGTGTTGGCTCCATTTGGGGTCTAGTTGTGCTCTGAAGATTTTGGTTGATGTAGGTCACTTCTAAGGGTCAAAAAATGAATTTTGAAATTTTGAAAACGCCCTAACTCATAACGCCCATAACTAATTTTGATATAAAGGTATTGTTTTTCCATCAATTTAAGATAGTATAGAATTTTTAAAATTTTTTGAGACCACGCGGAGCCCTGTAGGACAAACCGTTCGCTCTCTACAAGAGTTTCAGTGTTGGACGTACGGTAAATCAGAAACACGAGTGTGAATCTCAAAGAGGCCTAATCTCCGTTCTAATTGTAGCTGACCGAAATGCGATCGACGTTTTTCTTCATTTTGAATGGTTGGTGGCTTTGCAGACGAGTGATCTATATAGAAAAATAATGAACCATCGTGTAATAATTTGCAGCGTTTTCTCTGGCAATTATTGTTCGATTTTGATGATTCCGGCGGCAATATTTCAGTTTTTCAATTCCCAAGGGCCGTGCACTAATGCATTTCTAAAATCCTTTAAAATTTCCAATTTGAGTACAACTTTTTAACTGTTTGCCCCTTCGATTTGGCGAAATACTAAAAACGAACAGCGACCAACTGAGACCCCTTTAAGGGGAGGTGTGTGTCGCATACACGCTGAGTCGCTCTGTGGGCGCTCGTCTACTTCATTCGAATAAACTGAACTACTGATGAAAGGATAGCCATGATGTAATAATGTAGTATTGGGATAATGTTTTGTATTCGAGCTGAACCTCCGTGTAATGCTATTTTTTTTTCAAATCCAAATACACGCATTTTTGAACTGAATACAGCGCTTCCCAACCTTCGGTTTTGAGAAAGGAAATATTTATACTTTACCCGTGCTTTTCTGCTCAGAACTGTCGACTCCGTCAATTATTATTGATTTTAAACTCTTTGTCATTGTTTAGCAACTTGAGAAAAATTGCAAACACTTCTTAATAACCCCATAAGGTTCTTGACGAAGATCGTTATCAATAGTTGCTCCCAAGTTACTCCACTCTTACAATCTACCAAGCTTGAAGCAATCACGACTCGAATTCATCTCCAACTTCATAACTAGTTCTTCATGGCCTAATGGGATTGCAAACAGTATTTTCTCAACATCTCAATGTGATAGCGGAAAACCCGAGCGTGAGAAAGTCACCATGTCTGGTGGACGTTGGTGTGAAAATACTCATCAACACTTTCTGGATGCTCAAAACGTTATCCCTGAATGTATCGGTTAGTTCACGATGTATTTACTCATGTTTTAGATGTTTAAAAATGGATTTCAGAGGGAGGCACGCTAGGCTCGGAACGCTCCATGTTAACTGTTATCGTAAGCAATCTACAAAAAAAGAGAGAGAAAAAAAAACGCTACAAATTATTACACAAAGGTTTATTATTTTTCTATATAGATCACTCATATGTAAAGAAGACGGCTTTGCCATTTTCTACCTACCTACCTTCTTCACAATCACGTTTATTTGGATGAAATAAACACACTCAGTTCGAAGAAACAGGGGGTTGCCCTAATTATTAGGATATTTGATTACTGCTTGATCGCATTTTGTTCAGCTAAAATTTGAACAGTGATTAGGTCTCTCGCGATTCACACTCGTGTTTCTGATTTGCCCGACCCATAAGTTCTCGTAGGGAGCGAACGGTTTTTCCTGCAGAGCTCCGGGTGGTCTCAACAAATAGTAAAAATTCAATACTATTCAACATTGGTGAAAAAAAAACCTTTACTTCGGAGTTTTCGAGCTAGGACACTCTTCAATATTTCAACCCTTAGTTTTCACCCCTTAGAAGTGACCTACATCAACCAAAAGCTTCGCGGCATAGCTAGACCTCAAATGGAGCCAATGTACCAAATTTCATCAAAATCGGTCCATGGTAACTAAGGAACCAGAAAATTCCATAAGGGTTTCTATAAGGAAAGTGCCGCCTACGGCGGACGGACGGCCAAGTTTTTATTCGATTTTTAAATTCTACGTACCTTGAAACGTAAACCATCAAATGTTGAGGGGGGGGGGGGGGGTCAGACTAAATGGAGAGGAAGAATTGTAACGCACAAATAATCCAAGATAAAAAAATTTGATCGGAGAAAAAAGATGGTCACTTGTTATGATTATAATTAGGGCTCGGCATTTTGAATAATTGCATATTTTTTTTGCGATATGCCCAAGCTGTAAGGAGCCCAAATATGCCATATTCAAGCCATTTTGTCGCTCCAAATTTAAATTTATCGTGCATATCGCACATCCGGAGTAAGACTGGTATAAGTCAAAAAACCCAACTGATGGGAAATCGCATTTAAAGATTTTCGACTTCTTTGTTGTTCTATAACAGTCATCTGAACGAATTTTTTTAATATCTCAAGGGTCTACGGCACTCATATACTATTTAACTATCATGTGCTATACCAAAATTGCTTCGTTACCTCTTCATTTGCGACCAGCATGCTTAAATTGATCAAATTCCTATGATGTACCACTATTACCCCAAGAAATGGTGGAACATCTCAAAATAAACCAGAGTTGTAATTCTAAAAGTGGAACCAATACATGACCTTTCGGATCAAAAGTGGTACATCTCATATTATACCAACGTTACAACATGCAGACCAAAGAGAAATTCCATTTTGTTTTGGAGAAATACTGGTGCATCTCAAAATAAACCAGTATTGCAATGTAATTGTAATTTAAAACTAGATCAACCACTCTAATTATTGTTGGATCAAAAGCGGTACATCTGATATGTACCAGTATTACACATACCTTGAGTTTATCACACTTCGGCGTCTGGCGCATAACTGAAGTGATCCAGTCTTGCTCCGACGCCATGGTAGAAGAATGGCTCAGAACCATACTGGTTTATCTGCTCTCTAGCGGCCAATAACTAAGTTATCGTTAAACCCGTTCTACCCCCGTGTAGAGCTCGACGAGAGCTATCTGGTGGAATATATAACTCAAAACCGCCAATTTCGGACTTATACCAGTCTTACTCCGGATGTGCGATATATTTGCATATATTCGCAGTTTTTGGTATAAGTGCATATAATGGGCATTTCTTGACAAAAGCCATATTTTCCAGTTTTGTCAGCTGTTTCCTCTAATGAGGAGGCGTTAGCATAGCCCGGAAAAACAGGTGAAACCGTTCGAGAAAAATTAGAGTGTTTACTCAAATGAAATCCTGGCTGGAAAACTGTCGTTGTGTTGGCGAAAATGTTGGAAGGCGACTCACCCAACACCAGCAATTGGTCATACACTCCTCAAGAACTGGCGTCTTTCAAATATCTACCAATTGTCCCAGCAGATGTGGAGCGGTCATTCTCCCGTTTGAAACTATTATTGCACGATTTGAGAAAATCTTTTACAAATGAAAATTTGGAAAAGCACTTGATAGTACAAGCTAACATATTTTAATAATTGAAGTTTTGTCTAAAAACTGAGTAAACCTATTGTAAAAATTGTATGAAATGATTTTGTATAAAAATGTACATACAAAAAATTGAATAAATACAAGTAACTATGTACTGAAAAGACTTTGTTTCCCACTTATTATTCAATTGTTCAACTATCTTGCGCATATTTTGAAGGCATATTTTCGGATTTTTTCGTGCATATGTACAAATGCATGTATTGGGCATCTACGTGCATATTTCGAGGTTTTATTTCGCATATATTGCTGAGCTCTAATTATAATGATAATGGCTGACGACGAGGAGAGGACGATAGATGTCCGCACTAGCTAGAGTGATACCTAGAGACAAGAAGCCCACTTACTACTCACATCGCAGGTATATCTGAACTACAATAATTAACTATCTATATGCATTTTTTCGGGACGCCTCGCGATATATTCTTGTCCGTCTCTCAGCCAACGGAATTTGGAGCTGATAATTGGCCTCCATGATTGGCAGCCAAACGTGTCTATGCCGACGTGACATTACGTGTGGATTACCTAACACTCACCCTACTTGGCCAAATTTTTTATCTCATTCCCACTGTGGAGGAGGTTTCAATCCGCCCTTTCGTCCAGACTGGTCTTTTGGGGATCAAAATTGCGAGAACCGTCGTCAGCCAGTTTTACTCATTGGACACTCCTCGAGTAACACTGCCCCAAATGCATCCATTGTATGGTGGGGGACTTTGCACTCTTAGTTAACTAATCTGCAGAGGCTATAGTACCTGTGTGTTACAGTAGCACTAGAGGTTCTTTTTGACCTCACTCCTCTCCAAATTTGTTCATAGGACAGCTTTCCTGTGGGCTATTATAATACTGTATTCGGGAAAACTCAGACTCTCTCCTAGTAAAGGGACCCAATTGGAAATAAGTACACCGGGGTAAGTGGAGCCTAGGATTTCATTAGCTCCACTTTGAACTTTCACCAAATCATCAATTTTCCACCAATTTCGCTCCAATTTTCATCATTTGTTCTCCAAACTATCCTAAATCGACGGCCCAAATTAAAAATCCAATAACTTCAATCAGTCTTCCACAAGATCAGTTTTAAAATTTCCCGTCGGGTTTCCACTTGCCCCGGTCTGTGCGGGGTAAGTGGAAACCCGGCCCAATTCCGTGCTGAACTGATGAGAAAATGAACGGGGCAAGTGGCATTGAAATAACGCAAGAAAAATAGACCAGAAAATTGTTTTCTTTATTTGAAATATTACGTTGCTTGAGCAAAATAGAACTTACAAAATGTTCATTTAGTGTGCTCATAGACCTTGGTTGTTTTTCACTTGTTGACCTGTGCCAGTCTCATTTCGAGAGGAAGTGCTCAACATTTTGTGGTAAGTCCATCCATAATAGTTGCTTGAACTGATGTAGAAGTTTGGTTGCGATATTTACACGTGGGGATTGATAATTTGTGGCTTTCCACTTACCCCGGTTTTGTAGAATCCACTTACCCCATGGGTAGAGAAAACTGGGGAAAGTGGAAAGCCACAAATTATCAATCCCCACGTGTAAATATCTCAACCAAACTTCTACATCAGTTCAAGCAACTATTATGGAAGGACTTACCACAAAATATTGAGCACTTCCTCGCGAAATGAGACTGGCACAGGTCAACAAGTGAAAAACAACCAAGGTCTATGAGCAAGCTAAATGAACACTGAATGACAATAACTTTTCTCACATCTAACCACGTGAACTGGCAGGGCTGCCATCATACCTGCAACGAAGTTTAGGTTATTGATGTAGTTTTCCTGCTAAGGTAGTTTAGCTACCCTTCGTCTGGAGCGCTAATTTCGCCCTAGGCTCCACTTGCCCCGAATTGACACTTACCCCGGTGTAACTATACTGGACCAAGTCCACGCCGATGATGTCAGTTGCATGATGTAGGAAAGAACGAACTTTGACCCAGCCTTTAGAATGATCATCAATGATCGTGAATGCTGGAAAAGAGACGGACATCAATATGAACCAGACTCGCTTCTCTGGTACGCAGATGAGTGAAAAAGCTGGCCGAGGGATCAAAGGCCCAAATTTCAGGAACGACAGCCATCATTTATCAAGCTGAAACCCATGCCATAGAAATATGCGCTCTAGAGATCGACTGGAAACGACTCATTTGTGCGAGAATTTACTTAATGTCCGATAGCCAGGCAGCCTTAAAGGCCATTCCTGCCTACTCGATAACTTGAAGATTAACCTGAAATTGTGTAGACTCGCTGCAGCTAGGGCTACGACTAGGGGGTGTGCTAAGGCTTACTTTACTCAGCAACCCTGGCCATGAGGGAGTTGACGACAAGCCGGTCGCCAAACAGAGATCGCACCCTCTTTTGGCCTAGAACCTCTACTTAGGGTTCAAAACCGCTTGAGATACCATCTCAACAAAATGGACGGGGCCAGAACAGAAGAAGTAGTAAAAAGTAAAGTAAGCAACCATTTCAGGTTGAATTTTCGTCCGACTGTCATTCTTGGCGTCGCGGACGTCATCAGCTGTCTCCCTAAGGGGAGATCAGAATTTGTTCTGATGATTTCGCTTCGATCGATTTTCGATCGTCTAATAGACAGAAAACTTTCTGCTGGCGACCAGACTCGAACTCGCATCCCCGCAAGACGGATCTTATCCTATCACCGCAGTCGGGTACACTGTCCACCAGACCACCGACGCCCACCCAGAACAGAAGAATTTCAACTCTACTGCAAAGGAATTGAAGCAGCGTCCTTTGCTATATATCAGGGCGAAATAACATTTAAAATTTTGCGCTTACCAGGTTTTTGCAAAATAAAAACTGCGGAACAAGTCTTGTAGCTTACTTGACGTAATTATTTAATTACTTTCATCAGCATAATCGAATGACGACTAATTATAGATCCTGACAAGCTGGATCCAACGATACCTACCTAAAATTCGATTTTCGATTTTTGTCGCTTATCAGGTATTTTCTGGGTCCAACTATGGTGACTAAGTCCCCCCCCCCCACAGCACCTTTTCGGGAAGCAAATTGATTGGGGATTGAGACTCACAGTAGATTTTCCTACTCACATACATACATTGTATTGAGATCGTGAGAAAACCAGATCGAAAAAGAGGTCTCGCACAACGCAGGGACGTCCTAAAAATGAAACGACCTACACCATATTCCCTACAGCTATACATATTTAGCAGCCATAAACGTTGGGCGCAGCTCACACAGGGTTCCTTAGTGTTCTCACCTTCCTGTTTATTGCAACCCCCAGCGAGCATAAAGTGGCTATTTCTGCCGACAATTTGACTGCTCAAACGCTTCTCGTCATGAATTCGTACTCATTCAAGACCAGCTTGAAGAACCGGTTCGTTTCTGATCGTAAAAAAATTGCATAGCGACAATTCCGTTTCATGATTAAATACCCAGTTACTTTCCGAACTTACGCCATGCAGGTTTTTTTTCTGGTTGCTTCATCATTTTTTCATAGGGAGAGTGTTTTTTTTTCTCTTCACTTTGCGGTCGAATAATTTATTCATTGCATCGAATTAAATAATTGTTGAGCAAATGATTGGCGTGTCCAGGAGATGCGGGGCTAATGATATAATAAGGAGCGGGGCTTCTAGTATAAAAGGAAAGGCGGCCGACGGGTCGAGTATAGTCGAACATGAGGTGCTTCACTGTGTTGATAGTAGTTCTGGTGGCCTCCGCGAAGGCGCAGCTGGACTTTGGCGGGGAGGAATGGGGCGATTTTGGGTCGTCCGAACACCACGGCCACCACGAGCACCACGAACACCACGAGAAACCCAAAGTCCACGAAGAGCATATTGAACACCACGTGAAAACGCTCACGTACACCAAGAAAGTGCCAGAGCCCTACCCAGTACATGTCGAGAAGAAAGTTCCCGTAAAGGTAAAATCAATTAGGAAAAAAAAGCCCAGCCTAGTGTTTTTCAAATCCAGTCTGATTTATTGAATATTTTCTCATATTTTGAAACCTCAGGGGAAGAATATTCGACTTCCATTTTCAAAAAATCAAGTTTCCAGTGATATCGACTTACTCGTACAATTGAATAGTAGAGTTGCTTACCAAATTTTCTAAGGCGACTACCAAGATAATGGAAGCGTTATTTTCATTTTTTGGGAGGTGAAAGAAAATGTCCTCCAAAATCAACATATTCACTTACTTTTCAAGTTTAGACCTTCCTGAAGTGGTCTGTCCGTCTGTGCGTGAGTCCACAAATCCTTGTACTTGCGAAACAGTACGACTTTCGATGCATTTTCAGGAGAAAAGCTTTCAAAACTGCCTGCCTACTAGTTTCCCGCGTCACCACTAGATCGGGCGTGTTCATACGGGTTCGAAACAAGTGTTGACTCATAAACGACAATTTTGGAGTTGGCTCGTTGATGCTGCAGGACCTTCATCATCACCCAACTGTCCGATTATTTTCCTAAACTTGGTTGATTATTTGGAAGTTCTGCAGACCACCTCTCGGATTAACCACCCCATCTTGTTTTGGATAATAGAACACTATGTGCCACACCCACATGACAGTTTTTTTTTCGGAAATAAATACTGAACAAAAGTATGAACTTTGCGACTTCATGTCGTTACTCTGAAGTTAGCCATAAAACAAGGTGCCATTGGTCTTGTTCGATTCCACACTTAGGTTTTAAAAAAATCTACCAAGTTGGGTGGGCAGTTAAGCTTCCTCACAGAGAACAACATGGACTTATTGAATTAGTAGATGAAATATGCCAATATCCTCAATACAAAATGCGGTTTTCACGATCATGATGTTATTTTCACAATAAGTCACTACCAACTCGACTGGGAAATTGTTCACGATTATGCTGATTAATCATTAATCATTAATGTTAATCATTATTAACATTTTCACATGTTCCTGTTAATTAAATCACGATAGAATCAATGTATGCATTCTTCTCGGGTCCAGCCCCAAACTTCCCTCCAAATTTGGGCAAAATAGCGCTATCAAATGCTTTTCAATTTTGCCAAAATTTGTCCTATAACCGTAGAAGAGAGGGAAGATTTGAATTCGTGCAGTAGAAACATTTGCGTTTTCCTACAAAAAAAAATTTCAACAGAAAAATTTCACCCTCATTTCACTGAGAGCTTCTTGATACTCCTTGGTTTTGTATCTGTCTGTGCTTTTCGGCTTATTTTTTTCGGCTTTTTGGCTCATTCTAAAAAATTGTAATCCACCCTCAAAATTTGATGGTTCACGTTTCAAGATTCGTAGAACCCAAAAATTGAATAGGTACAGGTTTTCCCGTCCTTCAGCCGTACGCAGCACTTTGCCCAGTTCTACTGGACCAATTTTGACAAAAATTGGTATATGGGCTCCATTTGAGGTCTAGTTGTGCCTCAAAGAATTTGGTTATTGTCAGTCACTTCTAAGGGGCTAAAAACGAAGAAAAACGTTTCAAATTGCTTTAGCACGAAAACTTTCGGTATACAGGTGTGGTTTTTTCATTCTCGTAGTTTGAAATTTCCAAAAATATTCGGAGTTGAGTGACACAAACTAGATCTCTGTGGGACCAACCGTTCTAATGAGGACTATTAATAACCTAATTAATGAATTTTCCATGACGTATTTTAATAAATTCAAGGTTCAATATCAATTTAGAAACAATAGAAACCACTAAGACGGCCAACAATAAATATTAAATCCGATTTTATTGTGAACAATATCAGAACACGAACCCCATCAACTCACCTTACATACCCGTGGTCCTTGGAAGAGAGTTGGCAGTGTTGGTTTTCTCGCAAGGTTAGTTGTCCCCCTCACTCCGATGGTTGGACGTGTGAATCAGAAACACGAGTGAGAATCGCATAGAACCTTCGCTGTCGAACGTGTGCCAAATACCAGCTGATCAAATGCGGGTTTTTCTCGTCTCTTCAAATAATAGAATTTCATGTCAACCAGTCGCGCTTCCCTAACAACCAAGAATCAAATTTTGCATAGAAGGCACCCAAAACTTTAGAGTAACAATGTTTTGCTATTAGGAACTTTCTGACAAAATAACCGTGATTGTTAGCCCTGCGGGATAATATAGTTGGTAGGTACTATTGAAGGAAAAGCCATGTTCTTTGCGAACAGGCGATCTATACAGAAAAGTAATGAACTGTTGTGTTAAAACATGGAACATGTTATTGTCCTAGGGTAATTACCTGAAAAACGTTACTCGGAAGGGGGTGCGACGGTCATGCGCCTTTTCCGACACTCCGGTTTTCGAGGCACGAAGGGTCGAGTTTTTCTTAATGCATTTTATACATGTTGCTAGGGATAATATTACTTTTGTATTATACCTACCTACTAAAGGTTTTGCACTAAATTTGGCTAAAACATGTTCCATGTTTTTATAATTAACGCCGTAGGTAGATTGCATCTGGGGGGTCCAGGGGGGCTTGCCCCCCTACCGAGACGCGAGGCGCCGAGTTTTTTTTTTCTGCTATGCTACCCAAAATTATGGACCGATTTTGATGAGACTTCCAGAGTTGATTTTTATTGAAACTTCCAGAGGCCCCAAGACGGTCTCCCATGAATTTTTTCTACATCAAAAAAACAACAATTGATTTTATTCATACATAAATTTATCACAATCTGATGGTTCGTTTTTGCTCAAATTTGGGGGGTAGTTCGCGGCTGGATCCCAAAAAAAGCACATTGGCTTCATCACGATCAAGTGAGCAGAAACCGTAGAACATGCAGAAAATAAACAAATAAATAAAACAACATCAGTAAATCTGTAAAGAATGGAATAGTATTTGGAAACGAATCAATTGATCAAAATTCCCTGACAGTGCGGGTCTCCAAAAGATTCTTTGCATTTACGGCATAAGAGTTTCGTTATTATAATTAATCACGCTGAAAGGTATATCGAAGGGTGATGAATTTTACAGCGGGGCATTTCAGCTGATGGTCACTAATTTGGGATTCGTCGTCCGTTGGCTTCATCAATCACCAAACATTTTGATGAGTAATTACTATGATCGGTTCTCAGTACAGCCCAAGTATTATCATAAAAGGCATTACGATAGAATTGAGACATTCTGCGATGAAGGCTGGTTCGGGGGAAGATTATATAGAGAATTCAATGACCTACCAAGTTTCATTATTGAAATTTCCATTTTTTAAATTATAAATCGTCGTTGACTGAATGGAAGAGGGAGAGATGGAGATTCATTTAGGGTAACGTCACCAGCCACAGACAAGCTAGCTTAAGACGTCACTTTCAGGTCAACTCGATTTTTTTGAGCTTCATTTTATGTCCAGATTTTTTCAACTATTTTTCGATCATCCAATAACATATTTGCTACCGTTTGACTGCTTCTGGACCCTCTAAATTAGTTGATTCTACTTTTATTACTCAATTATGAAAAGAGCTCCCACCCTCAGAAACAGACATCGATAAATCTCATGATCCCCTGTAACAGAATGGCTAAAAAGCTGGGTAGAGAAAAGAACATAGTTCAAACACACTTCTTCGGCATGACCTCATAATATCGACATTTTTTTTGACACCACCCAGAGTGTTTTCTTTCGGAATTGAATAAAAGTTATTACAAGAAAATTTATACAGGGTGTAAACCTAACTGGTCTGCCATACTGTACGAGTCGATTCTACAACTAACTTGCACCAAAAAATGTCTCATAGAAATTTTTGTTTGAACCCTTCGTTTTCGAGTTATTTTAACTTAAAAAACTTTTTTTTGTGATTTTGACCTTACGTCATCAATTTGGTCATAACACTTTTAATTTTTTTGTGTAAATTACAATTTGAGGTTACCGTTAGAAAGAGCATTAAATTTCCTATCGGATAAATGTCTTCACTTTTTTGTGAGTCTAGGTTTGAGATATGAAAACGTCCTCTAAAAAGAAAATTTTACGTAGTTTTGGAAACCTCGCATTTTTTCAATCGCAAATTGAACCTCAAGAACCCATATCTGTTCAAGATGCAATAACAGTAAAAACTGCGCCAAAATCTCAGCTTTCCAATGGCATGATGAAAAAATATTTTACTGCCAACTTTAGGGGAGAAATTTGTGTTTGAACGCGGAAAAACGTGCATTTTCAACGAAATCAGCGGCGCCGCAGTAGACCGCGAGGCCTCCAGAAACAGGAGGCCGGAGCGCTGATTTCGTTGAAAAAATGCACGTTTTTCGCGTTCAAACACAAATTTCTCCCCTAAAGTTGGTTGTAAAATATTTTTTCATTATACCATTGGAAAGTCCAGATTTTGGCGCAGTTTTTACTGTTGTAGCGTCTCGAAAAAATATTGGTTCTCGTAGTTCAATTTGCGATTGAAAAACTGCAAGGTTTCCAAAATTACGTAAAATTCTCTTTTTAGAGGACGTTTTCATGTCTCCAACCTTGCCTTAAAAAAAGTTAAGGCTTCTAACCGATAGGAAATTTAATGCTCTTTCCAACGGTAACCTCAAATTGTAATTTACACAGCAAATTAAAGGTGTTATGACCGAATTGATGACGTAAGGTCAAAATCACGAGAAAAAAAAGTTTAAAGTTAAAATAACTCAAAAACGAAGGGTTTAAACAAAAATTGCTAATAGTCATTTTTTGTTGCAAATTAGTTGTAGAATCGACTCTTACAGTATGGCAGACCAGTTAGGCTTACACCCTGTATAAGCTCACATTGATAAAATTCTTGGCGATCAAACAATCAAAGATAATTGGAAATTTTATGAAAAATAAATTCATGTAGTTACAAACCAAATATTTTAAATCCAATAACTTCCTTTGCTGCCACCAGAAAGAATCAAAGTCTAAGCGATCAGAGTTTTAAAAAAAATCAAGATACTGCGTTTCTCTTCCCCACAAAGAATCAACCTCTGTATCAACATTGCAACTTCTGTGTCGTTGAAATAAAAAATGTCGAGGATGTAAAGAGAGATTATTAGATTGAGTTATTAGAGGTTGCAGGTTGTTTGCACAGATCTGAGAGGTTGTTTGGCAATGGGACCAGTTCTTGCGCCCCTTCTAGAACCGGAAAAATGAGTTAGGTCGAGTTGCCACTCCATCCTTGAGTTAATAAGGCGATAAAAAAAGATTGCAAAGCGAATAACTCCAACATGAAGTAGAAAGTCAAATATTGTGGATGATTATACTTATGATATCTGGTTCTGGATTGAAAAGTTTGAACGAGATAGAGATGAACAATTGATGAAAGAGTTCGAAACTCAACGAACTGAACTTCAAATCACACTTTCCCTAATCTCGACTCGCTTCCACCCCTGGTTAGGATTTTTCCTTCGTTATTCCTAATTGAATTTACACTCGAAGGAGTTGAGATTCAGAGGCCTGTTCTGAACGATTTTTTGGGTGGTTTCCAGGTGGAAGTTCCAGTAGATAAGCCCTACCCGGTCTACGTGCCCAAGCCCTACAAAGTGTACGTCGAGAAGAAAGTGCCCTACGAAGTGAAGGTTCCCGTTCCTGAGCCCTACACCGTCTACAAGAAAATCCCGGTTCCCGTCAAGGTATGTGAATCTACGTAGTGTACTCTTATCTTCGTATTATCGTATTTGAGAGAAACAAGGGAGGTTCCAGCTTTCCTATTTAGAACCTTGAAACGAAATCAAGGTTTCAATTTGGGAGTCAATCACGGACTTAGTTGAGTTTTTGTTTTTCCCACTCATCGATAGTATTCGATTTTGTTCGGTGCCGAACAGGAAGGAGGAAAATACGTACTGGAATTTTGTTTCCGAATTTCCGATAATGTGTCGATGTTTTTCTTGCAATATTATCGAATATCGAGAGGAAAATATTGACATCAAAATAAATATCGGTTGTGATGGTTATTTTTCTTTCTACTCTAATTTATTGGTTTTCCGTGATATAAAAAACCAAAATATTTAGAAACGGGCGATGAACGCAACATATAAACTGAACAATGTTAACATAACATGACAACCAACTATGCTAGATAAGGGAAGAGGGACAAAACATCGTTATCACTTCTTTTCGCTTGGATTTCGCAATTTCACAGTTTTGAATTCAATAAACATGGTAATAAATTATGCTATTACGTATCAATATAACTTTTTACGAATAAGATTTGAACTAACTTTTTCTTAATGTTTCAGACCATTCAATACTTTTCCGGTTAAAAGAATATGCGAAATACAAAAGGAAATATAATTTTGTTGTTGTCTTGATCTCAACGTTTCGCATGTAAAGTTGGCCACAGTATTTCACTCAATAATTGTCAAAGATGATCGTGTCTAATTCTTCAAATAAATTTCATCAACAAATCTGCCACAGATGAAAAAAAAAAAAAAAAAAAAAAAAATCGATATTACCTACTTACTAACATTACAATTTTTTGACATTTTATCGATATCAATACTGTTTTTCGATATTATTTCGATGTTGAATATCGCATCAAAAGGTACATCGAATCGGCACTACCCAGGGGTGGATGGGACGAAAAGATGCTCGTCCTCTCATGAATGAGGAATTTCACCGATTTCTGTTTGCATTTTTCCTGAATAGTTAATGGTGTGGGATAGATGAAAATCGGGCTGATTTCGGAAAATAAGTCTCCTGTTATTTTTGGGAGACAGTCAAAATTTTTAATTTCAAAACTAACCGGGAAAACAGACGTGCAGCGGGAACGCTCGCTGATTGGGCTGTTCGGATCGCCGTCTCCTCCCAGTGTTGCCCATTGGGACGATGAAATCGTGTTTTCTAAGAGAAAAGTTATCAAACAAAAACAGAGGAAACCTAATTTTCCCCATCTCGCTTTTTCTATTTTTTTCTTCAGTTTTTCGATTTCGAACTTTACTGTTTCATGAAATTTTGCATCTGGGGACTATGGATTTCTCGATCTCAGCGCTTCAAGCGGCCATAAATGAACTATTCCAGCATGACGTCATTTTCCCGGTTTTTTTAAACATTCGTATTTTCTACACTGTTTTGTTTATTCGTAAATTAGGAAGTTCGGGCTGAAAGTTTGCCTTAGGGGGTTTCTAGAGGTGCTGAATCCGATTTTGGGGTCAAAAATAGGAAATTCCGACATGGTGAAATTCCTCATTCAACAGAGGTACCTGAGACTGAAAAACCAAACTCGTCAATTGTGAAAATAATTATTAAAATCTACTAAAACCTCTATTTTCATTCTTTATTTAAAAACAAGTTACTCTTAATTGACTGCTGGAAAACTAAATATGTTGAAACGGTGAATAGTGGGGAAGAACCCTTGCTATCCGACTCCGGTCCTAGGGTTACATTACGTAGTGCCTCGTTGGAAAGACCACCAATTCAGGTAAGAAGAAGAAAATTAAATTTATTGACAAACTTAAAACACGAAGAAATTCCCCCCTTAAAGGGAAACACAATAGATCATGGATATGTCCATTGTTGTAGGTGCGATTTGAAAATTAAAATTATGAAATAAAATACACACAAGATATGTACCTACCTATTACTTTTGGTTTATTATTTTCAATAATGAACCTTTGGAATCGACCAAGAAAAAAAAATTTTTAACACCCCCTCAAAATTTGATGGTTTACGTTTCAAGGTACGTAGAATCCAAAAATCGAATAAAAATTTGGCCGTCCGTCCGCCGTCCGCCGTACGCGGCACTTTTGCCACTTAGCATTGACCGATTTTGATGAAATTTGGTATGTAGGCTCCATTTGGGGTCTAGTTGTGCCCCGAAGATTTTGGTTGATGTAGGTCACTTCTAAGAGTCCAAAAATGAATTTTGAAATTTTCAAAACGCCCTAACTCAAACAATTTTGATATAAAGGTATTTTTTTTCCTTCAATTTAAGATTCTATAGAATTTTTAGAATTTTTTGAGACCACGCGGAGCTCTGTAGGTCAAACCGTTCGCTCCCTACGAAAATTTAAGGGTTTATATTGAAATATATATATATAAATCAAAACACGAGTGTGAATCGCAAAAGAGGCCTAATCTCCGTTCAAATTTTTTTCATATGGGATGGTTGGTGATTTTGTAGACGAGTGATCTATATAGAAAAATCATAAACCATTGTGTAATAATTTGCAGCGTTTTTCAATGAATAAACAGAATTAAAAAAAAAACTCCGATCGCACGTAATACATCGCAGTATTCTAGAGAACCTTGTTTCATAGCTACCGACATGTAGCTATGATTTTAGATTTTGTTTTCTGGTTGTAGCGTTGCATGTTTTGTGGCAAAAAAAGTGGCGCGAAAAATTCCTTGACCACCAGCCAAAAGAAATATTTATGTCAAAATTACATTTCTCGTTTAACATACTTATTGAAAACCAATGTTTATAGGTTGCTTAAAAACTACAAAGAAAACTGATTAAAATTGTGTATCCGGCGTCACTGTCCCCTCAGCTCTAGTCCGAGGTGCTGCTGTAGGGGAGTGCTGCTTACTCACAATATTGAAACACACCGTTTCAGATTAATTTATCAAGGCAACGAGTATGCTTGGAAATATTTCCTATTCGGACAAAAAGTAATACTGAAATATATTTACACCTCTATATAAGTCAATCACTGTAAGCACAACATATTAACTTCCGAAGTAGTTATGATAAATTAGACATTTATATTGTATATAGGTGGCGGGGAATCACATTCCCCTCCATTTGGAACCTCGTGTGGTTCACATACAAGGGAACCCAATATATTGTTTAAGGGAATAACCTGTAAGTGCCGAGCAAGACGCGTGTGGTGGTCAATTCGAAGAATAAAGAGACTGCTCTGTATCATAGAAGAACGCAACCTAATTCCTAACCATCAGTTTGGGTTTAGGAAGCACCATTCTACTGCAGACCAAGTCCATAAAATTACAAGTATTATTGAGAGAGCGCTAGAAGAGAAGAAGGTCTGCTCTGCCATCTTCCTTGATGTGACTCAAGCATTTGATAAAGTTTGGCATGAAGGACTGATTCACAAGCTTCGTAAAATGCTGCCAGAATCCTACGCAACACTCTTGCAGTCCTACATATCCAGCAGATATTTTTGTATAAGACAGGATGGTGCTTTTTCAGAGCCGAAAATAACACAAGCTGGGGTGCCGCAAGGCAGCTGGAGACTTCCATCCCTGGAGACTTCCGTGGAACTTCGCTCACACTTAGGTCCTTTCTCTCTTTCAACAACGTTGACAAGTGTGAGCGATCTGTTCAAACGCAGGCACCTGTGACGCAAATACCAAGATTATCGCCTAAGTTAAGATGGAAATATTTCCAATGTACCTCAACCTTCAACAAAAACCTTCCAACAAAATAAAATCAAGTTCTCCTTTCAAGCAAGAGGTTTTAAAACAGTGAAATTCGTACAGGATGATTTTTATTATCAATTTCTCTCTCTCTCTCATTTCTTTTTACTTTTTTGTTTTCAAAGAGTACATTTCGACTAAATTGTTGTCATTCTGAAATCTTCAATTTGGCTGTTTTGGGTGAAATTCGTACAGTACGAATCGTACTGGTGAAATTCATGTAATGGTTGGTTCTTATTACCAATTTCTTTCATCTTTGTTGTTTCCAAAATTGGCTTGAAATAAGTATTGGGCTCGTTGATCATAGATTTGGACAGTGTCTAGGCTGTCAAAATAAAATGTTTATGCTGGAAAGTAAATGTTCAACGCTACAACCAAAAGGACTTCCCTAGGCATGCTCAATATCATGTTTCCGGTGTAGTTAAAGTTTGGTAGAGGTTTTTCAAAATTTATTAGTATATTCATAGTTTTGGCGGATGGATGTTATACTATTCATAATGATGTGGCCTCAACTTCATATTTCGTTGCAACGTGTTTTACAGGTCCCCGTTGATAAGCCTTACCCCGTCGAAGTGCCCAAGCCCTACCCCGTCTACGTCGAAAAGAAGGTGCCATACACCGTCGAGAAGAAGGTCCCCTATGAAGTAAGTTCGTAAACTGGAGTAATTATGAGAACACTCAAGAATTTGAGGCTGTATTTAGGAGGAACAGTGGGCTATTTTTTGGTGGTCTCAAACTACATCTTAAGGAAACTGTGAAACTTGGTATCAACCTCTCATCGTCACTATTATCGTGTTCTGAAGGATGATGTGAGGTAAATTGGGGATGTTCTAGTCATCGCTTTGTACCATAACATACTATTGTAATGCTTCTATCAAAAGGCAAGTAATGACAATATTGCATCTATTAGGTGAATATCACCCACGTTAAGAAAATGTTCGAATCAGGTTTCATAGTTCAGTTGTTTTTTCTCCCAAGTAACCAAAAATGTGCATAGCTTGGTAGTTGAATGAAGTATAGTATTTTGATGGGTTAGCCACTTCTGCGGTAAGATTCAAAGCTAAGAAGCTACTTGGTTCTTTCAACACTAGAGTAATAATAGTAAGTGAAAAAGGATACAGATTTCTGGCGCTGAATAGATATCCTCTTCGTAATAGTTCAGGCTTAGCAAGTTAGTTACGACTCTGAGCTAATGGCTATGATTTACATTTGCCTTCTAGATCCGATTCACGTCAACGATTTTGTGCATCAGTGCGGTAATATCTATAGATACAGAGAATGGAAGAAACGCAAAGATGCTGTGATGTAAGAAAAATCTGAAACTCAAACAATTTGCTTGTGTTTGAAAAAATTGCACATTTTCATGTGTTACAGAACATTTTTATGTGCTACATATTCTAATTTTTTCGCTACTTTTCGAGTAAATAGTTGCACAAATAGATTACTAAAGAACAGTACCCGACAGAAACCATTTTTTCTTCTAGATCTCCTACAAGAGTAATTACACATCTGCATCGAACTCTAATTTCTCTTAGTTTGACGTCCATTACTTTGTGTATGATATAGCTTAGTACTCCTGTGTGTCGAAAAGAAGGTCCCCTACGAAGTAATAACCTTAAACTGAAGTAATTATGAGAACACTCAAGAATTTTTTGAAGCTTTATTCTAATATGTAGATTGATTAGCGGAGGATATCCGTTATATAACTAGGGACAATACTTATCAATTTGGCGTTCAGATCCCTCAGCCGTTGCAGAAAGAAGGTTCTGCAACCGCCATTACTGAAGTCGCCTACGATGTCTTGTGATGCGTCACCTAGATTCGAAATTTTGTTCTCAGCTGATCTATGAGGCCCAACATGAGATCTGTCCTCTCACAGAGAGTTGGTTCTACACAGTTTCTTGGTTTTCTACACAGTTTCCTGGTTCTGTTTGACATAACTAATACTGGAAGGACGATACCTTTGTCAAGATTTGGGTTTTCGTTTGGTACGGGCCAAACAGCTCCAAGGCAAACTGGTCCAAATTTTACGACAAACCTGGATTGGACCTATATGCCCACAGGTAGAAAAACTGGTCCACAATTGTATTGTTGTATGTCTGGAGTAAACGGATCCTGGCACATAAATAAGTTGAAGAAGGGTCCCATCTTCTAGTCCATCGAGGGAACTAGGGATCTTCTTGCAGTCCAAATCGGCTGTGAAGTTCCCACCCTGACCATTCGGGACATTTTTGTATTGAATACATTTTTGTCAATCAATGTCAAAATATGTTCTTTTGGACCGTCTGACTTTCTCGGGCTCATTAGACAGAAAACTTATAAAACTAAGTAGGAAAACCACTCTCGACTCTCTTCGACTCGAGACTCGAATTTTTGGACTATGGCTCGCAAGTGGATTTAGTAAAATTTGAGCAAAGTGAAACCGTGAATTTAAAATTGCAAATTTGCTAGGTACTTATTTGGTATTGGATTTAGGATTTACTGGAGTGAGAAAACAGGTAGGATCATGAGATGGAGCTCGTCGACCGGCCCGAAACCATTTTAGTGGTTTTCACGACGTAAGGTGTAGGTAAGGGTTGATACACCTCAGAACTTTTCAGTGATCGTTTAGGGGGCAGAAATGATTTAGTAAGGTTTTTCAAAGCTAGAGTGGATGATGGTGGTACCTCGAGCGGCCTATTCATACAGCTTCGTAGGTGACAGACGGGTTGAAGTATGGCGTCTTAGTATTTTACTGTTTCAAGTGAATACCTGAGCTGGGTCGAAATACCTCCACATCTGTTTCTTTATTCAGAAAATATGTGCTTAGTAAGGGAACTTCAGGACACACTCCAAAATAGTGGCTACTTGTTTCGATACAGTTTACCCTCTGAGTGCAAAATTCGCCGATGCGATGGGTTGAGTTCACCAACATTTCCATGTACCCAAACTATTCTAATAGCACGATGGTTTCCCCAGGTCAAGGTTCCCGTCGAGAAGCCCTACCCCGTCCACGTCAAGGTAGAGAAAGAAGTGAGGTACCCCGTCATCAAGAAGGTCCCCTACCCCGTTCACGTCAAAGTCGACCACCCTGTGCCTGTCCACGTCGACAAGCCAGTGCCCTACACCGTCGTCAAGAAGGTGCCCGTCTACCACGAGAAAATCGTCCACGTCCCGTACAAAGTCCCCGTCAAAGTTCCCATCCACGTTCACCACGAAGAGCACCATAAAGAGCACCACGAAGACCACCATGAGGACCACCACGAACACCACGAAGAATCTCACCATTACTTCTAAATCAAAACCAGTATAAATTAATACTATTATAGGTACGTACTATATCCGTGATATCACATTCGACTGAAATGATGGGAGCTCTTTTAAGAAAGTTGTCAAGTCCTAAATGTTCCTTTCATATTGTTATTTTTCTACGTTGATCTTTTTTGTAATTGTTGTGAACTAAACTGAGTCTGACTCACTTGTATTATAATATAGATTTTATACGTTTATTTGTAATAAAAACATTAAATTGAAGTTGCATTTGATTTGTTTTCCCTGGCTCTGAATGAGTAGCAAGACGTACGTCACCATTGGCGAAATATTATAATGGTAGGTCTTTTATGACATATCGTCGATGAAACAGCAACATGCTACGAGTCAATTTTTGGCCAAAAGGAGTTAGGCATAGAGTGGTGAACTGTTTTTAAACGATTAAAGATGGCGAAGATGAAGTTCTGTAACAACGTGAGGATTGACAGCAAAAAACCGTATATGCCTGCTGATGACGGTGTTTAATGAAGAGTTTAATCAAAATTGTCTCCTCGCCCTATTTATTATCTCCTGTTCTCGCAGGAGATGAAACAGAGTACCTTCTGAAGTGATTTTCAAACTTTTAACACAGAATGTGTTTTTGCGATGACCTACCGAAAAAAAATCGTCACGAAAAAGCGACAGAAAAAACCGTTACGCGCCTTTTATAACGATTTTCACGTGCAACCAAGCCGTTGGTAAGGAAATAGAACTCCCGCAGTGTTCATTGCACAGAAATTGTTCACCATTCGTTGGAAAGCTCTCAATTTATGTAGTATTTTCCTTGTAGTTACATATTTATTTATATAACATTTATAGGGTTTTATACCAAATTAAATGGCTAACAATTATTTATTTTATTATTGCCAAAGACTCCTCATTTATTATTGTTGTTTTTTATTTAACGGATGACTAGCGTCGCAAAAACACATTCTGTGTTCCTATGATTTCATACAGAGTATGGAAAAAGAAATAAACCGGGGGGTGCAGGGGGGCGGAGCCCCCCGCCGAGGCGCAAAGCGCCGAGTTTTTGATAAATTTTAGAAAAGAGATTTTGGTTTATTAATTTCAAGGTACGTGGAATCCAAAAATCGAATAAAAATTTGGCCGTCCTTCCGCCGTACCGTTCGCCCTGTTAGCATTGACCGATTTTGATGGAATTTGGTATGTAGGCTCCATTTGGGGTCTAGTTGTGCCCCGAAGATTTTGGTAGGTCACTCCTAAGGGTTGAAAAATAAGGGTTGAAATTTTGGAAATTCTAACTCAAAAAATTTGCATACAAAGGTATTGTTTTTCCATTAATTGAAGATAGTATTTAATTTTCAGCATTTTTTGAGACCACGCGGAGCTCTGTAGGACAAACCGTTCGCTCCCTACGAGAATTTAAGGGTTGGACTTACGATAAATCAGAAACACGAGTGTGAATCGCAAAAGAGGCCTAATCTCCGTTCAAATTATAGCTGACCGAAATGCGATCGATGTTTTCCTTCAAGTTTGTTGCTGGTAAGAATGGCAAGACCGTGTCCTTCGCAGACGAGTGATCTATATGGAAAAATAATAAACCATTGTGTAATAATTTGCAGCGGTTTTTTTTAGTATATTTGGCCATTTTCTAAGAAAAATTTCAGATGGATAAATTTCAAATAAAGTTTTCTCTCTCGTATTAATTTTATAATTTATATTTTGTTAGTTCCGTAGGAACCATTCTCAGGAAATCATTTTATTGTAGTTTTCTTTAGTTCTTGATATTTATTTGTAGGTGATGTTTCGACGTTATTCTGCCGTCTTCTCAGCCTGATTGGTAATGTCCCAATTTCATTATATTGTCCCCAATATCTGTTGTTATTACCATGGAACAAGCTTTCGCCTTGTAATTACTACCCGAAAAGTGTTTCCATATTCATGATTCATGATGGAATTCGTGATGAAATGAGTTCTATATTTCTTGAATTTTAGCCAACGGCTCTAAGCAGTTAGGCGAGGCCACAGTTTTGTTGTTGATATAATTATGTTTAATATGTTCTCTATTTCTCATTGCTAGTATTAACCTTTATATTAAGTTTTAGCTTTTATTTGTTGCTGTGTAAATTGAAACAGAAATATCATGTGGCAGCACAAACTACCTACTGCCCAAATACACTATTTCTTAAGAACCTTTCCACATGGCTTGTTGAACATATTTTAATATTGATGAACTTTGTGGAGTCGGGAGAATATTGATTCTATGCTGGTCGATTCGGGTCCTTTTATTGATTAAAAAAAGGAAACGTAGGTTATACTATTTAATAGCGACAGTTTCGCTGGATACCTCTCCAGCATCTTCAGGTTAAAACATTAAGTTAAACAAAAGAATAGCCGATAACTAAATTGTAGAGTTTGACATATCAATCCAAATTTTAAAAAGTTACTTACTTAAGTTACACAATAAATTCAAATTCTGTTCTCCTCGTATATTTATTCTATATTTTAATATGGATCAATAGTGATATGCCATTAGCATTGCCGTCCTTAGCTCTCCCTATAAGGCCATCTTCAAAGAACACGGCTTTGCCATTGTTACCAACAACCAACATGAAGAAAAGCATCGATCGCAAGTAGATAAATATAAAAATAATAAACCGAAAGTCGATGTGATTGGATCAAAAAATTTCTCGATGAAAATAAGTTTGGAACCCGGACTCTAGGGCGGGTATCTCACGCGCAATTATTGAGCCAACGAGTCTCCTCTCGGAAAGCGTGGTAGTAGGTAGATTTCAAGGTAGTCCCATCGCACGTGACGCAAGGGAGAGAATTGAGGGGACAGATTCTTCCTTAAATTCTCGTAGGGAGTGAACAGTTTGTCCTGGGAGTTGAACTGGAATTCGCATGTTGCCTATCGTAAATCACAGTTTTTGAAATGCTGTTCAAATTGGACTCCCATAAGTAAGTCTAATTACTTTCAACTAATGAAATATTGATTTGACGAAAAATACATTAATTTCCCCTCTTGTGTCTCAAAAACGACGTTACAGTCGCTGCGTGTCTGTCAGACACTTTATACACTGGTTTTCCGTTAGGGGGTTTATACTCACCAGGGGTTATAATGAATATACCGAAAACCTTCAACTATCCAATATGAAACTAAAAAAAGGCTGCAAATTATAACGCAAAGGTTTATTATTTTTCTATATAGATCACATCGATCACATCATCTCGTTTGCAAAGAACACGGCTTTGCCATTGTTACCACCAACCAACTTGAAGAAAAACATCGATCGTATTTTGGTCAGCTAACATTTGAACGGGGATTAGGCTTCTTTTGCGATTCACACTCGTGTTTCTGATTTATCGTAAGTCCAACCCTTAAATTCTCGTAGGGAGCGAAGGGTTTGCCCTACAAGGCTCCGTGTGGCCTCTAAAAATTGTAAAACTTCAATATTATCTTAAATTAATGGAAAAACAATACCTTCATATCAAAATGTTTTGAGCTAGGGCGTTTTCAAAATTTCAAATCTTATTTTTCAACCCTTAGAAGTGACCTAAATAAACCAAAATCATCGGGGTAGACTCCAAGTAGAGCCTACATACCAAATTTCATCAAAATCGGTCTATGCTAACTGGGGAAAGTGCTGTGTACGGCGTGCAGCGGACGGACGGCCAAATTTTTATTCGATTTCTGGATTCTACGTACCTTGAAACGTAAACCATAAAATTTTGAGGGGGGCTAACAATTTTTTTTCTTGATCGATTCCAAAGGTTCATTATTGGAAATAATACACCAAAAAGATGTTTTTGAGTTTGTTGCATGAATCATGTCCTAATTCCGTCTACTTTCTATGTGCAAGACCGCTTCATCTAAAACTAAGTGAATCACTACTATATTGCGCGCAGGTTGGTGGGCTATCTTAGAGTTCTGGAATGGGGTTGGTGCAAGAGGGGGATAAGTCAGTTGATCCGCGTTTGTCCTGAGGGGAATTGCCGAAGGTAAGTGCAATATTGAGATATTATGTGATACAGCAACAAAATAACGTGTTACAGAGTGGATCGTTAGTGCAAAACTGAGCTATTATGTGATTCATCTTCGAGAAACCGAAAATATTTCCGTGCAAGAGAGGAATAACTAGCATTTTTCTAGGATATAACTAGGTAAACCCTACTGTCATCTGATAGGAGGGTTCTTTGAGACGATCCCTTCAAATTTTCAACTTGATTGAATTACCCCGGAAGTAGGTGCCTATCATAAAAAGAAGAAAAAAGAAACTTTAAACGGCTCTCCTGAAAATTTGGGTTTTTTGAGATAACTCTCTATTGCTCTAGGCCAGCAACATGGAAAGCAAATAAGAGTTGTCACCGTTAGACAATGAGGTCAATGTACTAATTGACCGTTTCAAATTCAACGGACTGCGGTCGAAGAGCTATTGAGTTTTTTGATCTTTTCCATGTTCTGGTGTTTGACTTGGGTTGTAGAAGTATTTTAATAAAGTACTAAAATGAATTGAACTTGTTTTTCCTGCCCTTACCAAAAAATTCTAACCAAGCTGCACCCTAGTGAACCTGATTTAGGTTCCTGAAAACATCATTTCACGGCATTGACTCACAGAACTCAAAGATTTAAGAAGATTAAAACAAAATGCATGATTGTTTGCTGAAAAAATAATTTATTTCGCACTCAATACACATTTTTTTACAAAAAACATGTCCAGTGCCTTAATGCGAGTATAAAAAAATCGTATAAAAAAGAATAGGTAGGTACTCATTTTGACCAGATTAATAAATTACGAGGATCGTTGGTATTCTTAGTTGTGAGTCACGTCGCTCGAGTAGCCGGAAGATCCTACTTTGGTTTCGACGTGGCTGGAGCTGCTACCGTAGTGATAATCTCCTGGAATCAAACCATTTTTAAACTATAAATCAATTAGATGAACTTGAAATTTATCTGTAAAATAACAAGTATAGGGAAGGGTTAGGTAAGAGAAAAAAAGTCATTACCAACCAGATGTATTGTATCCAGAAGTGCCAACCAAGCTCACCTCTTTGTTATTCGCACTGGTATTTATTTTGGTGAGTTTAAAATTAATGATCCTGGTTTGAGAAAGAGTCCTTCGTGCTGCCTTTAAGGATACAACTCTAACGAACGTTTATTCTCCAGGGTCTGCCAGGGTGAATACGAGTATTTGAAGACATACTGGAGTTCGATTGGATCAACGTTAATACCTCTCCTTTCGTTGCTCGACATCTTTTTCATTCAAGTGGTTCATTTGGGACACATAACATGATAATTTTAGAGAGCATTAGGGTATAAGGAAAGAAATATAAATTTGCACCTAGGTAACCTTAAATTTATTATGGTTTAGTTCGCAATATGCCCAATATTCAATTAATTCTGCTGAAAAAACATCAAGAAAAAAAAAACGTCGTCCCATGACACACCGAATTCAGATCTACCAATACTAGAACTAAAACTATATTCAATTTAGAACACGCAACTCCTATGTCGGCGACAAGTGCTCTTAGCCTGATGCCGACCAATATTATTTCTATTTATTTTCATTTTTTATTGTATATTTTCTTCATGAATGAAGCCTCTCTCTCTCATTTCAAATAATGGTCCTTATATTACGAATTATCATTGAAACTCCATCGAGCACTCGATGTCTGTATATGGTTGATTCTTAATTTATTTTACGATGATAAAATAAATGATAAACTTGATAAACTGAATATTTTGCCATTTAATAAGATGTAGGTATACTCTATACTAACAATGATGTACAAATCTATTAAATTGAAAAAAACTGATTATTTATAACATGTACAATGTTTATGGCTGAGGTTCATTCTAGGGGAACTAGGACTGATGAAACAAAAATAATGCTACTGAAATGTCGATCTACAGCTTATCGCAAATCTTTTCTTTTCCAACCCATTAAAATATACAATGAACTGCGAGTTGATGTAAAGAAATACAAAACCCATTTCTTTGAAATAATTTCTCTTCAACACGAATGTAGAAGAGTCAATTGACTTGTTTTTTTCTTTCTTCTTAAATTTTTTCTATGATTGTTTAAAGATTCTTTGTATGATATAATTTATGATTATTTTCCGTTTCAAGTTTCAGCGTGGTAAAAAATACCTAGATTTTGAGTTGAGATGATTTTAAGTGAGAACATAGTATGTGATTTAATTATTTGTATTATTTTTGTGTCCAATAAAGAAAAGATTGTGAACGCTCATTTATTTAAGATTAAAAAAAGTTATTGCACCAAGTAATAACATATAAACAATATCATTTTAAAATTAGGTTAAGATACTTCAAAACCAGGTACTTCACTGAGTTTTGTTCACTTTGACACTTTCACTAAGCTCTTCCACATCCACATTGTCTCATTTGGAAACAATGTCGAGAAGTTTTGTACCTTCAAGTCTTCTGGTAAATTCACTTGTGTCAAGGAGACGGACAGTTTCCTCGTTGACATGAAATGTCGATGGAGATGAAGATGACTCACAGCTTGTTGTTTGAAGACATCGTTGACAGTTTAGATTTGGAGCTCATGGAGACGGTCATTTTGAAAATGCCATGGCGCGTTGACTATATTTCTCAACACAGTATTAAATACTTTCAAAATTTGTATACTTTCAACACAGTATTAAATACTTTCAAAATTTTCGAAATCTTCGGATGATTTCTCGATTTGATTGAGCAGTACAGCCCCAAAGTTGCGCTCCGTAAGTCCAGACTGGCTTTAGATCTTGATTGTACAGTGTAAGCTTATTCTGGATAGACAGTTTTGAGCGTCTACCCATAAGCCAGTGCATTTTTCGGAATTTTAGTACAAGTTATTTCATTTTCTTCTTGAGGTGAGCTTTCCACCGGAGCCTGGCTTCTAGCGTCATTCGAAGGTACTTGGCCTCATTAGCGTAGGGAACTACTTTATTTTAAAATGATATGAGGGGTAGCATGTGAACAATACTTGCGAGATTATAAATAAAACGATATTCATTCATTTATTCAATTATTCATTCTCTCTCTCCCTCATAGTCCACATTCGAGCTTTTTCAGGTGTTTGAAGCAAGGAATAAGGACTTGACCATACATAGACAAACAAACAGGCACATAACTAAATCAGAAAGCACTTAATAAAGCAAAAAACAAGTTGTCTAATGAAACAATGTTAGAGTAAGGGGGAAAGAAAAAATTCATTTCCACCAGATAGCAATAAATTCAAATTTGGTTTGAATTTCGTGGTTAGCCCAATAGCCAATGAATATTCTAGTTATGTGAATTTACTGTAAGTTCAGTACAGTTATGCGGTCTCCCATAAATAATTAGCTACGCACTTGCAAAGCACTAAAAATTGCGCAGGATGCTCTAAAGCGCCGATGAGAATGATGATTCCCTTAAAATTTTAAGCGATTTTGATCAAGGAATTGAGAAGCCGTTCTTTCAAGAAATTCACGTTTGCATATAACCCCACTCAACTATCGGTGTGATCACGATGAAACAATTTTGAGTACTTCTGTTGAGTTCCGTTTTATATATAAACGTTCTTTTCATGATAATCACATTAAGTTCAATCAAAATCGTCACTCAATTTCGTTTAGTGTAGGTAGAGATACATATAGTACAGACACGGAACAAAAATTGCCCAAAACACCTCAAATCTGAAATTTTTATTTTGAGAAGGAAAAAAAAAAATTAAAGCAACTTTTAGTGATTTTACGGGTCAATGATGCAAAGATGAATCCAGGGATACGTTCAGGATTACAGGCAATCCATATTACCACCAGTCGTTTCGGTGGTGTTGCACTTAGACATGGTAATTAGGGATACCATAACCAACAACGTTTAGAGCTCAGTAATAATTCCGCCGTGGTTTTGAGCCAAGTTGAACAGCTCCGTGTCGAAACAACAAGCGTCGATACGGTTGGCTATTCCTTCATTACCATCAACAGTAACTGTTAGGATGTGTAGGTAATGACTCCATCGCAGGATCTCCATCCTGCGGTCCTTTACCGGCTTTGCCTCCCCAATTACAACATAAAGCAGAACAATACTTAATGGTTATGTCACGTGGACGTCCGGATAACCCATTTTAATAAGTGTCGTCACCCGGATTGCAGATTGCAGATCCCGACAGGATTCACACCGACGATTTCGGCTTCCAGCGCACGTCGCTCGTACCGAGAAATTCGCGACTTTGATCTTCAAGCAGAACAAAGGAATCCAGAGACTGCGGATTTGATCTCGCAACTAGTCTACCCCTTTCACTAGAGTAATTGTTCAACATTGGTGTTGGTCAAGCAACCCCACCTATGAAGGAGAGGACAAAGATATCTGATTCCCAAGTGAAAGTAGAAAATCTCATCAGTGAAGATACCCCAGTTAAAATTCAGCATTACCGCTATTAGATAACGAACTACTTGACGATGAGCAACTTGTTGATGCTGGTATAAGTGTTTATGTAAATGTGCAGCTACCATTGCGCCTCAAAACGTCATGGAATGCTACTGTCTGTAACTTTGACAAATCCTATTTTAACGTTTTCCAAGGCTGTTTAGTCAATATAATTTTGATTTCGGAAAGCGCTTTATTATGTAAGGATTTACTAGTTTTTTACAGAGGAAATTTTTGTGCAAATTTGTTGAAATTTGGGGTTTTGGTTGTTTTGTAATTTTAAAAGTTTGATTTTAAAATAATTTTTCTATTAGTTTAAAATTTTTCATTGAAACTCCTTAATAATGATTTTGCATAGAAAAAGGAGTGAAAAAGGTCGACGTTAATTTCTAAAGCAAACGGTGTTGGATGATAAGAGAGATGGCGGGAAGTGATTAAGAAAATAATAGTAAAAAGTGGAGGAGTTTTTTACATAATGCGCATGCGTGAAAAAAAGCTGAGTTACACAGATATTATTATTCTCCTTAAGATGTTCGGTCGGTCCTTTTCCATATTATAATTTCCTCGAAAGGTTTTATTCCCGTTCATGAAGAATTAACTAGAGAATCTCTTACACTCCAATAATTTCGAACACCCATCAACATTTTCGGTGCTTCGGAGCCGATTAAAAACATCAAATTTATGTCTGTATCATTTATTGATCTTTTTGGGTGGATCTCATCATTTTTGGACCTTCTCTGCGGTTCTCCTCGTCCTTTCACGTATCCATAACGCGATTGTACAGATGATCCGATGAATAGATAGTTAATCTCAAAACATCAATATTTAAGTGCACTCTCGAGCAACCCTCATAGGGTCCCTGAATGGCCCCTGATTTTCATAGGGGACCATCTACCCGTCAACTTGCACAATTCCTGAAAATTTCATCAAAATCGGATGAGAATTGTTGAACTTATGGCTGTGGCAAGGATTTCATGTCAGACAGACACACACACAAACACGGAACCAAAATTGTTCAGGAAGGTCTCAAACGTAAAATGCGAGTGGACATTTTAATTTTGGAGAACGTTTTTTCAATCTTGAAGAGTGAAAACAAAGTTTCCGCTCCCTTGGTAGACTAGGAAGCAAAAACCTCACTGAATTGTCACCGTTAGTGCGAATAGCGGTGTCAATCAAGGGTTAACTTTCATTCATGAAATTCAATTAGGAAAAACAATATCCACTCGATCACGCTTTTTTCCACACAGAGTTTTTTTTTTGGGATCACACACATTACAAGTATTTGATGAAGATATGTATAAAACCCATGACGTAGACAAACACAAAAACAACCTGCCAAAGGTTTAATTTATTATTATGCTTTACGAGTACACTTCCTACGATAATGTAGAGAGCTTTAACTCACTAGAGAACTCGAGTAGTTTGAGGGAGTACCTATTCATAATTTTAATTAGCACGTGCGATATTTTACGTGAAAAGAACCGATATTTGCTAATAAAGGTAATTTAATTGGTCCTCGACGTGTAAGGGTAATCATATTTGCTCGCTTGTTTCGGATACAGCTAGTTAATAATTATTCAGCGTCGAACTCAATAGCAGTAATTATTAATTATTAGGGTGAGAGTACCTTTGGATTCAATACATTATTTCAGTAATTTATTAAACAACTTAACAACCTCTGAACTTGCTTTCAGACACAAAGGGTTCAATAAAAACTCATTGCAACTCGATAGGACTTGTCGCGATGTGGCGATTGTGGAGAAAATTTCGTGTGGTGGCATGGAAATTTGGTGTAGAATTCGTTATCGTTAGAGTATCGATGATTGTTCAACGTGTTCAGGAATCTTTGAGCGTCTGATGGTTGCGAACCAACTTATTCAAATCGACGACATTGTTTGAATAACATCACCGCCTTTTCATTGTTTTGTGGAACGGATTTTCCCATCATCGATCTGACTTTCGTGATGTACAATAAACACTTTAGTTGACTGGCTTTTAGATTCCACCGGTTAGCAGCCTTTCAGCCCCTTCAAATAATTACATACGCTGTTGACCTCGTTCTTGATTATTGATTATTGATTCAATTGTTATGCGAGATTATATAATAAATAACTACCATGTAATAAATATGGTATTTATTGAAAGTACATTGATCGTTAGGTTTTCTTCCGAGTCTACCAAGGTAGAGGAAGCTTTGTTTTCACTTTTCAAGGATGAAAAAAAGTTCTCCAAAACCAAAATTTCCACTCGCGTTTTACGTTTCAGACCTTCCTCAACAATTTTGGTACCTTGTCTGTCCATCTGACAGTCGGTCTGTCTGAAAGTCCTTGTAGATGGCAAAAGCAATACGAAGCTACTGTTCGATTTTGATGTAATTTTCGGCGATGTTCTCCATGTAAATCAAAGTCAACGCATTAAATTTTCAAAATGAAATTAAAAAATTTCAATTTTTTAAATAGAAATTACCATTTTTTGGTTTATTATTTTCAATAACAAGCCTTTGGAATAGAGCAAGAAAAAAAGTTAACCCCCTCTCAAAATTGTTTTATTGCGCCAAAACTACCCCGGGATCACATCTTTTCTACGTTAACAATAAGTTTTTCGTTTAATTAGAATAAATATAATGAAATTGACTTTTTGTAGCAGAAGAATAACTTGAAGAGTTTCATTGACAATAATACTTTTTTTTTACAATACAAATCATTGTACCTACCAACACTTTCTACCAACGTTACAATGACAATTTTTTTTGCTAATTGTTCTTTAATTTTATTTTAGTTCCATTTTTAAAATCAAAATGAACGGTTTTTCCGTTGAGTGGCCCACGATAGCACAACTTATTCCAGGTTAACAATAAACCTAAAAAATGCTAATTTCTAAAAAAAAAAAATCAAATAAAATTTTCGAATTTGATTTTGAAAATTTAATGCGTTGACTTTGATTTTCTTGGAGAACATCGCCAAAAATTACATCGAAATCGGACAGTAGCTTCGTATTGCTTTTGCCATCTATAAGGACTTTCAGACAGACTGACCTTGCTAAGTCAGATGGACTGACACGGTGCCTAAATTGTTCAGGAAGGTCCAAAACGTGAAATATGAGTGGAAATTTAATTTTGTGGACTTTTTATTGCAATCCTTGAACAGTGAAGGCAATAATACTTGGTCGACTCTCTAGCGGAATATGCCTAAAGAAGCACGTTTTTTCGCATAAAACTCAATTTTTTCAAGAAATTTTCCTCTTAAACCTTAAAACTTACATACCGTTGGAAAGCTAAGATCTTGGGGTAGTTTTTCCCGTTGAGTGCACCACGATAGCGGTATTTTTTAAGAGGAAATTGTTAGCCAGAAAAATGTCGATTTTCAAAAAAAATTATAAATGTTGACTTTGATTTATTTTTTTGCTTTTACAATTGGCTTTAAGAAACTGGGTTACCCAATAAATAGATAGGAAATTCAACGTTCTGTCCAACGGTGTACACAGATTTGAAGTAGCATGAGAAATAAGGGAGTTATGACCATTTTAGTACTGCAAGGTCGAAAATGCGAATAACAACTTTGAAGTGAAAAGAAAGAATTTTGAGTGGGTTAAGAAAAAATTGCTAAGAGACATTTTTTGTTGCAAATCAGTTGTAGAGTCGATCCTTGAAGTTTGGTTCATCCAAATGGTAGACACCCTGTATAATCGGGTTATGGATACGAGGAAGCTATGTGCCACACCCACTCGGCAGAATTTTTTCTATGTTGCTATTTAGCACCCTAATTCTACAAATCGATAAAAAGAGTAAAATTGATATGCGGAACAACGTGTTTTCATCTAATCCAAGTAACAGACCATTACAAATTCAAATCTAATAAACAATTATCACACTACTCACAACTATCATTATTGTAAACTGGAGTAAACTCCAACTCTTTCTATCCTTAACTTAACTCTTTTATACTTTTCATTCTCTTATTTCCGTTATTCCATAATTTTCTCTTTTGGTTCATACATAAATTGTTTATTGGTATCGCGTTACTTTTTTCGTGTAACAACATTTTTTATGACCCTCAGCGTTTAGGCAACCTTATCAAGTTCTGCATCTAACATTTTCATGCTGTTCATTCTTTCTCTATTTAACCTTCTTTTTCATTCCAACCTTCGATTCTCTTCAATTCTTGATCGTTCGGTCATTTCTTTGTTCCGTTTCTTTAACTTTGACACCCTATTTCACCGAATTGTTAAATAACAATAGTAAAATCACATTCGAAATGAACAATTATCACACGAATCACAACAAAATAACATTAATAAATTTGATAAACTGCAACTCACTGTAGAGGGAAGAATCTTGCTCTCAAAGTGGAATCCATGCAAATTAACAGGACTGGAATTTTCTAATTGTTTGCTGATTTTGCGTGAACCAAACTGCTTCACCGAAATAAGTTAATCTAACGCAAAAAACTTGTTCTTATTCCCCATTCCATTCAGGCACTCAATGAAACATACCTGGAACGACCCATTCCTCTCACATTTGACTGACTGAAACACTAATCCCATGACGCCTCAATCTGTACGTAAGGCTTTACAGCAAGCGGTAATGAAGATGGAGCAGCTGGGAACAATTCCACCAAAGACTCGTTTTGGAACACCTACAGAGTCTAGATCGAAGTAGTTTCAACTGACAACCATGGAACGCTTCTCTAGGCTACATTTTCCAAATATAAACCATAACATGAGTTTAAAAAAATAGAAACTACGCTATAAAAAAACGCCAAGCGCGTAGAGTACCGTTTGAGTCAATTTGAGATGCGGGGAGCCTTTGAGCCTTTGAGCCTGTTGACATCAAAATTTTATCCGTCAGCTTAACCGAGGAGACCTGTTGATTTTGACACCTGACTTTCTCAAAGGTTTCAACAAGGGTATTTGTTTTCTGAATTGCTCAAGTCAACTCGAGGAAAGGTAAGTTCTCAATAATCGAACTTTATGATAACAGTTCTTTTCCGTTGCCGTTCCACGTGTTTCCATGTGTGTTATATCGAATTCATCAAACTTCTAAAAGCCACCTACTGTTATGGTAGTAAATCTCACCTGCGTAGTGGTGTGAGTGTTCGTCGTGGTACGGAACATGAATTGGCACCTTAACTGGAACCTTCACAGGGTAGTGGACAACCTGAAACATTAAGAATTACCTCGATTAATAAATATGGAGTTTTGGGGAATTTTTATTGTTCTTACTGTTAAAATGGATATGATAGGTAGGAGTAGGTTGATCAAAAATTAGGCAACGTTTTGATTTGATATTACATAAATATGCTTTCCTAGTGAAACAATATTTGGACAAAAAAACGCATTATTACGAGTGAGGCTGTGAACTGAATATGCACGAATAACCAGAACACACAGAATGTGCCTTTGAAATTAAAAGTGGCTTACTGACTTTCACATTTTTGGCTTTGTAGATCTTTGGTGAACGTAGAGCTTTGATTCTACATCTGATTGAACAAAAAACCACCTTTTATGGTAAAATATAACTGATATGCAAAAACCCTCAAAATTTGAGCTATTGCAACTTATAACTGACGCTAGCAAAACCGTTGGTTTAAAAAAATCTAAAGCTGTGCCATCTTGTTGAGTAAAGGAAAAACGGGTTATGTGCCTAAAATGTTGAAGTAATTGCCATAACAACGAGTAATAAAAAACCTTGATTATCACATTTTTGGAATGAAAATTAGGTTAAATTTGTCTCTATGGAAACCAATTTTAGTATAATCTGGTTGATGTAGAGAATTTTTGACGCAAATATCCAAAACTCATTGTCTAATTTTAGGTATACCATTGCAATTGCCAGAACTGCATTCTTATTGCCAGAATTACATTGTCATTGCCAGCATTGGATTGTAATTTCCAGAATTGCATTTTCATTGCCAGAATTGCATTGTTATTGCCAAAATGTCTTGCAATTTCCAGAATTGCATTTTCATTACCAGAATTGCATTGTTATTGCCAAAATGTCTTGCAGTTTCCAGAATTGCATTTTCATTACCAGAATTGCATTGGTATTGCCAAAATGTCTTGCAATTTCCAGCATTGCATTTTCATTGCTAGAATTGCATTGGTATTGCCAAAATCTCGTGCAATTGCCAGAATTGTATTTTAGTTGACAGAATTGGAATGTTATTGCCAACAGATCTTTGTAATAGTCAGAAGTGCATTTTAATTGTCAGAATTATATTGTAATTGCCAGAATTGCATTGTGACTGCCAGCATTGGATTGCAATTTCCAGAATTGCATCGTTATTGCCATAATGTCTTGCAATTGCCAGAATTATATTGTTACTGCCAAATTGTGTTACAATTGTCGGATTTGCCAGTTGATTGCAAGAGTTTGAATGTTAGTGTCAACATTTCTTTGTAATTGCCAGAATTATATTTTAATTCCCAGAACTAGATTGTTATTGACAACATTTCTTTATAATTGGCAAAATTGAATTTTCATTGCCAGGATTATATTGTAACTGCCAGAAATAGATTGTAATTGCCAGAATTTAATTTTCATTGCCAGAATTGCATTGTATCATCCGTAGTTTATCGTGAACATACCTTCTCAACTGGGTAAGGCACTGGTTTCTCAACGTGGTATGGCACAGGCTTGTCAACGTGGACCGGCACGGGGTTGTCCACGGGCACCTTGACGGGGTAGGGGATGGTCTTGTAGACGGGGTAGGGCACTTCCTTCTCGACCTTGACGTGGACGGGGTAGGGCTTCTCGACGGGGTACTTCACCTCGTAGGGCACTTTCTTCTCGATGGTGTAAGGGACTTTCTTCTCGACGGTGACTGGGTAGGGTTTGTCCACGTAGACTGGGTAAGGTTTGTCGACCGGGACCTGACAATAAAACTCTGTGTAAAATAACAGGCTTTAAAATAGTTATTAATATTCTAACATTATCAGCTAAACTCGTTCTCATTTTTGCCTAGATTTGACAATATAGCCTCATGGCTATATTATAATCGATTCATACCGACCTAAAATTTCACTGCATGAATAATAGTGAAGTACCTAACATGCTTTCCTAATGCTCATGCGACCCTTTTTCAATGTTAAGATTAATACAATTTTAATAACAATTTTATATGTATATCTATTTGCCAAGTTCACAAATTGTTTCTCAATCCGGGTTTTTGGGACTCTCTCAGTTGTACAAAAAGACGGTACCTCAAATTAAACTCAAAAATAAGAAAAAAATTATGACGTCAAACCTACTTGCTAATCTCGGAAAAAGTAGTGTTTTTCGTAAATTTTAAGCAACAATTTATTTTTAAATAATCAAGGACGAATTTTAATTGTTTGCTCTCCCAATTCACTTGTTTCCCCCCCTAATTGAACTCAGTTAAGGGGAAGTCAAAGTGGGATAGGATTTTGAACCAAGTCGACAAAGCAGCGAGTTTTGGACAAAATTTCCACAAACATTGAGCCTCTATCAAATAGAGATACTTGGGTCATGTCTTGCGGATTTTGTAACAACGGATTGGCTGTGGTTCAGCCTTTTGGACCCTCCTTGAAAACTTTTGACATTTTCGTCACGAACCAATTTTTGAGATGACCCAAAGACATGAGATTCACACCCAAGTAGGGAATTTCAGGAACATAGACAACGCTCATTTTACCGGGAAGATGAGTTTACATGTTCACACCAATAAATGACAGAATCGACGCCTCACATTATTGCAAGTGAAACTTGATTAAATTTTGTATGTACCACTCCATTGATGTTAATCGAACTCAATGAACTGTTCGCATTTAGTTTTTTTGTAATCCCCTTTTGTGTTTTTAACATGCAACCTTCTGTGTAGTGAATTGAACGAACGTTGGGGTGACCACTGTTGTGTGTTTGTAATTATAAAATGTTGAATAGGTACCTACACTAGTTAACTGAGAAATTTGCTCTGGTCGATCTGAATCCATTACTTTTGACTGTTTATTAATCTGACCCTAAAATTCCACTCAAGAAGCTTTTGATGAATTACGTCATGGAATGGTCACTCCATATACCTACCAATGTAAGAAGTTTTTAAATCAACGTTCTTTTGACTCTGAGAAGTTTGGAAATTTGACAGGAATTTAGTTTTTGGTCCACACAAAACCAGGTTACTAAGAAAAGCCTCTGTTCTAACCAGGATCCTAATAGGGTAGGTGATGGCTTCTGGCCTACACAAGCACAAGGTAAATTGAGGTAATAAGTTGTCCTAGACCATGGTAAAGGTTTGTTGAAGGAGAAGACGCTTGTAATATTAGGTATTAGTTGGTATGAGCTCTTAAGGGCGCAACACCCATCTTGGATCTAGCTGAATTGAACTGAATTCAGATTACAGGAGATGCGGAATCATCGGAATTATTAGAGACCAACCGATGCTTTGATTTGTAACAAATGTTGTCCAAGTACTCATAAGTTCCAAGGTTGCATAAAGCACCACGTTCAAAATAATGCCCAGTTATAGCTAAGTATCCCTGTTATTTGTGGACGGTATATAAGTTGGGCTCTAGGATGCGAGTGAAGCTTGATTTCAAAAGGTTCAAAAATGAACGAAATGTTATTATAATTATTTCAAATTAAAAGTGTGCTCAATCCTCACAATTCGGACCTTAAACCAATCGCTTGTGTTTGCAGTTTTTTTCCAAATTTTTAGCTATAATAATATTAATAGTGACGTTGCACCATTCAAGTGAGTGCACTCCATTGCCAAGTATGACGTCTCTGCTGAAATTTCTTTAAAATAGTAGAATAATCTTCTTATTACAAAGAAGTGCAGTTGGTGTCAAATTTCTCGGGTTGAAGTCGTCTGATTTTCTAATTAATCAAACTTGTGGATAACAGGATTGTGAAGGGAAATTTCACATAACCGAATACTCAAAAGTTCTTAAATTAATGAAGAAAGAAACGATCTATGGGTAGAAAACTGGCAGATTGAGTTAAGCCCCTAGAATTCGGAGATGCTATGAACGCATGGCACCCAAGCGTTGCAAGTTGATTTTTCTGAGCGATACTTGTAAAAGTGAAAACAATATAAATAACCTGTACGTGAATAGTTATGAATAATTCAAAAATATAAAGTTATTGTGAAATCTGGTAGTTCCCTTTAGTAAATAACCAAATATATTGAATTTTTTTGATATCCTGACATGCTTCTTGCCTTACCAACTAAGATATAAAATTCGTATCCCAATGAAAATATTCTTCTATCAAGAGGAACACATAATATGTAACACATAAAATAGAATGGTCATTTAAGATTATATAAATATAATTTTCTCAAACTCGATATGAATTTGATGGAGTGTTTATTGACATTTAGATGAGTAGATGCCTGGTTGAAGAAATAATATTATTAATGTGCACTATTGTACAAATAATAATGTCATAAATTTTGAAAGTATCCCCCTAGCGATCTTAGTAATCGTGGGTACCATTTTGAGCATTCCTCGGTTCTGGAGGGATCCCAGTACTTACTTTGACGGGTACAGGTACTTTCTTGTAGACAGTGTAGGGTTGAGGAACGGGAACCTTCACTTCGTAGGGGACTTTCTTCTCGACGTACACGTTGTAGGGCTTGGGCACGTAGACGGGGTAGGGCTTATCTACTGGAACCTCAACCTGTCAACAGAAACACGCATAATTTAGCTGGCCATTCTTACTTGGATATTATTATATTCATATTTGACAACAATGTGATTCAAATTGCATCGCTGCAATGATCCAGAAACCCTGTAAAGCTGTCGAAAGTCCGGAGAAAACAAATTATTAGTAGAGCGGTGTTTCATAGTACCATACTTATACATAATTTTACGTGTGGAAACATGTCAGAAAGCCTAAGTAGGGTGAATTATTATCCAATAGGTTCAGCGATAACCAAGATTTCATATCTACGATACCTTGTCGGGTGAGAACTGCGTTTTTTCTCTTCAATATATTACGATCAACAGAGATGGCTCAAAAGGTTAGTCATTTCTTTTTTACAATTTCGGTTCATTGTTTTCAATAATGAACCTTTGGAATCGAGCAAAAAAATTTGTTCCCCCTTCCTTCCAAAATTTGATAGTTTACTTTTCAAGGTACCTACTACGCAGATTCCGAATAAAAATATTTTCCGTTTGTCCGCCGTAAGCGGCACTTTCCTTAGTTACCACGGATGATGAAATTTGGTATATTGACTCCAATTGGGGTCTAGTTAAGAAAATTGATGAAAATGCTCACCTCAGGAAGGCTTCTAGTCAGTATTCGAAGATCTTCCAGGAACCGCCTCAACATCTACTTGAGTACTTTTACATTAAAGAAAATTGCACTGAGAAAATCCTAGCTCCTGAGAAAATCCTAGCTCTAGATGAAGGAGGAAGAGACGCACCCACGAATAAGCATTGAAGTACACAACCGATTCCGAGTGAAATGAGAGTTTCATTTTTGTTGTCATTAGAGAGTGGCGTCATCCACGATCAGTGTTGTCAGTCAACAAACTAACCCTAACATGATTGAGAGTGAAGAGGGTAGTTTCATGAAAAATTTGGAAGAGGTTTCAGCTTAGCATAAACCAAGTTACACCTCAAACATCAACTACTAAATCAAATTTCAAGCACGTCAAATATAATATATAATATTGCTTGAAGCATTTTCAAATATATTATATTTGAAAATGCTTCAAGCAATATTTGTTAGTGTCGGGAGATCGAACTTCTGTCCTCCGCCAACCAACATGGCAGAGGACCATCAAGAGAATCAAGATCTACAACGTCTATCAAGTATCCTTGTCGTGAGCATTCCTTCTCTATGGCTGTGGTGGCACCGCGTCATGACGTCACCCGATGTCGCGGTGTGTCCGCCATCGCACGCTCGACGACTACATGACGCTCCTTCTCTACTGCGAAAATTGACGTTTGCGGCCTTGGATCACATGATAAAACTGCTCATCCTTGGATGTAATGGAGGTATGTGAAGTATGTTTCACATTACAATAAGGAACTTTATATAAATAACTCGTTAACTAATCAAACTCATTGTCAAAGCTGTCATGGACAAATTTCCGACTTGGCCCATCAAGTATTATAGTATCGCACGAGTTGGAGGGCCGTTGGGTCATCTTTTTCAAATTTGAGAATTTGTGAGTTTCCAAATGAATCGAACGATGGTCTCTTAAGAATGGAGAGATGTTCCCTACAAATTGAGAGGGTCGTTGGATCATCCCTTACAAATTGGAGGACGGTCCTCTACGAATCGTAGGAAAATTGAGTGGATATCAATTGGTGAAATGGAGGAACTTTGGGTGGTAACCATTGATTTTTGAGGAAATTGGGTGGTTTCTTCATTACTTAATTACCGAGAGGGTGTTATCACACAATACTACACTGTTCCTACAACGCAATTCATGAAACCTTAATGGTTACATGTATAAAATAGCATAAATTAAAGGTCATTTCATTTCATGAAGATAACATATACAACATAAATTCATCCCACAAGTTCACTATACGAGGGTTCTACTCCTGTTTCCCCAATTCGGAGGTCAGATATCTTATGTTCGACTCGGTAATTATTCCAGAGAAAGGGTCGACCAGAGGGTTTACGTCTGTTTCCCTTCCCGTTTTTCACCACCTTCTTCCTTCGGCTGCTTTGAATATAAACAGGGCTGCGCCGTCGAAGGGCCTAACGGAGGGCTTTTAAATTCCCAGGAACAACCGTGGGTGAAAGCGGAATCGAACGAGTTTTTACTGGACCTCACGTTCTTATTAGTCTGCCCCTGGAAAAATAGCTCTTCGACGAATTGGTACATTTCATGTTGGAATGAAAAGAAGTTACAACCGGGTGTTTGTGTTATGTGAAGTATGGGGGAAAACGCATCAAGTTTGGGGAATAATTGCAGATGGTTTGAAACAACTATCGATTTAGGGAACAAGCCAGTGCCAATCAGAACCAATAATGTAAACGGTAGATACTTCAATGACTTCAGGTAGAAAAACAGTCAGTTCTCACGTAGCTTTCAAGTATCACAATATGATCGTAGGTATCGTAGAAGGACGGATATACGATAATAGAACAGACCACAGATAATAAAGTACGATAATAAAAGAAGTCAAGTGGGTGTCTATAATCATCTGATAGTAGCTAATCTCATAACATAAATCTCTACACAACACTACCGTCATACGGGACCATCTACACGTCAATCCGCACAATCCCTGAAAATTGCATCAAAATCGGACAATAACTTCGTAGGTATACTGCCGTGCTAAGCCAGAAAGTCGTATCTTGTCTTCACCCAACTTTCGGGAAAACGACCTAATAGGTTTCGTGATGAAATAACTCTTTCACGGGATTATTTTTCCTCCTTTTACCACAACTAAAAGTTTTTCTTATAGGAAATTAGTTGCTGAATCGATTTCTGAGTTCAAAATTAAACATTTTTAAGTGTATATTGTCAAAAAACTGTTAAAAATTTTTCTATTCTTATTTTACTTACATTTAGGTCTGATATACTAAGCCTTGAAGTCGTATCTCGATCTTGAATTCACGTTTGCGCAAGCGCAGTGGCTACTATCAGTCCGAAGGTGGTGATTTTCATAGGGGACCATCTAAATACTAATCTGTGACATCCCTGAAAATTTCATTGAATTCGGATGAGAAATGTAGAAGTTATGGCCGTTACAAGGAATTCACCGTATTCCGTTACAGTTTTTTGACAATATACACTAAAAAATGTTTAATTTTGACCTCCAAAATCGATTCAGCAACTAATTTCCTGTAAGAAAAACTTTTAGTTGCGGTAAAAGGAGGAAAAATAATCCCGTGAAAGAGTTATTTCACCACGAAACCTATTAGGTCGTTTTCCCGAAAGTAGGGTGAAGCCAAGATACGACTTTCTGGCTTAGCACGGCAGTATTTGGATAGGTAACAGTGAGAAGGTTCCTAAAGTCACCACTAAATGCTGAGTTTTCAGAGGCAAAAAGTCGTATCATGCCAAATCAGAATGCAAGAAGTCGTATCGTCGAAATACTAAGGCCGATTCTCGTAACTGTGTCAAGATACGAGTTTTCTTCTTCTGATTCGCTCTGATACGACTAGTTGCTTAGCATAATCAAGTTAACATGCCTTAACGCAAAAATCGGAGGCTTGTTTGAGGCATTTCTAGTCGAGATACGACTCTGAAACTTCGAAAATCGATAGAAATCGACCCCCTAAACCCCCGGGTACCAATAACTCAATTTGGTCAAATTTTCACGATACGACTTTCTGGCTTAGCACGGCAGTATAGTTTTGCTCGTTAAAAGGATTTCTTGACAGACACGCAGATGGTTAGAAACGTGACCAAAATCGTTCAGGACGGCCTAAAACGTAAAACGCGAGTGGAAATTCTGATTTTGGAGATTTTTTCAACCTTGAAAATGGGAAATAATGCTTCTCTGTTACCTTGGTAGGCTCGGGAGCATTATATCGATAACTATGTTATACAATTTATTTTACTTTATGATGGCTTGGGGAGACCCATGTGCCACAAATAGCTTTAAAATGTTTTGAATTATACTCATAATATAAAAGTTTGATGAAATCAATCACTACTTTTATAGTATTATTGCACATACTTCCAAAAAGCGTAATATTTGAAAATAGTTCATTTTAGGCAACGTTTCTGTCACTAGTAGTTCACTCTCCGCATTGAATTTGATGCAGATGGAGATAATGATGCTCCGTGTCATTTAAGATACCTCTAGTGTTGTTTCGATACCCCATGTACTCGATACTTGGTATCGAATGAGTATCGAAGTCTTGGTACTGACTTCGATACTAGATCGAAACGTAAGTACTCGATACCACAAGTATCATTCGATACTTCCTAAGTAGTATTATTCCATACAAAAATAAATAGAATGATAATATTCCTATTTATGAATGAAGTTGTCTCAAATTGGGACTCCCAACCTAACACAGAGTGCATACTCAACCGAATCTTTTGATTATTCTAGTAACTAGGTGACTTCTACGGTTTGTTTTTTGCTCTGACAGCACTAACAAACGAGTAGGTACTCAAGGAAAAGAAAATAATGAAAATTAAAAGTCCAAAAGCGTCCTTATTTTTCATATTTATAGCTATGTGGAGGAGTAATATTTTTTTAAAGCTTGATTAGAAAGAAAAGGCAAAGAAGAATGTTGAAGTAACTTTGGATGAAATTTATAGGAAGTCGCCCTCCTGCAAGCTTCCCAAAAATACCAGTACTTGGGCGAAAGACGATTTTTCTTTTCCGTCATTATGACACCAGTTTTTGAAAAAAGTTTTTCTGAGTTTGTTATCGATATTGTTTATACAGCTCATTATGTTCACTGATAATGGTAAAATATCGCTAGCTCGGTATTCGATGCAAATATCGGAAGTATCGGAAGCTAGGTATCGATGACAGTAAATACAGCAAGTACCGTTTTGTATGTAGAGGTACATTGTTTTCCCATTGTTACCGTGATAACAATAGAGGAGTCATTTTCCACATAACCAACTCGGTGTCGAAATGTCAGCTTCAACGAAAACTTTTATGGAATTTTGATTTAGGAGTTGATTATCGTGAAAATTCAAGGAGCGAGAGAAATTGATTGATTATCGATTTATTTAATCTTGCAAATATTGGTCGTTAACGACCATTCTTACTATTAACAAGAGAGGATTCAGTCATAATTAATTACAAAAAATAAAACACTAACAAGAGAAAAAACGAAAATTAAATGCATAACATTACCTTTTGAGGAAAAATTATAAAATCTATATACATAAAACGCCAACCGTACGTACTACTATAAACAAAAACGAAACATAATCTTCTATCCTGAGGACAGAATGTCCCCAAGTACAAAACGTACCTAGTGCTTTTTTAACTATAGACTTAGTTATAAACCCCTTCTTAGTTTTAAACCCAACATTCGCTTTCTTAACATTCTTTTGAAATGAGCAACTGTATTAGCTTGTTTGATAATGGTTGGCAGATCATTGTACATTTCAATTGATTGGAATAAAAATGAATTATGATAAACAGTAGTTCGGCATTTTGGAAGTAAAAAATTTTAATTTGAAAAACGGGTCTTAAGAGAACGTAAACCAGATATAATGGAGTACAATTTGAGTCGATATTGAGGTTTCTGTGATTGCTGATTACTCTATAAATTGTTTTGAGAATTGAATAATCTTGTAATTTATTAAAAACTAGCTGAAAAGCCTGCTAAAAGCAGGCAAAAAAATTGTGGATATGAAAAAAAAAAAATTTGATGTCGCGGCCTGGAATCGAACCCGGGACCCCTACGTTCGGGAGACATACGCACGTACGTACGGTTGGCGTTTTATGTATATAGATGAGTATTTTTTTATTGTTTATATTTATTTATGACCTTGTCGTCAAAAAATAAATGAGAGAGGGAGAGAGAGAGAAGGGGGGGGGGGCGAAGAAGTGGGATCATTAAAGTTTTTTTCCCAAAACTAGAAAGAAGGAAAAAATTTTAGAGTTTTTACATCACCCTAATTTTCATGAATTCCCCAAATGACCGGTCGTTCTTTCCTCTCGTTGGTACTAACCGATTCAGCGTTGAAAAATCCATAAGAATCCATCTCCACAATCCAAAAAAGACGAAGTGCGTAGAGAAAATAGAAAGGAGATTGATGTCTCGTGGGATTCTCTTTATGAAGAGATGCCTAGATAGATTCTGAATTGTACAATACTCGTAAGTATACTTAGCCAGCGAGATCGAAATGATTCCCAGGAGGGCCCCGCCGTTAATTAACCAGGAGCCTCCTTCGATACAGGAAACCCATCAGAAGACGATTTTCAGGCTAATGGACTAATGGTCCCTTGAGAATAACCGTCTCGGAAGGTTCGTCGATATCATGTAACGTTTACTTAGGTAATAAGAGGTCCCTCCTGTGATATCCCAGATCAGTGTCGCACTCCAAGTGTCATCAGCGGGCTCAACTAAGCTCGGATTCTGGGTCACCTCTCGAGTACCGACTTCCTCTCTTTCTTTGCCTACAAGACGATCGTTACCTCCGCCAATTCATGAGGGTTTGACGACCAGTTTCACACCAGCTTTTTGGGAAACCTCCATTATCTTCTAGGTTGTGCTCATCGACATACTTTTCGGTGATGCAACGCCCAAAATCGAGGATGTCACTAGGGGAAAAAACGTCTGTCAAGTGGGTGTGGCACATAGCTTCCTCGTATCCATAACCCGATTGTATAGATGATCCGATGAAAAGTAGATAACATCTAAGTACCTTGCACTACCCTCATAGGGGGCTCTACACGTCAACCCCCACAATATCTGAATATTGTTGAAAAATGTAGAAGTTATGGAGTTACAAGGATTTCACTTTTGCGCATGCGCACAAAATACTTTCAATTTGGGGGCCATGATTTTCATAGGGGACCATCTCCACCCAAACTCGCATAATTCCTGAAAATGCCATCGAAATCAGATGGGAAATGTAGTAGCAAGGATGTGTGGCAAGGATTTCACAATTTCAGAATTTCACATTTGTGCATGTGTAGCGACTACATTCAAACCGGGGGTGATGATTTTCATAGGGGACCATCAACACGCCAATCCGCACAATCCTCTTCACAATTGAACCTTATTCTCCTTAGACAACAATTTCTTCTAACATAAAAAAATTATTATGTTCAAAATTGATTTTGAAATTTACCATTTCACAATTTACACTACAAACAATACAATTTTACAATTTACTATATTTACAATTTTTTATATAATATAACACATCATATTTGAACATTTTTTATATTTTCTTCAAACGTAACACTAGTGTTACTATAAATAACATTTGGGGGGGGGGGGGAGATCGTTGGTTTTTTTCCAACGATGGAATGGCCGCACTATCCTCCAATTCGAGTGGCCACACTTTTCTTCGGGTACCTCGTATTCGAAAGGACACCGCTCGAATTATGGCGAATTGGATTTTTGTTTTCATCCACCCGAAAAGTTCTGAATACGGCTTTTTCAATTCAGTTTCCAGTACTTATGTGGGATGTCCGTTTCATGAATATCATAAATCCTTTTTTCGTGGCTAGAAAGACCCGCGGCAGTCTTCGGCGGCTCGATCGTACGTCCAGCTTTCTTTTTGAAAATTGGCGATTTAAAGAAAAAAGTCTGCCAAGTGGGTGTGGCACATAGCTTCCTCGTATCCATAACCCGATTTTATAGAAGATCCGATACGTAGTAGTTAATCTGGAAACATCAATGTCCAAGTACCTTGCACTACCCTCATAGGGGACCCTACATTATTGGAAAATGTAGAAGGTATGGCTGTTACAAGGATTTCACGTTTGCGCATGCGCACAAAATACATTCAAATGGGGGCCTATGATTTTCATAGGGGACCATCAACACGCCAACTCGCACAATTACTAAAACAAATCATCGAAATTCGATGGTAAACGTAGAAGTTATGGCTGTAACAAGGAAATACACGTTTGCGCATGCGCAATGGCTATATTCAGTCTGGGGGAAGTTATTTTCATAGGAGGCTATTTACAACCCAATTTGCATAATCCCTGAAAATGTCATCGAAATCGGATGGAAAGTGTGGAAGTTATGGCTTTTACAAGGAATTCACGTTTGTGCATGCGTAGCAGCTTCTATCCGTTCAGAAGTGATGATTTTCATAGGAGACCATCTTCAATCTAATCCGCATAATCCCTGATAATTTCATCGAAATCGGATGAGAAATGTAGAAGTTATGGCAAGGAATTCATGACAAACAGGCAATTTGCAGTGGCCTCAAAATGTTTAGTATCGAAAATAATGAAATGTTTCTCCGATTAGTTGCGTTTTGGAACTACAACGTTACAAAATTGAAACTGTGGCTAATATTTTCATATAATTATAAATGAAAGTATGAGGTCATTGGTCATTGTTTTTGGACGTTTCCAATGTTTATTTAAGGTTTTTAATAGACCTCACATTTGGTTAGGGTTGAAACATTTGTTTGAAAATTCGCTCATTCTTTCATGCAGCACGAATAAACGTTATCGAGGTGGTTTTTATGATGATCCTTCGTGGATAGCATTGTGATTGAGTAATAATGTATTTGAACTGCATAACTAACTTCTTCTAAAATTACAGATTACAGATTTTTTCAAGTTTTTACCTCCAAAAATATTTAAAAACCGTTGCAAATTTGTACACAAAGTTTCATTATTTTTCTATGTAGTTCACTCGCCTTTGCCAATGCCACAACCTACCAACCATAATATGGTAAATAAAATATTATTTTCCCTTCACAATCAAGTTTTTTTAAAGAATTAAACGATTCACACACAGTTTAAAGAACTATTCGAATACACAAATCAATATCGAATACACACACAAATCTGAGTACTATTCGAATATACGAACAGCGATCGTATTCTGGTCAGCTAAAATTAGAATGCAGATAAGGCCTCATTTGCTATTCACACCCGTGTTTCTGATTTATCGCAAGTCCAACCCTTAAGTTCTTTTAGGGAGCAAACGGTCCTACAGAGCTCTGGCTGGTCTCATTCGACTATAAAAATTCAATACTATCAATAATATTTCGATTGATGAAAAAAAAACCTTTGTATCGTACGTTTATGAGCGTGTCGAAAATGTTAGCCCTTATTTTCAACCCTTAGACGTTTCAGGGCAAACCCCGGACACCAAATGGAGCCCATATACCAAATTTCATCAAAATCGGTTCATGGTAACTAAGGAAAGTACGGTGGACGGACGGCCAAATGTTAATTCGATTTTCGGATTCTATCTTGAAACTTATACCAACAAATTATGAGGGTGGGGGGGAGGGGTTAATTTTTTTTCTTGGTCGATTCCAAAGTTTCATTATTGAAAATAATAAACCAAAATGAGATTTTACAATATCGTTACAGCTTCAGCTCACCTTGACGGGAACCTTCTTTTCGACGTGTACGGGGTACGGCACGGGTACTTTCTTGGTCACCGTGATGGTCTTGACGTGATGTTCGAAGTGCTCGTCGTGAATCTGAGGCTTGTGATGGTGCTCTTCACCGTAACCGTCTCCAAAGCCAAATCCCTCGAGGCCGCGCTTCTCTTTCTCCGCGCAACTGACGCATGACGCCAGCACTAAAACCACCGCACAAGTCCACTTCATCTTCCGTTGATGCGAATTGTCTAGTCTCTAGTCGCCAGTCGACCTCCGCTTTATATCATTTTGCCCCTCTCCGCTCAACGTCTGCACGAGACGTCCAAAACTTCATAACTTCCTTTTTACTTTGCACAATAACCTGCCCGTTATTAGGCTCCCGCTTTGTTGTTCCCCTTATCCAACCTTACTCTGTGTACTGTTGATAATTATCTTGGCAAGATCTGTAAAAATCTTGATCCTGTCGCGTCGTTGCGTCTACATACTGTTGTATCACAACCTCCCTCGTTGGAATGCGAAACGAGTTTATAAACTGATACGAATTATCTTCAAATCATACGGACATACAACTTGGTTAAATCTTGACAAATGTTTTGTCATCAAAATCCCCTTTTGGAACAAATTTAAATTTTTGTTCAAATTTATCACTTTTCCGTAGGTTTATTCGAAAATTTTCGAAGAAAACGAAACTGTTACAAATGTCCCAAAACTGTGAATATGGATAATTTTGCACATTTTCCAAATTCACCAATGATACACTGTTTTCAATTTTGATTATGAAAAAAAAAAATCCTTCAAAATCAAAACTTTTTACAGGTGTTTTACGTTTTTACCTTCTTGAACAATTTTCATTATTTTTTTTTTCATTCGGGTTGGATTTTCTCCAATTTACTGCCATTCCTGGCGTCGCGGACGTCATCAGCTGTCTTCCAAACGGAAGATCAGAATTTGTTCTGATGATTTCAATCATGGCTTCCCAATGCCTCACCGCCATGGGTTATGACGATGGGGGGAGGGGGGGGGGGGGGTGGAGCCCGGGACACAATAAAACACGCCTGTGCGGCGAAACACGAACTTGCGACTTCCCCGCAGTAGCCGGTCTAAGACTCGTCGCTAAATTACGCGTGGTGTAGCGAGCGCGGCCACAGCTGACTCCAAAAATTTTGATTTCGTGTCTTTCTGTAATCAAATCCTAGTAACGGGGAAAACAGTACAATGTTGTCCGATTTCGATGAAATTTCAGGAATTGTGTATTTTGGAGTTTACCATATATTCTTAATGTGCAAGAGATACGGACTTGAGGCTGCAAGCCAGTGATACGTGTAAAACGAATACGTGATACGTGTAAAACCTTTGACAACTATATCGTTGATAATTATTGTGGTAGTATCATGGTCATCAGGGTGCAAATTGTACATTTTGTAAGGTGAAGGCTCTCAAGATGGCCACATTCCTGTCTCTTAAACTGATTATTCACTGCTCTTCAAACGAAAAAGGCAGCAGAAATTTCTGGGGGGATCAGTCAGCATAGGACATTGAACGGTAAAACGCTGAGTTGTGTTGCTTACACTCCAGTTGCACGTGGAACATGCAGACTAGAAGTCGTCAATCTTGATACTCGCGACCAGGATCCATGCCAAAAATTCATATTGAAATACCATGTTTGACTATTTCACAGGCCTTCTTCCATTTCGAATTTCTATCTAAATTAACTGATTCTGGTTGATGAAATTATAAATATGTGTGACAGCCTGAGATTCACAATAGTGCCAAAGGATCAGTTCCTTCAAATTCACTCATCATGGGCACATTACTAAACTTGGAATTTGGTTGTGGGCTCCACCTATTCTCGCCCGCCATGAACAGTAACTTCAGAACTAAAACTCATTTCGTTCTGTTTAATTTCTTTTCAATCGTATCTGTTACGAATAACTACAAAACGTACAATTTTGGAGATCTGTACTTGCATCAAGTCATGAGGTTAGGAAATGTTCCTTCCTTCTGGGGGTATTTAGTTTCTTTATGGCCAGTGGGACATCGCAAACGGCTTCTGTTGAGATCCAGGAATAGATGAAGTAGCTGCTGTAACAAAGATCGAGCCTCAAGGTTCCTGCCTGAAGGTGATGATGTGTCTGATAATATTGGCTGTTTGGTCTACGCTCAATCGAATCTTGGCTGGCCGAATTTCAGCTATCAATACATGTATTCAGGTATTCGCCGTCTTCAGAAAGTACATTTTCCTCGAGCAGTTCTGATTTTCTTTGGGCGTTATCAGTTCACACCTGAAGTACCTATCGGATGCCGAAGTATCTATCTTGACCATAAGATTTCACAACAAGCTACTCAAATCCACCAAACTGCTGAACGATGTGTACTCACTGGCACTTTTTACGGCAGCGACTGAAACATTCCTCCAATTGGCCACCCACTTGTATTACATCAAGTATCACATGTTCTATGATAAAAAATATAATTGGGCCCTAATTGATGGATTCGAAACGATTGTATACATTGCGTTCTTCGTCCAAGTGGTGGTAGCGTGTAGATCAACATTACATAAGGTACACATTTTACATTTATATTATCTTCTTCTTCGGAACATTGCATGCAGTGCGCAACCGTGCGCAGTTTTGCTCAAATCATAAACGACTGAGTCGATGTTGATGAGAATTTTCGCTTCGTCCTCAAAACAAAACTTATCGGGGGATTTCGTCTTCGGATTTGCTCGGTAGTTGATCACCGACCTTCAGAAGTCCCAGCTTTTTTACTCTTCATTACTGTAGCATTAAACTATGATTCATAGCCCATTATCGTAGGGTTAGAAAGAGCCAGTCAACGTTTTTCATCATTTTTCTGCTTCAAGGCAACGAGCGGTGAAGTTAGGGCCGTCCGTGAGTCCCATAGCCACTCGGGGTGTGCGATTTTGAGATATCGTGTTTCTGATTTTTCGCAAACGGTAATCCCAAAGAGCTCTTGGTGGTGACATTCGGTTCTGACAATTAAAATATACTTTAAATTGAAGAAAAAAACACAATCTTCTGTACGTGTATTGATAGTTCACGAATCAGCTGGTGGTAACCGAAAGTTTCAGTTACAGCTAGATCTCAATTGGAGCTCACAAACGAATTTTATTAATTTTGCTCATCTCAATGTTTGCATACGAATTTCGGATTGTTCGTACCTTGAAACAGAAAACGTCAAACTTTTAGGTAGAATTAAAATAGTTTTTGCTTGATTCACCTGGTTCATTATTGAAAATAAACCAAAACCACCGACATTGTTAGTCTATACATTCAGACTGAATATAGAATATTCAGATGGAAACTTAAATTTACTATATAGTAAATTTAAGTTTCCATCTGAATATTCTTTCTATGACACCAAATTGCATCAGAACCCGTAACAACCTTCTCTCCTAAGGGAATCTCATTCTCAAGGTTTTAGTGAGATTCTGAGATAAGAGATGGCAGCACCATCGGGGCCAGATTTCGTTTACTCCTCATTTGAGAACGGATCGAGATATTTTAATTCCGCAAACGGATTTCTCTTCAAAATCACCGTTGAGTTGTGGGACATTGGTTTAGAAAGTGTACAAAAATATTTTTGCACTCTGCTCCAGCAAAAATTTGTTCAAATTTTGAACTTTTCCAAAAAGTCGCCTTAGAGCCACTTGTAGAACCTATTTAAGAATACGAATCCGTTTGCGGAATTTTTCTAACTTGATCATAGCCGTCGGATTATCGATTCTACGATACGTAGTGGTGGCGAGGGGGGCAATTATGGGCTGGGAGGAGGCGGTGGCGTTCAAACGCCCAGCAAGCCACCTGTCCGACCTTCACCTTCACTCCTACATTCATGTTTTGCTAGTCACTTTGGTCACCCTTTGGTCACTATTCTTTTTCCTGGCTACCTAATAGGTACCACCAACCTTCCCATTCCAACTTCTCTGTCTTGAGGTTGGACGATTTGGTTAAATAGGTAGTATTAATTTGGTGAAATTGGCATAAATAGCAAGATTCATATAATATATATAATATATATACATAATAATATATAATATATAATACATATAATATATATTATATTATAATTAGGTAACTTATGAGCAAGATTTTCCAAGGTATTTCCTTATGTGGATAGTACCTACATCCACATAAAGATCCACTTACTTCCAAATATAAAAGTGATTGATATCATATTAATTTAGTTACAAAGTAACAAATCGATGATGCGATTGAAGAAACTAAGAAAATGATGGTTCTATAAATTCTTTTGAATGACATGACTATCTTGATCCTCGCCTGTTCTTTTCCCTCAAAAAAAAAAATTAGTCGTTGAGGTGGGTAGGTACGATATCCAACCCCTCCATTACCATCATGGAATTCTTTACTTTCCTCACAGATTTGGGTTTCATTTTCGGTCTCCAGAACTACAATTCGAATTTAAAACCCTCAAAATCGAAAACTGTGTACTTTTTCATTTCAAATTTGACTTTGATGTATGTTTTGTGGGTTACGTCGTTCCAATGGGTGACGATTAGATGGTTTCATACTTTCCGAGGGGCACATATCCACCTGTTACAAACGTTTGGACCTTCGACTCTTGAATTTCTCGTTAGCTTGTCAGGTTTGAAAGTCGCGACGAGAACAGTTGAGGCGATCAGAGATTTTGTATCAATTGCAAGTCGGATGGCAATTGAAGCAAAATATGCCACAACTCTGATAAAAATGCTGTTCGATTTTACTGGGATAACAATATTGATAATTGCAAGAAAAGTCGTCTTTAAACATTCCATTCAAATGTCATTTATTGCATTGAGTTTCAAACGGTTAATTGTCATTCACCAATTTTCATGTTTTTTGACACGAGCGCACGAGATGCTGAGGGAAATATCAAACTCATGTAACTGTCCAGTATCAAATATCAAATCATACTTGAAAATACAACGCACCTTCAGGAAAATAAATGAAGTTTACGGCGTCAGAATTTTATTTGTTACGATTGAAGTTTTATTCCTATTGAGTTCTCATTTACATTTCACGATCTTCCATATTTTCCGAGATGAATTTTTACCTGAGGTGATAATGTTCAATCTGGGCATGACTGTGTACAATCTCCTTCTGATTTATAGACTGTGCTTCAAGTGCAGAAAAGTATCTAATGAGGTTTGTAGCCTACATTTATATGAATAATTATATTATCTAAAGTCGACAGTTTTCTGCCTGTTTGTGTACGCCAATTCTTAAACGTTTGAGTCGATTTTGCGGTTGTGGGTAGGTACAGATTCCTTGCAACTCGTGTTAGATCAACACGAGTATCAAGTATTCATCTGATGATTCTATCGTTCTTCCTGACCGCGGCGGCACCTCTTTGCTATCTTTTGCGATTCACACTCGAGTTTCTGATTTATCATAAGTTCAACCCTTAAGTTCTTATAGGGAGTGAACGGTTTGTCCTACAGAGCTCCGGGTGGCCTCAATCCATTATAAAAATACTATACCTACTACTTCAAATTGGCGAAAAAAACAATACCTTATCACTTTTGAACATTTCGGCTCACATTTTTTACCCCTTAGAAATGACTGACATCAACCAAAAGCTTCGCGGAACAACTGGACCCCAAATGGAGCCCATATACCAAATTACATCGAAATCGGTCCATGGTAACTAAGAAAGATGCCGACGGCGGACGGACGTCAAAATTTTCATTATATTTTTGGATTCTACGTAACATGAAACGTAAACAAACAAATTTTGAGGGAGGTTTAAACATTTTTTTCTTGGTCGATTCCAAAGGTTCAATATAGCAAACCTTCGTAATGATAACTTCGTCAAAATGGCGATCTATTTCGTTCTGTTTCATTCTTTAAAGACCCTCAGGCTGTATAATTACGATCATCAGACGTTACAATAAGCTCATCAGGGCGACCAAACTGTAAAACAAAGTTTCTCGGTGGCTCTTTGCACGGCAGCGGCAGAAACTCCGTGTCAACTGGCCAGTCATTTGTATTTCCTCACTTATCACTTATTTCGCAATGATGCACCAGATTCGGGAGCACCTTGGATCTTCAAAGATGTAAGTCAAATGATTTTTTTTTGAGGGAGCATTTTTTTTAGGTACTGAGATGTTCTCACAAATTTACCAGACTGGCTCTTCTTTCATTCATGGACGACCTGTAGATTTTGAGACTATTTTTGAACGAGTTATATTTGAGGGCGTTTCCCCACAGTTGGGACCTGAGAAGAACCCCCTCTACCTGACTTAATAAGCGATTCAACCCTGGAAGACTCGGGTCATGGTTTCTTTTAGAGATGGTGCCTTTTATGGTCGTGCCTCAGAGTTACGATGACCCGTACTGCTTGATTGTTGTGTCTCATATTCAGGACACTTATTCGCAGGATCCAACTATGAGTCATATTTTCTTCCGTTGATGGGTTTGCATTGTTTAAACTTAGTAGTTCCAATAGTGATTACTCAAGTAAGAGCAACGTTGTTTATGAAAAAAAAAAAAAAATTATTCATAAAACCGCAAGTTCAGACTTAACCCAATTGGGTTCTTTGTGATTATTGGGAACGCGTCAGCTCACGATGCCATCTCTTGATCGCCAGGAAGCAGATAATTTTGAAAAATACGTCGTTCACTCCATCGACTTGTCAATTTTCATCGATCCAATGTCGAACCTTCACCTCGTCGAAATAGTTCAGTGTCTTCACATTTACTCATCATGGACACATTACTAAACTTGGGATTTGGTTGTGGGCTCCACCCATTCTCGTCCGACATGAACACTAACTTCGGAACTACAACGTATTTCGTTCTGTTCAATTTATTTTCATTCATGGTTCCTGTGTTTCACTACGATCTATTCTCTTCGAAACTTCCATACTTGTATGTCGTCGTGGGGTTAGGAAATGTACCTTCCTTCTTGGGATATTTGGTGTCTATATGGCCAGTGAGACATCGCAAACGGCTTTTGTGGAGATCTTGGAAGAAGATCAATGAAGTAGCTGCCATCTCGAAGATCAAGTCTCAAGATTCCTGCCTGAGGGTGATGTCATACTTGGTGATTTTGGCTGTTTGCTCCATACTCAACCGAATCTTTTCTGGCCGAATTTCAGCTATCAATACATGTATTCAGGTATTCGCCGTCTTCAGAAAGTACATTTTCCTCGAGCAGTTCTGCTTTTCTTTAGGCGTTATCAGTTCACACCTGAAATACCTATCGGATGCCGAAGTATCTATCTTGACCATAAGATTTCACAACAAGCTACTCAAATCCACCAAACTGCTGAACGATGTGTACTCACTGGCACTTTTTACGGCAGCGACTGAAACATTCCTCCAATTGGCCACCCACTTGTATTACATCAAGTATCACATGTTCTATGATAAAAAATATAATTGGGCCTTAATTGATGGATTCGAAACGATTGTATACATTGCGTTCTTCGTCCGAGTGGTGGTAGCGTGTAGATCAACATTACATAAGGTACACATTTTACATTTATATTATCTTCTTCTTCGGAACATTGCATGCAGTGCGCAACCGTGCGCAGTTTTGCTCAAATCATAAACGGCTGAGTCGATGTTGATGAGAATTTTCGCTTCGTCCTCAAAACAAAACTAATCGGGGGATTTCGTCTTCGGATTTGCTCGGTAGTTGATCACCGACCTTCAGAAGTCCCAGCTTTTTTACTCTTCATTACTGTAACATTAAACTATGATTCATAGCCCATTATCGTAGGGTTAGAAAGAGCCAGTCAACGTTTTTCATCATTTTTTCTGCTTCAAGGCAACGAGCGGTGAAGTTAGGGCCGTCCGTGAGTCCCATAGCCACTCGGGGTGTGCGATTTTGAGATATCGTGTTTCTGATTTTTCGCAAACGGTAATCCCAAAGAGCTCTTGGTGGTGACATTCGGTTCTGACAATTAAAATATACTTTAAATTGAAGAAAAAAACACAATCTTCTGTACATGTATTGATAGTTCACGAATCAGCTGGTGGTAACCGAAAGTTTCAGTTACAGCTAGATCTCAATTGGAGCTCACAAACGAATTTAATTATATTTGCTCATCTCAATGTTTGCATGCAAATTTCGGATTGTTCGTACCTTGAAACAGAAAACGTCAAACTTTTAGGTAGAATTAAAATAGTTTTTGCTTGATTCCTCTGGTTCATTATTGAAAATAAACCAAAACCACCGACATTGTTAGTCTATATAGTAAATTTAAGTTTCCATCTGAATATTCTTTCTATGACACCAAATTGCATCAGAACCCGTAACAACCTTCTCTCCTAAGGGAATCTCATTCTCAAGGTTTTAGTGAGATTCTGAGATAAGAGATGGCAGCACCATCGGGGCCAGATTTCGTTTACTCCTCATTTGAGAACGGATCGAGATATTTTAATTCCGCAAACGGATTTCTCTTCAAAATCACCGTTGATTTGTGGGAAATTGGTTTAGAAAGTGTACAAAAATATTTTTGCACACTGCTCCAGCAAAAATTTGTTCAAATTTTGAACTTTTCCAAAAAGTCGCCTTAGAGCCACTAGTAGAACCTATTTAAGAATACGAATCCGTTTGCGGAATTTTTCTAACTTGATCATAGCCGTCGGATTATCGATTCTACGATACGGAGTGGTGGCGAGGGGGGCAATTATGGGCTGGGAGGAGGCGGTGGCGTTCAAACGCCCAGCAAGCCACCTGTCCGACCTTCACCTTCACTCCTACATTCATGTTTTGCTAGTCACTTCGGTCACCCTTTGGTCACTATTCTTTTTCCTGGCTACCTAATAGGTACCACCAACCTTCCCATTCCAACTTCTCTGTCTTGAGGTTGGACGATTTGGTGAAATAGTATTAATTTGGTGAAATTGGCATAAATAGCAAGATTCATATAATATATAAAATATATATACATAATAATATATAATATATAATACATATAATATATATTATATTATAATTAGGTAACTTATGAGCAAGATTTTCCAAAGTATTTCCTTATGTGGATAGTACCTACATCCACATAAAGATCCTCTTACTTCCAAATTTAAAAGTGATTGATATCATATTAATTTATTTACAAAGTAACAAATCGATGATGCGATTGAAGAAACTAAGAAAATGATGGTTCTATAAATTCTTTTGAATGACATGACTATCTTGATCCTCGCCTGTTCTTTTCCCTCAAAAAAAAAAAATTAGTCGTTGAGGTGGGTAGGTACGATATCCAACCCCTCCATTACCATCATGGAATTCTTTACTTTCCTCACAGATTTGGGTTTCATTTTCGGTCTCCAGAACTACAATTCGAATTTAAAACCCTCAAAATCGAAAACTGTGTACTTTTTCATTTCAAATTTGACTTTGATGTATGTTTTGTGGGTTACGTCGTTCCAATGGGTGACGATTAGATGGTTTCATACTTTCCGAGGGGCACATATCCACCTGTTACAAACGTTTGGACCTTCGACTCTTGAATTTCTCGTTAGCTTGTCAGGTTTGAAAGTCGCGACGAGAACAGTTGAGGCGATCAGAGATTTTGTATCAATTGCAAGTCGGATGGCAATTGAAGCAAAATATGCCACAACTCTGATAAAAATGCTGTTCGATTTTACTGGGATAACAATATTGATGATTGCAAGAAAAGTCGTCTTTAAACATTCCATTCACATGTCATTTATTGCATTGAGTTTCAAACGGTTAATTGTCATTCACCAATTTTCATGTTTTTTGACACGAGCGCACGAGATGCTGAGGGAAATATCAAACTCAAGTAACTGTCCAGTATCAAATATCAAATCATACTTGAAAATACAACGCATCTTCAGGAAAATAAACGAAGTTTACGGCGTCAGAATTTTATTTGTTACGATTGAAGTTTTATTCCTATTGAGTTCTCATTTACATTTCACGATCTTCCATATTTTCCGAGATGAATTTTTACCTGAGGTGATAATGTTCAATCTGGGCATGACTGTGTACAATCTCCTTCTGATTTATAGACTATGCTTCAAGTGCAGAAAAGTATCTAATGAGGTTTGTAGCCTACATTTATATGAATAATTATGTTATCTAAAGTCGACAGTTTTCTGCCTGTTTGTGTTCGCCAATTCTTAAACGTTTGAGTCGATTTTGCGGTTGTGGGTAGGTACAGATTCCTTGCAACTCGTGTTAGATCAACACGAGTATCAAGTATTCATCTGATGATTCTATCGTTCTTCCTGACCGCGGCGGCACCTCTTTGCTATCTTTTGCGCTTCACACTCGAGTTTCTAATTTATCATAAGTTCAACCCTTAAGTTCTTATAGGGAGTGAACGGTTTGTCCTACAGAGCTCCGGGTGGCCTCAATCGATTATAAAAATACTATACTACTTCAAATTGGTGAAAAAAAACAATACCTTTATTTCGAGAGTTTTCGAGCTAGGGCACTTTTGAACATTTCGGCTCACATTTTTCACCCCTTAGAAATGACTGACATCAACCAAAAGCTTCGCGGAACAACTGGACCCCAAATGGAGCCCATATACCAAATTTCATCGAAATCGGTCCATGGTAACTAAGAAAGATGCCGACGGCGGACGGACGTCAACATTTTCATTGTATTTTTGGATTCTACGTAACATGAAACGTAAACAAACACATTTTGAGGGAGGGTTAAACATTTTTTTCTTGGTCGATTCCAAAGGTTCATTATAGCAAACCTTCGTAATGATAACTTCGTCAAAATGGCGATCTATTTCGTTCTGTTTCATTCTTTAAAGACCCTCAGGCTGTATAATTACGATCATCAGACGTTACAATAAGCTCATCAGGGCGACCAAACTGTAAAACAAAGTTTCTCGGTGGCTCTTTGCACGGCAGCGGCAGAAACTCCGTGTCAACTGGCCAGTCATTTGTATTTCCTCACTTATCACTTATTTCGCAATGATGCACCAGATTCGGGAGCACCTTGGATCTTCAAAGATGTAAGTCAAATGATTTTTTTTTGAGGGAGCATTTTTTTTAGGTACTGAGATGTTCTCACAAATTTACCAGACTGGCTCTTCTTTCATTCATGGACGACCTGTAGATTTTGAGACTATTTTTGAACGAGTTATATTTGAGGGCGTTTCCCCACAGTTGGGACCTGAGAAGAACCCCCTCTACCTGACTTAATAAGCGATTCAACCCTGGAAGACTTGGGTCATGGTTTCTTTTAGAGATGGTGCCTTTTATGGTCGTGCCTCAGAGTTACGATGACCAGTACTGCTTGATTGTTGTGTCTCATATTCAGGACACTTATTCGCAGGATCCAACTATGAGTCATATTTTGATGGGTTTGCATTGTTTAAACTTAGTAGTTCCAATAGTGATTACTCAAGTAAGAGCAACGTTGTTTATGAAAAAAAAAAAAAAGATTATTCATAAAACCGCAAGTTCAGACTTAACCCAATTGGGTTCTTTGTGATTATTGGGAACGCGTCAGCTCACGATGCCATCTCTTGATCGCCAGGAAGCAGATAATTTTGAAAAATACGTCGTTCACTCCATCGACGAACACAAATGTACATTTAAAACTCTTGTCAATTTCCATCGATCCAATGTCGAACCTTCACCTCGTCGAAATAGTTCAGTGTCTTCACATTTACTCAGTATGGACACATTACTAAACTTGGGATTTGGTTGTGGGCTCCACCCATTCTCGTCCGACATGAACACTAACTTCAGAACTACAACGTATTTCGTTCTGTTCAATTTATTTTCATTCATGGTTCCTGTGTTTCACTACGAAATATTCTTTTCGAAACTTCCATACTTGTATGTCGTCGTGAGGTTAGGATATGCACCTTCCTTCTTGGGATATTTGGTGTCTATATGGCCAGTGAGACATCGCAAACGGCTTTTGTGGAGATCTTGGAAGATGATCAATGAAGTAGCTGCCATCTCGAAGATCAAGTCTCAAGATTCCTGCCTGAGGGTGATGTCATACTTGGTGATTTTGGCTGTTTGCTCCATACTCAACCGAATCTTGGCTGGCCGAATTTCAGCTATCAATACATGTATTCAGGTATTCGCCGTCTTCAGAAAGTACATTTTCCTCGAGCAGTTCTGCTTTTCTTTAGGCGTTATCTGTTCACACCTGAAATACCTGTCAAACGCCAAAGTCTCTATCTCAACCATCAAATTTCACAATAAGCTACTCAGATCAACCAAACTACTGAACGATGTGTACTCACTGGCACTTCTTACGGCAGCGACTGAAGCGTTCCTCCAATTGGCCACCCACTTATATTACATCAAGTATCACATGTTCCGTGATACACCTACTGATCATTGGGCCCTAATTGATGGTTGTGAAATGGTTGTTTACATTGCATTCTTCGTCCGAGTGGTGGTAGCGTGTAGTTCAACACTTCTTGAGGTACATGTTTTACGTTTATAATGTCTTCTTATAATCCTCCTTTATTTTTATATTTTTGCAAAAATGGGTTCTAAGAGGTTCAGTTACGTGATAATGATATTATAGTAATGATTTTCTTCCGCATAAAACCTATGTTTAATTTCAATTAATTCGTAAAAGTCGGGAAAGCTCAATGACTGTAGGGGTTCCTGTAAAATTCTTACTTCATTGGGAGAACATGGCGTAATGTTGGCTTACTGCTCTCAGTGGTCCCACCCATTCAATTTCCATCACTCCAAAGAGATTCTTTATCGAGATTCGACTTTGCGGCATGGGTGGTTTAAATCATACATCAGATCTCATCAGAGGACGATGAAGCTGATCGTGGCACGTTCAACTTCAGCCAATCCAGAAACTCTCGCGGTCACATTTCAACATCGTTGTAGGAACAGGATAGCAAATTCCCTCGAAGTTGATCCATCAGATCCGTACCCATATAAAAGGCAACTATTTACGCCACGCTATCGTAAGACGTAAGGGTGGTCCCCACTGGATCCAGGTCCCTTCCTTGATCCAGGTCGGAAGAAGCCTGGTTCTCCACCCTCTCTTCAGTAAGGGGGACTAGGGGTTCCCTAGGGTTGACTTTATTCAGTGTAATTATCCGTGTTTATAAGGAATATAACAAAATTGTTTGCTGAGGCATATTAGGGAGCTTGAGCTCCGTAGGTTGACTCACGAAGGCGTGAATCGAAGACAGATAGACGGAAATCCTAAAGAAACTATACAATTCTATTATATAATTTGCCTAGGATGAGAAGAAATTAATTGATCGTAAACCTAATGAAAGTCCCTAAGAATCAGTGCCCATTGTTTCGACATTCCAGAAGATCATAAATAATGCACTTGGTATTACGATTTCCACCAAGATCGATGTTCAACTAATATAAATAACAAATAAAGCAAAAGGTAGGAGGCAGCTCGAGCTGGCATTAAGTCCTCTTAGGGAGAGAACGGTTTGTCCCACAGAGCTCTGGGACGTTTCATTCAACTCATAAAATTCGATCCAATTTAAAACTGATGAAAAAACAATGTATTTATATTGAGATTTTTCGAGCTAGGGCTTGAGAAGATTATTTTTCATCCCTTAGAACTGACTGACAATTAGAACAAGTAAGGCGGTCGGACGAATTTTTTAGATTCAATTTTCGGATTCAACATACATTGAAACGTGAACCATCAAATTTTGGGAGGGGGGCGGGGATTTTTCTTTCTTGTTCAACTATTCGTTGTTGATTAAAACTATTCGTTGATTCATTATTGAAAACAATAAACCAATAAAATCCAAACACTGGGTGGTTTTTTATATATTGAACACTAGGTAAGTATCTTAAATTGATGAAGATAAGTTATGAAACATTCATTAATTAGGTCACTAATTATCCTCATTAAGCGAAAGGTCGGTATCACAGACCTCTGGTTAGTGTCAAAAAATTCTTTTAAATCGTCGCATATTTTAATTGAAATACCAGTATATTGTTAGTTTTCAAGCTATGGTGGGACCGACAATAATCAAAATCCTTTGGGACACCATTAGACCGAAAAAATTAATCTACAAAATTAATCTACTTTCAGACGTCGGACAGGGTATTTAACAAGACTGCGCCAAAATGTAAAAGACCTTCAATTAAAAATAAAATTTAATAAGATTGCAATGAACTAATTTGATATGTTTCTAGAGCTACCAGTATTTTTTTTCTCGTATTTTCTACAAATTCAATGACAACGATGATTGCGGATGAAGTATAATGGAAGGATGAGAATCCTGTTACAACAGTTATGGAGATAAATTTCCTTGTTTCATTCAGAACTGTTTATCCTGATGTGAAAGAGATACGCACTTAGACTGGAAGCTTGATTACTTGACACCTGTAAAATGCTTAACAACCGTAAAGTTGACAATTATTGTGGTTGTACCTTGGTGGTTCAGAGGGCCGTGACCGGATCGATCGGTCTTAGAGTGAAATCAATCGTGACCGCACCATTGTCAAACGAGTGCTCCATTGAAGGCGTCATGTTGCGCTACATCACTGTGTGTCCGACTAAATTCATTTTGAATTTGAGTTGCATATTCGGTCTACAGAGTTTCAGTGCAAACCTCAAGCCATCGCCATTCAAACTGGTTTATGTTCTGGTAATTAATGCCGTGGCGAGCTACATATTATGGCTGAAGGTGAAAAAGGTCCATTGGTTTCAAAACTTCAATTCGTCTCAAGCTTTTATCCTTCAACTTGTCTCACCTGCTACAATGTCTTGCATGATGTCGATTTTAGGGCTCATCCGGCCTACGGATCTTGTCGAGGAAATTAAGTTTCTCCTTACAATATCATGCGGAACAAGACGAAAACTACAACGTTCAATACTGGCAAGACTATTGTTTGAGTTGTCTGCTATTTCAATCGTAGCTCTCTGGGAAACTAGGATTTTTAATGAATATTCTTTTCCAATCTTGTCATTTTTGTTAGCAAAACGTCAAGTTCTCACCTACCAATTTATCAGTCTCATGGAGGAAATTCGCGAAAACCTACGAGATCTATCAAACAAATATGAAAGTCCTTCGAAAAAGATAAAACTTTATCTGAAGCTACAACGTTGTTCCGTGAAATTAAACAAAGCGTATTCTGTTCGTCTTTTGTTGATCTCCTTACAAACATTCTTGTTGCTGGCTTCTCATTCGTTTTTCACCCTTTATAGTTTCTTTTGGGGGTTCAAGGTTTATTTGAAAGAATTCTCGACGTCTGCGGCAAATTACCATCTCATCACGGTGATTTTCGACAATTTTCTCGCTCATCCATTATGCTTGACCTGCTCACGGATGGCGGAAGAGGTAAGCTACTTAACTGATCAAGGCTGTATGTAAGTACCAACCAACTCAACGAAACTTCCCTGAACTTGAGCTGAGAAATTATCACGAGTAGAAATCGAATTGGGACCATCCAACGACCAACGTTATGTTGTCCGTAATTCTTTTGGAATCGGGCGCAAATTGTGATAGTTTTGAGGAGTTGAAGGCGTTCACGATTACATTATGTTCAAGCGGGGGAGGGATGTGGATGGAGGATTAGGGAGGAGGATGTGATAAGGCTAATGTTAAAAGGAACGGTTGGTTCGTTGCAGTGGTTAGGTAGTGTTACTAATGACTTTACCCTCGAAAATTTTCAAATAGCTGTTGCACTTGCCTCTCGCGTTTCACCCCATCCGCCAACTCTTGTGAAAAGTGAATGTAAAATTATTATAAAACATTAGGTGTGTCTGAAGACAACTGGGTACTGCCTGGAACCACCTTCACGTCCATATTTGATAATCAACTGATTCTTTTGCTCGGTAAAGGATATCTACTGTCCAACGCTTTTTTTACCCGTTGAAGTAAAAGTAAAAAGTAAAGTAAGCAACCATTTCAGGTTGAATTTTCGTCCGACTGCCATTCTTGGCGTCGCGGACGTCATCAGCTGTCTCCCTAAGGAGAGATCAGAATTTGTTCTGATGATTTCGCTCATGGCTTCCCAAACATCACCGCCCTGGGTTGGAACGAGAGATTGCCGATCGTCTAATAGACAGAAAACTTTCTGCTAGCGACCAGACTCGAACTCGCATCCCCGCAAGACGGTTCTTATCTTATCACCGCAGTCGGGTACACTGCCCACTAGACCACCGACGCACTCCACCCGTTGAACACCGTACTGCAGTGTTGCCACACGTACCTCCCATTGACTCATGTAGGGCAGCAGCAAACTCAGCAGACGATAGGATGGTCGCACCATAGTAAAAGCATCCTGTACACTTAAACGCATAAGGTCAACTGAGGTCATTCAGAGGGTGTTTATTTTCGTACAGGAGGATATTGGAGGCCGAATGCGTTCTTTTCGCGTCCTTTGGCATCATTGGAGTGGTTAGTTTTGTACAGGAGTAGGAGTTGATGTTGTGGATACTTGCCATTGTATGTATATTGCATCAGCCACATACGAATTATTAAACTACTCAATTCGATTGATTTCAATAAAACCCCTATTGCATAACGAATGTGTTTTCATTTTCCAATTTTAACTACCCCCCACTCCCTCTTGTGTAGGTATAAAAGGGTGTGTCAAAGCTATACATTCACAGTGTTTTTAGAACCACCACCAATGTCGTACCGCATGGAGTCAGTGAGGTTGGAAGGTTTCCTGCACTGGCCTCTAGACAAGCCTGCAGGTATTGAGCTGGCTAAGGCGGGCTTTTATTACAACCAGTTCAGTGATAGGGTAAAATGCAATTTCTGTGGAATTGTTCATGGAAAATGGAGGGAATTTGATCAGCCACTGGAAGAGCACAGGCGCTGGAGTCCAACCTGCCTATTTGTTGAAGACCCCGAATTGACTAATAATGTAGCAGATCTAGCAGAAGGATGTGGCGACGCTGATTTCGCTGGTCTTTCTCAGAGTAAACCACCTGCTGGGCTCAATACCTTCGACGGAAGGTGTGCAACGTTTAGGAGATGGCCAAAAGTACTTCACAATCTAGTTAACGGCCTTTGCAGCGCGGACTTCCACTACAGTGGCCAGAAGGGTGACCTTGTCTTCTGCTATGCTTGTGAAGGAGGTATCCAAGACTGGGAACTGCAGGATGATCCCTGGACTGTACACGCTCGCAAATATGAAGAATGTCCACATGTCCTTAATGTAAAAGGATCCGCTTTTGTTGCTAGTGTGAAAAAATACCAACAAGAATGTTCATGGATTTAAGTGTAAAAAATAAAAAGTAATAATACTGATAGACTTGTCATTTCATATATGTCTGAGTTCAAAACCAATTATAATATTAATTAAGTATAGTCGATAATAAGAAGTACGTTAGAGGATACGAAATTTGTTCGTCTTTGAACTGTTGAAATTTTGGTGACGTCAGCAGTGCACCAAGAGTGCAAAAATTCCGAAGCGTCATCGGGTACAGGAGGGAAAAAATGCCTACCTAAGTGATACTATATAGTGTAAGCCTTTTATGGGCCCCACGCTTGATGGCAGCTGAATTTAAATGAAGCCAACAAGCGGTGATGGGCGTTTGGGGGTCGGGTTGGTTGATGAAAATCAACGAACACGAGCACCAAACGTTTGCACACGAGTTCGGGGGGGTTTGATTTGAAGTTAATTTAGCTGAAATAAAATATCGAAAACACTTAGAATTTAGAAATGGTAGCAAATGATATTTACCTGTGGCGACAAGGCGTGGCGACGTCGGCGACTGCGTGGCGATCGTCGTACAGCAAAACTTGAAAGCCTGAAGGGCGAAATAAAGAGAAAACAGGTACACAAGTGTGTCCTTTTGCCAGAGGGGCTGACGTTCGTCCTGAAGGGACCTAATACCAATTGAGGGGTGTCGTTGCACTCTCCTCTAATCTTTCACTGAACCAGGTATACTCAGAAGAAGAACTACAAAGTACAACTAGCAGGTGGATTTATTAGAAATTAGGAACGGCAAATGACTTCCCCACAAGTGTGGCGGTTAGGAGCTGAAGGCTTTCAATTAACGTTTTACAAAACACAGTATGGTTCTCAGTTTCAACAAGTACATTCAAAATTCCAATCTCATTTATCAGTTTCCAATGCATAGGTCATCAATTTCAAAATCCAGGTAAGTATTTGTTTAAGTTTGTTCAATGTTTCAATTCTACTAAAGTTCTCAAATTTACTCAATGTTCTCAATTTACTCAATGTTCTCAATTTACTCAATGTTGTTTTACTAATGTCTTTTACTCTTACTCTAGCACAGTTGCATAAATAATTGGCCAATGTATGTATGCTAAAGGTTTCAACACTCACTGTCGGGCCCGGAGGTATCCTCAAGCTGGGTGTGGCGATGGCGAAGATTTCGTGACGATCGTAGCGCGAAGTCGTGGCGATCGTGGCGAATAAGGGGGGGGGGTACGGGAGGAAGATTTGTCAGGATGGGGCGGACTCTCTGTCACTGACTTTGAACGCTGCTGGACTGGGTATAAGGCGATCGTCGTTGGCGGGGAGCTCAGGTGGAGTCCTCCCCCCTCCGCCCCGCCAGAAGATGGTAGTGGGGACGGCTGGTTGAGTGGGGGAGAGACCGTTGGGTCCCTCCCAGCTGAGGGGGGAGGGACGCGCGGGGTGGCGTTCGGCGTCGAGTGGCTTGCTTCCACCTGAGCTGATGACGTCACCTACGAGGCTGTCCGAAGGGGGCTAATGGTGCCCAGCTCCCGCCTCACTGGGAATTTGGCCCAGAGAGCGAGAGCTCACACCCCCCGCCTCCCTGGGAGCCAGCGTCGTCGGAGATGACGCTGGGGATTTCCAGGGGTGCGAGAGGGCGCGCCTTCTTAATGGCCAGCTCGTAGGCGCGCCGGCGACATCCTTTGCAGCTGGCTGGCTTCTGCTGACGGGAGTGGTCCTGGTCGCAGGTAGGAAGCGGTTGTCCACGCCGGTGATAGCTCTTCAGCCGCTGCCAGAACTCTTTGCATGCCGGGCAGCGGAAACTGAAGAGCTTGGCGACGGTCTTCATGCAGACAGGGCAGGTGGTCTTCGTTCTGCGGCTCAGTTTCAGGACGATGCGAGGATGTTTGGATGGTGGCTGTTTCCGGGCGGATGTCGACGCCTTTGGTGCCTTGCTCGATGTGGGGAGCGGTTCTGGAGATGGCGAGTAGGAGGCTGAGGATTCCGAGGGCGCGAATATGCCAGTTCTACTGCTCGCTCGTGGAGGAAGGCTGGGTGAGGTTGGTAGTGACGCGAACGGAGATGCTTGGACGGAGGCCGCTCTCTCTGGTGGTGGGAGTGAGAGAGGGCTGAAGGCCGGTGATGGTGATGTGGGATGATGAGGGGAGAGGGCCAAGTCCCCCGCAGGCTCGTCAGACCTCGCCGCAGGTGCCTCTGCGGATGCCTGCGGGGTCGCCTCAGATGCTGCTGTCCTTGCCGCAGGTGGCTCAGCAACCACCTGTGCTTTGGCCTGCTCCACCTTTTTCCATGCGGTGTCGCGGTCGAGCATCAGCAGCTGTCGTTCCGCCAGCCAAATCTCCTGTCGCTTGGCCAGGATGTCCCTCTCCTGGGCGATTCGTTGGTAGGTGGGCACCCATTTTGCAATCTCGAGGATGGTCAGGAGAGCCGCCTTGCCGTTAATATTTCGAACCGTGGGGGTGTCTCCGCACATGGTGAAGCGGACGCAATTGGTGAGGGTTTCCAGAGAAGGGAAGGGATCGGATACAGGTTCCTTGGTCTGAACGAAACCGTCTGGGAGCTTCTTGTGTTGTTCCTTCGCAGTCTCCACTCGCTTCCTCATGAGGAGCACTGCCGGGTCGGGCGATTTCGGGCCTCCCTCCAAAACCCAATCCTCCACCTGCTGTTGTGCCATACTCTAGAACAATCGGAAACAAAAACCCTACTGTGACATCCTGATCTAGGAAAAGTGACTTCAGATTCTACGTACTTCATCTACTTCCATTTTCCTAGCTGGCCATAATTCAGGACAACTGGCAGAGATAAGGTTTAGGTTGATCTGAAGGATCCAAGTGTAATGTTGTGATCTGAAGGATCCAAGGGGAATGTTGTGATCTGAAGGATCCAAGTGAAATGTTGTGATCTGAAGGATCCAAGTGTCGTGTTATGTCCTCATGTGTGTGTGTATGTTCGTACATGTCTCCCTATTAGTCAGTTAGTTAGTCTTTTTCCCTAAGTGGAGTTGTCGATAATCGATCGAAGCATCTCGTTTTCGGAACGGGTAGCGAGAGGTCGATTCATTGGCGTCTCCACGGGATTTCTTTGATGGTGGATTTTCTTCAGCTTCTTCAAATTCGTCTGCGGACGATTCAGATACGGTGGGTGGTTCAGGTAAGTCGACTACTGGGATTTCCACTGGACTTCTTGGGCTTTGTTCATCGTGGCGACTTTCGTTGCGATCGCTGTGGCGGTTGCTATGGCGATCGTCGTGGCGATCGTCGTGGCGATCGATCTCGTCCCGCAACGTCTCGTTCCCGAGGTGAGTACTTCCTTCTTGTGTTTCTTGTTCGGCGTAGCGATCAAATTGGTGATCCGCATCCGCCGTCCTTTGTGTGTCCGAAGGGGAACTTAGTCGGGTCGATGCCTCGTTTTGGGGTGTCCTCGATGAATTCCCTTTTTGGCTGGTGATAGGTGGAATCATGGTGGTGGTTTTTGCAGTGGTCGACCATCCATACTCTCCAATAAACTCTCTTTCTGTTTCAGGTGTCATCTCTTCCTGGTGTGTCGACGTCGTGGCGCCATGCATGTCGGGTCTGATCCGTTCGGGGTCAACGAAGACTTCGTCCGGAACACCTAACTCGAATGCAGGCTTCAAACGGTTGATGTGGACAGTCTGGCGGCGGATATCCGGTAAGTCTCTTATTTCGTATGTTACATCCGAATACTTTTTCACGACTATCCAGGGTCCGCTCCAGGGACTCCAAAATTTCTTAACAACCCCTGGGGGTGCTTGCATGTCTTTGAGATACACGGCGTCACCACCTTCGAATGAGCGTAGCGTTCGACGGCTGTTGATGGCGTCGCTTCGTTTTCGCCACGCTTCATGAAGGCTCTGTTGAGTGGCTTCTCGGGCTATTCTCAGATTCTTCAGTGTGGTGGGTTCGTCGGGACGTGGTTTCAGGCTTTGTAGCGATTCGTTCGGCAACCGGAGTTCTCGGCCGAAGGTCAAGAAGTTCGGGCTGAACCCTGTACTCTTGTGTGGGGTTGCGCGGTAAGCCGCGAGTGCAACGGGTAACATACTCTCCCAATCCTTCGTTCTTTTCGAGATTTTAGCGATGATATTGGCGAGGGTACGGTGAAATCTCTCGCAGACTCCGTTGCTCTCGGGGTGATACGCCGTTGTGAAAATCTGTCTGATACCCCATTGATCACACAGCGCCCTGGTTGATCCGGCCGTAAAAGCGGTTCCGCGGTCCGAGACCAATCGTTCCGGAACGCCATGAGTGGGTATGTACTTTCTTGCGAGGTTTCGTGCTACTGTCGTGGCGGTGCAGTCCGTGGTGACATACGCTTCCGCATATTTTGTAAAATGGTCTATGACCGTCATCAGATATTTTGTGGTTTTTCCTCCCGCAATCGGTCCGACAAAATCAATTCCAACGATTTGTCCGGGGCGCTCGGGGAGTAAAGGTTTCTGGATTGGATTACGGAGACCGGGCGGGGTGTTGCGTCGTGAACACGTTTCGCATCGTTGTATGTTTTCGCGAACGTCTTTAGCTAACCCAGGCCAAGTTCCGAGTTTCCGTACTATCTTTTCTGTCACCTCCGCTCCGGGATGTCCGGCCCATTCATTTTTGTGACATCTATCGATGAGCCATTCCCGAAGTGAGGAGGGAATGAGCGGTACCCATTCATGTTGTCCGTCGTATCGAACGCGTGTCTCCCATACGCCGTTGGTTTTGCGTAAGTCCTCTCTGTGGCGGTCTAAAGTGATCGATTGGATCCAATTGTCGAGGTCTTGAGCGGCGATCATAAGCTCTCGCGGAAACTCGAGAGTGATTACAGCTATGTCTCCGCGGCTCAATCCGTCGGCATGACCCATTTGTGTTCCTGGTCGGTAGCGGGGTGTGAAGTCGTACTCTGCCAATCTGAGTACCCATCGTCCGATGCGCGAAGTCGGGTCACGGAGGTGCATAGCGGCGGTAAGGGCCATATGGTCGGTTTGGAGTTCGAAGGTCTGTCCGAGGAGGTATTCCTGGAAGTGTCGAACCGCCCAAACGACCGCTAGGAGCTCACGTTCGGTGACCGAGTACCTGGTTTCGGCCGGGTTTAATTTGCGACTCGCATACGCCACGGGCCTCTCTTCCCCATTAAAGCTTTGCGAGAGGACGGCTCCCAAGGCGAAGCCGGATGCATCGGTTGCGAGGATAAACGGTTTAGTCAGGTCAGGATAGGCGAGTATGGGTTCGCTGGTCAACTTTTCTTTGAGGTCATCGAACGCTCTTTGTTGTCGGGTTGTCCACTCAAAAGGCTGGGTTTTTTTCAACAACTCGGTCAAGGGCACCACTATTTCCGAAAAGTTCGGAATGAACCGTCGGTAGAAACTGGCGAGACCCAAAAAGGACTGAAGTTTTACTACGGAGGTCGGTACGGGGAATTCCTTGATCGCTTTTGTCTTCTCCGGCTCAGTGAGGATCCCTTCTGTTGTTATTCGATGTCCCAGAAAGCGAACTTCATTTTTGAGGAATTCGCACTTCGCGAGGTTGACTTGAAGTCGAGCCTCGGACAATCGATCGAAAACTTGTGCGAGTTTCTCAAGATGCTCTTCTCGTGTGGCTGAGAAAACAATTACATCATCCAAATATACAAGACAATTATTTCCCAGAATTCCGTCTAATGCGTCGTTCATTACGCGCTGAAACGTGGCGGGAGCGTTTTTGAGCCCGAAGGGCATTTTCTCGTAATGAAAATGTCTTCCGAGGACCGAAAAGGCGGTTTTTTCCTTGGAATCAGCGTGGACCGGGATCTGATGGTAACCCGCGATGAGATCGATTGTTGAAAACCATTTACATTGTCCGAGCATTGCGAGCGTCTCCTGCAAACGTGGGAGGGGGTAAGCGTCTCCTTTGGTTATCTTGTTCAATTGACGGAAGTCAGTACAGAATCTCCAAAGCTGCTTTTCCCCCGGCGGCGTCTTCTTTTTTACTAATAAGACGGGCGCGCACCACGGGCTGGTAGATGGGCTAATCACTCCGGATTCCAACATATCCTTGATCTGCGTTTCGACTACCTCCCGGAGCGCGTGAGGAACGGGGTAAGGTTTTTGTTGAGTTACGGTAGGTTGGGTGAGAATAATCTCGTGGGACACGTTGAGGTTGCATCCCGCCCCCGTCGGTGGCTTAAACAAGTCCCGGTAAGTATTCAACAACTCCTTCGTTGGCTCAGCGTCCGGTGTAGTTAAATGTTGCAATTTTTGTTCAAGGACGGTCTCAAATTGTGGTAAAGGCGGATCCCATTGATCGGTCGGAACTTCTCCCCATTCTTCCTCATCCGACGTTTCTTGAAGAGAATTAATCACGCCCTCTTTTTCATCGTTTTGAACAATGGGTGGATCGTTTCTTGGGCGTTTTCGCTCGGGTGGGTTCATCTCGCGTAATATCATATCAAGATGTTGATCAATTGCAGGTTCAATCTGGGAGGTTGTTGAAATTTCCGAAAATTTAATTTCATTTTTATTTTCAGGTGTGGCGAGGACCGTGTCGAATGTGGCGATGGTATGCTCATTTGGTGTGGCGACGACCATATCGGGTGTGGCGACGACCATGGCGACATTGGTATTCGTGTGTCGATCGGGTGTGGCGACGACCGAATTCGGTGTGGCGATGACCACATCTGGTGTGGCGACAACCATGTTGGGTGTGGCGACAACCACCCCCGGTGTGGCGATGGTATGCCGAATCGGTGTGCCGATGATCTCATTCATCATGGTGTCGGTGTGCCGATTTGGTGTGCCGATATCGGTGTCATTTGTGGCGTTGGCGTGCCGATATGGTGTGTCGACGACCCTATTTACAAATAAATCGGGTGTCGTGGCGGTCAGATGGTTTACTGTGGCGGTGGACTCGTCGATGGTGCGTACCGCTCGATCAACGGCCGCGTCAATGTACCGATCAAGAGATGAGTCGTCAAGTGTATCGGAACTCGTACCGGAACGTGGGTGGATGGTCGGTAGCGGCGTGGCGACGCATTCTGCATTGCGTACTACCCCCGGTATCTCGAAACGGACTCTTCTAGCTTCTTCCGTATCGCGTTCCTCCTCGTTCGGTGCGGGAACCGAATCCAATTTTTCGTGGCGAGTCGCATGATCGTACAAATCGGCGGGTGTGTCGATTGGTGTGGTGACTCCTCGGAAATGTCTACTCCAAAATTTCATTCCACCGGATCCGCTGCTGTTGTTAGCGGAGGTCGTAGGTGTGCTCGTCGCGCCGGTACGTGTGTCGAGAACAGAGGTATCGCGTTCTACGACGTTGAGTGTGGCTGTTGCCGCCGAAAGGGTACTAGGGAGAGGTGTGCTTGTGTCGCGATTGTGAATACGATCATCAAGCAACCCGGTTTCCCGCCCCTCCGGCCGCAACACCACACCCACACTGCACGGCTCATCTAGCATCTCGACGGGCGTAAAAGGTCTTATTTTCCCTTCCGGTGTGTGGTACTTCATATTCGGTCCCGTGGTGAAGGTAATCGGTACTCTTCTCAGCACATCTAATCCCAACAAATCGAGCGTGGCGCATTTACGTGCGAACACCAAAAAAGTATGCTCGAACGTGCACCCACCGATACGTGTTACGAGATGTTGTTCTCCCGAGAAATGCAAGGGCATCCCGTCCGCGCCCCACGCGACCGCTCGTGTCGGGTACAATTTTATTCCCTTGACGGGAGTTGATAAAACCGAAAGTGCGGCGCCCGTGTCGACAATCATGTCTCTTTCCTCGGGGCCCAAACCTACGGTAATTTTCAGGGTGCGTGACATCGGGGCTTCAACTGCGGGGATGTGGTCCTCTTCTGCGGGCTTCTTGTACCGAGCTATCTCCATCGTGTGTGCGGGAGCCGCTATTGGTTGCGAAACAGGGAGCAAACGCTTCTTTCTGAAACAATCGGCCTCTAGGTGTTCTCTCATACCACAAAAGTCGCAAAAAATGGTCTTCTGCGGACTAAATGGGCAATTCACGGGGAAATGCGCGCCGTCGGCACAAAACATACAAGGATAGCGCGGGCTTGGCTTCTCCTCGTTTCGTGGCTCGCTTGGCTTCTCCCGGCGATAGTCCTCTTCTTTGTGGCGATTGTGTCGTGGTGTATGGTCATCTTTCCGAGGGCATCGTGCTGCGAAATGGTCGTGGCTTCCGCAGCTATAACATCGACGGTCGTTTGTGACGGCCGCGAGGTCCCATCTTTCCTCAATGTCAGTGGTATCATCAAGGGTTTCTTCAAGTTCTTCTGCCTTACTCAATGCATCTTGAATATTTCGTGGTCGGTTGGTTATCAGTAGGGCACTCATGTTCTTACCGACGCCGCGAATGAAGGCGTCCTTTGTCTTCTTTTCGACCCATTCGTTGCGTTCGTGGCGGCGTAGGCGCGTCCCCTCTTCCATGACGGCACATCTTGCTATCCCGCGCACGCGATCGGCGAATTGACGGAGCGTTTCGGTTGTGTTGCGTTTAACCGTCCACAATAATGCTGCGGCATGCTGCGGATTTTCTTTCTGGAACCATCGCAACATGTCTTCACGGACGATTTCATAAACGTTATCCACGTCAACGGCGTCATCGCGATCGATTAGGAATTGTTTGGCTATCCCGCGTGCTTTGGTACGAAGTAGCCGATACCGTTGTTGTGAGGTTAGGCCCGCGGTCACTAGATCAAAATTCGCAAAAAATGAAACTACACTGAGTGCACCTGGTGTGTCGGGGTCCCATGGTTCGAGTTCGAGGAATACCGAGCGCGGTATGTCCCCTCTCTCACCCTCGTGTGTCGCAGTATTGTAACGCTGAAGGAGCACATTCATCTCCCTCATCGTTTGTGTCATAATTTCAACAGCCTCTGTGCCGGCGGAGGAGTGTGTACCTTCTCCCCTATCACTAGCTCCCGACAAATTTAAAGACATCGTGTCGGTTGAAGAGGTATTGAGGATGAGTGTGTCGACTTATGTGGACTACCACTTAGGCAAAAGGAAATCTGTACGCGTGTGTTCAGTTGTGTGTCGGTAGTAGTTAGGTCTATTGAGAAAATCAGCTTCTCGTGGCGATTATGGCGATCAAAAAATATAGGAGGCTGCGTTGCGTCACTTTTCCTAGGAATACAATAAACGGATGCACATCCTACCTAATTGTATACCTGGTCAGTTTTTGTGTTTTCGATAGACTCTACTTTAAAATTTTTTAGAACTCGTGGCGAAACAAGACCTACTATTTTTTTGTGTGGATTCGTGTGAGGCGAACTCACAACAATCCCGCGTGTCGCCACAACTTTATATACCTTTGACGGTGAATCAAGTTGGGGAGACAAGAGGGTATTGCAATCCAAACCGCTGCCACCAATTTTGTAAGCCTTTTATGGGCCCCACGCTTGATGGCAGCTGAATTTAAATGAAGCCAACAAGCGGTGATGGGCGTTTGGGGGTCGGGTTGGTTGATGAAAATCAACGAACACGAGCACCAAACGTTTGCACACGAGTTCGGGGGGGTTTGATTTGAAGTTAATTTAGCTGAAATAAAATATCGAAAACACTTAGAATTTAGAAATGGTAGCAAATGATATTTACCTGTGGCGACAAGGCGTGGCGACGTCGGCGACTGCGTGGCGATCGTCGTACAGCAAAACTTGAAAGCCTGAAGGGCGAAATAAAGAGAAAACAGGTACACAAGTGTGTCCTTTTGCCAGAGGGGCTGACGTTCGTCCTGAAGGGACCTAATACCAATTGAGGGGTGTCGTTGCACTCTCCTCTAATCTTTCACTGAACCAGGTATACTCAGAAGAAGAACTACAAAGTACAACTAGCAGGTGGATTTATTAGAAATTAGGAACGGCAAATGACTTCCCCACAAGTGTGGCGGTTAGGAGCTGAAGGCTTTCAATTAACGTTTTACAAAACACAGTATGGTTCTCAGTTTCAACAAGTACATTCAAAATTCCAATCTCATTTATCAGTTTCCAATGCATAGGTCATCAATTTCAAAATCCAGGTAAGTATTTGTTTAAGTTTGTTCAATGTTTCAATTCTACTAAAGTTCTCAAATTTACTCAATGTTCTCAATTTACTCAATGTTCTCAATTTACTCAATGTTGTTTTACTAATGTCTTTTACTCTTACTCTAGCACAGTTGCATAAATAATTGGCCAATGTATGTATGCTAAAGGTTTCAACACTCACTGTCGGGCCCGGAGGTATCCTCAAGCTGGGTGTGGCGATGGCGAAGATTTCGTGACGATCGTAGCGCGAAGTCGTGGCGATCGTGGCGAATAAGGGGGGGGGGTACGGGAGGAAGATTTGTCAGGATGGGGCGGACTCTCTGTCACTGACTTTGAACGCTGCTGGACTGGGTATAAGGCGATCGTCGTTGGCGGGGAGCTCAGGTGGAGTCCTCCCCCCTCCGCCCCGCCAGAAGATGGTAGTGGGGACGGCTGGTTGAGTGGGGGAGAGACCGTTGGGTCCCTCCCAGCTGAGGGGGGAGGGACGCGCGGGGTGGCGTTCGGCGTCGAGTGGCTTGCTTCCACCTGAGCTGATGACGTCACCTACGAGGCTGTCCGAAGGGGGCTAATGGTGCCCAGCTCCCGCCTCACTGGGAATTTGGCCCAGAGAGCGAGAGCTCACAATAGTATGTAGTATAGATTACTTACGGCATGCGAATAAGCGTTACAGCGGCTGAACCAGGAACACTCCAGTGACGTCAGTGGGCATCATGCATTTACTTGTACAGCCCGAAAAAAGGCTGCATTCGCCCTCGCATTCGCCCAGCAAAAATTTTTCATGTACAAAACTAACCACTCCAATGATGTCAAGGGACGCGGAAAGAACGCATTCGGCCTCCAATATCCTCCTGTACGAAAATAAACACACTCTGAACGACCTCAGTTGACCTTATGCGTTTAAGTGTACAGGATGCTACTACTCACCATGCTAACTGCTGGCAGACAAAATCAAGATCAGCAGCGCAGAGAAGGGATACTCCTAGGGAGAGACAAAAAACTGGATTTGACTGGTGCATGGATGCAGGTATTTGAGATGTCAGATGGAATTTCAGCCAAGATCCCACAGCACGATCCCACAGCTTCACGATCTGATTCCTGCAGTCTCCTCTATGTAAGCCTACCGAAGACTACCCTTTGGTCAGCTTTGGCGTGCTTTCTGACTGGATTTTTTAGGCTGTATTTGCCCTGAGTTGTTCGAATGGTGGAGCTGCGATGGAGAATTTTCTAAGTGGCGCACCTAAATGTGTGGAGGTCTTTGATTTCCACGAAGTAACAGTTGAAAAAAATGCACTGAAATTGGCGGCGGTGACACCGATTCCCAAAAAATCTACCTGTAAAAACTACAGTGACTTCCGGCCGATCGCAAAACTGCCCTTATTGGTTAAAATAGTGGAATATATAGCACTTGAACAGATCAGAGATCACTTAGCCAATAAAGTACTGCATCCTAAACAATTTGGATTTCAGGAAGGCAGAAACACCGCCTCCGCGGCCTGCTCTTTGGCTATGGGTGTTCTGGACTCTTTGGAGAGAGGTGATCGTACAGCCCTCCGTTTGTATGACCTGATAAAGGCTTTTGATCTTGTTCCTCATAACCTATTGGTTCGAAAGCAGCACTATGGTTTTAGTGAGAGAGCAATGGCTTTTTGTAGGAGCTTTCTGGCGGGATGAGTGCAGACGGTCACTTTCAATGGTGAGGATTCTCTTTCCACTTCAATTCCGTGAGGAGTTATGCAAGGCAGCGGGACTGGACCGACATATTTCCTGTTATTCATAAATGACCTTCCTTTCCAGTTCGAACGGGGTATGTATCTCTTTGCCGACGATATGACGACCCTGGCATCCGGTAGATCTGAACAGGAGCTAGACCAGGTCCTGCATTCGTCCGATGTGCAGATTCAGGAATGGTATGGAGCAAATTGTTTACGTCTCAATTTGGAAAAGACGCAGAACCTGGAAATCAGCCTGAACGGGAAGCTCGAAGGTACAGTGGAGTACCTAGGATTGAAAATTGACAACAGGCTCTCATGGGCCTGTCATATAGAGAAATTAGCAACAAAACTGGCATCCTGCAATTATATGCTGCGACGGCTAAAGCAATCTGTTTCCTTTACTGTGCTCAGATCTGTCTTTTACGCTTATTTCATGGCTCGAGCGTCCTACTGCGTTATTGTCTGGGGAAACTCGCCTCATAGCTCCACTATTTTCAGGTTGCAGAAGGCGGCAGTAAGGATTGTCCTCAATATGGGGTCCAGCGACATGTATAGTGGCCGTTTCAAGGGGCTCCACTGTCTCACGTTGCCCGGTCTATTTATGTTAAGTAGTTTATGTTATGTCCGGCGGAATATGGGCGGCCAGCAAAAATCGTCACACTTTCATACTCATGCTACGCGCCAGTGCAATGACTTGAGATGCAATGACGGTTCATCTGGCGTCATCACTGAGGAACAATCCTACCCAGCACGGCTCCCGTTTTTTTAATGCGCTGCCAGACTCGATTCGGAGACTACCTGAGAAGCATTTTGAAAGAAGAATTAAAAAGACACTTGTTGAGGCGGAATTATACAAAATCGAAGAGTTTTTCAAGCTGATCTGGTGATTGTTGACGTTTAGTTTTGTTACTTCTTATTTGTTTAACGTTATTTATTATCATCTGACGATTGTTTTACCACTTGGTGGATTACGACAATAAAAAACCTTTTGAATTTGAATTAGTTCGAGAGGAGGAAGTGCCAGGAATTGCTCTAGAACAGAGGGGTGGGCAGCGTCTAATTTGTATTGAGGAAGCAGTAAATAATGTAAATTTACGCCAGACTAGAATGGGGTATTTGGGAGGTTCGGAAATTCAGGTTTCTGACCTCAAATTTGGATTCAGCACCATTGAAAACTTCTATACTCCAAATTTTTGCCCATTGATACTATAACATGTGGTAGAAAAATTAAATAAAGAGATCACACGTTTGAAAAAAAGGCGGGCCTCCATGAACTCACACGCACTACTGTAGTGTGTACACCGCGGGCGAGTGTGCGTAGTTTTTGTGGTATCCAAGGCCACGAGGTGTTCGAGACCGCACGGGATTAGCGGAATGTCAGCAAGTTAATACGTCACGAAAACTTACTACGTCACATCATTCAAATCTTCAACTTTCATCAGCATCCGTAATTTATTCTAAACATTTTCTCGGCGAACAGCCCCGATTACCTACCCTTACCTGACCCATGCTCTTTTGAAAAAAAAAGAAAGAAAAAAAGTTTGCCATGTGGGTGTGGCACATACCTTCCTCGTATCCATAACCCGATTATATAGATGATCCGATGCATAGTAGTTAATCTCAAAACACCAATCTCTAAGTAGCTTCCACTACCCTCATAGGGGACCATCTACACGCTAATCTGGACAATCCTAGGACATTTCATCAAATTCGGATGAAAAATAAGTATTATGGCAGTTACATGGATTTTACGTTTGCGCATGCGCAGAGGCTTCTGTTTATTTTAAGGCCTTGATTTTCACTGGGGACCATCTACAACCTAATCAGTGTAATCCCTGAAAATTTCATCGAAATTGGATAGAAAATGTGGAAGTTATGGCCGTTACAAGGAAATTCACGTTAGCGCATCCGCAGTGGTTACTGTCATTCCAAAGGTGGCAATTTTCGTAGGGGACCATTTAAATACTAATCTGTAACATCCCGGAAAATTTCATTGAAATCGGATGGAAAATGTGGAAGTTATGGCTGTTACAAGGAATTCACGTTTGCGCAAACGCAGCGGCTACTATCAGTACGGGGGTGATGATTTCCATAGGAGACAGTCTACACACCAACTCGCACAATCCCTGGAAATTTCATCGAAATCGGACAATAACTTCGTTATCCCGTTACAAGGAGTTCATGACAGACACACAGACAGACAGACACGGAACCAAAATTGTTCAGAAAGGTTTAAAACACAAAAAGCGAGTGAAAATTTTGATTTTGGAGAACTTTTTTTATCCTTGAAAAATGAAAACAAAGCTTCCGCTTCCGTGGTAGACTCGGAAGCAAAATTGACTGAAATACCCCATTGTATCCATAAGTGTCAGAAAACGTATCTATAATCGAACACAAATCACGGTGGCATGTTCAATTGCGGGTTAGAATTTGTTCTGATTGACTCACTGCCCTGACTTTCGACAAAGGGGGTGATGAGCCCATGACGCACGAAAACACGCACCGGTGGCGAGACCCGAACACACGACCTCCGCAGTTGCCGGTCCGAGAATCGCCACCTAAGGTCGCGTGCCGCACCGAACACGGTCACATCGCACCCCGGCGTAACAAATAATTTGTAAGGTTATACCATATTACATCAAAATCACTAATCCACTTATAGTTTCTTGCTACTAGATTGATGGAGCAATGGGTTTGTTACGGGTACTCAAAATGATTATCTAACCCAAACATCCAAGTTATTTCTCAAACGATGGCTTAGTGGAGTGGGTGGTGTGTTTGAATAACAAACTAATGATTGACATTAAGTATTCCTATGTATTCAAGATCGCAAATCCCCATGGCCCATAGATTTTTAAGCCAGTATGATATTCTCAGTGATCGAACATGGCCATGAACGTATATTTCGACTTTGGGTTTCTCATCGGGCTCCATCCATATAAATGTGATTTCGATTCGCGTTTGAGCGCAAAAATTCACTATTTTACATTAAATCTGATCGTATTATTTCTTATGGCAGTCACTTTTGTTGCTCAATTGATGAAGAAGAATATCTTCTCTGTCAATGTAACACTGCTACAAATCGCACCAATATTTGTATCACAATTCATAATATTAATAACTACAAATCACAAGAGAGGTCTGATGAAATCAATTGCTTTGACAGACCAAGTTAGTTGGGTTTTACAGCCACATCAGAAATCCGTACTTCGAATGGTAATTGGAATTTGCGAATTGACTCTACTCCCCTTAATATTATCAATACAAGAGTATATTATCGCTGGTGATGAAAATGGGCCAAAAATCTTAGTGCGCCATTTGTTAATGTTGAGGCAACAAACACTGCTGTACCAGTTCCTGGCATTTTTGAATCAGATAGCTAAGTTTATCGATGAATTGAGTGAATTTCGTCTTGGAGTAATGCTGACTGTCAGGAGCTACTTCAAGTTAGTAAGGGCTGTTCAGGTACTGAACAGGACTTACTCCTTGGCGCTTCTAACATCAGTGTCTGCAAATTTTTGTCTCCTGACGTCCCACATGTACTTCTTCGTCTACTACGTGCTCCGCGGTATTCCCACGCAATTGAGAGTTTGGGCTACATTCGATTTTATTGCCCTCACGAATATCGTCTTCCAGTTGTTTAGGGTTGTCCGTGGCTGTAGATTATTGTCAGCAGAGGTAAGATCGTATTAAAGGAACGTTTTTAATCCTTAGTTAAACCAATAAGTTTTTAGGTTTTGGAATAATATTCATATTCATAATAATAATATTATATAATATATAATTCAAAATCTAATTGTGTACTCGAGAAAATAATTGGGAACCTACCCTAATCATAAAATCTCTTCCATGACACTCATATCCGTCATCATACAATAGCATTGACGTACTATCTCATAGTTTTCTAATACTTATCTCCACTCGTACTCATGTTTTGTATTGCACTATCGACGCATGTTGTAATACTCACCAGATCATGTGAGTAGTACTCAATAATCACAGCGTATCCAGATAGGTAGGTGGGTACGCATTGAAGTCGCCGCCGTGCCCATCTGCAGACACAAACGTCTTCTATAACTTCTGCTTACCTCCATATTTTTTTTTTTTTTTTCGCAATATACATACTCACCCATACTACAGACGTGCTTATGAACGTAAATCTCTGTTCGTTTATAAATGTGAGTGGGTGTGGAAAGTTTGAACATTAATTTGATAACAACGCTTCCGAAGCTATGTCTCTACATTATAATATGTCGGGATACATTATACCCACGGGAGTCGGAAAAAAAAGTCAGCACGATCGCGAATTCGATCAAGTACCCACGGGTGGGCGGTTTCTCTTATGGCCCATTTATTTGATCTGTACGCCCCGCCGTGCAATGCACGGGTGAGATCTGCCTAGTAATAAATACTCGTTCAATAAGAAAACACACATGAAAATGTCCCAATGTGTTGCAGACTCGTATGCAAGCATTTATAATTACCAACCATTTCTTTCAGTTTGAGTGAGCTTACTGCCCACCTAACTTTCCAGACTTTCTAGTTGTGTCAAGGATAAATAATTGGCCGCATAATAGTACAGCAAATTGTTCATAAAGCTAAGATGAAATGTCGATGCTGTACTTTTAATGAAATTTCAAGAAGACATCTCTTAGGAGAATTCAAATTTTTAATGGGATCTCTTACAAGAGATATTGTAGCCAAGTGGAATCTGATGAAGAACGATATCTCTGTTTTTAGAGGATCCAACAACATGACAAAGTAACTCATTTATAATGAAATCCATTTCTTTGCTTCGTTCAGAACTAATTATCCTGATGTGCAAGAGATATGGACTTGAGACTGCAACCTTGTTTGTTTAATAACTGTAAAATCCTTGGCAACTGTAAAGTTGATAATTATTGAGATTGTATCTTGATGTTTCTGTCTTGTTGTATCTTGGTGGTTCAGAGGACCGTGACCTCATCGATCCGTCTTTGAGTAAAATCAATCGTGACCGCGCCATTGTCAATCGAGTGCTCCATTGAAGGCGACATGTTGCGCTTTATCACGGTGTGTCCGACCAAATTCATTTTGAATTTGAGTTGCATATTCGGTCTTCAGGGTTTCAGTGCAGACCTCAAGCCATCGCCATTCAAACTTGTTTATGTTTTGGTAATTAATGCCGTGGCGACCTACATATTATGGCTGGAGGTGAAAAAGATAGATTTCGATTGGATAAAAAACTTCAATACATCTCAAGCTTTAATCCTTCAAATTGTCTCACCTGCAACTCTGTCATGCATGATGTCGATTTTAGGGCTCATCCGGCCTACGGATCTTGTCGAGGAAATTAAGCTTCTCCTTACAATATCATGCGGAACAAGACGGCAACTACTACATTCAGTACTGGCAAGACTATTGCTTGAGTTGTCTATCATTTCAATCGTAGCTTTCTGGAAAAATTCGATTTATAATGAATTTACTTTTCCGATCATATTCTTTTTCCTTGCAAAACGTCAAGTCCTAACCTATCAATTTATAAGTCTCATGGAGAAAATTTGTCAAAATCTACGAGATCTATCAAATAAATATGAAAGTCCGTCGAAAAAGATAAAAAAGTATCTGAAGCTACAACGTTGTTCCTTGAAATTAAACAAAGCGTATTCTGTTCGTCTCTTGTTGATCGCCTTCCAATCGTTCACGTTGCTAGCTTCTCATTCGTTTTTTGCCCTTTATAATTATTTTTGGGGGTTCAACGTTGATTGTCAGGATTTTTCCACTTCTGCAGCAGGTTTCCATCTCATCATGGTGATTATTGTCAATTTCCTAGCTCATCCATTATGCTTGACCTGCTCACGGATGGCGGAAGAGGTAAGCTACTTAACTGTTCAAGGCTGTGCGTAAGTACCAACAAACTCAACGAAACTTTCTTGAACTTGAGCTGATGTGTTACGCATTGAAATTGAATTGGGATGGATGAGGGGGCATCCAGCGCCCAACCCACGATATGTTGTAGGAACATCGGGTGTAAATGCATAAATATACATTGGGTGTAAATTATGATAGTCTTGTTAGGTTGGAGGCTTACACGTTAGATTATGCGCAGTAGCTACTAGTGATCCGACATTATATTCATGTGTGGTGATCAAATATCAATACTATTTAGTAGGTACTCTCTTCTTTTTTAGTACTCATGTTTCATTGAAATTGAGCAATTGGATTATTCAAGAAAAGTACAAAAATGTACTTAATAGGTTAATAGGTTAACCTATTGAACGTGGATGACTTAACATCAGCCCACACACACCACTCCCTTCACGGATGAGCTAATATTACGACCAAGCCCACTAGCTTCACTCTCTCGTCTTTCGTGTCCATAGGAGGCAATGTACGACTTCAGGGGTTCTAGTGTGCAGATGACTTTCAGTATGATCTTCTCATTCAATGGTATGATTTTGTGAGTCCAGGCGTACGCTCCATTTGTCGAGTGTAGGACATCCACAAGCCAAGGCTCAAAGGCATCCTCTAGACGAACAATACATCCTACTTCAATACTTTTTCACCTGGGAACTTATGATTCCAACCTAGAACGGTTGAAGAGACGCAGGAGCCCCACACACTGACCAAACATTTGGTCAGAAGGCCAGCTCATTACCTTAAGCAACCATTTGGCGTCCTTCAAGACGAGGGTCCAATTGAGAGCACGCCCCACGCACCACCGTGTTAGAAGAAGTTGTCAAGGCCATGAGAGACGACAAGCGTGAGAGTGAGAAGGAAGATGTCAATAGATTTCTCGATTTATCTCAGCTATCGGTCAACCGATTTCAAAAATTTGAAGTGATTTGAGTTCATCTTGACCAAATAAAAGCAGCTGTAATGGTCGATTTTGCGAAAAAAAAATTACACTGATTAAATACCTATTTTTTTAGGAACTAATTGAGATTATTTGACAAAACATGTCCAGCCATTGTGTATACTTATTAATCTAAGCGATTTCAATCATGAGAACATGGAAGTATTGATTAGCCGACGCAGGTGTTTGTTTTTAATTGAAATATTACTGAATTAGGAAAGAATCAAGGGGTGACTCAGCCAGGAGAGGACATGGGAAGAAAGTTGGCCCCAAGTAAGTATAACAGACGAATGACTGAAGATATGTTCACCAAAGAACCAGAGTGAACATACTTCCTTCAGCTTTGAAATGTGGCTCTGTCTTTGACGAATGTCGATATTTTTCTTCAAATGTCTGAGCCATCACTACTTGTGATTGAAAACACCAAAACTCGTTGATTCACTCGATAGACACGACCTCTTCTATGGCTTTTTTACACCTCCAAATCCGGGAAGAAGTCGAGACAGAATGTTGAAAACACCGAAACTCGTTGGTTCACTCGAGAGAAACTACCACTTCTATGGCAGGTTTTCACCTCCAATTCCAGGAAGAAGTCGAGACAGAAGGTTGAAAACACTGAAACTCCTTGGTTCACTCGAGAGAAACGAACACTTCTATGGCTTGTCTTCACCTCCTAATTCCTGGGAAAAGTCGAGACAAGGTTCAAAACACCAAAACTCGTTGGTTCACTCGAGAGAAACGAACACTTCTATGGCTTGTCTTCACCTCCTAATTCCTGGGAAAAGTCGAGACAAGGTTCAAAACACCAAAACTCGTTGGTTCACTCGAGAGAAACGAACACTTCTATGGCTTGTCTTCACCTCCTAATTCCTGGGAAAAGTCGAGACAAGGTTCAAAACACCAAAACTCGTTGGTTCACTCGAGAGAAACGAACACTTCTATGGCTTGTCTTCACCTCCTAATTCCTGGGAAAAGTCGAGACAGAAGGTTGAAAACACCAAAACTCGTTGGTTCACTCGAGAGAAACTACCACTTCTATGGCAGGTTTTCACCTCCAATTCCAGGAAGAAGTCGAGACAGAAGGTTGAAAACACTGAAACTCCTTGGTTCACTCGAGAGAAACGAACACTTCTATGGCTTGTTTTCACCTCCAATTACTAGAAGAAGCCGAAACAGAAGGTTGACAACACCGAAATTCGTTGGTTCACTCGAGAGAAACGACCACTTCTATGGCTTGTTTTCACCTCCAATTCCTGGCAGAAGTCGAGACAGAAGGTTGAAAACATCGAAACTCGTTGGTTCACTCGAGAGAAACGAACACTTCTATGGCTTGTCTTCACCTCCAATTCCAGGCATTATCTGGGAATGTGCGGGTTGACGTAATGACAGTTTCCTGAGAGGGGCAGTGCAACGTACTTAGAGATTAATGTGTTCAACTATTGCAATGGGAGATTGACCGACCTCTTGGGATTAGCGAACATCTCTGGCAACCTCTACACACAAAAACACTGCAAATTAGTACACTAAGGTTCATTTTTTTTCTAATAGATCATTCGAATGCAAAGAACACGGTTTCACAATCAAGTTCATTTGGAAGAAATAATCACTTCAGACTCAATTCGTAGTAATAATGAGTTGTGGGCGCTTTCATTAGGAAATGTGATTACTGGTTGCTAAGGACGCAAAACTGAGTGCAATTCGAAGAAACAACAACAATGACCGCATTTTGGTCACATAAAATATTAACGGAGATTTGGAATCTTTTGCAATTCACACACTTAAGACCAACCCTTAAGTTTTCATAGGAAGCGAACGGTTGGTCCTGCAGTGCTCCGGGTGGTCTCATTCGATTCTAAAAATTCACTCCTATTTTAAATTGAAGAAATAACAAAACGTTGATATCAACATTTTTTAAGCTAGGGCGTTTTGAAAATTTCAATCCTTATTTTTCAGCCCTTACAAGTGACCTATATCAACTAAAAGCTCGGGGCACTACTAGACCCTAAATGGAGCTCATATACCAAAATTCATCGAAATTGGTCCATGGGAACTAAGGAAAGTGCCGCGTACGGTGGATGGCGGACGGACGGCCTCATTTTCATTTGATTTTTGGATTCTACGTACCTTGATACGTAAACCAACAAATTTTGAAGGGAGTTAAACAATTTTTTTTCCTTGGTCGATTTCAAAGGTTCATTATTTAAATTAATAAGCTAAAATTGCCCTCTGGGGTCACTCAAAACTTTAGGCTTGTGGTTCCAGGTTGAAAAATTGCATGCTCCTCAATATTAAATATGTTCGAAGCACAAGACATGTTGGGATATATCCGGAGATGGGGTTCGGTTTGGCCACGGTTGCTGGTGCAAGCGTTGTTTGGCGGTGGAATTTGGACCGACTTCCAAGGAGGTTGAGGGTTCAAATCTCATCGCCGGCAGCATGCGTTTTTGTGCGTCCAGGGCGCCCATCGCCAATCTTGTCCCAACCCAGGGGAATGGGAAGCCATGAGCGAAATCTTCAGAACAAATTCTGATCTTCCCTGTTAAGTCTGATGACGTCCGCGACGCCAAAAACGCTGCAAATTATTACACAATGGTTTATTATTTTTATATAGATCACTCGTCTTTAATCATGTTTTCACCTACCATCCAACTTGAAGAAAAACATCGATCGGATTTCGGTCAGCTATAATTTGAACGGAGATTAGGCCTCTTTTGCGATTCACACTCGTGTTTCTGATTCATCGTACGTAAAACCCTTAAATTTTCGTAGCGAGCGGACGGTTTGTCCTACAGAGCTCCGCGTGGTCTCAAAAAATTCTAAAAATTCTATAGAATCCTAAATTGAAGGAAAAACAATACCTTTATATAGAAATGTTTTGAGTTAGGGCGTTTTCAAAATTTCAAAATTCATTTTGGAACCCTTAGAACTGACCTACATCAACCAAAATCTTCGGGGCACAACTAGACCCCAAATGGAGCCTACATACCAAATTTCATCAAAATCGGTCAATGCTAAGTGGCAAAAGTGCCGCGTACGGCGGACGGCGTACGGCGGACGGACGGCCAAATTTTTATTCGATTTTTGGATTCTACGTACCTTGAAACGTAAACCATCAAATTTTGAGGGGGTGTTAAAAAAAATTTTTTCTTGGTCGATTCCAAAGGTTCATTATTGAAAATAATAAACCAAAATGGTAGTGAAAACTCCCGAGTTAGGGAGTTTTAATCATGTTTTCCCCCTCGTTTTACCTCTTGAGGGGGTCTTAGTCGCGAGTTGTACCTAAATTTTAAATTTTCAAAAATTTTTGAAATTCATTAGTGCATCAGTGTAGGGAATTAAAAAAACTGAAATATTGTCGCTGGAATCATCAAAATCGAACAATAATTGCAGGCGAAAAATGGGAAAACCGTTTATTCAGTTAGGTTTTTCCCATTTTTCGCCGGCAATTATTGTTCGATTTTGATGATTTCAGCGACGATGTTTTAGTTTTTCGATCCCCTAGACTGATGGACTAATGAATTTTGAAAATCCTTGAAAATTTCAAATATAGTTTGAGAGCCGGTAATTTGAGGAAATACTAACCCGGAACGCGCGACCGATTGAGACCCCCTTAAACACGATTGTCACAAACCAATTGCAACGGGAACGAATTGACCCCTAATGGAACAAATACACCAAAATTCTTCAAAATCGGCCTTTTTATTCGATTTTTAGATTCAATATTTCTTAGAAACGTGAACCTCGTTTTTCTTGCTCGATTTCAAAGGTTGATTATTGAAAATAATTACCTATCCAAATCCTAATCAGGACTCATCCTGATTGATTGTGATTGAACGAACGAAGGGATTGGCAGTTGGCAGTTATAAAGCAGGTAATAGTTGAATAAAGATTAGTCACGGGAGAATAAAAAACGCCGCAAATGATTACACAATGATTTATTATTTGTCTATGTAGATCACTCGTCTGCAAAGCCATCAACCATCCAACATGAAGAAAAACATCGATCGCATATCGGTCAGCTACAATTTGAACGGAGATTAGACCTCTTTTGCGATTCACACTCGTGTTTCTGATTTATCGTACGTCCAACCTTTAAATTCTCGTAGGGAACGAACGGTTTGTCCTACAGGGCTCCACGTGGTCTCAAAAAAAACTAAAAATTCCATACTATCTTAAATTGACGGAAAAACAATACCTTTATATCAATATATTTTGAGTTAGGGCGTTTTCAAAATTTCAAAGTGACTTACATCAACAAAAATCTTTGGAGCACAACTAGACCCCAAATGGAGTCTACATACCAAATTTCATCAAAATCGGCCAATGCTAAGTGGGGAAAGTGCCGCGTACGGCGGACGGACGGCCAAATTTTTATTCGATTTTTGGATTCTACGTACCTTGAAATAAAACCAACAAATTTTGAGGGGATGTTAGAGATTTTTTTTTCTTGGTCGATTCCAAAATTTTATTATTGAAAATAATAAACCAAAATAATCGCACAGGGAATCCTTATTTTACAATCCAACAGTTCACGACGGACAGGTAGTCGATTAAACCTCCAAAATGTCTATACTTGAAATTATTTCGAGTCTTTGGTTCGATAGATTGATTTAGATATATAGGCATGAATATGAATAAACATTAATTTACTCAGATCGGTATCCGCTTATTGAAGTAGTCAAAACCAGACGTTTGATGCCTAATATTTAGATCTCAAGGAATAAAGACTGACCCGTAAATATTATAATAAAAACATACTGTTGAAAACGGTCCGGGGTGTAGACCCTTTTTCGCTTCGATTTAGTAAGTTTTAGTGGACTGTAATTAAAACCCAAAGGTAACCCCGGGAGAGTGTAAATCGGAATATTCGAGCCCCAATATTATCTCAAAATTACCCCCAAAAAGGTAATGTGTAATAATAAAATTATACGGATGCCACCTCTCTCGACGAACCCGCAGCAATCCGAGAGTGTTGACCACCTGCAAGGATTATAAATGTATAGGTAAGGAAGGGAAAAACTCACCCCTAATCCTAGGTATTTGCGTTTGATCCCGGCCGGGAGAACTGCGGCGCTGAAAAGAACCTGAAGGCGGCGAAGTGGAGGCGGTAGATCGTCCGGAAGGGGCTTCGGGAGATTCAGACTTCGCGCACGACAAAGTATAGGTATACGGACCTTTTCAACAGGGTTAATTGTAACGCAGCGATTATTAAACGGGTTTTTTTTGGTGAGAGGGTTGTACATCGAGGGCAACTTGATGGAGACAACGTGGGGACTGACGAGGGCAGGTGAAAAAGATTTTATCATAGGTAGGGGAAGGCAGTGAAGGGATAGACGAGGCGGGGTGTTTACAAACACACAGAAAACCACGGGTACAGAAGAGAGAGAAGGTTCACTACTTATCTATGTACTGGATTCAACATACCCCCCACCCCAAAATAATATTTTGGAAAAATGATTGAGAACCACTCATGAAAATTAACCTACAACTTGGCAGGAAAGGGTACATGTAAGAAAAGGAAAAGGATAAGCAATAAATGAAAAGAAAACCTGGCAAAATAAAAAATAAAAAATAAATAAAGGTTGGAGAGGTGAAACATTATTGCAAAGGGAGTGCGACCACCTTACTAGCGGGCCGCATCTGAGTCCCCCCTGAAGGGGTACGTATTCGTACCACACGCACCGTACCGTCTGCCCCCGGCAGAACCTCAGAGACACGTCCCAAGGGCCACTGGGAAATTGGAACACCCTGCTTGTGGTATAGGACGAGATCGCCTACGTTCAAAACAGGAGGCTGCTTATGCCACTTGGGTCTGTGCATCTGGGTGTGCAAATATTCAGCACTCCACCTTTTCCAGAAAGACTGAGACATTTGTCTAACTAGCTGCCACCTAGACAGTCTATTAGAAGGCACATCCAGAATCACTTCCTCTGGACGTTGTAATAACGGTGCACCTATCAAAAAATGACCCGGGGTCAAATAATCAAAATTGTCAAGAGGCGAGTTGGACAGCGAGCACAGGGGACGAGAATTTAGAAAGCTCTCAATTCTTGTAAGGACTGTTATAAACTCCTCTAAACTAAGAAGTCTATCTCCAACTATCTTCTTGAGATGAATTTTTGTAGACTTTACCCCCGACTCCCAAAGTCCTCCAAAATTTGGGGCGTAAGGTGGGTTAAAAACCCATTGAACTTCCCTCAACGCCAAATACTCAACAATCTCTGGAGTTGCATTTTCGAGAAAACCAGAAATTTCGGAAATTTCTCGAGCGGCTCCACGAAAATTTCGACCCCGGTCAGAGTAGATGTGTGATGGTAAGCCCCGTCTAGCTATGAATCGATCGAGACACGCTAGACAAGCTTCAGTAGTCAGTGAAGTTAGGGCTTCTAAATGAATCGCCTTGGTGCTGAGGCAAACGAAAAGTGCGAAGTACCCTTTCTCACATTTTTTACTTTTCACTCCACCCAATCGGATCATGAAAGGACCGCCGATATCAATTCCAACATGGCTAAAACATCTGCTAGGATTAACACGAGCTGCAGGTAGATCCGACATCCTAGGCTGCGATGGTTTAACTTGGAACTTGTAACAGGTCCCACAGTAAAACATCCTCTTTCTTATTAAACTTTTGATGGAAGGGATCCAGTATTTTTTCAAAATCAACGACTGTACTAATCGCGGTCCGCCATGTCCCGAGAAATGATGGTAGTAATCACAAAGCAAGGAAGATAAGTGACTTTCTCGCGGGAGAAGAACAGGATGCTTTGACTGGTATGGAAGGGTAGAGCGGCTCAGTCTACCCCCCACCCTAAGCAACCTTAGGGGGCAAATGAATGGAGAAAGTGCTAAAAACTTCCTACTTGGTGTCAGGCCTTTATGAATTTTGGATATTTCATCACTAAAATAATGTTGCTGAACCTTTTCAATGAGAAAATCTAGAGCTTCGCGATATTCAGAAACTGTTATAGGGCCTGTCAGAAAAGAAGAAACAGAAATTTTGTGTTTCTTCAAAAATAAATTATAAAGAAATCTAACGACTCTGACAAAGGCTCTCAAGCATTTGAAAAGAGTCGAAAAACGCTCGATAAAATCAACAAACATCTTGTTATCCACATGGATACTCAAAAGAACTAAGGGCTTGTAATCATTTTTATATTCCAATAAATTGGAATCTACAGTGAGTGCCGGATCGGGTGGCCACTCACACATAGGATTTCGAAGGTACTCTGGGCCTGACCACCACAGCGAATCAAATTGTAATTGGGAAGGCATAATACCACGACTCGCAATATCAGCGGGGTTGTTTTCACCCCGGACATGAAACCACTGTGCATCCGGGCAAGTTTCCGTGATACGCACTACGCGGTTCGACACGAATGTCTTCAGCTTATAAGGAGGGGTTGTAATCCATTTCAACACGGTCATAGAATCCGTCATACAAAATACCTCAGAAATTGTCAAAGTGGATGATAATGGCAACGTAGTTTTTATCAAATTTACAAGAAGGCAGGCAGCACCAAGTTCAAGTCTTGGGATGGTCCACGTTTTGAGAGGAGCCACCCTAGTTTTCGACTTCAATAGGTGTATGAACGTACCTATTTCCGTCTCCACCCTCAAATAAATTACAGCTGCCATGCCAACGGAACTGGCATCAGAAAAGCCCACTAACTGTAGCCTAACATAATTATCAGCCATTATCCAACGAGGAATTGATATGTTTTCTAAAAGTGGGAGCTCTTCCAAGATTTGAAACCACTCTGCTTCCAAATCTGTTGGGAGTGGGTCATCCCAATCTTTACCCTCTACCCAAAGTTTCTGAAACAAAGCTTTCATTTTAAAAATTACGGGAGATAAATATCCATTATAATCGTAAGTACGAGCGACTCTGGACAATATTCCACGTTTGGTGGAAGGTTCAGAGGACACATTAATTTTGTACCTAAAAGTGTCACTCAGAGTATCCCACCACAAACCCAAAACCTTAACATCTGGAGTGGGAGTTGGCGAGGGAAACTCACAAAGTGCAGAAGATACTCCATCAATAATATCAGTGCAATTACTGGACCACTTTCCCAATTGAAATCCACCTGAACCCAATAATGAAATCAATTCATCCCTCAATTTCATGGTCTCACTAATGGAGTGAGAACCGGTGAGACAATCATCCATAAAAATTGATTCAGTCAAAGAAAGTGCAGCATTTGGCCATTTATGGCCTTCATCGCTCACAAGTTGACGAATGGTATTTTGTGCTAAAAATGGACTACTAGAAATGCCAAAAGGTACAGTAGTGTGTTCGTACTCTAAAATTGGAGCCTCGGGTAATGGTCTCCAAAAAATATGCTGATATATACGATCATCAGCATGCATATTTATCATACGGTACATGTTTTTAATATCACATACCAATGCATATTTGTGTGTACGAAACAAAGATATTACTTGACCTATGTCACTTTGTAGCTTAGGACCTGGTAATAACGTAGAATTTAAACTTTGTCCAAAATTGTCTTTTTCTGCTGGAGAAAATACAACACGAATTTTGGAACCAGACGGAGTAGGCTTGACCACACCATGGTGTGTCATAATATAAGAGGCAGGTTCAGAAGCCAAAACCAGATGACCTTGACTGATATAATCATCAATATTCTCTTTATATAAACTGAAATAGTTTTCATCTCGAGAAAACTTGGCCTCCAAACGTTTGAAACGACTTAACGCTAATTGACGGGTAGAACCTAAGTTTGGACGTTCGCCGTCTTTGAAGGGGAGACGAACTGAATACCTACCAGTAACATCTTGTGTTACTGTTTCAGTATAATACTGATTACAATAGGCATCCTCTGGTGAGAGAGGTACAGGAAGAATAACCTCTTCTCTTTCCCAAAATGATTTCAAGATTGATTCCAAGGAATTCTCATAATTGTTCTCCACAGATAATAACGCTGGAGTTATAGAAGTAGGGGAAATTACGGGTACAGAGCCCATCAAAACCCAACCCAACGAAGTAAAAACCGCAGATGGCTGTCCTTTTAAATGGCAAGATTCCGAAGGCAAAATATCAAAATATGTTTGCACACCTAACAAGACATCAATTGCCGCAGGTTTATAAAACTCAGGATCTGCCAATATAAGGGATGACAAATGAGGAGGAAGAGTTGGTGAGACTTCCATTGTAGGTAAATCGGAAGTGATTTTACTAATCACAGAGAATTCCAAGGATAAAGAGGGAGTCATATCAAAATGAGGAGCCAATTGTGTGGTAATCAAACCATGAGCCTGGAGTGGGGGAGTCTCGCCAACTCCAGAAATGTTGTAAGGGCAATTTGATCTAGATAGACCTAACCTAGTTGCAAGGCGATTCGTTATAAAGTTCACAGAACTACCAGGATCAAGAATTAACCGCGCTGAGTGCCACTGATTATTTCTACCAAGAATACGAACTCTAGCTGTTCCCAAAAGTGCAACCGTTCTTCGAGAACCTTTTCCAAGGGTGCGGGAAGAATTTGCCAGAGTCACTGGTAGATTAAATGAACTAACACCAGGAGGTCGTGGGTCAGGAGCTGGTTTTACAACATTACTATTCCTTACATTTGTCGCATGTTTCCCGGAACTATGTCCATGGTCGGGCTTATGAAGTAGAACACTATGTCGACCTCCACATATGTCACAACGAACCTTAGAACGGCAGGTGTTGGCCATATGGGGTTTAAGACAAATAAAACAGCGTTTCAAACTTCTTATAATAGACTCGCGCTCTGAAAGACTAGCACCCAACAATCCAGGACATTTTTCTAAAGAATGTACTTGCGAACAAGAAGGACATTTATCCGCTACCTCATTACCCTCCTGAGTAACAGCTAAGGCACGTTTAACAGTATCCTTAGAATTTGATTTGGATTTATTTGAAGTTGTATCATAAGAAGCTGAAGAACCAGGGTAGTCCATAAGTTCTGCAATTAAGTGTTGATCACGCAGGTATTGGATCAAATTCGCTACAGTAGGAATCCCATTGTCTGGCTCGCTATCCAACCAACGTTGCTCAAAACCTTGCCTTGTTTGATTATCCAGTAATTTTAAAACCCAAAAGAGTAGCATGAAATCTGCTAAATTAGGAAGTTCTAAATCAGCCATACATGTTACTGTCGACTCAACTTTATCAACGAGTGTTTTCAACTCAAGACGAGACCTCTTCTTAATAGGGTTCAAAGAAAAGAGGCTGTTTAAATAATGTGTCGCCAGTAACCGTGGCTGCGTATACGTATTTTTCAAAAGCTTATAACAGGTCAAATAGCTATCTGGAGAAAATGGCACAGTTTGTGCCAAAGTTAGAGCGGAATCCGTCAAAAAACTGAGTAAATAGCTGAACTTCTCTATATTAGAAAGGTAATCTACTTTATGTATTAGGGCATCAAACAAAGCAATAAAGCCGGGAAACTCGCCAATTTTGCCAGAAAATGGCGGAATAGAAATTTTAGGAAGAGCTACACGAGAGGAGGGAGCGGCTCCACCCCTCACTACGGTCGGCTCAGGTTGGCTTGGTGTCGGTTTATTTTTCCTATAAGCAGCTAAAATGGAGAAGTAAAGCTCATCATAACTATTACTCAACTGAACAGTATCGGTTTGGAACGATTCATGTTTAAGACTTAACTGTTCCAGTTCTTCTAAAATGCTATTAAATTGAGGAGTGGCTTCATCAATACGTTCCGCTCTAACAAGAAATACGTCTAGCTTTTGAGGGAGCCCCTTGATCAAGTCAAAACAATTCTGAACTCTAGTCCACACCCTATTCTTCCGAGCGATTAGTGTTTCGAAGAGTTGGGAGTCCTCTGCTGTGGGAGGGGTTTCTTTCGACCCACCTGTCATGTTAAACTACCGAAGGCAGACAATACAAAGGTGACGAAAAGGTAACCAGTACCACAAAGAAACGGGCCCACCAGCAAGCAGCCACAATCCGATCGCAATAAAGATAAAGGAATAAGAGGAAGGATGGGAAGGCCAAGGTATTGTAGATAATTCCAAGAGTATGAATCCTGCCAATGAATGAATTGAAACAGGACGATTCTTGTTCCAGTTTCACAAAGTTCAAATGATTAAATGAAACCAATGATTAAAGAAAATGAACCTTGCTAGAACACGTCCTAGAACCTCGTTTCAGAATCACAAGGCACAATTATGAATTTATCAAGCAAAAATAGGTACCTAATTACTGAAAGGTTTGATACAATGAAAAACAATGATTATGCAAATATAAGATTATTGAGTTTAAAATGAGAAAATATTCCGATTGGTCGGCAAAGATTTTGTCCTAGGACAAATCCGCTCGCTAGGACCATGCAAAAAAGGGACTATGTTGAAAACGGTCCGGGGTGTAGACCCTTTTTCGCTTCGATTTAGTAAGTTTTAGTGGACTGTAATTAAAACCCAAAGGTAACCCCGGGAGAGTGTAAATCGGAATATTCGAGCCCCAATATTATCTCAAAATTACCCCCAAAAAGGTAATGTGTAATAATAAAATTATACGGATGCCACCTCTCTCGACGAACCCGCAGCAATCCGAGAGTGTTGACCACCTGCAAGGATTATAAATGTATAGGTAAGGAAGGGAAAAACTCACCCCTAATCCTAGGTATTTGCGTTTGATCCCGGCCGGGAGAACTGCGGCGCTGAAAAGAACCTGAAGGCGGCGAAGTGGAGGCGGTAGATCGTCCGGAAGGGGCTTCGGGAGATTCAGACTTCGCGCACGACAAAGTATAGGTATACGGACCTTTTCAACAGGGTTAATTGTAACGCAGCGATTATTAAACGGGTTTTTTTTGGTGAGAGGGTTGTACATCGAGGGCAACTTGATGGAGACAACGTGGGGACTGACGAGGGCAGGTGAAAAAGATTTTATCATAGGTAGGGGAAGGCAGTGAAGGGATAGACGAGGCGGGGTGTTTACAAACACACAGAAAACCACGGGTACAGAAGAGAGAGAAGGTTCACTACTTATCTATGTACTGGATTCAACACATACTGATCGACAAGTAATCTTGATAGTCCACGTGCTTCACCTAAGAACCTGTACTAGAAGTCTACTACGAGTAAATGAGTAGGTAACATGAAGAAACGTCTCCAACATTGATGCTAGTAGAGCTGCTGCTATGGATCTCAGTGCATTCCTCATGAATTTAGGTTTTATTTCCGGTCTTCAAAACTTCGATTCAAATCTAAAACCCTCAAAAATCAAAACATTATATTTTCTTCTGATTAATCTGACTTTTGGAATTTTCATATGGTTTTCATCATTCAACGTTTTATCACTCACTTGGTTTCAACACTTCCGTTCAGCACACATCCAGTTTCTTCAATCGTTAATCCCAACAACTCTTGCTTTCCTCACGAGCATGGCAGGCCTGATCAATGCTCCCTACAATGCGAAAACCGTAAACGATTTCCGATCGATAGCTCGTGGAACACTGGTAGAAGCCAAGTGTGCCGCAGCTACTCTGATGATAATACTTCTTGAATCGTTCGGACTTTTAACTTTATTGTTATTCAAACTTCTCGTCTGGAAAAATGTCTTTCACATTTCATTCATTATATTGATTTTCAAGCGATTGATCGTCATTCACCAATTTTCACATTTTTTCACACAAATACGAGAGATGCTGAGAGAGCTATCAAACTCATGTTACTGTCCTGTATCAACCATTAAATCATATGAAAAAATACGATGTACGTCCAGGAAATTGAATGTAGCTTATCGTATCAGAATTTTACTGATTACGATTGAAACATTTTGTCTGGTGTGTTCTCATTTACACTTCACTATCGTCCATTTTTGCCGAGACGAACTCTCATTGGCGATGGGAATTTTCGATCTGGGTATGACGTTGTTTAATGTCGTTTTGTTTTATCCTCTTTGCTACGCATGCACGGGAGTATCTAACGAGGTTGGTATCTTCCATTTGTTTTAGATATAATAAATACGATATATTAAGTACATTCTTCCGTAGTATACTCATAGAAAGTTGACAAATATTCTTGACGTTTCTGAATGGAGAGGAATGATAAAACATTAAAGAGATATCGTGATAGGCGATCTATTCTAGAACAGAGATACGCTGTGAAGGTTGAAGCTTACTGTTACCTACCTACTCCTCTTCATAACTCCTCCATGAATCCTCCATCTCTTTGCTTTTCTCGACACGTTTGATCGTCAATTGATGTAATTCGTTCGGATCTCGTTTCCAATTCCCTCGAATTTCCGGTATTTTACACTGAACGAACGAGCCTTCCGAAACTTCCAGTCCCCCCAATTTTGCCTCTAGATGACCAAATTTACCAAATCTTCAACGTGCACAACATTTATATTTTACTTATTTATCTTCTAAATTTCATGAAATTATTGTCAGTCTGTCTCCTCGTGCGATTGCCTACTGCGATGGCTCCAAAACATCCACTGGAGTGGGATGTGTAGTATTCGTTGACAGTGGTATCCATAAATTCACCCTCTCCGGACATACATATATTTTCATGGCTAAGATCAACAAGCCGCTGACATTTGTATAGGGAGAAGACAGCAAAGCACTGGTATGCTTCGATTCCCTTAGAGACTTTCAAGCCATCAGGAATGGCGTTGATTCCCACCCACTAGTCATTGATATACTCAAGAACTTAGGTAGGCTAAGGGAATTTGGTACTTCTGTTACCTTCTGTTGGGTTCCTGGACATTTGGAAATATTTGGCAATGAGTTGACAGATCAGAATGCCAGAGCTTCTACTGGAGAAGTCAAGAAAAGTGTCTCAGGGTGGTCTTCTTCCTGCCGAACCATAAGGCTCTGCGATGGAACTGGGGTAAATCGAAGCCGAGAGGAATTGATCCTCTCTTGTTTACTTATTGGACATACCAGACTTACGCATGGCTACTTCATTGAAATTGAACCGATTCCCCCACCTAACTGTGTTACCTGCGGGTGGCTCTCCGTGCGCCACCTGCTTGTGGGGTGTTCCGCTTTTGTTGAACGACCGCCAGAATTACCTAGATTGTTAGGAAAACTACTGGGAAATGATTCATCTCATTTGAGTAATGTCCTGAAAAAACTAAAGGCTCTATCAGTGTAAAGTAAAGTAGTAAAGTAAACGACCATTTCAGGTTGGATTTTCGTCCGACTGCCATTCCTGGCGTCGCGGGCGTCATCAGCTGTCTTCCAAAGGGAAGATCAGAATTTTTCCTGATGATTTCGTTCATGGCTTCCCATTGGCCTCGCCGCCCTGGGTGGTGACGAGGGGGGCTGAGCCCGGCTCGGACGACAATATGCTCCCGAGGCGAGCCCCGAACTCACTGTCCCCGCGACCGGTCCGAGACTCGTCGCTAAATTAAATAAAAACCTTTTTAAGAAAAAAATGGACCGACCTCAAAAATGATGTCCGTTAACACCAAAAAAGGGAAAAATAATAATCTTAGGGAATTCAGTTGGGAAGGTGGGTAGGTAGGTACGGATTGAAGTCGCCGCTGTGCCCATCTGTAGACACAACCATACGCAAGTAGAGAGTAGACATGCGTCGATAGTGCAATACAAAACAGGAATGAGAGTGAGCATCATTGAGGTAATATATGTGTTCCAAAACTATTAGGTAGTAGGTCAGTGCTGTCGTATGAAGGAGGATGAGAGAGTGGCAATAAGTGTGAATGAATGTTAGTAAGAATATTCCCTGTGATAACAGCTGAAGACGTTCACGACACCAAGAAAGTCAGTTGGTTAAAGACTCAACATGAGAAGGTTGTTTACTTACTTACTTACCTACCCTTACTCCGGTTTTGTATTGAACTTTCGACGCATGTTGTAATACTAACCGATCATTTGAGTATGCACCCATACTCATATCACAAACCCACATCATGATCTAGACAATGCTACACGCATTATGCAATACTTGCAATATTAGATTACATAGATATTATCTAACCAAAGATAGATTAGATCAATAGATTAGGTATAATTAGATATCATCTAATCAAAAGATGGTATGTTGGAATCCAAACATTTTTTACGGGGATTCACACACATCGTCACACTCTCATCCTCCTTCATACGACAGCAGTGACCTACTACCTAATAGTTTTGGAACACATATATTACCTCAATGATGCTCACTCTCATTCCTGTTTTGTATTGCACTATCGACGCATGTCTACTCTCTACTTGCGTATGGTTGTGTCTACAGATGGGCACAGCGGCGACTTCAATCCGTACCTACCTACCCACCTTCCCAACTGAATTCCCTAAGATTATTATTTTTCTCTTTTTTGGTGTTAACGGACATCATTTTTGAGGTCGGTCCATTTTTTTCTTAAAAAGGTTTTTATTTTATTATTTTTCCATTTTATAATATTTTTTATTTTTCACTTTTTAGTGGTCCTCAATTTAAATCTGAAATTGATTTACCCGCAGTTTTCCGATCAGTTTTCGTAATATAGATCTATTTCCGTACTGTGAATCATTTCAGTAAGGTGAACCAGAAGCCGTAGGGTGGACCACATTCTGTAATCCGGATCAGTTTCCATATGTATAGATGAGTTTCCGTTTTTGGATCGGTTTCAGGAGGCATTTGGTTCACTTTCCTACTTAGCAATCTACTCTCTTATCTCCTAACTGTTCGACTTCCCTCACATTTGGTAGGTAAGTACTTGGTAGTTCCGACAACACAATTCAACAACTTAACCATGACATGATTGACGAGGAAGCTATGTGCTACACCCACTTGGTGGAATACCCTCTCATCACCTGGTTGTACTATATACCTCATATTTGGTACAGCACTATTCAGTTCAGATGATCTCTTATACCATTACTAACCTAACTATATTATGGATGACGAGGAAGCTATGTGCTACACCCACTTGGTAGAATACTATCTCATCACCTAGTTGTTATATATACCTCATATTTGGTACGGCACTATTCAGTTCAGATGATCTCCTATACCATCACCTACCCAACTATATTATGGATGACGAGGAAGCTATGTGCTACACCCACTTGGTAGAATACTATCTCATCACCTAGTTGTTATATATACCTCATATTTGGTACGGCACTATTCAGTTCAGATGATCTCCTATACCATCACCTACCCAACTATATTATGGATGACGAGGAAGCTATGTGCTACACCCACTTGGTAGAATACCCTCTCATCACCAAATTGTACTACATATCTCATATTTGGTACGGCACTATGCAGTTCTGACGATCTTCTATACCATTACCTACCCAACTATATTATGAATGACGAGGATGCTATGTGCTACACCCACTTGATAGAATGCCTAATAACAGTACTATTATATCACTGATATTTGGTAGGGAAAATCCCATACTTGGGCATTCATAAACACGTTTGATACTGCTCATGCAGGTTTAGAGCGAATAACCCACCATAATTTCCCCCTTTCTCATCCCAGCAGCACCTATTAGTTATCGGAACCCCCCTCATATAGCATATAATTTTAAAGCTTACAATCAGACCTTTAATTTGACTATACACAAATAGTCCGTAATCGGCTCAGTCGGAAGTCACAGGGCAAGAAGAGTGAATGCGGACCAATATTCGCGAAAACGGGACCACGTTTTTCAACTTCTTTCACAAGTTTTCGATACTTCTAACAAAGCAAAATGAAATTTGTTTGAAACGGGACCACCACGGATACTGGTAGAACACATTTCAAAAAGAATCAGGCAGATTGATACCAGAATAAAGAAATGCAAGGTGTTCAGACATACAAAAAAAAAAAAAAAAATCGTCGTCCCACGACAACCCGAATTGAGTACCTCCTCTTTCGCGCGCCTTCGGCGCGTTGAAGTCGGTCAAAAACGAGGACAGCTTTAGCTGCCCCCTAACTACTGGAAAATGATTTTTCTCATGTCCTGAAAAAACTAAAGGCTGTATCATTGTACATCGTTGTAGAATTGTGAAATGTTGTTGGCGTCCACGACCACTTAATGGTAGCGCATACTTAAATAAGTTAAAACAAGAAATAGCGGATGTGAGCCTTCTCATATTGATTTATTGTTTAACGGGTGTAATGACTCATACTCTTAACTGTGTAGTTCTCCAATAAAGGTCGAGGGAAACCCTGAGTGACTCACCATGCACGGTAGGTAAGGTGAGGTACGGGGAACAGTGACATCAGTTGACGTCACCTTTTTCCACCCTCTTCTTACCTTGTCAAGTCCATATAAAAGGAGGACTCAGGGCTTCCCCTTCATGCATTCGTCTTCGAAAACTCGACTTGTTTATTTCTCGATCTACCTCGCCTCTTCTCTGAAGCCCACAGTTCATCGGAGGGTCTCGGTATGCGATAAAGCTCATCGCGCCGGCTCCTGCTCCCATTTACCCTAGTCGTCGTCTGCCTCCAACTAGGTATAGGTAAATGTGGTGCATCCCCCGGGTCGGCGAGCAATCGCGCCTAGGAATGTATCCGAGCTGGCGATCTTAACACTCTTGCACACGGTCTGCGGTTACCCGCGCCGGGCATCGAGTGTTGTCCCGTCCTTTGTCTTCGTTGAGTAGGAACCAATCAAATCGACAATCAGAAGGAAGCCGATCGCCTTCACGCTCCGACACGCAGTCATAACATTGGTGACCCCGCACGTTTTTGGTTTGCTATTCAACACGAAGCTAACTCGAGGATTATGGACCCACCGCTACCGCCGCCCGCACCGGACTTCGCCGAGGCCACGAAGGTGTCAATCCCGCTCACGCTTCCGCCGTTCTACCGAGAGGATCCCCGGCTGTGGTTTATACAGCTCGACGCGGCTTTCACCGGCGCGCATGTAAACACGCAGCGCGCTCGCTTCACCCGGACCATCCCTCTACTGCCCTACGATGTGGCAGTTCAAGCGGCGGACTTAACACAAGCCCAGCTTGTGACACCATACGACGACCTCAAACAACGGCTCATCGAAATCTTCGAGCCGTCTCGGCATGCGAGGATCACGGCACTCACCGAGCATCGGCCACTGGGGGACCTCAAGCCTTCCCAGCTTTTACGCCAAATGCGCCATCATCTGGGGGACCTCACGCCTAACGACATCCTAAAGGCATTTTGGATCAAGGCGCTACCCATCGCGGTCCAAATGTCCATTGCTCCGTGGATGGATAAAACTCCAGAATTCCTCGCGCCGATCGCAGATGCTACGCACGAAATACGTAGCGCCGCAGCGGTTCATCAAATCGAACCGGACTGTAATACTGAGGCGGTAGCTACGAAGCGACCTCCGAGACGAAATAGCCCCGCACGACAGTACCAGCAACCTCGTCCGCAATCTCCGACTCAACAAAAAGGTATGTGCTGGTACCATTTTAAATACCGCGACAAGGCGACTAAATGTCGACAGCCTTGTTCATTCAAAAAGGTACGATGGCAGGAAAACTAGCGGGCCCGCCTGTTTACAAGGCGGGCGCCCCTTTCCAAGACATTTCCAACCGACTTTTCGTCAAATGCCATAAGAATAATATACCTTTTTTGATCGATACGGGGGCTAGCATCTCAATTCTTCCGAACTCTTTAGTTCATCGGAAGAACAAAACATCCGACTACCTACTTTTCGCCGCGAATGGCACCGCCATAACGACCTATGGTAATTTTACAACGAAGGTTTATCTACAAAACGACATATACGAATGGACTTTTGTAGTTGCGGACGTAAAACGACCCATTATCGGAGCTGATTTTCTCGGATATTTTGGCTTACACGTTGACCTAAAAAATCGATCATTATTCAACCCTAATTCGCAAAAACCTATACGAGGGTACGTCAACACGGTCAATTCCGGCGTCACTACCGAACCTACTCCGCCGACCTTCATCAACATGCTCGCTAAATATCGACCGGAGCCTCGATCCTCGTCGCATCTCTCCACGGTCAAGCATTTCATCGAAACGAAAGGTCCACCTGTCACAGCGAAAAGTAGACGTCTTCACCCCGAGCAACTCCGTCAAACGAAAGAACATTTCAAGCAACTCATCAACGACGGAATAATTCAACCTTCGAAATCACCGTGGGCGAGTCCACTTCACGCGGTACCTAAACCTAATGGTACTTGGCGTTTTTGCGGTGATTATCGACGACTGAACGAACGCACTGTCGGAGACCAATACGCCGTTCCGCATCTTCGAGATTTTTCGTCTCACCTCCACGGATGTACGGTTTTCTCCACGCTCGACATATCGCGTGCGTTTCATCACATCGACGTGAATCCTCAAGACGTTCCGAAAACAGCGATTATAACGCCCTTTGGGTTATACGAATACCGCAAAATGAATTTCGGATTGAAAAACGCTGCACAGTCATGGCAGCGATATATGGACCAAATCCTTCGAGACTTCGACTTTGTCTTTTGTTTCTTAGATGACGTTTTAATCGCATCCCGAAACATCAAGGAACATGAACGCCATGTAAAAGCAGTCCTCGACGTCTTCGCTGCTGAGGGTCTCACTGTAAACAAGGAAAAATGCGTCCTTGCGAAAAACGAAGTGACCTGTCTCGGTCATATTGTAAACGAAAACGGGATTCGACCGGTACCTAAGAAGGTGAACAATCTCACGACATTCCCTCTTCCGACTACTGTCACCGACCTACGCAGGTTTCTGGGGATGTTAAATTTTTACAGACGGCACATTCCGAACGCGGCTATACACCAACAGCCGTTAATAAATGCGATTCCACAGCCTTCCAAAAAGAAGGACCGTCGCACGATTGAATGGACGGAAGAAATGAAATCCGCATTCAATAAATGCAAAAACGATTTGCAAAATGCAACTACGCTGGCTCATCCTTCTCCGAAAGGTCGACTCTCCATTACTACGGATGCCTCGGACGTCGGAATTGGCGCGGTGTTACAACAGGAGGTCAACAACGAGACGTCACCCCTCGGATTTTTCTCTAAAACTTTATCAACAGCTCAACAGAAGTACTCCACTTTCGATAAGGAGCTTCTGGCTATTTACGAAAGTGTAAAGCATTTCAGAGACTTCGTAGAGGGACGTACTTTTCATATTGTGACTGACCACAAACCGCTCACCACTTCGCTCCATCAAGACCGGAAAACGGCCTCGCCTCGTCGTATTTGGCAAATGGAGTTTATCAGCCAATTCACGACTGATATCCGATATACACCGGGCACCTCCAACGTAGTCGCTGACACATTATCTCGGCCTTCGCTCGAACTTCACGAGCTCACGACTTTTCCGTCCGGAAAAGATATTTACCTAAATCAACAGACCGATGAATCACCCGAGTTCCGCAACCTTATTTCGACCGGGCGTCTCGAAGAAACCCAGGTACCTGCGCTCGACCTCTCACTGTGGTGTGATACGACATCGGACATGCCTCGCCCGTTTGTTCCTAAACGACTTCGCCGCAAATTAATTGAACACTATCATTCATTTAGTCATCCAGGAATACGCGCAACACGAGACATAATTCGCGCGAAACTGTTTTGGCCTCGAATGAACACGGAAATACGGGAATATGTACAGGCATGCGCCAAATGTTCGAAATTCAAAGAATTCCGCCACCCTCAAATTCGCCCAGCGGAATTTGACGATTCGCTTCCCTTCGAGGAATTAAACGTTGATCTCGTGGGGCCTCTTCCGGATTCGCAAGGTTATAAATATCTGTTAACCCTAATCGACAGGCATACCAGCTGGCCGGAATGTATCCCATTACGAACGATAACTACAAAGGCGGTCACTGACGGCATCCTTAACAATTGGATAGCGCGATTCGGTTGTCCTTTAACGATTATTACCGATCAAGGCAGGCAATTTGAGAGTGCAGAATTCTCCGAATTCCTAAAAAAATTCGGCATCAAACGCAATCGCACAACGGCCTACCATCCTGAATCAAACGGAAAAATCGAGCGATGGCATAGGGATTTAAAAAACGCCCTACGTACTGCTACTTCCTCGCCATCATGGTCTAAGGATCTTCCGACCATTTTATTAGGGCTCCGCACTACCATTCGGTATTCGGACGGTTACAGCGCCGCCGAACGTACTTTTCGTGCGCCCCTCCGCCTCCCGGCTGACCTATTTCCGCCTCAACCGACGGAATATCACCGACCGCCCGCAAAACCCTCAACGGACAAACGCCCACGGGTTTTCCCCGATACATTCCAAAACGCAAAAAAGATGTTTTTGCGAGAAGAAGGGCTTCGGAAAGGCTTGAACCCCCTCTACTCCGGCCCCTACGAAGTGGTTAACAAAGGAGAACGAACGGCTACGCTGCTTATTGACGGCTCACAGGTAACCGTTTCTCTCAGTAGGTGTCGGCCGGCTTTCGGTATTTCCCCCACCACAACAGGGACGGATTTACCTGAGGTACCTCCGGACACAAGCCTACTCGAATCATTCGACGCCTACCCTTCGACACTGGTACATCGACTCAGCGCCGACAATAATCAGCGCAATGAATCTGCTATTCACGGAAGAAGAATTACGGGAAATCTTCCGCCCGCCGACCAACGTCACTCGCCGACTTCCGAGCAAACCGCCGTTGTATACAAGGCACAACGATGCAACGAGGCAAACGGACTCTCGACGACCTGCAGTCATGCCGACGATCAGGAAACCTACCCGTCCAACCAAACCTCCTACATCGGGACGAAAGGGACTCAGCACGGCCGCTCGTATGCAGACGCCGTCAAATGCCGCCAACGAGCGAACTGATAAGCCAACGATCATTCGCCGCAGACCCTCGAAACTTTCGGTCATGACTTCCGCCGACTACAAACAATTTCGTTTTCCGTCATCGCCGAAACGCAATGCAACTTGGAAAATTGCAACCATCGAACTTCCGATATTCAAGAAACGAGCAAAAACAATCATTGAATATTATAAAGCAAAATTGAACAACAATTCTGAAGAATATATGCCAGAATTTGTTACCAAAAATGAACAAGAAATAGGAGAAACCGTCAATATTCACCGAATTACGCAAATAGTTGAGGCTACTGTTTCTGCTCTCCTACCCCCTCAACCCACTCCTATTTCCTCTGTTCAAAGACCCGGGCCGAAACCTCGCCGTCGTAAAGGGCGCCAAGCCCGAGCGAGGCTCGCCAAACTTCGGTCCGGGCAATTTTCACTACTTGAACTTACATTCTCCAAACGGAGAATGCGTCGGAGCCTACCGACGAGACCCCGCTGGGCCTCCCGCTATAGCTCCAGACAGCGTGGCTCCCCTACGTTCGGCGCGCTTGTCTTCACCGTTCAAGACGACACTATCACTCGCCTCCGCGTCTTCGCATCACTTCAAGACTTCTCGTCTACGCTCGATTTGATTCAAATGTATGTTATTTTTGTTCATTAACACATTCAGTTGAATTCTATCTGCCACGATGCTATATTGTTCTTTAACGATTCTTGTCATAATATTTTCATATATTGTTCCTTACCGATTCTTGTCGTAATATTTTAATATTTTATCTTTATTGTACGAACTGGGGGACCTATGTAATGACTCATACTCTTAACTGTGTAGTTCTCCAATAAAGGTCGAGGGAAACCCTGAGTGACTCACCATGCACGGTAGGTAAGGTGAGGTACGGGGAACAGTGACATCAGTTGACGTCACCTTTTTCCACCCTCTTCTTACCTTGTCAAGTCCATATAAAAGGAGGACTCAGGGCTTCCCCTTCATGCATTCGTCTTCGAAAACTCGACTTGTTTATTTCTCGATCTACCTCGCCTCTTCTCTGAAGCCCACAGTTCATCGGAGGGTCTCGGTATGCGATAAAGCTCATCGCGCCGGCTCCTGCTCCCATTTACCCTAGTCGTCGTCTGCCTCCAACTAGGTATAGGTAAATGTGGTGCATCCCCCGGGTCGGCGAGCAATCGCGCCTAGGAATGTATCCGAGCTGGCGATCTTAACACTCTTGCACACGGTCTGCGGTTACCCGCGCCGGGCATCGAGTGTTGTCCCGTCCTTTGTCTTCGTTGAGTAGGAACCAATCAAATCGACAATCAGAAGGAAGCCGATCGCCTTCACGCTCCGACACAGTCATAACAACGGGTATTCATTGTCCATCACAGATTTCTCGTGGAAGATGAAAGAGAAATGATGGAATTGTGTACAATTCAAAGAAATTAAAGTTTCTACCGCTAACACGCAAAAAAATCATGGTAAGGATGATAGATAGATCATGGTAGGATATTAGATTTTCAATACATATTTCAATTGACAATACAGACTATAGATCCGAGATGACTCATCGATTAATACAAATAATAATTGCAGGCTAAAGAATTTAGTCATTGAGTCCTGAAATAAAGAATGGTCGATGAGTACTGAAATATGAAACATATTCCAGTGTCTGCACGTTTTCAAAATTTCGAGTCAACACTCCATCTATACACGTAGGTATTATTCCTTGTGGTAGAAATGGCAGGATCAAAGCTCATTGTCAATCGAAGCTCTTCTTTCATGAAATTCCGAAATTCAATTTCGGAATAATTACTCATTATTAATTACTTTCACCAATTGCTCACAGAAATATCTGACTGATTATAGTGTCACGTATTTCCTAGTTTTGACAGCGATATCGTTTATAGAAACCAAGTATGCATTCATGTTTCTGCCAAACGAAAATTTTGTTTATAGTCCGATCAAATTAGTTAAGGAATTGATCCTCCAGGTGAGCAAGGAGGAGGAAATTGCTAGCTTGACATGTGTAGATTTTTCATATAAATCAAGAGCTTTCCAACGAGTAGCGATTGATTTTGGTTTATTACTTTCAATAATACGGAATCGCGCAAGAAAAAATAATGTTAACCCCCCTCAAAATTTGATGTTTTACGATTCAAGGTACGTAGAATCTGAGAATCCAATAAAAAAATTCCGTCCGTCCGCCGTACGCGACACTGGACCGATTTGGTTAAAATTTGGTATATGGGCTTCATTTGTGGTCTAGTTGTGCCGCGAAGCTTTCGGTGGATGTCAGACACTTTTGAGGGGTGAAAATTGGGGGTTGAAATTTTCAAGAGTGCCCTAGCTCAAAAACTCTCGAAATAAACATATCGTTTTTTTACCAATTTTAAATAGTATTGAATTTTTAACAATTTTTGAGACCACCCGGAGCTGTGTAGGACAAACCGTTTGCTCCCTACGGGTACTTAGGGTTTTCCTTCGATAAAACAGAATCACGAGTGTGAATCACAAAAGAGGTCTAATCTCCGTTCAAATTTTATCTGACTAAAATGCGATCGCTGTTCATTTGTTCAATTTGTATTCAGTTGTGCTTTCTGAGCAAACAGCAATCAAATTTCCATATGAAGCTTTCTATTTTTCGAATCGAGTGTGAAGCGTTTAGTTCTTTCTAATAAACTTGATTGTGAAAGTGTGGAAGTATGGTGGAAGTGTAGGTAAAAAAAACGCTGCAAATCATTGCCCAAAGGTTTATATTTTCCTGTATAGATCACCCTTCTGTATAGATCCCTCCCTACCAACCGTAAGTACCTACTGCCTACCAGGGCATTTTCGTAAATTTCAAACCCAACCACCAACCGAATTGAAATGTAGGGTTGAAATGTTCACCCCTAGTAAGTAGTAGGTACTTACGGTTGGTAGGGAGGGATCTATACAGATGGGTGATCTATACAGGAAATTATAAACCTTTGTGCAATGATTTGCAGCGTTTTCATCTTAATTTTCATGATCACGTGGGCCAACCAATAGACATATCCATGGCAACAAAATAAAATAATTAGGAGGAAACCAAATGATGGTGAATAAGATGCATACATTTCTACAGAACTAGTATGATACAACAACATTCTCAAGAGACAACATTGTCAACAGGTGATGGTTTCCATCACCCCGTCTCCTTGATATCTGCCCGAACCAACCGATTTACATTATGAAAATTTTCGAACGGCCCAGCTGCTCCTGATGTAGCATAATAATAATATCGTTCTTCTTCTGTACAACCGTTCACGGTCCAGCCCATTCGGTGACTTGGAACGAAGTCCGTCAGCACTTTTGGTCTCGAGATCCTGACACACAGTCTCTCGTCTGAGACACAATCGCCAGTCATGAAAAACACTGGTTTTGCGTGTCTATCTGATATCTCATCTGAATCTTTATGTTTTCTCGAAAGGAATTATCGGATTTCCGCCAAGTCCTGACGCTAGTGGAATAGTCGGAAGTACAGTTTGGTTCACTGACTCCTTCAGAAATTGGAACTCGCGTTCAAATACAATCAATGAAGGAGTGAATCCGTTGGTAGCATGTAAAGGACCCCGGTATGGTAATAAAATTATTAGTAGTAATTATCCTCAATTTTTATTTTTTTATTTTTTTATTTTTTTTAATTGGCATCGTACATTAATACATGTTGCCATGCAAGGCACAATGGTAAATTTGAAGATAGTTAAAGAATGGATCTAACTATTCTATACATATAACACTGTACTATTTGACAGGACTCAAAACAAAAATTAAATATGAACCTTCAGGGTTTGAAAAAATTCGAAAATATGTTTGTATACATCTAAATTACATACTAAATCTAGGTAATTGAACGGATGTGCCAGGGAGGGAGAAATATTATTAAAAAGAACCATCCTCTCCTCGCTATATGCTGGGCAAATCATCACCATATGCTGGAGAGTTCCCTCTTCTTCCCCACACGCTTGACATATTGAAGTGTCAGCAACACCAATCATATTTTTAAAAGATGAACAAACTCCATGATTTGAGCGAAGTCTATTTAATAAGACAATCATCCCTCGGCTCGTAAAATCCTTGAACCAACGTACTGAAGGGGGCATGGGGTGAATGTTTTTATAAAAGGATCCGTTTTCTGATGTCTTGTACGAATCCCTCCATTTGTTTCGGTAGTGCATATTGATGTGAGAAAACAAATTTTCCTTTGGTATTTTCAAATCAATACTGGTGCCGTTAATCCCCCCTTCTCTTGCTAATCTATCCACCCTCTCATTATACCCTATTCCACAATGACCCTTAATCCAGATAAAGTGGACTGATATACCGATTTCACTCAGTTCTAATAATTTTGTCAATAAGTAGCCTATCAATGGATTGCGGGCTCTTCTTATCCCACCTTTTAACAGTCTGAGGGTACTAAGTGAATCGGAAAACAGCGCCACTTCCAACATTCCGTCATCTCTACGTTCGGAACAGATATACTCCAAAGCCAACAGGATAGCTATGACTTCGGCTGTGAAACTAGAGCACAGAGATGCTAATTTAAACATCCTGTGGTGTGAGTTCGTCACGTCCAAGAAGGCACAACCAACAGAATCTCTATCTTTAGATCCATCTGTAAAAACTATCAGATTCCCAATCCAACGATTATCCAAATATTCCAAAAACTCACTATTTACCATATTTGTCGATATACTCGTTGGTTTGGAATAACTCACCATATTCACCGGAAACATTACCGCATCGTAATCGTATTCAAACTGCGATGGACGAGGAGCTGCCCACATTGCACTCAGGTCGCAATAATCCTGAGTAAAGCTCTGTACAACAGGAGGGGTTACCTTACGTCTCCATTCCCACTTAGTCAATACATTTATACTCAAATCTGCGACGTCATTTAGAGCTGTTGACTCCTGAGCTTTTAATCGCAATATGTACCGATCCGAAAGCATCTGTCTCCGTAAGTCTAGAGGAAGTTCCCCAGCCTCGGCCAACAAAACATCAATAGGCGTTGTTTTCAGAAAACCCAAACAAATTCTCATGCATTTATACTGTAATCTTGAAACTTTAATGAGATTAGAATGACAGGCCTGACCATAAAAAACACAACCAAAATCAATTATTGCACGAATGGTGGCCCTATAAAACATCAATGCCGTAGTTGGATGTGCTCCCCACCTACTATGAACTACCATTCTCAATATGTTCAGGTACTTTTCACTCTTATTAACGACATGGTCTATATGATTTTTCCATGTGAGGGTTTTATTTAACCATAAACCTAGGAACTTCACCTCATTACGGACCGGAAATAGACAATTTGCCAAAACCACAGACTCCCTCAAGTCAAGTTTTCTTTTTCTTGTGAACGGGACCAAAACCGATTTTTCTATGGATAAAAATAGACCTTTCCTTAACGACCAAGTTTGGAGAGTCTCAACAAATTGACCCAGATGATTGAGACCATCTTGTAGATCATCACACTCGACATACACGCACACATCGTCTGCATATTGCAATATGTGGACGTCATCGGGCAAAATATTTTCCAAATCAGAAACGTATAAGGCGTACAATAATGGACTCAAAATGCCCCCCTGTGGGAGACCTTGGTAAACGGTTCTAGGCCCATAAATATTATCGTTTATTCTGAGAACTACTTCTCTTTTAGAAATCAAACCCAGTACATTGCGAACAAACACCTCAGGCAAGTTTGAGTTGAGCATACACTGGGAAAGAACATCAAAATGAACGCAGTTATATGCACGGGAAAAATCTAGAAATAAACCCAGAGTTATGCGACGATTTGATAAAGAGTTATGTATACTACATACGAGTTTGGTCATACAATCATACACCGAACGGTTAGCTCGAAAACCGTATTGACTTTCAGGAAGAATATCCTTAGTCTCGACCCACCATTCCAAACGATTCTTCACCAAGCGTTCAAAAGTTTTAAGAGTGCAAGAAGACAATGAGATCAATCGGTAGGAAGTCCAGTCAGTCGCACTTTTACCGAGTTTCAACAATGGAATAAGTTCCACCTTTGACCACTCTGTAGGATAGATCCCTTCCGACCAAAAGCTATTGAAAAGTGTTAACAATGAATTCTTGTATGCTGCAGGGAGTTGATTGAGAATTGGATAAGTTATTTTATCCAAGCCCGGTGAGGTATTGCTGCGGTGACTCATGGCAACTTGCAATTCTCGTTCAGTAAACGGTTTCGTGAGAAAATGTTGAGTAAACTCGATGTTATAGTCCACCAAAAAGTATGTGACATTTGTGACGGAGGGTGGAGCATAATTGTCTAACAGTTCAATTACCCATTCACCAGGCTTAAACGGCACTTTATTAGCAATTTTTCTATTCTTCAAAGACTTAAACTTTCTCCATATTTCTTTTATCGGTGTAGATTGGTTGAAGGAATCACAATAGCCTTTCCATGAGTCACATTTGGCTTTTTGCACAACCCTACGGAAAGCTTGGTGTTTAAGATCATAATTTGCAAAATTTTCCCTATTAGGCAGATCCTTGTACTGAACTGCAGAGCGTTCACGCTCATCAAAGTACGTTTGACATTCACGTGTCCACCATAGAGCCCCAGTACACGTTGAAGTATACGGTTTCAATTTTGGGATTGATCTTTCACAAGCATTATTGATACTCGTCATTAAACTAGGATAAGACAATGGGGGATCTTCATTATAGGTTTCTGTCAAATACTCACGAAATACCTCCCAATCAGCCTTCTCAGTTTTCCACCTTCTGGTAGGATAGCGAAAAAAGTCTTTGAAAAAGTCTTTGAAAAAAGTCTTCAAAAGTTTCGATATCGTCTAATGGGGTATTTCGGTGGGTCGGAAATTCAGGTTTTTGACCTCAAATTTGGATTCAGCACCCTTGAAAACCTATATACTACAACTTTAAGCCCAATGATACTATAACATGTGGTAGAAAAATTAATTTAAGAGATCACACGTTTGAAAAAGGCGGGCCGCTATAAATGCACACACACTAGGCAAGGACTACGCCGCGGACAGCCCCGCGCGCGTGTGTGAGTAGAATGTTGTAGTATCCAAGAGGGGTTTCTGTGCATGGATACTTTTTCAAAGACAGTTGGCTAGCTACGTCACGCATGGCTAGCTACGTCACACCATTCAAATCTTCAACTTTCCTTAGCTTCTCTGATTTTTTAAAAACATTTTCTCGACGAACAGACCCGATTACCGTTATTCCTGAGCCATACTCTTTTGAAAAAAAAAAATAAAAAAAATTGACCGAAATACCCCATTGTGGTATTCCATCACTACTCCAGATTGAGGATGAAGATAGAGAGGATTGAGGCCATTCCATGCACGAATGTGGTTTCAAAATGTCGTCCTTGATCTAAGTATTTGGATTTCGGTTGGTATGCCATACTGACCGAAAAACTGTTCCATTAAAACGTCTGTTACTGTTACAGTCTCCTGGTCTTTTGTCAAGGATTCCTTCCTGGTCAAAAGTGGGTGTGGCTTCGAATGAATAGGAGATGAATAAGACATATCGGTTCCTTATTTAAATTTATGGGAATGGACTTAGAATGTCCATCCCGAGCCTACCGAAGGGTTCACCTAACATGAATGAACTCAGTTGGTTGAGCATGAGACAAGTAATCACAGGGTCGTGGGGTCGAGCCTCACGTCGGAAGCTAATGTACAAGAAAACCATAAATATGGCAAATAGAAATGGTTGTCTGGTACGTAGCTCGTCCCAGGTATAGGCATTTTTATTAGGCATTTCTATCAATTATTATCAGCCAGTATTTTTCGGTCGAATAATTACGCAAAGACCACTTTCAATAGATAACACATAGGGAACATCAATATTTAATATTCCTCTCCGATAAGTAGTCCCTGGAAAGGTCCCGTCTGCTATTCCTAGTTCAACAGTTTATTATTCTCCGTATAGACCACCCATCTATAAAGGTCATCATTCCTAGTCAATAAAATTAATGACAACCTGCGTTTAACCAATGATTTGGCAGGTCATACCAGATTACTTCAGAATTGAACCCTTCAAAAGTTCCTTGCTACAAGATAGACGGAGAGACAGTTCTGTGTACTAAAAAAGATTATCAAACCCAAACGTCTCTATTATTTTTTAAATGATGACTTACTTAATGCAGTAGCTGATAATTATTGATTTTATGTATATTTATTCAAGATTGCAAACCTCCATGACCCATTGATTTTTCAGCAGTTTGATGTTCTCAGTGATCGAACATGGCCATGAAAGTATATTTCGATTTTGGGTTTCTCATTGGGCTCCATCCTTATAAATACGGTTTTCAATCACGTTGGAGGGAAAAAGTTCACTATTTTACATTAAATCTGTTCGTATTATTTCTCATGGCGTACGCTTTATTCAATCAATTGATGAAGAAGGATGCTTTCTCTATCAATATAACACTGCTACAAATCATACCGATATTTTCGTCATCTTTCATAATATCAATTACTTCCAATCACAAGAGAGGTCTGATGAAGTCAATAGCTTTGACGAACCAAGTTTGTTGCTTCTTACAACCAACCCAGAATTCCATACTTCGAATGGTATTTGGAATATGCAACTTGACTCTACTCCCCTTAATATTATTATTACAAGAGTATATTATCGGTGGTGATGAAAATGGGCCAGAATCCTTAGTGCGCCATTTGTTAATGTTGAGGCAACAAACTCTGCTGTACCAGTTCCTGGCATTTTTGAATCAGATAGCTAAGTTTATAAACGAGTTGAGTGAATTTCGCCTCGGAGTAGAGCTGACTGTCAAGAGCTACTTCAAGTTACTAAGGGCTGTTCAGGTACTGAACAGGACTTACTCCTTGGTCCTTCTAATATCAGTGTCTGCAAATTTTTGTCTCCTGACGTCCCACATGTACTTCTTCGTCTACTACGTGCTCCGCGGTATTCCCACGAAATTGAGAGTTTGGGCTTCATTCGATTTTATTGCCCTCACGAATATCATCTTCCAGTTGTTTAGGGTTGTCCGTGGCTGCAGATTATTGTCAGCAGAGGTAAGATCGTATTAAAGGAACGTTTTTAATCCTTAGTTAAACCAATAAGTTTTTAGGTTTTAGAATGTATAATTCAGAATCTAATTGTGTACTTGAGAAAAAAATTGGGAACCTACCCTAATCATAAAATCTCTTCCTCGATTTGCTCAATATGCGCTGTGTGACGAAAACTTCGACTGTGAAGTATTGACTATAACCTTTTCATGTATGGTAGTGCCTGGTGGGCTGAGGGAAACTAAGTTGGACCCAATTTTTATGATTTGAAATAACCGATTTCTATTGAGAAAAGTTGATTACTTATTACCCTCAATGAAGGATTCATTTGTAGAAATTTAGCTGTACATTGTCCACGAAATGGTGTTTGCATGTGGGCCCTTTTAAACGGCTGAGTCGATTTCGATGAGAATTTTCGCTTCGTGCGCATCACAAAACTTTTGAGATTTCGTTCGTTCGTTCTTTTTAGACTTGAATTTCACCAGTGCATTGCTCTATAGTTACTTCAACCATCTGCTGGGATCACCGCTTTTTAGGACGTCCCACAGTAAGACTTGGGCTTCGTTATGCGATTAATCTGGGGTAAAATTGGACAGCACTCAACAGAAAAAAAATTCTTTAATAAAAAAATGGACTGACCATCAGCGAAAACATACTTGATGTAGTAGGTAGGTGGACATAAATATCTAATCAACAGATGGTATGTTGGAATACCAAAAATTTGTCGCGTGATTCACACTTACTGCCACACTCATATCCGCCATCATACGACAGCAGTGACGTACTATCTCATAGTTTTAAAACACTTATATCTACTCGTATTCATGTTATGTGTTGTACTATCGACGCATGTTGTAATATTCACCAGATCATGTGAGTAGTACTTAATAATCACAGCGTATCCAGATAGGTAGGTGGGTACGCACTGAAGTTGCCGCCGTGCCCATCTGTAGACACAAACGTCTTCTAGAACTTCTGCTTACCTCCATATTCTTGTTTTTCGCAATATACATACCTATCCATACTACAGACATGCTTATGAACTTAAATCTCTGTTCGTTTATAATTGTGAGTGGGTGTGGAAAGTTTGAAAATTAATTTGGTAACAACGCTTCCGAAGCTATTATTATAATAATAATACTATTATTATATGTCCACCAATATAATAAACAATCTCAACTCTTTAGATAGGTTCTCTTACTCGTTTTAGATCAGTTTCCTCAGAGATATTGATAAATTTCAATTCGATCTTTGGATCAGGTTCCTAGTGCTCGATTGGTTTCTACATACTGGGTATCAGTTATTCCCAAGGTATTCCAATCAGTTTCTCGACTATCTTTGCACAAAGATCTAATCGAAAGTCTCAAAATACTCGTCACAACAATTCCTAGGGAGGTTCACACTGACAATCATACTCATATGACAGCAGAGACCTACTACCTAATAGATTGGTAACATATTTTAACTCAATGGTGGGTACTTACTCTTGTAATGCTAACCAGATCATCGAGTAGGAAGGTGGTTAGTTTGTGTCTACAGATGGGCACGGCAGGGACTCCAATGCGTAACCACCTACCTAACTGGATACGCTGTGATTATTGAGTACTACTCACATGATCTGGTGAGTATTACAACACCGTCGATAGTGCAATACAAAACATGAATACGAGTAGATATACGTGTTTTAAAACTATGAGATAGTACATCACTGCTATCGTATGATGGCGGATATGAGTGTGGCAAAAAGTGTGAATCACGCGACAAATTGTTGGTATTCCAACATACCATCTGTTGATTTGATATTTATGTCCATCTACCTACTACATCAAGTATGTTTTCGCTGATGGTCAGTCCATTTTTTTATTAAAGAATTTTTTTCTGTCGAGTGCTGTCCAATTTTACCCCAGATTAATCGCATCACAACGCCCAAGTCTTACTGTATGTTACTTACTGTAAGTTACTTATGTTCACCTACCTACTACATCAGGTATGTTTTCGTTGAGATTATTATTGCTTTCTTTTATGTGTTTAACAACATCATTTTTCCCGTCTGCTATTCCTAGTTCAACAGTTTATTATCCTCCGTATGGACCACCCATCTGTAAAGGTCACTGCTTTTTCATTGTTCAATACTGTTGTAACAACGAACTATAGCCCAATATCGTAAACTGGGGTTGGAATGAGCCGGTCTGTGTTCACTCTTCCTCCATCCTGGGGACGAGCGGTTGTAATAAAACCGTTCATGAGGAATTTTTCGCGCGCGGATGGTCCCCCTGCATGCTAGGAGGCCTCATTCGATCCTGAAAAATAAATTATGTTTCAAATCGATAATCGAATTATGCATACATGTATCATTTCATTTGTATTGCAGCTTCCCGAACATTTATAAATTTATCAAATTTTCATGTCTGCATCTTATAACCTAGCCTCAGCAGAGGTTGTGTTCTTCTTCCTCCCTCAGGCTTTTGATTCACTATGAACACTCCAGCACTATCTTCCATTTAAGTTCGAGATGATGTAATTCCTAATCAATATAAAGTAATGACAACCTGCGACATTCCTAGTCGATAAAATTAATGACAACCTGCGTTTAACCAATGATTTGGCAGGTCATACCAGATTACTTCAGAATTGAACCCATCAAAAGTTCTCTATTATTATTCAAATGACGACTTAGTGCTGTAGCTGATAATTATTGATATAATGTACCTATATTTATTCAAGATTGCAAACCTCCATGACCCATTGATTTTTCAGCCAGTTTGAAGTTCTCAGTGCTCGAACATGGCCATGAAAGTATATTTCGATTTTGGGTTTCTCATTGGGCTCCATCCTTATAAATACGGTTTTCAATCACGTTGGAGGGAAAAAGTTCACTATTTTACATTAAATCTGTTCGTATTATTTTTCATGGTGGACACTTTATTCACTCAATTGATGAGGAAGGATGCCATCTCTGTCAAAGTAACACTGCTACAAATCATACCGATATTTTCGTCATCTTTCATAATACCAATTACTTCCAATCACAAGAGAGGTCTGATGAAGTCAATAGCTTTGACGAACCAAGTTTGTTGCTTCTTGCAACCAACCCAGAATTCCATACTTCGAATGGTATTTGGAATATGCGAATTGTCTCTTCTTCCCTTATTGTTAATAGTACAAGAATATTATATCAAAGATGGTGACCGAAAGGAGATGGAACCCTTGGTGCGTCATTTCTTAGTCTTGAGACAACAAACATTGATGTACCAGTTTTCGGCATACATAAATCATATAACTAAGTTTATAAACGAGTTGAGTGAATTTCGCCTCGGAGTAGTGCTGACTGTCAGGAGCTACTTCAAGTTACTAAGGGCTGTTCAGGTACTGAACAGGACTTACTCCTTGGCGCTTCTAATATCAGTGTCCGTAAATTTTTGTCTACTGACGTCCCACATGTACTTCTTCGTCTACTACGTGTTCCGCGGTATTCCCACAAAATTGAGAGTTTGGGCTTCATTCGATTTTATTGCCCTCACGAATATCATCTTCCAGTTGTTTAGGGTTGTCCGTGGCTGCAGATTATTGTCAGCAGAGGTAAGCTCGTATTAAAGGAACGTTTTTTTACGTCGATTTTATTGCTTTTATCAATACGACCGTACAGTTATTTAGGGTTGTGAACAGCAGTAGACTTTTGTCAGCAGAGGTACGAATATAATAACAACCTTAGTTTAACTAATTAGTACGTGGATTAGATAATACTTTGCAAAATCTGACACGGACCTGGAAAAAAAAGTCTGCCAAGTAGGTATGATACATAGCTTCCTCGTATCCATAACCCGATTGCATAGATCCACCAACCTCTGAATATTGTAGGAAACTGTAGAAGTTGTGGTTGTTACAAGGATTTCACGTTTGCGCATGCGCACGAAAAACAATGTTGGGGGCCATGATTTTCATAGGGGACCATCTACACACTAACTCACACAATTCCTGAAAATTCCATCGAATTCGGATGAGAATTGTAGAAGTTATGTCTGTGGCAAGGATTTCTCGTTTGCGCATGCGCAGCGGCTACTATCGGTCCGGGGGTTAAGTTATTCATAGAGGACCATCTACACGCAAACATGCACAATCTCCGATAATTTCATCAAAATCGGATGATAAATGAGGAAGTTATGGCTGTGGCAAAGATTTCTCGTTTGGGCATGCACAGCGTCTACTATTAGTGATGATTTTCGAGGAAGACTATCTTCATGCTAACCCGCACAATCCCTGAAATTTTCATCGAAATCGGATGAGAAATGTAGAAGTTAGGGCTGTTACAATGAATTCGAGTTAAGTGTACTTTCCCTTCCACTGGCCGACCAGAGTCAGACAAAGGCTTTTCCTCTCTACCTTCTACCTCTATGTGCCAAACTGATTTTTTAGCAATATTATGAGCATTTATTTTTAAATTGGAACTATTTTAGAATATAAACTGTCCCTACTTTGATGGCGAATTTCGACATTAGAATCAAATTTCACTAGTGCGTTGCACGGATAATGAAACCAAGATTTTATTCCTTTTATTCTACAATTCTGAGAGACCACAATCTTGTAAAACTGTAAATTACAACCAGGTGCATGAGCGATCCAGTGTTACCGTGGACTGGGGTGATACTGATATGCTGGGGTGATACTGATCAAGCCTTTTTTCATTTGCATGCGATTGCAGCTCTCCACACAGTCCTAAATGGAAAGTTAGGTCGTGTTATGTGTTCGTAGCAATGTTTTCTCTGGGGGGGATATCGTTCCCGCCCTCTAGCCTAGCATAGTCTAGGTTACCATGGTAGCTGATAAGGAAATAAACAAATCTCAAAATCGGGCCCAGCTGACATTGTGATTGTAACTTCTGTTGTGCCGGTGTCGGGTGTTGTGTGGTGAAGTTCTAGCGAAAAGATTTTGTTTCTACTAGAAATAAGCATGAAATATCTGTAATTAGTTTTTTTTCCGTGTTACTACTGTTGGTTATCTGTTAAAAACAAAAACAAATCATTTTCAGGGGGTGATAGTGATCACGGCCGAAATGCCCCGAAACTATCAAAAAGTGATTGGTCCATCATTAAGTTTTAGTAACAAGTGCTTTAAAATAAGTTGTTTCTTGTCAGTTACCAATCATGTGCCACGAATGGTCTCATTATAATAATATTATAATTATTATAATAACATTATAATAACATTATAATAATAATAACATTATAATAACATTATAATAACATTATAATAATAATGTTATTATTATTATAATAACATTATAATTATATTATAAATACTAAAGGGGATATTACGAGTCTTGAATTTTGGCTTTATTCTGATTTTTATAAGTAAAGAGTTTGTTTTCATTAGTTTTTCAATGAAAATTGTTCTGAAATGAGTTGTTAGTGGTTTTTTGTAACCTCAGGGTACTAAAAAACAATTTTTAATTGTTTAAGTTCGAATTTTAATTGTTTTTAATATGTTTAAGTTCGATTTTAAATTAGTGATCACCATCACCCCCTATGTGGGGGGTGATACTGATCAATTTAATTTTTTTTTAAATGAGCTTAATTCAACAAAATGTCAAAGTTTGATATTGGATACTGTTCGTAAGATGTGGGAGAATATAAACTATTTTTTTCCGATTTTTTTGAATTATTACACTGGTAGTTTTCAAAGAAAAACTGTAGAAATTGATCACTATCACCCCAGTCTACGGTACCACACACGAACCACTTTTATTTGAATTGCAGTAACTATGTTCCATGGCATTATAACTACTCAAACCTACTAACATGTGATACTGAATATTAAAGGAGCAATAGATTGGAAATTACGATACCTACTTAGGATCCCATACAATCTCATTAGAATAGCCATTACCAGTGATGGTTGCAGTTGACAAATTAATCGATTCTATCGGGTAATTCCCATGACTACACGGACCCACAACGTTGTATTCCCATCGGTACCAGTATGAAATGCCTTTCTCAACTTCAATGGTGAACACGAATGTATTTTTCGATTTAGGATTTTTTATGGGGCTCCATCCGTACAGATCCGATTTTAAATCTAAAGTATTGAAAAAAATTCACTTTTTCGTAATTAATATGATAATTTTGGTTTTTATGGCGGATACTTTGAGAAATCAACTCCAAAAAAGTGCTGAGCCTTCAACCTCAATGACTTCCAATGTAATCTCGTTGCAAGTAGTACCTATATTCTTATCATCGTCAATTGTTATAACAACTGCTGTAAATCACAGAATTGGTTTGGCGAAGCCGTTAGCTCTGATCAGCCAAGTTTGTAACGTCGTGGAACCAATTCCGAAATATTTTCACAAGTCGGTTCGTGGAGTATGTGAATTGTTTGTGTTTCAACTGTCATTAGCAATACTGGAAATTTGTCTCGGTGGTCTTAATTACGGTTATCCAACTTACCTAATTCGCCATTTCTTGCATGTTCGGCATCTAGTTCTGCTGCATCAATTTTTGACTCTTGCAAATCTGATAACTCATTTTCTCGCCCGATTGAGTGAATTTCGTCTTGGGATAGTGACATCCATCAGATGTTACCTCAAGTTGCTGAGGGCTGTACAGATAATGAACAGGATGTTCTCGTCGGCTCTTCTGGCAGCAGTGGCTGTAGTTTTTTGCCTAATGACGTCCCACTCGTACTTTTACATTTACAACGCGTTCCGAGAAGATCCCCCACAGGGCGGTAGATTTGTACTTTTCGATTTTCTGTCAGTTACCTTCTACTTTATTCAATTGTACGGAGTCGTCCTACGCTGCAAATATCTGTTTGATGAGGTGAGCATCGAATCAATTCCAAAATCTACAAAGTGTACACGATATTACACTTCTTCGTCTTCAGAAAGACGGTTTGTTTCCTTCGTATCGAAGATAGGAAAGCTTTGTATTCTGGCAGCAGGTCAAAAATTTGCGTAAACAAAAATCAAAATGTTTACTCGAATTTTGTGTCTGCTAAATGAGTGTGTCACTCAGCTTCCTTGAATCTGTAATACGAATGTACAATGAACAATCCAAACTTCTATCTCCGTGTACTCCTACTTATCACCGTCATCCGAATTTATTGTGAACCATCCGGAGTTCAAGTAACTTAATTCCTGAACATTTCATCAAAATCAGATAGTAAATAGATGGAAGGTGGGAGAGTTATGCTTATTTTAAAAAAATGTTCACGTTTGCTATCGTTGATGTAGTTGTGGTGGATTTCATAGAAGACCATCCAGTGTCTCAACCCAATCCCAGGAGGAAATCTGTAGAAGTTATGAATGTTAAGTACCAGGATTTCGTTCCTGCCAACGCGCAATTCGGTGACGACGAAATCAATAGGGAACCATTTACATTCCAGATGTCACAATCTTTGAAAATTTCAACGGGATTTTTCTCTCGATTTTTGACCATCTTCAAAACCGTAAAAAGAAGAGGAACGTAGGTACTCATTTCGGTGAATCAAGGGGCGACGATTTTATTGGTGTTGTTGTTGTATAATAGACAACAATAGATATTATCTGAACATTTTACATTTTTAGGACGTCCCACAGTAACACTTGGGCGTTCTTATGCGATCGATCTGGGGAAAAGATGGAAATCACTCCACAGAAAAAGAAATAACCACTCACTAATCCGTTTTAGACCATTCTGAATCCAAATCCGTGAAAAAAGCCATAGGTGTATGTCCGTGTGTGTGTGACAAAATCTTGTGTTGTCTGCCCAGCCCCTTATCGGTTCCCAACCGATTTTCCTAGTTCTTATTTTGTTCGACGCGGAAAACTATTTAGTTGTGCACTACGTCACCGGAATTTCGAATTTTGCTTTTTAAGTGGGGGAAAGGGGGGGTTAATCCTCGAAAAGCGTGCGTTTTTGGGAATAATCTTGTGTACTCTGCCCGAGCCTCAATTTCCAACCGATTTTCGTGGGTTTTTAGGACGTCCCACAGTAAGACTTGGGCGTCCTTATGCGATCGATCTTGGGTGAAGTTGGACAACACTCAACAGAAAAAAAATAACCACACAGTAATCCGTTTTAGACCATTCTGAATCCAAATCCGCGAAAAAAACCATAGGTGTATGTCTGTGTGTGTGTGTGTGTATGTGTGTGTGTGTGTGTGTGTGTGACAAAATCTTGTGTCGTCTGCACAGGCCTTAGTTCTCAACCGATTTTCCTGGTTCTTTTTCTGTTCGACGCGAAAAACTATCTAGTTGTGCACTACGTCGCCGGAATTTCGAATTTTGCCTTTTAAGGGGGGAAAGGGGGGGTTAATGCTAAAAAAACGTGCGTTTTTGGGCATTATCTTGTGTATTCTGCCCAGGCCTCAATTTCCAACCGATTTTCGTGGTTATTTTTTTATTCGACGCGGAAACCTATCTAGTTGTGCACTACGGCGTCGGAATTTAGAATTTTGCTTTTTGAGGGGGAGAAAGGGGGGGTTAATGCTTAAAAAACGTGCGTTTGCGGGGGTAATCTTATAAACTCTGCCCAGGCCTCAATTTCCAACCGATTTGCGTGTTTCTTTTTTTGTTTGACTCAAATAACTTCCGAGTAGTACATGATTTTACCAGAGTACCAAAATTTGCAAGGGGAGGGGATGGGTGGGGTATAATATTCACAAAATATCAGATTTTTCAATATTTCGGTTCCTTTACTGCTCACTAATTTTATCCAACCTTTGAAATTGAGGAAAAATTCTCATTATACCTCTGGATTTTCATGAATTATTCTCTGTGCCACCATGGAACTAATAGTGTTGCCACCATGGTGCCAGGACACCATAAACCGCATATTTCGTGGGTTTTTTTTTGTGTTTCACCTTGAATACGGACGTTAACCTCGACGGACTGCCTTTTAAAACTAATAGATGAAACTTCAATGTTAAGACGTATTTCCGCTTTGGTGCCAGACTGGCACCATTGGTGAGTGGAAGGGGGGGGGGGGGAGGTGAGCTCGAATTCGCATGTTGGGTATCGTAGATCATGGATTTTAAAATGCTCTTCAGATTCGAGGCTCCCACGCCGCTAGAAATGTTATGGTGGATAAGGGTGAGGTGGGGGGGTCACTATTTCTTGTCTAAAGTAATAAATAAATTAAATCGAGTGAAACAGTTTTATCGCTTACCAACTGGTTAAATTGATCTAATACTTATCCAATGGGACGTCCCCTGGAATGCATGCATTACTAAACAATATGTTTTTATTCTACGCAGAAAACCATCTAGCTGTGCACTACGTCACCGGAATTTCGAATTTAGCCTCTTAACGGGAGGAAATGGGGGGGTTAATGCTCAAAAAACGTGCGTTTGCGGGCATGATTCTGTAAAATCAGCCCAGGACTAAATTTCCAACCAATTTGAGTGCTTCTTTTGGTTTATTATTTTCAATAATGAACCTTTGGAATCGACCAAGAAAAAAAAAATTTTAAAACCCCCTCAAAATTTGATGGTTTACGTTTCAAGGTACGTAGAATCCAAAAATCGAATAAAAATTTGGCCGTCCGTCCGCCGTCCGCCGTACGCTGTACGCGGCACTTTTGCCACTTAGCATTGACCGATTTTAATGAAATTTGGTATGTAGGCTCCATTAAGAGTCTAGTTGTGCCCCGAAGCTTTTGGTTGATGTAGGTCACTCCTAAGGGTTCCAAAATGAATTTTGAAATTTTGAAAACGCCGTAACTCAAAAAATTTTGATATAAAGGTATTATTTTTCTTCAATTTAAGATTCTATAGAATTTTTAGAATTTTTTGAGACCACGCGGAGCTCTGTAGGACAAATCGTTCGCTCCCTACGAAAATTTAAGGGTTTGTATTGAAATATATATATATATATAAATCAAAACACGATTGTGAATCGCAAAAGAGGCCTAATCTCCGTTCAGATTAGAGCTGACCAAAATGCAATCGATGGTTGGTGATTTTTATTTTTTTTTTATTTTTTAATTTTTTATTATTATTATTATTTTTTTTTTTGATTTTTCTCTTCATATTGGATGGTTGGTGATTTTGTAGACGAGTGATCTATATAAAAATAATAAACCGTTGTGTAATAATTTGCAGCGTTTTTCGTTCCATTCAGAAATCTCCCAAATTGCACACTATATCACCGGAGTTGTGAGGGGGCGAGTGGGGAGGGGATAATATACACAAAATATCCGATTTTTCAATATTTCGGTTTCTTTAGAGCTTACTAATTGTACCCAAACTTTGAAATTGAGGAAAAATTCTCATTATAGCTCCGGATTTTCATGAATTATTCTCTGTACCACCATGGAACTTAATAAGTTCCTATAAGTTGTGGCGATTGCACACCTGCTCACCATTTTTAAGTTAATTTAGTAGGTACTGATTGACAGCATGAGACCTACAAATTTTGCCAAAGTTATCAATTCCCAATAATCAAACAATAATAACCACCAATAATATGCAAACGTACCTGAAAGTAAATGGGATGCTTCTGTAGAAAAGAAAAGACGTCCACTCCCACAAAATTACTAATGAAAACAAATAAATTTAACGAAGAAATGAACGACAGTTTCCTATCATCACAAAGACCTGAAGATGGAAAGAGTCGCCACCTGTTGGAGATGCGCGAGAAAGCCTATTACGGCGGGGAAAGAGATGCGGAAGCGCCCTAGCGGCGGACCGGCGAACGGACGATAAGACACGAGAGTCTCGCTAGAGGGCAGTACAGGATCAAGACCAAAGGACTCTCCTGAGTGTCTCACACGACGGCAATTTACTCGGTCATCAGAATTGACCCTAATTAATCAAGCTTTTCATGATCTGAAATTGACTGGCCTTGACTGACTAGTTACAAGCTTCAACCCCTTAAGGATTCACAGAAGGAGTCATAATTTATTCCAATTGTGAAATCCAAATTTTTTGTATAGATTGAACACAGGAGAGGAATCTCTTATCAATCTCCACTAATTTAGAGAGATCATCATAAAAGAACTGACAACTATAAATTTATTCTGGAAATTACAATCACTAAGAGGGGAAACTAATACCGGCTATATTGAAATTCTATTCAACATGCATACCAGAAGTTCCTGCTTCCTGTTTACTACTGAGATTGTCGCTGGAACTCCAATCCAGATTCCTGTTCTTCTTTACTGAATTCATAGCTGAAGTTCCAGTCCAGACTATTCTTCGAAGTTCCTGCTGAAATCCCCACAGAAGGGTGAACCAAAATTTCTACTAGAAGTCCTGCCTTCTGGTTCTTTCCTCTCAGTCATATTTGAAGCTCCAGTCCAGATCACTACAGAAGTTCCTGCCCACATCTCCCCTAAAGGGTTGAATTAATCTTACTACCAGGAGTTCCTGCTTCCCACTGGGTCTACAGCTGAAGTTCCAGTCCAGGCTATTACAAGAAGTTCCAGCCCTGATTACTACAAGAAGTTCCAGCCAACATCTTCACTGAAGTTCCTGTCAGATGCAGAGATAACCATCCAAGAAGCTAGGATAATTTATTTATAAGGTTTGAGTTGTTATTGTCATAAGTTTCTTTCTATCAAGGTACCTTGTTAAGGTAGAAAAAAAACAAAAAAAAAAAAAAAAAAAAAAAAACAAAACAAAGAAAACCAACAGGAAAGAGAAAGTGCCTTTTCAGGAAAAGGATTTAGTGGCTGGTTGTATGGGGAGGTTTTGGAGACCAGTGGTAGTCTGCGGTTTCTCTTTCCTGTTTGGCAAGTATTTCAACGGTTTTTTTTTATAACCCCCAAAAAACCGTCACAAAGTTTCTATAATATAGTGGTGCCACCATGGTGCCAGGACACCATAAACCGCATATTTCGTGGGTTTTTATTGTGTTTCACCTTGAATAAGGAAATGCACTTTGATGGACCGAAACAAATAGATGAAAGTTCAACGTTATGAAGTATCACCGCTTTAGAGAGGGGGGTGGGGGTGTGAACTCGAATTAGCATGTTGGGTGTCGTAGATCGTGGATTTTAAATAATCTTCAAATTCGAGGCTCCCATGCCGCTAGAAATGTTATGGTGGATAAGAGTGTGAGGGGGATCACTAATTCTTGCCTAAAATACTAAATAAATTAGATCGAGTGAAACAGTTTTATCGCTTACCAACTGGTATTAATTGACCCAATGCTTATCCAATAGGACGTCCCCTGGAAGGCATGCACTACTAAACAATATGTTTTTATTCTGGTGTCTGCCTGATTTTTTTCAAAACGTGTTTTAGCAGTATGCATAGTAGTTCTGTTTCAAACGGATTTCATTTTGATTAGTTGAAAGTGTCGAAAATGAGAAAATAGTTGAAAACGTGGTTGATGATTTCGGGAAGATTGGTCCGCATTTTGTAATTCTCCTGTCAATTCCAACTGAGTCATTGACGGTCTTCTGGGTGAACTCAAATTGAAGGTCAGATTGTAACCGAAATGGGGTAATTTTAGTGGGTTCTTCGACAGAATCTGCATGAGCCCCATCAAACGTGTTTATGAATTTCCAAGTATGTAGGTAAGTTTCCCTACCAAATATGAGGGGAATCGAACAATTACGTGGGCAACCTTAACTCCCTGTTTGTTCGAACTGGTTGTGAAGCGTTTAATTCTTCCAAATAACCTTGATTGTGAAGTAGGAATGTGGTAAGTAGGTTGGTTGGTTGGTGGTGACAATGGCAAAGCCGTGTTCTTTGTAGAAGAGTGATCTATACGGAAAATTAATGAACCTTTGTGTAATAATAATAATGATTCTGAAAAACTGACGTGCAATTTAAAGGATTGCAATTTAAAGGATTCGTATTGTTTTTTAATATAGCAACCGTCAACTCTTTGTAGAAAATGTTGGCTTCCCAATTGTCGTTGCGTCATTCTGACTCTATCACACACTCGAGACTGTTTTGTCTCAGGTGGACACAAAGCTAGGAAGGGGTAGTGTAAGCTGTGTAAGTATTTACCTGTTTTGGTGAAGTGAAAAAATCAACCAAAAGCCCAACGTTCCACAAATTATGTAAGAGCAATTATTGTTGCTTTATTTTTCAAAGTAAATCAGGAAACAGTTACCACAATTCGTGAGAGGGTTCTCTGATACCTACGCACGATAAGGAAGTTGAAGTATTATCACAGACGACAAAACATGAAGGATTTCTCTTGTGGTATAGCCTCTTGTGATGCAATCTACGTAGAGATCAAAATCACTATACACTAATTCGTTATAATAAGATAATATAGTATTGATTTGGTTGTAGGCGGAGAATTTCAACAGGAAGCTGTACGATAAAGTTCTCAACGAAGAAAGTTATAAACTATACCTGGACGATGTAAGTACTCACTTTGATTCTACTTCCTCTCTATATTGCACGTACACCCAAGTATTTGCGCTTTTTATTAGTTTATGACTATTTCATTATCTTAGTATTATTTATAACAGTTATTTTATCGATTCACAACTACTTTTGACCGACATCTGTGAAATATATTGCTTGTTCTACTGTGATATTATTCTTAACTTTCGTTGGGTCAATTTTGTGTTTATTATCGTTGCTTTTAATGTGGTTAGGTATTATGGCGTTGTGACGCCAACCAGTAGGTAGTATTTAATACTGCTGTGTGTATCATATTTCTGGAGTAAACATGTGATCAGTCCTACCTTGACGTAGGCCAATCTTTGTAATGACCGAACTATATAAAGGCGTCCTAACGGCGCCCATCCTACCTTCCTCCCCTCCTCTAGTTGCCTGAGCGAAATCATCCAAACCAATTCGCTAGAAATGGCAGCAGGACGTAAATTCAACCTGATATGGTTATTTACTCCACTATTTTCATACTCACTCAAAACTCTTAAGTAAACATGAGGATAATCATCAACCTATCCGGTGCCTTGGTTTCGACAGACCAAACTCCTACGATACATTTCACCGGTGTACTAGAGATTGTTCCTCTCTATTCAGCGAGTACTTCTCTCACACTCATCTCATTGACAATTGAGGAGTTTGATTCCAAAAGGTACCAAAAACCATTTTTATCGAAATTGAGTTAACACTTTCCCAGGGTTTTAGGGGGGTAGTTCTTCACAATAATGCGATCGTTTTGGTGAAAAAGATAATCTATTCCCTTGACAAACGAAAGTGAATATTTCGTTTAATTTCAAAAGGTAGATACTATATTCAGCACAATGGCGGTCTCTTATCCGTTTTGTTTCAAAAAGTACTTTATCCACTTAGTTTGATTCCAAAAAGTACTAAACGCTACGTATTGTTTCAAAAACTACTATATCCATAAATCTGGTATTTCAAATCTCGTTGAAAAATTATTTTAAATTTGAAATAATTTACCTATTTTTCCAACAATATTTATTGTAATTTAGAAACATATAACAAGTAACATAATTGGTTTACAGAACTTTTTTACTAAAATGGATAATAGTACCTTTTGGAATCAAGCTCCTCAATTGAGGAGTTACTGAGCTGAGGTGTTACTTGTTATATATTTCTAAATTATAAATATTGTTGGAAACAAGGAAAATTAGTTCGAAGTTCAAAATAATTTTGAACGAGATTTGAAATATAAGATTTATGGATAATATCCATAACTATTACCAATAATATCCATTATATAATAACTATATTATAGTACTTTATGAAACAAAGCGTGGCGTTTAGTACTTTTTGGAATCAAACTAAGTGGATAAAGTAGGTACTTTTTGAAATCAAGCGAAGTGGATGAAGTACTTTATGAAACAAAACGGATAAGAGACCGGCATCTTGCTGGATATAGTACTTTTTGAAACGAATCAAAATGTTCACCCTCGTTTTGCTAGAGTTTCATCTTTTGCTCCAAAAGGATCGAATTTTTTTGAAGAACTAACCCCTTAAAACCCTGGGAAAGTGTTAACTCAATTTCAATGAAAATGATCTTTAGTACCTTTTGGAATCAAACTCCTCAATTTCACACAAGTCAAAATCATGTTATTGGTAACCCTCGTCGTTTAGACGATAACATAATAACAGTGGTGAATCCGACGTTCAGTAATCAAATAAATAATTGAGAATGTTCACCTAACTTGATAGATGTTCAAGTTTTATGTTTTGTTGCAGCCGAGGGTCAGATTGCACCTCGCCCACTGCGACAATTTCCAAATCACGGCTTGTAAATTTTTTCGAGTAGACCTCACGCTGATGCAAATGGTAAGAAATTTTTTCCATATAACTTCTTAAAAATTTCAAATATGTGTCGAGGGCGACGACAGTATCGTCTCCAAATGAACAAAACGCTGCAAATTATTACACAACGGTTTATTATTTTGTTGTATAGATAACTTCCCTGCAAAGAACACGGCTTTGCCATTGTCACCACCAACCAACCCTACGAACTACCTACATTTTTTGTTCAATTACCATGCTTATTAAATATACTAATTCAATGCAATAGTAACATATCTCAAAATTCTCGGGTTTCTGAAAATAGAAACTTGGAGGGCTAAAAACTAGTGGATGACTTCTATGACTTCTATGCTTGCAAAACTAGTCGTGAGATGGCATTGTGTGCATTATTGTACCACTCTACTACCTGTAAAATATTAGTGAAAACGGTGTCACATCTCAGATGATCTCCAAATACCACTGATTTTGAGACATGACACTATTGCATTAAATGATATGTGATATTACACACACACAAGTCATTACTGATCATCAGCTCAAACTTATGGACTTGACAGAATGTTGTCCACGTCGGGGTGGTTCATTTTCCTATAGCAGAGGAATAACACTCAAACGAAACATGATGTCCCCACGCTTAATTGATAATTTAGTGTCGTTCTTTGTTTGCAGATTTTAAGTGGTGCTGTCACATACTTGGTCATCCTCATCCAGATGGAGTAGTTCGGGCGCACTTTCAACTGATAAACTTTCATTCACCGGTTTAACCCTCCAGCACTGTGGTGAATTTGTTCACGTGAACACTGTTGTCGGGTCACTATGACCCAGATTTTCAATTTTCTCTCATTTACTAAAATAAAGGCGTAAATGATCATTTAAGGCTTTTATGTGTCACGTCAATCAATATAATTCGTAATAAATTCAAAATATTTGAGAGTAAAAGTCTACAAACCTGGCTTCCATATGTCAGAAAAAGGCTCTCTAGAAACCTGAATTTCATTTTAAGTGAAACGTCATTAAAAATTAAGTGACACATATGCATGATTTGATGCATATTTTTTAGGTTGGTGACTCCTTATAACAACGCTCTCCAAATGGAACAAGCTGTTCATCAAATGTAGATCAAATGTATCCCCCAACATGGTAAGCAAATCTCTTATGGAAGCCAACTTGTCAATTTTTCTCCGTTCTACACGTCTTCCCAAATCATCAACACGGATACATCGGAGGGGGAGTAGGAATATCTCCCAACTCATGGTAGTTATACAAATTTGAGATCTTTCGATGCCCCATAAATCTTTAGTGTTTGTGTGAGCAGTCTTGTACGCCTCAGACATGATCAGCAGCCCAATCAGTGCTCTAATCTCATCATCGTTCACATCTTTGAGGACATAATTCTGTTTGAATTTACTCCTAATCTCATTGATCTTCTTATTAGCGCAATTTAAAAGCAGAGAAATGACTCCGTGGTCAAAAAAGGAAAAATACTTCTGATTCGGTGACGATGCGCAAAAGAACATACTGTTATCGGGTCACTTTAGCATTTTCTTGGGAATAACACATACCACAATGGCCAAAGATGGACTGAAATGAGGAACCGAATGAGCTTGAGGATAAAGGGTGAAGAGAGGGGGAATCAACATTTCAGGTACAAATAACAAAGGGCACGCAGTACTGGAGGACAGTAGACGAATCGACTTCTGAATCCTTCATTCAAAATATTGTAGGGACTAGTCCATTATCACTAGTATTTGTTGATGTTGTCTGAATTTGCTCAGTCACCTCTTCAATTTCGAGTTCTGTTAGTTTTATAAATGTAAACTGTCCATAAATCTACCCCTTTCGGCTAAGGGCTGGGAAGCAAACCATAATTTATGGCTGTTTACTCTATTTTTGGGTCCAAAATTCTGCAAAACAATAAAAAAGTCCCCAAATGGGTATGGCACATAGCTTCCTCGTTTCCCTCACCCGATTAAACAGATGATCCAATGCATAGTAGCTAATCTCAAAACATCAATCTCTAAGTACCTTGCACTATCCTAATAGGGGACCATCTAAACTTCAACCCGCGCAATCCCTGAAATTTCATCGAAATCGGGAAATAACTTCCTATAGTTTCACCCGTTACAAGGATTTCATGACAGACAGACAGACACACAAAGACAGACAGATATGGAACAAAAAATGTTCATACCTCAGTAGACTCTGAAGCTACTCGACTGAGTGATTCTTCTACATATTTATTATTATTTACTAAACATTCATTGATTGCATGAATAAAATAAAAAACAATCTGTTTTTATCCGTGTGACGTCACCCAGAATGGATGTATCGATTCTTCGACTAATCGAACGTTTATTCGAATCTCGCTGAAAGGCGGCCATGTTGCCTCCGTTGTAAACAAAGATTGTATGGACGGTTTTTCATTATGCCAATTTAGTCGGTTATTAGTTGTTCTTCTCGTCCCGGAAGCGGTATTTGATTTTTTGGTTTGCCAAACACTAACACTGAATCAGTGTGGAAAGACAAGAGAACTTTCCGAAAAAATAATAATATCAGCCTTTTGGCGTCGCTGATTCCCAGCGTTTCTGACAACCATGTTCGATGAACTGACTGAATTCCCATCGTTGTAAACAAAGATTTTTTTCATTAGGCATGCCGATTTGTGCGGTGTTTGGCTGCTCTTCCCATCACGGGAGCAGTATTTCGTTATTTGGTTTGCCAAAAGTCATTGAAAGCCAGTCTGAGAAGACAAGAGACCTATCAGAAAAAAGAAGAGCAAGGTGGCTCGCTCGAATCAATCGCAATTTGAGAGGGCGACAACTAAACTCCAAACAAATTCTAGTTTGTTCTCGGCATTTCATCACCCGTAAGAATAAAAATACATCACATTTTAGTGTGCTTACGTTACTTCAGTCATCAGTAGTTAGGTACTAATAATAGAATACCTACCCTCATTGGACGAGCTTCACGAAATGTTTTTGTTTGTGTCCAAGTGTTTTGATTTGTATAAAGTTCCCAGGAAGATAATTTCGAACCAATTTGCGTGATTGTTTTGAAGTTCAATTAGTAAATGATCGATGTAATTATGCACTTCATCTCCTGAATTTCAAAATTCATTCGCAGGGAGAGGAAGTAGGAAAGTGAGGAACGTGATGTTTTCAGAAAGATGTGTAGTTACGTTGCCTCAACAAATTCTGTTGACTGGTTTATTCGTTTAATTAATTACCTTCTTGAGTGGGCATTTAGGTAGGAAGTTAATACTAACATAACATATAACATTTGAATTACTTACCTTTCCAAACACCACCACCTTGTCACCTGGGAGTACCTTGCATGAGACGGATTTCACATGCCCTGAAGTAACAAAGTTGTGCACGTCCAAAGATTTGCAGCACTTCAGTTGCTTCAGGGATATGAAATCCGTCTTCAATACAAGATACTCTACGAGATCTTCGCGAGTTATGTCAGTAAAATCGTCGTCACACTCAACAAAGCTCTGCTCAAAGGGGTCTCCAAAACCACCGCAGGGACGTATCTTATATTCATATCTTCTCAGGTCATCACCTGAGAGTGAACACACATACTGAGTATGGAATTTCTTGTCAGACATCAAACCCACAAGGGAGACATAATAATAACGATTACATAATTGCTTTTAAAGAATATTATCACCATCGTTCTGTTTACAAACCAAGAAACTTGGTATGTAAACAGAATAACCTTGCTGGATAGGAGTGCAAATGGCGCCCCTTCACGACCAGCTGATCGGGTCAGAGAAGGTTATGTTGAGAAGGCTATGTTTGATATCGAAAATAATCGATTATTGAGTCTCGAGGATAAAACGAATACTGGATAGGGTGGCATATCGAATGAAATGTATCGATATACTGATCAAATGATATATCGTCAATAAATTATCGATACCTTCGATGTATCCGAGAAAATGTATCGATATTTCGATATATCGGAGAAAACGTATCGATATTTCGGAAGATTTACTTGGAAAAACGTGTTGAAGTAGGTAGATGAATTTAGTCGTCTTAATACAATACAATCATAATTTAGGAAGACATTAAATGTCGATAAATTTTATCGACATATCGGAAGATATACCTACTTGGAAAAACTTGTAGAAGTAAGTAGGTAGGTGAATTGAAACGTTACCAACATAATTTTGGAAGAAATATATCGAAATAGGTACTCACATATCGGAAGATCTACTTGAAAAGTTTTACTGGATATGAATTATCGAAACTCATAGTTTGAAAACTGAAAAGTTGGAAAATTTATGGTTTCAGAGCACTATGTCCGTAACACAGGGTTTCGGGGTTGCAAATATTGGAGGAAAATACATACATATAAAATATCGTAAATACAATGTTCGATTCATAAATTGACTGGGGTATAATGTAGGCATGGTATTTCAAAATTGAAAATAATTGTTCGAAAACCTGCTTCACTTCGTATAGTACCTAAGTAGTTTCAATCAAGACGGATCCACTATTTTTGGCTAAAGTCAAATAATTGAGCCCTGAGTTACACTGTAGATGTAAACCATTAGTGTACACATCATGTTTGAGCTCAAGTCAACCTACCTACTAAATTTGGAATAAAATCTCTTAATATTTTACACAGGTGCAGGCGTCCCTCTTCATCCATTCATTTTCAAATTAATTTTTACTCGTTGAAAAGAATTTGCGATATTATTGATAAATACATCGATGTTGACCGATAATATCGGTTCTTTACATCGATATAAATATATCGATATATCAACCTTAATCTATCGATACATTCCATATATCGATATATCGTTGCCATCCCTAATACTGGATTCTCTACTAGAATATTAAACCAACTAAAATCTGCTGATTCTATATAATTTTAAAAAATACATATTTTAGTGATTGTTGCTTCCGAGTTCATAACGTATTTTCACCTTATAAATATTTTTGTAAAATATGTAATAAATTATGATATAAATTATGTAATAAATACGTAATAAACTATAAAAAACGTAATAAATTGGTTGAATAAATAAAACTTTTTTGTTTATAGTGAGATTTGTAAAAATAGGTACGTTTTTATAGAAACGTGAATAATATGTGAAGTGAGAACGGGTTCAAAACGTCTTACGACATATTCGTACCTTAGGTACATCTTGATACCAACTGAGGTGAAACTGATTTGTAAATCTAGAGTTATTAGTTATTGGTTACCTCTATTATAGTTATTATTCGTTATTAGTTACCTTAAGATGATGATGTAATCGACTTTTTCGTTAGACTTTGATGTAGTATTATCACGCTATATGATTGTGATGTCACTCGTGAATAAAAAGATTTTTTTCCGGAGTTCGATGATTTTCTTGTATGGTGTAGTTATTTCTTAAATAATTTACTTGATTATTTATTTGACCTTTCACGGTCTGGTAATAGGTATATGAAATAAGGAATTTCAGTTTCAGAATTAGCATGGATTGTTTTAGAACCAACACAGCATTCAGCTCCTTCGAAAATGTATACCTACGTTATCTGATGCGCCACAACGTCCCCATGCTGGCTTCCTCTTAGAGGATGAGGATATGGCTGCCTTTCGGTTACTATTCCACCCATCTTTTGGTAAAAGATCCAACGATATTACGCTTTCTTTTGGTATCAAAAATCCATTTTTATTTAATTTCGGACCAATAGTTAAGGTTAACTTTTGAACCAATACTTATCAGACTTGAGGGTAGGGATGGGTATTGTTTCAACAGTATCGCTATTTTGTATCGTTACTGTATCGTATTCGAGTATCGATATCCCATGTATCGTTTGGCATGAGTTTCGATACTTCAAAATATCGAGTATCGATACTTTAGTGTCACAAAACATCAACATAAATACCCAATGTTCGAGGAAAATTATTTCCTAACAATGTTTATTCATATTTTTATTTCTTTATTGGGCCTAATATGTTTATAAAGCCATGCATTATTCTTGTATCATTCTACACATATACATTGTTAAATTTCAAAAATTCATACATTTCTTTATAATATAAAGAAATAATATTTCTTATTAAAAATATTATTATTTATACGGGGTGTTCCAAAAAATGTTCCCTTACCAACTAAAATCGTCCAGATAGTGGTAAATTTTTTTTTAGGAATATTCATGGTTTTTCCTGAAGATTTCAAATATGACCACGGTGTGCATTGCGCACGTGCGCAACGCATACCAACTTCGTTTTCTTCAAATGAGACCCCCCCCCCCATTTCTTATTGCAGATTTGGATTTTACGTGAAATTTCATGAACATTTCACTCCTCAACCGATATTGGTTTATTATTTTCAATAATGAACCTTTGGAATTGACCAAGAAACACATTTTTTTAACACCCCCTCAAAATTTGTTGGTTTACGTTTCAAGGTACCTACGTAGAATCCAAAAATCGAATAAAAATTTAGCCGTCCGTCTCAGCGCTCAGCGCGCGCTCAAAGATGCAAAACTGCGATGTTGCGTCAAAATGTGCATGTACAAAGTACCCAAGTGTGACACATGATAATATCATCGCGTGATTAGGCGTAAAAAACTACTAACATATTATGTTAGTAGTTTTTTACGCCTAATCACGCGATGATGTTAGTTTCTTAATTTGAGTGCATTTTGATCAAATTATCGACGGAAAATAAACGTTTTAAAAAAGAAAATGACCTTTTTACTCACTGCTAACTTCTAAAATGCTATTTTTACTCACTTATAAAATAGCTGTTTCCGATCATCTTGGAAAAACGGTTTTAAGTAGACGGAATGGTTTTTCCCTTAAAAAAGGCCATTTTTTTTTAAAGTTCAAAGTTTTATATTGAAAGGATAGTTTGATCAAAATGCAGTCAAATTAAGCAGTCACACTTGAGTACTTTGTACATGCACATTTTGACGGAACATCGCAGTTGCGCATCTTTGAGCGCGCGCTGAGCGGGTTGCACGCAAAAAATAAAATCGGTTGAGGAGTGAAATGTTCATGAAATCTCACGTAGAATCCGAATCTGCAATAAAAAATGGGGGGGGGGGGTCTCATTTGACAAAACGAAGTTGGTGTGCGTTGCGCACGATTGCGCACCGTGGTCATATAATATATGATATCATATATATGATATCATATATATGATATCATATATATGATATCATATATATGATATCATATCATATTATGATATCCTTGGAAAAAATCAAGAAGATAAAAAAAAAAATTACCACTATCTGGACGATTTTAGTAGTGGGGGGGGGGGACGTTTTCGGGCACACCCTGTATTATTACACTAAATAATTGTTTTGCTGGAGTTATATTAAGTACGGTAACTGAACGGATTTGTCGCTAATTTGATGATACTTGTCAGAAATTGCTTACTATCAAGAGTCCAAGATGAGTGTATTTATTCAGATTATTGATTTTTTATCGAACATTTTCTCCATAATAATACGTAATTAATTTTATCCGAGTAATGACCCAAGAGCCTTCTTCATCTTCTCATTTTTTGGTTTCATATTTTCGAAAATGAACCTGTGGAATCGACCAAGAAAAACGCTGCAAATCATTGCTCAAAGGTTTATTATTTTCTGTATAGATCACTCTTCTGTATAGATCACTGGTTCTCCATCAATAGCACCTACCACCATCTGTATTCTCCCTTGACCTTCCCTCTCAAATTTCAGCTTCCTGCGTTTAATAGGATTGAAAATGGCTTCGGAGCTCACTCAGCTGATCAGTGATCTGAGGAGTGAAAAAGATCTCCACGTATGCTGGAGACGCCTGGAAGAGCACTTTCATTCAATAGGATTGAAAATGGCTTCGGAGATCACTCAGCTGATCAGTGATCTGAAGAGTGAAGAAGCCTTTGAGCAATGATTTGCAGCGTTTTTTACCCACCAACATTTTTTTTACCTACCAACTTTTTTTTACCTACCAGCTAGGTACTACCTACCACACCATACTGGCTTCACACCTTCACAATCAAGTTTATTAGAAAGAACTAAACGCTTCACACTCGATTTGAAAAATAGAAAGCTTCATATTGAAATTTGATTACTGGTTACGCAGAAGGCAAAACTGTATACAAATCGAAGAAATGAACAGCGTTCACATTTTAGTCCGATAAAATTTGAATGGAGATTAGACCTCTTTTGCGATTCACACTCACGATTCTGTTTTATCGAAGGAAAACCTTCAAGTAGGTACTCGTAGGGACCGAACGGTTTGTCCTACTGAGCTCCGGGTGGTCTCAAAAATTTTTAAAAATTCAATACTATTTAAAATTGGTGAAAAAACGATACCTTTATTTCGAGAGTTTTGAGCTAGGGCACTCTTGAAAATTTCAACCCTTAATTTTCACCCCTTAGAAGTGACCTACATCAACCAAAAGCTTCGCGGCACAACTAGACCCCAAATGGAGCCCATATACCAAATTTGAACCAAATCGGTCCAGTTTTGCTAAGAAAAGTGCCGCGGACGGCGGACGGCGGACGGCGGACGGACATTCCAAATTTGGATTCTACGCACCTTGAAACGTAAAATGACAAAGTTTGAGGGGGGGTTATAAAAATTTTTTGCGATACGATCACATAGGCTTATTATTAGAAATAATAAACCAAAAATGAATGAATATCGACTACTAACATCTTCAAAACATACCCTGTTTATACAGTATGTTGGTATGGTATAGTATACTGAAAAAAACAAAATAGGTACGTGTGGGTACTCAATGAATTTGGGTAGAAGAGTAGAGCAGGAACATCGACTCTTAACAACATTCGGTCGTTGAGAATTATTGTACGTGTGGGTCTCTGAGTTCGTGGTGAGAGAAGAGTATTTTTTGAGGTTTTAAAAAAATATTTAACCAACAGGTTGATTGTATTCATGTTATGTCGATTCATGCTATGTGCCACTCTCTTGAGGGTGACTACTTTGTCTTAGTCAGTTTTTTTGATTTTCTTAAACATAGCTTTGAATATTCATTTGGAAATTCGCTCATTAACCCTTTACTGAATGAATGGACTTTAATACTCTAGTGTGATATACGTAGAAGCTCTCAGAAACTCCTACTTGCCAGAAGTTTTTTTTCTCACTTCTTAAAAAAATTTCATCAACCGAAATTTCATGAACATCCCACAAGATATAATACAATGTAGTACAATAGACGCCCTGAACACTCGTCGACTACTTCAAGTCCTGGAATTTCACGAATCCGTGTTCGTATGGGACGGCGTTTCATTATATAGAAAGCTGTTAAACTAGTTCCAATGCATCAGAAGCCCGAAGGTTCGTTTTGAGAAAGTTCCCAAACTTCTCTCGCTCCATTGAGACATCCGTAACTTGTCTGGTTTGAAAGGATTGTGCTCTCCACTAGGAATAGTAAGTTCACATCACAGTAAAAGAAAGTACATCAATGATTTTAGAATTAGCTGAAAAACGTTTTTCAAACAATTCGGCTATTTGTCATCTAAACATCGTTAAGAATATCACCATTAACATTTCAAAAATTTAAAAAGAAAAAAACAAATAAATGAAAAACAGAGTTTTTGCATCAATTTTTTAACTAATTTGCAGAATAAAAATACGTTGTCCGCTATATATTTTTTCTAACTTCCCAAAAACCTTCGTTCTTTTAATTAATAAAGGTAAGACGGATACGTGTACGTAAGATCGTGGATATGCTGTGAAAACAGGGGTTTCCAGTGAGCCATAAATCCCTCCTTACTTATTACTGTAACTGCTTTCTTTTGCATCTTCAGTACATTTCCGTTTCGCTTGAATTTCTCCACCCATGTAAACCATTATGTCACTCATATACCTGGAAAACCTCGTAAGTCGGAAAACCTGATAAGGTGACTCTGATAAGGATATAATATATATCTGATATATATATCAGAATATTATTCTGATAGAGGAAGTGAGTCTGCGATCGCTCGCAAAATCTCTCGTCTGCAGACCAAACCGTTTTCCCACAATCAGTTGGGAAAAAACCTGTAAATCACAGGTCCTTCCAGATTGGTACGAAGACCTTGTAAGTAGGGATGTCCGATACTCCAAAAGTATCGATATAATATCGTATCGATACATCTAGAAAGTATCAAAAGTATCAATACGATACTTCAAGAAAAATCGTTATTCTGAAGTATTGATACTTTTTTATACGTTCTCAAAACGCTGCAAATCATTGCCCAAGGGTTAGTTATTTTCTGTATAGATCACCCTTCTGTATAGATCACTGGTTCTCCATCAATAGCACCTACCACCATCTGTATTTTCCCTTGACCTTCCCTCTCAAATTTCAGCTTCCTGCGTTCGAGATGATTGAAAATGGCTTCGGAGCTCACTCAGCTGATCAGTGATCTCCCAGGTGTCTTCAGCATTCGAGCTCCGAAGCCATTTTCAATCCCACCGAGATTAACATTTTTTGACGAAAACATCAGTTTTGAGGTCGAAATCATGTTTATTTTTTATTTTCTCTCCTCCTTTTGAACCACAGGCTTGGGGCCGTCTACGGTGGAGTTGAAAATAAAAACTGACAGCATGATCATGCTTGAACTGAATAAAATTACCTAAAAACTCATACCGATTTAAAAAGAGCGATTTTTTTACTAAAAAACAACCGAATTTTTGGCCGCTATTATGAAAAATTCCAGTCAAATTGAAAAACCGATGTCACCATGTGATTTAGCGTTAAAAAATGATGAAAAAACATGTGCCACACTAAGGGTTCTCCAAAACCTAATTTTTGCGCAATCGTGGAGTTGCGCAACTTGAAGCGTTCAAAAAGCCATGTTGCGCGCAATAAAACAAATCGATGTGGGTATGAATTTCTCATGAAATTTGACGTAGAATCCGAATCTGTAATAAAAAAGGGGGGGTTCCATTTGAAAAAAATGAAGTTAGTGTCAATTGCGCACGATTGCGCGCTACTTGTTTGCGCAAAAGTATTTTTCCTGAGATCGTCACAAAAAATCATGAAGAATTGCGTTGGTCGGAATTTTTTACGCTGTATTTTGCGAAAATGAAGGGGAGTGTAACCTTTTCGTGAAACACCCTGTATATGGAAAATAATAAACCTTTAACCTACCAACTTCTTTCACCTACCAACTATTCGTAGGTACTACCTACCACACCATACTGCCTTCACACCTTCACAATCAAGTTTATTAGAAAAGAACTAAACGTTTCACACTCGGATTCGAAGAAATAGCGAGCATCATATGGAAATTTGATTACTGGTTGCTCAGAAAGCAAAACTGAAAACAACTCGAAGAAACGAACAGCGATCGCGTTTTGGTTAGCTGAAAATTCAATGCAGATTAGACCTCTTTTGCGATTCATATACCAGGAGCCCGTATACCAAATTTGAACCAAATCGGTCCAGTGTCGCTAAGAAAACTGCCGCGTACGGCGGACGAACGGAAAAATTTTTATTAAATAAAAAATCAAATTTTGATTTTCGGATTCTACGTATTTTGAAACGTAAAACATCAAATTTTGAGGGGGTGTTAAAATTTTTTTCTTGCTCGATTCCAAAGGCTTAGGTATTATCTATATACATAAAACCCCAACCGTACGTACGTACGCACGTACGTACGTATGTCGCCCGAACGTGGGGGTCCCGGGTTCAATTCCAGGCCGCGACATCAATTTTTTTTTTACATATCCACAAGTTTTTGCCTGCTTTTAGCAGGCTTTTCAGCTAGTTGAAAATAATAAACCAAAATCAAAAAAAAAATTTAGCCGTCCGTAATTTCCTTAGTTACCAAGGACCGATTTTGATAAAATTGGAAATATAGGCTCCATTTAGGGTCTAGTTGTGCAGCAAAGCTTTTCGTTGATGTAAATCACTTCTAAGGGTTGAAAAATAAGGGTTGAAATTTTGAAAACGCCCTAGCTCAAAACATTTTGATGTACTGTTTTTCCATCAATTTAAGATTGTATTGAATTTTTAGAGACCACGCGGAGCTCTGTAGGGCAAACCGTTTGCTCCCTACAAGAATTTAAGGGTTGGACTTACGGTAAATCAGAAACACGAGTGTGAATCGCAAAAGAGGCCTAATCTCCGTTCAAATTATAGCTGACCGAATAGGTACGTGGTAGGCGAATAGGATCTGTGGTTGGCGGGTGGTGAAAATGGCAAAGCCGTGTTCTTTGCAGACGAGTGATCTATACAGAAAAATTATAAACCTTTGTGTAATAATTTGCCGCGTTTTGATCTCGTTTCTAAAAACTTTTTTTTTTTTTTGAAAGTTGGAGGCTGCATTGCTGGATGTCACCATAAGATTAAGAAGTCCCTACAGTGCTTTTCAATTATCTATTTTGTCTTTGAAGGGTTGTGATTGAATATGAAGAAGTAAAGCGAGTAAGAAGGAACTCAAAAAGGCACTTATTGGAAAAGTATAAAAATGTATTGGCACAAAACATAACAAAAATAAATACAATTTAACGTGACCTTAATTTCAGTAATAATGAAGAAAATAACAAAAAACAAAACAACTTCCTAGCGTGCTATGAGATAACAAATAATCGGGCTGTCACTCGATGATTTCATCACAGATTTGGTGTTTGGTGCGATTGTGGGGTTCAACCGTGGTGCACTTTGCTGACGAAGCCGACGCCGTGGTTTTTGATCTCCACGTTGCTCGTGCCGTGGTGCTCGGGAGCTTTGTGGTGCTCGCTTTGGTGTTCGTAGCTCGAAAAATCGTGTTCGGCGGCTTTGTGGTCTTCGAAGCCCGAAAAATCGTGTTCGGGGGCTTTGTGATGCTCGCTTTGGTGTTCAAATCCCGAAAAATCGTGTTCTTTCTGTTTTTCCTCGTGATGTTCGAAGCCCGAAAAGTGGTGTTCGGGGGCCTTGTGGTGGTCGGTGTGGTGTTCGAATGAGAAGTGGTGTTCGGGGGAGCTTTGCTCTTCGGAACCGAAATGATGCTGGGACGAGCCGTGGTGCTCAGAGAAGTGGTACTGCGGCTCGCTGTGGTGTTCTGCGGAGGTCTCGCTCTGCTCGCCGTACTTCCCAAGTCCTTCCAACTCGCTTCCGTACGAGTGAGACTCTTCCTCTGAGTGCTCTTTGATGGGGACGTGGATCGGCACTTTGTAGGGCACTTTGACGGGCACGTGCACCACCTAGAATTAAAAAAATAAAAATAAATTATTAAACATTTGACAACGAATGATTAAAACTCTGTCATTACTGCTTGAGCGAATGTTTAAATTTTTTCCCAATTTGGACAGTAAAACTTATTATTCTGTTATTTTCTTTAAAAGGCTGTATTTGTATAACAAATATTGGGTTCCATCAAACTTGGGTTTTCATAATCAAAAACGCTGCAAATTATTACACAATGGTTTATTATTTTTCTATATAGATCACTCGTCTGCAAAGCCACCAGCCATCCAACATGAAGAAAAACATCGATCGCAATTCGGTCAGCTTTAATTTGAACGGAGATTATGCCTCTTTTGCGATTCACACTCGTGTTTCTGATTTATCGTACGTAAAACCTTTAAATTCTCATAGGGAGCGAACGGTTTGTCCTACAGAGCTCCGCGTGGTCTCAAAAAATTTTTAAAATTCTGTAGAATCTTAAATTGAAGGAAAAACAATACCTCTACATCAAAATTTTTTTAAGTTAGGGCGTCAAAATTTCAAAATTCATTTTTGAACCCTTAGAAGTGACCTACATCAACCAAAATCTTTGGGGCACAGCTAGACCCCAAATGAAGCCTACTTAACAAATTTCATCAAAATCGGTCAATGGTAAGTGGGGAAAGTGCCGCGTACGGCGAACAGCGGTCGGATGGCTAAAAAAAAATTTTCTTGGTCGATTCCAAAGGTTCATTATTGAAAATAATAAACCAAAATGGGAAAAACTACTGAATAAACAGGTTTTCCCCATATTTCTCTGGCAATTATTGTTCGATTTTGATGATTCCAGCGGCAATCCTTCAGTTTTTCAATTCCCTAGTTTTTCAATTCACTAATGAATTTCTAAAATCCTTTAAAATTTCAAATTTAGGTACAACGTTTCTAGTTATTGCGCCTTCGATTTCGTGAAATACTGATCCACAACGAGGAACGAATGGCAACTGACTGAGACCCCCTTAAGCTGAAACTACTTGTGATTCATGTCTCCTCTAAAGCTCATTACTTAGAGCCTCTGACAATGTTGAGAAAACATCCACTACATTGAATCTCGGACATTAAAATTACCGAACTAGACGCTTCCACGACAATGTTTGTAATGAACCTACACAGCTCCTGAATTCTTTCTTCCACAAGGTTTGTTTTGCCACTGAGCTGCACGTGTGGCATGATACGGTAATGGTGGTGACTGACAGGGTTGCCACCCTCTGCAACTAGCTTCAATTTCCGAAATATTCCTAAGCCCTGTTGCTCAGCGGAGGATTGTGTTTTAACCATGACAATGTTGAAAAAGGTTGTGGATAGGAGCATAGGCGTATGTGCACCCCCAGCCAATTAAAAAAGAAAAAAATTCAAAGTTTGTTCCTCTTCGTTTGAAGAGTAAGTTGGCTAGGACAGAAGACATGATCGTAGGTACTGTGCTAGTTGAATCAACGCGCGAAAACTGTGACGGGTGCTCCCTCTTTTCTGACCAATCACACCCGTTTGGGAGCATCACCTTGCCTCTGCAACATTTCTGGGGAAAGTGACGTCATCTTGACATCTTTTGAGGGAGGCAGGCACGTGAGATTGACCAATCAGAGAGCAGGACATTTTCTCGTCTTGTGCAGAATTGGTTCGTTGCTCCCCCGTCAGAGAGCTCTGCAATCCGGATTTCCTTATAGAGAAACCTACAAGGGACTCCCCCTCTCTCGTTATTGCCTATCACGGATTTCCTTGGCAACCTAAATAGAGCATCCATCCATCCATCCATAAGTAAACAAACAAACCTGATAAGGGAATTCCGTTTTTGGTTTACTACCGTTTCGGTACACACCATTTTGTTCAAAGTATTGTGATTACTTAGGAGTGTTGTAGGTACGATGAGTAGTTTACAATAAAGCAAAGTAAACTATTTGCGTTTGTTGATTGTGGAAAAGTGTGACATTCGAGAAACTGGCAGCCCCTTGCTGTCTCTACCTGGACTCCAGCAGACGTTGAAATTTAAAAACCGTGCAGATTCGTACCGTAAGTTTTAATGTCGACTATTATAAGAAGGTAGATTGGCTTTGTGGGTGTGAAGTGACTAACTGACAATTTCGCCTACTTTGTTCTACCACCGAAATGAGGCTTGAGTTAAAGACGGCATAAGTGATCTCCCATTTAGCCAAAAAATTGAAAAACGCATTGGCTGTCTCCCATAAAAACGCTCTGGTAGATTTGCGTATAGTGTGTCGTCAAAATATAATGCAACAACTCGACAATGCACATCGTAATAATCTGATACAAAAAAAAAAAAAAAAAAAAAAACGAAACGGTTAGAAAAATAGGTACAATTTTTATCCCGAATCATTGATTGTACCTATCAAGTTCTGTGGTGTTTTCGAGCTAGCCGTGCGTGGACATGATGAGAGGGAAGATTCTTCGAATCTCGGAGTTTTCAAGGGGCTCGTTAATTTTCTTCCGAATTGGACGATGTTTTGAATCGTCACGGGCAAATATACATTTCAGTTATTGCAATTTGAAGGATGAATTTCTTGGGTTTAAACCTTTGTTGATTAAGTATTTCAGAATTTCTGTTAACCACTAGAGAACACTAGAGAACCACTGTTTCGTGTCTATTGCACCTACGTATTTAGTACCGTTTGCAATTTTAAGATGAAAAAGTTACAAAGATTTATCCCATTTGCTTATCGTTGAAATTTCTATTTGGCAGAGAAAATCACCTATTCTGTCCCTTCTCCATAGCCTCTCTTGATCTCTGTGCACCCCCTGAGTTTCGGGGCAGGAACCGCCACTGATCATGAGTGTTGACTAGAGTTTACATGATCAACAAAAAAAGCTCGTTCTGAGATATTACCTACATCCCGAACTCTAATGAATAAAAAAAAGTTATTCGATGACTGAAAAGCAATTGCTAAGTTGGGAATCTAACTTTTTGACAAACGACGACAATGTGAAGAGGCGTTTGTAGCTTACGGGTTAGAATGTTTAAAAAAAAATATCCAATATAATTCTAGAACCTACAGTTGGGGAAAAAATCAACGTTGTAGGTCTAGTAGATGCAATTTCACAGGTGAGAAGCGAATTTGCCTGTAGTTTAGGAATCACCCTTAATATACAATTCACGGTAATATGTTGACCATACCTTCTCCACGGTGTAAGGGACTCGCTTCTCTACAGTGTAAGGCACAGGTTTATCCACTTTGACCGGCACGGGGTTGTCCACGGGCACCTTGACGGGGTAGGGGACCTCTTTGTAGACGGGGTAGGGCACTTCCTTCTCGACCTTGACGTGGACGGGGTAGGGCTTCTCGACGGGCACTTTCACTTCGTAGGGGACCTTCTTCTCGACGGTGTAGGGCACTTTCTTCTCTACGGTGACTGGGTAGGGTTTGTCCACGTAGACTGGGTAAGGCTTGTCGACTGGGACCTGAAACGTTAAGTGAACTTAATTAACACCTGATAGATATTAAGTCCTCACCAATACAGCAGACTTTCGATTTTTAGCATGGAACGTTAGTTTTCATCCCACAAATATCGTTTGCCACTCGCTGAAAAGCCCTCAATTTATGCTTAACTTATGAACTGCCAGAACGGCTCTAAGTATGGACGAAGCTGAGATATACCTCTGATTAAAAGAACTGTAAACAACATAATATGTTTACCGCATAATTGGTTTACCGCATATTATGCGGTAAAAACCAACATCGATTTAGTGGATTATATTGATGTTGTTAGTTGGCTTGGTTTTTTCGAATGTAGGTAATCAAAGGATTTTGAAACCTAGGCGAGATTTTGTTATGAACGCGGGCTTTAAGTTGCGATGTGTTCTTCGACGTTTTAGATTATTTCGATTTTTTATTGATAATAATACCTTTGGGACGTCAAGAAGAGAATACAATGACGAGCAATTTGAAAAGCAGGCCCATAAAGAGACAAATTAAAACAGTCAAACAACAAATTTCCAGTAAAAGTAAACAATAAACAAAACAACACGGCAAAAGCATGTTCCATGTTTCTTGAATTTTAGCCGAAAGCTCTAAGCAGTAACCGCACGGAGCAGTAACCGTAATAAAAACGGAGTTGAGAAGTACGTTGTCTATTTCCGCGAAAATAATGAGTTACAAGTTAAATCGATTTCGATGGTTAGGTCATCATCAGTAACAAACAATAACTGAAGGTACATCACAGAGAGCATAGCTTATAGTCACAAGTGAAAGGGAGCTTGAATCCCATTGGTCGAGAAAGAAAGATGAAAGATGAAAGAAAAATGAAAATGAGACTTCTTCGCACAACCAAAAACTCGTTTTTTTTTGTTTTTTTTTTCAAAGTGGCCCGAATCGATCGTTTTTCATCATATGGGTTTATATCCAAATAACAAATAGACGAGTCTCCCTCAAAAAGCATGCCAAAATTTGGAAATTTGGTCTTACAATCAAAAGTTCCATGAACAAACTATTTGGAAAATGTTGGAACCCTAGACAGCTTCCTTAATCCAACATTCGAATTGGATATAAGCCCGTTTGAAAGAAAACTCCTCATCTATGCATGAGTTTTTTCCGTGCTAGCGACAAAAATTTGCTTCACAATCAAGTTTAATTTGAAGAAATAAACGCTTCGCACCCAATTAGAATAAATGTAGAGTTGTTGTAGTTGACTATAGAAAATATGCATTAACTGTTGCTGATCAGCGGTGTGGTTTGTAGTAGCGTCGTATGAGGGGTTGAAAGTTTCACCTTCCATCTAGAAAAACCGAACGAGAATCGAGAAATTAGCATTCGACCCGCATCTTCCAAGAGGACCATCTCCTCAACTGCTGGTTTCCTCCCACTCGCCTATTAGGGGTGGATGCAGACTGTGTCACCAGGACCAAGGACGTCGACGTTGCTTCACTCACACAATGAATGGAGTCAGTTCCATCACAACCAAGTGCCGCCATCTCATCTTCTGAATCGCTCTTGTCCCACCAAAAGTCATTACCTCGACGATCTCGATGAGAAACCGGAAGGACACCAGCTAGCGAATCCTTGGCTTCAGAAATGAGATTTCAAAATGAGCTTTTCTCGCTGAAGCTACGACTTCAAACAAAGAGAGCCTTCATAAATTATGCGTAACTGGTTAAGTCTCTGCGGTCGAGGGAAACCTTTTATCTGCTTCAAAACCAGAACGTTATCCCCTCTTTTTTCAAGGTTTTTTAAAATGTTTTTTTTATTTTTATAATGCATGGAATTCGAAATTTTCATTTAATTCTCACTCCTACCATGGATGAAATATTATTCACACGGAACACCTGATGAGATTAAAGATTAAGAGGATACCTCCAAAAGTGATTCGTTTTACAATTCTGATGAATCAACTCCACGCACTTCTGGCACATTAATTTTACAAATTAGCTTTAGCGGGGTGGAATGGAAGGGTCACCCACCATATCCAGGTTAACCCTGACTGTTATATCAATCCAACGATTTTCGGTGGAACTGAATGCGTGTTGAAACAACTTTTCAGTAACTTCGATTTATGGAAGTTAGTCAACAAGTAGGGGAAGTAGATACTCATGAATCTATGATTTCATGGCCGTATAATATCATGAACATTTGAGACAAAATAAATTGGCGAACCAATATGATGTACTTTGATTTTTCTACTAGAGGGGTATATTGAGCAAGTGTTAAGTTGGCTAGTTACAGAAGGGGGCTTTAGATGCGAGAGGATATTAAACAGCATATAAATGTATAGGAGATATTAAAGTTTAGAGATTACTAAAGGTAGAGAATATTAAAGTAAGCTTATGTTAGAGATTATCAAATAGCGTCCTTTTTTCTGTCCAATCATGTATTGTTTAGTAATTTATTTATTACTGTACTGTATAGTAGATATCAATTTATTTCCCGAGATGGAGCGATCCTACCCTACAACACGGGCCAAGCCTATCGTCGGGTAGGAAATCTGAGCAAATCGCATTATCGCATTATCTTTTTGTAAAAGTGTACAAATATACATATCTATCTATCTATCACTGGCACCCCCATTGAACAGAAGAATCCCGATCCAAATTTAAAAGTGCCACTTCAAAGGGTGAGAAGCACCTCTCCTCTGCCGCGACCTACTCTGGTCCATAGAAGGTGGAGGAGAGGGTAGTGATCCCTTAGGGAGTGAGTGTGGCTGAGTGGTGACTCCTTAGTAGAGAACCGCAGACTGGGGTGATATTGATCAATTTCTACAGTTTTTCCTTGAAAACTACCAGTGTAATAATTCAAAAAATCTGAAAAAAATAGTTTATGTTCTTCCACATCTTATGAACAGTATCCTATATCAAACTTTGAAATTTCGATGAATTAAGCTCATTAAAAAAAATAATTAAATTGATCAGTATCACCCCCCACATAGGGGGTGATAGTGATCACTAATTTAAAATCGAACAAAACGCTTTCGAAGTGTCTATGGGGTGGCACTGATCACTGTTGAAGAAAAAAAAAAATTGTTTTTCATTACCCTGAGGAAAAAAAACGCATGTTTTTAAATTTTTGAATACTTGGAAAGTTTTAAGGAAATCAGTGAGGTATTTGTGTACATTCTTACTTCAAACCTCTGAAAATACATGCATATGAGTCTGCAACACATTGGGACTTTTTCATGCCAACCACTACACAACAAGGTAGTGAAGTAAGGTTGTTAGTTCATGTACCCAATCATCAAAATAAGAAACCAGTTGATTGTTCTCTTCGCAACACAGTGAGTCTATTTTATTTATTGGTCGCGTGAGCAAGACTTGCTTAGTCGACGATTTTTCAGTTTATGTGCCAAAGCAAAGACATGAAAATGTCAAAAACCCCTAACAACTCATTTCAGAACAACTTTTATTGAAAAACTAATAAAACCCAACTCTTTACTTACAAAAATCAGAATAAAGCCAAAATTCAAGACTCGTAATATCCTCTTTAGTATTTATTATTATAATGAGACCATTCGTGGCACATGATTGGTAACTGACAAGAAACAACTTATTTTAAAGCACTTGTTACTAAAACTTAATGATGGACCAATCACTTTTTGGTAGTTTCGGAGCATTTCGGCCGTGATCACTATCACCCCCTGAAAATGATTTGTTTTTGTTTTTAACAGATAACCAACTGTAGTAACACGGAAAAAACATACTAATTGCAGATATTTCATGCTTACCTCTAGTAGAAACAAAATCTTTTCGCTAGAACTTCACCACACAACACCCGACACTGGCACAACAGAAGTTACAATCACAATGTCAGCTGGGCCCGATTTTGAGGTTTCTTCATTTCATTATCAGCTACCATGGTAACCTAGACTATCGGGCGGGAACGATATCCCCCCAGAGTAGGGATGGCATATCGAATGAAATATAGCGATATATCGATCAAACGATGTATCGTCAATGAGATATCGATACCTTCGATATATCGGAGAAAATATATCGATATTTCGATATATCGGAGAAAATATATCGACTTTTTGACGTATCGGAAGATCTACTTTAAAATGTCACATGTGAAGTAGGTAGGTGAATTTAATAGTTTTAAAACAATATAAAAATAATTTAGGATGACATTGATGGACATATCGGAGTATCTACTTGGAAAAACTTGAAGAAGTAAGTAGGTAGGTAGGTGAATAGAAAAGTTACTAACATCATTTTGGAGGAAATTATCGATATACTCGACATATCGAAAGATCTATTTGGAAAAATCGTGTGAAATATTAACCTACTTTCAAAAGTTACTGGGTATGAATGATCGAAATTCATTGTTTAAAAACTGGAAAAAAGTGCGAAAATGTCATTGCAATGTTAAATTAATTTATAAATTGACAAGGGTATAGGTACTGTGGACGATCATGATCCTTCAAAATTGAAAATAATTGTTGTGAAAACCTGCTTCACTTCGTATAGTAGGTAGTTTTAAGCTGGACGAGCCTCCATTAATATTGGCTTAAGTCAAGTATTTGAGCCTTGAGAGCCACTGTAGGTGACTACTATGTACACAATCATGCCTGAGCTGAAGTCAACAGTCTGAAATCAACCCATCAGTAGGTACCTACAAAATTTAGAATAAAATTACTTGATGTTTTTACAAGTACAGGCGTCCCTTCTCGTCCATTCATTTCAATATTTAATTTTTACTAAAAAAATTTTTTTTTGTTTTTTACTTGAAAACAGGTCGCGATATATCGTTAAATATATCGATATTGATCGATAATATCGGTTCTCTATATCGATATAAATATATCGATATATCAAACGTAATATATCGATATATTTCATATATCGATATATTGTTGCCATCCCTACCCCAGAGAAGACATTGTTACGAACACATAACACCACCTAACTTTCCAATTTAGGACTGTGTGGAGCGCAGCAATCGCATGCAAATGAAAAAAGGCGTGTTGATCAGTATCACCCCAGCATATCAGTATCACCCCAGTTCACGGAAATCAAAATGCATCTTATTGGTTCGTCAACTTATTCGGTCTCAAATGTTGTCCCACGTACTTTCTGAACTGTTGAGTCGACAACTCTCTTGCAAGGCTGGTTGTATCCGCAACTCTGTGGGTTGGACGAATGAAGATCAGCTACCTCTTCGAATTTCTGTCCTTTCATTTATTTGGCTCACTAGTAGCGAGCCCGGCTCAGCTTTGTAAAGTTTAGTCGGAAAGCCATCCCCGATCGAGGGAAACTAAGAGTAATTTTTGAGAAACAACAAAGTAGCGCAGTCAGTACTGACCCGAAGTGGCTTCTTGGCATTCTCTGAGGACTATTATTGTTATGTCTTCAAAACTGTAAGCCCTGAAGAAGATAATATATTAACCGAAAGCACACGTTTTTTGGCATTCAAACTTGATTTACTCTTCCAATTTGAATTTTAAAAAGAAAAAATTGATAGACCATTGGAAAGCTGACAATTTGAGTATGTTTTTTCCGAAAAGTGCCCATCAAATTGGGCAGGAATTCAGAGTAAAAACGTTGATAAAAAAGTAGAATTTTGAAAAGATTTTTAAAGTTTGCTTTTTGACTTGTTCTAAAAAAATGTTTTGTAGCTACATGATTTTGGTTTTACACTGGCAAGCTGGAAAATGTAACGCTCTTTCAAACGATATCCTCAAATTTACATTTACTTGGTAAATAACAGGCGTTATGGCAGTTTTAATGACGTAAGGTCAAAAACACCAAGAAAACTTCGAAGTGAAAAAAAAAAAGAAGCATTTTGAGTGGGTTAAGAAAAAATTGCTATGAAACATTTTTTGTTGGAAATACTTTGTAAAATTGAACCCTGAAGTTATACCCATTTTAAGTTTAGACACCCTTGATACTATCCATATAGTTTTTAACTCTTTTAGTTCTTTGCTAATTGAGTAAGAACCGGATGGAGAGTATGAGGCACCATCCTATTGCCTCACCTCCCTGAGTTGGGACGACGGGGGCGATGAGAGCCGAAAAACGCACACTGCTGGTGATGAGTCTTGAACCCACGATCCCCGCAGAGGTCGGTCCAAAGTCCACAGCTGGGGTCAATATAAATGTTGGCAAACGAAGTTTCCGCAATGTTTTTTTATTGCCATTATTATTATCATTGGTAAAAACACAGCTTTTAATGGGCGAGTAGTCAGCATAAAGTTTCGGGAGAAATAGAGAGCTTTCTAGCAAGTGGATAATGATTTTTCTAAGTGGAAAACGGACTCCTCCTCCTCACTTTTTCTCGCCTATTTCGTATGACCTTGATCTAACTCCTGTTCTAATCAGAGATAGATTAGACTAAGGATCCACGTGTCAGTCAGTTCGATTCCTGCCTTCATCAAGGTGAGCTAATATCGTTTCTCTTTGAAAAATACCATACGTGGGTTTTCCTCAGCTTCCTTCCCCCCTTCATCTAATTGCGTGATCACTATATTCAATATAATTATGCCGTATATTATTTCAAAATAACTCTGTCATTCTGAATAATTTAATAAATTGCTTATTCACGTGGTACATAATTTGTGTGTATTTACCCAATATCCATTGATAGTATGGTTTACCACTCTTCACCCTAGATACTAAGGTTTTGACATGACTTGAAACAGTATTACTATTCTAGAGGATCTGGATAATCGGATTTATTAAAGAGAATAATTAAATTGGCGCTGAATTCCACCCCCTGCGAACTATATTTTCGTTTGAATACCAACTCCTTGGTGGAGACTAACCTAGGACTAAGGATGATAAATAATAGATACAAACTGATTCAGGAGAGATAAATAATATATTATCCTATAATCACTGAGGCTTGAAGGTATATATTACGGGGGGAAAGAAGCAGATTACCTATTAGAGCAGGAGCAGGAGTTTACCTATTAGATCTTCGGATTTGAACCACGAGGGTAAGGGAAATGATCTTGTATGAAAGTAAGTGCTTACAGGATTGATGTCTGGATATACCTATAGACTAAGTAGCTATCCCTGAGTTGTGATTCGAATCACGATTCAGGTGACAGCGTCACTGATGCTCTGTTACAGACTTTTCCTTCGTACATTCCCTATTATTTTTGACCGACTTTAACCCCTAATATCCTGAGGTATCTTCTAAGAAGTCCGATTTTTACCTGCAATATTTTATGCACTTTTAAAACAAAACGGATAGCCGTTGAGGTGATATCGATTGAGTAAGAAAACGTTGTAATTAAAACTAAATAATTCTCGATTTTACAGACTTTAGTAGTGCCTTCAAGGTACCTTCTACCCTCATTCCTTATCTTGTAGGCTATTAGTAGAATTTCCTCGTCAGAGATGACGCCACTGTCTAAGCAGCATAGATTCCTCTATGATGTGAACCTTCTCCACCTCATTCCTTGGTTCTGTACTTTATGAGAAATAAATTGACATCCCACCAAAGATTTTCCAAGTTTTCTTCTTCTATTCCAACAAGATTGGGCTTATAGACAGATTCTGCTTACGCAGATAGCACTAGTGTGACCCTTGGAAAGATCATTCTTAAGCTGAGAGACTGTAATAATATTACAGTCTCTCAGCTTAAGAATGATCTTTCCAAGGGTCACACTAGTGACCATATTATGGCCTTCGAGGTACCTTCTGTTCAAATATTCTATACATTTTTTCAAAATATATCTAAATTCAATTAAAAAATTCGCAAAAACTAGAATAGGGTGTGGTCACCAGGGGTGGTTGTGAGGTGGAATCGGATGGTTTTTCAAGACGGTTCGCAATGGGGTAGTTGCATGGGTCGGAATTTCGTGTTTTTGACTTCAGATTCGAATTTAGCGCACTTAAAAACGTTTCTACACCAGTTTTTTGTTCGAAATTCCATTTAATTTTGGCCGTATTTCAATAAAGAAGTACCGTACTTTTTAGTGTTGGCGGGCCACTCCTCTTACGTCATCCATAAACGAGAATCTCACGATAGAGTGCGTTGAGAACACTGCCATCGAGGACAATTCGAGTCAGAAACGTTGAAATATAGTTGCAAAATAATGGTGATGATTAAAAAAACTTTGAAATATATTTTTCAAGCTTTACATGTTTGAATTAATCGTTTGAATTGAAAGTTTTGAAGCATATTTTGGATGTTTTTCTTGTTGCAACGTTGGCGCCATGGACCTAGGTCCACTATGGATACTAGTCCATGCTTGGCCCCCTTCACACCCGTGACGTGGCCCCCACCCCGCAGCGTCCTAGCCGTGTGTAGGTTTTCCCGCCTGAATCCGAGAATCCCGTTCTTTGAAAAAATCTCTAAATTTTTAGGAAGCGTTTCTGGGAGTTTTATTTGCAGGTACGTACTTCAATAGAGATTCTCTACACAGAAAAAATACAAAAAAATATCATGCAACTACCCCATTGTAACTGTAGCGATGCCGCAAATATCTACTCAGTTTTTTTTGTTTTTAAATATCTACTCAGTGCAAAAAAGCATAATAAGCCTATTATAAATAATATAATAATATGTCTATTATAATATGCCTATTATAAATAATATGAATATTATTCATGTCATTCATCATAAATTGATAAATTCATGTCAAAACCAGAGCAACGAGGGGAATGATACTCCGTCGGTTTTCCATCTGGCTAAATCGCTGGGAAGCTCTCAATTTATCTTCTTCTTCTTCATGTGCCTTGTCCTCCAAGAACGTTGGCGACCAAATTCACGATCTGAACCTTATCCACGGCAACTCGGAATAATGATGCTGAACTTAGACCAAACCACTGCCTAAGGTTTCGCAACCACGACGTTCGTCTTCTTCCTGGACCACGTTTTCCTGCAATAACACCCTGCATTATAACTTGCAAGAGTTTATATTTTTCACTGCGCATTACGTGGCCAAAATATTCTAATTTCCGTCTTTTCACATTACTCAGTACTTCCACCTCCTTGTCCAACATCCGTAATACCTCGCGGTTTCTCACCTTCGCTGTCCAAGGTATTTTTAATATTCTCCGGTAGGTCCACATTTCAAATGCTTCTATTTTCTTGCATAAAACTTCGGTGAGCGTCCATGCTTCTAACCCATAATACAAGATACTGAAAACGTAACAACGAAGAATCCTTACGCGGAGTTGAAGATTCAAAGAACGGTTCGTAAGGACTTTGCGCATTTTCACAAATGAACATCTGGCCAGCTCAATTCGGCAGCGGATCTCTTGGGTGCATTCCCAATTCTCGTTCAGGTAACAACCCAGGTACTTATAGTTCTGAACGCGACCAACTACACAGTGACCAACCCGAAGAGAAAGTGAGGCCAATATATCACCTGGTCGTTTGGAAATTATCATCCACTTAGTTTTGGCTACATTCAGTCGTAGCCCCATTTCCATGCTTTGTCGCACCACCCTGGAAAGAAGTAGCTGAAGGTCACTGAAACTACTGGCCAACAAAACAATTCTCAATTTATGCCGAAACTTTACGTTGACTACTCTTCCATTGAAAGCCGTGTTTTTACTGATAATACTAATACCAATAATGACTCTAAAAAAAAGTGTAATATTGCGGAAATTTTGATAACACATTTCATTTCCCATACTTAATTTTTCGAAAATTGACACGATGATGACTGTTATGAGTTATGTACTCATAAGTACTCACTTTGACTGGAACTGGTACTTTTTTGTACACAGTGTAGGGCTGAGGAACGGGAACCTTCACCTCGTACGGCACCTTCTTCTCGACGTACACCTTGTAGGGCTTCGGGACGTAAACCGGGTAGGGCTTATCGACTGGGACCTCCACCTGAAACACGCAACGACGAAAATCCAGTTAAGACGAGGACGGGAAATTATGAAGACATCAACCGGAGAGCCCCGAAGGGTAACCGATGATTATTTTATTATTAGGGAGCGTTGGGGAAGGTGGCGAAGGGAATTTGCATAGAAATGACGCTTCTCCGACGATGAGTGGCGACCCCTTCATTGCTCTCTCAGCCTCGACCGACGAGCTGTTGTAGCCACACAAATTCTGTGGTTACGATCATTCAGTCTCACGTTGTTGGGCGAATAAATTACTGTGATCTCACTCATATTACGTGAGCAACTAAATCGTGGACCACATAATATTAGGATCAGGATGGATCTAAAACCACACAACGAGTCACTTCTTTTAACTTGAATTTACTCAGACAATGGTGGATCTGTGTGGGATAAGGAATTGATGTTGATGTAAAACTGTAACAACCTCCTGTGTTCAATGCAATGTAATTCATTGCAAAATTATTGAACAATAATGAATGATTTTACAATCTCTCATTGAGCGGTTTCCACGAGGCTGAGAGACCCAAGAAAACATATCCGAGGACTCGAACTGGAGGACGGAGCAGTCAGTTTGCTTCCAGAAGATTGACGTCAAACACTCGCGAAAACAAACGTTTGGCATAAATCAATATGAATTTTTTGCAACTCAATTTGAACTTTTGGCAAATCAATTTTTCTGTTGCAAATCCTTCAAGTTTCGACAACTATTAGAGTCCTTGACCGACTGTTTGACTCCTATAACATTCAATACATGTTTTTCTATCTCACTTGATTGAATTAATGATTCATGACTCCAGGTGTCCATTAGTCTAGCTTAAGTCTGAAGACAGTTACCGTAATGATGAGGGAAGAAGATCTCAAGAAGGGGGTCTCAGTCGGTCGCCGTTAGTTTCTCGTTCCGGGTTAGTATTTCTTTCAATTACCGGCGTTTGAACTTCTAAATTTGTACCTAAATTTGAAATATTTGAGGACTTTGAAATTCATCAGTGCATTTTGCTTCCGAGTCTACCAAGGTAGCGGAAGCTTTGTTTTCACTTTTCAAGGACGAAAAAAAAAGTTCTCCAAAATAAAAATTTTCACTCGCATTTTGCGTTTTAGACCTTTCTGAACAATTTTGGTTCAGTGTCTGTGTGTCTGTGTGTCTGTCTGTCTGTCTGTCTGTCATGATTTCCTTGTAACGCGCATAACTATACGAAGTTATAGTCCGATTTCAATGAAATTTTCAGGGATTGTGCGGGTTGGTGTGTAGACGGTCCCCTATGAAAATCATCATCCCCGGACTGATAGAAGCGACTGCGCATGCGCAAACGTGATTTCCTTGTAACGGCCATAACTTCCACAATTTCCATCCGATTTCAATGAAATTCTCAGGGATATTACAGATTAGTATTTAGATGGTTCCCTATGAAAATCACCACCTTCGGACCGATAGTACCCACTGCGCATGCGCAAACGTGAATTCCTTGTAACGGCCATAACTTCTACATTTTCCATCCGATTTCAATGACATTTTCAGGGATGTTACAGATTAACTTGTTTTGATGTTTTGAGATTAACTACTATGCATCGGATCATCTATATAATCGGGTTATGGATACGAGGAAGCTATGTGCCACACCCACTTGGCAGACGTTTTTCACTTTTCAAGGTTGAGAAAAACATTTCTCCAAAATCATAATTTCCACTCGCGTTTTACGTTTTAGGCCTTCTTGAACAATTTTGGTCCGTGTCTGTCTGTCTGTCATGAAATCTTTGTAACGGGCGAAGCTGTACGAAGTTATTGTCCAATTTTGAAGAAATCTTTTGGGATTGAATGGGTAGACATGTAGATGGTCCCCTATGAGGGTAGTGCAAGGTACTTAGAGATTGGTGTTTTGTGATTAGCTACCATGCATCGGATCCTCTATACAATCGGGTTAAGGATACGAGAAAGCTATGTACCACACCCACTTGGCAGATTTAAAAAAAAAATACAAAAAATGCAAAATGCCTACGTCCTTGTCTAGGAATGACAGTCGGACGAAAGTCCTACCTGAATAGTTGTGTAGGTACTTTACTTATTTTACTTTATTCAAATACGAGATTATTTATACCTTCCAAATTCGATACTTCCCAAACCAATTCGAGATTTTCGAAACCGAATTCAAAATTTCCCAAAACCAAATCCAAGATTTATCAAACCGAATTCAAGATTTTACTTATAAAACCAAATTCAAGATGTGTCATACTAAATTCATAATTTTCCATGTACCAAATTCGAGATTTTCGATACCAAATTTGAGATTATTTATACCTAATTCGATACTTTCCAAACCAAATTCGAGATTTTTTATACCAAATTCAATACTTTACAAACCAAATTCAAGAAGTTTCGAACCGAATTCAAAATGGTTGAACAAAATTCAAAAATTCCCAAACCAAATCCAAAATTTCTCCAATTAAATTCTAGATTGTTTTCGAACCGAATCACACATTTGTAGAGTTGACAAGTCAATTTCAGTGTGAACGTAACTGGTGTTTCTATCGGTGATCGTCGCCCGCAAAACTCGGTACCTTCCTGTGCTAAAAACATTACCTAAAATTGAATTTGGTGAAAATTAAGCGAATAATAAAATTTGCCGATGTAGTACTAAGTACAACAGTAAGTCTTACTGCTGTTTAAAATATTGACATTTCAACTTCTTCCTATCTTAGAAATCAATTTACCACGATGAGTAATATTCATCAACGCGATACGCGGTATACGAACGAATTACTCTAAGTTCCACTTCACCACACAAGCTTATACATGTATAATAAATCATGTATAGTAAGGAGCATTAAAACTGACAATGAAAATTCTTATTATTTGACACATAAGTTACCACAAGCATTTTTAAAAGCCGTTTCAAGGAACCCTTATTTTCACAATATGTTTGAGAGTGAAAATTCGCTAAAAAATAGTGAGCAAGTAGAAAATTAACAATTCAGTAAGTATTCATTTGGAAATGAAGAAGAATAAATGTTATTTGTATAAATTAATTATTAACCCATTTCCGACCACTGCTGTTTCGCATCGACTTTCATGTTTTAATATTGAAAATAGTGGAAAATCTTCGTAAAAGAATTTTTCTCGTTCATGCTGTTACTAAACTCGTCAAAAAGAAAAAAAAATCGTCGACGTTCGGGAGCTCGACGCGATTTTGGATATTGTTTGTTGAAAAGCCGAAAACTTGATTGTGGTGGCTCAAATTCGATCCTGGGCGATTTAGCGTTCTGGGCCACGAGCCGAAAAGGATTCCAGTCCATAAAATAGATTTTTACATTTTTCCAACAACAACGAATTGGATCAATCACTTCAATTTAGAAGACTGAGGCCTCTTAAATCCCATTAAAATGTAAAATTCATAAAATTTGGAGTATTTTCGCTTTCAATTGGTGAGCAAATTATGCCTTATTTTGGCCGCCATCCTGTAAAACAGTTCATCCTCCTCCTCTCACTACTCTGTTATTTTTACCCTTGGCTTGGAATGGGTTAATACTAAGGAAATTGATTGATTAGGGCCGAATTATTGTTATTATAATTGTGTTATTGTAGATGGTCTCCTATAAGGGTAGGGGAAGGTACTTAGAGATTGATGTTTTGAGATTAACTACTATGCATCGGATCGTCTACACAATCGGGTTATAGAAACGAGGAAACTATGTGCCACACCCTCTTGGCAGACGTTATTATTCTTGAACGTGTAGGTAATCAAAACTGATATTTCGGATTATAAAAGTTATATTGCTGCGTTGGAAATGCTGATGTCGATTTTTAAGTCATGAAGTTGAGTGTCACAAAGTGACCTGTCCACGACAAATTCAGTAACCCTCAATATAAATTATGCACTTGTAATCAGCATCAAGTTCCAAATAAGGTGGTCTTCTGGTTTTTACCGAAAAAACGACGGTTTTCATCCACTGAGCGCTACAAACGTTTTCCCTTCTCAACAGCATCCAGGTAATTTGGTTCTCCATATCGATCGAAGAGGATCCAATGAGTTGTGGGACCCAGTGCCGTAACAGGAAGCCGAATTAGCATAACGAGGGGGCAGCAGGTTGATGTTACTCAATTCGAGGAAAAACAAACCAAGTCTTCGGACAATGTAAATTTCACTCCACCGAATGGAAGGTCCCATTCTCTGGTAGAAATTTCACGGCTCTTCCGATGGTACAAGTTACACGGCTTTCTCCCGATTCCAAATACCACCGTTACGAATTCGTATAGAACCGACGAACTAGCATGTGCTACCTATTACATAAATATGATATATTCGCCTTTAGTCGGAATTCTCATCTGGGAAGGAGAAGTCCGCGGGAGGTTTCTAAAATCTCGTTATTGTGCGCGCTAACGAGTCAGAACGGGTTCGCGAGAAGACGCATCTACCTCCGGATAATTTGTGGATAATTGGAGCTATGATTCACAGGTTACATGGAAGTTGTAGAGAACTAGAGAGTTGGAAACGGAGATTGAGTCGAATTGCTTTCTTCTCCGCGATTGCAATCCAGAGCAATAAAACCGTAACTTCCGTTGATGCCAATTTAAAGATAGTAGGTTACCTTTCTCATTTGAACGAAGTTGTTTTATATGCATAATTTACATATTGACCTATTTTCAAGTTATTCTCTTTATGATATTCCTCCACAAAATCAAATAACCTTTTTGAAGGAGTCGGAAAAAGTTTCAATGAAAATTCCTTAGGAAAGAGCCTTTATTGTTACAAAATCTTGAGCAGAATTCACTCCAATTTTAGAGTACGTTGTCTTGTTTTAATGTACCCCATTGACCAAAATTGATGAGCTTATGAATAATACAAGTTCCATAGAGTTCTGGTTGAGGCCGTTTGCATATCTAGACCAGTTTCGCCCGTTTGACGAAAATAAATTATATTTAATATTTGAGTCTTATTTGAGCCTCTAAAAAGCCAAGTGGCATAAGTCATGGAAATCTGTTTTTGAGATGAAGCATTTGTTGCGTCCAGCTTACTGAAAAACTCCCAAATTTATTTGCCCATCGAACTTGTGATGCCTTCTCTTGGGCTATTCTCGAAGCGCTAGACTTGTGCCACTAGGCCAATAAACGAAACTGAATGTTCATATTACGTTTCCGCACTTATATCCGTTTCATCCGAAATTTGACTTATGCCACTTGGCTTTTGAGGGGCTCATTTGGAGCTTAATTTTGCCCTTTTGCCCGTCTAACAACTTCTCTCTCGTTGAACAAAATTAATGAAATTAGAAATACTATGAGTTCCTTGTGAGGTCTGGTTGAGCCCTTTAGCCCATCCAGACCATTTTTGTCCCGTTGACGAAAATTAATGGAATTTATTTGAGTCCCATTTGCAGTCTAATTTTCCCATTTTGGCCGCCCAAACTACTTTTACCACGTTGGAAAAAATTAATGAAATTAGGAATATGAGTTCCATTTGAGGTCTGGTATTTTGACTAACTGCTACTCAATTGGTGTGTCGTTGAAGGTCTGCAAATAAATGACATAATTTTCCTACTTACTGACTCCTAGGCGCTACAGCCCATGTAGGGACCTGGATTTCTCACTAATCTGCTCGATCTTGAGCTCTGAATCTCCATTTTCCAACCCCTGACTCTTCACAGGCCCCCTATCACATCGTCCACCCACTAGGGATGGGTATCGTTACAAAAGTATCCATATTATGTATCGATACTGTATTGTATTTGAGTATCGATGTACCATGTATTGTTGGGCATGAGTATCGATATTTCAAAAATCGAGTATCGATAATTTAGTGTCACAAAATATCAACATAATCCAAGATTCTCAAGGAAAATATTTGTTTCGAAAACTTTTATTCATTTCATACTATCTAGAGTCCAAGCTGAGTGTATTTACACAACATACCGTCAATTAATAATAACTGTGTATATATTATTGAACTTTTTCTCCATAATATTGATTAATTTTATCCTAGTAATGACCCAACAGCCTCTCTACCTTCTTTATCTTTTTATTTTTTAGCCATTACGTTAAACGGGGGTTGCGCCTGATTTTTTTAAAATTTTTAATCGAAAGTAGTCCTCATCCTGAGAATTTTGACACCAACCGTTCTCTTTTTGGATGAGTAGATCTCTTTCTATGATTTTCCAAAGTTTCGAATGTTTAAGACTTCACGCGCCTCTCCCACCTGAGCGGGACCCCCCAGCCCACTGTGACGTCATAAACATTCGAAACTTTGAAAAATGATAGAGAAAAGTCTTCTCACGCTGAAAGTTCGCGGTTGGTATCGAAATTCTCAGAATGAGACCCATGCTCACACCCCATTGTCCGAGAGAACTGCATCGATATTCGATATTTAGAAATATCGGATCCAAAGTATCGATATACAAAAATATCGGATAGTACTGTATCGACACTAAAATATTGAGTATCGGTACGAAAGAATCGATATTTTGAAATATCGGGTATCGATACCCATCCCTGCCACCCACCTCTTCCAAGCAGCCAGCGGCCTCTTGGCTTCCTCTGATATCTTCACAGCTCGGTCTTCTTTCATTCTCTCTTCATGGCCAATCCATCAGCAACAATATCGTCTGTTGGTGCAGCTAGCGCCAAAAATCCAGCGAAAATATTTCTCCTCCAACCTCCTAAGGAAACCCTCATTAGCGCATGTCATCGTTCAGGATGTCATAGTCCACAGCACCACAGATCTTACCATCTAAGTGGACGAGCGAGGAACACTCATATCAAAGTGACACTTAATACCTGTGGTTACACGGACGCTTAATAACTATCTATTCCGTTTTATTGTAGCCTTCACTTAGTCAGGCTCTCAGGTATTTGAAGCTCGTGTTGCGGCTGTACTTGTTACCAATCAGTATTCTTTCTGGCTTCTCTCTCCTTTTCTTCTCAAGTTGAAAACATGTACTGCGTCTTTTCTCAGTTGATGGAAAGACACAGCACTGTAATCATAATTTTCTTAGGAGGATATTTATTGGAAATAGGTACCAAATATCCAAAGTCTTTTCGATCGTTTTAGAATTACAGCCGCTGAAGCCTTTGTCCCAATGTGTCTAAAATCTGGTACACTCAAAATTAGATTATTGGTAAAGACGGTACTCGAATAGGTTTCGAATGTACGTGTACGTTCTAATAATTTTCAGGTCTAGGGCGTTTTATTAAATCTTGAGTCGGACACGAGGAAGCTACCAGCCACACCCGATTGGGGAGCGTTTTCGAGTTTCAGCCACCAAAGCCTCGTGTCCAATATCCGGTACTCACTCTACGTTTTACATGTAGCTTTGGACGAAAAAATTATACGAATTCATTCTGAAACATCCCATGTACTTGTAAAGTATATTGAGAGACTTTGAAGACCTCGAGACCCACTATGAAGAACAAAAAGATTAATTTCACGCGAAGCCGAAGGATGCCGGCAATAGATGGGAATGATGCCGTGGAAATTGAAGAGTTTCGTAATTGATTTCTCGTTAAGTCATCGTCAGGCCGACAATTTCAAAAGGATCTTCTCCGGATGAGAGCAATCTTCTTGTGTATCGTGAAAGCTTTAGCGTCGTCCTTCGAACTAAACTGGAGAAGAGACTTGTTTGCTTCCGCGCGTAAAAAAAGAGTTACGCATGATTTACATCGAGGGTTCTGCGTCCTTGTTTCACAAAACGGTAATTGGCGGGTCTGTTATGAGGTGCATCATATCTGGCGACAGTTGCAGCGGCGGTGGGAAGCGGATAATAACGGGATTCATTATGGAAGACCTGCAACTTTTCCTTTCGATGCAAGGCGGAGTGCATAACAAAGCCGCCGACAGACGAGGTCGCACGAGAGATTCTTCCTGCCTTAGTTCCTCTCCGGGGTGAGGTAAGTGACGTACGAACGTCCTATGTGTCCAATAACGCGATATTATGAGCTCGGAGAACGTATCATCGTTTACCAAATAGTTGAACGCTTTCCTTTGACTGGTAAGGAAGAGCCGGGGCAGTTTGTACAGTCAGTATTCAGTCTTAGACCAACGTCTTAAGAGGTCAAGAAATATATCAGTCTGTCTTCTATTCTTCTTTGATCACCACAATCTCGCCGTGTAGTCACTGCTGGTAGTTCCTTTCTTCTTGAACGTTCTTCTTAATGAACTGTCGACTATCGAGACGGGCGTCGACCAAAAACACGCCGTGATTCCCCAGCTTTTGAAAAATATTTCTTCCCGCACAATACAATTTTATACAATTCGATTTACAATTTCCCGCACTTCGCCCGTGTGAAAAAGATTGTTACCGTTATTGTTGTTGTTGTTGTTGTCCTCAATGGAGAATTTGCCTCACATTTTTTCATGTTTTTTTTTATTTTGGAAGAGAATTCACTGATATGAAAGAAAACCATAGTGTGCTGCTCGAAAACGCATCCAAAAAACTTGGAGAATTTAAGGAAGATGGAAATTTTCTAATATAGAGGCAATCTGAAAATGGAGCCAGTCATGTTGTGACGTGAAGAGCCGCCCCTTACGACAGCAGTGCTACCTCTGGAAGCGTATGTGAATTATTTAGCGTAAGTGATCAAACACAGGAGTGAACCGCGAACTGGCAAAAAGAAGCAATTTTACTCTCTATTTTTGGTAGCAGAAGCTTTTATTCAATTATCAAGATTGAAAAAAAGTTCTTCAAAATCAAAATTTCCACTCGCGTTTTACGTTTTAGACCTTCCTGAACAATTTTGGTTCCGTGTCTGTCTGTCTGTCTGTGTGTCTATCATGAAATCCTTGTTACAGCCATAACTTCTACATTTCTCGTCCGATTTGGATGAAGTTTTTGGGATTGTGCGAGTTGGTGTGTAGATAGTCCCCTTTGGAAATCATCACCCCCGGACTGATAGTAGTAGCTGCGCATGCGTAAACGTGAATTCCTTGTAACAGTCATAACTTCCAGATTTTCCATCAGATTTCGACGAAATTTCTCAGGATTGTTCAGATTAGCGTGTAGATGGTCCCTTATGAGGGTAGATGAAGGTACTTAGAAATATATTTTGAGATCAACTACTATGCATCGGATCATCTATACAATCGTGTTATGGATACGAGGAAGCTATGTGGCACACCCACTTGGTAGACGTTTTACAATACGATTCTACCTGTTAGTTTATCAAGCAATATTAGTCTTCATCTTCTCTTATTTAGTTTCTATATTAGTTTCGTCATTTGAACCACACTATTTGAGTTATGAGTGGATCGTTTCCTGTGGTCACAAGGGCGCCTGCAACTCCACCTGTTGACACTCTGACTTCCGAAAACGTTGTTTTATGAAGATTATTCTAACGTTGAGAAGGTAGTATCCTGTAGGAACACTGGAACAGTGATTGATTTTCAGCGAGGGAGAGTGTCAGGTACATAATTGATATGTTGCCATGTTACAACAACCTGGACACTAAAATACTCCAATATAGCTCAGATTAATTTTGTGTCTCGAACGTATTTCTTATTATATTTATTATTTCTATGATTATAATATAGAGCAATTTCCTTTAATTACTTTTTACTAGCAGTATGCAGGAAGAAGAAAGAATTAAGCGTTTTAGGTGTGTAGGGGGATTACTGGTTGCAAGAAACGTACAACTGACTACAACTCAAATCTTGTTCAAAGAAACGAACAACGATCTATTTTATCTGCTAAAATTTGAACGGAATTCATTATCGTGTTTCCGATTTATTGTTTGTCCCTACTTCAATTCCTCTTAGGGAGCGAACGGTTGTTCCTACAGAGCTCTGGATGGTCTCATTCGACTCAAAAACTTCAAATCCATTAAAATTGGTGAAAAAACAATACCTTTATATTGGGAGTTTTCGAGCTGGGAATCGTAATTGATTGTAATAATCAAATTTTAATTATTACAACTCTTATTTTTCACCCCTTGTATAGGACTGACATCAGACAAAAGCTTCGTTGAACAACTGAACCCCAAATTTCATCAAAATCGGTCCCTGGTAACGGAGGATTTTTTATTCTATTTTGGGATTTTACGTACCTTGAAACGTGAACCAACAAGTATTTGAACATTTTTTTAAATCTTGGTCGATTCCAAAGGTTCATTATCGAAAATAATAAACCAAAACGCGTTATAAGCCACGATTTTTGAGTTTTAGCTGGGTGTATTTATCGAAGGTGCACTTGAACCTGAAACGATCGCAGGGTTTAATGGGTTAATATCACACTCGCAAGAGGTAATTTTGGGTTCTTCTTTTCAATGGCTATTGATTACTGGCGCCGTTTCTGAAGTGATTCATGATTGTGGAGCGAATCAACACCAGGGCACCTGCCGTCGGGTTTCTCCTCTAATAACTCAGCCCGGTCCTGTCAATCCCCTTTCAAAACCTCCGAATAACCGGACATATTTCGCGGTCCGTCGTCGGTTGCAGTTTCCCACTCAACGAGGTTTTCACTACAAGAATAAAGAAAGTAAAAAAAAAAAAAAAAAAAAAAAAATGAGAAAAAAACCCGAAAGCTGGATTCAGAATCGCATTATCGTTTCGGGTGGTGTTTTGGGGAGGAAAAGAACCGCATCGAGCAGGTTAATGCAGACGCACGTGCGTCCTCTCACGATCGCTATCAGATTTCGAGGTGTTTACTTTCTCTTCGGGAATCGTTAGTGCCAATATGAGATGAGTTATAAGGTTTTTTTCCCCGCGAGAGGTGAGGTAAAAGTGGGCGTCCGATTTATGCGATGATGTGGGAGGCCTACATAGTTATCATCTTGGTGCATGAGTAAACATTATTAGTGAGATGTGCTTGTGGAAATTCACCTCGTGATGAAAGAAAATTTGTATAAAGTCTACCGAGTGAGTTAGGTAGTATTGTATCCGTTACATGTTTTCAGAAAATTTCGTGGAAATTGGTCGAGATATGTAAAAAAAGTCTGGCAAGTGGGTGTGTCACATAGTTTCATCGTATCCATAACACGATTATATGGAAGATAAGATGCATAGAAGTTAATTCCAAAATATCCATCTCTAAGTACCTTGCACTTCCCTCATAGGGGACCATCTACACATCAAACCGCAAAATTCAAGAACATTTCATCAAAATCAGATGGAAAATATAGAAGTTATGTACGTGGCAAGGATTTTGCGTTTGCGCATGCGCAGCGGCTACTATCAGTCCGGGGGTAATGATTTTCATAGGGGACCATCTACACGCCAACCTGCACAATCCCTAAAAATTTCATTGAAATCGGATGAGAAATGTAGAAGTTATGGCTGTGGCAAGAAATTCATGACAGACACACAGGACACGAAACCAAAATCGTTTAAGAAGGCCTAAAAAATAAAATTCGAGTGGAAATCTTGATTTTGGAGAACATTTTTTTTTTCGAACTTCAAATGTGAAAACAAAGCTTTCATCACCTTGGTAGACTCAGAAGCAAAATGTGGTTTTTTCAAGAATTCGACGTTAGCGCATGCGCAGTGGCTATTGATGATCCCATCCTGACGTGAAGCACCATCTGAACCGTCGACTTGTGCTCGCAGCGCACACAATTTCGAACCAATCTTCGCTAGAAGGCAGTTCTTAGCTGTAGAGTGGGGAAGAAAATTTTGAGCTCAAAAGTTGATTGGATTTTGGTTTATAATTTTCAACACAATCGACCAAGAAAAAAATTTTTTAACACCCCCTTCAAAAATTGTTAATTTACGTATCAAGATACGTAGAATCCAAAAATCGAATGAAAATTTGGCCGTCCGTACGCGGCATTCCCACTTTCCCCACTTAGCATTGACCGATTTTGATGACATCTGGTATATAGGCTCCATTTGGGGTCTAGTTGTGCCCAGAAGATTTTGGTTGATTTAGGTCACTTCTAAGGGTTCAAAAATAAATTTTTAAAATTTGAAAACGCCCTAACTCAAAAAATTTCGACATAAAAGTATTTTTTTTCCTTCAATTTAAGATTCTATAGAATTTTCAGTTTTTTTTTGAGACCACGCGGAGCTCTGTAGGACAAACCGTTCGCTCAATACGAGAATTTGATGTTTGGACGTACGATGAATCAGAAACACGAGTGTGAAGCTGGCCGAATTGCGATCGATGTTTTTCTTCATGTTGGATGGTTGGTGGATTTGCAGACGAGTGATCTAGATAGAAAAATATTAAACCATTGTGTAATAATTTGCAGCGTTTATTCGATTTTCGGATTCTACGTAAACCAACCAATTTTGAAGGGGGTTTAAAAATTTAGGTTTATTATTTTCAATAATGAACCTTTTGAATCGACCAAGAAAAAAATTTCCAACACCCCATCAAAATTTGATGGTTTACGTTTCAAGATACGTAGAATCCAAAAATCGAATAAAAATTTGGCCGTCCGTCCGCCGTACGCGGCACTTTTCCCACTTAGCATTGACCGATTTTGATGAAATTTGGTATGTGGGCTCCATTTGGGGTCTAGTTGTGCCCCAAAGATTTTGGTTGATGTAGGTCACTTCCAAGGGTTCTAAAATGAATTTTGAAATTTTGAAAACGCTCTAACTCAAAAAATTTTGATATGAAGGTATTGTTCTCCTTCAATTCAAGATTCTATAGAATTTTCAGATTTTTTTGAGACCACGCGGAGCTCTGTAGGACAAACCGTTCGCTCACTACGAGAATTCAAAGTTTGGACGTACGATAATTAAGAAACTCGAGTGTGAGTCGCAAAAGAGGCCTAATCTCCGTTCAAATTATAGCTGACCGAAATGCGATCGATGTTTTTCTTCATGTTGGATGGTTGGTGGCTTTGCAGGCGAGTGATCAATATAAGAAATAATAAACCATTGTGTAATAATTTGCAGTGTTTTGGCTTCCGAGTCTACCAAGTTAGCGGAAGCTTTGTTTTCACTTTTCAAGGTTGAAAGTTCTCCAAAATCAAAATCTCCATTCGCGTTCTACGTTTCAGACCTTCCTTAACCGTAAAAGAACTTCCGTGTCTGTCATGGAATCCTTGCCACAGCCATAACTTCTGCAACATTCATCCGATTTCGATGAAATTTTGAGGGATTGTGCGGGTTGGTGTGTAGACGGTCCCCTATAGAAATCATCACTCCCGGACTGATAGTAGCCGCTGCGCATGCGCAAAAGTGAAATCCTTGTAACAGCCATAACTTCTACATTGTCCAACAATGTAGAGTCACTTAAGAGGGTAGTGCAAGGTACTCAAAGATTGATGTTTTGAGATTAACCTATGCATCGGATCTTCCATATAATCGGGTTGTGGATACGAGGAAGCTTGTGCCACACCCACTTGGCAGACTTTGTGTGTTCGTGATAGACCTCATCCCAAAGATACAGAATCCGTTTTAAAAAAATGTAAAAAATTAATTAGGCCAATTAGAAAGAAAACCCTCCTTATCTCCTGATCTTGTTTGGGTGCACTGGGGCCGATTTAAAGGGGCGAGATGACGTCAGAATCTCAACCCAAATACCTGCTCGTTATGGTGCCGGGAGTTTGTGGACCGGCAATCTTTCGGCCGTTAAAGCGTTTCCCTACTCGAAAGGCCCAGCTTTGTCGGCGGTGCGATCTCCCAAGTTTCGTCATTTCAACTCCCGAGAATGCGGTAGCTGCTGGAGTTGCGTGAAGCCCTCAATTCCTACGTCGATCCCCAACACAGGGAGACGCCCGTACTTAAGCCTCCTGAGCCGTGAGAGATCTTCAGGCTAAGTGCCAACTCGAGGAAGGAAAATTTGGAAGAAAACCGAGAGATTCGGTCCATCCATGCAGCATGAGTTGATGTGAAAATTTTCAAGGAAATCTTCAAAACTATGGTTAACCCTGATTGGACCATGGTGTCACTAGTGTCACTGAAAACATCTCAGGAACTCCCATGGTTTCACCAAAATTACTTCATTTAAATTGCATTTAAATCGAATTGAAATATTTTTATTCGATTTTCGTATTCTACGTACCTTGAAACGTAAACATCAAATTTTGAGGGGGGTTAAAACTTTTTTCTTGCTCGATTCCAAAGGCTTATTATTGAATAATAAACCAAAATCAAAGTTAGTTCCTCTGGGTTTGAAGAGTTGGCTAGTGACAGAAGACACGATCGTAGGTACTGTGCTAGTTGAATCTACGCGCGAAAACAGCGGCGGTGAGCTTCCTCTTTTCTGACCAATCAGCAGCGGTTGGAGCTACTCCTCTTCTATGCTCCGTTTTCGGGGAGGGTGACGTGTTTTGAGGGAGGCAGGCACGTGAGATTAACCAACCAGGGAGCAAGAAATGTGACTTTGGGGAGCAGCATCGATGTTGTGCTCCTGGCTTTCTAGTTTCCCCATTTCCTCATCGTAAACAAACAAATCTGATAAGGGATTGCCGTTTTCCGTTTTCGATCCACCGTTTCGTTCAAAAATTGTGATTATTTAGGAGTGTTGTAGGTACCATGAATAATTCGGTGCATTACATTTAAGTGAACTTCTCGTGTTTGTCAATCGTGGAAAAGTGCGACATTCGAGAAACTACTACAATTATAGCGACTGGGGAAACAAACAGTGAATCAGTTACCAAGCTAAATTTATGTATCTCACGCATTCATGATTGGACAGTGAGATAGAGAGTTAGAATGAATGAGATTAAGTCAGTGCACGTTGATTTCACGAATAAGAGGATCAACTATGTGCCTTTTTCGATAACAAGGTGATACCGTATGCCAATGAAGCGAAATATCTTGGAATGACGCTGGAAGCCAAACTAAGGTGGAAGTCCCACGTTAAGAAGAAAATCTGAGCTTTTGATTAAATTCAGAAAAATATACTGGCTGATGGACCGACGGTCAAAATTGTCTGTCCACAATAAGCTTATAATGTACAAGCAAGTCCTAAAGCCCGTCTGGACTGTGGGGGTGCACAGCCCAGAGCAATTGACACATAATTCAGCGCTTCCAGAATAATGTACTGCGATGCTGCGTTGATGCATACAGATACTTCAATGAGCTCATTCACAGCCAAGCCGTGAATCACGTTTTGAGGCTCCAAGATCATGTAATTGAGGATGTCATCCAGCTTCTCAACACAGATGATAGAAGACTTAAGAGAACCAAGCCACACGATCTAATCCACTTAGTGTCACCATCATGAAGTGCAAATTTCAGGACAATAAGAACTAAGTGAAGTATCTTAGTTTTATTAACGTACACCACTATGTATCAGAAGAATGTTGCTTATAAGTAGTAACTAGGTGCAATAAAACAAGTCAAACAAAAAGAAAAAAAAAATCGAGAAACTGGCCACCCCTTGCTGTCTCTAGGGGGACTTCAGCATACGTTAAAATTTGATAATCGTGCAGATTCGTACCGTAAGTTTAACACCGAATATCATAAGAAGGTGGATTAGCTTTGTGGGCGTGAAGGACCTAACAAATTATTTTGCTTTGCTTTCCTACATTGTTCTACTAACCGAAATGAGGCACTGGCTGTCTCCCATAAGAACTCTCTTGTAGATTTGCGTATATTGGCCCGGGTGAATATCATGCAACAACTCGACAGTGCATATCGTCTTAATCTGATGCAAAAAACTGAAACGGTTAAGAAAAATAGGTACATTTTTTATCCCGAATCATTGATTGTATCAAGTTCTGTGGTGTTTTCGAGCTAGCCATGCGTGGATGAGAGGGAAGATTCTTCAAATCCTGGAGTCTTCAAGGGGGTTGATTTTTCCTCCGAGTTGGACGATGTTTTGAATCGTCACGGGCAAATATACGTTCCGCCATTGCAATTAGATGGATGCATTTCTTGGGTTTAGACCATTGATGTTTAAGTATTTCAGAATTTATGTTAACCACTAGAAAACATTTTTCGTGTCTATTGTACGTATTTAGAACCATTTGCAATTTTAAGATGAAAAATTTACCAAGATTTATCCCTCTTGCATATCGTTGAAATTTCTATTTGGCAGAGAAAAGCACCTATTCTGTCCCTTCTCCATAGCTTCTCCTGATCTCTGTGCACCCCCTGAGTTTCGAACAGGAGCCGCCACTGAGTATGACATAATAATTGAACTATTATAATCAACCTACGACAATCTTTTCAGGCATTTAGTTTCTTTATTGCTGGCTTCTTTATAAACCTGTTTCATTGCAGCAAAATCAGCCCCGGTTGCTGGGAGGACATTAACTTGCAGCGATGGCCATCGTGGACCAAACAAACATGGATCTTCCGTTTTGAATTCATTGGAACTTACGAGGATGTGATATTTTATTCGGGTAACTGTTGCGGCCGGCAAGAGAATCAGTTCAAGCTAGCCGCTTACATTAAATGTAAGGGAGGACAGGTAGTACTTTGAATTAGGACAGGTAGATGAGGACAGGACAGGAGAAGACAGGAAGGGAGGACAGGTAGGAAGACAGGACAGGAGAGGACATGAAGGGAGGACAGGAGAGGACAGGAAGGGAGGACAGGTAGGAAGACAGGACAGGAGAGGACATGAAGGGAGGACAGGAGAGTACAGGAAGGGAGGACAGGTAGTAATTTGAATTAGGACAGGTAGATGAGGACAGGGCAGGAGCGGACAGAAAGTACCTAGCTAGGTCTTTTTCATCCTTCCTTCTGGAAATGGCCTTTTATTAGAAATTCATGAATGATAGAGTTGTTATTTTACAAACATCATAAAATTTATGATGTTTGTAAAATAACAACTCTATCATTCCTGAATTTCTAATAAAAGGCCATTTCCAGAAGGAAGGATGAAAAAGACCTAGCTAGGTACTTTCTGTCCGCTCCTGCCCTGTCCTCATCTACCTGTCCTAATTCAAATTACTACCTGTCCTCCCTTCCTGTACTCTCCTGTCCTCCCTTCCTGTCCTCTCCTGTCCTCCCTTCCTGTCCTCTCCTGTCCTCCCTTCCTGTCCTCTCCTGTCCTGTCTTCCTACCTGCCCTCTTCTACCTGTCCTCCCTTCCTGACCTCTCCTGTCCTCCCTTCCTGTCCTCTCCTGTCCTGTCTTCCTACCTGCCCTCTTCTACCTGTCCTCTCCTGTCCTGTCCTCATCTACCTGTCTTAATTCAAAGTACTACCTGCCCTCTCTTCCTGTCCTGTCTTCCTACCTGCCCTCTCCTACACGTCCTCTCCTTTCCTGTCCTCTTCTACCTGTCCACTCTTACCTGTCCTCTTCTATCTGTCTTCTCCTACCTGTCTTGTCTTATTTGTCCACTCCTACCTGTCTTGTCTTATTTGTCCACTCCTACCTGTCTTCTCCTACCTGTGTTGTCTTATTTGTCCACTCCTACCTGTCTTCTCCTACCTGTCCTCTCCCACCTGTCGTCACTTATTTGTTCTCTCCTACCTTTCTTCTCCTACCTGTCCTCTCTTATTTGTCCTTTACTACAAGTCCTCACCTGTCCTGTCCTCTTTTACCTATCCTAATTCAAAGAACTACCTGTCCTGTCTTATTTGTTCTTCCTACCTGTCCTCTCCCACCAGTCATCCCTTATTTGTCCTCTCCTACGTGTCCACTGTTATTTGTTCTTCCTTAATGTCTTCTCCTGTCCTGTCTTCCTACGTGCCTTCTCATACATGTCCTCTCTTATTTGTCCTTCCTACCTGTCCTCTCTTATTTGTCCTTTACTACAAGTCCTCACCTTTCCTGTCCTCTTTTACCTATCCTAATTCAAAGAACTACCTGCCCTCCCTTCCAGTCCTGTCTTCCTACCTGTCCTCACTTATTTGTCCTCTCCCACATGTCCTCCCATGTCCTGTCCTCTTTTACCTGTCCTAATTCAAACTACTACCTGTCCTCTCCTGTCTTCTTTATGCTCATCAGTTCCAAATGTCTGAAGGTCTCAAATTTATCAAGGCCTAGTTTGTGAAAAAATTATAATCTTTGGCATAAAAAATCGTAAATTTGTTGTAAAAAATCATAAATTTGTCAAAAAAATCTTAATTTCGACTAAGAAAATCTTGAATTCGATGTAGAGAATCTTGAATTTGGTTTGAAAAATTTCAAATTTTGAATTTGTAAAAACAAAATCTGAAATTCGACTTGGAAAATTGCAAATTTTATTCAAAAACTTTTAAATTTGTATGAAAAACCCTAAATTTGGAAACAATTTGGTAAAATCTTGAATTTCCTTGAAAACGCTACATATATAAATTCCACAAGAATGAACACCATAAATGAGAGGGCATTGCAGGGTTTTGTTGAGTTTGATGAGGTTTTGATGGGGTTCTGGTTTTTACCTTGACGGGGACTTTCTTCTCGACGTGGACGGTGTAGGGCTCCGGCACTTTCTTGGTGACGGTGATGGTTTTGATGTGGTGGTCATGGTGCTCCTCGTGTTTCTGAGGCTTCTCGTGGTGCTCGTGGTGGCCGCCGAAGTCCGACGAGCCCCAGTCGTGGCCGCCAAAGTCCCCGAAGTCGCCCAACCCCCGTTTCTCCTTCTTCTCCCCGGAGTCGCTGGCGAGCGCGAGGGCGCACAAGAAAACCGCTCCAAACCGTCTCATCGCTCTAATACGTTAAACGCTCCGAGTGATTAGCGCTTTCCCCTTATATACTCCGGAGCTCCCTCCGGCTTCGCCTCCCCCTCCCCGCTCCACAATTCTCCTTTTGTTATGCAGCGAATCCTCACGCTCCTAATCAGCTCATCGAAATCCTCCGGTTCGCCGCATTTTCCCTTCCTCGACCTGCAGCTGCAGCTGATCTTTTTGTTCCTCATTTCTCTTCTCTTTGAACTCTCCTGATCAGCTCGACTTTCTGATCAACAATCGCAACGACCTGAATTATCTGGAATCTGAAAAAATCCCATTTGTGCAGCATGAGTGGGAGAGCGAATTTTCGAAATTCAACTTCAAGGACTTCGGCGGGGGTGGAGGTCACCGCGGGGCTCATTGTTTTTCAATTTTGAAAATCCGTTGGACGAAAATCTCGAACACAAACTTTTAACAGTTCAGTTTGGGAAACCAAGAATGTCAAAAAGTCCTTAACTCATCCAGCATGAGTTAATGAGCGAACTTTTATAGAAAAGTTGAGTACTTCACGGTTATTGGTTTATTAATTTCAATGATGAACCTTTGGAATCGACCAAGAAAAAGGTCTGCCAAGTTGGGTGGGCAGTATAGCTTCCTCACTCATTGTAACATGGACGTATAGAATCAGTTGGCGAAAAAATTATGATTCAAAGAGTTATTGAATACCAAAATATTGGCGATAATATGCGGGACCTAACCCAAACAATCCCTGAAAATTTAATCGAAATTGGTTGAATAGTTGCGAAGTTTTGGTTGTAACAATAAATTTAAAGTTCGCGCATGCGCAGCGGCTATTGCTTGACCAATTTGATTGAAACTTATAGGGTGTCTCTTAGAAGTTAGTCCCTAACTAACCTCCAAATTTGAGCAAAATCGGTTCATTAGAAACCGAGAAACCGAGGTTCCAGGAAATTCACGTTTGCGCATGCGCACTCGCTCCTAGTGGTCCGAAGGTGCTGAAATTGATAGGGGACCGTCTAGGACCTAACCCGCACAATCCCTGAAAATTTCATCAAAATCGGACCACAGGTTAGTATAGTTTTGCCCGGGACAAGGATTGACCACAGACAGACCGACAGACAGACAGACAGACAGACACGGAACCAAAATTGTTCGGGAAGCTCTAAAACGCAAAAAGCAAGTGGAAATTTTGATTTTGGAGGACATTTTTTTTTAACTTCTTTCACGAATACAAAGCTTCCCTACCTTCGGTAGGTAGTGAGGAAGCAAAAATTTTTTAACCCCAATCAAAATTTGTTGGTTTGCATTTCAAGGTACGTAGAATCAAAAACGCTGCAAATCATTGCCCAAAGGTTTATTATTTTCTGTATAGATCACTCCCTACCAACCACAGGTGGCTACAACCTACTAGGGCATATTTGAAAATTTCAACCCCAACGAGCAACCAAATGGAAATGAAGGGATGAAATTTTCAAAAATGCCCTATTGGTTGTAGCCACCTGTGGTTGGTAGGGAGGGATCTATACAGAAGGGTGATCTAAACAGGAAGTAATAAACCTTTGGGCAATGATTTGCAGCGTTATTTACCTACCAACTATTGGTAGGTACCCCCCCTACTTCACCTTACTGCTTTCACACCTTCACAATCAAGTTTATTAGAAAGAACTAAACGCTTCACACTCGATTCGAAAAATAGAAAGCTTCATATGGAAATTTTATAACTGGTTACGCAGAAGGCAAAAACTAATCTTTTGCGATTCACACTCGTGATTCTGTTTTATCGAAGGAAAACCTTTAAGTACTCGTGGGGACCGAACGGTTTGACCTGCAGAGCTTCGGGTGGTCTCAAAAATTTTTAAATTTTTAAATTGGTGAAAAAACGATACCTTCATTTCGAGAGTTTTCGAGCTAGGGCACTCTTGAAAATTTCAACCCTTAATTTTCAAACCTTGGAAGTGACCTACATCAACCAGAAGCTTCGCGGCACAACTAGACCCCAAATGGAGCCCATATACCAAATTTGAACCAAATCGGTCCAGTGTTGCTGAGAAAAGTGCCGCGTACGGCGGACGGACGGAAATTTTTTTATTCGATTTTCGGATTCTACGTACCTTGAAACGTAAAACATCAAATTTTGAGGGGGTGTTAAAATTTTTTAACCTTCTTGCTCGATTCCAAAGGCTTATTATTGAAAATAATAAACCAAAATCTAGTCAAAAATTAAAATTTGAAATTTTAAAAGTTAAAATTTTTCTTTAAATATAACATCATTCAATTGAAGTTTTCACTCTAAATCCCTGCCCATTTCGATGGGGCTCTTCAGAAAAACATGATCGAATTGTCAGCTTTCCAACGATTAGTCAATTTCTCGTTTTACAATTCAAATTGGAAGAGTTTGGCATCATTTCCTATGTAATTTTTCACAATGAATCCAATGGTGATACTCCTGAATAATTCCGACTGCTAGAAAGTGAATTTTTCGAGGAAAACCTTCATTTTTTGTCCATAAAATAAGCATTATTCATATACATGGTAGTGAGCTTTAGAAAAAAATAAAAAAAACGCTGCAAATTATTACACAACGGTTTATTATTTTTCTATATAGATCACTCGTCTGCAGAGCCACCAACCATCCAACATGAAGAAAAAACGCTGCAAATTATTACACAATGGTTTATTATTTTCTATATAGATCACTCGTCTACAAAATCACCAACCATCCAATATGAAAAGAAAAAGAAAAAAAAAAAAAAAAAAATCAAAAAAAAAAAAAAAATCAAAAAAATTCAAAAAAAAAATCAACATCACCAACCATCGATTGCATTTCGGTCTGCTCTAATTTGAACGGAGATTAGGCCTCTTTTGCGATTCACACTCGTGTTTTGATTTATATATATATATATATTTCAATATAAACACTTAAATTTTCGTAGTGAGCGAACGGTTTGTCCTACAGAGCTCCGCGTGGTCTCAAAAAATTCTAAAAATTCTATAGAATCTTAAATTGAAGGAAAAACAATACCTTTATATCGAAATTTTTTGAGTTAGGGCGTTTTCAAAATTTCAAAATTGATTTTGGAACCCTTAGGAGTGACCTACATCAACCAAAAGCTTCGGGGCACAACTAGACCCCAAATGGAGCCTACATACCAAATTTCATCAAAATCGGTCAATGCTAAGTGGCAAATGTGCCGCGTACGGCGTACGGCGTACGGCGGACGGACGGCCAAATTTTTATTCGATTTTTGGATTCTACGTACCTTGAAACGTAAACCATCAAATTTTGAGGGGGTGTTAAAATTTTTTTTTTCTTGGTCGATTCCAAAGGTTCATTATTGAAAATACTAAACCAAAAACCGATCGCATTTCGGTCAGCTATAATTTGAACGGAGATTAGACCTGTTTTGCGATTCACACTCGAGTTTCTGATTTATCGTACGTCCAAACTTTAAATTCTCGTAGTGAGCGAACGGTTTGTCCTACAGAGCTCCGGGTGGTTTCAAAAAATTCTAAAAATTCTATAGAATCTTAAATTGAAGGAAAAAAATACCTTTATATCAAAATTTATTGAGTTAGGGCGTTTTCAAAATTTCAAAATTGATTTTGGAACCCTTAGAAGTAACCCACATCAACCAAAATCTTCGGGCCACAACTAGACTCCAAATGGAGCCCACAAACCAAATTTCATGAAAATCGGTCAATGCTAAGTTGCAAAACGGAACGGACGGCCAAATTTTTATTCGATTTTTGGATTCTACGTACCTTGAAATGTAAACCAACAAATTTTGAGGGGGTGTTAACATTCTTCTTGGTTTATTATTTTCTATAATAAACCTTTGGAATCGACCAAGAAAAAAAAATTTTAACACCCCCTCAAAATTTGATGGTTTACATTAAATGTAAACCATCAAATTTTGAGGGGGTGGTTTACATTAAATGTAAACCATCAAATTTTGAGGGGGTGTTAAAATTTTTTTTACCTTTAAATTTTCAAGGTACGTAGAATCCAAAAATCGAATAACAATTTGGCCGTCCGTTCGCCGTACGCGGCACTTTTGCAACTTAGCATTCACCGATTTTCATGAAATTTGGTATAAGGCTCCATTTGGGGTTTAGTTGTGGCCCGAAGATTTCGGTTGATGTAGGTCACTTCTAAGGGTCAAAAAATGAATTTTGAAAACGCCCTAACTCAAAAAATGTCGATATAAAGGTATGTTTTTCCATCAATTTAAGATAGTATAGAATTTTTTGAGACGCTATAGAACAAACCGTTCGCTCCTTACGAGAATTTAAGGGTTGGACTTACAATAAATCAGAAACACGAGTGGGGATAGCAAAACAGACCTAATCTCCGTTCAAATGTTAGCTGACCTAAATGCGATCGATGTTTTTCTTCATGTTGGTTGGTGGCTTTGAAAAAGACCATAAACCTTTGTGTAATAATTCCAGCGTTTTTTTTTCGACGCGGAAAACTACCTCCTTGTGCACAACGTCGACGGAATTTCGAATTTTGCTTTTTAAGAGGGGGAAAGGGGGGGTTAATGCTTGAAAAACTCGCGTTTGCGGGTATAATCTTGTGGACTCTGCCCAGGCCTCAATTACCTACCGATTGACGTGTTTCGTTTGTTGTTCGATTCAGAAATCATCCAAATTGCCCACTATTTCACAAGAGTATCAAAATTTGCAAGAGGGAGGCGAGTGGGAGGATAAGTTACACAAAATATTCGATTTTTCAATATTTCGGTTCCTTTATACCTTACCAGTTGTACCTCAAAAAAAAACCCTGCAAATTATTACACAATGGTTTATTATTCGTCTATATAGATCACACGTCTGCAAAGCCACCAACCATCCAACATGAAGAAAAACATCGATCGCATTTCGGTCAACTAAAATTTGAACGGAGATTAGTCCTCTTTTGCGATTCACACTCGTGTTTCTGATTTATCGTACGTAAAACCTTTAAATTCTCGTAGGGAGCAAACGGTTTGTCCTACAGAGCTCCGCGTGGTCTCAAAAAATTCTAAAAATTCTAAACTATCTTAAATTGATGGAAAACTATACCTTCATATCAAAATTTTTTGAGTTAGGGCTTTTTCAAAATTTATTTTCGACCCTTAGAAGTGACCTACATCAACCGAAATCTTCGGGCCACAACTAGACCCCAAATGGAGCCTACATACCAAATTTCATCAAAATCGGTCAATGCTAAGTGGGGAAAGTGCACGTCGGACGGCGGACGGACGGCCAAATTTTTATTCGATTTTTGGATTCTAAGTACCTTGAAACGTAAACCAACAGATTTTGAGGGCGTGTTAAAATTTTTTTTCTTGGTCGATTCCAAAGGTTCACTATTGAGGAAACGTTCTCAATATACCTCCGGATGTTCATGAATCATTCTTTGTACCACCATGGAACTAATAGTGGTGCCACCATGGCGCCAGGGCACCAGGAACCGCATATTTCGGGGTTTTTGAGTGTTTCACCTTGAATGCTTATGAGACCTTCGACGGACTGCCAACCAAAACTATCCAATGGAAGTTCATAGTTATGAAGTATTTCCACTTTGGTGTCACTCTGGCTATTTTCAAGATCATGGATTTTAATATGGTCCTCAGATTCGAGGCTTCCTTGCCGCTAGAAATGTTATGATGGATAATGGTGGGGGGGGGATCACTATTTCTTGCCTAAAGTAATAAATAAATTACATCGAATGAAACAGTCTTATCACTTACCAACTGGTTTAAATTGATCTACCGCTTATCCAATGGGACGTCCCCTGGAATGCATGCATTACTTGACGGTATGTTCTCCTTGAAAATGCGCTAAAAGAAGGAATAATTAACTGGAAAACGTCTGCCAGTGGGTGTGGCACATAGCTTCCTCCTATCCATAACTCGATTGTATGGAAGATCCCATGCATAGTAGTTAATAGATTCCAGAACACCATTCTCTAAGTATCTTGCTGTACACTCATAGAGGACCATCTACACGCAAACCCGCACAATCTCTGAATATTGTTGGAAAATAAAGAACTTATGGCTGTTACAAGGACTCTACGTTGGCGCATGCGCACAAAATACGTTCAATTTGGCGGTAATGATTTTCATAGGGGACCGTCTCTACCCCAACCCGCACAATCCCTGAAAATTTCATCAAAAACAGAGATGAGAAATGTACATTTATGGCTGTGGCGAGGATTGCATGATAGGTAGACAAACACGGAACCTAAATTTATCAGGAAAGACTGCAACGTAGAACGCGTTGAGAAATTTTGATTTTGAAGAATATTTTTTCTCTGCCTTGAAAAGTGAATACAAAACTTCCGCTACCTTGGTAGACTCTGAAGAATAATCTTTATTTTCGTTCAAGAAGAAGTCCATTCTTGCAGCATTAGTCGATAAGAAAATTTTTAAAGCTGTGTTTAGGAAAATCGAACCATTAGCTTTAAGATGGAGTAGTCAGCCTTGTGGGTGTAGCACATAGCACGTCAGTTAAATCATACAACCACTTGTTTGAAATTTTGTTTAAATACCTCCAAAAATACTCTTCTCCTCGTTTCGAACTCAGCGGGTGGCCTCAATCGATGTAGGTACTGAAGATGTACAATAAAATGTTCGAAACATTGACCTGTTGAATAAATTTATTATTCTCCCTGATCGATTCTCAAAAACCTGCAAATTAATGTTGAAAAATGTAGAAGTTATGGCTGTAACAAGGAATATCACATCTGCGCATGCGCAGCGGCTAATATTAGGCCGGGTTGACGATTTTCATTGGGGACCATCTACACGCCAACCTGAACAATCCCTAAACATTTAATCGAAATTCTGATGATCACTTTGTATAGTTTTGCTCGTTGTAGTAAGGATTTCATGACAGAAAGACACGAAACCTAAATTGTTCAGAGAGGCCTGAAACATAAAACGTTAGTTAACATTCCAGATACTTAAAACGGAAAAGTTCCCGGTTCCTAAGATGTACACCGCCTCAGGATAAAAAAACTGGTTATTCACATCTCCAAAAATCCTCACTTTACTTAAGGAGAGTTTGGAAGGTAAGTAAGTAAAGTAAGCAACCATTTAAGGTTGAATTTTCGTCCGACTGCCATTCTTGGCGTCGCGGACGTCATCAGCTGTCTCCCTAAGGGGAGATCAGAATTTGTTCTGATGATTTCGCTCATGGCTTCCCAAACATCACCGCCCTGGGTTGGAACGAGAGATTGCCGATCGTCTAATAGATAGAAAACTTTCTGCTAGCGACCAGATTCGAACTCGCATCCCCGCAAGACGGTTCTTATCTTATCACCGCAGTCGGGTATACTGTCCACTAGACCACCGACGCCCTCTTGTTGAGTTTGGAAGGTGAGAGATGGATCAACAAGAAAATTAGATTGGAAAACTTTAGCAATAATTTTTCGTTTGTATATTAATAGTATCCAGATTTATATATTTGTAACTAATAACAATAACAAAAAAACGTCTGCCAAGTGGGTGTGGCACATAGCTTCCTCGTATCCATAACCCGATTATATAGATGATCCGATGCATAGTAGTTAATCTGAAAACACCAATCTCTAAGTACCTTTCACTACCCCCATAGGGGACCATCTACACGCTAATCTGGACAATCCAAGAAAATTTCATCAAATTCGGACGAAAAATGTAAGTACGGTGTGATTGGATCAAAAAATTTCTTAGCTTGACTGGGATTCGAACCTGGGACTCCAGGGTGGGAATCCAAAGCATTGCTCACTGATCACAGGTAACACGCGACTGTTACGGCTGTTACAAGGATTTTACGTTTGCGCATGCGCAGAGGCTACTGTCAATTTTAAGGCCTTGATTTTCATTGGGACTATCTACAACCTAATCCGCGTAATCCCTGAAAATGTCATCGAAATCGGGCAGAAATTGTGGAATTTATGGCTGTTAGAAGCAATTCACGTTCGCGCATGCGCATCGGCTACTATCAATCCGGGGGTGATGATTTTCATAGGGGACCATCTTAACTCTAATCTGTAACATCCCTGAAAATTTCATTGAAATCGGATGGAAAATGTGGAAGTTACGGCCGTTACAAGGAAATTCACGTTTGCGCATGCGCAGTCGCTTCTATCAATCTGGGGATGATGATTTTCATAGGGGACCGTCTACACACCAACCCGCACAATCCCTGAGAATTTCATCGAAATCGGATGGAAAATGTGGAAGTTATGGCCGTTACAAGGAAATTCACGTTTGCGCATGCGCAGTGGCTTCTATCAGTCCGAGGATGATGATTTTCATAGGGGACCGTCTACACACCAACCCGCATAATCCCTGAAAATTTCATCGAAATCGGACAATAACTTCGTATAGTTATGCGCGTTACAAGGAATTCATGACAGACACACAGACACACAGACACACAGACAGACAGACACACAGACAGACAGACACGGAACCAAAATTGTTCAGAAAGGTCTAAAACGCAAAACGCGAGTGAAAATTTTGATTTTGGAGAACTTTTTTTTTCGTCCTTGAAAAGTGAAAACAAAGCTTCCGCTACCTTGGTAGACTCGGAAGCAAAAGTCTGCCAAGTGGGTGTGGCACATAGCTTCCTCGTACCCATAACCCGATTATATAGATGATCCGATGCATAGTATTTAATCTCAAAACACCAATCTTTAAGTACCTTTCACTACCCTCATAGGGGACCATCTACACGCTAATCTGGTCAATCCTAGAAAATTTCATCAAATTCGGATGAAAAATGTAAATGTTATGGCTGTTACAAGGATTTTACGTACGCGCATGCGCAGAGGCTTCTGTAAATTCTAAGGCCTTGATTTTCATTGAGGACTATCTACAACCTAATCCACGTAATCCCTAAAAATGTCATCGAAATTGGGTAGAAAGTTGGCTGTTACGAGGAATACACGTTTGCGCAGGCAAAGCGGCTACTGACATTCCGAAGGTGGTGATTTTCATAGGGGACCATCTAAATACTAATCTGTAACATCCCTGAAAATTTCATTGAAATCGGACGGAAAATGTGGAAGTTATGGCTGTTACAAGGAATTCACGTTTGTGCATGCGCAGTCGCTTCTATCAGTCCGGGGATGATGATTTACATAGGGGACCGTCTACACACCAACCCACACAATCCCTGAATATTTTATAGAAATCGGACAATAACTTCGTATAGTTATGCGCGTTACAAGGAATTCATGACAGACAGACACACACACAGACTGACAGACAGACACACAGACACGGAACCAAAATTGTTCAGAAAGATCTAAAACGCAAAACGCGAGTGGAAATTTTGATTTTGGAGAACTTTTTTTTTTCGTCCTTGAAAAGTGAAAACAAAGCTTCCGCTACCTTGGTAGACTCGGAAGCAAAAACAAAAACGCTGCAAATCATTGCTCAAAGGTTTATTATTTTTTGTATAGATCACCCTTCTGTATAGATCACTGGTTCTCCATCAATAGCACCTACCACCACCTTCTCCCTTGACCCTGCCTCTCAAATTTCAGGTTCCTGCGTTCAACAGAAGAGAAAATGGCCATGGAGCTCACTCAGCTGATCAGTGACCACTCATGCGCCTTCAGCATTCTCCATTGACCCGCCCTCTCAAATTTCAGGTTCCTGCGTTCAACAGGAGAGGAAATGGCCTTGGAGCTCACTCAGCTGATCAGTGACCACTCAGGCGCCTTCAGCATTCTCCTTTGACCCGCCCTCTCAAATTTCAGGTTCCTGCGTCCAACAGGAGAGGAAATGGCCTTGGAGCTCACTCAGCTGATCAGTGACCACTCAGGCACCTTCAGCAATCTCCATTGACCCGCCCTCTAAAATTTCAGCTTCCTGCGTTCAACAGGAGAGGAAATGGCCTTGGAGCTCACTCAGCTGATCAGTGACCACTCAGGCGCCTTCAGCATTCTCAATTGACCCGCCCTCTCAAATTTCAGGTTCCTGCGTTCAACAGTAGAGGAAATGGCCTTGGAGCTCACTCAGCTGATCAGTGACCATTCAGGCGCCTTCAGTATTCTCCATTGACTTTTGATTATGGAAATTTGATTACTGGTTACGCAGAAGGCAAAACTGTATACAAATCGAAGAAATGAACAGCAATCGCATTTTAGTCAGAAAAAATTTCAACGGAGATTAGACCTCTTTTGCGATTCACACTCATGATTCTGTTTTATCGAAGGAAAACCTTCAAGTACTCGTAGGGACTGAACGGTTTGCCCTACAGAGCTCCGGGTGGTCTCAAAAAATTTTTAAAATTCAGTACTATTTAAAATTAGTGAAAAAACGATACCTTTATTTCGAGAGTTTTCGAGCTAGGGAACTCTTGAAAATTTCAACCCTTAATTTTCACTCCTTAGAAGTGACCTACATCAACCAAAACCTTCGCGGCACAACTAGACCCCAAATGGAGCCCATATACCAAATTTCATCGAAATCGGTCCATGGTAACTAAGAAAAGTGCCGCGTACGGCGTACGGCGTACGGCGGACGGACGGAAATTTTGGTTTATTATTTTCAATAATAAGCCTTTGGAATCGAGCAAGAAAAAAAAATTTTAACCCCCCCTCAAAATTTGATGTTTTACGTTTCAAAGTACGTAGAATACGAAAATCGAATAAAAAAATTTCCGTCCGTCCGCCGTACGCCGTACGCCGTACGCCGTACGCCGTACGCGGCACTTTTCTTAGTTACCATGGACCGATTTCGATGAAATTTGGTATATGGGCTCCATTTGGGGTCTAGTTGTGCGCCGAAGCTTTTGGTTGATGTAGGTCACTTCTAAGGGGTGAAAATTAAGGGTTGAAATTTTCAAGAGTGCCCTAGCTCGAAAACTCTCGAAATAAAGGTATCGTTTTTTCACTAATTTTAAATAGTACTGAATTTTTAAAAATTCTTGAGACCACCCGGAGCTCTGTAGGGCAAACCGTTCGGTCCCTACGAGTACTTGAAGCTTTTCCTTCGATAAAACAGAATCATGAGTGTGAATCGCAAAAGAGGTCTAATCTCCGTTGAAATTTTTTCTGATTAAAATGCGATCGCTGTTCATTTCTTCGATTTGTATACAGTTTTGCCTTCTGCGTAACCAACCAGTAATCAAATTTCCATAATCAAAAGTCAATGGAGAATACTAAAGGCGCCTGAGTGGTCACTGATCAGCTGAGTGAGCTCCAAGGCCATTTCCTCTCCTGTTCAACGCAGGAACCTGAAATTTGAGAGGGCCGGTCAATTGAGAATGCTGAAGGAGCCTGAGTGGTCACTGATCAGCTGAGTGAGCTCCAAGGCCATTTCCTCTCCTGTTGAACGCAGGAACCTGAAATTTGAGAGGGCGGGTCAATTGAGAATGCTGAAGGCGCCTGAGTGGTCACTGATCAGCTGAGTTAGCTCCAAGGCCATTTCCTCTCCTGTTGAACGCAGGAACCTGAAATTTGAGAGGGCGGGTCAATGGAGAATGCTGAAGGCGCATGAGTGGTCACTGATCAGCTGAGTGAGCTCCAAAGCCATATCCTCTCCTGTTGAACGCAGGAACCTGAAATTTGAGAGGGCGGGTCAATGGAGAATGCTGAAGGCGCATGAGTGGTCACTGATCAGCTGAGTGAGCTCCAAGGCCATTTTCTCTCCTGTTGAACGCAGGAAGCTGAAATTTTAGAGGGCGGGTCAATGGAGAATGCTGGAGGTGCCTGAGTGGTCACTGATCAGCTGAGTGAGCTCCAAGGCCATTTCCTCTCCTGTTGAACGCAGGAACCTGAAATTTGAGAGGCAGGGTCAAGGGAGATGGTGGTGGTAGGTGCTATTGATGGAGAACCAGTGATCTATACAGAAAGGTGATCTGTACAGAAAATAATAAACCTTTGAGCAATGATTTGCAGCGTTTTTTTATTCGATTTTCGTATTCTACGTACCTTGAAACGTAAAACATCAAATTTTGAGGGGGGGTTAAAATTTTTTTTTTCTTGCTCGATTCCAAAGGCTTATTATTGAAAATAATAAACCAAAAGCGACATTCAAATAATATCCAGCGTATAATTTAAAACCAATAGATTTATTGTTAAACAAGGATCGTCTTTTTCAAACTCCCCCACCACGCTACGAGCTTTGCTCATTGTGAACATCAAGTAAGTTTAGGTGAAGCTATAGGTAATTATTATTATTTTTGCTTCCGAGTCTACCGAGGTAGCGGAAGCTTTGTTTTCACTTTTCAAGGACAAAAAAAAAAAAGTTCTCCAAAATCAAAATTTTTACTCGCGTTTTGCGTTTTAGACCTTTCAGAACAAATTTGGTTCCGTGTCTGTCTGTCTGTGTGTCTGTCATGAATTCCTTGTAACGCGCATAACTATACGAAGTTATAGTCCGATTCCTATGAAATTTTCAGGGATTGTGGTGGTCGGTTTGTAGACGGTCTTCTATGAAAATCATCATCCTCGGACTGATAGAAGCGACTGTGCATGCGCAAACGTGAACTCCTTGTAACAGCCATAACTTCCACATTTTCTACCCGATTTCGATGAAATTTTCAGGGATTACGCGGATTAGGTTGTGGATGGTCCTCAATGAAGATCAAGGCCTTACAATTTACAGAAGCCTCTGCGCATGCGCATACGTAAAATCCTTGTAACAGCCATAACATTTACATTTTTCATCCGAATTTGATGAAAGTAGTTTTATGAGGGTAGTGGAAGGTACTTAGAGATTGGTATTTTGAGATTAACTACTATGAAATCGGATCATCAATATAATCGGGTTATGGATAAGAGGAAACCTATGTGCCACACCCACTTGTTTAGTTTCATAATACATACCTGAATGAGGTTTTATTTAAATGTGTGTGTTAATTTAAAAAATTATATATACGTTATATACACGTTCGCGGGGATAAAGAGGATAAATATAACCGTACCGAAACAGGGGGGGGGGGGGGTTCGGAGCTGGCGAAGGAAGAAGAGACGTAGCTCTCTACCATCCGTACCAGCTCCTTCTTTTTTTACCTCCAGGTCATCCATGATAGGTATTTACATATCACACTTTTTGGCTTTTGAAATGATGATTTGCTATACTTAAATCATATTAACCAATACTTATAAATAACCCAACTCTCACTATTAATTCTAAGGTAGACGTGAAAATATGCAAAGTCTCATGTCATTCAACCTGGAAATTGATGTATTGAATGCAATCATTTAGCAATATACTCATATGAGATAGATAACACAAATAGAATAGATAAGTAGTGCCAAAGGAATCGAATAGTATCATTCCTAACTGAGCGTGACACTATGAAGATAGTGAAGGTAAGAGTAACTTTATAAATGTGTGTGTTGGGGGGGGGGGGGGTGTTCCTGGTAGGCTTATATTAGTGTGCGACATGGGTTCCTGAACCAGAAGAGACATGCACATTTAGTGGAAGGTAGCTAGATAGTATCCACCTAGAAGACTAAAAATAAAAACACAAACGGTAGATACAGCTTTCGTACAAGTACGCAACCACGAGAAACATTTTATGTCTTATGTTTATCAAATTGAGAGCTTTTCAATGAGTGGTGAACGATTTTTGTGGGGTGGAAAATGAGGAAGTTAGCTTTCCCTAGGAACGATTGGTTGTACGTGAAAACCATCAGAAATTTCCGCGTAACGCTCCCCTCGTAACGCTCCCCTCATAACGCTCCCCGCGTGACGATTTTTCATTTATGTGCCATAGTAAAGACATAAAATGTCAAAAATTTTTTCGATTTTGGAGAACTTTTATTTGCATCCTTGAAAAGTGAGTACACTGCTTCAGTTCGTTCTAGAATTAGTAGCGAATTGTTCTTTCGACTTGGGACACCCTCCACACGTTGACTGAGAGTCACTTTCCAAAGACAAACGCATTTTCTCGCCGCCAAATTGGACGTTGCGTCAGGTTAATTCCACGTTAGTTGAGTCACAGTTTTGTTCAGTTTCGCGTGCAGTTTTATCAGAGAGCGGTGTCATCGATCTGAAGAGTGCATCCTGAAGAAACACCAGAGCTCTCGTCCACCCTTGGCCGAGCAACCGCGTCGCCTTAGACTAATTATTAATTTGCACACCCTGCTTATTGTAGGAGACCTACTTTTCTTATCAAGATGACGTCATTTAAAACGAGCTTCCGACCTTGGTTACGGGATGCGCTTGTTGCATATGAATGAGAGGAGTTTGGAATCCGTACAAACTTTTTTATTCCATTTTTCTGGAAGTTCTCCTTCATTTCTGTCAATTAAAATGGGGTCAGCAGATGCTTCAGGTGAGAATATTTGTCAGGAAAACAGCCTGGCCAGCCTAGGAATAAACAGTCATGAAAAACGCAGCAAATTGTTACACAAAGGTTCATCTTTTCTGTATAGATCAAGCGCCAGCAAAGAACACAGCTTTGCCATTGTCACTACCTGCCAACCATGTTTTCACTCCATAATCAAATTTATTTAGCTGAAATAAACGCTTCACGCGAAAAAATAATTCTTTCATTAACGAATTACTGGTAGGTGAAGAATTTCTGAATGGTGGTGAGATAATTTAGCAATGTGGGTGGATCGATATTTCATATGTTGCCATGCGGTGGTTATTTAATTAGTATCCATTGCTCGAATAAAATAACTCGCGATGAGATTGTGGAAAACAATTTTTAATAAAAACGGAGTTGAGTAGAACGTTGTCTATTTCCTCGAAAATAATGAGTTACAAGTTAAATCGATTTTGACGGTTAGGTCATCATCAGTAACAAACAATAATTGAATTGTCCAGTGGTGAAGGGAACTAAGTGCAAAAACGCCACTTTCCAAGAGAAGCAAAAAACTGCTTAGTTTAACTAATGCGCTCGATTTTGACCCAGTTTTTTTTTTCTTTTAGAAGGCCAATAAAAGTGATGTTCAAACAGCATTGAACTGCCGCAAAATTTAGAGGGGGATAACCAAAAAAAATGTTAAATTTTGGGAACTTAGTGCCTTTTACCACTTGATTACCTGGGCATGAAGAAAATTAAGACCGAATATGACGATATATCTTTATTTGAACGAACAACTTTGTAAACTTATTGAATATTATGTATATAGATTGTCATTTCGATTTTTATATATTTTTTTTTCTTCATTTTTCTCCATTTTTTCTCACGTTTGTTCTACATCTTCTTGTTCCTGAGTTGGCCAAGCCAGTATTTTCTCATAAAATTGCTTAAACACTTCAGGGACATACTGTCTTAGTTTGCCAACATCCTCCAACTTCTTGGCGCTAAATAAACATGTATCTTTGTAAAAAGTTGAGTGACTAAGCTATGATATTGTGGTAGGTACTTACGAGCATGGCACACTCTTTCCACTTTAACTGATGTACTGAAGGCCTTGCAGTATTTTTTTCTTAATTACTTGACTTTTATGTCCAGCTTCATCTCTTATACGTTTGGGACCCATTTAAAAAAAATGAATCGCTCGGTTGACAAACCGCGAACAAAAACAATATTTAGGAGCACACACGAACAGTACCTCAACGTAGGAGAAAGCAGACTGAGGTGAAAAAGTTCACGAAACTACTTAGTGTAATAAGTATGTTGTTTATTGAAGAGAAACAATGTACCTACTTTGATCAACGGACATGCCCGCGGAGACCCGTCATCAGGTGGTGAAGGGCTAACTTAGTTCTTTTCTCCATGAAACGCTCGGTGGTGGAGACGAATATGTGACAATCTGAAGCGAGAACTTAGTTCTTTTTACCACCACATGATGTGTCTTGCCGAGGAGAACCCAAATCAACAATTAAAAAAAAAATCGATTATTGCTTCCGAGTCTACCAAGGAAGCGGAAGCTTTGTTTTCACTTTTCAAGGACGAAAAAAAAAGTTCTCCAAAATCGAAATTTCCTCTCGCGTTTTGCGTTTTAGACCTTCCAGAACAATTTTGGTTCCGTGTCTGTCTGTCTGTCATGAATTCCTTGTAACGCGCATAACTATACGAAGTTAATGTCCGATTTCCATGAAATTTTCAGGGATTGTGCGGGTTGGTGTGTAGACGGTCCCCTATGAAAATCATCATCCCCGGACTGATAGAAGCGAGTGCGCATGCGCAAACGTGAATTCCTTGTAACGGCCATAACTTCTACATTTTCTATCCGATTTCAATGAAATTTTCAGGGATGTTACAGATTAGTATTTAGATAGTCCCCTATGAAAATCATCACCTTCGGACTGATAGAAGCGACTGCGCATGCGCAAACGTGAATTTCCTTTTAACGGCCATAACTTTTACATTTTCCACCCGATCTCGATGAAATTTTCAGGGATTATGTGGATTAGGTTGTAGATGGTCCCCTATGAAAATAATCATCCCCGGACTGATACAAGCGACTGCGCATGCGCAAACGTGAATTCCTTGGAACAGCCATGACTTCAACTGTCCCCCGGGGGTCGCGGGTTCGAATCCCAGCCGAGGCTAAGTATTTTTTTTTGATCCAATCACATACATCTACTCACTTAATTTTTCATCCGAATTTGATGAAATTTTCTAGGATTGTCCAGATTAGCATCGGATCATCTGTATAATCGGGTTATGGATACGAGGAAGCTATGTGCCACACCCACTTGGCAGACGTTTTGCACTTGGTTCCCTTCACCACTGGCCAATTCAATTATTGTTTGTTATTGATGATGACCTAACCGTCGAATTCGATTTAACTTGTAACTCATTATTTTCGTGGAAATAGACAACGTTCTACTCAACTGCAAATCATTGCCCAAAGGTTTATCATTTTCTGTATAGATCACCCTTCTGTATAGATCCCTCCCTACCAACCGTAGGTACCTACTACCTACTAGGGCATTTTTGAAAATTTCAACCCCAACCACCAACCAAATGGAAATGATGGGTAGAAATGTTCAAAAATGCCCTAGTAGGTAGTAGGTACCTGTGGTTGGTAGGGAGGGATCTATACAGAAGGGTGATCTATACAGAAAATAATAAACCTTTGGGCAATGATTTGCACTGTTTTTTGATCTGTTTGCCTTGCATCGCCAGGCCCCGCTTGTTCAAGGCAAGTATTGAAGCAAAATTCGTTCTTATTTCATTCTCCTATTTCATTTAACTTCCTTAATTATCATGAAATAGTCCCTAAATGTTATAAAAATGTTCCAAAATCGGCTAAATATTACTTGCAAAAATAGAAATATAGGAGAATCTCACAAAAATTAATTGGTTCATTTCGCTTAATTTTAGTAAGACAAACAGTGTTTGCAATGTTTGCCTGGAGGAGACACCACTAGCTGGGTCAGTTATCCTGGAAATAAACACATGAAAAGTAACAAACGTCTGCCAAGAGTTTGCGGCACATAGCTTCTTCGTACCCATAACCCGATTGTATTGAGAAGATCCGATGCATAGTAGTTAATCTCAAAACAACAATCTCTAATTATCTTGCACTACACACTTGGGAGATTCTACATTGTTGGAAAATGTAGAGGGTATGGCTGTGACAAGGAAATACACGATTGCGCATGCGCAGTGGCTACTATCAGTCTGGAGGCAGCGATTTTCATAGGGGACCATTTACAACCCAATTTGAATAATCGCTGAAAATGTCATCGAAATCGGATGAAAATGTGGAAGTTATGGCTGAGGCAAGGATTTCATGACAGACACACAGACAGACAGACACGGAACCAAAATTGTTCAGAAAGATCTGAAACGTGAAACGCCCGTGAAAATTTTGATTTTCGAGAACAATTTTTTCCAACCTTGAATAGGTATTGAAAACAAAGCTTCCGCAACCTTGGTGGAGTCGGAAGCAATAAGTCTGACAAGTGCGTGTGGCACATAGCTGTGATGGCCAAGTTTCGATCATGCAAATCATGATTTTGGTTTATAAAAGTTAAGTAAAGTAAACAACTATTTCAGGTTGGATTTTCTCCAATTTACTGCCATTCCTGGCGTCGCGGACGTCATCGGCTGTCTTCCTAAGGAAAGATCAGAATTTCTTCTGATGATTTCGCTCATGGCTTCCCATTGCCTAAATAATTTATTATTTTCAATTTAAAAACCTTTGGAATCGTCCAAGAAAAAACGCTGCAAATTATTACATGAAGGTTAATCATTTTTCTGTATAGATCACTCTCACTACCTACCACCTATGTTTCCGCTTCACACTCAATTCGAAGAAAATTTCTTATTTAATAAGGTCCTTTAAGGTCTTATTTAAGGTCTTATTTATAAAATAAGGTCTTATTTAATAAGGTTCTTTCCTTATTTAATAAGGTGTTGTGTTTGCATTTATTAGGAAATTTGATTACTGGTTACTAAGGACGCAAAACGGAGAACAACTTGAAGAAAAGAACAGCGATTGCATCTTGATCAGCTAAATTTGAACGGAGATTAGGCCTCTTTTGCGATTCACACTCGTCTCTGATTCATCTTAAGTCCAACCCTTGAGTTCTTATAGGGAGCGAACTGTCGGTCCTACAGAGCTCAGGGTGGTCTCATTCGATTTTGAAAATTTAATACTATTTTAGATTGAAGAAAAAACAATACTTTTATACCAAAAGTTTTTGAGCTAGGGCGTTTTGAAAATTTCAGCCACTATTTTTCTTATATATTTATCACCCTAAGAAGTGACTGACATCAACCAAAAGCTTCGGGGCTCCCTCCACTAGACCCCAAATGGAGCCCGTACCTATGTCCAATTTCATTTCGTTGAAAACAAATCACGTTTTTCAGCGTTCAAACATAAATTTCTCCCTTAAAATCTATTTTCATCATTTTTTGTTTATACCATTGGAAAACGGAGATCTTCGCGCAGTTTTTGGTGATGAGGCACGTGAAAAACCACGAGAAAGGTTAACAGCCAAAAGAAAAGATATAAAATTTTGCCAAAGTGTGTTTTAAAAATAAATAATTCGAATCACCGATTCCTTTTGGTAGAGTGAGAAGGTCCAGCAGCTGTCCCTCCGCATTCAAAAGGATCAGGCAGCCGTCAATGACGTAACAGTGCTGTGAAAACGAGTGATAGAATTAACTTAACTTCATCTAATTTCAGATGAAACACGGAAACCCTCTTTCAGGGGTCATCGGCAGCTATTTCCAGCTGCACGTGAGATCCGATTTTCCGACCCGAAATGATTTGGTTTTCGTCCACCGGGAAGATACGTAGGTACGAGTACATCAGTGTACAAATATAGTGTTGACCTCACAACAGACAGACTTCAAGGATCAATTCTATGACTAGTTTGCAACAAAAATGATCATAGCCATTTTTTCAGGCACTTTGTTGCCGAGTTACTTCACCTTGGAGATTTTTCTTCCGAGTCTACCAAGGTAGCGGAAGCATAGTTTTCATTTTTCAAAGTTGAAATCGCTGCAAATTATTACACAAAGGTTTATTATTTTTCTATACACGGTGTAACACCTAAGTTCCTGCCATGTCCTAGGGATTGATTCTTTTCAAGGACGAAAAAAAAAGTTCTCCAAAATCAAAATTTCCACTCGCGTTTTGCGTTTTAGACCTTTCTGAACAATTTTGGTTCCGTGTCTGTCTGTCTGTGTGTCTGTCATGAATTCCTTGTAACGCGCATAACTATACGAAGTTATTGTCCGATTTCCATGAAATTTTCAGGGATTGTGCGAGTTGGTGTGTAGACGGTCCCCTATGAAAATCATCATCCCCGGACTGATAGAAGCGACTGCGCATGCGCAAACGTGAATTCCTTGTAACGGCCATAACTTCTACATTTTCCATCCGATTTCAATGAAATATTCAGGGATGTTACAGAGTAGTGATTAGATGGTCCCCTATGAAAATCATTATCCCCGGACTGATAAAAGCGACTGCGCATGCGCAAACGTGAATCCCTTGTAACGGCCATAACTTCGACATTTTCTACCCGATTTCAATGAAATATTCAGGGATGTTACAGAGTAGTGATTAGATGGTCCCCTATGAAAATCACCACCTCCGGACTGATAGTAGCCACTGCGCATGCGCAAACGTGAATTTCCTTGTAACGGCCATAATTTCCACATTTTCTGCCCGATTTCAATGAAATTTTCAGGGATGTTACAGAGTAGTGTTTAGATGGTCCCCTATGAAAATCATAGAGAATTGTTTTTCATTGAGGGATTCATTCATAGAGGAACGGACTCCTGTGAGAGTCAAATCGTATACATGACGAGGCTTCAATAGCTCAGAGGATAGAGTCTTGATTTGTGCTCTACGAATCGCGGGTTCGAATCCCAGTCGAGGCTAAGAATATTTTTGATCCAATCACATAGGTACATCTACTCACCTAATTTTTCATCCGAATTTGATGAAATTTTCTAGGATTGTCCGGATTAGCGTGTAGATGGTCCCCTATGAGGGTAGTGGATGGTACTTAGAGATTGGTGTTTTGAGATTAACAACTATGCATCGGATCATATATAGTCGGGTTAGGGATACGAGGAAGCTTTGTGCCACACCCACTTGGCAGACGTTTTTTCGTGTTTTCGACCTTGCATCATTAAAAAGTTTATAACTCCTTCAATTTATTAGATGAATTCAAATGTAATTAAACCGATGGAAAAAGCGTTGAATGCTAAATCTCCCTGGTGCTAAATACAACTTTAACAAGAAGACTCTGATATTGATAAATGAGCCCGAATAGTAAAATCTCGAAGATCTCGGAAATGTACATTTTTTCAAACGTTTGTAATCCTAGCTGAAACTGCCGTTTATTTCCCACTGTAACCCCAAAAGTTGACCCAAAAGCTCAGCTTTTCAACGGTATGATCAGGTTTGTTTCCAATATTTTCATTAGTGAAGAAAACCGCTCTTAAATAAGGAAAAAACGCTGCAAATCATTGCCCAAAGGTTTAGTATTTTCTGCATAGATCACCCTTCTGTATAGATCCCTCCCTACCAACCGTAGGTACTAGGGCAGTTATGAAAAATTCAACCACAACCACCAAACAAATGGAAATGAAGGGTTGAAAATGTACCTAATCCTCTAAATCGATGTTGGTTTTTACCACGAATGTTGTTTACAGTTCTTTTAAACCAGAGGTATATCTCAGCTTCGTCCATATTTACAGCTGTTTTGGCAGTAAATAATTTACGCATAAATTTAGGGCCTCTCAACGAATGGCGAACGATTTTCGTGGGATGAAAACTAACGGCGATACATTTCCTCAGAAACGGGTCGGCTGTGAGTGAAAATTATTACAAAATTCCGCGCTACTTTCGTTCTACGGTTCCGTCACGTTTTTGCCCAGTTAGGTGATGGCTAAAGCTCTTGAACAATGTAAATACAATTATTGAAGATTTCTGAGACCGTTGCTTCACTTCGTTCTCATCGATACTGATTGGCAAATGATCAACTGAATGAAGGTTGAGTATTGATGGTGAAGGAATATTATGTGAAATTAGGTGGTGCTAATGAGCCGTTACGATCCCAACTACACCTTCGGGTCTGAACTTGCACCGTGAAAACTACGAATCGTGTTCGTTTCCTAACACCTCCTGAATAATGCATTTTTGCTTAATATAATTCCGCCGATGTGCGTGAGCAATTTCACCGATTCTGCATCCGAAGGTAATTAACACACAATAACCAGCTGGTTGATGAGAAGAGGGTCCTCCGAGGTCTCACAAGGGCTCGAAGATGACGATCGTTTGAGTAATTTCGAAACGAGTCCGTCCCGGTTGGAAGGTCGGACGACCACGCACGCTCTGTTGGTCCCATGAAGAAGTTTACGTGGAATCTTGTGAAACGGTCGGACGTTATGCTGAATTCTCAGATCGCCTGAGAATCTTCTAATGAAAGCGAATGCAAGTAGGTTCAAAATACCTGATAATTTTCGCACGAGGTCGGTGTGGTCATATTATGGGAGAAGGATGAACCTTCAACACGGAAGGAGATGAACATATTGTCTAGTAATTCATTCTAGGGAACGTCTCATTAGATAAGTACAAATTGTTTCACTTGGTGTAATTTAGTTAGTATTTTGAGTTAGAAATAGGTAGTGCCCCCCCCTCCCATCCCTCACCCACCATATATTTTCCGAGCTCGAGTTTGAACATCATTTCAGAGTCCATGATCTACGTTTCCCAAAACGCAAATTCCAGTTCACCCCCCCCCCCCCCCCCCCGCCTCCAAAATTGTGCCAGTCTGGCACCAAGGCGGTAATAAATTATGTCGTAACATTGAACTTGCATCTGTTAGTGCTAAACGTGTTATCCGTCGCAACATCAGAAAGAAAATGGCCGATAACTTGCCAGCTGTTTTTCAGTCAGTTTACTTGTGAGTTAATTAGTTTCGTCTTAGTTTTTTTGAGTTGGAGTCTGTTGAGTTGGAGTTCGTTTGTTTGTCTCGGTTATTTTGTGAGTTATTTGAGATGGAGTTGAAGATATGGAGGTCTCTTGGAGGTATGGAGGGAAGAGAAAGGTAGTTGAGAGGAACAAATAGATGCAATGAAAGTGAAGGAAAAATGCGAAAAACTGTTTTCTTGACCACTTCATCATCAACAAGTTCTTGTTTATAACTTTTCTTCGACATGACTGCAGTAAGTAATCCTCAAATTTTCAGTGTAAAAAGTAAAAAGTCTGTAAACAATATAGGTGGTATAAAAGTTGTCTCCTGTGGTAAAAAAAAACTTTGCTTGTTTCTTTGCCATGGAACAAACAATGATGGACGTTGGAGATTTTTTCTCCTCATTTTTACCGAATTTATGGCGTTTTCCCATTCTCGTTCACACTTCCTCCACCGAATCATGCCACACAATAACCATACGACCCTAATGGCTGCGATCTAGCCAGGTAATCGAAGAAGAAGGAGTGATGAGACTTCAACAACTTTAGCACGTTTAACACGAGTCGACTGGGGTTGTTCACGGTTTTTTTGTTTAACAAGTTTACCACTTAACACGTTTAACACGATAAGCTCAACCGTGAATACCCCTAGTAATTAGTAAGCTGTAAAGGAATCTAAATATTAAAAACGCTGCAAATTATTAAACAAAGGTTTATTATTTTTGTATATATAGATCACTCGTCTGCAAAGAACTCGGCTTTGCCATTGGCACAATAGGTACCATAGGTGCTACCTACCTAGTTCACAATAAAGTTTATTTGGAAGAAATAATCGCTTCACACTCAGTTCGAAGAAATAAAGAGTTGTGAGTGCCTTTATTAGGAAATTTGATTACTGGTTGCTAAGGACGCAAAACTTAGTACAACTTGAAGAAACGAACAACAATCGTATTTTCGTCAGCTAAAATTAAATATGAAGGGAGATTAGGCCTCTTTTGTGATTCACGCTCGTGTTTCTGATATTTCACTTGCCCAACCCTTAAGTTCTTATAGGGACCAAAAAGTTTGTCCTACAGAGATCTGCGTGGTCTCATTCGATTCTGAATATTCAATACTATTTTAAATTGATGAAAACCAGTGGAGCCCATGTACCAAATTTCATCAAAATCGATTTGCATGTGGGACTCAACTACAAGCTGCGCTAAAGTCTACCAATAAAGTATGCTGAGCTGCTTCAGTCTCATCCGACCAATCGCTACTTCAGAATGAAGCAAGAAGACGCCTACTCAGAGCCAAAGCTAATCAACGCAGAAGTCCCACTAGGGAGTGTTCTTGGACCGCTCTTGTATGTCCTTTGTACCAGTGATCTCCCAGATATTGCAATGAACACCACAGCCACCTTCGCAGATGATACAGCGATTTTGGCAGTCGGAGAATGTAACACAGAATCCACTAACAAGTTAAATCAATCAAAATCCAGCATACAAAAGTGGACAGCAAAATGAAGAAAATAAATGAAACTAAGTCGGCACATGTCGATTTCACTAACAAGAGAATCTAGTATATTCCGGTACATTTCATGGGAAAAGTTATTCCGAATGCTACCTATTGAAGCCAAATACCTAGGCATGACAGTAGACGCCAAACTTAGATGGAAAGCCCATATCAAAAAACGCTGCAAATTATTACACAATGGTTTATTATTTTCTATATAGATCACTCGTCTACAAAATCACCAACCATCCAATATGAAAAGAAAAAAAAAAAAAAAAAAAAATCAAAAAAAAAAAAATCAAAAAAAAAAATCAAAAAAAATCAAAAAAAAAAATCAACATCACCAACCATCGATTGCATTTCGGTCTGCTTTAATTTGAACGGAGATTAGGCCTCTTTTGCGATTCACACTCGTGTTTTGATATATATATATATATATATATATATATATATATATATATATATATATATATATATATATATATATATATATATATATATATATATATATATATATATATATATATATATATATATATATATATATATATATATATATATATATATATAAATGTAAACACTTAAATTTTCGTAGTGAGCGAACGGTTTGTCCTACAGAGCTCCGCGTGGTCTCAAAAAATTCTAAAAATTTTATAGAATCTTAAATTGAAGGAAAAACAATACCTTTATATCGAAATTTTTTGAGTTAAGGCGTTTTCAAAATTTCAAAATTGATTTTGGAACCCTTAGGAGTGACCTACATCAACCAAAAGTTTCGGGGCACAACTAGACCCCAAATGGAGCCCACATACCAAATTTCATCAAAATCGGTCAATGCTAAGTGGCAAAAGTGCCGCGTACGGCGTACGGCGTACGGCGGACGGACGGCCAAATTTTTATTCGATTTTTGGATTCTACGTACCTTGAAACGTAAACCATCAAATTTTGAGGGGGTGTTAAAATTTTTTTTTTCTTGGTCGATTCCAATGGTTCATTATTGAAAATAATAAACCAAAAGGAAGGAAGAACTCCATCTAAAATTCAGAAAAATGCATTGGCTAATGGGGAGACGGTGGAAGTTGTCAATCCAGAACAAGCTTACATTGTACAACCAAATCCTTAAACCAGTGTGGCCATATGGAGCTCAGCTTTGGGGCCTACGGCTCAGTCAAATCGAGACATCATCCAAAGATTCCAGAACAATGTGCTAAGAACGGTGGTCAATGCACCATGGTACTTTCGAAACTAACGTCTCCATCATGAGCTTGGGATAGAGACAATAAACGATTATATAAAGCGACAAGCTGTGAGACACCTTCAGCGGCTAAGATGTCACATCAACGAGGAAGCTGTCCAACTCCTTGATACAAGTGATATCGTCAGAAGATTGAAGCTTACCAAACAACTTGACCATAATCAACAAAACTCAGTGATGTATCTTAGTTTGAATATTCGTCTATTTTCAAAATAATATTGTTAATAGAATAAAATTTAATCATACTTGGTGCAATAAAGAATATTAAAGAAAAAAATCAAAATCGATCCATGGGAACTAAGGAAAGTGCGGCGTACGGCGGACGGACGGCAAAATGGGGAATTTGCCTCAATTTTAGATTCTGGAATTTCAAGTCAAATCCTATTATAGGGCCCTAGAATAACGTTTAACACTAGGAATAACCAACGGGAAAAAATTACCGTAGGAGAAAATGACTAAACAAGTGAACCTCTGTTACAAAACACCGCGAAAATCGAGGAGTATTGTTGACGTCATACGAAAAAAAAAAAAAAAAACGACGCGAAAACAACGACAAGGTATTCGATTTTCGGATTCTACTTCCCTTGAAACGTAAACCAACAACCTTTTGGTTATAAATATGTGAATTATTATCAATTTATTTTCCAAATGACTGATATTGACTGGAAGTATTGCGTTGTGAATGGAGTTGAATGCTCGGTCGTACACAACCCAGTCGCCCCTTGTGGCCGGAATGTGGCGTGAAATAGCTCTTCTTCTACTCGACCGCGTTTCCACTATCCTCGAGAAAAGTTCTCATCGTGCGTGAATCACAGAACCACGAAGATTCAATTCCTTCTTTCTGCTCTGATGGCTTCAGTACAACCTGCGAATCTTGAGATTTCGAAGTAGTGACCAAAGAGGCGACCTTTACTGATTTTCGAGTAACTAAATAACTACTATTTTGGTTTATTATTTTCAATAAATAATGAACCATTGGAATCGAGCAAGAACAAAAAGTATTAACCCCCCCTCAAAATTTGATGTTTTCCGTTTCAAGGTACGTAGAATCCGAAAATCGAATACAATATTTTCCGTCCACCCACCGTATTCTGTACGCGGCACTTTTCTCAGCAACCATTTAATATTTTGTGGTTATGGACTTTTTTCTTTTTTTTCTGATACTTAAATGGGTTATTTTTCACAATAGAACTCCCTTGTCCATTTCGAATCACTTTCATTCCTGGAGAGCTTTCGACTGTCCTCTGGTTGTTATTTTCAATCGCAGACATAGTGGATAGGATCTAACAATGGTAGTAATGGAAAGAAGTAGGTAACGATGGTATTTTGAAGTTATGAAGTAAAATGAAATCATTACCCAAAGGTTTATTATTTTCTGTATTGATCCCCCCCCCCCCCCCCCTACAAACCATAGGTACCTACTACCTACAAGGGCATTTTTGAAAATTTCAACCCTTCATTTCCATTTGGTTGGTGGTTGGGATTGAAATTTTCAAAAATTAATAATTTGAAGCGTGTTTTAGAAAAAGTTTATCAAGTTATTTTAGTTATTTAAAATTATCATTGTCTAAGCAACTAATGCACTTCTCACTCAACACTTTTCACCAATAGCTTCCACTAGTATAACTGCAAAATTAATGCTGAATTCAAAAATGTGGTTAATAGTGGAGTAAAGTTGACTTAAGGAAACAAATTTGGAATTTTAAGGAAAAGACATGGTTTTATAAAAATAAAATAAAAATTTGAAAAAAAAACATAGTTTAGCAACGGATTGATCTAGAACGGTGCGGTTAGTGGCATTTTGCTTCATTTCATGGGTATTGTATATTCACTTGGCCGTATTCACACTGAGAAATGAATACGTAGAGTGTTTCTTGTCGTTTCAGTAATAGCAAATAATTCGGGGTAATTTATTCTGCCTGAACGGGGAAGCATGTGCAGTGTTGCTGAAGCTTCTGAAGCCGATCGGCGTTGTTGACAATCTCGTTCTGTAACCCGACAAATGTTGGTAGTCCTTTATGTATGATGAGAGGGACTTTGATCGGAGTGCAATCCGATGTAGGAAAGCGGCTGCTACCTCGAGAATCATTCAGAGGGGACTCGCGACATCCGAAAGGTTCTTGTTGCGCCAAGTACTCTGCATACTCCACCCAGTTCTGCGGGCTCGAGCGTCCGTTACGAGGGTCGCCCCTTAGGAAATGGTAATACAGCTATCTGCTCCCAGGCTTCCCCTTTGTTTACCGAGAGAAGTGAATGCAGTGAGAACACGCGAATGCTCTGACGTCTCGAATCGCAGGAAATGGAAGGGAGATGAGATGTGGAGTGCGAGGCGCAAACTAGTGAAGGGCACTTAGAACGTACACACATCAAAAAAAGTTTTGCTTCGCCCCAGGTAATTCAGTCAAAAGTATACACTCAAAAAGTCTGAAATTGTATACATTTTTATTTGGCATTAATTGCTTATACAGCCACAAGTAAGAAATTACATGTATTTTATACAAGAATCATATCAAGAATCCATAAATTTCTTTATACAGGGTGGTCCTTATCTAATGGAACATATTGTAATGTAACGAATTGGAACCTCAAGACAATTTTTGAATATTGCGTGAATTATATTTTATACAACTTGTTGATATCACAACACAACACAAGCAAGCAAGTTTTAAAGTCAAGTCAATAAACTTTTCCTGTACAACACCTGTTGAATAAAATTACCAACGGGTGTTGAACAGATAATGATGTTATCGTTCATCGAGTGAATCAACCTATTTCACTCTCCCTCACGAGATGGTTTGCTGGGTTCTTGTCCAATCCCAGTTGATGTATTCTTCCTGATCTTGGTCTTGAGTATCCTTCCTGATCTTGTTGTAATTCCATCATGTTGAGGTTCGGCTTGTTTTGGAGCATCTATTTCTATCATTTCTGTTGAATCATTTTGGTTTTGTCTTGTTTCGTTTTCGTCATTTTCTAGCGATTCTGTTTGATTTTCTTCAGCTCGGTCTTGTTCTGTTTCATTTTCTTGTGATTCTATTTGATTTTCTTCACTGTTTGGAGTTGCTGCTGGTGCGTTGACCTGTCGTCTGCTTTGGTTCCTGTTAACTGCTGGTAAATGGAATTTGTAGAACATTGGCTTCGCAGGTTCCTCCAGTGACAGTTTCAACTCTTCGTCCGAGTTGAGGAGTTCTGAGTATTTGTCCAGTACTTTGACATCCCTGGAAATCACTATTTTGTTTAGATGAGGTGCCCAGATTCTATAAGCTTTGGAGATTTCTGAGTATCCCATGAATATCCCTTCGTTTGCACGGGGGTCAAATTTTCCTCTATTCTTGCGTTTGTCCAAGAAGAATGATTTTGCTCCAAATAAATGTAAGTGTCTGACCGATGGAATTTGTCCAACCCACTTTTGAAATGGTGTTGAACCATCAAGTGAACTTATGGACATCGATTCAGGATATTATTTGCCGTGTTTATAGCTTCTGCCCAGAATTTTTGTGGCAATTTTGCTTCAATTAATAAACACCTAGCTTTGTCCATAAGGGATCGATTTTTTCGTTCGGCAAGCCCATTTTGTTGAGGAGTATGAGGTGCTGACAATCGTCTTTGGATACCCCATTCGTTCAGTTGTTTATCAAATTTCGCATTACAATATTCTCCCCTGCCATTATCAGTTTGTAGGAATTTTATGCGTTTCCCTGTTGAGTTTTCTACTTCATTTTTGTATGTTTTGAAAGCTTCTATTACATCGTTTTTCTGTTTTAGGAAGTATATCTTCGTATATCTAGAGTACTGATCTGTAAAACTAACATAGTACTTTGCTCCTCCTGGTGATGGTGTCTGGTACGGTCCCCATACATCTGAATGGATGATTTCGAGGAGTCCAACATTCTTTGGAGAGTCTGTCGTTTTGAACGGTAGTCTAGTCATCTTATCTTTGATGCAGATCTCACAGTCACCAAGATTTTCTGATGGATTGAAGTCTAGTCCAGCAATAGTTTCTATTCTTTTGGCGTTTTTCAGATCACCTTCGTTGAGATGTCCCAGTTTTCTGTGCCATAGTTTCATGCTGGAAGATAGGTAACACGATTCATGGTTTTTCTTGGGTTTCACGTAATAAAGTCCATTTGATCGATTAGCTTCTAGTGTTACATCACCGCACTTGTTCCTAACTTGTGCTGTATGATTCTTAAAGATAATTTCATATCCTCTATCTGCGATTTTCCCAACCGACATGAGATTTGTCGTTAGATCGGGTACGTACAGAGTATCTTCTAAATTGATAGTGCTATTTCCGAGGGTAATTTTTACTTTTCCTCCGCCCTCAATGGACTTTTTGAAGCTAATTGTAATTTATGTTTGGGCGTTTCATCGAGATTGATGAATTTAGATTTTGAAGAGCATAAATGTGATGTGCAACCACTATCTAAACACCATGATTGTTGAGAATTATCCTTGTTTGCATTTGAGGATAGACAGATTTGACTAGCTAGAAAAGTTGATTCGTTTTTATTTTTGTTTTGTTTTTATGCCAGCAATCTTGAGACGTGTGTCCCAATTTATTGCAAATTTTACATGTGATTTTAGTTTTAGTTGGTTCGATCTTAGCATCATTTGACGGACTGCGTTTGTTGAAGTTTTTGATTTTTATTTGAAATTTTCTGTTTTTTCCCATAAATGATTCTTCAGCCGAGGTTGACATGTTATGATCGCGCGCTTCACTTTCCTCAATGATTTTAATTTTTAATTGTTCTGGAGAAGGTAGTTCGTCGCAGAATGTGGATTCTAGTAAACCACAAGTGCGGTACCTACATGAATTTTCATCATTTTTAAAAGCTGATTTGCCTGATACCATCCATTTTTTTTGGCCCCATCGGACCAAAATTGGTTATTTTATGTGAAAAAATAATCTTTCATGCCTTTTTCAACTCTCAGAATTGAGCTGATTTTTCAATTGATTTCTGAAGACGGCTTCAATATTCTTTTGGTTTATTATTTTCAACCTTTAGAATCGACCAAGAAAAACAAATTAACCCCCCTCAAAAATTTGTTGGTTTACGTTTCAAGGTACGTAGAATCCAAAAATCGAATAAAAATGCTGCAAATTATTACACAATGGTTTATTATTTTTCTATATAATGTATAGATGTATAATATATATAATATATAGATATAGATATAGTGATATTATCTGCAAAGCCACCAAAGAAAAATAAAATATCGTACGATGAGTCCAATATTCATGACATTTTTCGTAGAATTCAAATCATGAATAAAGATGGTGTTTCCAGGGGGAATTGAGCGAGAAGCTTCCAAGTAAACTTGATTGTGAAGCGAAAATATGGTTGGTAATTAATGGGAATGTCAAAGCTACGCTCTTCGCAGGCGATCTTTACAGAAAAATAATAAACCTTCGCGTTATAATTTGAAGCGTGTTTCCCCCGGAGTTTCAATTTTGTAATAAGACAGATAGAATTTTGAAAATCCAAACCCCACATTATCGCATATTTCTGACTGAATCTGGGTGATGCACTTAATGTATGTATACTACATGAAAAAGCGGGAAATGTGCATCAAAACATTCGTTATTTTGTTTTGAAACTGTAGAAGGTAGAATTATTCCAAACCAGAGAAATAATATTGCTTTCCTCGATCATTTTATCTCACAGTTTCAAAACCCTCAATTCGTTACCTTTTTTCAAAGAAACAAATGCGAGAAGAGAAGAAAGAAGTTAATTCATTAAAACCTAATGTAATTAATAGCTTTTCCGCAAACTTATTACCGGTGATCCCTTGATATTTTAGGAGAGCTCTCCACCGAGGCTGTAAGAAGTAAAAAAATTAAAAAAAGAAGAAGAAAAGAGAAAGAGGAAGGTAGAAAAATCTCTTCAGACAAAGCAAAGCTCGACTAATTTATTCTCTAGTTCCGGCGTTAGGGGTCGAAAACAGTCGGAAAGGCCTTTGAAAATATTTCGCGTAAAGAAAATAATCCTCTGCCCTATTTACTCGCGCTTTTATGGGGGTGCATAAAGATAACCCGGTAATCCTACACCCTCGTCCGTTTTGGGGCGGAGGTTCTTCTTGGAGAGGTCCGGAAAAGAGTGAAAATTTCAGTTGTGATAAACCTGTCAGGAGAAGGGCGGTCGTTTTTTGTAGTCTAAGTGCTTTGCAATGTCCCGAGAGAGTTCGGCTTTGGTGTTTTATTATTCGAAAGGGAGGTTTTTCGCTAAGTTGCAACACGGATTTTATGGGGCGATATGGTAAACACGGCTTGCAATTGAACGCTTGGAATGGGAGACCGTGGAATTATTATCTGATGGTGGTCTTATTATAAAACTCTCTATTCCGCTATGTACCTCGCTCAACTATTTACAAGTTTATTTTCTCTATAAAAACAACAATATGTAATACTTGTGCCCAATTGTTGAAAGTTAGGTTTTTACCCAACAATTTGTTTTATGGAGGTAATCAAAGTTTGGTTATAAAATCGGTAAGTACCTCCTTCTTTACGAATCAAATCAATTCGTACACTATAATATTATAATATAATATAATATTATATTATATTATTTTATATTATAAAACTATTTATATTATAAAACTATAACATTGAAACGATGTTTTTCTTGACATTAACAATAATTTTAGGTTGAATTCCTATACATTCCATGTTTTACTTTCCCAGGTAACTATTATTCAACTTATTTTCCTCATTTCCCAATAATCAATGTAATAGCCATAGAATTGTGAGGAAAGAACAAAGCTGTGGTACTAAAGTAAATAATTATAATTACTAAAATGGGGAGCCAAAGGGGGCGTGTTAAGCACGCCCGGACCTAACGGAAGATGGGGGAAACACCAAAGTCGAGACTTACGAGCTGCTCCTAGAAGAATCACAATAAAACTAAATTAAGGTTACTAAAGATTTCATAAAATGGTCCCTATGACCCCTGCGACACTAGCACTACCCTAAAATGTCATTCGAACTCTAGGTAGGTGGATGGGTCCACACGAGTGTGAATCGCAAAAGAGGCCTAATCTCCATGACCACTTCTTCAACCATTGTGCGAATCCATTTCAACTGAATTTTTCGCTATCCATTCCTATTATTATCAGCAAAAGTCAAGTCAAGCAACAAAAAAATTGCCTTTTCATTGAATCAAGTTTACGATTCAGGTACTTACTACGAATCTTTCCATTCCATTTTTCTACGAAACTTTCCATAGAGTGTAAGGGAACCAACGTGTGTTCCTGTAAGGCTACTCCTCAACAACGCACGCATAAGATGCCGTCGTAAAGAAAGCGACTGTTATCCGCTCTCTGCCAGGAGAATGATCAACTGATTTCATGTAAGGAATCGCCGGCAGAGGGCGCAGGATTTGCCACTTTCTGTGCCCTCCAGCGACTGTCGCCCGAATCTCTTGCGACCAAACAGGAATAAAAACGCTGCAAATTATCACACAAAGAGTAATTCTTTTTCTGTACAGATCAATCGCCTGCAAAAAAAACACAGCTTTGCCATTTTCACTACCTGCCGACCATATTTTCGCTTCGCAATCAAGTTTATGTGAAGGTATAAACGCTCCACACTCAATTCGAAGAAATAGGAAGTTATTGGTGTCTTCGTGTGAAACTTCATTACTGGTTGCTAAAGACGCACGACTGAGTTCAACTCGAAGAAACAAAAAAAAAAAAAAAAACAAAAAAAAAAAACATCGCATTTTGATCAGCTAGAATTTGGACGGAGATTAGGCCTCTTGTGGGATTCACACGCGTGTTTCTTATACATCGTAGGACCAATAGGAAGCAAACGGTTGGTCCTACAGAGCTCTAGTTAGTCACATTCTATTCTAAAAATTCAATACTAATTTGAAATGAAGAAGAAATGATACCTTTGTAATAAAAGTTTTTTAGCAAGGGCATTTTGAAACTTTCAGCCCTTAGAAGTGGCTGAAGTCATCCAAAAGCTTCGGGGCACAACTCAACCCCAAATGGAGTTCTTATTCCATCGAAATTGGTCCATGATAACTGAGGAAAATGCCACGTACGGCGGAATGATGCCGAATTATAACCAGATTTTTGGATTCTACGAATCTTGAAAAGTAAACCAAAAAATTTTCTCGGTCGATTCCCATTGGTTCATTATTGAGAATAATAAACCAAAATAAAGATTGAAAACAAAACCAATATACTCGTACACCTATAACTCATTACTTACTTTGTACTTGGCAGTGGCGGAAAATATGTGAACTTTCAATGAAACATTTTTGTATAAATTGAAGGAGAAAAAGTTGAAAATGCATCATTGAACTGATTCTTACAATAATAAGTTCTAATGAATGAAATCCTACTGGGCAATGTTAAAAGGAATTCAATAATAGAACACTTCAAGTGCCAATTAACCAGAAACTAAAAGTTTAAGTAAGCCTTCGAAGTGGTCGTTTCTCTCGGGAGACTCGACTAGTTTCAGTGTTTTCAACCTTCTGTCTCGACTTTTTCCAGGTGCTGGGGTGAAAACAAGCCTTCGAAGTGGTCGTTTCTCTCGGGAGACTCGAAGAGTTTTAGTTTTGTCAACCTTTTGTCTCGAAGTTTTCCAGACGTTGGTGGTGAAAACAAGCCTTCGAAGTGGTCGTTTCTCTCGGGAGACTCAAAGAGTTTTAGTTTTGTCAACCTTTTGTCTCGACGTTTTCCAGACGTTGGTGTCGAAAACAAGCCTTCGAAGTGGTCGTTTCTCTCGAGAGAATCAACAAGTTTCAGTGTTTTTCAACCTTCTGTCTCGACTTTTTTCAGGTGCTGGAGGTGAAAACAAGCCTTCGAAGTGGTCGTTTCTCTTGAGAGAATCAACTAGTTTCAGTGTTTTCAACCTTCTGTCTCGACTTCTTCCAGGAATTGGAGGTGAAAACAAGCCTTCGAAGTGGTCGTTTCTCTCGAGAGACTCAACTAGTTTCAGTGTTTTCAACCTTCTGTCTCGATTTTTTTCCGGTGCTGGGTTGAAAACAAGCCTTCGAAGTGGTCGTTTCTCTCGAGAGACTCAACTAGTTTCAGTGTTTTCAACCTTCTGTCTCGACTTCTTCCAGGAATTGGAGGTGAAAACAAGCCATAGAAGTGGTCGTTTCTCTCGAGAGACTCAACTAGTTTCAGTGTTTTCAACCTTCTGTCTCGACTTTTTTCAGGTGCTGGGTTGAAAACAAGCCTTCGAAGTGGTCGTTTCTCTCGAGAGACTCAACTAGTTTCAGTGTTTTCGACCTTCTGTCTCGACTTCTTCCAGGAATTCGAGGTGAAAACAAGCCATAGAAGTTGTCGTTTCAATGTTCCTAATAACATGTAGTTTGAAATAAATTTTTTTTTTTTTCAAAATGATGTTTATTTTTGGTGGAGTGGTCTTTCTATAGCCAACAGCACAACAAAAAAAAGAAAATCGCTGACAATAATTGAATCAGTGAGAATGACAACAGTACATGTGGGGACATGTACTGTTGATGATTGGGGAATCAGCTTATCGAGATATCAGGTGTCAGGTAGTATAAGTCCATGGACTCGTACTGTTTTTTCCCTCAATCATTTTCATTTAGGCTCTGTTCAAGCTTACCGAGTGTGGTTAGCATACTGCTCTTGTGCTCAATGCGTAGTTCTACTGGTTACAACCAACAAAAAGCCATTTTTCAACAATCGTCAATAATGGACTTGTACTGTTTTCATTCTCATCGATTCAATTACACAAAGGTTTATTATTTTTCTATATACATCACTCGTCGGCAAAAAACACGGCTTTGCCACTGTTACCACTTTTTTTTTTCCAACTCCCCTCAAAGACAAATTATCTTTTGTGACGGAGGGGACACGCAATAAAATAAAAATAAATGAATAAGTCAAATATAATGGGGAGGACGTCCAGGACTCACCCGACGCCGCCCCTAGGGATGAGGGAAGATGAGGAAGGTGGGGGTGGGAGAGAGGGATGAACGGAAGTGCCTCTATAGAAAGACCACCAATTGAGATATGAGCCTAGCAGGACGCGGGTGGTGATACCACGAAGTACGCCTACTGAGATGCCCAACTCACGCAACTCCGTGGCACGTTTCCCGCGCCACGACAAGGTTGCAGCCATCACCCTGATGTTGTTGGGTGCCACTCCTTTAAGCTCCGACACCGCTTGCCGTAAATCATTTGTATCATACTTCCTTATCTTAGCCCGCCAATTATGCTCCATGTCCAAGCTGCAATTGACAACTTGGACATCCAGGATAGACTGGTCGGGATTGACGGCAATGATGTCGGGTTTCTTACCCTGGTCACTTGGCATGTGATACAATCTCTCCCTCCCAACATCCTAGCCGCTAGATGACAAAGCACCTGCTATCTGCTTGGCGACCGCATCATGACGTAGAATGACCATGAGTCCGAGGACACTGCTGCACTACATGATACAGGTGTTCATTTCTACTCGAACAGGAGCGTCAAAAGGGTAGCGTTGTCCCGCGACTACCTCTCAAACACCACACCGCAGTTGGCAAAGTTGCCGTGTGGATGGCGTGAAAGTGTCAGTAGTCGCGGGCCCCAATGCTCTCAAAAGCCCAACCAACCCATTGGGATGAGATGGGGCTTTCGGAGCACTGTCGGAGTTCTTTACCATCTACTGCCTCATGCAGCGCAGCAGCAGACGAACTGGGTTTTTGAGCAGATGGTGTCGCTCGGTAGCACCATGCTAACTGCTGCCTGACAAAATCAAGATCATCAGCAGCACGGGCGACCTCCCAGCTCAACCCTTGAAGGGCTAGCAGGCGCTAACAGCCCTAGATACTACCTACATACCTACCACATACCTTCTTCACAATCAAGTCTATTTGGAAGAAATAAACGCTTCCCACTCAGTTCGAAGAAACTGGGAGTTGAGGTTGCCCTAATTATTAAGAAATTTTATTACTGGTTGCTAAGGACGCAAAACTTAGTACAAGTCGAAGAAACGAGCAACGATCGCATTTTTGTCAGCTATAATTTGAACGGAGATTTGGCTAGGCCTCTTTTGCGATTCACACTCGTGTTTCTGATTTATCGTATGTTTAACTCGCGTAGGAAGCGAACTGTTTGTCCTAAAGAGCTGCCCGTGGTCTCCAAAAATTCTAAAAATTCGATACAATCTTAAAATTGTATTTGCAATTTGCAAATTTCAGCCCTTAATTATCACACCTTATAAGTGACTGACATCAACCATAAGCTTCGGGGCATCTAGACCCCCAAAAGGGGGCCCATATACCAAAATCCATCAAAATCGGTCCATGGTTGCTTAGGAAAGTGCCGCATACGACGGACGGACGGACAATTTTTTATTCGATTTCTGGGTTCTACGTACCTTGAAACGTAAATCAACAAATTTTTCGTGGTGAGGGGAGGGGGGTTAAAATTTTTTCTTCTTGGTCAGTTCCAAAGGTTCATTATTGAAGATAATAAACCATTATCTAGACCCGCGATACCCCTTTCGAGCGTTCACCAATCCAAATGTTCTCCCGAGCCGACTGCCCATAACTTCGGCATGATGTGTAATGAAAACCCTCTTAGCTAGTTACGTAGGTAAGCCTCTCATCGGTTTCCACGATTATCCCATAAAACAGCGAAGGGGTCTCGATAACTATAGTTACCTTAACTCTCAACATAAGGTGTAGACGGGTAATAACCTAATGATCACCTCAACCTCGGAGTAGAACTCGCCCTGGTCCAATCTGCGGATTTGAATCGTTTGCCGCAAGCAAGGATCACGACCGCCACCTCGTGACAATATTTCAAACAATCAGAAGCAGCGGTTGAAACCCCCTGGAGGCCATCATCGTAACGACCGCCCATTTATTCCGCTCCGCCGCTCCAGTATTTCCCTCGTCCGATTCAGCAAAAGTAGAACCTACCGCGACGTGTTTTTGCAAAAATTCGAGTTATTAGCGAATTTTCAAAGGAAATGAAGTTTTTGCAATGGCCTTAAAATTTTTAGGATGGAAAATAGTGTAGGGGACTCTCCATTGTGTTATATTCATAGTGTACATGTTGTTACCTTGTTGCCACGGTATTGTTAGGATGGTCGGATTTTTGTTGAATAAAAATGACATTCCGTTCAAGTCCTGTTGAGAGTCTGAATGTCGATGCCGGTGAACTGCCATTATCCTACAGACGTACAATTTTGTCTCTAAGGTATGCAGCAAAAATTAAAGCATCATCTGATCATCTTCATCACCACGTATCATTAGATCCTCAACCCCTTTCTCCACATGTCTGTCGCAGAAGTTCTGTGGATTATATACGTTCTGACCTATACATTCATTCCTTAACGCTTCCAAATTTTCAAAATGAAAGTGTTTGTTCACGAGCTCCATGGACTCTCCCAACCCCTCAACTTTGTTTAACTTTGACGAAATTTAAAAAAAAAAACATTATTGCCACAAGCTTTTTCTACTATTTTTAAGGAAACAATCCATAAATTCTCCCCGTGTCAGATTGCCTACTGCGATTGTTCGAAATCAGAAGTTGGAGTCGGATCTGCAGTTGCCTGTTGTCGGGATGTAATTATGTCATCACTACCCAAGGATTGCTCGATCTTCACAGCTGAACTATTCGCCATATATTCTGCTCTGAATCTTATAGTACCGACCGAAAACAAATTTGTAGTCTGCTCGGATTCCTGAGTTCATTGATGGCAATAAAGAAAGGAGTCGACTCTCATCCGTTGGTTTTGAAGATTCTCCATTGCATCCAGTACCATCAAGATATCGGTGTAACTGTCGTCTTTTTCTGGACTCCTGGACATTATGGTATAGATGGGAATGAGATGGCAGATCGAGCCGCTAAATTTGCTAGTAATGAACCAGTTTCCTCACAAATATATATTCGTTCTGATTACACTCCAACTTTCAAGACAACAGTATGGGCTGAATGGCAAACAGTGTGGAGTCGTATGGACCATCAAAAGCTATGGCAAGTTAAAAAAGATGTTCGACCTTGGTCTTCTTCGAGTCGAACAAAGAAACTCCCAGATGGATCAGTTCAACACTCTCGTCGAGAAGAAATCGTCCTAACAAGACTGCGGATTGGCCATACGATACTAACCCATGGTTACCTCATGGAATCACAACCACGACCACCTCCACCTGTTTGCAATTCATGCCGATGCACATTGACGGTCCACCATCTGCTCGTCGAATGTCCAGTGTTCCTCTCTCATTCGACTATTCCAAGAAACATCAAGCAACTACTGGACAACAACTCAAGAACCCTAGATGACCTCTTCAACGCCTTGAAGTCACTGTCTATTTTCTATGAAATATGAAGAAATCGTGATTTATAGTAGGTACATAGATATTTTATTATGTTCCGTTTAGCGCCCATGACCCTGCGCGGTCGAATGCGCTCAAATAAATAAAAAAAAATTAAAAAAATAAAAAATAAAAAATGACATTCTTGTTTCTGGAATCCTGAACACGTGTCTTGTTTTGTGTGTCTTGTCTTGTCCTCTTACTTAGCATAAAATTGGTGGCAGCGGTGGGATGTTTGAGAGAGAGCTAATGATGAGAAATAAAAGAAGTATGTAGATCTCAAGAACGAGGTGCTGGGCAAGACGATGCAAAAAATTAAGTCCATGGTGAGTTTGACATTAAAGCAGCATATGGACATTGGAAAATTGATTTTTGCCAGAATGCCATCGGGTGGGTGCCACGATAATCATAGTGACTTTGGGGAAATGAGTTCCTCTATCATTGTGATGTTAGCGGAAGCGCTCAACGTTGCGTTAAGAATTGAAGTGGAGGGAAACAACAAAGCGATCAGTGACGAGATTTGCTCGAAAGATGATGGATATATTCAAATACCAGAGTATAAAAGCATCGCAAAAGAAAAGGCTAATCCGCACTTAGTCTGTTGGAAATGACACAGAGTGGGCCATATAAGCCGTAGTTGCTTTCTGTGGAATTGAACCAGGAATTTGCAACAATGGCGGAGAAAGCTGGCAGTGTAGGACAATCAGGGGGTATGATAACGGCAAGAAAGTAGGAGAATTACGACGAGGGAATCTCGATCAACCCTTAGAAGAAACTAGGGAATAATGGGTAGCAAGAGAGGACACTCGGCAGAAGGAGGAAGAGGAGCCGAAGAAAGAGTGGACGCAGTTGCAGGATCGACTGGAAAAGGAGCCTCAGAGAAAGGAGCTTGACGGTGTGGGCAGAAGAATGAAAAAGAGGATATGAACCAGATGAAGGAAGAATTTTTGGTAGACAAAGGTAGCACGTACCTGAAGGAGACGCAAGAGGGGAATATAAAGTTGTGGAAGTAAAGAGAGCCAAATACCAAAGGACTGAATATGGGTCTGAAAACGGAAGGAACTTTGGTCAGGTGGATGTGGAAAGCGCGAAACTTTTTGAAAAGCCACGAAAGTCATTAAAGCCAGCCTCTCCTTTCGTGCCTTCCTCGTTGAAGGATGAAGCTAGAACACAGCTTGAGTTGGAATGTGGAAGAAGCGAGCCGGAAACTCAACCAAGTTCTATGAGTTTTAGATTCGAAGATACAGCTTATGGGAAGAATTTTAAAATAAAGGATCCCAAAAGATATAAGAAGCTTATGGACTAGATGTGGGTCGCTCAATAACGAACCGGCCTTCGAGCCGACTCCTTCAGAAGAGCGAGTGAACCACGGGTCAGTAAAAATGAACCGCGGCTCTTCGGATCTCTTGAGCTCAGTGCTGGTAGTGTTCGGCGAAGATCGATTTTTCAAAAGAGCGAGTGAACTGTGGATCAGTAAAAATGATATATGAATCGCAGTTCTTCGATCTTTGGATCTTTCGACATGATTGGACAGAAAAATGACGCATTTTGGTAATCTATAACGTATGCTAACTTACTTTAATATTCTCTAACTCCAATAATCTCTAAACTTTAATAGTCTCCTATATATATATGCTGTTTAATATACTTTCGCATCTAAAGCCCCCTTCTGGATGATTGCAGGGAGCTGTGAATCACAAACTGGGGGCTGTAAATAACAGTCTTGGAGGTGTGGTTCACAGGAAAACCGTCTTACGTGTTCATACCAGGTCGCAAGTAACTCAACATATTGGTACTGGTCGAGCACTCGTACAGTCGCTACAAATCGATTCTTCGTCCTGATCGTCTTCGGTTTATGTTCGAACATTTGAAATTTCAAGTCGTCGCCAATAATTTCAAAGAGTAAATTGTGAATTTTTATTTAATTTTTTTCAGTTTTGCTGTAGAGATGTTTTCCAATTTTGCACATATTTCAGGAGTTGTTTTATAAATTTTACATATTTGTTGCATATTTAAATAAATACAATTTTTAGGTACATATTTAGCTTTTTAAAATAAATAAAAATCCGTCCCTTAGTTACTATGAACATTTTGCAAAAACTCGAATGTTTTGCGAAACATTTACTCAAAGTTAAATATACATATTATGCATATTTGATATACACATGATAAATTGAAGTATAATGTACTTGAGTATAATGTACTCAGTTAAATATACATATTATGTATATTTAATATACACATGATAAATTGAATTTTTCTCCTGATTTTTTAAAAATGTTCCAAAACTGATTCCAGTGAAAACGATTTTGAAAAAGTCCATGCTACAATTTTGAGCCTCTCGCAATAGCTTAGTTTTCAATGAATATTCGATGAAAGTGGTCATTGAGTGGACTTCGGACGAGTTGCTGAGAGGGTACTTAGGGTTCTTCACAGCCCCACTCCTTTCCACCAAGCGGCAAATGGGACAAATAGGTAATGTTCCGACGTGAGGGTTAAGTCTGATTGAATTAAAATAGTTTCATGTCGGTGGGGAAACTGATCCAAAAGGTTGAGAAAGTAGCAAAGCACCGAAAAACAATTAGTTCGACATCTGCCAAAGTTTGATTTGACTCTTGGTCATATCCGCCTTGTGTTTAAATGTTGATCCCGCCTTGTGTTGATGTTGTTGATCTGCATCCTCTCAATCAATGGACTACCGGCTTACGAGATTAGTCATCTCAGTTAGTTAGGAGCAGATTCAGATTGTCGTGCGACAGTACTCCTGTAGTTCGTACACGTCGACCACCAAATAATGAATATGATCGATCGACGACGGGTCGATATTGCAAGAGGCTCCCGCAGGCTCAACCGGGAATATCGGCGGTAAATCAAGGTAAATCCGTGTCCGCGCTGATCCCGACCGATGGCCGGAGTAATTGATATTCAATTAATAATACGACCGAGAATGGCAAATTACCATCGACGAGGGTGAGAAGTGGCTGGAGAGGCCATTTCGAGGGGCGGTTGGCTTGATTAATGGCTCCGGTGGCTTCTTTAATATCCCACCTCCAACCCTCGTTCTCCACGTTCAACATACCTTGTGGAATCTGTGGAAGAGCTTCTTTCGACTTGCTTTGTTCATACATTCACGATGAATATGCAACTTCCACAGTCTTCATAATAACTAGTCATTCAGACCTCTGGTTTTCGAGAATTGTCAAAGAAACTGCATATTACGCAAAGGTTTATTATTTCTATAGATCACTCGCGCATGTTAAAGGCGCAAAACTGAAGAAAACTCGAAGATACAAACAACGGTCGTATTTTGTCAACTAAAATTTCAACGGAGATCAGACCTCTTTTGCGATTCACACTCGTGTTTCTGACTTATCGTAAGCCCAACCCTTAAGTCTCAAAGGGAGTGAACGGTTGGTCCTACAGGGCTCCGGGTGGTCTCATTCGGTTCTAAGAATTCAATACTATTTTAAATTGACGAAAAAACAATACCTTTTTATCGGCAGTTTTTGAGCTAGGGCGTTTTCAAAATGTCAACCCTTATTTTTCAAACTTACTTTTCCACCGTACGCGGCACTTTCCTTAGTTACCATGAACCGATTTTGATGAAATTCAGGTCCCCCAAATTTCATCAAAATCGGTTCATGGTAACTAAGGAAAGTGTCGCAGATGGTGGACGAACGGCCAAATTGTAACATTACAACTGTTGCATTTTTTTTTTTTCATTTTTTTAAACACATAGAACGTGGTAGAGAATTTTCAAATTACACTTAAAGTGCTAAAAATCTCGAAATATCAGGTTTGAGCCTCCATTTAGTAGTGAAAAAAACTTTTAACCACCGAAGGTCTTACACACCCTGATTCTACAGGTAATAGACTTAATAAATATTTCATATTATCTATAACATATTAATTATTTTCAGAAACCCATGCTTTCAAGAACTAAATTTGAGCAGTTTTTCTCTAATTGCCCAGTGGGCAATGCCCACCCTCGTCCAAATGCATGATTGAATCAAAAAGTTATGAGAGATCAACTTTTCAAGTTTTTTAAACTTTTTTTAAACTTTTCAACTTTCAAGATTTAACATGTTTAATGTTTTAGGGCTGGGGGTCGTTCTGTGAATTCCGACACGCAAATCTGCAACGTTTTTTTTCTTAGTTACCACGGACCGATTTCTTAGTTACCACGTTATATCGGCTCCATTTGGGGTCTAGTTGTACCAAGATGGTCACTGATCAGCTGAGTGAGCTCCAAGGCCATTTTCTCTCCTGTTGAACGCAGGAAGCTGAAATTTGAGAAGGAGGGTCAATGGAGAATGCTGAAGGCGCCTGTGTGGTCACTGATCAGCTGAGTGATCGGCAATCTAATTTCTCCCTTGCGAGGGAAAAAAATTAAACATGATTTAATGTTTTTCCCTCGCAAGGGAGAAATTGAACAGAGAGTTATGTTTTACAAAAAAAAACCTTTTTTTTACAAAAAATCGGACCGACCTCAAAAATGAAGTCGGTAAACACCAAAAATGGAAAAATAATAATCTCAGGGAATTCAGATGGGAAGGTGGGTTGGTTGGTGCGCATTGAAGTCACCGCCGTGCCCATCTGTTGACACAAACGTACTACTGTATCTTCTACTTGCTTTTCTTCGCAAATATATTGTAGAGTCCGAATTTCATCGGATCCTACAAGTTCTTACTGGCATAGAGAAAGGGGAAGGGAAATGAACCCAGGTCGGCTATCTCGAGAGGAGAATCTTCTGTCGTTGCTCGGCCTCGTCACGCCGCCTCCACCAGAACTTAATGCAAAAGTGTTCCCGGATAAATTCCTGTCTACATTTTTTTCTTGTATTTTGAGAAGACACCACCTTGGAAGCCAGGTAACTGCTGGATTCAGGACTTTTTGCCCACTAAGGATCATTTTGGAGTTCACAAGTTCTCGTGAACTCCCCAAACGTAAGTGTGGGCCACTTGTCCTTTTCGAATTTTCTAGCAATTTCAACTTGATTGAGCATCCCTGCCATATTTGTATTAATTGATTGGTTTTGTTGTTTAAAATAACAATAATAAAGAAACAGAAAAAACAGCCAGCCGCTCGATAAATTGGTATTTTCTTTGAACAAAAGCAAGCCATAGGTACCATGTTTTAGAAATTTTCTATACGCACCAGGCACATTATTGCCCCTACGCCCGAGAAAGGAGACTTACACCCATACAACAGACATGCTTCCATACTCTGTTCGTTTAAAATTGTGGGTGGTTGTAGGAGGGTTTGAACGTAAATTTGGAAACAACGATTCTGAAGGTAAGTTCCTACATTATAATATGTCCATCGACATGGTGAACAATCACAACACACAGTAATTCTTTTTTACCTTTATGTCAGTTCCCTTACAAGTTTTGGATCAGTTCCCCTTCGATTCTTGAAACAGTTTCCTGAGAGATATTGATCAAATTCAATTCGATCTTCGGATTTGGTTCCCTACAGTTTGATTGTTTTCTAAATTCTAGATCGGTTATTCTATCGATATTCAAAAACGTCCCTGTACTCACCTTGAGAAATGACAGTTTCAACGCTTTTCAAGGTAGCTACAACACAATATGTCCACAGATTTGATAAACACAATACACAGTATCCCCTATATTACCTCCCTTTACAGAATTCCCTAATATCAATTCCCTTACTGGTTTTACATCAGTTTCCCTTTGTTTCTTTGATCAGTTTCCTCAGAGACATCAATTTCAATTCAATCTTTAGATCAGGTTCCCTAGTTTCTGATTGGTTTATATAATATTGTGGATCTGATATTCCAATAGTGTTCCGATCAGTTTGTCGACTATCTTTGAAGATAGCTCAAATCAAAAGACTCAAAATACTACTCACAGCAATTCCATGGGAGGTCCACACTGTTACGTTTGAAATTATATTATTCCCAATCGGTCGATGATGGGGCTTATCGCTGCCCGTTGAAACGAAATCACGGCGTCCCGTTACCGATTATTTGCCGATAAGGCTAGGCCGTCCTGCGAATTTCCCTTCCCCTACCCTTATTTACCTACTGGACAATAAATTTCCTGCATCTGATGCCAGTCGGCTCAAGGCGTCCGTGGAAAGATGTAGTGTACTGCTTGGCAGGATTTTATACCTCGATTCGTCGTGTTCCACGTGGAATTTTCAACTGTTAGCTGCTCACATAAGCAGGATAAACTATCATTCCAGGTATGTAGGTATCATTATTGGTACATAGCAATATCAAAAATAAATACATAAATTACATATATGAAGTATTGAAGTAAATACCTACCTACCTATAACAGAGGTAAATTCTATTTTATTTCAATGAAATTTATTCAACCTATTGGTTTCTAAGGTGATCTCGTATAACGATGAGAATATCGAAGAATATAACTCGGCGCTTTGCGCCTCGGCGGGGGGCTCCGCCCCCCTGCACCCCCCGGTTTATTTCTTTTTCCATACTCTGTATGAAATCATAGGAACACAGAATGTGTTTTTGCGATGCTAGTCATCCGTTAAATAAAAAACAACAATAATAAATTTGGAGTCTTTGGCAATAATAAAATAAATAATTGTTAGACATTTAATTTGGTCTAAAACCCTATAAATGTTATATAAATAAATATGTAACTACAAGAAAAATACTATATAAATTGAGAGCTTTCCAACGAATGGTGAACAATTTCTGTGCAATGAACACTGCGGGAGTTCTATTTCCTTACCAACGGCTTGGTTGCACGTGAAAATCATTATAAAAGGCGCGTAACGGTTTTTTCTGTCGCTTTTTCGTGACGATTTTTTTCGGTAGGTCATCGCAAAAACACATTCTGTGTTAAAAGAAGTGATACCTACCCCAGATTGGGATTGACCAGTACCTACCAAAGCTACAAAATGTAAGTAGGTCACTATTACTACCCAAGGTTGGCTCAAAATTTGGTATATCGATGGATAAAAAAATATTATCTGATCTAAATAGTTCATATTTCTCAGTTAGGGGTACCTACCTATCTTATGTTTTAGATAATTTTTGGCCTGAACTTATCAATTTTAACTGGCTTAAACGTTATTTTGGATGCAAGACATTACAATTCTGAACCAGAATTTACGATCCAGGAAGCTCCACAGTGTGGTAGGTTCATCCTAATTCGAATTTGAATTTCAATTATTTTTCAAAGATTTTGTTTTCATTGACAAATTTAAATCAAGCATCCATCCAACTATTAATTTGATAGGAACTAACCAAGGGTTATTTTGTCTGTACAGGGGCTTCACCCTATCAGGGCCACTCCTTACCCTTCGAGGATACACCTATGATAACGTCAAAGAACTGCGAGTACTGAGCGGACCAAGGACGCTCCACCTAAAAGAGCCACATAATTCTAAGAATTAGTAGTAAGGTAAAATAGGGTAAAATGATAAGATTAGGTTAGGGCGATGATAGGTTGGTGCACCATAGGGACGTTTGTTGTATTTTCGTTCTTTGTTCGTACCTATTCTCAGAAAAAGTAGGTACCTAGGGTACTTTGAGGGGGGTACTTTGAGTTATAGATACCACAGACCGGGTTGTACATATATCTACCCCTTCCAAGTTTGCAGGACTCCGTTTCTTTAAATATATTTAAATCAAATTTTGAATTTTGGTTTTATTGAACTCTGAAAAATGACCCAATTTTTCACTTCTAATTTTTTATTTTTTTGCGCATCTTGGGGCAAGATACCTAGCAGCAGATGAAGGGTTGGTCAGTTTTACCTTTTCCTGTGAGCTAGTAGATAATACAACAAATTTATATATTTTTTTTATTTGCTCAAAATACCAAGCGGACTGGCGCCCATCATAAATTTAAAATTCCTATCAAACGACCTACCCCGTCTTCATTGAGCTGTTGCCGGAGTCCACAGAGGGAATCGGTAATTGACCCTATTACTGGCTGTCCTTCAATTAGGTAGGTAGCAACACTTGCTATCATACTCATATGACAGCAGTTACGTACTTCCTAATTGCTTGGGAACACATTTTAACTCAATGGTACTCACTCTTGTACTCAGATCATATAGTATTTCTGTCTAGATTTGTATGAACAAAATTTATTGGAAAATCCATGAAGAAGCTAGGTACTACCACGGGAATATTATTCCCGTGCATGCATGTGTTCTCTTCTGGTGCTGAACATGACTTCATGAACGATGCCAAGTTGATATTAGGAATTCACAATAAGTTCATTTTATATCAAAAATATTATATTTAAATACCTATAAAAATATATATAAAAGTACAAAAAAGTTTCGTCGTCGTTGATTATTTACAAGAGATCAAAGGAACAAGTTTTGGGGAGTCAACCGTGGTTGATGACAGTGCTGTAGCCGGCGTTGTGTCCAAGCTTGGTCTCCACGTGGCTGGAGCCATGGCCCTCGTAGTGGTCGTAGGAACCTCCGTAGGAGCCGGAGTCGCCGTGACCGTAGGAGACGTCACCCTGAGCGTAAGAGACGTCGCCGTGTCCGTAGGAGACGTCGCCTTGACCGTAGGAGCCTCCATGGCTGTAGGAGCTGACGTCTGCGTGGCCGTAGGAGTTGGACTCGTAGCTCGGCTGGCTGGCGTAGCTTCCGAGACTTCCATAGCCGCCATGGCTGCTCAGTTCAGCGCCTGTAATCATGAAACAGGATCGTAAATAAGATGGAAATAAGTAGGTAATGCTGTTTATAAATCAATCCTCGAAAAGACCCATAAAATGAAACTAAATAAATTGGAGTAGATGCATGAATTTTTTTTAAACTTCTGTGGAGTGAATCTTTATTGATGTCCATATCAACGGTTAACACTAATTGGACATGGTGTCACTATTGTCACCGACAACATCTCAGGAACTCCACATCTGACCCAAGGTGTCACCGGTGTAACTAAATTCAAATTGCTGTTTTAAATTCAATTGACAGCAGAAAGTCTCATGACAAAAATTTCCAAAGAAACCGACGAACAAAATTTAAAATTTTTACATAACATCATTTTGGTTTTTTGACTTTTAATAACTTACGAAAAATGGTTCAAAAAATTCAGCTCCATTCATTAACTTTTTAATTGCAATTTAAATCTAGTTATTTTGGTGACACCTGGGAACTGCTGTGGAATTCCTAAGATATTTTCGGTGACACTAGTGAAACCATTGTCCAATTAGGGTTAATGCGTGACGTATCAACATTCATGCAGTTTTGAGTTATCAAAATTTTGCTGTACTTCGGTTTCTCAACCACAGCTGCCAAATGATGTTGGGAAGCTCTCCGCGGTACCTGGTTATCATCATCGCCTCATCTGGTTTTTTTCCTCAAAATAGTCGACTTTTCAATTGAGGTGCTGGTAAATCACGTGATATTGTGAAATGCCTTATTTCTGAGGGACTGAAAATAGGACGTTCGCTGCCTCCATAGCACTTCCTTCCACACCTTCCAAGGAATATTAAATTCCTATGGAGATCTATTCGGACCCTACTCAATGGAGACCAATTCGGGATGAATGTTATTTCGTATTGCAGGCTTCAACTGTTTGAGACACGTCAGAAGTTTTGTGGACAAACTGCCATATATGAGAAAATGAACATCAAGGAAGAACAAGAGTTAGATCTTCTGAGATTTGCGCAGTGGCAACGAGAAGTCTGTTATGTAAATATTGTACTTAGTTCCCTCCTCGGCCAACTTTGGAATACTGGGAGTCGTATTGACATGTCTGGAGAAGATTCTTTCTTAATTAGACGAGGATGTTTGCAGTAGGGATGAATTACCGAAGTGAGTGGGAAGTTCAAACCTGAGGAATCTCCGAGAAACATTATGACAACGGAGTGGTTTGTTATTCTCTCAGACCGACAACTTCCGGAACTTTGATACAACTAAGTGCAGTTTGTAAGCGCCAATGGGGTATTTAGAATCGTGGAAACACGAATAACATACAAAGTTCGGTTTAATAGCTCTCTTACCAGGCTGATGATGAAACTATGGACTCAACGACTGAAATACGGGTTCATCTTTTGGCTAAAAATGTTCTAAATAAATTTGATGTTCACACTCGTGTTTCTGCTAGCTGTGGTTTTTAATAGGGACGGGTCAGAATTGAATCTGTTTTACAATAATTTATCAAATTAAATCATTCTAAAATTCAACCCATCTGCACTCTTATCGGGTAATGGAGACTAGCTCACTAGAAATTAGAGCTGTGACAGGTCGAAAATAAAAACTTTTTCCAAGTTTTTAATTCCAATATTTCGGAAGACCGAAAAATATGAATAAATAGTTTGAAAATTGTTATTCAGGAAACATTTGGTGAATCTGGATAGTTGATTGTTCAAAAACCACATTTTTTGTAGTTTTTGAATCATGTTTGAAGTGTCCATTAGAATAGTACTTAGAATTCAAAGAATTTTCTAGCTGACCGAAATGCGATCGAGGTTTTTCTTCAAGTCGGTTGGTGGTAACAATGGCAAAGCCGTGTTCTCTGCAGACGAGTGATCTATATACCATAATAATAAACCTTTGTGTAATCATTTTCACCGTTTTTTTGTTCTCAATCGAATCCAAATTCAAAACCCCTCTTTTGCCAGTGTTCTCTATAGCGATTTGATTGGCAATATTATCGTCTATAATTATCCAAAAATTTAATATTTAGCCTAACCACTAAATTATTATTGATTTTATGGGGCTAGGGAATATTTTGCACCATTTATTCATCATCTTATGATTTTCTTAATAGTGAGTGCGAGTCATGAAACTTTCGGAATCGATTTTCTCAGTTTCGAAAAAAGCTGACTATCATCTTTCTTGTAATGGATTCCCTAGGTGGTAAACTTTAAAATTCATTTTTCTCGAAATCATCTTTGAGCCAATGACAGTGGTATTCCCCTGGCCCTCTTCACTTGTTTTCCTAACCAACAGAAGCTTGCAATGTGTGGCAACATAGGTACATGGCCCAGGTAGACACAGACCTTCTTCACGATGTAATTTGTCATTCGACCTCATGAACCAATTTTCGATTTGAGAATTGATTTGAATTCAATCAGCAATGCTCCAAGCATCAAAACCTGGCATTTCAGAAATATTTCCCTTGATAAAAAATAATGTCCAAATTGAGCTTTGAATTGCAATTTGCTATCTCTAATTTTATCTTAGAGGATCTACATTTTTCGACCGAATTTATGGCTCAATTAGCAAAACCTATTAGCTGATAAATATACCTCGTATACTCGATATCTCGGTATATCAGATATCTCGTGTTCTCACGGATTAGTTTGCCGTATTGAAAGAAAATACGGATGGAAAGGAAAATAAAATGTTCGATTACCAGCCGGCCTCCCACTTTTCCATTCTTCCCCGTTTTATTTCCCTACCTGACATCCATTTTCTCGATTGGTTTACGTCCCGATCTTCGGAAAAGGAGGCTTCTCAATCAGAGATTTATCATTCACCGTCATCTCCGATATTTTTAAGAAAAGCTTCCGAGGATTAATCTCGGATTGGACTCCTTGAATACGAAACACTACAGAAGGGAAGCTCATTGGATCATGATTTCGTGGGAGGAAAAAGACATCAACTGGGGTCCACTCGAGCCGTTCAATTATTGGCTACAAGAAAAATTCCACTCGATCCGTTTTTTCCTCCGTTTGAGCCTGAGAGTTCAAAAAAAAAGTAAAGTTAGTAAGCTACCCGCTCAGAAATATTAGTGCTTCTCTGGTTCCGTTTTTTCTTCCATTCGGAATCTCTTTTACACAGCCATCGTGTAGAATAGTTAGATGGAAAAACATGAAATGATATTAAACAGAGAGAGCCTTTTCTTTCTAATTCCCTTCTGTTGTATCGAAATTATGGAGTAATCGATAAGGGTCGAACTGGAGAAGTTGGGAGCAATAAAATACGACATTTCTCGGGGAGTAGGAAACAGTTCTTGTGAAAAAAGCTTCTTGTTGCAGATTTTTTCACAGTCTGCGCCAATCAAAGTTGGTAACAATTGGCCCTAATTTTGTCTATCATCTCTGGAACGCTTTGTCATACCCGAAAAATTCAAAATTAGGTACCTTTTAAAGCTATCTCATGGTTTTTCAATGTTAATGTTGGTATTTTTCTTCCGAGTCTACCAAAATAGCCGAAGCATGGTTTTAACTTTTCAAGGTTTAACTGTTCTCCAAAACCAAAATTTCCACTCGCGTTTTACCTTATAGGCTTTCCTGGACGATTTTGGTTCCATGTCTGTACGTGGATCTGTCATGAAATCCTTGTAACGCGCAAAACTATACGAAGTTATCGTCCGATTTCGATGAAATTTTCTGGAATTGTGCAGATTGGCTAGTAGATGGTCCCCTGTGAAAACCATTGCCTATGGATAGATGGTAGCCGCCGCGCATGCGCAAACGTAAAAACCTTTCAGCAGCCATAACGTCAACATTCTCCTCCCGATTTTGATGAAAATTTCAGTGATTGTGCGGTTCTATGGTCCCCTGTGAGGGTAGTGCAAGGTACTTAGAGCTACTACGCTCTTCTTCTTCTTCTTCTTCTTTGGTGGCGTTACAGCCCGGGATGGGCCCTATCCTGTCCAACAATATTTTTCCGTTCCTCTCGTCTCTTGGCCAACATTCTCCAACGTCTATGTCTCGTGCGCATCACATCCTCCTCGACTTCGTCAGTCCATCGAAGCCTCGGTCTTCCACGAGCCCTACTGCCTTATGGATGTCCATCGAATATTCTTTCGACGGGATTACCATCGTCCATTCGAACGTGTCACGCCCATCTGAGGCGACCTAGATTGACAAACTTCACATCTATATCATTGTATAGATCGTACAGCTCGTCATTTCTTCTCCATATCCAGACCCCACTCTCACAAACAGCTTAAAAAATCTTTCTGAAGGTGCGTTTACACATCGCGAAATTTCCTCGCGAGACTGATGGGTGAAGCTCTCGCCCGAGACTACACAACGAAACAAACCGTGAAACAGACGCGCGAGGCAAGACGGCACAGGTGAGCCGTCAGTTCTCGCGAGGGGGCCATGGCGAGTGTTTCTATAGTTCCTCTTCCTCCCCTGTAAAATTATAATCGAAAGGCAATACACCTGCCTCGCACAAACAAATATACACGTCTACACTTCGAGAAACAACAAGGCCGAAACTCCTTTGTTGCGCGCCAGAGACCGACTGGCTGACCGCTCGCTCCCTCGTCTCGCAAGGGATCCTCGCAGAGGCGTGATTCGGGTTCTAAAAGCGTCAACACGCCGCGAAACTTGTTTCGCGAGAATCCCTCGCGAGGAAATTTCGCGAAGTGTAAACGCACCTTGAGGACTCTTCTTACAACGACAGGACGCTACAACGCATCGATTCATCCAAACAATCGAGTTATGGATAAAAGGAAGCTATGCACCACACCCACTTGGCAGACGGCTTTTAATGTGAAGGGATGCACTATATTTGAAGAATTGTGGACAGCGCCAGTACTCAAAAATTACATGTTCAGGTTTCATACACTCATATCAAATAGTCTGCAAATAGTTTAAATTCAGATCTCATTGAAATTAAGAATTACATTACTTTCTGTCCGTCTGTCATGAAATCCTTGTAACGGGCATAACTATACGAAGTTAATGTCCGATTTCTATGAAATTTTCAGGGATTGTGCGGGTTGGTGTGTAGACAGCACAGAGTAACGGAGACAAGTTAACAGAGAAGAAAGCCAACGTTAAAATGATGTGCAAGCATTTTTGAGGCTGCCTCAGTTGCGCTATCTACTTTCAGCTAGGATTGAGGAACTACTACGGAAGAGGTGGGGAGGGGGGAGGCCACACTTCATACATACATTTGCAAAAATTACTTGGAAAAACCAATCGAGGCGAAAGGTATTTTCAGAGTTCCTCATGCAATTGTTGTTTTCCCTATCGCCAGTAGTTCAAATATTCAATTGACAACTGCCACCCAAAGAAACGTTTGAAACCCAGTGTATTATTGAAAATCGCTCGATTTTAACATGTTTAATGTTTTAGGGCTGGGGGTCATTCTGTGAATTCCGACACGCAAATCTGCAACGCTTTTTTTTCTTAGTTACCACGGACCGATTTCTTAGTTACCACGTTATATCGGCTCCATTTGGGGTCTAGTTGTACCAAGATGGTCACTGATCAGCTGAGTGAGCTCCAAGGCCATTTTCTCTCCTGTTGAACGCAGGAAGCTGAAACTTGAGAAGCAGGGTCAATGGAGAATGCTGAAGGCGCCTGAGTGGTCACTGATCAGCTGAGTGATCGGCAATCTAATTTCTCCCTTGCGAGGGAAAAACATTAAACATGATTTAATGTTTTTCCCTCGCAAGGGAGAAATTGAACAGAGAGTTTTTTTTCGTACATATCGCGAATATAACTGAATGTTATCAAATAAATTACTTAGATGCAGACGGTAACGCACCAAGGAGAAAAATATGTGATAAGTAAGGTGACTTGTTGTGATGAGGTTGGGAACAAGTGATCATGAACGCTATCTGTTGCTTTCCGCTATAACTACGTCCTGGAGCTCCACCAATCAGAACGCTTCTCGGGCTCCCACATTCAGCTTTCAGCCCAGTGGTAGACAGTCCTCTATTTGCGCATGCACAAACGAGAATTTCCTTGTAACGGCCATAACTTCTACATTATCCATCCGATTTCAATGAAATTTTCAGGAATGTTACAGATTAGTGTTTAGATGGTCCCCTATGTAAATCACCACCTTCAGACTGACAGTAGCCACTGCGCATGCGCAAACGTGAATTTCCTTGTATCACCCATAACTTCTACATGTTCCATCCGATTTCAATGAAATTTCCAGGGATGTTACAGATTAACTTGTTTTGATGTTTTGATGTTTGGAGATTAACTACTATGCATCGGATCATCTATTTAATCGGGTTATGGATACGAGGAAGCTATGTGCCACACCCACTTGGGAGACGTTTTTGTCTCTGTCTCTTTTGGGTCTTCATCATTCCTGCTCCAAATAAATACTGATTACCACCTCGGATGTTAGCGACAGGTGATGGTTGCGCTCGACCATCATCAACAGCCCATTTCCCGTCAGTTGGAAACTAAGGAGAACTTGCGACATACGAGTTGTGGGGGGGGGGGGGGTGCGTAATAAATCCCCAGAGCCCTCACGCCTCTCTTCATCCAGACAAAGTTGCACATCCTCCTCCAACATCCATCAACGCCATGATGAAAATGACTCACTCCTCTCCTCTACATAGACCAAGTTTCCAACTACTTTGGTCGCACTCAAACATGATATTAATCGCACAATGCTCATGACGGAGGAACAGTTCAATCTACTAGGTCGTCTCATAGTAACGGGACATGACGTTCGAACTGTCCACATTCATTGTTGATGGTTAATACGCCTCTCAGGTTAAATTGGGTCGGAGAGAAACAACAACACACGTATTAAATATTGAGTGAATCGACCCACGGCATTACGAATAATTCATTATTGATTATAAATTGACAATTGTTGTCAACTATCGGGACTGGGGTCATCCAGAAAATACGCCGTTATTGCCTAGCTTTCAGAAAATATATTTTCATCATCAGGGCACAATGGCAATTAAACTTCAATTGAAGTTTAGAAGATTGAAGTTAGCTAGTTTTGAAGTTGATAGTTTACCACTTCAAAAAGCTAAACATTAGAGGGCCCTAACCAACCCATACTCTCCATCCGGTTCTCACTCAACTAGCAAAGAACCATAATGTAATTTTTTTGGTAAGCTCAGAACTATAAACAGCACGACCTAATGAGCAAATTTTCAAAAAAATCTTTCAGTTGAAGGTGTGATTAAGAAAAAGAACAATAGTGTTGCAATTTCCTCGGGATTTTTTTTTTTTTTTACACGATTCTTAGTTTTTTGATTTTTATTATAAGTACCATTCCAACATACCTACTGTATGCACTGGGTATGTTATGAAAATGTTAGGAGTCCATATTCATGTTCTACTCGTCTTCACGAACTCTCAGAGTACCCAGATGGCTACTTCATTTCTGGGTACAACAAATATACGCACGTTTTCATTATATATATAATTATATGTTGGTGTGTTGATGACAAGTAGAATGATAATAAAATAAATTTGCGAACTACCAACGAAAACTAATAGATGAAAGTCACGACGCATTAAAGCTTTGGTGCCAGACTAGCACCGTTAGTGTGGCGTTGGTGGGGGGGGGGGGGGGGTGAACTCGAATTCGCATGTTGCCTATCGTAGATCCTAGTTTTTGAAATACTGTTCAAATTAGACTCCCATAAGTAAGTCTAATTACTTCCAACTAATAAAATATCGATTTGACGAAAAATATATTAATGAGGAATTTTGCCATGTCGGAATTTCCTATTTTTGACCCCAAAATCGGATTCAGCTACTCGAAAAACCTCCTAAGGCAAACTTTCAGCCCAAACTTCCTGATTTACGAATAAACAAAACAGTGTAGAAAATATGAACGTATAAAAAACGTATAAAACCAGGAGGATGACGTCATCCTGGAATAGTTCATTTATGGCCGCTTGAAGCGCTGAGATTGAGAAATCTATAGTCCCCAGATGCAACATTTCACAAAACCAGTAGGTAAAGTTAGAAATCGAAAAATTGAAGAAAAAAATAGAAAAAGCAAGATGGGGAAAATTAGGTTTCCCCTGTTTTTGTTCGATAACTTTCCTCTTAGTTAACACGATTTCGTTGTTCTGTCGGGCAACACTGGGAGGAGACGGCGATCCGAACAGCCCAATCAGCGAGAGTTCCCGCTTCACGTTGAAGAGGTCCGTTTTTCCGGTTATTTTTTGAAATCATAAATTTTGATTGTCTCCCAAAAATAACAGGAGACTTATTTTCCGAAATCAGCCCGACTTTCATCTATCCCTCACCATTAACTATTCAGGAAAAAACAGAATTCGGTGAAATTCCTCATTACTCCTCATGTGTCTCAAAAACGACGTTACAGTCGCTGTGTGTCTGTCAGACTCTCTATACACAGGTTTTCCGTTAAGGGGTTTATACTCACCAAGGGGTTTATTTAATATACCAAAAACCTACAACTACCCAATATGAAAACTATGCTCTTTATGAAAAATAAAAAGTGAAAAACTATGAAAACTACCTACCTAACATGAAAATGAGCATAATGTACAACGAATAAAGATTGATTGGTTTGAATTGAACACTCCAATCCGTACAATCCCAGAAAATTTCATCGAAATCGGACAAAAACTTTGTATAGTTCTGTCTGTTACAAAGATTTCTCGACAAACACAGACACTGAGGCAGACCGTCACAAGGACAGACAGACATACAGACACGGAAAGAAAATTTGTTGGGAAAGGCTATAAAACGCAGGTGGAAAATTTGATTTTGGAGAACATTTTCTTTTCAAACTTGTTGTTGCTCTGAGTTGGATCACCTGCAGGTCACTTCTCCACGTGTGCTTCGTTATTGAAGTCAAAACTGACCTCGTGTTGTCTTTAGAGCGAGTGGGTGCGCTGATGTTTGTTTTGCCGGAGCTTCTATTGTTAGGCGCCTCCAATTACGCCGATGGCCGCTACTTGTAGTCGCTCTGGAACAACATGTGCGACACCACCTCGCCAGGACAGACCCAACACGTTGTCGGCGGATGGCGGCAGCACCTCCACCCGACATCACCACCCTCGAACTCATCATCGTGAATAATTATGAGGGGTGTGACATTTCGTGACGGTTACAGGCCAGGAATCAATTCCAGCTCACTTCTTGCAAAAAAATGCCTCTCAGTAATGTTTTTTAGAAGCTTCTTCTTCGAGTTATTCCACGTTATTACACTTTTTTGGTTTATTATTTTCAATAATAGGCCTATGGAGCGAGAAAGAAAAAAAAAATGTCCAACCCCCCCTCAAAATTTGATGTTTTACGTTTCAAGGAAGGATCGTAGAATCCAAAAATTGGGCGTCCGTCCGCCGTATGCGGCACTTTTCTTAGCAACACTGGACCGATTTGGTTCAAATTTGGTTTTATGGGCTTCATTTGGGGTCTAGTTGTGCCGCGAAGTTTTTGGTTGATGTCAGTCACTTCTAAGGAGTGAAAATTAAGGGTTTAAATTTTCAAGAGTGCTCTAACTCGAAAACTCTCGAAATAAAGGGATCGTTTTTTCACCAATTTTAAATAGCATTGAATTTTAAAAAAATTTTTAGACCACCCGGAGCTCTGTAGGACAAACCGTTCGGTCCCCACGAGTACTTGAAGGTTTCCCTTCGATAAAACAGAATCATGAGTGTGAATCGAAAAAGAGGTCTAATCTCCGTTCAAATTTTATCTGACTAAAATGCGATTGCTGTTCATTTCTTCGATTTTTATACAGTTTTGCCTTCTGCGTAACCAGTAATCAAATTTCCATTTGAAGCTTTCTATTTTTCGAATCGAGTGTGAAGCGTTTAGTTCTTTCTAAAAAACCTGATTGTGAAGGTGTGAAGGCGGGATGGTGTGGTAGGTAGTACCTACCAATAGTTAGTAGGTAAAAAAAATGTTGATAGGTAAAAAACGCTGCAAATCATTGCTCAAAGGTTTATTATTTTCTGTATGGATCATCCTTCTGTATAGATCACTGGTTCTCCATCAATAGCACCTACCACCATCTGTATTCTCCCTTGACCTTCCCTCTAAAATTTCAGCTTCCTGCGTTCAATAGGATTGAAAATGGCTTCGGAGCTCACTCAGCTGATCAGTGATCTGAAAAATGAAGAAGATCTCCTCGAATTTTGGAGACGCCTGGAAGAGCACTTCCATTCAATAGGATCGAAAATGGCTTCGGAGCTCACTCAGCTGATCAGTGATCTGAAAAGTGAAGAAGATCTTCTCGAATGTTGGAGTCGCCTGGAAGAGCACTGATCAGCTGAGTGAGCTCCGAAGCCATTTTCAATCCTATTGAACGCAGGAAGCTGAAATTTGAGAGGGAAGGTCGAGGGAGAATACAGATGGTGGTAGGTGCTATTGATGGAGAACCAGTGATCTATACAGAAGGGTGATCTATACAGAAAATAATAAACCTTTGGGCAATGATTTGCAGCGTTTTTTCTCAGGTACTAAAAATCACCAACAATGAAGGTAGAATTGAACGAGACCTCCCAGAGCTCTGTGAGACTTCCAATGAAATTATTAAAGTATAATTATTCTCTTAAAATATGTCGAAATTTATCTTTGAAAATTCGCTCATTCATTCCTGCTGCACTAATGAGACTTTTTTAGGAGGGCAGATCGCTCCCCTCGCACGCCTCGTATGGGCTTAAACCATGCAAGCGCTGTTCGACCTCACAATGTCACGTCCCACTCGAAATTCAATCATTTAAAAAAATTCCTCAATTAGGTATTCCCAGCCCCTCATTATTTATCGAGTCCTCATAAATATGCAAGATCACACTCCACTTAATGGTGGTTCTTTAATCGATATCGCGGGGGGAGGATTTTCGTTATTCCGGTTACAACAAGATTTTTGCGAACACTAAAAAGGGAAAATTTCGAAAAAGTCGCGGAATCGAAATTGTACGCAATGCGACTACAAATTTCGATTGAGGTGTTGTGGCAGACATGCAGTCCATCCCCATCCTTATAGAGCGGATGAAGAGATTGGAAACTGCTACACTAAAGTGGAACTGGCGTGAATTAGAATGAAATCCTATCTAATTTGTTTTTCCTTAATGTTTTTATTTATCAAATATCAATGATATCAACATAACAACTGAGCACATGAGGAGCCCATCTAGTTAATTTACTTTCAAAATTTAGGTAATTTAGCAGTTTGTAGAGTCAACTATGCTCTAAACTACTGCGTACACAACACTGTGTTTCAATTTACCACTAGGTCCAAGGGTTTGGTCCCATCAGGCCGCCGAACGACGTTGGAGTTGTCTAGAAGACAGAGGACTTTATAAGTCCCTGGAGCCGATATTCGTGTTTAATCGCATGTAGCTTGATCAATGTATTATAATGCGAATTTAATTACAGCACAATACCAAGAATAATGGTATCTCGAATTCAATAATTGAAGGTCAGCAAAACACAACAGCCTGCTCAAAAAAACTGTGTAGCTCTCAACTATTTGATTTGTTCAAAATGTGATAAAGGCGTTCTAACTACATGAGTTTTTGGTTTATTATTAAAAATAATGAACCCCAATAATTTTTGAAAAATATTTGGAATCGAGTAAAAGAAAGGATTTAACCCTGCTCCTCAATCATAATTCCATGTTTTACGTTTCAAAATATGAAGAATCCAAAAATCGAATTTGAAAAAATCCGTCCGTCCGCCGTTCACCGTAAGCGGCACTTTCCTCAGTTAACATTGAGCGATTTTCATAAAATTTAGTATTTGGGCTCCATATGGGCCACGAAGCTTTTGGTTGATGTAGGTCACTTCTAATGGTTGAAAAATGAGGATTGAAATTTTGAAAACGCCTTAACTCAAAAAATTTCGATATAAAGATATTGTTTTCCCATCAATTTAAGATAGTATTGAATTTTTAGAGACGACACGGAGCTGTGTAGGACAAACTGATCGCTTCCTACGAGAATTTGAGGATTGGCCTTACGATAAATCAGAAACACGAGTGTGAATCGCAAAAGAGGCCTAATCTCCGTTCAAATTAATTCTGACCGAAACACGATCGATGTTTTTCTTCATGTTGGATGGTTGGTGATTTTGTAGACGAGTGATCTATAGAGAAAAATAATAAACCGTTGTGTAATAATTTTGCAGCATTTTTACTCTACCAATCTTGTTGAATTCGGTTGTCTGCCTGATTTTGCATTTGATTATTTATACCTAAACTAACTAACTCCCAGGTGCTACAGGACGATGTGTCCCTTGGCCTCCCTAACTACCTTCCTCCACTCATCTCGATCGCAGGCTTTACTCTCCCAGTTTCGTACATTCATGTTTAGCAGATCCCTTTCCACGTCATCCATCCATCGTGTTCTTGGTCTCCCCTGCCGCCTTCTTTTTTCGAGCCTTGATTTCCAAATCATCTTAGGGGGTCTTTCATTAGGCATTCTTTCCAAATGTCCAAGCCACTGAATCCGACTGGCTTTAATGAAACGAATTATATCTTTACTTTCAAGAATCGCCTCGATTTCCATATTGTTTCGGATTCGCCAGCGTCCCCTTTCGTATACTGCCCCATAAATTCTTCTCATAACTTTTCTTTCAAATATTCTTAGCTTGTTGGCGTCAGTGCTCGAAAGGGTCCATGCTTCGGCTCCGTAGCAAACCACCGGTCTAATCAGCGTCAGGTATAACCTTTTTTTAAGTGCCCTGGAGGGCAGTTTTGATTTGAAAAGCTTGGTGTTGGCGTAGAATGCCCGATTTCCCAGAATAATCCTACGATCAATCTCTGCTGTCATATTGTTAGTACTGGTAATACTCGATCCAAGATACGTGAAAGTATTCACTTCCCTGAATCTGAGCTCCCCTACGTCCAAATAACCAAGTCGAGTATGATCGTGGCCGGGATCTGCGCTCATGAAAAGATACTTGGTTTTTTCTTGATTTATTTACAAACCAATTTTGCGACCCTCAGCGTTTAGGATTTCCACGACTGCTTTCAACTCTTGCTTATTTCTGGCTAGCACAGCTATATCGTCAGCATATGCGCAAATCTGCCACATTTTGTTGACTATGGTCCCTTTATTTTCAACTTTTCTGACCACTTCCTGTAATGCCACGTTGAAAAGAGTGGCCGAGAGCGCGTCCCCCTGTCGTACCCCCGTCCTAATGGTGAATTCCTCACCAATATTTCCAGCTATTTTCACCTTTGCCTTTGCTTCAAATAGCGTCATCCCTACCAAACGGGTCAGCTTGTCCGGCACACCGTTTTTTCTCAGACAATCTACAAGCTTTGCTTTGTCGATTGAATCGAACGCTTGCTTGTAGTCGACGAAAATCATATGGAGGCCAATTCCATGCTCATAAAACTTCTCCATTGCTTGTCGGATGGTGAATATCTGGTCGTTGGTTCCCCGTCCAGGTCTGAACCCGTATTGGTAGTTCCCAATCCAAGACTCGGCAAAAGGTTGCATTCAGCTGAGCAGTATGTTTGACAGTACCTTGTATCCAACACTAAGCAGTGTGATTCCACGGTACATGGCGCAATCTCTTTTGTCTCCTTTTTTAAATATGGGACATATAAGTCCTGTTTTCCAACCCTCCGGCATGTCTTCATTGACCCATATCCATTTTATGATTTCCCATAGTGTATCAGTCAATGTTGGGCCTCCATTTATTTATACCTACTTTTACGATTATTTTGGGTAATAAACGAGCGTACTTCATTGATTTCCTTATAATTCCCTTCCTGTATTACTTTATCGGTTCAACGAAAACAAAAAACCGCGAATTGAGTTGACGTCACCTATGGAGTGTTGAAAAATCTAAAGCAACGTCAATGACGTGAGCATCACAGGATGGACGTGAGACTCACGTCGGAAAGTTAGCTTCCACTCGACGCTCGTCTTAGCAGCTTCTCACGTATAACCGGTTCCAAATGTTTCTGTAACTCTCTATTAAAACAGTAAAATCGGAATCAGCACATAATTACGATAATTGGTATCGTGTAGTGATCCGAGATTGTCCAAAAATTGTTGATATTTTCTTATATTAGTCGAAAACTTAGATGTTTCAACTCAATGGTAGTCACGGGGGTGCTGTAAGTTCTTGAAGACGTGGAGAATATGAATAAAACACACCCAGTGCGTACAGTATGTTGGTGTGGTAGTTTACCTACTGAAACTCGAAAAATACTCCATGAGTGGCGAGCAAAGTATGTTTCCGAAGCCGAAAGGACGGAAACTTAAAAAAATTCGCACATCCTCTCATGCTGCATTCACGGAATTTCTCACTGCTGATGTTTTTCACAGAAATATTAGGAACTAGGAAAACATCTCAGGAACTCCACAACTGTCCCAAAGTGTCACCGGAGCAGAGTTGGGCATTAGCTAACTAATTTATTAGCTAGTTAATTTTTCAACTAATGGCTAAATTAGCTTATAGCTTTTATTAATAGCTAAAAGATGAATTTAGCTATAAGCTGTTGAGGAACAGCTAAAATTCCCAGCTAAATTAGCTATTAGTCGAAAACTTATAGCTAACAGATTTAGCTGCAGTAATTTAGCTGTTCCTCGACAGCTTATAGCTTTAGCTATGACTGATAGCTAATAGCTAACCCTGAAAAAAATTTATTTCTCCACACGAACAGCTAAAACTGAAATGGTTAGATTAGCTACTAGCTGTTCGTTTGGAGAAATAAATTTTTTTTTCAGCGTCAGTTGTTAGCTATTAGTTGTCAGCTACAGCTAAAGCTATTAGCTGTCGAGGAACAGCTAAATCACCGCAGCTAAATCTGTTAGCTAATCCAACCATTTCAGCTTTAGCTGGCATCAGAATTAGCTTTGGAACATTTTATCGAATGAGTTCCACTGGTACCACCACAAATCCAATTTGACCTTTTCTCTTCTCTGGCCACTTAAAAACCAAATCTTGCAAAAAATTCGGGTAAATTGTAATTGAAATATAACGTATTTTTTATATAGATATTACTTTTATGGGTGACCCCATTCTCGACCATCTTGAGAGAAGTTTTGTTAAAAATCAGTATGTTCTAAATTTTTAATTCATCGTTTGAATTTTGATTTATTTGAATAAAAAAAAAATTCTTGTGTGTGTGTGTGTGTCAAACATGTTTGGGTAACAGGTCACAAAACAACTAGAAATTCTTACTAAAAATAATTTTTCTAGGATTAAATAAATCAAAATTGAAACAATGAATTAAAAATTTAAAACATACTGATTTGTAACAAAACTTCTCTCAAGATGGTCGAGAATGGGGTCACCCATAAAAGTAATACCTAACCAAAAAATACGTTAAATTTCAGATTTGGTTTTTAGGTGGCCAGAGAAGAGAAAAAGGTCAAATTGGGTTTGTGGTGATACCAGTGGAACTCATTCGATAAAATGTTCCAAAGCTAATTCTGATGCCAGCTAAAACTGAAATTGTTAGATTAGCTGAAATGGTACTAGTTACCATTTACTATAGTTACCATAGTACTAAATGGTATTAGGTACTAGCTGTTAGTGTGGAGAAACAAATTTTTTTTCAGGGTTAGCTATTAGCTATTAGTTGTCAGCTACAGCTAAAGCTGTAAGCTGTCGAGGAACAGCTAAATTACCGCAGCTAAATCTGTTAGCTATAAGTTTTCGACGCTAATTTAGCTAGAAATTTTAGCTATTCCTCGATAGCTGATAGCTAAATATTTAGCTGCTAGCTTCAGCTAAATCGTAGCTAATTTATCTGTTAGCTATAGCTTATTTTTGCCCATCACTCCACCGGAGTAACCAAAATTAAATTGTTATTTTAAATTTAATGGACAGTAGAATTTTTTGTGGCCAATTGGAAGTCTCAAAATAGAGTTAAGACCAAAAATTCCGAAGAACTCGTTGAAAAAATTGTCAACACTTTTGTCATAACAAAATTTTTTGACTTTTGATCACTTACAAAAAATGGTTTAAAAAATTCAGCTCTGACCATTAATTTTCGAATTGCAATTTAATCTAGTTAATCTGGTGACACCTGGGGCAGTTGTGGAGGTCATGAGATGTTTTCGGTGACACTAGCGACACCAGGCCCATTTAGAGTTGAGAATATTTAATTTAAAAAGTCTGAATAGGTTCAAAATTGGTTAATTTCATAAAATCGTTGGAAATTCGCTCATTCAGTCTTGCTGGTCGTCAATCTCACTTCCGTGCTCACGGTAATGATCATAATTTCAATTATTAACAATATTGATTAATTATTGTTGTTTTTGATACTTTTCTTAAATAAATTTTTCGTGTAATTTTGAATTTCCCAATTTAGAGCGTAAAACTCACTTTAGGGGGGATTTTTGTCTCTTTCAGGGGAGGTTTCGTAGGACTTACCGGAGTATTCTTGATGGTGTTCTTGGTGGTGTTCCTGGTGGTGTTCCTGGTGCACGGGGACGTACACGGGCACTGGTTTCTTGACTTCGACGGGGTAGGGGACTTCAACGGGGACTTTGACGGGCACTTTGACGGGGTAAGGCACGACCTTTTCGACGGGGTAAGGCACCTGTTTTTCGACAGGGTATGGCACGGGCTTCTCAACTGGGTATGGCACGGGGTGGTCGTAGGGGACCTTGACGGGGTAGGGGACGGGTTTCTCGACGGGGTAGGGAACTTTCTTCTCGACAGGGATGTGGACGGGGTAGGGTCTGTCGACTGGTACTTTGACGGGGTAAGGGATGATTTTCTCGACGGGGTAGGGCACTTTCTTCTCGACGGCGACGGGGTAGGGCTTAGGGATGTGGACGGGGTAAGGTTTGTCGACGGGGACTTTGACGGGGTAGGGGATGTGTTTTTCGACGGTGTAGGGTTGAGGGACGGGGACTTTAACTTCGTAGGGTACTTTTTTCTCTACGACGACGGTGTAAGGTTTGGGGACGTACACGGGGTAGGGCTTGTCCACAGGGACTTCCACCTTGACGGGGTACTTCTTCTCGATGGTCACCGGGTATGGTACGGGGACCTTTTTGGTGATGGTGACCGCCTTGACGTGGTGCTCTTCGTGGTGATCGTGGTGTCCCAAGGAGTGTCCCACTATCGGGGTGAATCCTCCCTCCAAATGTATGTTGTTGAAGTCGTGCCCGTAGCCTCCGTGTTCTCCCCCATATCCTCCCCCGTATCCTCCCCCGTATCCTCCTCCGTACTCCTCACCGCCGTGGTAGTTGCCGAACCCGAAAATCCCCCTCTTCTCGGTCTTCTTGTCCTCCGCCGTCGCCGCGAGGACGAGCGCACACATCACCACACACAGACGTCCCATCGTAACTTGCGAGTCGGAGCGTCACTTTCCCTCTTATACCCTCTGAACCTCCTACTTCCCTCCGCGGCCCCTCCTGCTTATCCACTTGCATAATCCACCTGATCCTATCATTGTTCTTGTCCCAGTCTCAAATCCTCCCCTAATTAATAATGATATCCTTCTCAAGTGCTCTCCTTCTCCCTCTCAAGCGCTCTCCTTCTCTCTCTCAAGTGCGACTCATCGCTCTCAACAACCATTCGGTGATCCTTGGGAACCCGCGGGGAGCGAGCGTTGCGTGCGTCTTCAGTGACCTCAGTTATGAACTAAACAACATCCGCCACGGGGGGTGGGCAGTAGAGCTTCCTCCCGCGGAACAACATAAACATGTGGAATTATAAGGAGTGAAACAGGTAGGTAGAACATGAACATAACAGCAGCTCGCTTATCATTCAGTGGCCATGTGGTCCTCTGTAGTCTCGATGTTGTTGTGTTGTCTAGCAGGGTTGTAGTGTTGTCTCGTGGGGTTGTAGTGTTGTATCGTGAGGTTATGGTCTCTATGTTGTACATTGTATCGCGAGGTTGTAGTCTCTACGTTGTATGTTGTCTCGTGGGATTGTAGTCTCTATGTTGTATGTTGCCTCGTGGGGTTGTAGTCTCTATGTTGTATGTTGTCTCGTGGGGTTGTAGTCTCTATGTTGTATGTTGCCTCGCGGGATTGTAGTCTCTATGTTGTATGTTGCCTCGTGGGGTTGTAGTCTCTATGTTGTATGTTGTCTCGTGGGGTTGTAGTCTCTATGTTGTTGTGTTGTTTCGCGATCTTGAGGTCCAAAGGATATGCCTTCCCGGATTGTGGTGAATTTATTTCAAGATTTGTATCGTAGGATTTCAGTCTCGCCGGGTTGTAGTCTCTATGTTGTAATGTTGCCTCGTGGGGTTGTAGTCTCTATGTTGTAGTGCTGCCTCGTGGGGTTGTAGTCTCTATGTTGTCGTGTTGTCTCGTGGGGTTGTAGTCTCTATGTTGTATGTTGCCTCGTGGGGTTGTAGTCTCTATGTTGTCGTGTTGTCTCGTGGGGTGTAGTCTCTATGTTGTATGTTGCCTCGTGGGGTTGTAGTCTCTATGTTGTATGTTGCCTCGTGGGGTTGTAGTCTCTATGTTGTATGTTGTCTCGTGGGGTTGTAGTCTCTATGTTGTTGTGTTGTCTCGCGATCTTGTGGTCCAAAGGATATGCCTTCCCGGATTGTGGTGAATTTATTTCAAGATTTGTATCGTAGGATTTCAGTCTCGCCGGGTTGTAGTCTCTATGTTGAATGTTGTCTCGTGGGGTTGTAGTCTCTATGTTGTAGTGCTGCCTCGCCGGGTTGTAGTCTCTATGTTGTATGTTGTCTCGTGGGATTGTAGTCTCTATGTTGTATGTTGCCTCGTGGGGTTGTAGTCTCTATGTTGTATGTTGTCTCGTGGGGTTGTAGTCTCTATGTTGTTGTGTTGTTTCGCGATCTTGAGGTCCAAAGGATATGCCTTCCCGGATTGTGGTGAATTTATTTCAAGATTTGTATCGTAGAATTTCAGTCTCGCCGGGTTGTAGTCTCTATGTTGTAATGTTGCCTCGTGGGGTTGTAGTCTCTATGTTGTAGTGCTGCCTCGTGGGGTTTTAGTCTCTATGTTGTCGTGTTGTCTCGTGGGGTTGTAGTCTCTATGTTGTAGTGCTGCCTCGCGGGATTGTAGTCTCTATGTTGTATGTTGCCTCGTGGGGTTGTAGTCTCTATGTTGTATGTTGTCTCGTGGGGTTGTAGTCTCTATGTTGTTGTGTTGTTTCGCGATCTTGAGGTCCAAAGGATATGCCTTCCCGGATTGTGGCGAATTTATTTTAAGATTTGTATCATAGGATTTCAGTCTCGCGGGGTTGTAGTCTCTATGTTGTAATGTTGCCTCGTGGGGTTGTAGTGTTGCATCGTGAGGTTATGGTCTCTATGTTGTAGTATTGTCTCGCGGGGTTGTAGTCTCTACAGGGTGTCCCATGTTAAGGACTGAAAAACTTCGGGAGTCGATTTTACAACTAATTTTAGTAAGAAAGTGTCTCGTAGCAATTTTTCGTTAACCGCGTAATTCTCGAGTTATTTTGATTTTAAAATTTCTTTCGCGTTTTCGACCTTAAGCCATAAACATATTGTTTAGTAATGCATGCATTCCAGGGGACGTCCCATTGGATAAGCATTAGATCAGTTTAACCATTTGTTAAGCGATAAGACTGTTTCTCTCGATGTAATTTATTTATTACTTTAGGGAAGAAATAGTGACACCCCCCCCCCACCATTATAAACCATAACACTTCTAGCGGCATGGGAGCCTCGAATCTGAAGAGCATTTTAAAATCCATGATCTACGACACCCAACATGCGAATTCGATTTCCCCCCCCCCCCCCACCAACAATGGTGCCAGTCTGGCACCAAAGCGGAAATACGTCGTAACATTGAACTTTCATCTATTAGGTTTAGTAGGCAGTCCGACGAATGTCACATCCGTATTCAAGGTGAAACACCAAAAAACCCAAGAAATATGAGGTTTATGGTGCCCTGGCACCATGGTGGCACCACTTTTATTTCCATGGTGGTACAGGAAGTAATTCATGCAAATCCTAAGGTATAATGAGAATTTTTCCTCAATTTCAAAGCTTGGATACAATTAGTAAGCAGTAAAGGAACCGAAATACTGAAAAATTGGATATTTTGTGAATATTATCCCCCCACCCATCCCCTCCTCTTGCAAATTTTGGTACTCTGGTGAAATCATGTACAACTCGGAAGTTATTTCATTCAAACAAAAAAAGAAACACGCAAATTGGTTGGAAATTGAGGCCTGGGCAGAGTTTATAAGATTATGCCCGCAAACGTACGTTTTTTAACCCCCCCTCTCCCCCCCTTAAAAGGCGAAATTCGAAATTCCGGCGCCGTAGTGCACAACTAGATAGTTTTCCGCGTCGAAGAAAAAAAGAACCACGAAAATCAGTTGAGAACTAAGGCCTGGGCAGAGTACACAAGATTTTGTTACACACACACATACACACACACACACACACACACACACACAGACATACACCTATGGTTTTTTTCAGGGATTTGGATTCAGAATGGTCTAAAACGGATTACTGTGTGGTTATTTTTTTTTCTGTTGAGTGTTGTCCTCCTTCACTCCAGATCGATCGCATAAGGACGCCCAAGTCTTACTGTGGGACGTCCTAAAAATGACCTTAATTTACAAGCAATTCAAAATCTAATTACACCGTTGGATAGGGCGTTGAATTCACCATCTTTCTAGTGGTTATAAAAAAAAATTGTAAGGTCGTGAGGGGTGAAAAATCAACTCGTAAAGTCATTTTTGTAAAATTGTCAAAATTTTCTACTTTTCCTTTTGATTGTTAAGGTTTTACTTCTACATGATTTTTCACGTACCTCTACATCAAAAACTGCGCAAAGATCTCAGCTTTCTATTGGTATAATTTGTTTTAATTTTACTCCGCTAATTAGGGGTGAAAAATACGTTTGAATGATATAAAACGTGGTTGCGCTCATGGAAATCAAGGTTTCTGGTTCGTTGGGCCTCGGGCAGGTTCGACGAATTAGGGGTGGAATTCCACGTCATTTTCAACGCTATTAGACTGATTCCATCACCGTTGTTATGTGAAAGCTCTGTATCGAATTTTGGTAGGTCCGAATTTTTTTTTTTTTTTTCAATTAAGTACTCACCTGGTATTTATGCACGAATTGGATGTTCAATTCTCGCAACTTTCTCGATTGTATGAAAGAAGAGATATCTCATAAAGAATAGCGTGTAGATGTGGAATAAAAAATGAAGATAAATAATGATATTTTAGAGAAAGTAAAAATGATGTTTATGAACAAAAATAATCTTTATCTTCATCGAAGTACGTTATTGACTAAACATAAATGAGATAATAAGTTATCCGCTACTCCTTCTCTGACTTCGTTTGTCATTCGTCCGGATACCTGCAGACACAAAGCAAAGTTTTTTACAGCCAAGTAGAAAATAATTGAGGAATTAGCTGTCAGGAGACGATGCACATAATGTACTGAAGAAGGAGGAGGTCACATTGAGCATTTACTCTGAATCGGTAATATGATGACTACTTTGTGTCTACAGGTATCCGGACGAATGACAAACGAAGTCAAAGACGGAGTAGAGGATAATTTATCATCTCATTTATGTTTAGTCAATAACGTACTTCGATGAAGATAAAGATTATTTTTGTTCATAAACATCACTTTTACTTTCTCTAAAATATCATTATTTATCTTTATTTTTTTATTCCACATCTACACGCTATTCTTTATGAGATATTCCTTTTTTCATACAATCGAGAAAGTTGCGAGAACTGAACACTCAATTCGTGCATAAATACCAAAAAAATTTAAAAAAAATTCGGACCCACCAAAATTCGATACTGAGCTTTCACATACCAACGGTGATGAAATCAGTCTAATAGCGTTGAAAATGACGTGGAATTCCACCCCTAATTCGTCGAACCTGCCCGAGACCCAACGAACCAGAAAACCTTGATTCCCATAAGCGCAACCACGTTTTTTATCATTCAAACGTATTTTTCACCCCTAATTAGCGGAGTAAAATTAAAAGAAGTTACACCAATAGAAAGCTGAGATCTTTGCGCAGTTTTTGATGTAGAGGTATGTGAAAAATCACGTGGAAGTGAAACTTTAACAATCAAAAGAAAAAGTAGGAAATGTTGACACTTTTACAAAAATGACTTTACGATTGATTTTTGACCCATCACGACCTTCAAAATTTTTTTTCATAACCACTAGAAAGATGGTAAATTTAACGCCCTATCCAACGGTGAAATTAGATTTTGAATTGCTTGTAAATTAGGTGAGTTATGGTCATTTTGATGGCTTAAGGTCGAAAACGCGAAAAAAATCTTAAAATTAAAACAACTTGGAAATTATGCGTTTAACGAAAAATTGCTATTGGACACTTTCTTACTAAAATTAGTTGTAGAATTGACTCCCGAAGTTTTTCGGTCCTTAACATGGGACACCCTGTATGTTGTAGTGTTGTCTCGCAGGGTTGTAGTCTCTATGTTGTAGTGTTGCCTCACGGGGTTGTAGTCTCTATGTTGTAGTGTTGCCTCACGGGGTTGTAGTCTCTATGTTGTAGTGTTGCCTCACGGGGTTGTAGTCTCTATGTTGTAGTGTGGCCTCACGGGGTTGTAGTCTCTATGTTGTAGTGTTGCCTCACGGGGTTGTAGTCTCTATGTTGTAGTGTTGCCTCACGGGGTTGTAGTCTCTATGTTGTAGTGTTGCCTCACGGGGTTGTAGTCTCTATGTTGTAGTGTTGCCTCACGGGGTTGTAGTCTCTATGTTGTAGTGTTGCCTTACGGGGTTGTAGTCTCTATGTTGTAGTGTTGCCTCACGGGGTTGTAGTCTCTATGTTGTAGTGTTGCCTCACGGGGTTGTAGTCTCTATGTTGTAGTGTTGCCTTACGGGGTTGTAGTCTCTATGTTGTAGTGTTGCCTCACGGGGTTGTAGTCTCTATGTTGTAGTCTCTATGTTGTACTGTTGCCTCACGGGGTTGTAGTCTCTATGTTGTAGTGTGGCCTCACGGGGTTGTAGTCTCTATGTTGTAGTGTTGCCTCACGGGGTTGTAGTCTCTATGTTGTAGTGTTGCCTCACGGGGTTGTAGTCTCTATGTTGTAGTGTTGCCTCACGGGGTTGTAGTCTCTATGTTGTAGTGTTGCCTCACGGGGTTGTAGTCTCTATGTTGTAGTGTGGCCTCACGGGGTTGTAGTCTCTATGTTGTAGTGTGGCCTCACGGGGTTGTAGTCTCTATGTTGTAGTCTCTATGTTGTAGTGTTGCCTCACGGGATTGTAGTCTCTATGTTGTAGTGTTGTCTCGTGGGGTTGTAGTCTCTACGTTGTTGTGTTGTCTCGCGGTTTTATGGTCTGAGGGAGGTACCTTCCCGAAGCTGGGAGACCAAAAGTAGGAATGATAAGAAAAACAGAGAATGGTTACTAATTGGAGCCTTCGGCTAAAATTCAAGAAACATGGAACATGCTTTAGACGTGTTTTGTTCGTTCGTTGTTTCCTTTTACTGGGAATTTGTTGTCTGTTGTTTTAATTTAGCTCTTTATGGTGTAATACAAGTTTGGAAATGAGCTTAATGAATACATCGCAACTAAAAGCCCGTGATCATAACAAAATCTCGCCCAGGTTTCAAGATCTTTCGATTTTCATAAAAAACAAACAAACCAACATCATCTATATAATCCACTAAATCGATGTTGGTTTCTACTGCGAATGTTGTTCACAGTTCTTTTAAATCACAGGTATATCTGTGATTTAAAAGTAAAAGTAAATATTATTTACAACTGTTTTGGCAGTATACAGGGTGTAACTGTTAAGGTCGTACAACCGGCCAGGGCTCGATTCTGCAACTAATTTGTAACTTTTTTTGTCTCATGATTTTTTTTTCTTAACCCCCTTAAAATTGGACTTTTTCCACTCTTAAGATTTGTTTCGTATTTTCTACCTTACGCCATTAAAATAGCCATAACTCCCTTGTTTTTCAGTCAAAATTCAAATGTAATTTTACAGTTGGAAAGAGCGTTAAGTTCTCTATCTCTCTAGTGCTAAATGAAACTTCTTAAAGAAGACCAAGATGTTGAAAAATGAGCCCGAATAGTAAAATCTCGAAAACCTCGGAAATTTTTCGGTACTTTAAACGTTTGTAACACTAACTGAAACTGCCGGTTAAGTTCTCACTGTAAACCCAAAAGTTCACCCAAAATCTCAGCTTTTCAACGGTATAATTACATATAATATAATATATTATATGTTAATTATGTTATTATATGTTAATTGTGTTATTATACGGTTATAATTACATTTGAATTTTGACTGAAAAACAAGGGAGTTATGGCTGTTTTAATGGCGTAAGGTCGAAAATACGAAAAAAATCTCAAAAGTGGAAAAAGTCCGATTTTAAGGGGGTTAAAAAAAGTTACAAATTAGTTGTAGAATCGAACCCTGGCCGGTTGTACGACCTTAACCGTTACACCCTGTATAAGTTACGCATAATTTGAGGGCTTTTCAACGAGTGGTGAACGATTTTCGTGGGATGAAAACTAACGGCGATACATTTCCTCAGAAACGGGTCGGTTATGAGTAAAAATCATTACGAATTCCCGCGCTACTTTTGTTCCACGGTTTCGTCACGTTTTTCCCCAGTTAGTTGATGGCTAAAGCATGTTCCATGATGATAGCAAGTTCCATTCTGGCGAGGCAAACTGAAAATTCGCTCACACAATCATGCTTAATAAATAATGTCATTTAATTTCGTGTTTTTTTTTCTTTTGAATCATTTCCTTGTTATTGTACTCAATAATGAGTTTCAAAACACTGGGTTGGGGTCGCCTTTGACCGTAAATAGCTGATTAATTATTCACAGTAATAAATTCATTAAACAACGATATAAACTGCACAAACGGAACCCTCCTCCGCGTTTCCATCTCTTTGATTTGTGGTCCAGAGATACACCCGTTAAATATTAATAAACAGCGGTTGACGGAAAAATGGACGGGTTTTCAACCCTTTTCAACTCTGCAGAGTCACTTCATTATATTGTGCTCATTGTTCCGCTCATCGTGTCCCCTGAATGGGACGTGACCTCCTTTCCCGAGTTCATATTTAATTATTGCGTCGGGGAAATATGATCGTTCGAGAATTGTACCGCACGGTTCCCTCGGACCTCGGGGTTTTTTCAACCCTATAAAGCCAACTCATACGTCTCTTCAACTTATCACCTACTTTAGTTGAAAAGTCTGGTCGACAGGAGCGCTGAAGCCGCTTGGTACCCTGGGATTGCAGGTCAGCTCCTCCTCTCACTCATCCCCTCGAGAAAAACGCTGCAAATTATTACACAATGGTTTATTATTTTTTATTTTCCTATATAGATCACTCGTCTGCAAAGCCACCAACCATCCAACATGAAGAAAAAAATATTCCCAGTCCATGGAAGTGGTAAGGACACTTTCAGCTACATGGGACAGAACTGGGGACAAGATTCATGCGTACTGGTCCAAATCCCTTCCCAGTCCAGAGCCATTCTCCATGATATCTTATCAGTCTGTGGAATCAGCAGGGGCGCTTTCCAGTACATGGAGCTGAACTGTAGACAAGTTGCACCCTTACTGGTCCGAAAGATCCCTCCCCAGTTCAGAGCCATTCCATGATTATCTTAACGGTCATCATGATTATCACTCCACGGAACCGTTACAAGTTGATACTCGGTTCCACAGTCCCGGTAAAGCTGTACCGTTACACCGCTACCAATAGTAATGGTAATTTTCTCTCGGAAGGTGATGGTGTGGAAGCTGAAGCTGGTACTAACCATATTCACTTCTTCTAGGTTCACATCAGGGACAGGCTCCACTACAGAGTTGGTCCTCCTGAGAGGTTCTTGGACGATCGGATTTCATAGAAAAACACCCACCTGGTTGTTTCCTAACAATTGATTCAAAAATACGTTTTGCAAAAATAACGAAAAACAAGTTCACTCTACGACAACAACGAATAACAGGGGAAGGTTTAAAAAGCAAGATTATGATAACAAAGCCACTCAGAAGGTTTCTTTGGATCTTGGAAGGTTTAGATGATACATAAATGCCCGAAAACCACAGATTGTATACAGAAACAACGACGTGAACGGACGTGAAATCTTGAATTTTGAAATTTCGAAAAATCACATTTTTCATCACAAAAGTACCTTTTTCTGGCTCTAATCAATAAAATTGAATGCAATTTTTTTCCACGCGTGCACCAACGATCGATACACATTTATGTCAGACAACTTTTTGAAATTTGTAGTGGATCTGAAAAAATTAATTTTTTAAAGTCTACATTTCACTAGCGATTTTTATTGTTTGTGTAATACGGCACTATTCTTGTGTATGCAGTAATTCCAGAAGTTGTCCGACTAAAAGCTACATAATAATACTTATAACAACTCCTAAAAATGTAGAATTGATATCTTTAGTAGATTCGGAGAAAAAGGTACTTGAACATTTCAACTTTCTAGGCGTTTTCCGATACGAAACTAATTTTTGTTTTACCCTTGAAGTTCACGCAGAAGATCTGCACTGTTTTGGAAGTCTAAATCGTTTAAATTGTAAAATACTGGCGAGGCGAGTGGACTTGTTAATTTTAATCTTTTTCAAAAATTTTCCTGAGAGGCTTGGACTCATTACCTTACCTTATTCCCTTAATATTTTAGTATGAACAATTTTTCTCTCTGAATCTCAATTCTTGTAAACATTGGCGTAGGATGCCACTAAAGGATTCCACAAATAATTAACTTTTAAAACTTTATAAACTCCATTGAGGCTCATGCATGGGAATTGGCTCATTCGCTCTTCCTCCGAGTTAATTAAAACATTTCAGGCTGATTAAACACACCGACTGATGGCGGCGATGATTAAAATTTCTCCGTTTATACGGAAGAAACGTCAAAATTTTTCCGAAGGAGGGAAGTACATTGAGTGGGAATCGTCGGAAAGTAGCTTACTTTATTCACCGACGTCGATGCTCGTTTGAAATTTAAATGTTTGAATTGCAAGAACAATCAATGGTGATGAGTTGAAGTGAAGCTTTCAGTTTGCAAATGGGATTGAAGAAATGTAGAACTCGGAAGAAAATAGAACTTTTTTAACTAAAGATTGAAAAAACAAATGGAATGTGGGTGTGGCACATAGCTTCCTTGTATCTTTAACCCGATTGAATATAACATTCGCACTTTGAATTACACCTTTCGCAAGATGAAGCAAGATGAGCAACTTTTTTCAGCGTCTAATTCTCAAAGAGGAGAGCCTATCAATTAGATTCCAACTGCCAGAGTGACGTTTTCATTATGTATAATAATTTTATTTACTTATTACAAGTGTTTCTCTTTTCGATTTCGAGAATTGCTGACCCAATGGACGAAAGGTAAGTACAAGGTTGAGTACTGTTTTCAAAATGGGATGGATGTGACTCTTTACCACTCTCAGATATCTGCATGAGCTTATGAGTACAGTCGAATTTTTTGGTTTATTATTTTCAATAATGAACCTTTGGAATCGACCAAGAAAAACAATTTTTTAACACCCCCTCAAAATTTGATGGTTTACGTTTCAAGGTACGTAGAATCCAGAAATCGAATAAAAATTTGGCCGTCCGTCCGCCATACGCCGTACGCGGCACTTTTGCCACTTAGCATTGACCGATTTGATGAAATTTGGTATGTAGGCTCCATTTGGGGTCTAGTTGTGCCCCGAAGCTTTTGGTTGATGTAGGTCACTTCTAAGGGTTCCAAAATCAATTTTGAAATTTTGAAAACGCCCTAACTCAAAAAATTTCGATATAAAGGTATTGTTTTTCCTTCAATTTGAGATTCTATGGAATTTTTAGAATTTTATGAGACCACGCGGAGCTCTGTAGGACAAACCGTTCGCTCCCTACGAAAATTTAAGGGTTTATATTGAAAAAAATATATATATATATATGTATAAATCAAAACACGAGTGTGAATCGCAAAAGAGGCCTAATCTCCGTTCAAATTAGAGCTGACCAAAATGCGATCGATGTTTGGTGATTTTGATTTTTTTTTAAATTTTTTTGAATTTTTTTTATTTCTATTTTTTATTTTTTTTTTATTTTGTCCTTCATATTGGATGGTTGGTGATTTTGTAGACGAGTGATCTATATAGAAAAATAATAAACCATTGTGTAATAATTTGCAGCGTTTTATTCGATTTTTGGATTCTACGTACCTTGAAATGTAAACCATCAAATTTTGAGGGGGTGTTGAAATTAATTTTTTCTTGGTCGATTCCAAAGGTTCATTATTGAAAATAATAAACCAAAATGAAGAACTGAAGAAGAATTTCGAAATTTTGTCAAAAATGGTATTCTGGGCAGTAACAATGATTTTATTTCTCTTTTGAATTAGTGGGAGTTCGACACTCGCCTTCTTGAAACTTCGAGGTCACACTGAACTGAGTACCGTCACTCCGAGAGTTTCTGTGTTTCCGAGGTAGATAGGACGAATGGAATGGCCGAAATGGCAATAGTTTGGAGATCCAACTCAAAAGCCCTTGAGTAGATGACGCAGCTGGAATTTCAGTTGGGAACAACAGGTCTCTCAGCGCTGTACTTATCACTCTGGTTCTATAATAAACTTCTCAAGAGGGGAAGCTCTCGCCGGCCTCTCGTGTTAAAGTTACAGCTTCTTCAGGCCTTAACCTCCATCCAAACCCACCTATTCATTAAGTGGGGGACTTGAAGGAAGTTGGAGAGGACACCTGGGCTGCCACACTTGGGATTTGAGGCGAGGGTTATTAAGAAGAACCCTGGATCGAGGTGGGAAGCTGTTAGGCTGTTTATAGGGAAGATTATGTCGGTGTGGGGGTGATTGCGACCCCACCGACTCACCCCAGGTGATTGTGACCCGACCCATTACCCACCTCGGGGCCAAATGGTCTTGCTCTCATTGCTTCGACGACATTGCCTTGGAATCACGGGAAGAGGAGCGAAGGGAAAACCGCCCTTCTGGTAAAAGGAGCCACTTGTAATTCTCTATGAAATAGCTTTTACCAAAGCACTCGGAGTTTCCTGAGGCGGAATTGGAACACTAGTTTGAAGAGAGTAGACGCTGGATCGAAACCCGTCTGGAGGGATTGATCAGAACTCCACAGAGACACTTCACGAACTCGATCCAACATATTCACCACCGCTTGACGTGACGTCATCCAGTATGCAGAGTGGTTAACTTATCACACGAAACTCTTGCTCACGTGTTTCAGAAAGCCTTTGATCAACTTCCTCTCTTTTTAGTCGAATCATGAAAATCTATGCACGTAATATAAATGAATAAATATAGAGTGTGGATAAATAGATAAATACAAGGTGTCTAAAAACTTGAAATTCTTGCGAGTCGTCCAGAGTGACAAATTATTTTCCCTACTTATTTATTTCGTTTAATTCTACGAAAAACTTCAGGAATCGTTTTTGAATATTTCAAAACGAATTTCAGAGAAACAAATTTAAAAAAGCTCAAAATTTTGAGGCCATTGGCCATTTTTTGGTTTCATTTTTCCGAAAATTAGCTAGAAGTGAACCACATTCGTGTTTATGATGTGTTATTTGCCCATTACTCAGGTTCTACAGAGCTCTAAGTGGTCTCGTCCCATTCTATATATTCACTACAATTTTAAATGGTTGAAAAAACAATAAGGTAAATGTGGGTATAGTGGACACTGTTCCAATCAGGGCCGTTTTAAGCCCCTCTGGGGCCCGGGGGCGAGCAATCTTTGGTGGCCCCCCTCTGGAGGAGTATCCCCCCCCTCCACCTACGTAATCAGATTAGAAGAGATCAGAATTAGATTCTAATTCATTGATAGGTAAGATAGGAAATGGTTAGAAAATCACAAGAACACTAGCTCAACAAACGTAAAATTATATTTTATAGTTATTTAAGTATGTGCCTTAATGCAAAATAGAAAAAATAACAATGAAGAATAATTGAGTAAAATATAGTAAATTTCCATATTTTCCACATGGAATGTTTATGTGTTGAATACTTGAATTTGAAAAATAAATCTGAGGCTTTTGTGAAAGACTAGGTAGACTAGGCAAAACAATAAAAACTATTTGAAAGAAGCCTTCCTTGCCTTCGCTTCAGCAAAATCTCGAATCAGGTCATTAAAATCCAACTGATGGGCTACATCATTTTCAATGGACAATGTGGCGAGTGCAGAGAGTCTGTCCTGAGACATTGAATTTCTAGGGTAAGTCTTGATTAGTTCAAGTTTGGAAAACGACCTCTCTCCACTCGCCTCAGTCACAGGAATGGACAATAGAATTCGGAGTGCAACCCAAGTATTTGGGTAGAGGTTCTCAACTTTATGTGCTATTATGTAGTTAAGCACATTTTTTGGTGTTGGTTTTTGATTTTTCTCCTTCCAATTTACGGAGCGATCAAGGGCCTCGATTTCCATGGAGAGATGGTTCCATTGCCGTTGTGGTAGGTAGATTGTTCTGGTGTTGGTGAATCAATGATAAAATAAATGCAATTTCACTTTCGACGATGTGAAAGTAGGTAAAATCTCTTTTTTTGACCGACTTCAAAATCGCCGAAGGCGGCAAAGAAAAAGGAGGTACTCGGTTTGGTGTGTCATAGGACGATAATTTTTTTCTTTTTTTGAGGAGTGCTCCCCCTTCCCACCTTGAAAATCCGGGGCTCCCCCTGACATCCCCCAATGACCCCCCCCCCCCCCCCTAAAAACGGCCCTGGTTCCAATAGTGGACACTTGCTTGCATAAATGTGAAAAATAAGAGTAATAGGCGCCAAACTACTTTGAAATCCATAGAATTTGTAGGTTGTGCCATCTATGAAGCTCCTGTAGAACTACCGATACTCCAGAGCATCATGGGAAAGAATAATAACCATTTGAAAATGGCGTAGTTGAGGTCTGTCGCTAGCACGTAGTGTTTGCTGCTGAACCTCGTTAGGAGGCAGGTCTGTTGCAACAGTATTTTTGGAATTTATAATTGCTTGAGCGACTTCTGGTTTTCTGTGACGTTCAGGTAGATAGTATAGATTAGTTTCCATGAAGGATTTATTGCAAATTATCCTGAGTGAGCATTTAGGCCCTGTGTCCACTTAACAAACACTAAACAACCAATGTTCATTAAGTGGACACTGGGTGTCCACTTTTGAAACATGAATGATTTTTTATTCTGAGTTTTTTTGTGTGTTAAGACTGTTCCCAATATACTGCTGTATATGCTACGTTAATTTGAGATCATTCTGTTCATGGGGACCAATAGGAACAGGGGGTGTCATCTTTTGAATCACAAATGTCCACTATTGAAACAACAAGTCTAATTGTGACAGGTCAAAAATGGCACCCCATTCGCTACAGCTGCAAAACGCTGCAAATTATTACACAAAGATTCTATTGGTTTCTAGGGGGGCGATAGGATATTTCATTTTCAATTTTCCACTCATTAAAAATGACTGAGAACAACGAAAGCTTTAAGTCACAACAAGGCCTCAAATGGTGTCCACATGTCATCAATGGGGGGTGCGCCTGAATTTTTTTAAAATTTTTAATCAAAAATAGACCTCATTCTGAGAATTTTAACACCAACCGTTCTCTGTTTGAATGAGTAGATCTTTTTCTATGATTTTTCAAAGTTTCGAATGTTGATGACGTCACGCACCCCTCCCCCTTGGGCAGGATCCTCTAGCCGACTGTGACGTTATAAACGTTCAAAACTTTGAAAAATCATAGAAAAATGTCTTCTCGCGCTTGAAAGTCGCGGTTGGTGTCAAAATTCTCAGAATGAGGTCCAGTTCAGAATGAAAATAATAATAAACAGTTTTTCCGACCCATGCGCACACCCAATTACGGCCAATGGTGGCCGAGGTGAAAAAAGTGTTAACGAGGAATAAGTTGTTAACTAGGAATTAGTTAGTATAAAAAAGTGCTACGAGAGGAAATGGTGTAGCTTTGATAAGTTCTTGGGTTCTCAGAAGGAAGTAACGACCAGACTACGACAGACGCAGCTACAGGAAAAGGTTTCTTCGAAAATATCGATGAGAATAATGAGTAACGCGAAAAGACTACAACTATAAATCCTCTTACTCAGAATATGAAGAAATTCGTAAAGAAGTAGGAACTAATTGAAACGATCCACCAAACTTTAAAGGTAGATGTCAGAAAAACTTGACAAGAACTTTTTCTTATTGTAATACAAAAAATCAGCCTCTAAAATCACTCGTTCAAAGGAAACTAGCTGCAGCATTATGGCGTTCAGAAATTCTCGACAATACCAATCTATTATGTTCACTACATCAACTTCGTTTCAGTCACTAACTTTCATTTTTTTATTTATTTATTTTTTTTCAGAGAAAATCAACTCTTGTTTACACTGCAAAGCGCCCACGACCACAAAAGGCTACTGAGAGAAGGTAAACGGGAATAATAAAATGGAGAACAAGGGTGCATCCTCGCGAAACACCCTTAAAAGTTTTTCTCTGCCGTGTCTCATTAAATTAGACGCCCGAAGGCAAACGAGGACGGAGATTCCCGCCGTCGGCTCTTCGCGAATTATTAGTTCCTCATCATTACGTTATAACAATTCTACCAATTAGGAAGAGCAGTGTATATTGAATGACACGGGCGGATATAGTTAATAGGTGCAACAGCGCTCAAGGTTCAACCAATTTTCAATTTGAAATTGGATATTCACAGTCATGATGCTGATTTTGGTTTGTTCGGTATTTTCAATATCGAACCTTCAGAATCGACCAGCAAGAAAAAATTGTTTAACCGCCCCCCCCCCCTCAAAATAAATTGGTTCACGTTTCAAGGTACGTACCTTTCCTTCATGCAAATTTTCAAGGAAAATAAAACTATTGACATGTGTGCTTCATTTGGGGTCTAGTTGTGCCCCGAAGCTTTTGGTTAATGTAGGTCATTTCTAAGGGTTCCAAAATCGATTTTGAAATTTTGAAAACGCCCTAACTCAGAAAATTTTGATATAAAGATCAATAAAAATCAATTTAAGATAGTATAGAATTTTTAGAATTTTTTGAGACCACGCGGAGCCCTGTAGGTCAAACCGTTCGCTCCCTACGAGAATTTAGGGTTGGACTTACGATAAATCAGAAACACGAGAGTGAATCGCAAAAGAGGCCTAATCTCCGTTCAAATTATAGTTGACCGAAATGCGATCGATGTTTTTCTTCAACTAGGTTGATGGTGACAGCGCGTGTTCTTTTTAGACGAGTGATCTATGTAGAAAAATAATAAACCTTTGTGTAATTATTTTCAGCGTTTTACTTTGGTTTGCAATTTAAATAGTTAACCTTTGGAGTCGTGCAAAAAACAGAAAATAAAACGTCTGCCAAGTTGGGTGGGCAGTATAGCTTCCTCACTCATTGTAACATGGACGTATAGAATCAGTTGGCGAAAAAATTATGATTCAAAGAGTTATTGAATACCAAAATATTGGCGATAATATGCGGGATAGGGTTGCAGGTATTAATGTTTATAATATTTTTATAATTTTTACAAGGTATTATAGTTTATAATATTTTGTATTTTCAACGTAGAATTTTATTTAGCGGTCCACCGTCTAGGACCTAAACCACACAATCCCTGAAAATTTCATCGAAATTGGTTGAATAGTTGCGGAGTTTTGGTTGTAACAATAAATTTAAAGTTCGCGCATGCGCAGCGGCTATTGCTTGACCAATTTGATTGAAACTTATAGGGTGTCTCTTAGAAGTTAGTCCCTAACTAACCTCCAAATTTGAGCAAAATCGGTTCATTAGAAACCGAGAAACCGAGGTTCCAGGAAATTCACGTTTGCGCATGCGCACTCGCTCCTATTGGTCCGAAGGTGCTGAAATTGATAGGGGACCGTCTAGGACCTAACCCGCACAATCCCTGAAAATTTCATCAAAATCGGACCACAGGTTAGTATAGTTTTGCCCGGGACAAGGATTGACCACAGACAGACCGACAGACAGACAGACCGACAGACAGACAGACCGACAGACAGTCAGACAGACAGACACGGAACCAAAATTTTTCAGGAAGCTCTAAAACGCAAAAAGCAAGTGGAAAATTTGATTTTGGAGGACATTTTTTTTCACTTCTTTCACGAATACAAAGCTTCCCTACCTTCGGTAGTGAGGAAGCAAAAAGTAATTCATTAAAATAATTCAAATTCAATCGAAATACCGTAAGTAGTACCTAGTAAGTAAAGTAAACAACCATTTCTGGTTGGATTTTCGTCCGACTGCCATCCCTGGCGTCGCTGACGTCATCAGCTGTCTTCCAAACAGAAGATCAGAATTTCAGTCAAAACAATAATTGTTTTGTGAGCAATTATTAATATATAGCAATTATTAATATATATATTATTAATATATAATATATAGCAATAATTAATAATTGTTTTGTGAGCAATTATTGCTCACTAGGTTTTTTTCCTCTGCGTCAAAGAAGGTCCTTTCTCTCCCCCATGCTCCTGGGATTACCAACACCCACTTGCAACGCTACATCATTTTCCGTTTTGGATATTCAAAGTATTATTAGTATTTTCGTTCTCGAAAGTGAAGTTCCCACTGGATTGATCAAGCTCATGGTGCTACCTAGATGGTTAGATTATAAATGCTTGCATACGTGTCTGCAACACATTGGGACATTTTCATGTCAACCACTACACAACAAGGTAGTGAAGTAAGGTTGTTAGTTCATGTACCCAAGCATCAAAATAAGAAAAGTAGTTGATTGTTCTCTACGCAACACAGTGTTTATTGGTCGCGTGAGTAAGTTTTCGTGACGATTTTTCAGTTTATGGGCCAAAGCAAAGACATGAAAATGTCAATACCATGGAATCCGAATTCGTCTCCCAACTTACGCGATACTTTAGCCGATTATCGGAATTGACGGCATTCGGTTTGAGGGCTCGCAAAACGGTCTAGTTCAGTTCGGTAAGTATTGCTTCCGAGTTCACCAAGGTAGTGGAAGCTTTGTCCTCACTCTTCAAGGTTGAAAATAGGAGTTCTGCAAAATCAAAATTCCCTCTCGGGTTTTATGTTTCAGAATTTCCTGAACAATTTTGGTTCCGTGTCTTTCTGTCCGTCATGAAATCTTGGTAACGAGCATAAGTATAAGAAGTTATTGTACGTTTTCAATTGAATTTCCAGGGATTGTACAGGTTGACGTGTAGATGGTCCCCTATGAGGGTGGTGGAAGGTACTTAGAGATGGATGTTCTGAGATTAACTACTATGCAACGGATCATCTGTAAAATCGGGTTATTGATACGAGGAAGCTATGCACACAACTGGCAACTGGATTTTCCTGCATTTGGAAAAATTCGAGATTGATTCGCAGTTATACTGCCGACTCTTATTTCTCCCCTTTTGCTCGACCGATTGCCATGACCACCACCAGCCTCAAATTCAACACCTGAGCCACCTGCTCCGCTGGAGCCGAGTCACTGCCTGCCTGGGCATCCCGTCGGAGCCAACATAGGTAAGAGTTGCCCTAATCTATTGTTTCCGGGTCAACCCAAATCTTGACGGGCAAGAGTCTGCTGTTTGATTGTCATCTACTGGAGCAACACCTAGCTCCATTCATCCGGGAGGTCGTTACTACTGAGAGGGGGGGGGGGGGTTGCCTCCTGCTGATCGTGATCTGCTAGCAAACTACCAGAGGGGGGTTGAACTTTTTTTTTGTAGATTCCTAAGGTTTATTATTGAAAATAATGAACCAAAATGTTTGTCGTGGGTACCTAGTTGGTAAATTTGATATATTCCATTAAAACCCCCAACTTCGCGGACGCACCAATTAATTTATCTAGAGTTTCCAAGGCTTCTAAGTGTGATCTGTCGCTCATTGTATTACCAGTGTCTTCCTTTTCCGATCGGCGAACTGTAGTCTGGAAGCTGCGGGTGGATAAAGCGACTTTCCAATATTGAAATCATCTAATATAATTACGGATGATGAAGTCGAGGCGAATTAAATTGTAATCAAACTGAAACTCGCCGTACCAACACAATTAGCACTATTTTCGTGTGCGAATCCCTCCGGTCCCCATTGAAATAGGAACTGCGATGTGACAGGATGTGATGCGCTGCTCGTCGTTCCTCGGTTATGTGGTTACCGAATCATGTTGAGGGGGCGATGGAAAGTGATTCAATTAACATCTAGCGCCTGCCTCTCCTGCAATAATCGCTCTACATTGTTGTCCGGGCTAACGAACCGAGTAGTTCAGCGGCCGACAGCCCTTTCAGAGTTGGTATTCCCTAACGGCGATCCTTCTACCCGATTTCGAGTTTTTGTGGGCTCCGTTATAACCGCTGTTTATCGCTTAATTGGTTTTGACACATCGAATTGGCAGGATGGTGTCGCAGTACACATCACTATGGCTTCAAAATTACTATTTTGTGATGTTCATATCAGATTGAGAAAGATTTGCAGTATTAGCAGATGTTATACAAAGTTGCGGGTTGTAGAAGTAACAGCATCCTGAAAAGTATTATATTGACAGAATAGTGGTGCAATTTTGGTTTATTATTTTCGATAATGAACCTTTGGAATCGACCAAGAAAAAAAAATTCGAACAACCCCTCAAAATTTGATGGTTTACGTTTCAAGGTGCGTAGAATCCAAAAATCGAATAAAAATTTGGCCGTCCATCCGCCGTACGCGGCATTTTTGCCACTTAGCATTGACCGACTTTGATGAAATTTGGTATGTAGGCTCCATTTGGGGTCTAGTTGTGCCCCGAAGATTTTGTTTGATGTAAATCACTTCTAAAGGTTCAAAAATGAATTTTGAAATGTTGAAAACGCCCTAACTCGAAAAACTTTGATTTGAAGATATTGTTTTTCCTTCAATTTAAGATTCTATAGAATTTTTAGAATTTTTTGAGACACGCGGAGCTCTGTAGGACAAACCGTTCGCTCACTACGAGAATTTAAGGGTTGGACGTACGATAATTCAGAAACACGAGTGCGAGTCGCAAAACAGGCCTAATCTCCGTTCAAATTTTAGCTGACCGAAATGCGATCGATGTTTTTCTTCATGTTGGATGGTTGGTGGCTTTGCAGACGAGTGATCAATATAGAAAAATAATAAACCATTGTGTAATAATTTGCAGCGTTTTTTCTTCCAAGTCTTCCAAGGTAGCGGAAGTTTTGATTTCACTGTTAACAGTTTAAAAAAAAATGTTCTCCAAAATCAAAAATTTCACTCGCGTTTTGCGTTTTAGACCTTTCTTAACAATTTTATTTTCGTTCCTTTGAGTCTGTTTGTCTGAAATCCTTGTAGTGGGCATAACTATACGAAGTTATTGTCCGATTTCAATGCAATGGGATTGTGCAGGTTGGCGTGCAGATGGTCCCCTATGAAAATCATCGCCCTCGGACTGATAGAAGCGACTGTGTTTGTGCAAACGTGAATTCCTTGCGACAGCAATAACTTCTACATTTTCCATCCGATTTCGAAGAAATGTTCAGAGATCATACAGATCATTATTTGGATGGTCCCCTATGAAAATCATCATCTCCGTACAGCTAATAGGCACTGCGCATGCGGAAACGTGAATTGATTTCCTAGTAACATCCATAATTTCCACATATTCCATCGGATTTTGTTGTAATTTTCAGAGGCTATGCGGATTGAGATGTAAATGGTCCTGTATGGAAACTATTGAGCCCAAACTGATAATAGGTACTGCGCAATCGCAAACGTGAATTTCCTTGTAATAGCTATAACTTCTACATTGTCCATCCGATTTCGAAGAAATGTTCATAAATGGCCCGGGTTGACGTTTAGGCGGTCCCCTAACACGGTAGTGCAAATGATGTTCTGAGATGAACTACTGTTTTATTTATTTATTCATTTACATTTGTACGGGCGAACCCAATTACATTATTACATTAAGAACAAAAAACAAAAAACAAAGGAATCAAGTTGACGGAAACCAACGAGAAAAAAAAGAAACTTCTGGAGAAAAAAAGATAGAAAAACAAACTGTTCGATTTGAGGCACTGAAAGTTCTGAGTGATGCGATGACTGAGGGGGAAAAATTATTTTTAAATGACATGAAATTAAATAAAGTAAGGGTGGAAACTGAAACTGAATTTACTGTTCATCGGATCATCTATAAAATCGGGTTATAGATACGAGGAAGCTATGTGCCACTCCCACTTAGCAGACTTATAAAAAAAATAACGATTCAACGATGCAGTTTCACTCCAAACGATAACTTGAATAATTAATTCGTAAAAATTTCAAGTTTTCGCATGATAAAACGCTGCAAATTATTACACAACGGTTTATTATTTTTTATTTTTCCATATAGATCACTCGTCTGCAAAGACACCAACCATCCAACATGAAGAAAACACAAACGGTGGATACAGCTTTCGTATAAGTACGCAACCATGAGAGACATTTTATGTCTTATGTTTAATAAATTGAGAGCTTTCCAATGAGTGGTGAACGATTTTTGTGGGGTGAAAAATGAGGAAGTTAGTTTTCCCTAGGAACGATTGGTTGTACGTGAAAATCATCAGAAATTTCCGCGTAACGCTCCCCTCATAACGCTCCCCGCGTGACGATTTTTCATTTATGTGCCATAGTAAAGACATAAAATGTCAAAATATCGATCGCATTTCGGTCAGCTTTAATTTGAACGGAGATTAGGCCTCTTTTGCGATTCACACTTGTGTTTCTGATTTGTCGTACGTCCAAACTTTAAATTCTCGTAGTGAGCGAACGGTTTGTCCTACAGAGCTCCGCGTGGTCTCAAAAAATTCTAAAAATTCCATAGAATCTTAAATTGAAGGAAAAACAATACCTTTATATCGAAATTTTTTGAGTTAGGGCGTTTTGAAAATTTCAAAATTGATTTTGGAACCCTTAGAAGTGACCTACATCAACCAAAATCTTCGGGGCACAACTAGACCCCAAATGGAGCCTACATCAAATTTCATCGAAATCGGTCAATGCTAAGTGGCAAAAGTGCCGCGTACGGCGGACGGCGGACGGCGGGCGGACGGCCAAATTTTCATTCGGTTTTTGGATTCTACGTAGTAAGTACCTTGAAACGTAAACCATCAAATTTTGAGGGGGTGTTAAAATTTTTTTTCTTGGTCGATTCCAAAGGTTTGTTCTTGAAAATAATAAACAAAAAACGAAAAGGTTTCGTTAGTCATGAATTTTGGACAACCCTGAGTGGTCCGAACTTCAAATAATTGGCCAAAAACGTGTTTTCAGGGTTTTTTGTGGATATTACCATCATAATTGTAATACCTTTTGGCATATTCGAATTCAGCACCAAATTACCGATTCAAATACAATCTCGAAAATTGTAAACATATGTACATGAACTATATATTATATACCTGCCAGCATGATGAACACCGGTGTAAATTCGTTGTAACAAGAAATGCAATGGACGAGTCGGTACTCCATGACTTTATGTAGAATAGTAGAACATGAATATGGACTCATCGCATCTGCAAAACTTACCCAGCGTGTACAGCATGGTGGTATAGTATACCTAAGGGTGGCGGGGGGGGATGTTAACAATATACGAGTGGGTACCTAATCTATCCATGGTTAGAGGATGACGGGATGAGTATTTTTGAGGTTTTTTCTTCAAATATTTAACCAAGAGATTGATTGTACAGTTTCAATGATTCGTGCTATGTGCCACACTCACGAGGCTCCCAGGATGGTGAGGCAATGGAAAGCCTTGGGAGAAATCATCAGAACAGATTATGATTTTACCTTTGGAAGACTGCTGATGACGTCCTCGAATGCTAGGAATGGCAGTCCAACCTGAAATATCTACCTGACGAAAATCCAACCTGAAATTGTTGTTAATTTACACTCACGAGGCTTATTTACTTATGCTTCATGAAAGGACTTTTCTTTCTTAAAAATTCTTCTGGATTCCCTCAAAACATCATGACGAATATACGACATTTTAATACCGAACACTTACATTTAGATAATAATAATTTTTTATTCTTATCAATGTTTTATTCTTTTGGTAAGCATTAGAAGCTGAGGAACGACTACTTCAGGGTCCAGGGTGGCAGCTGTCCATGTACAACGACTATTCATCTTGACGATTGCAAGAAAGCGTGACTCGTTCGATCTGTCTTCTCCGTCGTGCAGCTAATATTGCGATATCTGCCAAACAATTGCTTCCGTAACTTACATGACTTGTCACTTGCTCCAATAATCGTGTGTCGAGTTTAAATTAGCCCTCGAGTATTCACGCAATGTAAATATTTACAAGTGTCGTATCTGACTAATAGCTTTAAATCTTGCACGCTTTTCAGCTCGGTAAGATACAGCTTGCGACGAATTGCAAGGGAATTGCAAAGGACGTTCTGGGAGAGATTATAATATGAATGGATTTTTCATGTAGTTGGAAAGTGTGAGGAAGGTATATTATTTGTCCAAACTAGTTTTTTGAGCGAAGAAGTCCTCCTTGAAATTCACTTGGGGGATTTTCGACTTTATCAGTAGATTGTAAGTAAAAACAAGCCTTTGAAGTTTCTTGTCTCTCGAGGAAACCTACTAATATCAATGGTTTCTACTTTCTTTCCCGACTTCATTAGTCGTTTGAACGTAAAAACAAGCCTTTGAAGTTCTATTGTCTCTCGAGTTAACCAAAAAATTTCAATGGTCTCGACTCTATCAGTCATATAAAGGTAGAAACAAACCTTGGAGTCTTTTTGTCTCTCAAGCAGCCAAACAAGTTTCGATTTCGATCTTTCTCTCGACTTTATCAGTCGATTGAAGGTAAGTACAAGCCTTCGAAGTTGTCTTGCCTCGCGAGTATACCTTTCAACTAGTTTCAACAGTTTTAACCATATTTCTAGACTTTTTCAGCCACTGGAACGTAAAACAAGCCTTTGAAGTGGTCTTGTCTCTCGAAAGAACCAACTAGTTTCGACGATTTTGATGTTTTTTTCTACTTCTTTAGTCGATTGAAGGTGGAAACAACCTTTAAAGTTGTCTATCGAGTAAACCAACTCGTTTCAGTGGTTTCGATCCACTTATCGATGGCTTGAAAAGCAAAACGCGAGTGGAATTTCGTATTCTGGGGAACCTTTTTTTCTTCAACCTTTAAAAGTGAAAACAATACAGTTACAACTAATTACCATGTAACAACAATCTTTTAATTGTATTTATTATATTAGCAATCATATGTAGGTGACTGAAAAATATAAGTATATGTAGATAAAATATGAATTACTCAGGAGTGCTGATCTAAAAAATTTTGAGTTTCGGAAGATTTGGATGAGGAACGGAAAAATCAAAATAAATTACTCAGAGCCAATCTGAATATGAACTGCAATATGAAATCTCCTTGATGTCTTTTGATCGTAAGGTTTCGTTACAAGAACATGATAGAGAGCGTCTAATTATTGGCTATTCGCCTCCAAACCAGCCATCAATTTACTAGTTACGCGCTACGTATTTCCACACTTTTCGTTCAAGTCTGTTCGGTGTTCAATATGCCTCGACTACGGATTTGCGGTAGCCTTATCTCACAAGTCGGGTGCTGATTGTGAGTCAATTTACACCCCCTTTGTTCTTCGAATCAAGATACTAACTTTGAGGTTTCCTTTCACTCCAGAGGCCAGACGGTGTCGTCAACCGACGCTATTCAACATCTCGTTTGGACACTCCCACGGCTCTGGGCACCGTAAATGGAGGGTATTTTGTTTAACTACCCACGTTCATTATCTTCCAACGAGAGGTATTTTGATAAAATCAACACTGAATAATAAAAGAAAACGGTGTGTTAAACACGCAATTTAACAGACCTGGTTATATTCAAGTACGTCGGGCTCGAACTCCACGTTTATTTGATAATTAAAAGTAATCGTAATTGTATTAAAAGGTTCTTAGCACACCAGTATTATACTGGTGTGCTAAGAACCTTTTAATACAATTACGTAGGTACTTATAATAAGTACCTAATCCTACTTGGTGCTTGAAATTTTATTTCGTTTTTCAGTTGGATTCGAACGAGACACTAATTTCCCAAAATTTAAATTTTTTCGAGGAGCTTATAGATGTTTTTGAGATCAAAAAAATTATGACGTATCTACTTCTTCTTTGTTGAGATAATGTCCAACTCAGAACTCAGCCAACCGCCGTATGTTCTGGTATCAATCTCCCCAGAAAACTTCAGAACTTTAGGATTTTGTTGTGACACGGTCTCCTTTTGTATCGAATATCAGAGGCAGAAAAATATTTCCGGCAGGCTAGGAATATTGGCATTGACAAGGGACCCTTTGACTTGGGATCGATGACCATAATCCCCCTAAGACATACTTGTAAAAATTGTGTAGACATTTGTAAACAACTTTGTATAACATTGTGTAGAAAATCTGTAAAAAAAGTTGTTTATTATAATAATTTAAATATAACATTAAATATAACAACATTTAAATAATATAACATTTAAATATAACAAGCTCACTGTAGCAGCATAGTTATGTACTACTTATATTATTTAAAATTAGTGTTATAATTTGGTTTATTATTTTCAATAATGAAACCAAGAACATTTTTTAACCCTCCCCCCCCTCAAAATTTGTTGGTTTGCGTTCCAAGGTACGTAGAATCCAAAAATCAAATACAAATTTGGCCGTCCGTCCACCGTACGCTTCACTTTCCCCACTTAGCATTGACCGATTTTGATGAAATTTGGCATGTAGGCTCTATTTGGGGTCTAGTTGTGCCCCGAAGATTTTGGTTAATGTAGATCACCTCTAAGAGATGAAAAATAAGGTTTGAAATTTTGAAAACGCCCTGTCTCAAAAACTTTTGATATAAAGGTATTGTTTTTCCATCAATAGGGTGTGCGCCTGGGTAGGAAAAACTGTTTATTGTTATTTTAAACCTCATTCTGTAGACCTCATTCTGAGAATTTTGGTACCAATCGCGACCTTCTAGAATTTTTAAAGTTTCGACCGTTTATGACGTCACAGTGGGCTGGGGGGTCCCGCCCAGGCGAGAGGGGTGCGTGACGTCATAAACGGTAGAAAACTTTGAAAAATCATAGAAACAGATCTCAGGCTAGAAGGTCGCGATTGGTGCTAAAATTCTCGGGATGTAGTCTACTTTCGTTTAAAAATCTAAAAAAAATCAAGGCGCAATTTAAGATACGTAGTACTTTTAGATTTGTTTAAGACCACGCGAAGCCCTGAAGGACAAACCGTTCGTTACCTGCGAGAAGGTTTGGACGTCTTTCGTTTAAATGACTCAGAATGCCAAGCAAGACAGTTGAAATCAATGTTTTGAGTTGGTTCACTCAAGAGGCATCGTTAGCAGCCAGCACGGAGTACTGGAGACAGTAATCAAATTTCCATATTTCACAACTCTTTTCATAATTACCTTGATTGTGAAGCAAAAATATGGTTGGTAAGTACTCACTATGGCGAAGCTGTATTAAATGCAAATTAAAAAATTTTTTCAGGTGAATGATCTATACAGAAAAATGATAAACCTTTGTGTAACAATTTGCAGCGTTTTGTTATTAATTCTCGCCGAATAAAGCATACTATCTATCTATCTAAGTTATGCTGGATGAATTAGAGGGAAAAACACTTTTTAGTACATACGAGAGTGAACAGTGCTCAAAAGTCTAGTAAACTACCGGAAAAAGGTAGCCTTTTGAAGGAAAGTTTACACCAACACAAGAGAAACCTTTTAAAATTTCACGTGCAAGGGTTGAAGATCTACTAAAGACGTCTTTGTTTCGCCGATCATAAATGTTGAAGATGCTTCATTTTGAAACAGTACCTAAAGTTGAAGCTGGTAAACTCAGTGAGCTGAAGTGGAACCTCTTCAGACGAGTCTTCTGGACGAAATGACAGAATTTAGACTTACGACTTGATTTAGCTATTGATAAAAGTAATAAGGCATCCTACTATACCCGCGAAGGAGTACTAGAACGGAGAATTCTGGAAAAACTACGCTTTTGTGAGGTACCTTATTAGGCGACAAATGTATACAAATTATCGCATTCTATAACAATTCACTAAAAAGCGAAAAGGAAGAATTGTTCTCGTATTTCATGCTCGTATTTCATTTACCTTAATTGAAAGGGTCAGTAACATAATTCTGAGGGAGAGCAGAAGAGCTAGAGAAGTTCAACCGAGAAGTGCATGGAAGCTTTTCGATTAGTTTGACTAATTTTTACTCTGACCCAGTTCTAAGCAGTCTTCTATTCAAGTTTGAGGGTTGACTGACGGAAAAATTCTGAATGCAGACTTCGAGGATTTGTCATCGAGTGGCCATGTGAAGCAACTAAAACTCGATTTAGGTTGTTAATAATTTTTCTGTGAAATTTTATTAGGCGTATTTAGCGTGTATCATCATAGTTTTGAAAACATGAATTTCGATTGAAATTATATTATACATTTGAATTAAATATTCGTGGAACCTAGATTATTCTGTATTGATGTTTCACATATCTCAGATAACTTTAGCCCACTAAAATATATGGAACATTTGAGCTGATTTTCTACTATTGAGATAATTGATTGCGTCTTCAGTTGCTGATCGTCTGCATATTACTGACATTCTATAGCTGCCACTGTATGAATAACTTGTTACTGGAAGAAAATGGAATTTATCCAAGTAGAAGCAATCTGGGTGGCTTGCAGAGACCAGCGCTCACATCAATTGAGAATCAACATACCAATGAATCAATGAGAAAAGACGGGTGTCAACTATGAAACAGCATTTTGCAAGAAATAGGTAATGTGTAATAATCAATAATGTTGAACCTCTCACTGAAATCGTGTTCGTAGAACTTTAGGAACTTCCAGACTAAATTTACCAATCTCAAACAGCAGAGTAGTTGAGCCGGCTTATTTTAACCTCTTCATTCAAATTGGTGAATATCATCTTGCTTCGGTATGGTATGAGAGATTTTGAAACATGAGTGTTGAAGCACTTGGGAGCAATGTTTTGAAGATAGAATAACACATTTTTTGGATCCTAAAATTCAAAAATTGATATGGCTGGCTACAACAACCAAATGGATAATATTTCATAATTCAATAAGATACATTTTAGATATATATGTACATTTCGAAGAATCGAGTTCAATCGGTATTGGTGATAACACTCGATCAATGAACACGTATAGGACGTACGAGAATAGTTGTGAAGTTATCTACATTTGACCCCTTAGAAATGACAATCGTTGGCCAAATGGGTGTGACACATAGCTTCCTCTACCGAAGTATGAAGATCCACGTACTAGGCTACTACTACTACCCCAAAGGCCTGAGATTGTTTCGAGTTGCTATGTAAGAGGTGTACGAATAAGTATGTTCAAGTATAGGTGCATGAGAGTTCAAATTAATGAAATGGATTCGTTCCGGCTTAGACCACGTTGAGATGTGTGTTGAGATTCCTAAATGTAGAAGTTGACCAGAGTTATTTCAATATGAAGTTCAGAGAGGAAAAAGACATTTTGATTGTGGAGGTCTGAAAGAAGACATTTTTTCCCTTTTAAAAACCCATACCAATTTGAAAAAAAAGGCTGGAAATGAGTACAAAACGGTTTATTATTTTACTGTAAAGATTGCCCGTCTGCGAAAGATCGTATTTGGTCAGCTAGAATTTCCCTCACTTCCGTCAATGAACGTTCTCATGCGATTCGCACTCGTGTTTCTGGCTCATCATTCGTCTAACCTACGGTGTAGAGGAGACAAGAACCTCCTTACAACAGCTTGAAGAGGACAATGGGTAGGATGGGGGGGGGATATCTCTAGGTGTCGATATCACTTGGGTCCGATAATATTCATAATAATTGCTCATTTAACAATCGATGATCATCCGGAAACGATCTTAACCCGCCAGTTCCCATGGGCACCTACAGGTGCCATCTTTTCTTACGCATCTATATTGCCCCTGACGGAATATTTGGCAATTTGGTGCCATCTATCGGCATCTACCAAGAACCGAGTTGAAGACAAAAAATGAATCAAGTGGTACAACAAAATCTCTTTGAAAAGAACGAAATGGTGGTGGGCTTGACCTTTGGTCTTGATGCTGCCTGCAATAACGCATGACTGCTGAGAAAGATCACAGAAGAAAATAATGAAAAGATCACCAACTGCTAGTTCAGAAGAGCAATCGTACAACAGTGAATGTTCAAGGATGGCATCACCCCAAAATCAACTTCCCTCTGGCTCTGGAAAGAATAGTTCGTTTCTTCATGAACTGAAAGATTATGAGGAAAATCGTCGTTGCGCCCAGTGCCACAAACGTACGAGGAAAACTTGTCAAATTTGCTGCGTTGGTTGATGAATGAATGTGCATCATTGGTCTCACGGATATTATCGAAATAAAATGTGATTTTGCCCTAAAAATAGTTGAAATTTGATAATTTATTCTGAATTTATACCAAGTTTATTGTCTTGTACAGCTTTTTGTTCTAGTTTTGGAGTAAAGTTTTAGAAAAATGCAATTCATTTGACTCCTTCCCGTGTCATCCAGAATATTGATCGGTTCCTCCTAGTTTCTAATGAGGGTGTTGTTTCCTAGAGGCACCTGCAGGTGCCACCCATTTTTCCGCTCAATTATTGGCTTTCCCGACCCACTGACAGTAAATAATTACATTTTACAGGAGGAAATAATAGGAAACGGAAAAAAATTGTTCAATCAACCAGGGGTTTTTTGGGAACTGGCGGGTTAAGTTCTTTTCTAGATTTTCTAGGTAATTAATTATCATCATTAGGTAAAATGTTAGTCCTGCAGAGCTCAGGGTTAAAAAAAAATTCTTAAAAACCGTCGCTATTTTATTTTAATAAAAAACAATACCTACCTACCTGTATACCAAGAGTTTTCGAGCTAGGGCGTTTAGAGTTCCGCCCACTTTTTACGCCAATAATCAAAACCTTTGTGGCACAACTAGGCACCGAGTGGAGCCCATACACCAAATTTCGTCATAATTGGCAAAGGGAACAAGGCGAAGTGCCGCGTACGGATGAGAAAACGTTTATTTGATTTTTGGATCTCGTGCCTTGAAACGTAAACCATACAATTTTAAGGATGGAGGGAAGGGGATAATATATTGAAAATAATAAACCAAAACGTCTGCTTTGTTAGGTACCTACGTAGCTTAAATGGCACGTTGCTTCTTCCTATTCTGAACACGATTGTGTGAAGATCTGATCTTCAGAAAGGTCTAAACCAAAAAAATTGAGTGGACATTTTTTTATTTTGGAGGTTTGGAGAAGGTAAGTTTAGCCTTAAAGAAATGTAACAATTCAAAATATTGAGCAGTTGAATGATTTGAGCTGTAGTATTTAAAATCCAGGGTGAACAACCATTCTTACCCTATCTATCAATCTCTCTTCGTAATAGAATATTTCTTCCGAACTTAGCGGCAACCCTCAACAGGGAATGGCCCCCTAGAGGGGAGATATGAAGAAGCTCAGGTAGTTAGATCACATTATCAAGGTTCACATGGCCCCATTGCCTGACTCCCAGAGTGCCCTACTTTCCGGCCAATGACGCCCCTGCGTCCCGAAGATCCTCGTACCTACTTGAATGAGCCATTAGTGTTACTCCATCCATCGTTTCATAACGAAATCGCCGGGGACCCAAACTCGCTGTCCCCGCGTTTGAAGGCGAGTTTGTGAATTTTATGAACCAGGAACTGACCGATTAATTAAGAAAAGCACTCTTCCGAGAAGGGTGGGCAGTACAGCTTCTTGAATAAATTTTAAGGTTGACGTTAATGGCAATTTGATATAGGTGAAAATCGTATCATGAATCCACTCCCCCTCATAATAGGTAACTTGCAGAGTTGGATTTTAACATACCAATGAATAATGAAAACATGAAGGGAAAGGCAAACGGGGTTGCTGGATACTAAAAAATATTGGGCTTTTGTTTTATCTTAGGGGAGTAAACTTAGCGAGGGGACGGAGGTGCAGTCCGATTTCGTTTCATTTTCAGGGATGATGTGAGTTGAAATGTCTATGATGGTCCCCTATGAATGTCGCCGGATGGAAACAACGTGGAATAGTACAGCAATCATCCGAATTCGATGATGATCGCTTGAGGTTCATCACAATCAGATGAATTGTAAACTCTTCGTAAAGCTACGTAAACTTGACGTGTCTGTCTGTCTGTGTGTCTGTCATGAATTCCTTGTAACGCGCATAACTATACGAAGTTATTGTCCGATTTCTATGAAATTTTCAGGGATTGTGTGGGTTGGTGTGTAGACGGTCCCCTATGAAAATCCTCGGGACTGATAGAAGCGACTGCGCATGCGCAATCGTGAATTCCTTGTAACGACCATAACTTCTACATTTTCATCCGATTTCAATGAAATTTTCAGGGATGTTACAAAATAGTATTTAAATTGTTCCCGATGAAAATCATGACCCCCAGACTGACAGTAGCCACTGCGCATGCGCAAACGTGAATTTCTTTGTAACAGTCATAACTTCCAAATTTTCTACCCGATTTCGATGACATTTTTAGGGAATTCGCGGATTAGGTTGTAGATGGTCCCCAATGAAAATCAAGGCCTTAAAATTTACAGAAGCCTCTGCGCATGCGCATACGTAAAATCCTTGTAACAGCCATAATACTTACATTTTTCATCCGAATTTGATGAAATTTTCTAGGATTGTCCAGATTAGCGTGTTGATGGTCCCCTATGAGGGTAGTGAAAGGTACTTAGAGATTGGTGTTTTGAGATTAACTACTATGCATCGGATCATCTATATAATCGGGTTATGGATACGAGGAAGCTATGTGCCACACCCATTTGGCGGACTTTTTTGAACTTTGCTGCGTAAAACTTTCTTGTAGCACCAACTATAAGCGAAAAATCTAATAAAGTGCCAAAATTTCGTGGTTTTCGGGCTCCCAAAAGTTAAGCACTACTCAGAAACCGTCGCGAACTCATTACACTTTATTTGGGGGGCCCAGGACGCATTAAAACCATTTCCAGTGAGATTTTATCTCTTATGCTGCAGAGGTCTAGTTCTGCTGGGCTGTAAGGTGTTCAGTGATAGACGTTTGTTGCGGCTTGTCGGAGATCCGAACTGAAGACGCTCCTCCCTCGCTTTTACAAAGCAACAGACTCCGATCCGCCTTTGGAATGCTCACAACAAAGAGACCTTCGTTGAAGCGCGTGAGAGAAGATGCCTCCACGAAAATTAATGTTCGCCGAAGGCAATTTTCCCGCGAGCGCTCCGTTTGAGCGAGTTGCCACACGAAAATGAGCGCGTGTGGTCACAGGATAATTGTTACGTAGGAACGGGAATGTGAAACACCTAAGTAATATCTAAGCCGCACGCTAAGCCCTACGAGCGATGAAATACCATAATAAAACTACCGTTGACGCCTTGTCGTTAGATTAGCTGAAATGCTGAGAAGCGTGTTGAAAGATGTTCCACTTCGCCGTATCACGCGCAAATCCAATTACGAATAATTGAATTCGTCTCAAAACCAGCTAAATTCATTAACTAAAAGCCTAAATGAGATGAGATAACAACGAAAAGCAGCCCCCGTCGTTTCATAACTGCTCATAAAAGTTTTAGTTATTGTCCATAAATTTTCAATATTGCAGTAAGTTGTGATTTCCTCCCCTTTCAAGGATGTAAGAGATGGCTTTCTAAATATTCGGAAAAAGTTCCAGTCCAGAAGCATGAGTTAATGTACGAATTTTGACTACAATATTAACCTCATTAGAAGACGTATTATCTTTGTAGATAGGTTCTTACGTTGATTCATAACATGAACTATAATATGTGTGACGCCGGACGACAACTAGACTAACTTTTTATTTTGACTTGTTTTATTGCACCAAGGCACAACTTATAAGCAACATTGTAGAATACTTTTCTACATTTGGATATGAGTACCGTAGACTGGGGTGATAGTGATCAATTTCTACAGTTTTTCCTTGAAAACTACCAGTGTAATAATTCAAAAAAATCTGAAAAAAATAGTTTATATTCTCCCACATCTTACAAACAGTATCCTATATCAAACTTTGAAATTTTGTTGAATTAAGCTCATTTAAAAAAAATTAAATTGATCACTAGGTATCACCCCACATAGGGGGTGATAGTGATCACTAATTTAAAATCGAACTTAAACATATTAAAAACAATTAAAAATCGAACTTAAGCAATTAAAAATTGTTTTTTAGTACCCTGAGGTCTAAAAAAACCACTAACAATTCATTTCAGAACAATTTATATTGAAAAACTAATGAAAACTAACTCTTTACTTATTAAAATCAGAATAAAGCCAAAATTCAAGACTCGTAATATCCTCTTCAGTATTTATTATTATAATGAGACCATTCGTGGCACATGATTGGTAACTGACAAGAAACGACTTATTTTAAAGCACTTGTTAGGTACCAAAAATAATGATGGACCAATCACTTTTTGATAGTTTCGGGCATTTCGGCCGTGATCACTATCACCCCCTGAAAATGATTTGTTTTTGTTTTTAACAGATAACCAACTGTAGTAACACGGAAAAAACAAACTAATTGCAGATATTTCATGCTTACCTAAAGTAGAAACAAAATCTTTTCGCTAGAACTTCACCACACAACACCCGACACTGGCACAACAGAAGTTACAATCACAATGTCAGCTGTGCCCGATTTTGAGATTTGTTTATTTCCTTATCAGCTACCATGGTAATCTAGACTATCGGGCGGGAACGATATCCCCCCAGAGAAGACATTGCTACGAACATATAACAAAACCTAACTTTCCATTTAGGACTGTGTGGAGCGCTGCAATCGCATGCAAATGAAAAAAGGCTTGTTGATCAGTATCACCCCAGCATATCAGTATCACCCCAGTTCACGGTACTTGTAGAGCAACATCGAAGAGTAGTTTTCTACATTTGTGCTATGGATCAGCTGATGTCCACTGAAGTAGCAGTAAGAATAGGTTGATTACAAACGTTTTTCTGATACAAAGTAGGGGTAATCACGGTTGAACTTATCGTGTTGAACGTGTTAAGTGGTAAACTTGTTAAACAAAAAAAGCGCGAACAACCCCAGTTGACTCGTGTTAAACGTGCTAAAGTTGGTAAGGTCTCCTAGATCACTCCTTCTTCTTCAATTAGGTGGCTAGACCGCAGCCATGAGGGTCATATCGATACCTTAAAGCACAAAGCAGCTATGTCCAAAAACGGAATTTTGAGAAAAACGCAAAAGAAGTTATCACCAATTATCACAAATTATCACCAATTATCACAATTCCAAAAATAATGGCTTATTACACTAAACTCTTTAATTTCCTCAATAAATTTTCAAGCTATTATTGTCAAGAAAACTCAATAATAGTTTTGTTGAACTTGAGTTCTTCTGAAATTAAAAAATCAAAATAAAAAATGTGGAAGTTGGATGGACATAGCTCCTTTGTGCTTTAAGGTATCGATGTGGTTGTTGTGTGGCATGATTCGGTGGAGGAAGTGAGAAAAAAAAGGGAAAAATGCCATAAATTCGATAAATTTATAAAAAATATATCTACAATGTCCATTGCTTGTTCCATGTCAAAGAAACAAGCAAGGTTTTTTACCTCAGAGTACCGGAGACAACTTTTATACCACTCCTAGATTGTTTACAGATTTTTTACTTTTCACACTGAAAACTTCGGAATTACTCACTGCAGTCATGCCGAAGAAAAGTTATAAACAAGAACTTGTTGATGAAGTAGTCAAGAAAACAGTTTTTCGAATTTTCCCTTCACTTTAATTTATAAGAAATATTATTTAGAAAATATTAAATATTATTAAAAATAGAAATTTTTAATTATTAACACATTCACTTATTCACTTCATTTTTAACACCTTCAGAACTTTCCGTGTACATACAGTATGTTGGTATGGGAGGTTTGCTGAAAATAGAGAAAACAACATACGTGAAGATTTTCTCTGAGTTTGGGGTGACGAGAAGAGTATTGTGTCAATTGATCGGGATAGTGGTCAACTGGAAATATAAACTTCAGAGCCCTGAAGAAGGTAATAAATTTACCGAAAGCTCGGCGAAGAAGGTGTTTATTTTCCAGTTGACCACAATCCCGATCAATTGACACAGTCCGTTTTGTTGGGTCGATGAAAATAGTTGCTGTTGAGAAGAGTATTGTTTGATGTTTTGTTTAAAATGTTTAAACAAGACATTGATTGTATTATTTTAAAGATTCATGCTACGTACCTCACCAACAAGGTCGACTACTCGGTCATTTCGACTACTGAAATTTCGATTTTCTTAACGATATCTTTGAAGTTTTCTTTAAAAATTCGCTTATTAACTCATACTTATGAATTGATTTTCCTCAGTTTGATGCTTCAAATCGATACATGACAGTTTGACCCATTTTAAGAGCAAATAATTTCAAAAAAACGAATAATCACCGACTTCGGGGAGACTTATAAATTCTAAAGTTGTCCCTGACTATTATCTGGTGAATACAAGCTAATTTCGGTACCCACTCCAGGCACAATACTCGTTCACAGAGAATGCGCCGTTAAGGGATTCAATTCCCCGTCGTTCCCGCTGCCCTGATGTAATACGAAATTCGCTGGCGATAACAGCTTTTATCTCGTGATATCTCACTTCCATGCAAATCAGCTTCGGGGAAGGAACGAAGCTCTGAGTGATTTTCACATTAATACGCCGTGATGAAGGTCGGTAACGGAAAGCGCCCTTGGGATTATGGAAAACTTTTTAATTCAGTTATTCAAGGGTTGCACGCCTCAGCCTCTCCTTTCTAACTTACGAGCGGCAAAGTGGCTATTGTCGACACAGAAAGCAATGCCTTCGACGATGCCAAAAATTCAGATATTTTTTTGCTGTAATAAGGTCGAAAATGCAACGAGATACCAATTCGAACGAAAAAACACTGCAAATTGTTACAAAAAGGTTTATCATTTTTCACTGTAGATCACTCGTCTGCAAAGAACACAACTTTACCATTGCCACTACTTACCAACCATATTTTCGCTTCACAATCGAGTTTATTTTGAAGATATAAACGCTTCACACTCAATTCGAAGAAATAGGCAGTTGTGGTGCCGTCATTAGGACATTGGTTTATTGGTTGCTAAGGACTTAAAACTGAATGCATGTCAAAGAAACGAACAGCAATTGCATTTTGGTCAGATAAAATTTGAACGGATTTTAGGCCTCAGGTGACTCACACTCGTGTTTCTGAATTATCATTAGACCAGTCCTTAAGTTTTCATAGGGAGCGAACGGTTGGTCCTATGGAGCTCTGAAAGGTCTCTGTAGATTCTGAAAATTCAATACTATTTTGAATTGAAGAAAAAAACGATATCTTATACCAAACGTTTTTGAGCTGGGGCGTTTTGAAAATGTGATCCCCTATTTTTCAACCCTCAGAACTGGCTGACAGCAACCAAAAGCTTTGGGGCACAACTAAACCACAAATGGAGCCAGTATACTAAATTTCATCAAAATCGGCCCAAGATACGTTACTTAGGAAAGTGCCGCTCACGGTAGACGTACGGCCAAAAGTTTCATTCAAATTTTGGATTCTACGTACTTAGAAACGTGTACCAACAAATTATGAGAAAGGGGTTAAAGAATTTTTTTCTTGGTCGGTTCCAAAGGTTCTACACTATTGAAACAGTGGGAATCATGTTGTTAAGTATTAATAAAGGTATATGCCCATTTATATCGTTATGTAATTATACATGTAGTTATATAATAATATTATTATCGTAATCCTTTAAAATAAACTTTGAGAATCGTTTTATAACGATCCAAAACGGATTTTAGTGAAACAAATTTCCAAAAAGTCCATGCTGAATATGATAAGTTTACTTCATTTTGTAATTTTTTCTCTGACAATAATTGTCGTGGACGAATTATTCGTCCACGTATTATTTTGATATACCAAGGCCACTATTAATTACCATTTAAGGGAGATTTAATCAAAATGAAGTACGTTGGAATTCCAACAATCCCTTTGGAGATTGAAATTCATCGTACAGCAGTGACTTACTACCCTACAGTTGTGGATCACTTAATTATATTACCTCAATGATAATTTCATTGAGGTAATATAATTAAGTGACCCAAAACTGTAGGGTAGTAAGTCACTGCTGTACGATTTTAAGAAGCTATTTTAATTACTTAAGAATATTTTTGGAGACAGAATTACAAATACGAGTATCTTCCGTATTCAATCTGTTTCATTTTTCCGACACCTCCTAATCTAATAAATTCTCGTTTTATACACCTCAAGTTATGATTATTCTCATTTAAAACCTAATTAATCGTTTGGGAAAGAATAAAAATCGTCCATGGAAAAAAAAGTGACATCTCTTAAATAAAGAAATATTGTCCATGAAAAAAGGGAACAACACCGAAAATCGAAGGAATTTGACAAAAATATTCCCCCCACTCCTTCCTCACTAGCGAAAAGAATAATTTCGGTCCATGAGCTGTAGAAGTATTAGTACGGGAACATTTTCCCCAAATATCATTAACATTAAACGTGTTGTCATGGAGATACAGCTATTTGTTTGAGTGTAAAACTTTGAAAGCGATTTCCCGAAAATAACATTTTTGGACTTGTACCCCACTTCTAGGATACATGCGATGTATCTTACTGCACTACCGACGCAATTAGTATTATTCTAGATCACGTGAGTGTGGAAGTAGAACAAATATGTCCAGGACTCTCCCTACGCCAGCCCTTGGGGTTTGGAGAGATGAGATGGTGGGGGGAGGGGTGAGAATGATGAAGGGATGTGCCACTATAAAAAGACCACAAGTTGATATATGAGCCTAGCAGGACATGGATGGTGACACCACGGAGTACATCTACCGAGATGCTCAACTCGCGCAACTCCCTGGCACTTTTCCCGCACCTCACCCATGACTATGGGTCTGTTAGGTGAGGCAGTCCGGAACCGGTTCGGAACCAAACCGGAACTGAAAAGGGGAGGAGATAGAGGCGAATGGACTCATCCGAACTCCTCCGGGCTGCCTCCGGGTTCAGGACTGCCTCTCCGAACAGACCAAGTGTTGCAGCCATCACCTTGATGTTGTTGGGTGCCACTCCTTTTAGCTCCGACACTAGTTGCCGTAAATCATTTCTGTCATATTTTCTTATCGTATCCCGCCAACTTTGCTTCATTTCTGAGCTGCCATTGACAACTCGGACATCCAGGATAACGCAAGACTGGTCAGGCCTAACACGATGTCGGGTTTGGCATTGGTCACTTGGCTTGTTCGTGTGATACAATCTGTGATTGAATGGGTACTCACCTACGAACCTATCTGAATTCGTTGTAATTACCATCTTCTCCTTTTTAGTGGTTTGCCATTATCAGTTTTGTCAACAGCGTACATAAAATTCCCCATTATGAAACTTGATTTTCACGATTTGTCCTCCAGATTTGATGGTAGCTGAGTTGGTCAATGGAACCAATCCAACTGCAAAATGACTTAAAAGTCAGTTCCCTTTGAAAAAAAAAAAAAAAAACCCCTCTCCATACAGTGTAACAAACACTAGATAGGCCGATTTGAGACTGAAATCCGGCTGTGCACCCATAAAAAACGTTGTACCCCTGAAAAAAATCTCACTGAGTGAAACAGAGCGGATTCCGCGGAAACGAGGGACTCTCGACGCTCCAGTGAGGGTGATCATCTGGGATGAAGCCGTTATGTCCTTCATAACTCTCAGTTTTGAGGACCAGTTCGGAGTTTTCATGCTGGAATGAAACTTCCCTCTCCGAGCTTCCCGTGACTAAATCCGAAAATGCCAGGATCTCTCATCACCTAGCCGTTTTTCTCCATTAGCGAACGGCTTAATTGATACTTGACTGTCAAACTGGAGTCTGCAAAACTAACATTTTTTCCCCTCCTCTTCATCGAGATAAGCTGAAATCATAAGAAACTCCGAAGCACTTAATTGCCTCGAGCCATCAAGGATTAACCCTTCAACCCTCCTATTTTATACCGGAGTTCATATAAGCTCGTCAAACCTGAATAGCCGACATGAAAACTTCCCAACAACTCCGGCTTGTTTTATACTGTCGTCCCTTTTCAATCTACTTGCGTTGGATAATAACTTCATACTACCTCACGTTTTGTTTCTCAATAAATCTCAACTCCGCTCGTTCGTCGTGTTTAGCTGAGATCAGTCAAACGTAACATTATCGTGGTATATAACACTACATAGTACATATGTCCGAAGCAAACAAGTCTTTAACTATTTATGACTATTTAGGATTATTTATTGATTTTGTAATGAATGCAAAATATAGATGAAGAAACTCAAACTCAATCGAGTTTAGTTTAGTTAATTCATTCAAACATCCCGCCAGGTGAGAGCCATCTAAATAATATCGTAAAATTAAATCGGAACCGAGAGGTCAGTCTTGGAAACTTATCAATACCGAGTTGTGGATGTTCGTAAACAGACCCCGCCGCTAAAAGGAAACTTGAAAATGGAGAAAAATACTTTAAATGTTGTTTTTTTTCAATGTCAGGTAGTAAGTGTTACTTTAAGTAAATGGAAAGAAAAATTGTTTTTAGTTGATATCTTAGGTTTTAAAATTAATGTTGAGTATTAAATAAATATTTTGATTTCAGAAAAAATAACTCAGATGTGGTCTCAAGATTTATCTTCATGTACATTATGAAAGCTGCTATCTGCCACACATCAAGAAGTCAATCGCACGCTCACCGTCCATTCGAGGACATGGAATCACTTGAGTGGATATTTATCCGGAGTAAAACGCTGCAAGTTATTACACAATGGTTTATTATTTGTCTGCAAAGCCACCAACCATCCAACACGAAGAAAAACACCGATTCACACTCGTGTTTCTGATTTACTCGTACGTCCAACCCTTAAATTCTCGTAGGGAGCGAACGGTTTGTCCTACAGAGCTCCGCATGGTCACAAAAAATTCAAAAAATTCTATACAGTCTTAAATTGAAGGAAAGACAATATCTTTATATAAACATTTTTTGAGTTAGGGCGTTTTCAAAATTTCAAAATTCATTTTAGAACCCTTGGAAGTAACCTACATCAACTAAAATCTTCGGGGCACAACTAGACCCCAAATCTACAAACCCCTAGTCTACAAACCAAATTTCATAAAAACCGGTCAATGCTAAGTATGAAAGTGCTGCGGACGGCGGACGGACGGCCAAATTTGTATTCGATTTTAGGATTCTACGTATCTTGAAACGTAGGGTAAGGTGGGGTAAGGTCCCGCACGGGGGAAGTCCCCGCACAAGGGTTTTCTGTGTTACTGTGCAAGTTATGACTATGTCCGTTGGATGGTAAGCCAATTGCCATGTCGCGAGTTCTGTGTGGAATTTCCTGTAGTGCGGATCAGCGTGGTGACAGACAAAATGAGGTAAGTTTGTTTTCCTCCGCTCTGATGTAATATTTATGATTATTTACTTCAATGATATGTTTCCGTAATCGTTGATATTCGTGTCTGTTGTGTTGCGTCAGAAAAAGGTGCTTCTTCCCGTCAAAACCCCGTGACAACGCTCTTGGTAACCATATTTTTACTTGTCTGAGGTCGATTTTAGTCAAAATGGCAAATTGGGGCAAAGCCCCGCACTCTTTGTGGGGCAAGATCCCGCACAAAATTTGTGCGGGGACTTGCCCCTTCGTTTTTATTTGGAAGACGGCGATGATAAATTTAGGTACCTTCATGCAGTTAACCATGCACAGAATTGACTTATATGTCAGGTACCACTACCTATTTTTATGTAACTTGTTTTTATTCTGTTCCCCACTATCTTCTTTCATTTTATAATTCCAGAAACTGAAGGTACAAGTATCTAACCAGCATTTTGGGAGTTATTGGAATCCTGCAGTTTGTTGTACTTTTTTTAAACGCGATACCTGCTTACTTTGTTACTAAACAAACAATGTGTTAATTTTAGGAAAAAAAATCAGAAAAATGTATTTTTCTGGACGATCATTTAACTTTTTTCTTGTCTCAAATTCTAGTTGTGTTGCATTTAATTCAATGTTTTGTGATTTTTCGAATATTCTACAATTGACTTTTCATTGTGCATTGAAGATGTGTGGGAAGTTTATTACCAGCAAATGCTATAAACTATTTGACTGTGACCCTTTATTAATTGTTTAAAAAAAATGAGTTGCTTACTGTTATTAAGGCATGTGAACTTCAAAAAAGTTTTAATCTTGTAAAAAATGTGATGTTTTGACTGAATAGATGAGCATATTTGAATAAATATATTGGCTTTCTGTCTGAAATTAATGCCTTTCCCCAGAATGGGGCAAACCCCCGCACTGCGGGGATTTGCCCCATGACTGCGGGGACTTACCCCTTCCTGTGGGGCAAAGCCCCGCAGACACAAATTTTTAAAAAACGTTCAGTTCTTCCATAATACTGATGACATAGTGATGAAAATTGTCAGGCATTATAGCCAAGGTCCCAAACTAGTATCCCAATGAGTTGGTTGAGGGATATTGACCTAGTAGGTGTTTATAAATGGAAAACATTCGAAAGTGCGGGGACTTACCCCACCCTACCCTAAACCATCGAATTTTGAGGGGGTGTTAAAAAAATGGTTTTTCTTGGTCGATTCCAAAGGTTCATTATTGGAAATAATAAACCAAAACAAACTACTTGAGAGGAGATACCCACAGAGCTTTGTTGCCAGAAGAATGGTCCTAGCTCACGTGAATTACCATCAGGTACAAACAGAAACAGAAGAACGAGTTCTACTGGTAAGGAACCACTTTCTTGTTTGGTGCTTAAAACATTGATTCCATACTTCGCGAGCTGCAAAATGTTTTAACTAGAGTCCGCAGACACGGAGTGACCTGTCGACAAGGAAAGAATTTGGGAGACACTTTGTCTCATCGACATCCCCATTCAGATCAACCAGAACCACGGTCAGCTGCGTTGCATCCGTGTCGTCACCCAAGGTGCAAATTATGTTTTTTTATAATTGAATCATCACACTTCACATGGGCAAAAACAAGGCACACCTACAAACAGGTACATCAGAGTGTCAATCAAGCAAATTTGTTAAACTGTTGGTTTGCAAAAAAAGCTCTGATGCTCCAGCGTTCTACGAAGGTAAAGCCACCACACTGAACCTACGAATGAATAACCACAGAGCATCCAACAACCAACCGCGGAAACTCCCACTGAAGGAACATGCTCAATCCCATGCTGCAACGTTTGACGAATGGTTTGAAGTGCAAGTGTTAAAAAAGATACCAGGTACCGCAAATGATGATGATGGATAATAGGTGCCCATAAACCACCAGTCCTCAACCTCAATTATTGAAAAAACACAATCAAAATGTTTCCATTCAAATATCCATAGAAACGATCATATAAATGAGACGTATACATGTCTGAACCACACCGGACAACCGGGACATAGGTAAAGAGAAATTTACATTTTACTTTCGGGTACCAAGATTTTATATTGAAATATCAGATTCCATCTTTTTCTATCTTTATGTAAAATTCATTCAAAAATATAATGGTAATTATAATTTTTAAGAAGTACACGTGCGATTCTTGGACAATTCCGAGATGGGTCGTTCCAACTGGAGCCGTCACAGGGCCCATAGTTTCTTTGCAGGAACGGTTACATCTCTCTGAAGTTATCTCTTCCAGTGGAACTCAAGTCTCACCAACTTAAGTCCCACCATTCCATACTTCATGGATCCAATTCCACTTGTGGGCTTTTGTGGTAATTTATTGTGGATGTGGTACTTGAGGGTGACACAACTCTCTAAGAATAAAATTGAAATGTGGCTGAGCGTGTAGGAGAAAACTAAGTTTCTAAACTCGAATGTACTGTCTCCAATAAACTTATATGGGTTCTTGAAAGTGCAAAATAAATCAAAATTCAAAATTGATTTAGCGAAAATTCAAGTTGTTGACGGTTCCTTCAATTGATTATATTTTTGATTGTCAAGGAAGCACAAGTTACATGAAATTCAATTAAACGAACGAGGAAAGATCGCATTTGATCAGCTGAAATTAGGGTCAATTTCGTCAGCGAACGTTCATGTGAGATTCGCACTCGTGTTTCAGGCGCATTATCTGTCCAACACAGAGATAACCAACCTTCAAAGGATCAGTGACATGAGGAGCAGGAGGATTAGAGACCCCTAGGCTAGGGAGCTAACCTGGGAGTGTCGTCAGATTCGACGAGTTGTTATTATACTTCGAAACATTATTAGTTTAAAACAAATGTTTTAATTCCAGATGTTCAACGTTTTTGGATTTGGAATAAATGGACAACTAATTGATTGTGCTTAACGAGAATGACTAGTTTACATTTATAACAAAATAATATTTTTAAATATCATTTCTCTTTAAATATTATTTAAAGAGAAAGACTAGAATGAAAAGAATGAGTAACGAATGAGCTGGAATGAAATGAGAAAAAGGAAGTTGAGTTGGAATTGAGTAAGTTGAAGAGTTAAGGAAGTGGGTACAGGCAGAGACGGAAAGATAATTTTGTCGACGACAGGGAGCCAACCACGTGTTCTGATAAATTTAACAATAAATATAGGTGTGAAGGCTCTTGAGGTTCGGTCAAAATTTTGACTGAACCCCAAGAGCCTTCTCACCTATATTCAGTATCAAGCAGTTGAAAAATTAGAACCATTTTTTAACAATAAACGCGCACTTGAATATTTTTAATCGCCTGGGTAGTACCATTCGTTTCTAAGCATTGAACAATCACTAATTTGATAATTAACTATTAAGGCTAAATGTCACGATGTTTTAGTGTGATTCTGAAATAAGAGATGGCAGCACCATCGGGGCCAAATTTCGTTTACTCCTCAGTTGAGAACGGATCGAGATATTTTAGTTCCGCAAACGCATTTCTCTTCAAGATCACCGTAGAATTCCGGGTAATTGGTTTAGAAAGTGTGCAAAAATTTTTTGCACACAGTTCCAGCAAAAATTTGTTTAAATTTTGAACATTTTCAAAAAGTGGCCTTATAGCCACTTGCAGAACCTCCATCAGAATACGAATCCGTTTGCAGAATTTTTCTAACTTGATCATAGCCGTCGGATTCGCGTTTTTACGATATGGCGGGGGGCGAGGGGGGCGATCATGGGCTGGGGGGGAGGGCGGCGATCAAACGCCCCGCCGCCCGCCCGACCATCACACATTCATGTTTTGCTAGTACGCACCCTTTGGTCACTATTCTTTTTCCCGGCCACCTAATAGGTGGCTACCATCAACCTTCCCATTTCCAACTTCTCTGTCTCGAGCTTGATCGAATTGGGCGAAATTTCCATAAAAAGCAAGACACATGAACAAATAACTTATGAGACACATTCTATGTTAATTCGATTCAGATAATGGTTAGTTATCATAATTATGGTAGAATGTTATACATATTATTGATTGATACTGGGGCGATGATTTTCATAGGGGATCGTCTAGACGTCAAGCCGCATAATATACCTACCTCAAAATTTTTCATCGAAATTGGTCATTAATTTCGTATAGTTTGGGGCGTTACAAGGATTTCATGACAGACAGGCAGACACGGAACCAAAATTGTTCAGGAAGGTCTAAAATATATAACTCGAGAAGGAATTTTGATTTTGGAGATATTTTTTTTAACGTTGAAAAGTGAAAACAATACTTCCGTTACCGTAGTAGACTCGAACACAAAATTATTATTTATGATTAACTAAAAATTGTACAGAGCAAAAATAGATAAGGTGCCTACGCACTTCTTACTTCCGAGTCCACCAAGGTAGTGGAAGTATTGTTTTAACTTTTCAAGATTCTTGAAAAAAAAAGTCTGCCAAGTGGGTGTGGCACATAGCTTCCTCGTATCCATAACCCGATTATATAGATGATCCGATGCATAGTAGTTAATCTCAAAACACCAAAACAAGTTAATCTGTAACATCCCTGAAAATGTCATTGAAATCGGATGGAAAATGTAGAAGTTATGGCTGTTACAAGGAATTCAAGTTTGCGCATGCGCAGTGGCTACTATCAGTCCGAAGGTGGTGATTTTCATAGGGGACCATCTAAATACTAATCTGTAACATCCCTGAAAATTTCATTGAAATCGAATAGAAAATGTAGAAATTATGGACGTTACAAGGAAATTCACGTTTGCGCATGCGCAGTGGATACTATCAGTCCGAAGGTGGTGATCTTCTTCGGGGACCATCTACAACCTAATCCGCATAATCCCTGAAAATTTCATCGAAATCGAGTAGAAAAAGTGGAAGTTATGGCCGTTACAAGGAAATTCACGTTTGCGCATGCGCAGTGGCTACTATCAGTCCGAAGGTGACGATTTTCATAGGAAACCGTCTACACACCAACTCGCACAATCCCTGAAAATTTCATTGAAATCGGATGGAAAATGTAGAAGTTATGGCCGTTACAAGGAAATCACGTTTGCGCATGCGCAGTCGCTCCTATCAGTCCGGAGATGATGATTTTCATAGGGGACCGTCTACACACCAACCCGCACAATCCCTGTAAATTTCATTGAAATCGGACAATAACTTCGTATAGCTATGTGCGTTACAAGGAAATCATGACAGACACACAGACAGACAGACACTGAACCAAAATTGTTCAGAAAGGTCTAAAACGCAAAATGCGAGTGAAAATTTTTATTTTGGAGAACTTTTTTTTTCGTCCTTGAAAAGTGAAAACAAAGCTTCCGCTACCTTGATAGACTCGGAAGCAATATCTCCGAAATCAAAATTTCCCCTCGCGTTCTATGTTTTAGACCTTCCTGAACAATTTTGGTTCCGTGTCTGACTGTCTTTGATTCTGTCGTGAAACCCCTGTATCGGGCAGAACTACACGAAGTTATTGTCTGATTTCGATGAATTTTTCAGGAATTGTGCGGGTTGGCGAGTAGATGGTCCCCTATGAAAATCACTCCCGGACTAATAGTAGTGACTGCGGAAGCGAAAACGTGAATTCCTTGTAACAGTCTTAACTTCTTCATTTCCCATCTGAGTTCGATGACATTTTCAGGGATTATGGAGATTGGGGTGCTGATGGTCTACGAAAATCACGGCCTCCAAATTGACATTGGCATCTGCGCATGCGCAAACATTAAATCCTTGAAACAGCTATAACTTTCACATATTTCATGAGAATTAGATGAAATTTGTCAGGATTGTTCAAATTGGCATGTAGATAGTCCCCTACGAAAATCAAGACCCCGGAGCTGATAGTAGCACTTCGCAGATTTTTTCCGTTGATTGTGTCCTCCTTTACCCCAGATTAATCGCATATGGACGCCCAATTCTTCCTGTGGGACGTCCTAAAAAACGATGTAGTGATCGCTGCACAATCGCGGAATATTGAAGGGTAAAATCACCAACGCCGTACCCTAGTAATACTACCTTCAGTATTCGAACGTCAACAGTGCCCGATGTTATTGGGATTGCTAGCGAATGAGAAGGGTGTGCGACCTTGAACTCTTCTCGAACTTTCGAGTAATCCGAAAAGGTAAACATGTAGGGTTGCCATCTGTATGGTATTTACCTTGTAAGACCACAGCACTAGTTCTAGGCTATTTATTACAGTGCACTAACGGTAATTTTGGGACAGTCATGTTTGTAATTTAGTAGTATACCTAGCACTACCTCAAAATTCAACACTTCGCTTGTGTTAGGCATTACAATTACATGAAATCAAGAATGACATTTAAAAACAGAGAGAATTGATAATTTAACTCTTAGAAGAGGGAATTCGGGAATAAAAAATTCAGACACGGGGGATTTTAGTTTCAAATTTATTTAGATTCATTTTGATATAATTTCAAAGATATTTGAATTTTTGGTAAATAATGAATAGGTGTTTTTACCTTTTTCAACACTATTGCAGAGTGAATTAACTACCTACTAATTATTTTTTCATCATCTTTAGCTGTTCACAAAATTTGGAAATCAACGTCAAACGCCAAGATTATGCTCATCAAACCATCGATCACTAGTTGTTCTAGATACCTAACTAGTCCATGTACAGTGAACTGAAATTATCACAATTTTAGAACTAACTATTTAGTAGGTAGTGCAAACCATTATCTGAATCAAATTAACACAGAATGTGTCTCATAAGTTATTTGTTCATGTGTCTTGCTTTTTATGGAAATTTCGCCCAATTCGATCAAGCTCGAGACAGAGAAGTTGGAAATGGGAAGGTTGATGGTAGCTACCTATTAGGTGGCCGGGAAAAAGAATAGTGACCAAAGGGTGCGTACTAGCAAAACATGAATGTGTGATGGTCGGGCGGGCGGCGGGGCGTTTGATCGCCGCCCTCCCCCCCAGACCATGATCGCCCCCCTCGCCCCCCGCCATATCGTAAAAACGCGAATCCGACGGCTATGATCAAGTTAGAAAAATTCTGCAAACGGATTCGTATTCTGATGGAGGTTCTGCAAGTGGCTCTAAGGCCACTTTTTGAAAATGTTCAAAATTTAAACAAATTTTTGCTGGAACTGTGTGCAAAAAATTTTTGCACACTTTCTAAACCAATTACCCGGAATTCTACGGTGATCTTGAAGAGAAATGCGTTTGCGGAACTAAAATATCTCGATCCGTTCTCAACTGAGGAGTAAACGAAATTTTCTTCATTTTGGTGCTGCCACGTGGTGGCAGATTTCACAACTAAACTCGGGACATTTAGCCTTAACTTCATTAGGCAAACGGTTGATCCCACAAAGCTCTGGTAGGTGTAAAAAATACACAATTATATTCATATAAAAAATTGTGCTTTTGGAGGCAATTTTTCTACATTCAGTATAAAAGTATCTCCAAACAGGTACATATTTAGATTGTTTGCAATAAATATCTTGGTTTTTTCAAAAACGAATAACAAGAATTTCTTGGCGGTCGCGTCATAAAATCGATTTGTTACGCGCGTTAGTTATAAATCTAGAAAAACATTAATCTTTGAATTACTTTGAAGGCTACCGATTTCACTATTATATTCGTTACTTTTGCTTCTCTCGTGAATCTGAAAATAGTTGCGTGGTATCAGCCGCCAAAATCGGACGAAGTTCAGGAATATCGTTCTGCACTCAATCTCGTTTGCTGTCATGAAGCGTTTGGTGTATTTTATCACTTTATTGTCAGTGATTGTTGGGGCACTTTGCGTTCCTTTGACGGAATTTTCACTAGCCAAACAAGGTGAGGAAATATTTTCAAAATATCATTTAAGTAAAATTTGATTTTTTTAAAAGTAAGCATTATCACTGGGCTTGTGCAAAATGGGACATTTTATATACCAACGAAAACTCCAATTGCGAAGAAATTCCCACAAGTGGTGCGGCTTGAGCTTCAGATGGGTCCCTGTAAAGTTTGTTCTTCCCGAATCGGTGGTTCCCTCTGCTCACGCTTGATTTTGCTTCCGAGTCAACAAGGTAGCGGAGGCTTCGTTTTCACTTTTCAAGGTTGAAAAAAAGTTCTCCAAAATCAAAATTTCCACTCGCATTTTACGTTTCAGACCTTTTTTCAGATAATTTTGGTTCCGTGTCTGTATGTCTGTGTTTCTGTCATGAAATCCTTGCCACATCCATAACTTTTACAAATCCGATTTCGATGAAATTTTCGTTGGCGTGTAGATCGTCTCCTAGGAAAATCATTGCCCCCAGACTAATAGTACCCGCTGCGCTACAAACAGCCTGCAAGGTTCAATGGGGCTTATCCAAAAGATGCGAAAAATTTGAAAAATAACGGTTTCTCAAACAAGTAAATTTTTTCCCTTCTGAAAAAAACACTCTTCAACTGTTGAACTTTGATTGAACGCAAATATTTCGCAAATTGACTGACTTATATGAATATTTTCATCGTTCCTCAGCCTTTTGATTGCGACGATTTTTTCTTCTGTTTTCAGAAGAGTGTTCGAAAGCTGGATCACCCTTCGAACATGCTGAAATCTATGAGTCAATTTGTAAATGTTTGAAGGTGGGAAACCACAAAAATGGAATCGATATGGACTATATATGGCAATGCTCCGATGACTACACGTAATAGCTGCACGGGGAAACAAGAAGAAGAGTGATTTAAAAGCCGCTCAGCCTTTCCTGAGTTTATTTTCCAGATTTTGATTCCATAATTCTGCTAATCTTAACACAATGTTTTATTATTTCCTGCGTAAATCATCTGTATAAATTACCCATCCTTCCATTTTACTGCAAAAATGACGAGCCGATGAAAATTAATACTTTCCTGATAACTCAGCAGAGTGTTGGTCATACGAAACTAAAGCCCCACAAGAACCTGGGAATACATATTTACAAGAGGGTGTGCGCATGGGTCGGAAAAACTGTTTATTGTTATTTTTATTCTAAACTGGACCTCATTCTGAGAATCTTGACACTAACTGTGACCTTCTAGCGTGAGAAGACCTTTGTCAATGATTTCTTAAAGTTTCGAATTATCATGACGTCACAGTGGGCTGGGTGATCCCGCCCTGGCAGGAGGGGAGCGTGACGTCATAAACATTCGAAACTTTGAAAAAATCTCAGGAAAAGATCTACAAATTCTGAAACAGAATGGCTCGTGTCAAAATTCTCAGGATGAGGACTACTTTCGATTAAAAATTTAAAAAAATCAGGCGCACCCCCCATAGTTTAATTCCTTCAAAATCTTCTGCAATGTTTTCTGATTTTTGGAAAGTAAAAAAAAAAAAAAAAATCCTGTCCAACTTTCCGTGAATGACATCCTCTGATTGCATCATCAATAACGAATATTTTTATGTAATTATCAACTATTCAACATTCATGCTCCTTTCATCGGAATGACCGAACATAACCATTCTAGTAAAATAACCGTTTTATGAAAAGCCGGTTAATTTCACGATTTGATGGCTACAGACCGTAAAACGGGGCACAAAAAACCATCATTATTATATGGAAAAATCATAAACAAATATCTACTCATCCAAACAGACAGCAGTGGTTCGTGTAAATGGCACGCTCCCGGAGGATTTGGAATCCAGAGGGGGGGGGGGGAGGCAGGGGGGTGTGCTATCTCCTCTGCTTTTAAATTTGTATTCTGAGGCAATTTTCAATGAAGCACAAACTGGCAGACCTGAAGGTGTCATCGTGAATGGAACAATAATTAATAACCTAAAATATGCCGATGACACGGTACTGTTGGCAACTAGCAGCATTCAAAATGGTAGGTAAGCAATCGTAGCAAAAACATACCAATAAAATCAATTCGATAATAAATTGAAACATCTAATCACCGCTCACCATAAACATCCGATCATTCAATATTTTATATTTTCATACATCACTTATTTAAAAGATAAAACCCCAAAAAACCCTTCGAACTCTCCAAATAGTCCAAAAATGTTGTCCTACGAACACATATTTTCCTTTATTATCATGGATATTTTAGCAAAGAAGTGTTACTTTGGAAAATCTATATAAATGTTCGAAACAGTTTTCAAAGTTAGGTTTCGTACAGTAAAATTTGAGGTTATTGCATCATCTTTTTCTCCTTCAAAGTGCGGAAAAAAATCATAAGAAAATTAATGAATGAATACAATTTTGATGAAAAAGAGTGAAAGTGAATGAGTAAATGATAATGTATGAAATCAGTTAAAAACTACGATACTGAATCAATTTAATCATGTACCTACGAAATGAGTAATCGTGAATAAGTAAAATGATGGGAAAAAATCATAACTAAGTACGTTGTTGTTATTGAAGGAAAGTTTGAACGAACAAAAGCCGACAGAACGAGAAAAAATAAATTTTTCTCTTTTTGATAGAAAGTGGTTAAAACTGGTTTTGGTTATAAATCTGAATATTATGGTTCTTTTCAAAATTTTCCCACAAGCTGTTTTTACATCTCACGGCAGAATACACAGACTCAATCCCACTTGGAGCGCACTTACCTTGTTTTTTGAATTACCTATTATTTTTCAATATTGTTTCTAATAACAATATTATTCGTTATAAGTGGAGGTTTGTCGACGACACGAAGAATTACTGAGACACGTGATCTTGCTCGCTGTCACCCATCAAAGTACCAACACGATCACTGGAACGTCCTCAATCAACGAGACGATTGTTGGCTACGGTTGTTCAGTTCAAACGATAACCACTATGTAACATCAGAACATCAATTTTGTCGCCAGATTATTTTTGTTGGGGAAACCCCCTGGGAGTTGCCATTTTATGTTATGAATTTGAATGATACCAGACAATTTTTTTAATACGAGTATTTTAAAGCAGGAAACTAAACTGCCCACTTGGGAGACATTGTAGCTACAGCTCCTGTTTCATACCTTCCCTTTACTATTCCGTTCTACTTTGTATTCTCTCGTCTCCAAAACGTATCTCTTCTCAGAAATCTCACACGCGGATTAAGAAATCCAACTTCACCGACTCCCAAATTGCCTACTGGAGAGTTGGATAAGAGGAGGCGGTGTTGTAAAGACGGTGTATCACAGGCTGCGAGGAGGTCTCGAGGGAAGATGCTGGAGCCTACGTGTTCAACGACTCCACTTGAATATTGCACGCCGGTCCTCCTACTGCCCGAGGGTTTAGCAATCGTATTATAACCTGATGTTTGTGAGAGGAAGAACCCTCTCGTATTCATCTATACACTTTATACAGATTAAGAAATAACTTACGACTTATTTCTACTAGGACTATTTACAAATCGGATTTAAGTATAAATCTGTTATGGATGACTAGTTTGGTTTTGAGTCTGTCGGTCTGTCTGGCCCTTGACCTGGGTTTGTCTTGGTCAGCTAGTTAATGGTAATCTCCAAATTTCATAACCATAGCCAGTGGTCGTTTCGGCTCACGCGAAACATGAATTTCCAGTATACATCACTCGTCTGCAAATAACACATCTATGCCTCTATTTTTTTTTAACTCCCCTGAAAGAAGGAGGGGGCACGCCATAAAATGAAAATAAATAATCAAATATAATGGGGAGGACGCCCAGGACTCACCCGACGCCGGCCCTAGGGATGAGGGAATATGAGGAAGGTGGGGGTAGGAGAGAGGGATGAAGGGAAGTGCCTCTACAAAAGACCACCAGTTCAAATATGAGCCGAGCAGGACACGGGTGGTGATACTACGGAGTACGCCTACTGAGATGCCCAACTCGCGCAACTCCGTGGCACTTTTCCCGCACCACACTCCGCGCCATGACAAGGTTGCAGCCATTACCCTGATGTTGTTGGGTGCCACTCCTTTTAGCTCCGACACTGCTTGCCGTAAATCATTTGTAACAATGTTACAAAAAAAGTATGTCATACTTCCTTATCTTGGCCCGCCAAGTCTGCTCATTGTCCAAGCTGCCATTGACAACTTGGACAGCCAGGACAATGCAAGACTGGTCGGGCTTGGCGGTAACAATGTTGGGTTTCTTACCCAGGTCACTTGGCATGTGGTATAATCTCTCCCTTTCAACATCCCAGCCGCTGGATGACAAGGCACCTGCTATTTGCTTGGCGACCGCATCATGAAGTAGAACGCGGTCCTCATGAGTCCGAGGACACTGCTGCACTACATGATACAGATGTTCATTTCCACTCCGACAGGCACGGGAAAGGGGTAGCGTTGTCCCACGACTACCTCTCGAACCCTGCACCGCAGTTGGCAAAGAAGCCACTCGGATGGCGTGGAAGTGTCGGTAGTCGCGGGCCCCAATGCCCTCCGAAGCCCAATCAACCCATTGGGAAGAGATTAGGCTTTCGGAGCACTGTCGGAGTTCTTTACCATCTATTGACTCATGCAGCGCAGCAGCAAATTCAGCAGACGAACTGGGTTTTGGAGCAGATGGTGTTGCTCGGTCGCACCATGCTAACTGCTGCCTGACAAAATCAAGATCAGCAGCCGCACGGGCGACCCCCCAGCTCGACCCCTGAAGGGCTAGCAGGCGCCGCGGCCCAGAGAAGGGATGCTTGCTGAGAGAGACACAATACCGAGCCCACCTGATTTGACTGGTGCATGGATGTAGGCACTTGGGACACCAGGCGGGAATTTCAGCCTAGAGCGCACAGCAGAGCGTACTTCACGATCTAATTGCTGCAGCCTCCCCGCCGTAAGCCTGCCAAAGACTAACCCGTAAGTTAGCTTACCAACTATACCTACTACTTACCTACTTCACAATCAATTTTATTTGGGAGAAATAAAAGATTCACATTCGATTTAAAGAAATAGGGTGTTTAATATGGGAAATGTTAATACTGGTTGCTAAGGACGCAATACTGAGTACAACTCGAAGAAACGAACAGCGATCGCATGTTGGTCAGCTAAAATTTGAACGGAGATCAGGCATCTCTTGAGATTCACACCCGTGTTTCCTTATCGTAAGTCCAACCCTTAGGGAGCGAACGGTTTGTCCTACAAAGCTCTGTGTGGTCTCATTCGATTCTAAAAATGCAATACTATCTTGAAAAAAAAACCATACTTTCATAATGAAAGTTTTGAACTACGGCGTTTTGAAAATTGAAGGAACCTTTATTTTGAGAGTTTTCGAGCCGAAACTGACATCAACCAAAATCTTTGGAGCACAACTAGACGTCAAATGAGAAAAGCCGACATAACAAATTTCATCAAAATCGGTCAATGGTTGCTAAGAAAAGTGTCGCATACGGCGGACGGACGTCAACATTTTTATTCAATTTCTGGATTCTTCGTACTTTGAAACGTAAACCAACAAATTTTAAGGGGGTTAACTTTTTTCCTTGGTTGATCCCAAAGGTTGATTATTGAAAATAATAATCCAAAATTAACACCGATCGCATTTTGGTCAGCTAAAATTTGAAAGGAACGCATTTCCAGGCCTGTTTTGCGATTCACACTCGTGTTTCTGATTTAACGTAAGTCCAACTGTAAAGGTCTCTTAGGGAGCTAATGGTTAGTCCCACAGAGCCCTGTGTGGTCTCATTCGAATCTTAAAATTCAATACTATCTTGAAATGATGAAAAACCACACTTTATATTGAAGGTTTTTGAACTACGGCGTTTTGAAAACTGTAAGTCTTATTTCTTCTTTTTATCATTCCTTAGCAGTGACTTACATCAACCGAAAGCTTTGGGGCTCAACTAGGCCTAATATAAAGCCCATATACCAAATTTCATCAAAATCCGTCACTAAGGAAAACACTGCAAATTATTACACAATGGTTTATCATTTTTCTACACTGATCACTCGTCTGCAAAGCCATCAACCATCCAGCATGAAGAAAAACATCAATCGCATTTCGGTCAGCTGAAATTTGAACGGAGATTAGGCCTCTTTTGCGATTCTCACTCGTGTTTCTGATTTATCGTACGTCCAACCCTTAAATTCTCGTAGGGAGCGAACGGTTTGTCCTACAGAGCTCCGCGTGGTCTCTAAAAATTCTATAGAATTTCAAATTGATGGAAAAACAATAGCTTTATATAAAAATGTTTTGAGTGAGGGCGTTTTCAAAATATCAAAATTCATTTTTTGACCCTTAGAAGTGACCTACATCAACCAAAATCTTCGGAGCACAACTAGACCCCAAGTGGAGCCTACATGCCAAATTTCATCGAAATCGGTCAATGCTAAGTGGGAAAGTGCTGCGTACGGCGTACGGCAGACGGACGGCCAAATTTCCATTCGATTTTTGGATTCTACGTACCTTGAAACGTAAACCAACAAATTTTAAGGGGGTGTTAAAAATTTTTTTCCTTGGTCGATTCCAAAGGTTCATTATTGAAAATAATAAACCAAAAATATCAAAATTGAGAGTTTCAAAAAGTCTGTGGGCTGAATTGCTTAATTAAAGTAAGATGAAGTAAAGTAAGATGTTCTTCCTTCGTTGTATTCTTGCTATTCCAATGTAGGTACCTGTTATCTCCCAATTTGCAGGTAGGGACCTCTTTGAGTGACCTCTTCAGTTTTCGATACTTTGAATGACCCCTGAAGTTGGATTCAGAATAACTACTTCAGTTCTAGTTCCTCGTTCTTCCATGTTTTCATCGAGTGTACAAAATTCGTCAAGAAACCGTGAAGTTCCGAGATCTTCAACAGAAGCTCAGAAAAGGTGTTACTTATGTGACGATTCCTTCGGGACGAGTTACATATTCGAACCAATTAAGGAAATAGGTCCTTATAATGGCGTAATCTTCTCGGAGGCTTGCAACTTCCAAAGGAGTTGCTCCCGCACCGTCGGGATGCCTTGATGACGGTACGCATTAGCTATGGATTGACCGCACATCGAGATTCCAAATTTGCTCCTGACTTTGCGCAACGGGATCGGGAAAGATCGGCCGATTACGTGGAAGGTCCTTTTTCGGTTCACGTACTGGGACTCTTCATGAAATCCCAATTACTACTTTTACTGGCGATTTTGGAAAAGGTGAACGCATGAAATGAGATAGAGAAGGCGAATCGAAATAATCAGTACCAACCTATATAATTGACCTTTGGATTTTCGAACGTTAGATTGGAATTTCGAGCAGTGGTGCTCGAATGATCTGTCCACTAACACCTTAGCAAAGATTATCAATCTCAAGATCTACTTTGAATTATTAGTCGAGATTATCTGCCTCGAGATTGATCAAGCTCAACATAATATCTTGAGTATATTATACAGTATATCATATTATAGTGTATAGTTATAGTAAAGTATATTATACTGTTATGAGCTTTGATATGCATAGAAAGTTAAGGAATATACATAAAAGCTCTATACTTATAGATTTTACTGAAGATAAGTATTTGAGAAATCAATTGAGACTTCTTGTCACTTTCAAAGCGTCCATTATTTCCCATAAAGATTCCAATTACTCTCAACTAGTTTTTGTACGAACCTGTTCAAAAGTAGTACTTAGTATCAAATCCAAATCAGCATTCGATGATAGGCAGTGTCTAAATAATTTTCCGTCCCAGTTTTGCGTCCTTGGCAACCAGTAATCAAATTTCCTAATGAAGTAGAGATGGGCAAAACGGTTCACAAACAAAAACGGCTCTGAGCGCTCCGCTCATTCAAAAGAGTCGGATCTTTTCGACGGATCAGTGGCTCTTTTGAGCTCGTATTTATTGTAGAGATGAAAATACGATGAAAAACGCTGCAAATTGTTACACAACGGTTTATTTTAGTTCTGCCCGGAAATTTTTATTCGATTATTGGATTCTACACAACCTTGAATCCTAAACCACCAAATTTTGAGGGCGGTAGGGAATAATTTTTCAGTTGCTCTATTCCAATGGTTCTAGTGGTTGAAAATAATAACCCAAAAAGTGCTGTTGTTCAATAAATATGCTCAATAAATCCTTTAAAAAATCAACGAAAAACAATGAATGAAAACGATTAAAGCAATGAATAAGTAAGACTTAGAAACACAGTTTTTTGGTGAAATATTTATTTATATGAAATCAGCATTTTTTTATGCCTCTACATAATGACATAACTAGTAAAATTAAAAAAAAAAAAATTCTTAGCAGGTACAACATTTTCATAATATAACATTTTATGTTATATTATGTTGTTCAACAAAGAAAATTAAGTTAACCAAGGTGAAAGAGAATAAACGAACCAATAAGTATGTAAACTTCAATATTGATAATAATGGTAAGATTGGGATGTACTTTTGCTTGTCTTTTGAACTTGTATTAGAAAGCTCCTCACAAAAAAATCATGACGTAAAAATCAAACAGGGAGGAAAAACAACGGAAAGAATCAAGAAGTGGGTCACAGAAAACACTGGAAAAATACGGTAAAGTTTACGACCAAAAATACAATAATGCAAAAGTGGTGGTACGATACTATTCCGCAAAATTGTATCATTTGATCGATTTATATCGTATTTTCCCTCTGAATTATTGTATGGGTTGGCAATAGTGAGCTGAAAAAAAGGAAGTCCGAATTTTCCTGAACTCTACCGATCTCAAAAGAACCGAAGATGGAAGAGCCGCCGTTAATTTATTTTGACTGGATCTCAAAAGATTCAAAGATCGAAGAACCGCGATTCATGTATCATTTGTACTGATCCGCAGTTCACTCGCTCTTTTGAAAAACCGATCTTCACCGAACGCTACCAAAACTGAGCTCAAAAGATCCGAAGAGCCGCGGTTCATTTTTACTGACCCGTAGTTCACTCGCTCTTTTGAAAGAGTCGGCTCAAAGAGCCTGTCCTTTATTGAGCGACCCATCTCTACTCCGAATTGAGTGAGGTCTGTTTATTCTTTCAAAATAACTTGACTGTGCAGCAAAAATATGGTCGGTAGGGAGTGACAATGGCAAAGCTGTGATCTTTGCAGACGAGTGATCTATACAGAAAAAATAAACCTTTGTGTAATAAATTGCAGCGTTTTTGACCAGGCAGATGTTTGATTTCTTGAACAGGCGAAATAGATTCAATTTCTAGGGAAGTGGACCGTTTAATTCCGAATGTACTTCCATTTGCTTTCATAGGGTACCGACTGTACCTCTCATAACGCGGTTTTATCTTGGAAAACGGAATATAAAAAGATTCCAAGTAGTGAGCTTCCCATACACAATCCCATTCCGGGTTTTCTCATGGTGGAAAATCGCATAGGGCTGACTCAAACAGAATCTGATTATCCAACTTTTCTCTTTCGCTTTTTTTCTCCTCCAAAGAGTGGAAAAGAAAAGTATCTCCGAGAACTGACACTAACCTTTCAGCTCTTCATGATCCTCGAAAAAGATTTCGCGTTTCTTCGCCTGTCAGCTCCAGTGCGTCTGTGCACCTATGCGTCTCGTCTTTTGATATTTTTTCCGAAACCCTTCATGCAAATGACCGCTAACCGTTTCCTCTGAGCCTTCATTTGAATTCTGCTCCATCCGAGCACTTTATTATTCGGGCCGAGATCATTGTTTTTGAATTTCAAATATGTGTATGCTTCGTCCTACGTTCCTCTCCAGTGCCTCCTCAAGCGGGAAATTGGATCGTATGGGAGACCTTGGCAAGTTCTTCGTAAATCTCACGGTCCGTTTAAACCCTCGAAAAAATGCATCTTCCGTCCGCAATATAGAGACAGAGGATTTTAAGGCATGCGGACGAAGTGAATGAACGATATCAAGTAACACAATGAAGTTACGAAATTCAAAATCAAACAAGTTCATTGATCCAGCTCCATTATCACTGTACAAATACATTTATGTCTTTCCCTATATTATTTTCAATAACAAACCATTGGAATCGAGCAAGAAACAATTTATTAATTTTACAAAATTTAATGGTTTTTGTTTTTAAGTACATAGAAGTCCAGGCATGTTAAGGAAAAAAAGGGCCGTGCTTCCTAAAAAATCCTAACAAACTGGAAATGGTCTTAATCGACGTTGGGGCACTCCAATATGTGAAAATAGAAGAGTGCGACGATTTTCCTTCGGTGCTTAACTTTTGGGGGCCGAAAAACCTCGAAATTTTAGCACTTTTTTTGGTTTTTTGCAATTTTAACCTAGAAGGAAGCGTCTTACAAAAAAAAATATACATACTTTTTTTGTAGAAGAGAAGATTCTGCGTCGAATGAGACCAAGAACGTCCAAATCGGTTGAGTGGTTTAGCCACAACCGAGCGTCAAAGTTTGACGATTTTTTCCAACTTGGTGTAAAAGTGAGATATTATCATGTTTTGACGCCGAAGTCACCTTTATGCACCCACGTACCCCATATATCGAGTTTTTTTATTATAATTAGACAATTTTAAAAGTGGGGCCGCTGTCCAGGTGCCTCACTTAAAATAACTAAAATTACTCATTTTGCCAAGTCAATTTGTCATTCTTTTTTATGCCTTAATTGATGTACTCACCCAAGTTTGATAATTGAATATTTGAAAATTAACCACTATAAGACACATGAAAATACAGGTGAAACCAAATTACCTGTGTTCCTTACGTGTTATATGAGAACTGGGGTTTTCAGAATGAATAGATGTAACACGGTTTGTATAAAATGAAAATAAATATACTGAATTATAAAATCATTTACAAGTATAACATGGTTTCTATAAAATGAGAGTAACTGTTCTGAATTATAAAATTATTTACAAGTATATTTATGCATATTTTTTAATTAAATCTATCTCGTTTAGGGGCGGGCGCTGCAGAGCCAGAGGGACCGGGGACGGGCGCTGCAGAGTCGGAGAGACTAGGATATGCTTCTTCATCGTCATCGGTGTCGTCGGGGGTGATATCTGATGCCATGTCGGCTTGTTCATTGAGGATGTCTACCTCCTCGTCAAAGGATGTATAGTGGTCCTCGTCGATAGAGTTGGAGCATGAATGCCCCCTGCAGAAAGTGCATATTGTTGTACATTTTATCGATGATTTTCTGCAGGAACATGCGTTGCCACAGCCCTTCACAGGATGCACACCAACTGATTTTCAGCTCAGCAGTAGAGCTTTCTACTAAAGGGGGAAACGTTGTAATCGTTGGGGAGGACATCGATTTGTTAGTCCTGTTGACTGCCGAAGTGATGGGTTCTGCTCGGATTCACAGGTGACCAATGTTTATTTGATGAAGCCTGGGAGATGAAAAATCGGCACAGCAATTTACAGCCCCAATGAAAGCAACCTCTCAGAACCAGCTAAAAAACAGCTGCTATTTCTCCACGCCTTTAGCGGCTGCGACAGCACATTTTTCAGGCAGGGGAAAATGAAGTTTGTAAACACCTTTGAAAAGAACCCTGGGATTCAGGGAACTGTTTCCATTTTCATGGATCAGAATGCCACACCTGATCAGGTTGCTGACGCTGGAGCGCGGTTCATAGCTGCAGTATACTCGGGTGCCAGCAACACAACTTTGAATGACGAAGTGATGGGTTCTGCTCGGATTCACAGGTGACCAATGTTTATTTGATGAAGCCTGGGAGATGAAAAATCGGCACAGCAATTTACAGCCCCAATGAAAGCAACCTCTCAGAACCAGCTAAAAAACAGCTGCTATTTCTCCACGCCTTTAGCGGCTGCGACAGCACATTTTTCAGGCAGGGGAAAATGAAGTTTGTAAACACCTTTGAAAAGAACCCTGGGATTCAGGGAACTGTTTCCATTTTCATGGATCAGAATGCCACACCTGATCAGGTTGCTGACGCTGGAGCGCGGTTCATAGCTGCAGTATACTCGGGTGCCAGCAACACAACTTTGAATGACCTGCAGCTCCACCATTTTGAGAAGGCCCTCTCAAACGTAAACTTCAGCCTTGCCATTTTGCCACCCACAGCAGCAGCTGCACGCCAGCATTCCCTTCGGGTCTTCTTGCAGGTTGGTTTGTTTCTTATTAAATTTACTGTGGAATACATTTCATAGAAGTGTATATGAGTACATACATAATATACGAAATTGCTACGAACTGCTATTGAAGACTATTTAACGGCTATTTCTATTGACGGCTATACGACCATGTAACATACATATTATATCATTGAATCTTTACAGGTGCAGCTGTGGAAGGGAATTGCCATGGATCCGAAGAAGTGGGGATGGGACACAAAGGAAACTGGGCTCCAACCTGTCACCACACTCGAGCCCCCAGCCCCAAAAGATCTACTAAATAACATTTCCTGCACCTGCAAGAAGGGCTGTGGCAACGCATGTTCCTGCAGAAAATCATCGATAAAATGTACAACAATATGCACTTTCTGCAGGGGGCATTCATGCTCCAACTCTATCGACGAGGACCACTATACATCCTTTGACGAGGAGGTAGACATCCTCAATGAACAAGCCGACATGGCATCAGATATCACCCCCGACGACACCGATGACGATGAAGAAGCATATCCTAGTCTCTCCGACTCTGCAGCGCCCGTCCCCGGTCCCTCTGGCTCTGCAGCGCCCGTCCCCGGTCCCTCTGGCTCTGCAGCGCCCGTCCCCGGTCCCTCTGGCTCTGCAGCGCCCGTCCCCGGTCCCTCTGGCTCTGCAGCGCCCGTCCCCGGTCCCTCTGGCTCTGCAGCGCCCGTCCCCGGTCCCTCTGGCTCTGCAGCGCCCGCCCCTAAACGAGCTAGATTTAATTAAAAAATATGCATAAATATACTTGTAAATAATTTTATAATTCAGAACAGTTACTCTCATTTTATAGAAACCATGTTATACTTATAAATAATTTTATAATTCAGTATATTTATTTTCATTTTATACAAACCGTGTTACGTCTATTCATTCTGAAAACCCCAGTTCTCATATAACACGTAAGGAACACGGGTAATTTGGTTTCACCTGTATTTTCATGTGTCTTATAGTGGTTAATTTTCAAATATTCAATTATCAAACTTGGGTGAGTACATCAATTTAGGCATAAAAAAGAATGACAAATTGACTTGGCAAAATGAGTAATTTTAGTTATTTTAAGTGAGGCACCTGGACAGCGGCCCCACTTTTAAAATTGTCTAATTATAATAAAAAAAACTCGATATATGGGGTACGTGGGTGCATAAAGGTGACTTCGGCGTCAAAACATGATAATATCTCACTTTTACACCAAGTTGGAAAAAATCGTCAAACTTTGACGCTCGGTTGTGGCTAAACCACTCAACCGATTTGGACGTTCTTGGTCTCATTCGACGCAGAATCTTCTCTTCTACAAAAAAAGTATGTATATTTTTTTTTGTAAGACGCTTCCTTCTAGGTTAAAATTGCAAAAAACCAAAAAAAGTGCTAAAATTTCGAGGTTTTTCGGCCCCCAAAAGTTAAGCACCGAAGGAAAATCGTCGCACTCTTCTATTTTCACATATTGGAGTGCCCCAACGTCGATTAAGACCATTTCCAGCTTGTTAGGATTTTTTAGGAACCAAAAACCTAATATGCTTGGACTCCCGTCAGTCCGCCGTACGTCGTAGTTTGATGAAATCTGGTATGTGGGCTCCATTTAGGGTCCAGTTGTACAGCGAAGCTTTCGGTTGGTATCAGTAATTTCTAAGGGGTGAAAAATAAGAGTTCCAAAACGCCTTAGCTCGAAAACTCTCGAAATAAAGGTACTTTCTTGTTCGGTACAAGTAGTAGGTACTTGTGCTGAACAAGTTTTTCAGATAGGGAGACAAACTTCTATCTGAAGCGCTGCTTCGTTTGGATGTACCAAAATGATGGTTTGAGCAAGAATGGACTGTATATGGGAAATCAGCCCGATCCAAATTTGAAAACTGAAGATAAAACGGAGACTCGCCGATTATGCGGTCGTTTTCCCGGGCCCAGTACTTACGAGAGCGAGAAATGCAGATGTCGTGGCGAAGCTCGTAGGATTCAATTTGGATCGTACCTACGGGGTCTTTAGGGTCATTTTCCCAGAAAGGGCCAATCGTTGTCCAGAGAAGATTACGAATGCCCATTTATGATTTAGGCGTTTAAAAACAATTCTCCATCAACTATCAACTTTGTTCTACTTCAGGCAATCGATAAAATATGTATTTATTGCCTGAAGTAGAACAAAGTTGATAGTTCTATATTATAGAAATGAAAGTTTAAACTGCTAAATGTCCAGTAATCTGCCATGTCCGGACCTCTAGGTAGTCAACTTTGCTTGAACACTGTGAATCACCTATGAAAGCAGCGGCCTGAATTTGTAGTGATTCTTTATTGCATATACCTGGACATGAAAAAATGGGTTTGCAGATTTTTTCAGAAGTCAATAAAGCGAGCAGGAGGATAAAATGTGCTTGTCCGGAGGTTTCTGTCTTTAATCTGGCTTTTTTGTGTTTTCGTATTTTGGCGGCTTTTTATCATTTCCCGCTATCAAAGTAATCAAAGGTTATCAAAGAAAGCGGCGGGAATCGTATTTCTTCTATGTGGAGGCGTGCACAAGTGGTTTCAGTTGAAAAAACGTGGTGTCACAGTCACCGTCTGTCTTTCATCTGCCCTCTGTGAAACGGCAAGAAATCGAAATTATTTTTTCTTTTTGGTCTCTAGTTCTTGTTTCTATCGAACTGGTTCCAGCGATATGGTTACACTTCAGCAGAACAGCACCAGAATGCGGGGAAAGTTGAAAAACCTAAGTGCCACCCAGTGCAACTTTTGTCTTTCATCTGCCGGTGATGGTGGCAGATAAAAGACCTTTTGGAGAGATGAAAGACTTTTTTCAAGTTGTTAACGATTTAATTTGAATTTTCCGTTGCAATTTAAAAACTTTACATTTTTCGACCTCAAAACTGAATTCAGCAACCGTAAAAATCCCCTGGTACCAATTTTTGGCTCGAAAAACCGATAAATTGAGATTAATTGGTTACTTTCGGAGGTTTCTAGGTTGCTATCAGAAAAAGTGTGTTCCACGTTGGTTTAACCCTTTTCTACACCTGCGTCCCGCCCTGGTTCAATTTTTGGAATAACTCCCAGTTCTCGCTCCTCATGGAGATGGGGTTCCGAGTATTCTCCTTTACGCGGAAACCAAGCCAATAGGTATCTTTCGATAGGTTTTCTTCTTTAATTTTCAATTAATTAATTAAGCGCCCCACTGTGTGTTCTTTCGTCGAAATTCAATCAGTATGGTGTGAGGTTAATCCCTCATTTTTGACAGAACTTGAGTCGAACTTCAAGTTTTCTGCAATCTTGGGATACCGATTGTCCCTTTCTAGATAAATGACCCTTTACTATTTTGAAAATTAATTGTATTGAACAAAAAACGCCGGAAAAACCAGGTCGTTTTCGACAAGATGCGAGACGCAAGGGATACTGCTCGGCCGAGAGGCATGAGCGAACTAACTGTTGAGGTGACAGTGAGATTGATTGGACAGGAATCAATCTGTCGTTGTTTATGTCGTAGGTAGGCCCGTACATTGTTTTTCACCAATATGAAATAGTATTGAATTTTTAGAATCGAATGAGACCACCCGCAGCTGTGTAGGACAAACCGTTCGCTCCCTATGAAAACGGGCCTAATCTTCGTTCAAATCTTAGCTGACCAAAATACCATCGCTGTTCGTTTCTTTGACTTCTAGTCAGTCCTAAGCAACCAGTAGGGTGGGTGGGGGTAAATGTTTGCATATGGCAAAAGTTCTCACGGAAGTTTGAAAATGACCGGTAAGAGATTTGGGGAGAATCAGGTAGGCAGTGTACTTGTTTACACTAAGTCAGTTGCCTCGAGAAACTGAGGGAGTTAAGTACCGTCACGTGTTGAAAAAATAAAGTAAGTGTATTTTTGACTTGTTTGATGTAATTTTTCGAAACGTTTCAAGATTTTTCAACACCTCACAAGTGCAAACATCTTTGGACATATTTTTGCATGTGGGAGAAGTAGATACACCTTCAAATTCTACAATTAGTTATGGAATTTTCACAAGTACAATGTCGAGGATTCGTTAAAAACTGAACCCTCCGTGATGGAGCAACAGTTTGCAAGCTTCAATGGGTGAAGGTTCGCATTGCAAGCCTACTAAAAGTTTTTTCTTCCGAATCTACCAAGGAAGCGGAAGCTGTTTTCACTTTTCAAGGTTGAAAAAAAAAGTTCTCCAATATCGAAATTTCCACACGCGTTTTAAGTTTTAGACTTTTTATGAACAATTTTGGTTTCGTGTCTGTCTGTCTGTGTGTCTGTCGTGGAATCCTTGCGACCGGCATAACCAGTTATTTTAATCAATCGTTTTTGAGATTCTGTTCCTCCTCAGCTATCAATATTTTTTATTTTTTAGGGGATACGATTCGCAGAGCAAACCTGGTGCGAACCTTTACCCCACTGATGGGAGCAAAGGTTCGCAAAGAAATTGGGAGGGTAAAATGGGAAATTCAGCTTTAAATCTTTCGAGAAAAATTTCATTATTTTTATAGAAGGTCGAAGAGATGCCTAACTACAACAAAAGCCAATTTTTTTGTGGGAAAAAGTCATCATAGAGGCCGACAAAAAATCGAAAACTCGAAAATGCAAACCTTTGCCCGCACCCACCCTAACTAAATGTCTAATGAAGGCACCCACAACTCTCTATTTCTTCAAATTAATTTTGAAGTGTATATTTCTTCAAAATAAACTTGATTGTGAAGAAAAAATGAAACAAAAACAAAAAAAGTAAACCTTTGAGTAATAATTTGCAGCGTTTTAACAAATTGCTCAAAAGTCTCAGTATTAGTGGGTCAAGAATATCGTTAAATCGTTTAATTCGAATCATGCTCCCTAAAGGTATTTCTAGTTAAGCTCAGCTGACCAATCAAGGTAGGTCATCTAATTACAGAGACATCCAAAGAATGGGGTGCCTCTGCATTGCACACTGTATGCGCAACTGAGGTCGGGAAAAGAGTCCGTTCTCAACCGGACAGTACGAACTCGTTATGTTCTCGAAGTGAAACAGCCTCCGATGGTTGTTATGACACTCAATAATGAGAGGAACAAGTCGTTAGTCGAAGAGCTGAACTGGTTAGTGTGTCGCCGTCCCGAGGAACAGGCCCATCGTATTGAAAACCAGACCGATGGAATTTGTAGCCGCACCAGGAAGTAATCATATTAGATGGACGAGGCCCCTCCTTCCACACATAAGTAATGTCCTCTTCAGACAGCTGACTCCTTTTCTTCCCATCTACTGACCCTGATACGGACGGCTTGCACTTACTTGCTCCACGGGCTATCCGGATTCCGAAGCCATTATCAGAAATACATCATCCGATCGTAACCAAGGCTGCCTCTGGTCATTGACCAGAAAACCGCATTTAGAGTGGAATATCACGTCAGCCCTCAGTAAATCACAATACACAACTTACTAGATAACGTATCGTAAAAGTAAAACAGGGTAAGCTTCATGTTGTCATCAACCTAAAAGGTTCGGATGACGAAGTTTCCCTCTTTTTATCTATTCCGGCGTTCGCTTATTTTACTTTATGGAACAATGTGAATATATTCCCCTCGTATAACCAGGTATATATTATATAATCTCGAATATTATCATTTTGATTAATTTTATTACAATTTTCTTATCTCGGTACTATACTTATAGTACTAAGACAATTGTACCGTATTTGGTCTCACACACTTTTAAACAGACAAAAAAGTCTGCCAAGTTGGTGTGGCACATAGCTTCCTCGTATCCATAACCCGATTCTGTAGATAACTCGATGCATTGTAGAATTTCAAAACATCAATCTTTAAGTACCCTCGTAGGGGACTCTGCACGTCAACCCTTACTACCTCTGAATATTGTTGGAAAATGTAGAAATTATGGCTGTTACAAGGATTTCACGTCTGCGCATGCGCCCAGATTACTTTCATTCTGGTGGCCATGATTTTCATAGGGGACCATCTACACGCCAACCCTCACAATTCCTGAAAATGTCATCGATATCGGATGAGAATTGTAGAATTTATGGCTGTGGCAAGGATTTCACGTTTGCGCGTGGGCAGCGGCTACTATCAGTCCGGGGGTGAAGATTTTCATAGGGGACCATCTACGATCCAACCCGCATAATCCCTCAAAATTACATCGAAATCGGACGAGAATTGTGAAAGTTATGGCTGTGGTAAGGATTTTATGACAATCACGGACAGACAGTCACGGAACCAAAATTGTTCAGAAAGGTCTAAAACGCAAAACTAGAGTGAACATTTTGATTTTGGAGAACTTTTTTTTTCAACCTTGGAAAGTGAAATCAAAGTGTTGTAATCCCCGCCCGATATTCACCTATACCTTCCTATTTCCCCACAAAATATAAAGAAATAATGGACATGAAAGATAAGAATGCTGCTCGAACGAATTCGGGATCACAATTGTCATTTTATTAATTTGAAATCCACATGGTTTAATTTTAACAAAAAAATGAACATCAAAAAACACATGTTACTTCAACTGGATGTAACATCCTCCGAACTACCAGAAGAAAAGCTTGACGGTTGAGCTCTCCGCATGCTGGTCACATCCTGTGCCGCGATCTCCAGAGGGTAGAGTCTCTGCACTGGCCTAGTGAGCACAGTCTTGCCAGTTTTCACCTCTGCGACGCGATGTATGCCGTCCCTTCCAGGTCTTAGTTCAGTGACTATACCTAGTGGCCACCTGACTCTCTTGACTGAATCCACCTCAACGAGGACCACGTCACCGACCTCGACGTCCTTAGTTCTCTTGGTTGGTCTTTGAATAAGTTCTGCGAGGTACTCTGACTTGAAACGCTCTCGCAAAACTTCTCGCAACGATTGCAGGTATCTCGCATGATAACACAATCGTTTTGCGTCCACAGTGTCGAAATCAGGTGTCTCTGTTGACTTGATGTCTTGAATGAAGAGCTTCGGGGAGATCGGTTGTAGCTCCTCTGCTTCTTCCGCGATGTAAGTGAGAGGCCGCGCGTTGATCACCGCCTCGATGTCACAGACGACGGTTGTCAGCTCTTCGTAAGTGAGCGCCGCTTGTCCCAGATTCCTCCTCAACAGCTCCTTGATCATCCGAACCACACGTTCCCACCATCCTCCCCACCAGGCTGCAGTGGGAGGATTGAATTTCCATCTGATCTGCCGTACATCTGAAAAGGAGCAAATTTCGTCCCAATTAACTGAGGACAACAACCTATTAGCCCCTATGAAATTAGTTCCATTGTCCGAATAAATAGTTGACACCCTGCCCCGCCTTGCAATAAATCGTCTTAAACACATCAAGAACCCTGAAGTTGAAAGCGATGAAGTTAGCTCGCAATGCACCGCACGATACACCGCACAAGTAAAAAGAACCACCCACACCTTTTCTCCGTTTTTCAAGTAAAGAGGTCCAGCCAAGTCCGTGCCCGTTATTTCAAATGCTGATCCTAGAGTTTGCCTATCTTCTGGGAGTGCTGCTCCCGCTGGGTTTGCAGCTTTACCTTTGAGTTTCTTGCAGGTAACACATCTTTCACCTGATCCTCTTCGTCCATCTTCTCTGCAAACAACTTCACCTTCATGTCTTCATCTATCTCGAACAACTTCTGAGCTTCGTATTCCATTGTCCTCATCTTCGCACATGCCGACTCGTAGTCCACCTCTTCCTTCTTCAATTCTTGATCCAACGCGGTACACGCCCGTGAAAATATACGCCTCGCGACTGTCCTTTCTGCTCTGATTCTCTCCATACTAACTTGAAAATTTTCTAATCCAAAGCTTGGTATTCACCCCACAAGGGATGCCACGTGTTGTAATCCCCGCCCGATATTCACCTATACCTTCCTATTTCCCCACAAAATATAAAGAAATAATGGACATGAAAGATAAGAATGCTGCTCGAACGAATTCGGGATCACAATTGTCATTTTATTAATTTGAAATCCACATGGTTTAATTTTAACAAAAAAATGAACATCAAAAAACACATGTTACTTCAACTGGATGTAACACAAAGCTTCCGTTACTTGATAGACTCTGAATCAAACATTTTCATTTGATTTGATATTCAAACAGTACCTATATGAGTAAGTAATTCACCAAACATTAAAAACCTAATTTTTCAGAACATAAAATAAATATTTTTGGATGCTAAAAATTAATTGGAATACAATCTTTATAGAGAAATCATTGGAAGTCTCTCCAATGTATTCTCAAACGAAAAATGATATTTTGAAGTGGTTAAACATGTCAAAAATTTCCGTGGAGTTTTCGTTTAAAAAATTATAAAACGTGTACAAGTAGCACATTTTGGTGTACCTTTTTGGTTTATTATTTCTAATAATAAGCCTATGTGATCGTATCGCAAAAAATTTTTATAACCCCCCCTCAAACTTTGTCACTTTACGTTTCAAGGTGCGTAGAATCCAAATTTGCAATGTCCGTCCGCCGTCCGCCGTCCGCCGTCCCCCGTCCGCCGTCCCCCGTCCGCCGTCCGCCGTCCCCCGTCCGCCGTCCGCGGCACTTTTCTTAGCAACACTGGACCGATTTGGTTCAAATTTGGTATATGGGCTCCATTTGGGGTCTAGTTGTGCCGCGAAGTTTTTGGTTGATGTAGGTCACTTCTAAGGGGTGAAAATTAAGGGTTGAAATTTTCAAGAGTGCCCTAGCTCGAAAACTCTCTAAATAAAGGTATCGTTTTTTCACCAATTTTAAATAGTATTGAATTTTTAAAAATTTTTGAGACCACCCGGAGCTCTGTAGGACAAACCGTTCGGTCCCTACGAGTACTTGAAGGTTTTCCTCCGATAAAACAGAATCATGAGTGTGAATCGCAAAAGAGGTCTAATCTCCATTCAAATTTTATCGGACTAAATTGCGATCGCTGTTCATTTCTTCGATTTGTATACAGTTTTGCCTTCTGCGTAACCAGTAATCAAATTTCAATATGAAGCTTTCTATTTTTCCAATCGAGTGTGAAGCGTTTAGTTCTTTCTAATAAACTTGATTGTGAAGGTGTGAAGCCAGTATGGTGTGGTAGGTAGTACCTAGCTGGTAGGTAAAAAAAAGTTGGTAGGTAAAACAAATGTTGGTGGGTAAAAAACGCTGCAAATCATTGCTCAAAAGCTTCTTCATTCTTCAGATCACTGATCAGCTGAGTGAGCTCCGAAGCCATTTTCAATCCTATTGAATGGAAGTGCTCTTCCAGGCGTCTCTAGCATTCGAGAAGATCTTCTTCACTCCTCAGATCACTGATCAGCTGAGTGAGCTCCAAAGCCATTTTCAATCCTATTGAATGGAAGTGCTCTTCCAGGCGTCTCTAGCATTCGAGAAGATCTTCTTCACTCCTCAGATCACTGATCAGCTGAGTGAGCTCCGAAGCCATTTTCAATCCTATTGAATGGAAGTGCTCTTCCAGGCGTCTTCAGCATTCGAGGAGATCTTCTTCACTCTTCAGATCACTGATCAGCTGAGTGAGCTCCGAAGTCATTTTCTATCCTATTGAACGCAGGAAGCTGAAATTTGAGAGGGAAGGTCAAGGGAGAATACAGATGGTGGTAGGTGCTATTGATGGAGAACCAGTGATCTATACAGAAGGGTGATCTATACAGAAAATAATAAACCTTTGAGCAATGATTTGCAGCGTTTTTCTGTTAAATTCAATACGTTAGAGATCATTAAAAAAAGAAAAAATCAGTAAAATTTCAAAATTCAAAAAAATGTTAGGTGATAATCAGAGACCTGCAAAATGAGGCACTTATTTTTATAAAATGTGGCACTATAAAATGTGGCAATGTGGCACTTATTGTGGCCGAATGTGGCATTTATTTCAGCTGATGTGGTATTTATTTTTTTCAACTTTCCACCCCCTCCCCACCATAAAAGGGATGTTAAACCATTAAATAATGAAACTTGAAAGCATATCAACTACTGTATTATGTATATCAACTATTTACATGTATTTCCAACAAATTTACAATATTTTAAATTCAACGATAAAACAATTTTAAGTGGGCGGCTATGTTATTCATGGATAAATTGAGACGTCAGTCGCTCAGGATATATTTCAATTTAGAGAATGATCTCTCTACATCGGCAGAAGTCGCGGGCGCGTACTTCATTGCAAGGACGTCTTCAGCGTCCCACTCTTCCCTGATAGAAGATTCTTCCCTTCGAGATTCGCGGCTATACTTTTCATTTCTTCCCAGCCGCTATTACTGACCAGAACGGCCTGTACCTTGGAATTAATCCTTAATCCAATGGCTCCTGGGTAGTCGGTGTTGGCGATTTCCTCCATCTTCTCCACAGAGGTCGTCAGGAGAGTCTTTTGAGATTGCAGCTGCTCGATTATGCTTGGAATGTTTTTAAATTTTGACTCCAAAAAGAGATGCTGCGGGAAGAGGGCCGGGTCGTCTATGAGAGCTTTTGCTTTCTTCATCGCACAAATGTGGCACAAAATGTGGCATTTTCAAAGAAATGAACGACATATGGCATTTTACCGAAAAATGGGCCGAATGTGGCATTTTAGTGTGGCGCCGTGGCAATGTGGCATTTGAAGGTCTCTGGTGATAATTGAAGAATTTTAATTTTGAAAATTAAATTTCATAGCAATTTTCTATTCTAATTTGAGGTAGGATATAATTGTGGTAAATTCGGAATGAGCAAAATATCGTCAAACCAGTGAACTTCCGGTACCCACTGCACAATCAATCAATCGGTGAATGTCGCAGATCGGGAAGGTCCCAAAAAATGCGGGTGTTCCGGACCGGGGGATTTCCGAAGAGCGGTTGTCCGGGAAAGTAAAGTTAGAAGGCCGTTTATCTAGTTAAGTAAGTAATAATAACGTAAATAACTTGATGCAAATCGCGATAATAATAAATTGGTGGACGTTGGTGTTTCGACAAACATTTCGTCACCAAGGAGCGTATCTCCTAACAAGGTGAACAATCTTCGTGGGTTTCATGGAAACGTCGTGATTGGCGGTAGATAAAGTGAGATCATCATTGATTGCGGTGTTGTGTACTGAAGACAACCAAAGTCACAATCTTGTTTACTGAAACTGAGAATCTGATGAGTGAGTGTGGGTGGCTCAGGTACATTACATCATAATCAACAGAATAATTAGTATTAAGTAAATGTCTAATAAAGCAGTAAGATGAATGCAGTTATGTATGTGAGGTTTGAAGTATCCAAAATGAAACTTATACTCCCTTTGTTTTGGAACTTCTTCTTTGGTAAGTAGTCTCAGATTTGACTACACACTACATGACTTCACCTCGATTATTAAAAAAAAAACCAAAATTTTTTCAGTGTGTACGGTTTTTCCTTTATAGCTAGTGGGATCGGACAAGGTGAAGGAATAGCATGAGGAAATCACCTCATTCTTAAAATTTTGTAAACTCCCTTCATCTTACCAAGTCCACGGAATACATGTGGATACTCCTCCCTCTATTTGACATCAGCATTCAGTGAAAAATGCTGCAAATTATTACACATAGGTTTATGAGTTTTCCATATAAATTACTTGTCTGCAAAGAACTCAGCTCAACCATAGTTACTACCTATCTACCGCATAACTACTTCACAATCAAGTTTATTTGGAAAAAAAAAATAAAATAAACGCTTCACGTTCAGTTTGAAGAAACTGGGAGTTGTGGGTGCCTTCAGGAGGAAATTTGATTCCTAGTTGGTAAGGACTCTCCACGGCAGTTGTAATCGAGAGTCCGAATGAAATGTTTCGATTACTGTTATTTTTGTTTCGATGTTTCGATTTGTCGTAAGTCCAGCCCCAAGTTCTCATAGGGAGCGAACGGTTGGTTTTACTGATTTCCGGGTGGTCTCATTCGATTCTAGAAATTCAATACTACCTTAAATTGAATTTTTGAGCTAGAACGTTTTCAAAATTCTCTCTCTTTTCAACCCATAGAAGTGAACATCAACCAAAAGCTTCGGTGCACAACTAGACCCCAAATGAAGCCCAATATAGGTTTACCAAATTTCATCAAAATCAGTCCATGGGAACTAAGGAAAAAGTTGAATAAGGCGGACTGACGGAAACATTTGTATTCTAATTATGGATTCTACGTACTTACCTTGAAATTTGAACCAACAAATTTTGAAGGCGAGTTAACTTTTCTTTCTTGATCGATTCCAAAGGTTTGGTATTGAAAAAAAAACCAAAATCCTTTTTCAGTAGATTGAGTTTTTCACAAGCACCCCTACTGAGAAGAGGCATGGTCACATCCCTCGATATGTACGCCTTTTCAATCATTTCCTTCTCCCTGAGGCTTTGTTGCAAATTCACTGTACCTAATATACTCAGCTGTTACTGTTTTGTGGCTCTAAAAACTTTAAGCTCGCAGGTTCTCATCTGTGACTCCTAAATCTGCTCATTGACTACATGAAAAGTGACCATAGTGACATCTGCGGCTATGTCTAGCTTGAAGGCTCCCTTTCTCAGCACTATTCCCTCAAACTCACCTCACGGTTTTGGGTCCATACTTTCTCTCCATTTCCTGCCGACCCTACAAAGATTTCAGGCACAAAACGATCTCATGACATTAAAACTACCATAATTCCCGTAAATTACAGGGAAAATCCAAATTTGAGGATATATGTAGGAAAGAGCGTCAATTTTCAAGCTATCTAAAAAACTTAGGACTATTAGAAATAAGCAGAGCATTATAGGAAAATTATTTTAATACTTTTTTTAATCGACTTTTTACATCTGATCCTTGCCCATTTCGATGGACCCTCTTCGTAAAAAACGTGGCCAAATTTTCAGATTTCGATCTACACATTTTTAGGTTTTCTATGAAATTTTACAGAAGAAATGGGGTTTGAATGCCATAAAAGATATTTCAGTAAAAATTGAGATTGTTGCAAATTGTCCCGAAACCAATCAGCAATACTTCAGGAATCTGTTTTACAACTAATTTGCTACAAGTTTTCTCTCTCAGCGCAATTTTTGCTGTAATAACAGATTTTTTTCATTCACAAACGATTTCCGTCGTCAGTTTTCTAAGTAAACCTAAAACGTTATAAGCCGTTGGAAAGCTGCCGATTCGGCCGTACTTTTTTCTAAGAGCTCTCATTGTAATGGTTAAAGATTCAGAGTGAAAACTTGGATTAAAAAAGTCAAACTTTCTAAAATGCTTGAAACTTCACTTGAAATTTAACGCTATTCCCAACGATGTCCTAAAATTTTAATGTACTTGGTAAATAACGGAGATTGTGGTAGTAGTAATGGAATAAGTCGATAACACGAACAAATGTCTGCCAAGTGGTCGTGGCGCATAGCTTCCTCGTATCCATATCCCGATTTTGAAAAGATCCGATGCATAGTAGCTAATCTTCATATCATCAATCTCTAAGTACCTTGAAGTACTCTTACAGGGGCCATCTACACGTCAATCCGCACAATCTCTGAAAATGTATTCGAATTCGGAAGGAAAATGTAGGAGTTACTGCTCTGATTTTACATTTGCTCATCCAGAGGCTACTGTCAATCCAGAGATCCTGATTCTCATAAGAAATCATCTACACGGCCACCCGCACGATCGCTGAACATTTCTTTGAACTTGGCTGCGCAGAAGATATTATCAATCTGGGACAATGATTTTCATGAGGAAGTATTTACATCCCAATCTGCACAATCCATGAACATTTCCCCGAAATTGGACAATACGTTCTTATAGTTTTTCACGTCACAAGTCATGACAGACACACAGAGAGACAAGCACGGAACCAAAATTGTTCAGGAAGGCAAAAAACATAAAAAACACAAGTGGTAATTTTAATTTTGGAGAAAAACTTTTTTTAACATGTTTAATGTTTTAGGGCTGGGGGTCGTTCTGTGAATTCCGACACGCAAATCTGCAACGTTTTTTTTTCTTAGTTACCGCGGACCGATTTCTTAGTTACCACGTTATATCGGCTCCATTTGGGGTCTAGTTGTACCAAGATGCTTTTGGTTATTGTCAGTCACTTCTAAGGGGTGAAAACTAGGGGATGAAATTTTCAAAACGTCCTAGCTCGAAAACTTTAAATATAAAGGTATTGTTTTTTCATCAATTTAAAATAGACTGGAATTTTTAGAATCGAATGAGACTACACGGAGCTCCGTAGGACCAACAGATCGCTCCCTCGGAGGTCCTTCAGTTTGGACTAGTGATAAATCAGAAATATGAGTGTGAATCTCAAATTAATGTTCATTGTATAGAAACAATTTTCTCTCCTATTCAACGCAGGAAGGTGAAATTCGAGATGGTGGGTCAAAGGACAGTAATGAAGGCACCTGACAGATCACTGATCAGATGAATGAGTTCCAAAGCCATTTTCTCTCCTATTCATCGCAGGAAGCTGAAATTTGAGAGGCAGGGTCAATGGAGAATGCTGAAGGCGCCTGAGTGGTCACTGATCAGCTGAGTGAGCTCCAAGGCCATTTTCTCTCCTGTTGAACGCAGGAAGCTGAAATTTGAGAAGCAGGGTCAATGGAGAATGCTGAAGGCGCCTGAAGGGTGACTGATCAGCTGAGTGAGCTCCAAAGCCATGTTCTCTCCTATTCATCGCAGGAAGATGAAATTTGAGAGGCAGGTTCAATGGAGAATGCTGAAGGCGCCTGAGTGGTCACTGATCAGCTGAGTGAGCTCCAAGGCCATTTTCTCTCCTGTTGAACGCAGGAAGCTGAAATTTGAGAAGCAGGGTCAATGGAGAATGCTGAAGGCGCCTGAGTGGTCACTGATCAGCTGAGTGATCGGCAACTTGATGACGATTATGCCTTTAATGTTAATATCAAACGGCATCAAATCCACAAGTCGTCCTATTTGACTGGTATGGTTAAAAAATCACACGTAAAGGCTTGGTTGGGATATCTATTGATGCTGTATTCATTCGCTACTTGGAAAATGTCTCTACTGTAAATTATATTTGTTATCTTTCATATCATAAGGCATTATTGAGTATTTCCTGTAAATAAATGTATATAAATATAATAAATTGTTTTGGTTAATTAGAATCTTTTCTTTTTTCTTGACCTTAAAAAACTATATCTAATTTCTCCCTTGCGAGGGAAAAACATTAAACATGATTTAATGTTTTTCCCTCGCAAGGGAGAAATTGAACAGAATTTCATTTGTTTTCGATTAATCTTGTTTGATGATAGGAAGAACCATAAAATATGACGACGTGCTATCAACAACGTAGTTAAACCGATTTTCTACGATGGGTAGGACTCGTTCCTGAATGACCAACTTTTGACTGTCGATTAAACTGTTTTCTACGATGTTTTTCTTGAAGAGTCCAAACAATGCTTCAGCTACCTTGGTAGACTCGGGAGTAAAAGTCTTTAAATTAAAAATTTGGAAAAACTAGGGGTTAAAAAAATCGCTATGAGACATTTTTTGTTGGAGATACCTTGTAGAATCGACTCTTTAAGTATGGTTCAACTCAACGGCCGCTACCCTGCATAAAATGTAAAGCGGGTCAATAGTAATCAGAATTTTTCACGAAAATGTCATATTCAAATTATGGTTCCTCATGGACTCTACAATGATGGAAGAATATTTATCCAGCACCTTAATGGAGCAGGCAAAGGAAACGGTGTTGTCCACGTTTGAGAGCATACTAGTGGCTGCTTACTCGTCCACTCATCTTTTAGAAGTATTAAATTGTGAGTAACTTCAATTAGTCAAATTGCATTTCTGCAGATTGAAGACTGCAGATTGATATCTTTCTACCATATCTCTAAGAACTTCCTTAACATCGTGGTCTCGATGTCTGAATGCATCAGTTTTTAGTTGCGAAACGCGGTTGAAGGAGATTCTAATCGTCTAAACACCTTTCTCGAAGGAAGATAAGACATTAGCACAGTCCAGGAAACCCGTCGGTGGTGCCAGTGAAAGGCTGAAAACACACCAACTTCTCGCCAGTATTCCGGCGCTGCATTGTCGGACAGTTGTAGCCCGTCTCCATTCCTCGGAGTGATTACTTTCCGCAGACTTCACTATCTCAAAACTGCGGTCTCCATCTCCCGCTACTTAGTGAGCGAGGTATTCACTTGAGTCAGACCACGTATCTGCACTGAGGTTGTGCAACAAATAGGGAATTGGGGTTAGGGAATCCGACTCCTATACGGTCGTAAGTAACTATCCCGTATATGTAATAATAATGGTTGAAGGGGGGTAGCTCGAGTTCGCCAGACATGAAGGACTTATACCAACAAACTGTCCGCTCCATCATGCCCGACCTACATCAACCTAGACGTCCTTCCGTTCCTAAAGCGACCCGACGTTTTCCCTTCTCGCGAACTATCTTGTGCATCCACGTACTGCCGATCGATCCGTACCTAACCTTAATTATAACCTATTTCCACCAAACGTCCCGATGTTTTCAAAACGTCCTATTTCTATTTAAAAAACAAAATTGTCAAGATGATTTGATGCATAATGCACTGAGAGAACAGATTTGAACGTGGGACCCTTAATACAGTTGGACCGGGGATCTTGGAAGTGGGAGCACTCAAAAGAAGGGAGAGCACCCTTCAAAATCTGTTGGTTGACGTTTCATGGTATGTAGAATCCAAAAATCGAATAAAACGCAGCTAATTATTACACAAAGGTTCATTATTTTTCTATTTAGTTTTGTAGACCACTCGCCTGCAAAGAACATGGCTTTGCCATTGTTACCACCAGCCAACATGAAGAAAATCATCGATCGCATGTCGGTCAGCTAAAATTTGAACGGAGATTAGGCCTCTTCTGCGACTCACAATCGTGTTTTTGATTTATCGTAAGTTCAACCCTTAAGTTCTCGTAGAGAGCGAACGGTTTGTCCTACAAGGCTCCGCATGGTCTCAAAAAATTCTAAAAATTCTATACTATCTTAAATTGTTGGAGAAACAATACCTTTATATAACATTTTTTTGAGTTGAGGCGTTTTCAAAATTGCAACTCTTATTACGCACAACTAGACCCGGAATGAAGCTCTCATACCAAATAGCATAAAAATTGGAGAAAAATGCCGTGTACGGCGGACGGCCAAATTTTTATTCGAGTTTTGGATTCTTTGCACCTTGAAATGTAAACAACCATTTTTGAGGGGGGTTGAAAACCTTTATTTCTTGGTCGATTCCAAAGGTTCATTATTGAAAATAATAAACCAAAATTTGGCCGTCCGTCCAGCCCGCCGTACGCGGACTTTCCTTAATTAGTATTGACCGATTTCGATGCAATTTGGTATATGGGCTCCAATTGGGGTCTAGTTGTGCCTCAAAGCTTTTGGTTGATGTCGGTCACTTCTAAGGTTAGAAGAATAAGGGTTGAAATTTTGAAAACGCACTAGCTTGAACACTTTTCCATCAATTTAAGATATTACCTATTGAATTTTTAGAATTTGTAGAGACCACGCGGAGCTCTGCAGGGCAAACCGTTCGCTCCCTACGAGAACTGAGGTTGAATTTACAATAAATCACAAACACGAGTGTGAATCGCATAATATGCCTAATCTCCGTTCATATCTTATCTGACCAAAATGTAATCGCGACGTGGTAGGTCGGTAGTATCTATGGTTGGTGATAATGGCAAAGCCCAGTTCTTTGCAGGCGAGTGATCCATAGAGACAAATAACAAACCATTGTGTAACAATTTGCAGCGTTTGTTATTAGACTTGTAATTTGGGTGTTAGATCCAAGGAATTTAAGAACGCACATCCACGGCAAGCTTTGGGTACAATATCCATAGCAATATGTGCAACACTCTACATTAAAGATACACCTTCGTATGCGTCGCGCGAACCCCTTTCTTTCCTACTCCAGACGTTCTAAGGTTCTTTCTTCATAAACTCGCCCCTAAGATTTTGATTTAACTTATCTGTCTCATCATTTGTATAAACTTGTTATCAAAACTAAATGCAATGGACGAGGGACGTCCATCGTTTTGAACTTAGCCAGCCTCGAGGCCTACGTCGAAGTTTTTAAAGGCAAATGAGTGGTTATCTGTACATGTTTCTTCCCCCTCGTTACCCTCTATTTTTGGACGAGTTCCAAAGTTTAACTGTTTTATTATGATATTTCTAATTAAATTAACAACAGCGTTAAAAGTTAATTCTTATATCAGTCACGCACATACTGAATCCTTATATTCGAAAAACAACTTCCTCTGAAGGGGGGGGGGGGGGAAACAACTTCCATGTGTTTTAGTTATCCTCTACTACAAACATGCATGAATAACTGCATTACTCATGTATTTTAAGAACGCATAATATTTTATGTAATGTTAACATCAAGCCTAAATTGAAACATACTCATTAGTGAAATATACTTTTTAGTCGGTTGCACAGCGATCGGTTCTAAGATCGCTCCGTTTTTTTAACACAAAGGTTTTTATTTTATTATTTTTTAATGATTTATTATTTTATGATGAAATAAGAAGACCGAAGATGATTCGCTTTGAGTAACTACCTAATCCCGTTGTTGTTTATTGTATAAGAAAACCATCAACGAAATCGTAAAAATCAATACTCCTGAAAATACGGATATTCGCAAGTGGGTGAACTGAAAAATAATAAATAGGTAGCTGAGTAATAATTAGCAGCATTTTTCACGGTTGGTCGTCCAGGTCGGCTTCGTCATGACTGACCCACGTCGATCTCTGCGTCCATCCTCCCCAATAGAAACGTTTCCGTTGCTGCAGGAAATTCTGCCCAAACTTTCATGTTTTTGAGTCTACAGATTGCAGCGGCCAATCCTTGAAAGGTGTTACTTCTTTCGCAGGAGATTTTCGATCTTCACGAATCTGGTACACTCAAGTACGTATCCACATGTTGAAGAGATTTTGTAGTAATTTTCCGCCCTATTCCGAACCGATTTAGGAATTCATTTTGTTAAAAGTACCTCACTGCCCTGCAGTTGCGAACAGACAGAAATGTCTGCAATAAATTAAACTCTGATGGGGAGTTGTGACGTCGGTACAACGGAGAAATCATTCCTCTAGTTGCTCGTGACCTGGTCGTGATGAGGTTGCTCCGACTTCGGGCCGTCAAAAGTATTATCTACGACCACCAGTTCTACTGGTTCTCAAACTAAGTCGATTGAACAGAAAAATTAACGACTTGTCGAGTATGAAAATATTTGTAATGGCTAAGATGTTTTTAGGGTGCTAATCTCGAATTTGGAACTGCAAATCCAAATTTCCCTTCAATTCAAATAAAGTATTGCAAGTACTCGTACTTTCCCGTAAGATTCAACTGTTGATGGAACTCGAGGGGAGTTGGATGAGAAATTCAATCCAATCTAATATCGGTCCGGGATGAAATGGAAAGGTCTCTCATAATTACAGACCTTCCCATTTCATTAGGAGCGTTGACTGGCAAACTATCAGGACTAACGAGATATCACCAGTTACCAACCGACTAACTAACTGTAAGTTGATAAACCTGTTGCTAGTTGAACTTCATCCCTTTTCAATTAGGTACACCTTTCAGGGATCGACCGATGCAATCTGTCGACTCAAGAACTTGAGAGTTTGAGCAACATTTCCTGCAGCAATTATTACACAGTGTGTAATTTCCATATTCTCCGATCCGTATTTTCACGAGAATTGATTTTCACGACTAACTTGATTGTTTTATGAGATGATAAACAGCAACACGATAACCTACTTAATATCTCTTAGGTTGTACTCTAAGAAGAAGACTTCTTACTCTTACTTAATATAGTACTTACAGGTACTTATAAAAATCTGCTGTGATATTCTACGAAATAGACCGATTTAGTGGAGGTTGCGGATGAAGATACCTCGGTTCCTGATGAGATGGAGACTGATCCAAGACAAACGGCTGACGTAAGCAGCTCGGGACAGGAACTGTCGAAAAAAAGTAAAAGAATCTTTGAAGTCCTGAAATTCCAAAATTCGATAGAGAGTAGACTGTAGAGCGCACATACCGGTACGAAAACGAATGTTTAGCTGAAAGCTGTGTACTTTTCCAAATTTCTTCTTGATTCTGGAAGACGGACGTTGACGAGTCCTCAAAGAGCGAAAGTGGCATCCAAATTTCCTTAATTTTTTTGAATTTATATTTAAGAAAAATCACCAACTTGGTAGAACAATATAGTGAGAGAAACGGCATCGGCAGACGACGGGACAACATAATGAGCCAGGAGAGCTCGTGATCGATGAGTTCCTCACATCAGTGGAAGAGAGCAGCACTTGACTGATAAGTTCACAGAGACTGATCATTAGCGGGAATTTTTAAATAATAATTTTCATCACAAAGATGATTTAAATAGATACTTGGAACTGAACATATATCTAGGTACATCAATATTATTGTGTCCACAGTCACTACTCAACTGATTTCTGATGGCCTGGTAGGGAGAGTGGTAGGTACTAAAAGTACTGTAGGTGCAGTTATTTTCAGACGTGGAGGGTTCCCAGGTAGGGGTGTCGATACTTTTGATCATGAAGGGCTGAGTTTTCCTAAGTTTCAACATTTCTTTAAATCCTCTTCTTAATTCGTTGACTTCGTGTATCAGAATTTTGACGTTTTAAAAATGAAATTTGTGGCCTAAACGAAAATGGGTAACTAAAGCGGTGGAATCTGAATTTGTGTTCTTCTTTATGACCGAACCACAAAAACCTCTTCAAGTAATATTATTCCTCCACGGATGTAACAATATATATACTTTTTTAATTTTTGGAAAACGCATTGGTATCAGAAATGTTGTGCTGAATCCCAATATACCATACATTACTATATTATTGTGAAGGTAATAACCACAAAAACTGGAAAAACCCCGTTTTTGAATATTTTTGAAAATTGGACCCTTTAGGGTTGTCCAAAATGTCTGGCTAACAAACTCGTCTTTTCGTTTATTGTTACAAAAATTTTGGCGACAACAAACAATTTTGCCAAAAAATTACTCAAGTTATCGTGCAGAGTGACAAATTTATGATAATATCATATAACACGATAACTGCAGCACGATAACTTGAGTAATTTTTTAGCAAAATTGTTTGTTTTCGCCAAAATTTTCGTACCTATAATATGGGTATATTATAGCTATGATATAGTATATCATTATATGTATATTATTATATGTATATTATTATATGTATATTATTATATGTATATTGTTATATGTATATTATTATATGTATATATTATCATATTACGATAACATACATATAATTTTTGAAAAACTTCAGGGATCGTTTAAGAATGTTCCAAAACCGATTTCAGTGAAAATTTTTTCGAAAAAGTCCATTCCATAATTTTGAGGCTGTTGCAATAAATTCATTTCCCTTGAAAACTCGCTAGACTGAGGAGTGACAATTCCGGGGGTCGTTAGCCTTGAGTGTATCATTTCACTCACCGTCCATAACCTCAGTGGAATGTTGAATCGTAATTGGCAAAAGCGACAGCGAACGAGACCAACCACCGCCTCCGAGATAACAATATTTTCCGAGAGAGCAGACGTGAGCCGCTTTCCTCCTCCATCAATTACCATAATTGTTGGCAAGGTCGTCTTGACTTTGATTTTCATTCGATCCGTCGCGCCGGGCGAAGAGAGGAGGAGTCTTCAAGTTAATTACTTCGTTTAATGGTAATAGTCAAAGCTCGTAGTTTCCGCTGCCTTTATCAAAACCGCAAACTCCCCCTCAAGACATCCAGCTAAGCCTCACCAATGTCTGGTTTTAGTGGATTCCCCGAGGAAATTACACCTCGAGAGCAGTACTGAAAGTACTGTAGGTGCAGTTATTTTCAGACGTGGAGGGTTCCCAGGTAGGGGTGTCGATACTTTTGATCATGAAGGGCTGAGTTTTCCTAAGTTTCAACATTTCTTTAAATCCTCTTCTTAATTCGTTGACTTCGTGTATCAGAATTTTGACGTTTTAAAAATGAAATTTGTGGCCTAAACGAAAATGGGTAACTAAAGCGGTGGAATCTGAATTTGTGTTCTTCTTTATGACCGAACCACAAAAACCTCTTCAAGTAATATTATTCCTCCACGGATGTAACAATATATATACTTTTTTAATTTTTGGAAAACGCATTGGTATCAGAAATGTTGTGCTGAATCCCAATATACCATACATTACTATATTATTGTGAAGGTAATAACCACAAAAACTGGAAAAACCCCGTTTTTGAATATTTTTGAAAATTGGACCCTTTAGGGTTGTCCAAAATGTCTGGCTAACAAACTCGTCTTTTCGTTTATTGTTACAAAAATTTTGGCGACAACAAACAATTTTGCCAAAAAATTACTCAAGTTATCGTGCAGAGTGACAAATTTATGATAATATCATATAACACGATAACTGCAGCACGATAACTTGAGTAATTTTTTAGCAAAATTGTTTGTTTTCGCCAAAATTTTCGTACCTATAATATGGGTATATTATAGCTATGATATAGTATATCATTATATGTATATTATTATATGTATATTATTATATGTATATTATTATATGTATATTGTTATATGTATATTATTATATGTATATTATTATATGTATATATTATCATATTACGATAACATACATATAATTTTTGAAAAACTTCAGGGATCGTTTAAGAATGTTCCAAAACCGATTTCAGTGAAAAATTTTTCGAAAAAGTCCATTCCATAATTTTGAGGCCGTTGCAATAAATTCAGTTCCCTTGAAAACTCGCTAGACTGAGGAGTGACAATTCCGGGGGTCGTTAGCCTTGAGTGTATCATTTCACTCACCGTCCATAACCTCAGTTGAATGTTGAATCGTAATTGGCAAAAGCGACAGCGAACGAGACCAACCACCGCCTCCGAGATAACAATATTTTCCGAGAGAGCAGACGTGAGCCGCTTTCCTCCTCCATCAATTACCATAATTGTTGGCAAGGTCGTCTTGACTTTGATTTTCATTCGATCCGTCGCGCCGGGCGAAGAGAGGAGGAGTCTTCAAGTTAATTACTTCGTTTAATGGCAATAGTCAAAGCTCGTAGTTTCCGCTGCCTTTATCAAAACCGCAAACTCCCCCTCAAGACATCCAGCTAAGCCTCACCAATGTCTGGTTTTAGTGGATTCCCCGAGGAAATTACACCTCGAGAGCAGTTGGCGTTTGAAACGGGGTAAGGGACCTCGGCTCGCCAAGTGATTAGAAGAAAGTTACCTTCAATGGAGGTAATGTATCAAAATTATTAGTGGATTTAGTTCCAAATTTTGATAAACGGAAGTTGAAGTACAGTGATATCATGTTCTTCAAGAGGGTTTCAATATCTGTGTCGATTCACCTCTCTCTCCAGCCTACAGTACACTCGCAGTATTGTGAGTTGAAGCTGTCCCAAACACAACAGTACAAGAACGTTTAAAAAAAGTCAAGGCCCAAAGGAATTTCAAGTGTTTATGAGTATCAGCTCGTTGACGGTATTTTATGGAACGAATTGCCAATCACCGTGCAAGAATTGTTCAATAAGGGAAATTCTTGCTTTTTGCTAATGAAGGTTAACTCGTGCTTTCCAGACAATCAATGTCTTTCCGCTCGATTTTGATGAAAATTTCAGGGTGATGGAGCTTACGTGGCTTCCATGATGAAACGATCCATTGATTCCGTTCGGGTTTCGATCGAAATGAGCAATAGAAATAAAGTAAATCAACATAAAAACCTCAACAAAATCAGAAACAGATTCGCAAGCGAGATCTGTCTGACCGGAGAACTCAAGATTATGTTTCATTAGGGCGGATCTTTGTTATTTTCATATTAGTCAACTTCATTGTTACATTTTTGAATATTACACTTGTTATAAATCAGTTTTGATATTAATATGATTTCCAAATAAATTTGAACAAATTGGGATGTGACAGCTCATGGACATCGTAAGGTCAGATCCAAAACGCTGAAAATTATCACACAAAGGTTCATTATTTTTCTGTACAGATCACTGACCAGCAGAGAACACAGGTTTGCGATTGTCACTACCTCCCAACTAAGTTTTCGCTTCATAATCAAGTTTATTAGATGGAATAAAAGCTTCACACTCCGCAAAAGAATAAATTTTAGAATTTTGATTTTAGAATTTTGATTACTGGTTGCTAAGAAAATAAATGGTTGCTAAGGACGCAAAATCGAGTACATCTCGAAGAAACGAACGACGATCGTATTTTGGTCAGCTAAAATATGAACGGAGATTAGGCCTCTCTTGCGATTCACACTCGTGTTTCTGATTTATCGTGAGTCCAACCCTCAATTTCTCGTAGAGAGCAAACGGTTTGTCTCAGAGCTCCGCGTGGATTCTAAAAATTTTAAAAATTAAATACTATTTAAAATTGGTGTAAAAACGACACTTTAATTTCGAGACGGCGGACGGACGGAATTTTTTTTTGTTTTCCCTACCTTGAAACGTAAATCAACAAATTTTGATGGGGGGGGGGGGGGGTGTTAAACAATTTTTTTTTGACCGATCCCAAAGGTTCATTATTGAAAATAATTAACCAAAACCAGATTCAGAAATGGTCCCAAATCGCATCTCTGAACACGACCATGATCAACATAGATTTGAGTTTTGTCGGGATGCTTCATGTACTTGGCATTCTCATTAGAAATTTTCAATAATAATCTCTCTGATGAAAGTAGCAGGAATGAAACGAAGACACCCTTTTAGAAAGTTGATATTTCCATATTATCCATTTTTTTAAAAGTTTATTACGCGACATTGGAGGTGCAGATCACACAGCTGAGCATCGTCATCAACGTGAAATCCGGGTAAGGTGATATTCAAACTCTAGTCAGGACGGCCTCTCTCAACTATGGACTCTTGGGATAGATAGGTTGGCCCGATTCGCCATAATGACCCCTCTATCACCCCCATAGGCCGGTGTATATAAGTAGAAATCCCGTGTTACTCATATAAGTTGGTAAGTACCTGGCCTAAAGCAAATTTATTATTTGTACCTACGAGAGCATCACACTCAAGATAAACGGTTTTCCTCGAACCCCCCGCCGGTCGAGGGTGAGCGCTTGAAACCGTAATGGGGTTTGGGTTGGTGGAAATTATCGTGATACTTAAGGGGCCGAGTTAATGGATATCAACATAACTCCCTCCGCCGAGATTGACTCGACAGCTCGTCGGATAAACAAGGGTTCTTCCCTACCGACTCATCCCTCCATCTCCGAGTCATCTCTTATTCATGTACCTTCTCTCAACAAGGGATTTAATAGTGAATAATGTGACGAAGCAGGGTAATGTGATAGCCAACTTTATTGCATAGATAGTGGAGAACATTACCGAGGTGGAGGAGATGCCTCTATTAGGCGCTGTTTAGGGCTCACTTTCGTCATGTTGCGTGTCGAGAATCCATCCACCCAGAGAACTTCATCGTTGGAGTAAATACCGGTAATATCGTACAACTTCACGCGGCCACGGATGATCCATGTTCGTGACAACATAATTATATTTTGTATCTCTATACCTATTATTGTATGAATTATACCGTCACGCTCCAGCCGATTTGTCTATTTGTCGCCCGTTTCTGTCAGATAATGCTACGATTTTAATTATTTTATTTTAGGTCCAACTTTTTGTTGCAGATTTGTATCATTTAATAATCATTCTGTATTTCTCTCCCCACGCTTAACAATTTCCTCCTCAGCCATAGAATGTGCCTGAAACCTCTACATGTACCTACATTACCCAAACCCAAACTTGGCTGAGAGGCAAACTAAAACATTAATGGTAGCTCTGACGTCATACCATGCCGACGACCATACCCAATGGGATCGGAACCTTGAATATCTACAACTAGGATTCAACTCGGTAAAACATACCAGTCATGGCTTTACGCCAGCAAAATTGTTTTTAGGCCGAGAAACCCCGACTCCCATTCAGGTGGTTTGGGGACTACAACCCATTGACGAATACCCATCAACTGTTCGAAACTGAAATTTCCAGGGATTGTGCGGGTTGGCGTGTAGACGGTCCCCTATGAAAATCATCACCCCCGGACTGATAGTAGCAGCTGCCCATGCGCAAACGTGAATTCCTTGTAACAGCCTTAACTTCCACATTTTCTATTAGATTTCGATGAAATTTTCAGGGATTATGCGGATTAGGTTGAAGATGGTCCCCATCGTAAATCAAGGCCTTAATATTGGCAGTATTCTGCGCATGCGCAAACGTAAAGTCTTGTAACAGCCATAACGCTTACATTTTTCATCCGAATTTGATGAAATTTTCTAGGATTGTTCAGATTGGCGTGTAGATGGCCCCCTATGAGGGTAGCGGAAGGTACTTAGAGATTGATGTTTCGAGATTAACTACTATGCATCGGATCATCTGTACAATCGGGTTATGGATGCGAGGAATCTATGTGCCACACCCACTTGGCCGACCTCCCCCCCCCCCCCAAAAAAAATTTGTTGGTTTACGTTTCAAAGTAAGTAGAATCCAAAAATCGAATAACAATTTGGCCATCCGCCCGCCGTACGCCGTATGCTTATTAGGGGTCCAGTTGTGCCCCGAATCTTTTATTTGTTGTTGATCACTCCTAAGGGTTGAAATTTTGAAATCGCCCTAACTTTAAACACTTTGAAGTAAAGATATTGTTTTTCCATCAATTTAAGGTATTATTGAATTTTTAGAGACCACGCGGAGCCCTGTAGGACAAACTAATCGCTCCCTACGAGAACTTAAGGGTTGGACTTACGATTAATCAGAAACACTAGTGTGAATCGAAAAGAGGCCTAATCTCCGTTCAAGTTTTAGCTGACCGAAATGCGATCGATTTTTTTGGTCATGTTGGTTGGTGGTAACAATGGCAAACCCATGTGACTTGCAAACGAGTGATCTATAAAAAAAATATAAAAAATATATATATTTTGGATTTTCAAGTGGTCATTTCATTTGAAAGTCTCGTCCCGAATTTTATAATTGTCAACCACGAAAAGTCTCAAATTTCATCTTGTTGAGTTATAGATGCCTTTTAGAGGGATAGGAGCCCGAACCTAACCATGATAGGATGAAAATAAGTTATACCTGTATAATTATATCATGATAAGATGGTCAATATCTTCAATCTTGATTCAGCTCTCCATCAATATTGATACCCACCTATTAACCAGTAGGAAAATCACGACGAGGAAGCTGGTCGAGATCTTTCTCGTACCGTAAACGGAGGGCAAATTGGTGTATCATTGCGTGTTTTGTTACGAGACCAACCGTTTGGAAAAAGTAGGATCCCTCAGTTAGGACGGTCCGGTGACTTTCGTTTATTGTTCCACAATCCTCATCTCCCACACGTCTTCGGAGGGTCATCTTCCGTTCCGCGTCTCTCTGAGCGGCTCGATACGGACTGCGCCCACGAGGAAACGTTTATCAGCTGATATAAGTCCATCAACTGATAACGAAACAACTTCCCTTTTGCTTTCGTCTGAATCCAACGTAAGAGGGATGGAAGGGAAGAATTGCAATCAGCCGAAAACTGATAATCGTGAACTCCTCCTTTGATGGGCTATTATCATCGTATTTACTTCCTCCTCGGTTTATCTGCATTCTTGCTTAACCCTCGGATAAGCGCCGCCTTGAAAGAACGTTGATGCTATAAAGGATATATATAACTATAAAGTAGGGAAAATACCAAAAAAAATTATTTTTGTCTACCTCATTTGTGTTGAAAAATTAGAACTAGACCCAGTAGTTATTTACTCATCTACCTGAACCATCATTCATTGGCTACATCACTCATAGGAAATTTTCAATTTTTCTGAACATTGATAATGTGATGAGAAACCCCCTTTATGAATAGAATGAAGAGAATAATGGAGTGTACTGATGTGATTTAAAAAAAAAAATCGTCATCCCACGACAACCCGAATTGAGTTCCTCCTCTTTCGCGCGCCTTCGGCTCGTTGAAGTCGTTCGAGAATCAGCTGCAGGCACTACTGTGGCTCCTGTGACAGGTCAACCAATTATTATTTTGAAGAAGATTCGAAGTTAGGAAGGCAAAGAGAAGGGTAGTATCAAATCCACACGAGGGGGGGGGGGTGGGGATGGACATAGCAACCTTTCACAACTAAATTTTGTTTCAATCTGATACCGCGCGTATCGGAGGGTTAAGTTACGTAGGTAAGTAATGCCGTCAAAAAAAGTATAATTAGGTATGATGTTTACCTGTAAACACACACTATTCCACCCTTAAGTTTTTCTGGTCATTCCCAACCAAATGTGGTTTTGTTTTTTTGGATAATTATTTGCAATAAGTGATGAACCTTTGAAATCGACCAAGAAGAAAAATTGCAAACCCCCTTCAAAATTTGTAAGTTCCTTCACGTTTCAAGGTACGTAGAATCCGAAAATCGAATACATAATGTTCCGTCTGTCCGCCGTACGCGGCACTTTCCTTAGTTCCCATTGGCCGATTTGGACGAAACTTGATATATGGGCTCTATTTGGAGTCTAGTTGTGCCCAGAAGCTTTTGGCTGATGTCAGTTATTTCTAAGATGTGAAAATTAAGTGTTGAAAACTCTCGATATAAAGGTATAGTTTTTCCACCAATTTTAAATAGTATTGAATTTTTCGAATGTTTGAGACCACCCGGAGCTCTGTAGGACAAACCGTTCGCTTCCTACGAGAAAGGGTTGAATTTACGATAAATCAGAAATACGAGCGTGAATCACAAAAGAGGCTCAATCTCCGTTCAAATTTTAGCTGACCAAAATGCGATCGTTGTTCGCTTCTTCGAGTTCTAATCAGTTTTGCGTCCTTGGCAATCAGTAAATAATCGAATTTCCTAATAACTAGAGCAACCTTAAATCTCCGTTTTTTCGAACTGAGTGTGAAGCGTTTATTTCTTCCAAAGAAACTTGGTTGTGAAGTAGGTATGTGGTAGGTAGGTGGTATGTAACGTTGGTAGATGGTGACAATGGCAAAGCCGTGTTCTTTGCAGACGATTGATCTTTATAGAAAAATAAAAATCCTTTGTGTAATAATTTGCAGCGTTTTTTATCTACAATATTAAGTTCAGTAACTTTCTTGATAGAATATACATCGTCTTCCACTCTAAATGCTCACCTTCAGGATACGAAGCTAAGTGGCAAAACGCAGTAGATGACGTCACGAACTGACTCGAGTTGAGTGCTGCACCTTCAGATGCACAACCCATGTGAGCTCCTTCATGACTTAAATGTCACATGTATACCGAGTACTCTTGCTTGCAATGATTCTTATTATTTCATTTGTAGTTTTGCAGTAAATCAATCTGTGATCTCTTTGCCGGTGCTGTGATTTTGTTTGACTGTGATAATGGGAATGTCTGTGATCGTGTTTAATTGTATATGTGTGTGTGATTAGTGTGTTGCGTATTTTGAGCGTTGGACCGGGGTTCTTGGCTGGCCTGGGGGCGGCCCCCTTGGCGTTTTTATTGAGGTGTGCGGTTTACCTCTGTGGAAGACCGCACAGTTCGTAGGGCTACCTCTCCAGTAATGGATTGGTGGCCCCGGGAGCCGCCATGGTAGGTGGGTCCGGGCCGGCACTGTAGCGCCCCACACACACCTTATTCCTGGGAGTACCGATCACACTAGTTCCTATTACACTTAGTTCCTGTTCTTCATCGTTTTTTATAGTTCGAGCTCTTCATTGTTACCCTTTTGCCTAGTTATAATTGTTGTTGATGCCTTGCCTTACATGTTAGAATTAGATAGTGAGGTAAGTAACAAGCTTTAATATTTTATCGACTTATACTATGTACATATATGTACCTACAGTATGAAGAATAAAATATCAATTTCAATATCAATATCATCATTCCATTATCTTGACATCGATTCTACTAATAATTTATAACGTATCAATTTGGATACACTTAAATACTCCATACATTTTTAAAAAGTTAGGTAGTTCTTCTTTCAATTTAGTCAACGTTAATTACTTAATTTGTCACAAATCATCATTACATTTCAAATCTGCTTAACTACAACGCCATCTTCTCAACTTTTTGACAATAAGTTTATTTTTAGCACACAATAGTATATGGATTTGCCCTCCATGCTTCTATCAGCTTTGGCCTTTGGATGCGTACGTACATGTTACCCTCAATTTCATAACAAATTTTTTAGCTGGTTTTTCTCCGTTGAAATACAGACTTGACATCGTTCGAACGGGGCACGGCTCGACTTCAAAGAAACAGAACGGGGGGTATCACCGCATTTCTGCGGAGTTCCATTCACATACGTTCCAACTTTGCTTTTATCGCCGATCCTTTTTTAACTCTCATAAACCGTATCTACCTCACATCAACTTTGGTGTCACAACTCCAGACCGGCGGTTCAAAAACTTGTATAAATCCGAAGAGCCGTTTGATGTGAAATTCGATTTGCTCATTCGAGTGGTCAAGAGGTAACTTTGTTGGGGGTCTTGATCTGGTCAGATACCTACTCCACATGTAGCTTTCAAAAACGAAATAGACGAAAACGGGATGGTTCCCTGAGCATTTTGTCACTCCCGACGCATGTAAGAAAAACCCTATCTGCTTGTAAAAATTTCAAGAGAAATTACAGATAAAAAGGTCCAAATTAGGTGGGGTGTGTAGGTAGTTATCTTATATTTCTTGCAGTTTCCACTCACACTTTATAACATAAACCTCATCGAATTCGTCGGTGTGAAGATGGTGTATTGATAGTTTCATAGAGAAGCACCACTGATGAATCCTCCCAGAATGGATGGAGGAAAAATTTACCTCGTAACTCCATGAATCACGAGTTTCACGCTCGTGTTTTAGGTTTTACGAATTATCAAATAACAATACGATTGGAGAATTGTTCACGACTGTGTCGATGAATTATCCTATTGATTTCTCCGTTACATCGTATTTCCAACTAATTCGACCGCGGTGAAACCAATGAGTAGGTTACCATCCAGGTCTCAACCTCCAAATTTGAACGGAATTGGGCAGTTTGTCATGAGATCCCAAACATAGATTGCTCTATAGGAAGTTAAAAAAAAATTAATGAATAAATAAAAACCTGTAAACACTTGAAGAAACAAATTTCAACTTATTCAGTTCAGGCTAAAAATTAATCTAATTTTCCTTTGATGAAAAAAACAAGCGATCTTTTTTCAAAAAACTATTTAAAAAACAAGCTTTTATTATTTATTAATTGATATTCAGCACCATGTCATAATAATATAAATTTATTCGACTTAAAATTCATATCTAATCAATCCTTATCCGTAAAACAGTCTAGGATAATTCTTGCCTCTTCTGCTCTTGTTTCTTCAATGGGGTGTGCGCATGGTTCGGAAAAACTGTTTATTGTTATTTTAAATCTAAACTAGACCTTATTCTGAGAATTTTGACACCATCCGCGACCTTCTAGTGTGAGAAGACCTCCTCTATGATTCTTCAAAATTTCGAATGTTTATGACGTCACCATTGACTGGGGGGTCCCGCACAGGCGGGAGGGGCGCGTGACGTCATAAACATTCGAAACTTTGAAAAATCTTAGAAAAAGATCTCTCTTTCAGAAAGAGAACGGCTGGTGTTGAAATTCTCAGGATGAGGTCTACTTTCGATTAAAAATTTTAAAAAAATCAGGGGCCAGAGGAGCGCCACTTTTGATGAAAAATTAGAAAAAAAAATCAGGCGCCCCATTGTTCAATTTCTTCAAAATCTTTTGCAATGTTCTGATTGCAAATGTTTTGATTGTTGAAAAGTACATACCCTGACCGAATCCCCGTGAATGACATCCTCTGATTGCATTATAAATAACGAACATTATTAAATATTTATCAACTATTCAAAGTTTATGCTCCTTTCATCGGAATGACCGAACATCACCATTCTAGTAAAATAACCGTTTTATGAAAAGTCGGTTAATATCACGATTTGATGGCTACAGACCGTAAAAAGGGGTACAAAACACCATTAATACCTATTATAATCTCGTGCTTCTACAATAAATTCCAACCCCATCTTGATCCCCATAAAGCCGGAGTATCTATAAAAACCCGGATGAAACCGCCGTTATGCTTTCGGAAATCTAATAAACGGTACCTACCTGGACCTGATCCTGAAAACTAAAATCTACCAACCGTTACCTACACTAACTAATTCACACTGTTCCGAGTGTGTAGCACTGTATACATATACCCTTATATATAATGGTATTTTTCGTAGTATGTTATTTATTATAGTATATTATTTTTGCTTCCTCACTACCGAAGGTAGGGAAGCTTTGTATTCGTGAAAGAAGTGAAAAAAATGTCCTCCGAAATCAAAATTTCCACTTGCTTTTTGCGTTTTAGAGCTTCCCGAACAATTTTGGTTCCGTGTCTGTCGGTCTGTCTGTGGTCAATCCTTGTCCCGGGCAAAACTATACTAACCTGTGGTCCGATTTTGATGAAATTTTCAGGGATTGTGCGGGTTAGGTCCTAGGCGGTCCCCTATCAATTTCGGCACCTTCGGACCAATAGGAGCGAGTGCGCATGCGCAAACGTGAATTTCCTGGAACCTCGGTTTCTCGGTTTCTAATGAACCGATTTTGCTCAAATTTGGAGGTTAGTTAGGGACTAACTTCTAAGAGACACCCTATAAGTTTCAATCAAATTGGTAAAGCAATAGCCTCTGCGCATGCGCGAACTTTAAATTTATTGTTACAACCAAAACTCCGCAACTATTCAACCAATTTCGATGAAATTTTCAGGGATTGTGTGGGTTAGGTCCTAGACGGTGGACCGCTAAATAAAATTCTCTTTCGTTTAAAAAACACTCTTTCGTTCTTTTATTTCAGTGGTTTATATACCACAACTATTTACAACACTATTATAAACATTAATACCTGCAACCCTATCCCGCATATTATCGCCAATATTTTGGTATTCAATAACTCTTTGAATCATAATTTTTTCGCCAACTGATTCTATACGTCCATGTTACAATGAGTGAGGAAGCTATACTGCCCACCCAACTTGGCAGACGTTTTAGTAGTATGTTACAGTTGTTAATAACTTGCGAACGGCAATGCTTCGACCTCCTTTGAGATAACTTGTGCTGGGGTCAGAGTGCTCACAGATTTGTAAACATTTGCACATGTGCCTACTCATTTGTATTACTACTCATTATTTGTATAGTATTTTGTGTGAATCGCAAAAGAGGCCTGATCCCGTTCAAATGTTAGCTGACCGAAATACGATCGATGTTTTTCTTCAAGTTGGTTGGTGGAAACAATAGCAAAGCCGTGTTCTTTGCAGACGAGTGATCAACATAGAAAAATAATAAACCTTTGTGTAATAATTTGCAGCATTTTTTAGGTTTGTACGTTAAAAACATTGATTTATTGCGCTTTCTGCCTGACAAACATTTTGAATTTCACCATCCTTTTTCATTGTGTAATTTAATGCTTTTCGGTTCATTAAACTCCTTGCAATCATCTATGAAGCAAATGTATTTTCTTAGGTTCCTATTAGTTTCGATACCTGTCAGACAAAGATACACATAAAAAATTATAAATTCAAAAAGCTGCATTGTGGAGAAAAAACAACAACAGAAGCCCTAAACAACGATGGAATGAGGAATGGTGTAGGCACAAGGGGCCGGACGTGAACAATATTTCCCGGAGAAAACGTTCCTACAGAAGGTCCCAAGGCAATCAGACAAATAGCGCGCGATATTTTCAATCGGATGTGATATCGCCGCTCGTCGGGGGTCGAAGCTCGGGTCTTTGTGAAGAGAAGGTCACGGAACATCGTCGCCTCTACCAGATTTCAATTGGACACATTTATCTAGATGTGAGGGTCGGGAGGGAACCAGAAGCAGTGATGAAACCCCGATGAAGCCATCCCTTTTCTTGCTCGACAAACAATAAACCCGTCCGATATCCTTCGGTTTCGTTGTAAACCTTTCCGCGGCTGTGTTCTTTTCTTCGACAAAAGCATCTAACGACGTCGAAGGTGGAAGATGTACATCGCTTGGATCGCTATTACCGGAGATTTATACTGAGATGTTTTCTTTCGAACGGTCTTTGTGCTGGACAACTCACGATCTTGAATTCTTGGTAAATTCATTGAAACGGCTATCCGTTAGGTTTTGTAATTATAATGATATAACTACTTATAAAAATAACATTCCCGAACATATTATTTTGTCTTTATTATTTATGATGTTGAGTGATGAAAAACTAAATAGAGTTGTGATCATATTTTGCTTCATCACCACGAAAGTATGGGCAATTTTCAGTGAAGCAAGGAAATATATGTGAATAAGCTAATAATATTGCTAACTTTTACCTATTTTTCGATTTTGAAAGTTCTCATGTTAGGTACCAAAATAGTTAATTGCAAAAAATGTTGGTATGTTAATTGCAAAATTTTTAAATAAATATTAAGAGATTCCTTTCACTTTTTGAGATCATAAATTTAATTTCTAAAGACAAAAAAACTTTTAATTTATAAGTATTTTAAGAATAATATAAACCATTATTCCGAGCCTATGAGTTAATACATTAATTCTTACTTGAGGATGTAAGAATGAGTTCCAAGTTGGGTGCAGGTCGGATCAGCTACAATCCCACTAACAGGGTAGATGATTTTTGCACCAAATCTTACTTCGTCTTACCAAATGTTTCTGGGGACATTATAGGTGTTCAGCTGTTGACAATGAAGCTGCATAAATAAGTGAATTAAAAAATAATAGATATCAGTGGGAGCACGTTTCTGTTAAGCAGAAGCAAGTCTCACTCATATTAAGTTTGCTTCCGAGCCTACCAAGGTAGCGGAAGCTTTGTTTCCACTTTTCAAGGTTGAAAAAAAAAGTTCTCACAAGTCGAAATTTCCACTCGCGTTTTAAGTTTCAGACCTTTCTGAACAATTTTGGTTCCGTGTCTGTCTGTATGTGTGTCTGTCATGGAATCGTTGTAACCGGCATAACTTTACGAAGTTAGTGTCCGATTACGATGAAATTTTCAGGGATAATCCGGATTTGGTTGTAGATGATCCCCGAAGAACACCAAGGCCTTAAAATTGACAGTAGCCTCTGCGCATGCGCAAACGTAAACTCCTTTTAACAGCCATAACACTTACATTTTTCATCCGAATTTGATGACATTTTCTAGGATTGGCGTGTAGATGGTCCCTAATGAAATCATCTATCCCAAACCAATAGTTGTGGCTGCGTATGCGCAAACGTGAATTCCTTGTAACAGCCATAACTTCTACATATCTCATCCGATTTCGATGAAATTTTAAGGGATTATGCAGATTAGGTTATAGATGGTCCCCAATGAAAATCAAGGCCTTAAAATCGACAGTAGCCTCTGCGCATGCGCAAACGTAAAATCATTGTAACAGCTATAACACGAACATTGTTCAATCGAATTTTGTAGGATGAAATTTTGTAGGATTGTTTTTAATTGATGTGTGGACGGTTCTCTACGCAAATCATTGCCTCCAGACTGATACTACCCATTCACGAGCAAACGTGAATTCCTCGTTAACAGCCACAACTTCTACATTTCAAGGTTCATTTGGATTGGGGTGTAGATGGTCCCATTTGAGGGTAGTGCAAGGTACTTATAGATTGGTGTTTTGTGATTAACTACTGTCCATCGGATCATCTGTACAATCGGGTTATGGATACGAGGAAGCTATGTGCTACACCCACTTGGCTGACTTTTTAAAATTTCAATTTGTTTCTTCATTAATTTTATTTTTTTCTCGTTGCTTACGGTTTAGTTAGCCTCCACAACCTTTATTCCACCAGAAAAATTGATAGTTTTCATGAAAATCTGAACCTATGTTTTTCCGAAATGTTTGTCACGACTGCTTCAGTATGGACAGAGCGCGAGCTATAGCTCGCTGCTACTCGCAAATCAAAATTCGTCCCGAATGCTCAAGTGTCTACGGGGCTTAAAGTGTGAACGGCCACTCGAGAATGCTCGCGAATGCATCCGAACTGAGAGGGCATTGAAGGATTTGCGCGTTCGGCTCGCGCTTAGTGGATGCGGCTTTAGAGAAACCTCCAAAACTCCAATCTCGAATGCGGTGTTGGGAAGGTACCAACCTCTAACTATCCGAGCAGAGATTAGGGAGCATCTGAGCACGCGAGAAAGATATTGCATCACACACGAAACGGAATCAATCTTTTTAGCCTCACCGAGAAGATATGACGAGCGTGCCGAAGCTATTTGCTATGTTTGAATTGCAAATGCAGTATAGTGAAGGTCCTAACGCGCGAGATCTTCATGCCTGGCCGTGTACGATGGTAATTGCTAACCTTGTTATTAATTGGAAATGAAGCATGAATCATGGCCACTACTTTCGTTCTCGCTTTTCACTCTGGCTGAATGAAATAATTAGCTGAGACAAGAGAGCGTGGCTTACAAATAGGAGTGCTTTTTGAGGGTTGGCTGCATTCTTCGTTCATGTCCCGCGATGTTCAAGTGGTTCGTGATCTTGCTGGTGTCGGAAGAACTTTTGAGCGCGGGCGGTCAACATGTTAGATTCGCGGAAAAACGCGTCATCAACGCCCCCAGTTTGGATTACTCGTATCAGCAGTTGATGGCAGGACAACCGGGACTTTCGGCTTATTCGGATTTCGTGCAGAAAACACCTGAACCTCCTGCGGCGGGAGAGCTTCACAAGAACATCAGGACTATCATAGTGACGAAGAAAGTGCCGGTGCCGTACCCTGTTCACGTTCAAAAGAACATCCCGTACCCGGTCAAAGTACCAGTCCGTCGCCCGTATACGGTCTACGTGCCGAGACCGTACTACGTGGAAGTTATGAAACAAGTTCCGTTTCCTGTGAAAGTTCCGATCCCTCAGCCGTACACAGTTGAAAAGCATGTACCGGTACCGTACAAAGTGCATTACGACAAACCGTATCCTGTTCACGTTTCCAAACCGTATCCGGTGTATTTTGAGAAAAGAGTGCCCATCCAGATAGAGAAACCAGTAGCGATTCCGTTCAAAGTGCCAGTCGATCGTCCTTTCCCCATCCAAATACCAGTGGAGAAACAGGTTTTGTTTCCTGTTGAACGGCCATATCCATACCCTGTGAAAGTACCTGTTGAGAAACCAGCAGCTTCGCCCGTACAAAAACACATTCCTGTTCCTGTGACCGTTGAAAAACCTCAACTAGCATCCAATGAACACTCAGTCGGAGCTGAATACTACTCTTCAACTCAACCTACGGTTCATAACACGTTCTCTCCAAGCCCGTACGATGAGATGACCTCCACCCTGATAACTCAAGGTAAACATAAAGTTATGTCGTTTTTACCTGGATCACAGAATAATTTGGGTTCTTACGGAGACCATTCAGACATAGGCACGATCCACGTGTCCAATATAAAAGATGGTGGTGGCAATTCTACGGATTGGGTCCCTAAACAATATCTTCCAGCCTCAGTTGCATCACCGACTATCAGTAACCAGTACTTGACGTACATTCCGAACGTACCAAACACACAACCGAAATACCAATACCAATATATCGTTCCTGAAAAAACCACCAGATTGACTCCTGTTAGTAATGCTGAACCATACATCGTCAACCACAATTCAGTCAAAATGCACTATAAATTGCATTTTGACCCAGTAAAACAAGAATATTCGTTTCAACTAATGCCGAGACCTCCAACTTCCGTTGGAGGACATATAGGTCATAGCTACCAATCTTTGAAGTCCGAGAGCAAGCAAGTTCCGAATGGATCGGCCGATCAACACCAGTATTCCAATGTTGTTGAAAATCAACCATCAGCAAAGCCTGATCATGGATACACGTACAGTTTCCAACATTTGTACCAGGGAAAACCCGAATTCAATCACATTCAGCCGAGCTCACATGATCCACAAACGTACTCGTACCAAAATCAACAGCAAGAGTCACACCAATACAAGCAAGAGGGAGCATACTCTTTACAATCGACTGACACCGTAGCTAAACCTGTGTTCGACGTAGCGACCCAATTTTCCGGACATCAACCAGAAGTGTCGTATTCTTATGAACCCATCCAAACTTCACCTGAGAAGGAAAACTACGCTCAAGAACAACCGCACAGTCCTGATACACCCCAAATAACGTACAGTTATTCCGTCGAAGGTGGTAACCACGGATACGATGTTCAGAATCAAAAAAGTTCAGAATCGTACTCGAACGACCAGGTTCGTTACATGTATGTTCCACAGGCCTCTGCGTCTAACGTGTACGCTGAATCAAGAGACACTTCGAATCTACAACCGTCTTATTCCATATCCACAGAACAGAATGAAGTGAACACTGAATACCCACAAATACTTTACCAGCAAGGTAGAATGGCTACGATCTTGAGAGACCAGTACGGTTCGACTCAACCAACAACGATCGATAAAGGGAAAATTCCCGAAAATTTTAAATCTTCGAGAGCATCCGAAGGGATTCTATATTACAATAACTCCGAAAAAGAAAGCAACAGCTCGGAGGAATTTTCAAACGTCAAAAAAGACCAAGTTCTTCACTTAGAGCCAGACAATAGTTATCACATTGAAAACGTCCACCCTTCCAATGAAAGTCGCGGAGAAAAACTTGGTGGGACGTCTTCGATTACCTTCCAGAAATTCGGAGTTGCTGACGTTATGACTACCGGCCGCACTAAATTGTATCCAGTGAACGAGACAACTTCCAACGATTACGACGAGAAGATGATCGTCGATCCTTACAATTTGAGGTCCGACTACACGCAGCAGTCGTTGAGGGGTAACTTCTTCCAGCTGGAGGAGACGTCTTCCGCGGCCACCGAGTATCCGTACAACACCAAGGTACTGTAGTTTTCTTTATAGTTGAAGTAGTATAATTTTTGCAGCTCACGTGAATGAGGAAAAACCAACGCAATCCATCATATTGGTTCCAGACAGGGCTTTTTTTCCGTGAAAAATATTTCAAAAATTGCTTTCAAATTTCTAAATATTACCTACCACAAATTCTATTGTACAGAGTGCGGAAAATAGTAAACCATAACTTCTTTTGGTTAACTATTTTCAATTATGAACCTATGGAATCGACTAAGAAAAAATTGGTTAACCCCCTCAAAATTTGTTGTTTTACGTTTCAAGGAACGTAGAATCCAAAAATCGAATAAAAATTTTGCCGTCCGTCCGCCGTACGCGGCACTTTCTTCAGTTAGCATTAACCGATTTTGATGAAATTTAGTACATGGTCTCCATTCGGGGTCTAATTGGGATTTTGATTGATGTCAGTCACTTCTAAGGGGTGAAAATGAAGGGTTAAAATTTTGGAAACGCCCTAGCTCAAAAACAAATATATTTTTTCTTTGAGCTAGGGCGTTTCCAAAATTTTAACCCTTCATTTTCACCCCTTAGAAGTGACTGACATCAATCAAAATCCCAACTAGACCCCAAATGGAGACCATGTACCAAATTTATACATATACATTATATATGTATCATACATATACCTATATATAATGTACTGTAATATATATAATACATATATATTATACTTATATGTATAAATGATATAAATGATCTACCTAAAGATATTGTTTTTCTTACAATTTAATATAGTATTGAATTTTTAGAATTTTAGAGACCACGCGGAGCCTTGTAGGACAAACCGTTAGCTCCCTACAAGAATTTAAGGGTTGGGCTTACGATAAATCATAAACACGAGTGTGAATCGCAAGAGAGGCCCAATCTCCGTTCAAGATTTTGCTGACCAAAATGCGATCGATGTTTTTCTTCATGTTGGTTGTTGGTAACAATGGCAAAGCCGTGTTCTTTGCAGACGAGTGATCTATATGGAAAGATAATAAACCGTTGTGTAATAATTTGCAGCGTTTTCAAAAAGAATACACTCTGCTACAAAAGTCGACATCTGCAAAGATTAGTCCCGCCCCGCAATTGGCTCCAGTCAATAGCATTCAATAACTCACTACGCATTACGGACATTACGCACCTATGTGAACCAAGCTTTTCTCTAATAATATTGAATACTACATCAAAATATATGAGTGAGAAGTTCTAAAATTTCAAAAACTCAAGTTGACATATTGAATTTCAATGAATTTTGAACCTTCAATGAACAGATCTAAATAATTGGCATCTTCTCCCACTCAAACTTTCTTGATCAAAAGAACTTTCAATAACTTTTGTTCTCTGGTATGGATATGATAATTACTGTCTAGATCTTTGCATGGATCCTAAAAAAGTAAGTACGCTTTTACCTCGTATCACAAATCCTTCATCGAGTCTATGCTCAAAAAAGGCTACAGTCATAGAGGCCTACAGACTACTCTTGGGGTGAAAATAAAATGAGCGGCTGGAAGAAATCAGCTGGGAACAGAAGGGGTGGGCTCCAAAGTTCAACTCCAGAGTCTGTTACAGGAAGATTCTGGAAGGTGAAAAGAACTGGAGACGCAGCAAAATAACAGAGAGCACCGTGAAAGGGGGTGTAATAAGAAATGGAGAGAGACGGAAATAAGGGAGCATAATATTATGATCAATCCTCTCACACAGAATTGACGAAGCACCCTGGAACTCAGCTTGAGGTAAAGTTTCCATACTGAGCTCCAAGGTGAAAAACGCTGCAAATCATTGCTCAAAGGTTTATTATTTTCTGTATAGATCACCCTTCTGTATAGATCACTGGTTCTCCATCAATAGCACCTACCACCATCTGTATTCTCCCTTGACCTTCCCTCTCAAATTTCAGCTTCCAGTGTTCAATAGGATTGAAAATGGCTTCGGAGCTCACTCAGCTGATCAGTGATGTGAAGAGTGAAGAAGATATCCTCGAATGCTGGAGACGCCTGGAAGAGCACTTCCATTCAATAGGAGTAAAAATGGCTTTGGAGCTCACTCAGCTGATCAGTGATCTGAAGAGTGAAGAAGATCTCCTCGAATGCTGGAGACGCCTGGAAGAGCACTTCCATTCAATAGGAGTAAAAATGGCTTTGGAGCTCACTCAGCTGATCAGTGATCTGAAGAGTGAAGAAGATCTTCTCGAATGATGGAGACGCCTGGAAGAGCACTTCCATTCAATAGGAGTAGAAATGGCTTTGGAGCTCACTCAGCTGATCAGTGATCTGAGGAGTGAAGAAGATCTCCTCGAATGCTGGAGACGCCTGGAAGGGCACTTCCATTCAATAGGATTGAAAATGGCTTCGGAGCTCACTCAGCTGATCAGTGATCTGAAGAGCCTTTGAGCAATAATTTGCAGCGTTTTTTACCCACCAACATTTTTTTTACCTACCAACTTTTTTTTTACCTACTAGCTAGGTATTACCTACCACACCATACTGGCTTCACACCTTCACAATCAAGTTTATTAGAAAGAAGTAAACGCTTCACACTCGATTGGAAAAATAGAAAGCTTCGTATGGAAATTTGATTACTGGTTACGCAGAAGGCAAAACTGTATACAAATCGAAGAAATGAACAGCGATCGCATTTTAGTCCGATTAAATTTGAATGGAGATTAGACCTCTTTTGCGATTCACACTCATGATTCTGTTTTATCGAAGGAAAACCTTCAAGTACTCGTAGGGACCGAACGGTTTGTCCTACAGAGCTCCGGGTGGTCTCAAAAATTTTTTAAAATTCAATACTATTTAAAATTGGTGAAAAAACGATACCTTTATTTCGAGAGTTTTCGAGCTAGGGCACTCTTGAAAATTTCAACCCTTAATTTTCACCCCTTAGAAGTGACCTACATCAACCAAAAGCTTCGTGGCACAACTAGACCCCAAATGGAGCCTATATACCAAATTTGAACCAAATCGGTCCAGTGTTGCTAAGAAAAGTGCCGCGTACGGCGTACGGCGTACGGCGGACGGACGGAAATTTTTTTATTCGATTTTCGTATTCTACGTACCTTGAAACGTAAAACATCAAATTTTGAGGGGGGGTTAAAATTTTTTTTCTTGCTCGATTCCAAAGGCTTATTATTGAAAATAATAAACCAAAAAGGTATCCCAACTTTTTTTTTTTTTTTTGTCTATTCTCGCCGAAAATAGACAACCGAGAATTTCTCGGTCTTTTAAAGGTAGAGGAGGAATAATAACTCAACCAGAGTATATTTCCTGATTATTCTCTACCAGAAGGTTTCGAAAAAGAACACGTTATGGAGGGAAGGAAACTACAAATATTGACATTTAGATGTATAAAAAATAATGTCTCTGAAATCGGGAACTCTGTTTATTATTTGTGTTTAATAGAAAGAGGTACTTTGTCATATTTTCCACGTTCTAGGTGTATCGACTCCCTACGTACAAAGTTCCAAAATCAAAGAAAGGCAACAGACGGCGGAACAACAAAGACAGCTCGCGCACTACCAAGAATACTGAGGTAGTATGATTTAATCATGATAAACCATACTTCACATATCGCATGGAGACAAACAGGACCTACTCCACCATACTGTAAACACATTTTTTTCTCTCCATCTACAATGAATCTTGTCTGATAGTTTGGTACAGGACACTAGTGTTACAAAACCAGCTCCCCCCCCCCCCCCAACCGCCAGTGGGCACTAAATTAGACTTGGGCCAAAAGTTATGGTGGCTTTTCTAGATTAAAACTACCAACTACACAAAGTAAAACTGGTTTTTACAACAAATTATTAAGTAGTAATCCATCAAAAGAGACACACATGCGTTTCCCCGAAATTTAAAAAATAGAAAAAACATTCAAAATTGTTTGATTGTATGCTCTGTTTGTTAATTAAGTAATCTGTTCTGTTTAACAATGCAGTGTAGCTGTGTTGGGACGAATCTGCAATCATCAATATTAGTGGGGAGAATACAATCATCATCTGGGGTTGGAAGGAACTAAGTGCTCGCGTTGGCTTGTCAGATATTCGTCTCCACCACCGATCTTCCGAGGAAAAAGGAACTAAGTGTGTAGTTAGAGCCTTTCATCACAAGTAGTTGTGGAAGTGGTTTTTTAGCACTTAGTTCCTCTCACCACTGGCGTATTGAATTTCGGTTTATTATTTTCAATAATTAACCACTGAAGTCGGGCAAGAAAAATTTGTTCAACACTTCGAAGGTCGCGCCTGGATCTGAGAGATCCACTGACGGACTTTGGTCTGTTCCCAGCCAACCTTTTGATGACGTCCCCCCCCCCCCTTCCAATGCTCTCTTTTCTTGAGTTGCTTTTGGACTCAGTGTGATCAAGGACTTCGGTCATGGCACCCGAGTGCTACAATCTTCATTTCGATCTGGGTGGTAGATCCACGCGACCAAAGTACCTGTACCTATTCAGGTGCCTGTTTTTTTGTAAGGATGCAACTTTTTTGCCATGTATTCTATTGTATACGTACAATATAATGTGTTACAATGGGGTTTGTTTACCTGACTGCTATTCCACAGAGAAACTTACATTTGATTTCGAGATTGTCATACTTTTCAGTCACTAGTTTTTTCAAGAAATACACCTTTTTCTGCTTGTTAACCATCCTTTCCACCAGAAAATAGGCCAATTCTACTCTATCACGTCTTCCAGCTCCTAAATTATAAAATCGGGGTCATTTTCAATTGAAGGGTCACGGGGAAAAAGGATCAGACTCCTCTTTTCCTAATTCCGAGAAAATCGAAAAACAAAGTTTGAAGTCGTCCCAGACAGACGCTATGCATAAAAAAAAATGAACTGTTTGGGCCACCTGACCAGGAATTTGATTATGTTCAGGTGACAAGAAAGAAAATTAAGTAGGTCGAAGATAATTTCCAGAAATGATTAGAAATTTCAAACTAGGTAAGGACTTTGATCTTTTTTCCCCACAAATATCCGCGTTTCGGTCACCATAATACCTAAAATTAATCGCCATGTTACCTGTTGTTTATTCAAATCTCGTAATTCACTTCAGTGAATTTACTAGGGTTTGTAGGTACCTTACTGACACCTCCAGAAAAATGTTGGGCAAAAATGGCTTTATTTTCCAAATTAGGTATAGTTTTGTACAAAACAATAATTGCAAAAAGACAAAAAAATCAATAAATAAATCATTCATCTAAAGGATCGTCGCAATATGAAATGGCGTCATCATCTCCTACATTCCCCAACCTGTTGGAAAGTGACTCAGAAAATGTTAACCCCGGGGTTGACGAGAAACTGACACAAGTGTTTTAAATTCTTTGATTTTGCTGGTTTTGATGGGTATGGGGCCGTTGTGAAGGTTTCCCAATGTTACTGCTGCTTTTGGTACTGAAGTCTTCTTCTTCGAGGTAGAAGGGGTTGTGAAAACTGTCTGGTATCTTCAGAATTAGGAGCTTTTGTGCTTGATGAATCTTTGGTGTGGTGCCGTACAACTCATGCAAAGGCGAGGGAAGGGGTCTTTAAATCGGACACTGATCTTTCTTCCCTGCGAGCGCACGGAATCTGATCCTTTTTCCCCAGAGCCCCGTATTCGTTTTAGCTTTAAAAATAATGAATGCGATCTTTCTTCCACAAAGTGAAACAACCCTTCGATTCTACTCCTCCCAAGCCACAAGATGGCGTGCCTATCTAAATTCGGCCAAAAAGTGGAGTTTGATCCTTTTTCCCCGTGACCCTTCAATTAAAAACTCCTTTACTTTCAGATGGATCTCACAGGTCCAGCGCGACTATCTAAGTAACTTCTGGGGCGCGACCACCAAATTTTAGAGACCACCTGAAGCTCTGTAGGACAATCCGTTCGTTCCCTACTTTCGATAAATCAGAATCGCAAGTGTGAATCGTCAAATCTCCGTTGAAATTTTAGCTAACCAAAATGCGATCGCTGTCCGTTTCTTCGAGTTGTTTCCAGTTTTGCTTCCTTAGCAACCAGTACTTATTTGTTTTTCAATTTCATCAGTCTTCTGATCAGTAAACAAAGATCGGCTACCAGTGCTGTAATACGAGTACTTTGAAGACTTTTTTGTCTATCCTTCACAAATTAAAACAATAAATTGTAGTGAGAACCTACTCCACTTTGAGTAGTTGGAACAAGTAGTTTTTTTTAATCTGCACGGGCCTCCATTACTTGGCCAAATAATTGAGCACCCACGAGCACGGTGGAGGGAGCTGGTTGTGTATCCTGATTGTTTGATCGTTCACCCTCGAGTGTTTCATTCTTTTGAAAAACTATAAACTTTTATTAATCAACTACATATTGAAAGTTTATCGAATGAAAGTTTCAAAAACGGGGTCACGTACAATTTTCGAACGAGGAAGATGAGGTTTGCAGCAATGACTTCGAATCTGACAGTCACGCTCTCTTCCTCTTAAAGCATCTCTGCAACGTAACTTGTTATTCCTCTCTGTCTATATGCGTCAATAAATTTCCTGGACTATAAAAAACATAATATTATGTAGTGAAAAACGTTGCTATATCTATTTTTCTGTCAAGACGAGTAGGTCAATAAACAGCTGGTGACGCAATATCTCTCAGGAGTGAGGTGAGTGCACGTCTAGGTTGGAACACCATCACTTTCCTCACCGTCGATTCAAAACATTGATTTTACTTCTTCAGGACTAATAAGAAAACCGATATCATATTATAAAACTGTCGAGAAACTATCGGTTGATTAAAACCTATTGACTAGATGTAATAAAAGACTTATTGTGACAAATTGTTCCTCCTTCGATGGTTTAGTAATGTTTTTCTCATCACTTGAGCACATCAAGTTACTAACTAAATTTGAAACTCAATTGGTACAGATACTAATAAAAACTAAAATAAAAATTCAACTGAGAATAAAAACTCAAGTAGTACTTTTAGATACTAATTGAGTTTAAAATTAAGTTAGCAACTTGATGTGATCAAGTGATATGAAAAACAGTACTAAACCATCCAAGGCAGAATCATTTCGTCCAAATCTAGGTGAACAATGGACAAATAATAGATCTACATGGACTTGGACGAAATTGCCATCGCTTATTCTTATTACTTTCACAACTAAACTAAGTATATGTAGGAGAGAGAGATGAGTTTTCTAGGTGAGTCGAAATTGACATGACAAACTTGAAAGTTCGATTTGCCAGCACTTACTGACCTCGACGTCTACTGAGCTCGTATCAAAAATATTCTTTAGTCTTTTTAGAGATGATAAACAGGTGGGCCAGGACGGTTTCCCCAGGGATGCCTCCCAAAATTCATCACCAGTTAAAATTTGGCATCACCAGTCCCCTATTTGACCCCTATTTGAATTTTCTCACTAGGGGGGGGGGGGGGGTGACGACACAATCACTCAAAGATGGATGCCACTTCCTGAGTAGGGGAAGAGAGGGGTCGAGGTCATGCGATTAGACAGTATTATCGCTGTCGTGGCTCGACGTCTCTGTTCCCTAAGTCCGGCCCATTATTATTGAATATGCCCCCTTCATTCCCATCAGATCACGTGTCTCATTTCTCCCCTGTTTCCAAGTTATTACATCCCCGATTGGAGATCATTACAAAATCAATTAATTTCTCCTCTTGTACAAACAAGTCTTCCTTTTGAGAGAGAGAAAAAACACTTTATTGAACATTGTTGAAGGGATAAAGGTGGACAAGGACACCAGTAGATGTCGAAACGTAATGGATTTCCCGAAAATTCAAATTGAGATGCTATAAGTTCAAATTGTTATGCCAAAATTTTGCCAAAAATTCAAATTGATTTATGCCAAAGGTTTTTTTATCAAACATTATTGAGAAGTTGGATTGACAAAAATAAAGATTTTCACCACTTCTGAACTTTTCATACATTTGAAGTGTCAGTTTTTCACAACAAAATCAAAATTCCAATTTCGTTTCCTAACTAACACTATAATCTATTCTTTCTAACCAAAACGCTTCTGTCAATTCAAATTTAGTGTCAAAATATCGCATCAGGATAACTGGTTGGTTCAAGAAATAAAATCTTCACGCGTTCGAGAGGATATTTCATCAAAGAGTAAGTACTGCTTCATTCATTGTTGACTAAGAAAATGAATGAACCATTTATTCACTGGTTTTTTCAATAGGATCACACTCAGGCTTATGAAGAAGATAAAACTACTACCGTTCAGTGGTACGAGGTGTTCACTCAGGATGCTCCTGATGACTCGACAACCAGAAGAACTTCGTCATCAAAAGAATCCAATAGCCACACAGGTACATCCAGATCCTAAAATCTATTTTGCTAATTTTCACATCCGAGATCTTTTTTTGCCAGATTTCCATTTCACGTTTCGCAGGTTTTTACTGCGCCAATGTTCTCCTCAGGCATGAATATCTGTAAAATATCTGTAAATATTGAACAAGACTGTTCAATGAAGCACATTGAATCTAGCCACAAGTAGTTTCCAGGTAGTTTTTTTAAAACTGAATTTAGGTATTTTAGTTGAAATTTATAATCAGCCCCTCTGGAAAAATTCATGAATATATAGTGATGCTCTTTGGAAATTGAAAACGTCAGATGAAAAAAATTCTTACAAAAACAATTGATAAGTAGGTACACAATTTCAACTAATACTCCTAACCATGTCAAGTAGGTTGGTTGTGGTCTAGTAGGGTCTGCCTATTTTTTACTGACTGAGTAAAACTAACTGAATAGACTGAGTGGGTAGACTGACTGAGGAGCGCTGACTGAATAGACTGACTGAAAAGATCTTACTGAGTTGACTGACTGAGAAGAGCTGACTGAGTGGAGCCGACTGGGTAGACTGAATGAGTAAAACTGACCACATAAACTGAATATAATTAAGTGTCTGGACGGATTGGACTGACAATCTAGAACTGACTGAAAAGATCTAACTGGATAGACTAACTAAGTAAAGCTGACTAGATAGACTGACTGAGTAGAACTGACTGGATTGACTGGCTGCATATGATTAAGTGTTTGGAATAACTGAACTGACGATTGGACTGACAGAATAAAACTGACTCAGTAGAGCTGACTGGTTATACTGACTGAGAAGATCTAACTGGTATACTAACAGTAGAGCTGACTACATAGACTGACTAAGTTGGATTGGCTCTTATAAATAACATCAGAGGCATGGAGGAGACAGAAAATCAGCTGAGATCCGGTCAAAAGATGTGGAGTACCAAGTTATGTTATTTATCTTGTACAAATATGAATATAACTCGTTTAATAACCTGCATCCAAGTACAAGAACGAATAAATGTAAATAACTCAGAATTATTGTAACACGATTTAATAATTAATATTGAACAATAATAATGCGATCCTCACAATTTACAGGAGCAGCTGAACGAGCTCCGTTCCACAGCTACCATAGTGCTACCGCAACGACGACGACGAGCAGCAGTCTTTTGCCTCCTGACGACACCATCACTGCGCGACCCACGCAGGCTCTCAAGAGGAGTCGAGGGTCGGTGAAGGCCTATGGCAGAAAGAAAGAAAGCGAACCGAAAGAAACGAACGAAGTGACCACAGAAGTCAACGACGCGACGACGAGCAGAGTCACTCGTAGGAAGAGGAGACCTGGCGCCAGGAGAAGGTCGGACAGAGTGACTGCTTCCACCACTGAAGAGACTAATGCTTGATTTTGGCATCCAACTTACAAGGTCCGTTCCAAAACAACTCAATGTTACTATCTCACAATACAGTTTGGTAGACAATCTAGCAGACATCTACTAATCTAACAAACATCGCATACTCGGTTGACTTGATTGTCACAAGTTCGACGATGTAGGAAACGAGCAGACTGTGAAAGCAGAATCTCATCTTCGGGCTTAGAGTTTATGACTGTTACGAGGACTTCACGTTCGCACGTACACAGAGACTTCCATCTGTCTGGGCGTGGTGGTTTTCATAGGGGACCATCTACTTGCAAACCCACACGATCCCTGAAAATTGCATCCTACAATAACTTTGTATAGTCTTGTCCGTTACAAGGATTTGATGACAGACACACAGACAGACAGACACGGAACCTAAATTGTTCAGGAAGGCCTAAAATGTGAAAGGCGGATGAACTGAACACATTTTATCAGTTAAAGTTCAACTTTTCGTTGGAAATGCAATTTCTACGTGCCCGTTATCATATTGCTTCCAAGTCTGCGAAGACAGGGGAAACACTGTTTTCACTTTTCAAGGTTGACAAAAAAATGTTCTCCAAAATAAAAATTTCCACTCGCATTTTACGTTTCAGGCTTTCCTGAGCCATTTTGGTTTCGTGTCTGTCTGTCTGTGATCTGTCACGAAATTTTTCAGGGACTGTGCGGGTTGGCGTGTAGAGTCCTTTATGTGCTAGGTAGTCAGAGATCGATGTTTCAAGATCAACTACATTTCATCGGATCATCTACACTTCTCGGGTTATGGATACGAGCAAGCTATGTGCCACACCCACTTGGAAGACTTTTTTTTATTGACTTCCAGAACTAAGAAAATAGAACGTGACAAAAGAATAATGAACCGATCTCAGGAGGGAAATTATTATAATTAAGCCTTATACGAAGGTCACATCTGACAACCAGGGACTCAAAATCTACTTTATTTTATCAAAAAACCAGGATATTTACATCAATAAAGCGGAAGTAGGGGAAAACACCCAGTCGTTGGACACCCCCCCAGTCGTTGGACAGTGATCGGTTTCCTGGTTTTACTAAGGTTGTGGTGGACATTTCTTTGTGTTGTGACCTACCGTTGAAAACTGTGAAGCGAGAAGAAGAAGAAGGAAAGAAGGTTATAACCATGAAATAACCTCACTTAGTTTAGGAGTTGAATCAAAGTGGAGGTTCAGCAAAAGTGTCGATTCCTTACGAAAATGGTAAGCTGACTGACCCCTTTTCTTAAGAGTTTTTAGTTTCTCATTTGATAATAACTTACTCCATGCAATATTTAATCCATAGTTCGATTGTTACTGATCATTTTCGAGTAAAAATTTCCTCATCTGACGCATAACTGAATATGATTTGCTTGTGTCCAATGACTGGATACTGTCAAAATGATTATTCCCAGTGGTTGGACAGCTGTCCAACGACTGGGTTCTTCCTTGTTTCGCGCTTCGCCCAGTGATTGGACACTTCCCAACCAGCTCTTAAATTATTTTAAAAAATTATAAAAATTCATTGCTATTGGAAATATTGTTTTTTTTTTAGCGCATGGAAATTCTATATACCTCCTGATTCTTCGGAAAAATTGGAGGAACCTTTACATTTACTAGTACATAACATTTTTATCATGGAGTTTGCATGGTTCCTTCCTGCGTAATTTTCGCCCCTCCATTTCATTTTCATTTCATTTTTCAGCTCGAAAAGCCCTCAAGAAAGCCGGCGACATCTGAGGCGAAAAAAAAGAAAAACCCAAGGGCAAAACTGACCTATAACGATGAAGCCAAGGTGCAGGAGGCTCTCTATGAAGTCGCCAACGGTATGAGCTTGAGGCAAGCTGCCAAAAAGTTTGGGATTCCCAAATCAACCCTTTGTTTTCGGAATAGCCCCCACTTTAAGAAGGCCGGATTTGGCCCCTGCCCTGTTCTAACTGATGAAGAGGAACTTAAGTTATCCCACTGGGTTTTAGAATGTGCTCGAAAAGGATTCCCGCGTCGGTCATTGGACCTTGTCAAGAGCGTTGAGACCTTTTTGACTGACAATCCTCGACCAAACCCGTTCAAGAATAACAAACCAGGGCCCAAATGGTTGTCTAGTTTCCTCAAAAGACACCCAGAGATAGCCATAAGAACGAGCGAAGCCGTCACAAGTGCCAGTTCCACAGTTGCCAAAGATAACATAAGAAAATGGTTTAACTCCGTCGAAAAACTCCTAAAGGACGAAAATGTTTTCGACGTTTTGAAGGAGCCATCGCGTGTTTTCAATGGGGATGAAACTAATTTCTTGCTTTGGCCTAAACAGGGCAAGGTTTTCGCAAAAAAAGGTGTCAAAAACGTCTACGAAATTGACGGGGGGATGGCAAAGAGCTCCTTGACTGTTATGTTCACTTTTTCTGCAGTAGGTGACACAGTACCACCCATGATAATATACCCGTACGTCAGACTGCCAAAAGACATTGCATTTTCAGTTCCAGATGGATGGAGTGTAGGAACCAGTGATACTGGTTGGATGAATTCAGCTGTCTTTTATGAGTACATCGCGAACGCATTCAATGAGCATCTAACGACAAATAACATCAAAAGGCCTGTCATCCTCTTTGTAGATGGCCACCGAAGCCACCTGAATTACCAACTTAGAGATCTCTGTGAACAACTCCAGATAATTTTGATATGTTTGTATCCAAACGCAACACGGATATTACAACCGGCTGATGTGGCTGCTTTTAAACCCCTCAAAGATGGGTGGAAAAGATCTATCCTCGAATGGCGCCACAACAATATGAGCAGGATGATTTCAAAAAAAGATTTTGCACCCTTGCTGAAAATCACGGTAGATCAGCATATTAAAAAAAGTACCCTTGTGAATGGGTTTAGAGCGTCTGGACTTAGCCCATGGAACTATGAGAACATAGATTTTTCTAAATGTTTGGGAGGTAATCCTCCTCAGAAAGAAGGTGGTGTGGAAGACCCTTCCCCAGCAACCCACCTGACATATGATGAATTTAAATTCTTCCTTGGGCCTCGATTGTGGAGGGAAATCGACGAAAGAGATTTTCAATGTGACGATGAGGAATTCAACAAGACTCTTCAAGAAGCAATACTGCGCATGAATGATCATTTCAAGATTGCTGACTCATCTAGGACCAGAGACAACCCCTCCGACGATCATTCAAAGCCTCATCATCCAAACCTCGAAGTCGCTATTGTGTCAAATGATTATCGTGAACACTTGAATGCAGGATCTCCTCTTCATAATCCTCAGATTTCTATCCAATCAAGCTCCACCTCAGTCCGTGACCACGAAGAACCAGAGAGTTTTGTTGATCACACTCCAGCCATCACAAACCCTGGTAACATTAAAACAATGGCTGTCAACTCGATAGACTCCTGTTTGATTTATCCGGACACTCCGAAAAGAAAAGGAGTCCGAAACACCAAAAGATTCCCTTTTGTTCTCTCATCCAATGCATGGAAGAGAACGTTCTTGGAAGAAGAGACCAAAAAAAGCCAAATTCAAAGGGAGAAGACCGAAAAAGCAGAGCAGAAGAGGAAAGCAAGAGAACAAAAAGCCAAGAAGCCTGTTAAGGAACAAAAAAGGAAAAAATCCGTCCAAATTCAGGAATCTCGCCACTCAGATGAACTTGAACCTTTTTGCGAGGTAAATGACACAACTGTACGACGTCAGCTCACATTTTCAGACATAGGCGACGAGGCAGATGAAGATCAATGGGCGATACCAGGGTCCCCAACCAGGGCTTTCGATCCTGATGAAGATGAGATTGCATGTTTCAATGGGGTCTGCAAAGCCTGCTTAGCTGAAATTAGTCCAAGCAACCCAGGGAAGCGCTGCGACATATGTGACTACAAATTTCATCTTCACTGCTTACCTGGATCTCCTATTCTCGTTGAAATCGTCTCTTGCCATGAATGCGCTAAGGAAGCTGAGAACAGCGAACCCCTCAATTTTGATTTGGAATTATAATACACCCTGGTATTAATAACTTTTTGGGTTAATTCCGCTAATAGTAAGAGTAAAATATAGATAATATGATACACTTTGTCTCAAGATGACTGATGATGATAAGACTGACGAAGCTACCAAATGATATGATACAATTTTTGACATTTTCATGTCTTTGCTTTGGCACATAAACTGAAAAATCGTCACGAAAAACTTGCTCACGCGATATCAATAAATAAAATAGACTCACTGTGTTGCGTAGAGAACAATCAACTGTTTTCTTATTTTGATGCTTGGGTACATGAACTAACAACCATACTTTCACACACATGAAAATGTCCCAATGTGTTGTAGACTCGTATGCAAGCATTTATGAAGTGAGGTCGTTTTGTTATTGTTGGTAGGGTTGGTACTTTACTGTTATTGATTTACTGAAAAAGTTACCAGGCTTCCTTCATCAGACTAGTCAAGTAGATTATTGAGTGTAGATAGGTACCTAATTTATTTGATAAGTTGCCTTGAATGTTCCTTTTGATGTTGATTAATACACCCTGGTATTAATAACTTTTTGGGTTAATTCCCCTGATAGTAAGAGTAAAATATAGATAATGTGATACACTTTGTCTCAAGATAACTGATGATGATAAGACTGACTGAGCTACCAACTGATGTGATACAATTTTTTACTTAAAAAGTTACCAAGCTACCTTCATCAGCCTAGTCAAGTAGATTATTGAGTGTAGATAGATACCTGATTTATTTGATAAGTTGCCTTGAATGTTCCTTTTGATGTTGATGTTATTAAATTTATAAAGACTGTTAATCGTAGACATAATTTTCTATTGACATGTTTTTGAAATACAAACATTCAAAATGTTCAAAAGCCCAACCTTTATTACCAACCTTCATCCACGTCCCGACTTTCAATGTTATTATTAATGAATAAAATCTCTTATTTCCCAATAAATAGTCAAAATATGAACCAAGAAACATGAGAAAAGATTATATGAGGAAAGTTTCCAGATGTCCAACGACTGGCGTATCGCTGTCCAACGTTAGGATTTCTTGTCCAACGACTGGCAATTTGAAAAAAAAATTGATAGCTCAACTTTGAAAACAGATTCCAAAATTATCATTGCAAATAGCCAATTTTTGAAAAAAGCGGTGTTTTTGTAAACTCATACTAAACAAAACAAAAAAAAAATCATCAAAATCCATCCAGATATTAAATGCTTGTAAGTAAAAAGGTGAGAGAAGAGCTCTTAAGGTGTCCAACGACTGGGTGTTTTCCCCTAGTGTTGAACAATTTAGGCTTATGACCACGTTGAAGGTTTTTCAGTTCTAAAATTATGACAAATCTGATAAGAAACTACCTGTACGACACGTTATTTCCGCGGTATGACTTCATTTTCGTTGTCAGTAAATTATCAAAAAATCGAGCGGATTCCAAAAATAACTTTTTCACCAACACGTATGGAAATAATTGTGTTTCAGCTTCGAATTTCCTCAAGATCAGTCGTCCTTCAACTGCTGAATCATCGAGCGTCGAATGCTGTGGAGGGTGATCGACGAAAAATACAAATTTCTAGATAGTGGTATCCTGAAAAACTGTCAATGCAAACCAGTAAGGCGCGATAGTACTATTTGAAAGACACTAATTTCGATCTCAGTGCAGTTTCCTCACTCATGATTGATTTGTATTCCTAATATATTGTTTATAGGTGGTCGTAACTACTCATTCCGAAGGCCGTCACGTATTTTTGCGAGATAGGTTTGTAATATTGTTTTAATTGAATACAAATCGGTGTTAGTGATTGCATCGCTATCTCAATATGGGTTTATTAGAAAATTATAATTTCGTTCCAAAGTTGTGAAGTGAAATTTCGATACATTTTATCAAGCACAGTCCACATCCAACTTGATATTGATCATCATCACGAGAGTTAGTTGATAAGTAATTCATTTCATTGATGATTCTTATTTTGCGATTAGTAATACCTGTGATTCTCCTAATTAATGGGAGGAAAATCAGTAACTTACTCCCTCATAACTATTCTAAAGAATATCTTACGTATACTTATGACGAGCACAAATGGACTTTTTTGATTATTTTATAGGCTAATCAAGACTCGAGCTATCTCGGAAGAAATAAGTATAGCTATGACTAACTGTCAACAATCATCACTCACATGAATGGCGAGAGGTTTTCTGTTCGATATTTGTTTATATCCATATAAAGATCACGTTCCTCATCCCCAACATATTAGGTAGGAAACTGACTTCCCTCAATAGTTATCGAAAGAATTCAATTTATGATTCAGGTACTCGAGTTCCACCAAAATTAATAAGCAGATACGAGAATTTCTTCCTTTTATAACATTTGAATTTTTTTAATGATGTTTTCCCCCTTCTAGTCATAACATTATTAATATTTGCGGTTGTATTTTGTTTGTTACTTGTTATTTTATTCGTAAGGCCCTATTTATTCATCCAAGTACGTATCTCGTAGTGGTGAGCACTTTGGGATTGTCCCAGCAAACTAAATGTACGGTACAAGAGTTAATTTAAGTTGTAATGCTAGATATCAACTTTGAGCAACACTTGAAATTCACCACTGTTTTTTTTTTTTTTCTCATCAATTAAATACATTGATTCAAATGAGCATTTTTTCTATTTTCATTTCATTTTTTTTTTTTTTTTTTTTTCAGTGCATTTGATTTGTCATGAATTTATTAATGCGTGAAAGCGAACCTAACGAATCTCAAACAAAGGAACTCATTTGCAGGATATTGACATCTGAAAACGTTTCGATTGAATTAACGTTTCGAATTCTATTTTCCATATTTTTGCAGTATTTACGTGGTCTTTCGGTCTGAATGTCGAAATTCAAAAAAAAAAAAATCTAAAAGTTTTTATTTTGTACAACCTAAATAAGGCATCACAAACGTCAAATCTAGTACAAAACAGGTTGGGTGAAGGGATCGCAAATCAGAGCCCCTCCCCCCACCCGCAGGCCGGCGCCACCCGACCGGCCCCAGGCCCCACCCACCACGACGGCTCGCCGCATAAGAAACAAGCAAGGTAGAAGAGACTGCCACGCTAGTGACCAGCCACCTCCCAACAGGGAAAAGGGCACAAGAGAGCCGCCCCCGGGACCGATAGAGCGACCACCGACCAACAGGAGAGGAGAACCCCGGTCATACGCTCTTCCATTCAGTAAATACTGATAAATTAATTCTAAAATATGACAAAAACACGAAGACGAAAATATCAAGCAAACGATTTCAAATTTGAAAAACTATGAAGCTGAATGTATGGATGGGCAAATTTGAAAGCCATTCGGCTCTTTCGGAATGCAAAATAACCAACTCCGCCAGGAACCTCCGATCATAAGTGGGAGTTAGGCGAGTATTAGCTTGATGTTTGGTGAATACTCCATGCTGGGTTGATCCGAACACTTTATGTTCCTTGAATTGATTAGTCTCTACACTTTGAACATTAGGTACCTGACTCGCAAAATAATGGCCCAGGCATTTGCTTTGATATTCTTGGCATCCCTAAACATGAAATATTCGCCAAGCATCACGTGAAATCAAATTTGCAGGTGGCCTGGACGAGGCAGGAGGCTGCTATACTTGGCATATATCTATATCGTTTGATTTGTTGAAAACTCCTTCACTCCTGGAACATCTAAACATTCGTCAGCCCTTACAAAGGATGTCTGTATATACAGAATAGAGACCATGCCTCAACACTTAATTAGTAACGAACACTCTCACAACCTATTAGAAGTTTTGTGAACAATCGCTTGATGTTCTGCTGAAAGTGGCAATTTACTATAATATACTAGCACTGTTCCAGTCTGATATCCTCACTTTTGATTCCGTTCTTGGGAGTCAACAAAACTGAAAAGTCATGGACTGTGTCCCAAGATTAATTATTGTTAAGAATGAAGAATTCGCGGGTTACGCATTTCTTATGCTCAGCGGAGGGTTGCGTGGAGGTAACTTTCGCAGGTGTTTTCACTGTCATCTTCAGTCAATCAAACGGGCGCGTGCCTTTGACGGAGATGAGAACACTGCATGTTCGGTGGAAGGTGAAAAGCGAAAACTCCGTCTGTTCTTAATCACGAGAGAACACTTTCAAATTCAGAGATCAGTGAACTGCGTGCCAGTTTCCTAGATGCACGCTAAATCCGATGTCGCCCGAAACATTCGAACATTCGTGAACATCCAAACGTCTGTGAAATGCCGAATAGCGAAAATTTTTTTCAATACCAAGATTTTGGAGAACATATTTGTCTGAACTTTAGCAAATACTCCATAAATAGAGGCGACCGAATTCAAAGTATGATTTATTTCACATTGTTTTATTTCACTTACATTTATGCCCCAACTTTAGGATTACCAACAGCTAATTATGTTGGTATAACCCTTCGACAATTCTTTTACTGAAGAATTCAAATTTTATTTTCAGATCGAGTAAGGTTCGTTAGTAAGTACATGCATCTGATTTTACATTTTGTGTTCGTAACACATTTTAAATTAGTATCCATAAAACACAGTGCTTTTATTAGTATTACCAAGTTTCGGTTGATGCCAGTCACTTCTGAGGGGGGTACAAGTGGGGGAAAACATTTTCAAAACGCCCCAACTCAAAAACTTTCGATACCTACAATACAAGTCGCTCATTTAATGCAATAGTAACATATCTCGAACTGTGCGAATCTCAGTTCCCTGAAGAAAAAAAGTCTCTTGGAGGGCTGGAAACTAGTGAACAAAGGTCACTTCTATGATTGCAAAACTAGTCATGAGAAGCCCATTGTCGTACCACTCCACCACCTGTAAAATATTAGTGGATATAGTGTCACAAAACTGAGATCACCAAGTACGACTGACTTCGAGATGTGACACTATTGCATAAATGAGCGATGTGTGGTTTTTTTTTAATAGTTCAACATTCTCAACAATGTTTTGACTAGGTAGACACCACCCAGAGCTCCGTCTCGACCCAACCATTTGCTAATGAGGATGATTCATTTATGATGTTCAGTTTTAGGAACGAATAAGACCACTCAGACAATCAAACATGGTTCAATGAGAAATTATTGTTAAATTTATTTAACAAGAGAATAACCGAACAACAAAGAGAACCGAACGCCATCCTCCCACCTACCCTATGTCTTTAGAGAGATCGGAAGACGCCTCAGATCTTCTTCTTTACAGATGGGTGATCAATCCAAGGAAATAATAAACCATTCTGTAATAATTTACAGCATTTTTTTGTTGTTGCCTTGACGATTTAAGCAGGGGGGGGGGAACTCGGGAGCTACCCTGTAAATCAGCAGTGTATTGCGAAGAGAGACGAGAATTCCTTCCCATCAACCAATACACCCTTTTGAATTTGATTTTCATTTCCTCTTTTACCTTCTCTGTGTGTTTTATCCGGTTTAATTTGGAGTCGGGGGTCACACCCAAGTATTTAACTGCATCGGTATGGGGTACTTTATTTGTATTGATCTCAACACCCATGGCTGATAATTTCAGGTTGTAAGTTGATGTGAACTGATTTTGATTCGTTTAACTTTATTCTGCACATCTTGGTCCACTTAGAATCCACAATAACTGACATCTGTAGTTTACTAGTTGCTAACTTTAAGGGGGTCTCAGTCGGTCGCCGTTCGTTCTTAGTATTTCGCCAAATTAAAGGCGCAAAAACGAGAAAAGTTGTACCTAACTTTGAAATTTCAAAGGATTTTAGAAATTCATTAGTGCACAGCTCCAGGGAATTGAATATCTGGAATGTTGCCGCCCGAATCATCTAAATCGAACAATAATTGCCAAAGAGAAATGGGAAAAACAACTGAATAAACGGTTTTTTTTTTCTATTTTCTCTGGCAATTATTGTTCGATTTTGGTGATTCCGGCGGCAATATTTCAGTTTTTCAATTCCCTAGAGCCGTGCAATAATGAACTTCTAAAATCCTTCAGAATCCCAAATTTAGGTACAACTTTTTTAATTTGTTGCGCCTTCGCTATCGTGAAATACTAACCCGGAATGAGGAACGAACTGCGACCGACTGAGGTCCCTTTAATATCTTCACCAAATGTTCAGTAAAGTGCTGCAAACTTTGCACTCCCGCTTCGTTTTTTGGAGCCATCAAACCTGACAAATGTTGGACCTCACGTGCGAGTAAGTTGTTGATGAAAGCTGACGATAAAGTCAAGGAAGAATCAAAGCATTTTACACATATCTTCTGCTCAGCGGAGGGTTGCGTGGACGTAACTTTCGCAGGTGTTTTCACTGTCATCTTCAGTCAATCATAGAAGCGCGTGCCCTTGAGAGAGACGCGAGTATAATGCGGCGTCTGAGCGCTGAAGCACCTCAACCAACTTCACCGTGAAATTAATCCTCGCGCTCGAGCGAACTTTTAATTTTTGACGACGCGTAAAAAATTCACTTTCCAAGATGCTCGACGGGGTGGGAATCTAACGTTATTTTAGTTTCCTCGGTGGGTGCTTCTGAAGTTGACACAGTGAATTTTACACAAGAGAGAGCCCCTAGTGAATGAACTTCTGCCAGTGGTGGAATACTGAGCCAAGAATGTCGAGTACTAGGGATTTCGGGTATAGTGTGTTGTTGTTGTTTCAAAAGTTTGTTGAAGAGGTGTTGTTTGAAGGCTGATTTTGGAGGGGAAATAATAGACGAAATAGTACATAATGTTAACCCAATTAAGCAGAGAACTATAATTTTGGTTTATTATTTTCAATAATGAACCTTTGGAATCGACCAAGAAAAAAAAATTTTTAACACCCCCTCAAAATTTGATGGTTTACGTTTCAAGGTAAATAGAATCCAAAAATCGAATAAAAATTTGGCCGTCCGTCCGCCGTACGCCGTCCGCGGCACTTTTGCCACTTAGCATTGACCGATTTTGATGAAATTTGTTATGTAGGCTCCATTTGGGGTCTAGTTGTGCCCCAAAGATTTTGGTTGATGTAGGTCACTTCTAAGGGTTCCAAAATCAATTTTGAAATTTTGAAAACGCCCTAACTCAAAAATTTTTGATATAAAAGTATTGTTTTCCTTCAATTTAAGATTCTATAGAATTTTTAAAATTTTTTGAGACCACGCGGAGCTCTGTAGGTCAAACCGTTCGCTCCCTACGAGAATTTAAAGGTTTTACGTACGATAAATCAGAAACACGAATGTGAATCGCAAAAGAGGCCTAATCTCCGTTCAAATTTTAGCTGACCGAAATGCGATCGATGGTTTCCTTCATGTTGTATGGTTGGTGGCTTTGCAGACGAGTGATCTATATAAAAATAATAAACTGTTGTGTGATAATTTGCAGCGTTTTGATATATAATACAAATTTACCTGAAAACAATGTTGCTGAACCTCAATTAAGCTAGGAAAAATATTAGTTTAAATTTTGCACCCATAGGGGGGAGGGGCGTAGCCCCCCGAGCCAGATCTGGCACAGTCGTCACTCGAAGTGGTTTTTTGAGAAAATTCCAGAAACAAAATTTTTATCAAACAATATTTTGACGAGAATAATAGAGTATAGTACGCACACATATTATACGCGCATAGTTGAGGCCAACGTCTATTAGCAACATAAAAGTGGCCACTACCACTTTTCCCCTCTAATACCAGTTTTATATCTACTGATGTCCTGGTCTATGCGATCAGTCCCCCCATATTACGATTGTACTGATGGATAAAGTGTGGTTGAGGAACAGAAATTATTTTCTTTTCTGCTTTTGAGAACCTCTTAGGCATACTTTAGGCTCATGTCCATATTTCGTGGAAGCTAAAGCCACCACACTATTCATTATCCCACCAGTTGCAAATCACAACCCCACTACAAAATGTGATAGAATATTTTGTGGCTTGAGCCTCGCTTCTCTTTTTCCTTCCGAGTCTACCAAGGTAGCGGAAGCTTTGTTTTCACTTTTCAAGGTTGAAAAAAATGTTCTCCATAATCAAAATTTCCACTCGCGTTTTACGTTTCAGACCTTCCTGGGCAATTTTGGTTCCGTGTCTGTCTGTCTGTGTGTCTGTCATGAAATACTAGCGACAACAAAAACTTCTACAATACTCATCCGATTTCGATGAAATTTTCAGGGATTGTGCGGGTCTGCGTGTAGATGGTCCCCTATAAACATCATTATCCCAAGACTGATAGTAGCCGCCGCTGCGCATGTGCAAACGTGTTTTTCCTTTTTACGGATATAAATTCTACGTTTTCCATCTCATTTCGATGAAATTTCCAGGAATTATGCGAATTGGGGTGGAGATGGTCCCCTATGAAAATCATGATCCCCAAATTGAGAGCATTTTGGGCGCATGCGCAAACGTGAAATCGTTTTAATAGCCATAACTCCTACATTCCCCAGCTCTCAAATATAGTTCCGAATTCTTGATACCATGACATGTCACATTGCGCATTGTGACGACCGTGCCAGATCTGGCACACCTGAGTTTCCAAGGACACCAGATCTAACCAAAAGAAGTCGAAAACGAAAAAAATTGTTTTGATTCCTTCAAAAGACCATAAATAACAAGAATTCATGGAAAGCTAAGAGAAAAATGTTAGCATACACTGATAGAGTGCTTACAGCAGCTCAGAGTCGGGTTAGTCCAGTCGGTACAATCTTGATTAAATTCAAACTTCACTCACGCCTAGACAAAGACTCAAAAGCGAATGAAAATCGAGGATTTTTATGAGGACCTGCTGAATTGGGAGGCACAGAGAAGGATTGTTCATGAGCAAGCAGGAATGAACAGGAAATCGTGAAAGCCACCCCTTTCGTCGTTTCAGATCTGGCCCAGTCGGCGGAAATGGGTTAATTACCTGTACTCCAGTTTTACGTCAGCTGAGTCCTAAATTTCTATTGTTGTGTGGAAATGCGGGACTCAGTTCTTGAAGCTGACATGAGACAAAAGTATATTTATTTTCAGTTTATTAGAGAGATAAAGTTTATTTGCATAGGCATTACAACGGTTACAAGAGCACATTCTGAATGTTTACACAGCTGTTGAACATGAATAAAGTTCTACTCTTCTAGAAATGAAAAATATAAATTATTACATAGAGAAAATCATACTTGATGACCATCAATATGTATAGTGTACGAATAAAATCACTCGCGACGAGATTGTGGAAACCCATTTTTATAAAAAATGGAAGAACGCTGCAAATTATTACACAATGATTCATTATTTTTCTATATAGATCACTCGTCTGCAAAGAGCACAGCTTTGTCATTGTTACCACCAACCAACATGAAGAAAAACATCGATCGCATTTTAGAACGGAGATTAGGCCTTCTTTGCGATTTACAATCGTGTTTCTGATTTATCGTAAGTCAAACCCTTGAATTTTCATAGGGAGCAAACGGTTTGTCCTCCAGGGCTCCGCGTGGTCTCTAAAAATTCAATACTATCTTAAATTTATGGAAAAACAATACGTTTTTGTCTAAATTTTTTGAGTTAGGGCGTTTTCAAAATTTCAAACCTTATTTTCCAACCCTTAGAAATGACCTACATCAACCACAATCTTCAGGGCACAACCAGACCCCAAATGGAGCCTACATATTAAATTTCATCAAAATCGGTCAATGCTAAGTTGGGAAAGTGCCGCTCGAAATTTGTATTCGATTTTTGGATTCTACGTACCTTGAAACGTAAACCAACAAATTTTGAGGGGGGTTAAATCTAAAAAAAATTATTTTTCTTGGTCGATTCCAAAGGTTTATTATTGAAAATAATAAACCAAAATCTGATTGGGTATGCCTTCCACTATTCTACCTATGTTATTCATGTTCCCTTTCACCCGTGCGGTATGAGCTGTGCTCTCTGAGATGTACCATCAATTACACTAGATTACAAAATTTAGGGGTGGTCTGGCTGCCTCGTTCTTTCACCACTTTTCTTGTGGTATTTGGTGCGCTGAATCCGAATCTGACGTCAGTTTTTTTTGTTTATGTCGGATTTTCAAGATATAGCTAGTTTTAAGATATTTCTAGTTCTCTCTTTTCTTCATTTTTTGGTGAAAACTCATCTTGCTCAAATCTCCTCAAAAAGTACTCAGACTTATAGGAAATTTCATGTAGAATCCGAATATGTACTTAGTTTTTAAGTAAAACTGTGGTAAACCCCCTATTTTCCACAAAACGTATCAAAAAACACCGGTTCTCAACGTTTTTTCTTCGGGTTTTCCCTTACATTTTGCCACTTGAAAAAAAAAATTAAGGCTAAAAAAATTTTTCTCGGGTTTTTACTTTGTAGAGGGGACACCCCAGAGGAGAATGATACCAATCGCAGCCTCCTAAACCCATTAATATCGAAGGAATGAGCTTTTTCATGGCACTGGGATGAAAATTCACAAAAACCGTTAGTTAATTTTTCAAGATAAGTATGTGCGTTCCTAAATCTGTTTTCCTCAAATGGATTTTCCTTTCTTCTACATTTTTTATGCTTGTCACCTATTAAGAGTAAGATCGAAAATAGGTACTCAAAGGGAGAGTAAATCATAATTGGGAACTCTTGTTTTGTTAAGTGATTTTAATTCAGTTTTACAAACGAAACACAATAAACTGCAGAAATGTTAACGGTGTAAATCTGTTTCATGAAGGCCCAGATGAATCAAAAGTTGGTAAAATGTTTGGTTATTCCTCCACCTCAGAGGTTCCACCAAGATATGAAAACCATGGAAGAACGGCACAAAGGGTTCACATAATGGCGGACTATTGTTGGACCTTAAAAAGAGATTTACCTCAGGCGGCGAAGTTTTCTCTACAATGATGCCGGCGATGAAACCTCTGAGGTGGAGGAATAACCAAACATTTTACCAACTTTTGATTCATCTGAGCCTTCATGAAACAGATTTACACCGTTAACATTTCTGCATTTGTTTCGTTTGTAAAACTGAATTAAAATCACTTAACAAAACAAGAGTTTCCCAATCATGATTTACTCCCCCTTTGAGTACCTACTTTCGATCTTACTCTTAATAGGTGACAAGCATAAAAAAATGTAGAAGAAAGGAAAATCCATTTGAGGAAAACAGGTTTAGGAACGCACATACTTATCTCAAAAAATTAACTAACGGTTTTTGTGAATTTTCATCTCAGTGCCATGAAAAAGCTCATTCCTTCGATGTTAATGGGTTTAGGAGGCTGCGATTGGTCTTATTCTCCTCTGGGGTGTCTCCCCTACAAAGTAAAAGCCCAAGAACATTTTTTTTAGCCTTAATTTTTTTTTTTCAAGTGGCAAAATGTAAGGGAAAACCCGAAGAAAAAACGTTGAGAACCGGTGTTTTTTGATACGTTTTGTGGAAAATAGGGGGTTTAACACAGTTTTACTTAAAAATTAAGTACATATTCGGATTTTACATGAAATTTCCTATAAGTCTGAGTACTTTTTGAGGAGATTTGAGCAAGATGAGTTTTCACTAAAAAATGAAGAAAAGTGAGAACTAGAAAAATCTTAAAACTAGCTATATCTTGAAAATCCGACATAAACAAAAACATATTGTTTAGTAATGCATGCATTCCAGGGGACGTCCCATTGGATAAGCATTAGATCAGTTTAACCAGTTGTTAAGTGATACAACTGTTTCACTCGATGTAATTTATTTATTACTTTAGGCAAGAAATACTGACCCCCCTCCCCACCTCACCCTTATCCACCTTAACATTTCTAGCGGCATGGGAGCATCGAATCTGAAGAGCATTTTAAAATCCATGCTCTACGATACCCAACATGCGAATTCGAGTTCACCCCCCCCCCCTCCTCCTCCTCCTCCAATGGTGCCGGTCTGGCACCAAAGCGGAAATACGTCGTAACATTGAACTTTCATCTGTTAGTTTTGGTAGGCAGTCCGTCAAATGCACATCCGTATTCAAGGTGAAACACAAAAAAAAAACACGAAATAAGCGGTTTATGGCATCATGGCACCATGTCCTGGCACCATGGTGGCACCAATATTAGTTCCATGGTGGTACAGAGAATAATTCATGAAAATCCGGAGGTATAATGAGAATTTTTCCTCAATTTCAAAGCTTGGGTACAATTAGTAAGCAGTAAAGGAACCGAAATATTGAAAAATCGGATATTCTGTGAATATTATCCCCCCACTCACCCCCTCCCCTTGCGAATTTTGGTACTCTGGTAAAATCATGTACAACTCGGAAGTTATTTGAGTCAAACAAAAAAAGAAACACGCAAATCGGTTGGAAATTGAGGCCTGGGCAGAGTTTACAAGATTATGCCCGCAAACGCACGTTTTTTAAGCATTAACCCCCCCTTTCCCCCTCTTAAAAAGCAAAATCCAAAATTCCGGCGCCGTAGTGCACAACTAGATAGTATTCCGCGTCAAACGAAAAAAGAACCACGAAAATCGTTTGAGAACTAAGGCCTGGGCAGAGTACACAAGATTATGCCCAAAAACGCTTGTTTTTCGAGCATTAACCCCCCCTTTCCTCCCCTTAAAAGGCAAAATTCGAAATTCCGGCGACGTAGTGCACAACTAGATAGTTTTCCGCGACAAACTAAAAAAGAACCAGGAAAATCGGTTGAGAACTAAGGCCTGTGCAGAGTACACAAGATTTTGTTACACACACACACACACACACACACACACACATACACACACACACACACACACACACAGACATACACCTATGGTTTTTTTCGCGGATTTGGATTCAGAATGGTCTAAAACGGATTACTGTGTGGTTATTTTTTTTTTCTGTTGAGTGTTGTCCAACTTTACCCCAGATCGATCGCATAAGGACGCCCAAGTCTTACTGTGGGACGTCCTAAAAAACTGACGTCAGATTCGGATTCAGCGCACCAAATACCTTAAGAAAAGTGGTAAAAGAACAAGGCAGCCAGACCACCCCTAAATTTTGTAATCTAGTGTTATTGTTCGTTACTGATGATGACCTAAGTGTCAAAACGATTAAACTTGTAACTCGTTATTCTAACTCTTCTTAACTCCAATTTTGGTTTATTATTTTCAATAATGAACCTTTGGGATCGACCAAGAAAAATTTTTTCTCTACCCCGCCTCAAAATTGGTTGGTTTACGTTTTAAGGTACGTATAAGTAATCCAAAAATCGAATAAAAATTTGGCCGTCCGTCCGCCGTGCGCCGTACGCTGCACTTTCCCCACTTAGCATTGACCGATTTTGATGAAAATTGGTATGTGGGCTTCACTTGGGATCTAGTTGTGCCCTGAAGATTTAGGTAGATGTAGGTCACTTCTAAGGGTTGAAAAATAAGGTTTGAAATTTTGAAAACGCCCTAACTCAAAAAATTTCGATGTAAAGGTTTTGTTTTTCCATCAATTTAAGATAGTCTCTCTACCAACACTAGTCAGCCGTGGGTTTCTGATACCTACCTGCTCTGGGAGAAATTACATTGTCTTCATATTATCATGTCCTTGCTTTCATTTGTTGGGAAGCTACGTACTGCCCACCCAACTTGACAGTCGTTTTCATTCAATTTTTAATTCTAATGTTTGTGCTTGGTTCCAAAGATTCATTATCGGAAGTGAATGACATAAATTGAATCTATAATTTCAAACGATGTCTAACAAAACTAGTTTGTTTCAAGCAATACAATTAGGAACCTCATAATTAGGAACAAGGTGTTACGCACCTGATACTTCGAAAGTTGTCTAATGGATTGCTGTGAGAGAAGTAGTCGAAATTCAATGAGAGCACCTCAACGTTAGAATACCGAGGAGGTGCGCCAACAATAATTGTATTCGCACAACTGGCGGAACTAATTCCGTACATTTTAATACCACTAGGGATTCTGAATATCTTTTTTCTCTACATTCGAACGGGATATCGCGATAGCGCCTAGAGAGCTGATGTAACCGGCAGACTACCATCACTCGATAGTGCAACAGCGTGGAGTCTTTTGGGACTTGTAGTGACCGGCGAGGTTGGCGGAAAACGAAGAGGAAAATGGAGTTCTCGATAAGGGTTTGTGGAATCTGATCTGTTGCATCGAAAGAGAACTGATATCCTCGTCTGGCGTTACGTGTCATCGTGGGATATCGTGTGACGTCAAAAAGAACGTGATGTGGAACTTTTTCCTAATGAGAACCTCCCTGTATGAAGTAGAGATAGATAACGACTTACACAATTATTTATTCCAGGTATTTTGTTGTAATAGATTAAGAATATTAGCTAGATGTCAAGCTCATTTCGTGATATAAAGGAGTGAATTTTACACACAATGTCACGCTAATATGCATGAAAAACCGCTCAAAAACTAACCTACAATGATTTTTTAAAATCATTTACGCCCATTATGAGACAGAAATGTTGGTTTTAGTAGTTCGTGTTTGATGCAAGATGGAAAGTGTTACCAAGTAGAGTTCCTGCACTGTCAGTTCGCTGGTGTCAAGAAGGTCGAGGGTGTACAACCGAGATTAACTAATTTGATGAAATACAAATGAGGAGCTTGATTCCAAAAGGTACTATTATCCATTTTGTTCAAACGTGAGAAAAACGCAAAAAACCATAGCAACCTGAAAAACGTCCTATAAACCAATGATGTTATTTTTTTTTTTTTTTTTTACATCAAAAAAAAGAAAAGAATTATGATAAATATTCTTGGAAAAAAGGTAAATTATGTGATACTCTAAAGAATTAGAACTCTAAGTCCGTAGAAAATTAAAATGGATTCGTGTTCACTGGAAGCCCGTGCCGGTGATAGAAAGAAAGGACTCACAAGTTTCAAGGAGAAACTTATTTTAACAAGAATTACACTTTACAAGTTGAAACTCAAGACTGTCTTAATCCTATGCTACAACATAGAGGGGGTTACATTATGTGGTGGGGTGGAATGATAATTTCGGGAAAGGTCGATGTGGCGGTTGAGCTATCGGTTTGACCTCCTGGGGCTCAACGGCTTTACAATAGGGGAGGATAAGATAGTATGTGATTCCCTAGGAAACTAGGTTTTGAGCTTCAATTTGATGACAAATACGTCAAGATAAAGATACCAACCCATTCGTACAGAATTGAGCTGGAACCAATGACCGCGACTTTGTTTGTAAAAGCAGATATAGACAAGGCTAACATACTTTCCGTATTGATTCATCGATATGAAAATACCGTTTGGAAAAATCCTCAAGTTGATCAGGCTTGTAGGAAATTATTCAGAAAGGCTTTCCATTGGAAACAATTAACTATAATAAATCCCAAGTATATCACAATTATTTCAGTGTAAAATAATTTTGAAGGAGATATGAAATATCAGATTAATGGATATAGTGCTTTTTGAAACAAAACGTGGCGTTAGTACTTTTTGGAATCAAACGAAGTGGATATAGTACAATTTGGAAACAATCGAAGTGGATAAAGTACTTTTTGAAACAAAACGGATAACCGCCAATGTGGTGGACTTAGTACCTTTTGAAATTAAACGGAATATTCACCATCGTTTATCTAGGGAATATTTATCTTTTACTCTAAAACGACCGCATTTTCGTGAAGAACTATCCCCCTAAAACTCTGGGAAAGTGTTAACTCAATTTCAATAAAAATGGTCTTTATTACCTTTTGGAATCAAACTCCTCAAATATTAAACGTATTTGGTCAACAAAGTTGGATGAGGTGAAGGTGTGATAGCATAAAACAAAGGGGCTTGAGACAGCAAAACAACTGTTGAGAGCTTCCACCTGAAGACAAGATGTGTGAGTCCAGATTTTTTGTTGAAGAAATTTTTTTAAAAATCTAAAAATTTCTAGGGATTGTGTGGGTTGTCTTGTCGATGGATCCCTCTAAGGGTAGTGCAGGGTAATTAAATATAGGTGTTTTGAAATAAGCTTCTATGCACCGGATTATCTATACAGTTGGGTTATGGACACTGAGAAGCTATGTGCCACTACCACTTGGAAGACTTATATACTATATACATGAAGATTAAAACCTTGGAGAAACTTTTCATCGGTCCACTCTCACAAACTGAGTGTTCTGAGAAGAGCTCTAAACCTACATAAGTGATTTGGTAATCTTAGTCGAGGAAATAGAGGTAATAATGTTGCTGGGAGTCTACTATGAGAAACAAGGGGACACCATCCGGGAGGACGTGAGGGTCAGCGGCTGTCGTGGGACTCGAGAACAGGAAAGAAGCGCCGTAAGTAGGTGAAACAGTTTGTTGAACGCCGTTACGTCACTGACTTTCACCAAGGTCGACAATGGTACTTGCTCCTACAAAGTGGTGGTTGTTCTTCTCATATAAACTTGTACTTACGAGACCCGTTATGCAGCCGCCTTAGCAGAGCAGACTAATTATTGGTAATCGGAATGATTGGGAAATTAAAAATCGTTGCAATCACTGATTTGATGGAAATTGAACGTTTAGTTGACAAATTATGTAAACATTTGCAAACGTCTGCCATGTGGGTGTGGCACATAGCTTCCTCGTATCCATAACCCGATTGTATAGATGATTCGATGTATAGTAGTTAATCTCAAAACATCAATCTCTAAGTACCTTCCACTACCCTCATAGGGGACCATCTAAACGCTGATCAGAACAATCCTGAGGAATTTTGTCGAAATAGGATGGAAAATGAAGAAGTTATGACTGTTACATGAAATTCACGTTTGCGCGTGCACAGCCACTACTATTAGTCTGGTGGAGATGATTTTCATAGGACAAGCCAATCTGAACAATCCTAGAAAATTTAAAAAAATTCGGATGAAAAATGTAAGTGTTGTGACTGTTACAAGAATTTTACGGTTGCGAATGCGCAGAGGCTACTGTCAATTTTAAGGCCTTGATTTTCATCGGGAACCATCTCCAACCTAATCCGCATAATCCCTGGAAATTTCGTCGGAATAGGATGGGAAATGTGGAAGTTATGGCTGTTACCAGGAATTCACATTCGCGCATGCGCAGTGGCTACTATCAGTCAGGGAGTGATGATGAAAATTGCATCAAAATCAGAAGAAAAATGTGGAAGCTATGGCTGTGGCAAGGAATTCATGACGGACAGTCATGGAACCAAAATTGTTCAGAAAGGTCTGAAACGTGAAACGCGAGGGGAAATTTAGATTTTGGAGTACTTTTTTCAACCTTGAAAAGTGAAAAGCAATGCTTCCTTTATGTTGGTAGATTTGCTAGCAATAAAATGGTCTGACTAAGCCATTTATGTATAATTTATTGTGAAGGCATGCACGCCGAATCACGACCACCTTCTAAGGACCATGGTAGTGGGGGGGGGGGGGGTTAGATCCTTAAGGAAAGGCTCAAGGGACCTACGAGTTCGGATGAATTTCTCAATAATCCCGCACTATTAATTGATTATTGATCGCCTGGGTGATATAATTTTTTGGTTCAACAACAACGATCGCATTTTGGTCAAATAAAATGTAAACGGAGATAAGGCCTCCTTTAAGATTAAGACTTGTTACTGATTTATTGCAATTCCAATATTTGAGTTCTCATATAGGGCGAACGGTTTGTCGTTCAGAGCTCATAGTGGTCTCATTCGGTTCTAAAAATTCAATACTATTTCAAAATGGTGAAAAACTATGCCTCTATTTCAAGAGTTTTCGAACTAGGGCACTTTTGAACATTTCAACCCGCATTTTCCACCCCTTAGAAGTGACTGACATCAACCAAAAGCTTCGCAGCACAACTAGACCTCAAATGGAGCCCATAATATGGTATCATATTGTACCAAATATATGATACCAAGTATATGGTATATTATACCAAATTTCATCAGATTCCATCCATGGTAACTAAGAAAAGTGCCGCGTTCGGGTTATAGCGGACGGATGGATTTTAATTTTTTTTTTTGATTTTACTTTGAAACGTAGGTAAACTATCGAATTTTGAGGGGAAGGGTTACAATTTTTTTCTAGCTCGATTCCATTGGTTCATTAAGGAGAGTCAGCCCGAAAAAAAAAAATTTTCAATTTTTTTTATAATTTTATATTATTCTCTATTCAATTTCGAACAATTTGATATATAATAATTGATTGTTCCAAATACGGAACCCTAAGATAATTGAGGTCAAAGTTGGCCATCTCATGGCCTTGCTTCCGCCTGCTTGGTTGGTGTACCACTCTCCCGTCCCTGCTTCAGTTCTGGAAGCAAAATCCCCAATTTTTATAGAAAAACTGAACAATCTATTCCATGCCAACCACTGCCATACCAACAAATAATGCAGCAATGTTAGTCAAAAAGCTTGAAGTACCCTTCAAGTTGTATTATCTTCGGGGACCTCCCTTGTGATGATGTTGACGATCGGGATGACGATGGAGAAATATTTTCCGAAGAACCCGAAGAATTTCCATTCGGAATTATTATTCTAGGTTTACCAACATTGACCCTCTTCTTGAAAATGCGATTGACCCGCATTTTTCCACGCACAGAATACAAAAAACTTTACTACTGGTCAGAAACAACTTTAGAAACTCGGAAACTGTCAAAAAACCGGCTATAAACAAACTGTAACACTGAATAACCCTTACCTTATTCCTCTTCTCATTGTTCTTATACAGCCAAGTTAGAACGCGGGCGGTAGTAAACCGCGAAGCTCGAAAATTGTTCTTTTTCAGAAAAACGCGTTTTTCTCGAAACAACATTTTCTGATGCTTACGTGCACTTTCTGCGGTACCCATTCAACCGATTTTGATTCTGTTTTTTTAGTGTTGTTCGTACGTTGCTAATACGTCGATAGACGAGGGGGTTTTGGATAATTTTGTTTTGGAGAGTTTGTGGTTGAAAAAATGTTACCTACCAAAAACCCGGTTTTTTATTTTTTTGAGAAAAAAAATGATAAAATTATTGAAAATGAAAAAGCCCTCGTCTGTTGATAGAGCTTAGTAAGATGAAAAAATTAAAAAAAAAATTGAATTCGGACGAGTACTTACCGAGAAAAGTGCACGAAAACAGGTGAAAGGGCCCAACTTTAGGTACTTATAGCGAAGTACCTAAATGATCAATTATGATTTTTTTTACATAATTTTGTTCATCAAGATCTAAACTGTCGAATTATTGACCATTTTCATTTTTCTACTAAGATTTAAGCAACACAGAGGCGTTTGCAAAAAAACGCTGTTTTTCGGGCTGACTCCCCTTAAGTATAATAAACCAAAATGAAGAAAAACGGACTTTTCTATACGGCAACAAGCGTTTCAAACGTATAACTTTAAAATTCAACCACGAAATTTTTTAAATGATTAGTTCCACGATTTATAGACCACTTGAACATAATTTTTTTAAAAATATGATTTGAAATAGAGTTTAGGGGTAAGAAGTAATACTCATGCTGAATAATATTTGATATAACATAAGTTATATTCGTTTAATATATATTATATTTATATTTATGTGATATTATTATACAAAATTTAATAGCATGGGTGTAATAAGTTCTTCATCACTGAATTATGCAATTAACACGAACAGGGCACTAAAAACCGAAATTCAACGGGCAAAGACCAGCAGTACAAGTGAAGTTCTGTCTAAAAGGTACTACGATACAAATTAAGATTGAAAATACCAATTAAAATGGAATTTTACAGTGTAACTACGAGAATACTTTGTACGTGAGTATTAACTCACTTTCCATCTCTCGCAGGCTCACCACTCGTTAATGACTTTCACAGATAAATGCACTCCGGTCATCGAACTAATTGTACTCAAACGTGACAGTGAACTGATTTCTACGTTCCCATGTAGATTGAAATCGCATTTAATTATATTGCCGGTTAAGTATTCGAATTTCCGAACCGATCCTACGCAGGGACTGCCGACCGTGAAATCAAACGTTGGTTCCAATAATCGGTCGTTCTCGCATTCAACTCATTCCGTTGAAGGGTCGTTGCAGCACGATAGCCTTTCCCCGGTAATGATGCGGGCGATCATTCTCTCGTTTCAGAACCAAACGCAACGATTCAGCAATCCCTTTGCGTGCCTGCACTGTACCCTCGGTCGTTAGCTGAAAATTCCCATCATCTCCCCGGAGATCATATTTCAAAGCCGTTCTATTATAAAGTATCGTTAACTCAGAACATGGCACACTCCGCTTTTCGATTTTGTTGTCGTCATCCGAAAACGATCCGCAACTCAGTTCAGATTTAAATTCTCCTTTACCTGTATATTTTCATGTTTATTGGATTTCAGATATGTTGCTGGAGATAATATAAGTTTTGTATTATACCTACATACGACTAAAGGTTCTGCACTAAATTTGGCTAAAACATGTTCCATGTTTTTATAATTTACGCCGTAGGCTTTTAGTAGATAGCATGTGGGTGGTCCGGGGGAGCTTGCCCCCCTGGCGAGACGCGAAGCGCCGAGTTTGTTGTGTGTTTTCCTTCCTACTACACAACGCTGTATTACAAATATAATTTAGTTAGTTCGTTGAGGAAGAAGATTATTTAACATTATGAGAGCCCAAACTTGATATTTTCAAATCGGAGATAATGGTCTATCCCCCCCCCCCAATATCCAATTCCTATGATTCCCAAGTTCCGAATTAGATTTCTCTTCCCCCTCCCTCCGTGGCCATTGTGCCATTCTGGCCAGTCATGGTCCAGACTGGACAATGACTGGCACCACAGCGGTTGTGCTTCGGAATATATTGGACACTTAGGTATCTGTTAGTTTTTGTATGTACTCTGTAGAAAATCACATGCGTATTCAAGGTGAAACACCTGATACAACCTAATGCGAACTTAATCCTGAAAATTTTCTGGAGGATGTGATCAAGTGCACTGGTCATTTCAGCCGCTGTTACTAAATAAATAGGACCAGCATCAAACGTTATTACCGAAATTCAGAGCAAGCGCTTTGCGACTCCAACTAGACAATAACACTATAGGTTGTATAAGCATGATAAATCGGATTTTAAATTATTATTGTAGTACTGTATCATCAAATATGAAGGGCGGTGGAGGAAAAAAATCATGTAATCCAAAACATTAATTTATGAGCACCTCAGGTTTGGTTGAGCTGCCGACATCTGATTAGGTACTTATCTATTTATTAACATAATATTGTTTTGATTGATAAGATTGATTGATCACTTCAACTTGCCACGGTCTTTGAAATGACTCTTGTTTCCTTCAGATAGGAACCTCAGTACCTGATGAACTTGTGTATCCTTTTGTTGGTCTTTCAGACGTCTGGCGTCAGGTTTCTTTACGTAGTTGTGAAGAGGTGGAGGAACGACGGCCTAATTGAATAACTACCGACAAACTTCAGACTTGTTACCAACCGAAGGTTTTCGGTCAACTTTAATAATTAGCCCTTAGGTCTGATCTGAACACACCTCGGGTCTGCCTTCTAATCAGGAGCAACTGAACACCATCGTCAACCAACCTAGTTACTCCTAATCTGACATTTCAGTCTCCTCTCGTTCTCCTTTTGAAAGTCCGTCGTATAGAACTATTAACAAGTTAACGATTCCAGCAACTTAGTAGTTGTGTAGCCCATCCCAACTTCAATACAACAATCAACCAAAGTACGAGATTGAAAGATCTTCAGATTGTTCGATGTCAACACAGTTAATTATTTTGTCGTGCTAAGCCAGAAAGTTGTAACGTGGAAATTCGACCAATTTTTTTTTTCTCGACCAACTTCGACTTTCGACCAACAACGATCAGGTTTTCCATTGGTCAATCAGCCGATGAGGAGAGTAGTACAAAAACAGTTTAAACAATCGATTTTTCATATTTATTTTGCTTCCTCACTACCGAAGATAGGGAAGCTTTGTATTCGTGAAAGAAGTGAAAAAAAATGTCCTCCAAAATCAAAATTTCCACTTGCTTTTTGCGTTTTAGAGCTTCCCGAACAATTTTGGTTCCGTGTCAGTCTGTCTGTCGGTCTGTCTGTGGTCAATCCTTGTCCCGGGCAAAACTATCCTAACCTGTGGTTCGATTTTGATGAAATTTTCAGGGATTGTGCGAGTTAGGTTCTAGACGGTCCCCTATCAATTTCAGCACCTTCGGACCAATAGGAGCGAGTGCGCATGCGCAAACGTGAATTTCCTGGAACCTCGGTTTCTCGGTTTCTATTGAACCGATTTTGCTCAAATTTGGAGGTTAGTTAGGGAATAACTTCTAAGAGACACCCTATAAGTTTCAATCAAATTGGTCAAGCAATAGCCGCTGCGCATGCGCGAACTTTAAATTTATTGTTACAACCAAAACTCCGCAACTATTCAACCAATTTCGATGAAATTTTCAGGGATTGTGTGGGTTAGGTCCTAGACGGTGATTCTAATACCTGCAACCCTATCCCGCATATTATCGCCAATATTTTGGTATTCAATAACTCTTTGAATCATAATTTTTTCGCCAACTGATTCTATACGTCCATGTTACAATGAGTGAGGAAGCTATACTGCCCACCCAACTTGGCAGACGTTTTTTTTTAATAAAACAACACATAATTCTGAAAATTTTGGTGAAAATAAAATTAAAATCGGATGACTGATTGATGAGTTACAATTTTTTGAAAATCTTGAGTAGAGCAACAGAAAAATATTGAAAGGTTGAGAATAAAACCTGATTATTGATAACATTCTTGAAGTACATGGATTCATGGATACTAAATGTATAGGCTCTGAACATGGGACTAAAAGGAATACTGAAAGTTCCTCATGTGATGTGGTCTTGTCAGCCAGACTCACTAAATCAAGATCAGAACAAGTAAGCAGGAGCGCAACCTATTCCTAGACGGTAAGTCAATGATGATTGACTCACAAATTTACTAAATTCTTTAAAATTGATGAGACATAATTTTTCGTTCTATGCGTTCTTTTAGTTACTTCACAGACATTCCTTTCTTCAAAGGAAAAGTATTATGTAAGTTTCAAATTTTCGGTTTATAATTTTCAATAATGAACCTTTTGAATCGACCAAGAAAAGAAAATTTTAACCCCCCCTCAAAATTTGTTGGTTTAAATTTCAAGGTAGGTACGTAGAATCCGAAAATCGTATAAAAAAATTTTCCGTCCGTTCGGCGTACGCGGCTCTTTTCTTAGCAACACTGGACCGATTTGGTATATGAGTTCCATTTGGAGTCTAGTTGTGCCGCAAAGCTTTTGGTTGATGTCAGTCACTTCTAAGGGGTGAAAATTGAGGGTTGAAATTTTCAAGAGTGCCCTAGCTCGAAAACTCTCGAAATAAAGGTATTTCGAACTCTGTAGGACAAACCGTTCGCTCCCTACGATTACTTGAAGGTTTTACTTCGATAAAACAGTATCACGAGTGTGAATCACTAAATATCTCTAATATCCGTTGAAATTTTAGCGATTCAAAATGCGATCGCTGTTCGTTTCTTTGAGCTGTATTCAGTTATGCTTTCTTAGCAACCTATAATGAAATTTCCATATGAAGCTTTCTATTTTTTGAATCGAGTGTGAAGAAGTTCTTTCTAATAAAGTTGATTGTGAAGGTGTGAAGGCAGTATGGTGTGGTAGGTAGTAGGTACCTCTGGTTGGTAGGTAAAAACAAAAAAATAATTAATAGTGACAATGGCAAAGCTGTGATCTTTGAAGATTTGATTTGATTTGATTTTTGATTTATTTAACAAATCAGCGTTACATAGGGCCTTAGGGCCCTCTCTTACCGTAACCCTGAAAGGGTTATGACAATAACTCGGCCTTAATCAATCAATATCTTAGCATTACTAATAAATATTATAAAATAACATTCAATCTTCATCATTTCAAATAAGTACTTCAATATTGTTAATTTTCTACTTACTATATAATTTGTAAATATTGGGAAAATAAGTGTTCCTTGAAACGGTTTTTGAAAGTGCTGGTGGTCATAGTTGTGTCGAACAATTCTAAATTTTCATTGTACATTCTGATACTCCTAACTATAAATGATTTATTATAAATAGTTAGGAGTATCAGAATGAGTATACAAGCTTGTGCGGTGGAGTGGTTCATTTGCATATCGCGTATCGCGCTGATGAATATTACTCATCGTAGTAAATTGTTTACTAAGATAGCTAGGAGTTGACAATTTTAATATTTTGAACAGCAGTACAGCATCGGCGAGTTTAATTTTTTCCCTAATTTTCAGCCATTTCAATTTTAGGTAATATGGCGTGACGTGTACATCTAGTTTCAGTCTATATACAAATCTGATAACAGCATTTTGTGCTTTTTGGAGTAACGTGATTTGCTCATTATTCAGATCTCCAAAAGCAGTGAGTGCATATTCAAAATTATGCATCACCAAGGCTTGTACAAGTTGTAATCGACATTGGAAAGGAAAATCTATAGCTATTCTAATCAATTGATATAGACTTTTATAAATTCTTTGCTTCTTGTTGCTTGTTCTTTGCTTCTTCTACATAATCTAAATTCACTAGGTTGATATCTATCTTGGGTAAGCTTTTTAAGTCTACTTTTGATAAGAGTCTACTATATCCAAGTACCATGGCTTTAGATTTTGCTTCATTAATTTTCATACCGTTTCTTCTCAGATGAGTGATCTATACAGGAAAATAATAAACCTTTGTGAAATAATTAGCAGCGTTTTTGATTACAAAATTCTTACTATTTAACATCCATTCGTTTACGAATAGCTTGGGAGTAGCCGTTCGAGGATCGCGGAAGCTTGATTTCTCGGAAGATAATAATTCTCATATTTCAGGAACTCCAAAAATAAAAAATAAATAAATAAACCGAACTGAAGATACATTTCCTCCGAGCTGCAATATTAAATTCGTCTTCCAGAAAGGATCAAATTCGTTCTTCGGGGCAACCGCGCAGTAATTTATTCAATGAGGAAGGGGATATTGAGGACACTGATTTGATGAAAGTACGAAGGTAGAGGGAGGTAAGACAAGGAAAATGAAAAGAGGGGTTGAGAGAGCGATCAAGAGCGAGAAGCAAGGTAGAAAATCTTCCTTCGGTTTTGGGTAACTAATAAAGGAAGTTGATCCGGGGGGCGGTTTCTTCGAGGTAATGGGGCACGTCATTAAAGGCTGGCGGCGGCCTCAAGTTGTGTTTTACTCCAATCCAAAGGCCTCTGGTCTTTCTTTGCCTTCTATGCCGATCTCGTCTTCGTCTTCATGAACGAAGTATAAATGGACGGAGCTTAAACGAAGAGGGAAAGTCTTTTGCAAAACCCTCGGAACTAATCCGGAGGTGAAGTGATGAAACCACGAAGCCGTAAGGAACATCTCAAGCGGTGAAGTGAGGTAGACGATGCTTTTATAGATAAATAAATATATTGAGGTATGAATGACCTATCTATATTCGATTTGGTATTCTCGTTCAATCTCACACAGACGTTGTCCTATTAATTTGACATCTACAAATGCACAAAGAGAAAGTAGTATAAAAATAACACTGTTACATTAGTGCTAATGACTAGAAGAAAAGGGTGAACAATAATTTTAAATATTAAGTTACTTACGGATATCTATGCAAACAGGTATTCAGAAGGTGTAAGTGGGAGAAGTTATTTCTAATAAGATAATGATAATGTTAAAATCACTGTATGATTGTGGAAAAGAAACACAACAAACAGTCATAACAAAACGCTGTAAATTATATCATAAAGTTTATTATTTGTCTGAATTGAGTCGCCAGCAAAAAACATAGCTTTGCCACTGTCATTTTCTCATGTTTTTTACCAACTACCAACTATAGGTTCCTACCTACTTCACACTCAATTCGAAGAAATAGGGAGTTGAGGTTACTCCATATGGAAATTTGAAGAAACAACAACGATCGCATTCTGGTCAGATAAAATTTCAACGGAGATTGGTCCACTTTTGCGATTCACACTCGTGTTTCTGATTTATTGTAAGTCCAATTCTTAAAGTGGCTTCGGTCAGTTGCCTCAGTCCTCGTTCCGGGTTAGTAGTCCTCTAAATCACTGGCGCTCAAACTTTAAAAATTGATAAATTAAATACTAAATTAGAAATTTTAAAGGATTTTTGAAATGCATTAGTGCATTTGCCTAAGGAAATTGAAGAAGGAAAATATTGCCGCTGGAATCATCAAAATCGAAAACAATTATCGCCGGAAAATTAAGGGAAAATCCTTACTGAATAAACGGAACGAGGAACGAATGGTGACCGACTGAGACCTCCATTAAGTTCTGATGGATGTACTGGGAATGCATTTAAGTTCGAAAATAATTGTGGAAATCGCGAAAAAGACATGTGGCACTGAGTACCTACGCCAATATGTCCTTAGTGTGACACTAAAGGTATCTCTCTGTTGAGGGCCAATTTGATGAATAAACATGTGATGGATTGATGAAAACGAAGCCTCAAACCCTGATCGAACCTGATTGAACATTTACCATTTTACTTGCATTATCATCAGATTTACTGACATTGTTATTTTAAACAATCGTTATTATTTTAAACTCGAGAAACACAGTAGTGTCGTCACTATCTGCTCACAAATCCCCTCGTGACAGATTTTAAACTATTGAGAGAAGAGAGGGGGCACCTGGTGAACCTTCGAGGTGTCTAGTGATCATTTTGATATCAAATTTGTAGTAAACGCTGTCCGAGGGGGAGTATCGCTAATTCGAGTTCCGTTTCTGAAATAGTACAGTTTCTTTAGGTAATATAATTAGTTTACAATTCGAAAGTGTTGTTCCTGTGTAAATACCATATCTTCCGACGAAGAGGAAGGTCAGCTTTGGGAGGAGGAACCCAACATAACAAACAATATCTTTATATCAAAATTTTTTGAGCCAGGGCGTTTTTAATATGTTAGCCCTTTTTTTCAAACCTTAGAAGTGACTGAAATCAACGAAAAGCTTCGGGGCCCAACTAGACCCCATTATACTAAATTTCATTAAAATCGGTCCATGGGAACTACGCAACCACGAGAGACTACGCAACAAGTACGCAACCACGAGAGACATTTTATGTCTTATGTTTAATAAATTGAGAGCTTTCCAATGAGTGGTGAACGATTTTTGTGGGGTGGAAAATGAGGAAGTTGGTTTTCCCTAGGAACGATTGGTTGTACGTGAAAATCATCAGAAATTTCCGCGTAACGCTCCCCTCGTAACGCTCCCCGCGTGACGATTTTTAATTTATGTGCCATAGTAAAGACATAATTATTATACTCCAGGAATCGATTCTACAAATAATTTGCTACAACTTTTCCCTCAGCAATTATTGCTGAATGGTTCTGGGACATCATGTATAGTCCGCCATCTCGAGCTTGGTGTCGCGAGACTACAGATTCGCTTGGCTCAGAGAAGGCTACACGGGTATACGAAAGAGTAGCATCAACCAGCCACTACCTCGTTATTTATTCCTCTATTCCGACTGAACTGTTCCCGAGGAAGCAGGCTAATGAGTCACAAGTGAAACTGGTTCTGGTTCACGTATGACGCAACTTGACGCGACCGAGGTGCAGATGTGCATGTCGTTTCTGGTGAAAGGAAGAGTAGGGTCGAACTTGGAATCTAATTAAAGTTATATAGCTTCGCGTCTAATCTTCTCATTTCATAAGACGCCCATCTCCCGGGCAGCGGCATTTAGAGCGGTCATTCCCGTCTGTAAATCTTAGGCCTAACTCTGCTCCAGTTTTTAAGACGAGGTTTTAATAGCTAGTCGGTTATCTTCAGCTCCCTTTCAACCGCGAGAACAACCCGAAATAATTTCTTGCTGACGGCTCAGTTTTACGTACTTCTTTCAAACTGGTGCTCCACTTTTTGAGAATAAATAAGCACTTAGCCTCGGAGGAGGCTGAGATATTAATAATTCATCAGGGTGAAATCGGGCATGAAAAGTGTAACTCGAGAGATAGATTGGACGATGAGACTTCTTTTGACGGTCACGTATCTCAAAGATTGAAAAGTGCAAAGTGGAGTGATGGAAAATTTCGACGAAAGTCAAGACATTCGCCTGATGGATTTGGAACACAACATAACAGTGATTCTCCGATCATAATACATAGTAAATGACCAGCGCGCCAGTCCCCAATATGACTCCCAGGCGAATTCGTTCGATAATGAGAAACTTACGTTCGAAGATATTTGTGCATCATGGGAACCAAGGGAGTTAGCTCGTTTATTGAACCAGTTTCTATGACGTCACCAAAGTTGAGAGCAGTCGGCCCAAGTACAATGAATATCATGTGAGCTTACAAACTTGGGTACCTATGGATTTTGGTTTACTATTTTCAATAACAATTAGACTTCACTACGAGCTGAAGATAGAATCTGTCAATGAGGTCAATCGTAGCCAAGCCATAACTTGGACCTTTTGAGGCTCCAAGATCATGTAAATTAGGATGTTCCACTCAACACAGATGATCTGCTTAGAAGACTTAAGAGAACCAAGCCACACGATCTAATCCACTTAGTGGGACCATCATGAAGTGCAAATTTCAGGACAAAAAGAACTAAGTGAAGTATCTTAGTTTTATTAACGTACACCAACTATGTATCAGAAGAATGTTGCTTATAAGTTGTAACTTAGTGCAACAAACAAGTTTAAAAAAATTCAACAATGAACCTTTGGAATCGACTACGAAAAAAAATTCTAACCTCCCCTAAGATACGTGGAATCCTAAAATCGAATAAAAAAAATTTCCTTTTGGGCACTTTTCTTGACAACACTGGACTGATTTGATTCAAATTTGGTATATGGGCTCCATTTGGGGTCTAGTTGTGCTACAAAACATTTTATTGATGTCAGTCACTTCTAAGAGGTGAAAATTAAGGGTTGAAGTTTTCAAGAGTGCCCTGACTCGAAAACTCTCGAAGTAAAGGTATTGTTTTTTCACCAATTTTAAATAGTATAGAATTTATAAACAATTTGGAGACCACCCGGAGCTTTGTCGCTCCCTACGATTACTTGAAGGGTATCCTTCGATAAAACGGAATCACGAGTGTAGCCTAAGGCTCCATGCTATCCTTAGTTAATGGCTATTTCAATGGTGTATTAAAAACATCGTAAAAGTGAAAAAAGTCGGATTTTAAGGGGTCAAGAAAAAAAACGTCTGCCAAGTGGGTGTGGCACATAGCTTCCTCGTATCCATAACCCGATTGTATAGATGATCCGATGCATAGTAGTTAATCTCAAAACACGAATCTCTAAGTGCCTTCACTACACTCATAGGGGACCATCTACACGCTAATCTGGACAATCCTAGAAAATTTCATCAAATTCGGATGAAAAATTAAGTGAGTAGATGTATGTGATTGGATCAAAAAAATTCTTAGCCTCGGCTGGGATTCGAACCCGCGATCCCTGGAGCACAAATCAAGACTTTGTCCTCTGAGCTATTGAAGCCTTGTCATGTATAAGATTTGAGATTCACACAGGAGACCATCCCTCTATGAATGAATCCCTCCATGAAAAACAATTCTCTATGATTCTGATAGGGGACCATCTAAACACTACTCTGTAACATCCCTGAAAATTTCATTGAAATCGGATGGAAAATGTAGAAGTTATGGACGTTACAAGGAAATTCACGTTTGCGCATGCGCAGTGGCTACTATCAGTCCGAAGGTGGTGATTTTCATAGGGGACCATCTAAATACTAATCTGTAACATCCCTGAAAATTTCATTGAAATCGGATTGAAAATGTAGAAGTTATGGCCGTTACGAGGAATTCACGTTTGCGCATGCGCAGTCGCTTCTATTCGTTCGGGGATGATGATTTTCATAGGGGACCATCTACAACCTGAACCACATAATCCCTGAAAATTTCATCGAAATCGAGTGGAAAATGTGGAAGTTATGGCCGTTAGAAGGAAATTCACGTTTGCGCATACGCAGTAGCTACTATCAATCCGAAGGGGGTGATTTTCATAGGAGACCATCTAGATACTAATCTGTAACATCCCTGAAAATTTCATTGAAATTGGATGGAAAATGTGCGTGATCAGCACGGCGAGTGACGGAATTGAAAATAACATCATCGAAGTGCGAATTTCACCGTGCTGATCACGCGCCTAGCGCGTCATTAGTTATTATTGGTATACATGTATACAGGGTGTAACACCTATGTTCCTGCCATAGCCTAAGGATTGATTCTACAACTAATTTGTGACTTCTTTTGTCTATTGACTTTTGCTTCCGAGTCTACCAAGGTAGCGGAAGCTTTGTTTTCACTTTTCAAGGATGAAAAAAAAAGTTCTCCAAAATCAAAATTTTCACTCGCGTTTTGCGTTTTAGACCTTTCTGAACAATTTTGGTTCCGTGTCTGTCTGTTCGTCTGTCTGTGTGTCTGTGTGTCCGTGTGTCTGTCATGAATTCCTTGTAACGCGCATAACTATACGAAGTTATTGTCCGATTTCGATGAAATTTTCAGGGATTGTGCGGGTTGGTGTGTAGACGTTCCCCTATGAAAATCATCATCCCCGGACTGATAGAAGAGACTGCGCATGCGCAAACGTGAATTCCTTGTAACGGCCATAACTTCTACATTTTCCGCTTGATTTCAATGAAAATTTCAGAGATGTTATAGATTAGTATTTAAATAGTCCCCTATGAAAATCATCATTCCCGGACTGATAGAAGCGACTGCGCATGCGCAAACGTGAATTTCCTTGTAACAGCCTTAACTTCTACATTTTCCATCCGATTTCAATGAAATTTTCAGGGATTATGCGGATTAGATTGTAAATGGTCCCCTATCAAAATCATCACCCCTGGACTGATAGTAGCCGATGCGCATGCGCGAACGTAAAATCCGTGTAACAGCCGTACGTACGTCAGAATCTCAAATTCTACTCTGTGTACTGTCTGGCGCCCGTAGCACATTCGCAGCGAGTCCAACTATCAACCAAGGGGTCTCGGGTACGATTCCCAGCCATACCCAAAAATTTTTTGAGTAGTGACTCCACTTACATTTTTCATCCGAATTTGATGAAATTTTCTAGGATTATCAAGAGTAGCGTGTAGATGGTCCCCTATGAGGTTAGTGAAAGGTACTTAGAGATTGGTGTTTTGAGATTAACTACTATGCATCGGATCATCTATGTAATCGGGTTATGGATACGAGGAAGTTATGTGCCACACCCACTTGGCAGACGTTTTTCTATTTAGATCACTCGTCTGAAAAGCCACCAACCATCCAACATGAAGAAAACCATCGATCGCAATTCGGTCAGCTAACATGTGAACGAAGATTAGGCCTCTTTTGCGATTCACACTCGTGTTTTTGATTTATCGTACGTCCAACCCTCAAATTCTCGTAGGGAGCGAACGGTTTGTCCTACAGGGCACCGCGTGGTCTCAAAAAATTCTAAAAGTTCTATACAATCACAAATTATTGAAAAAACAATAGGTAGGTACCTTTACATAATAATTTTTAAAGTTACAGCGTTTCCAAAATTTCAAAATGCATTTTTCAACCCTTAGAAGTGACCTACATCAACCAAAATCTTCGGAGCACAAGAAGACCCCAATTGGAGCCTACATACGAAATTTCATCAAAATCGGTCAATGCTAAGTGGGGAAAGTGCCGCGTACGGCGTGAGACGGACGGACGGCCAAATTTGTATTTGATTTTTGGATTCTTCGTACCTTGAAACTTAAACCAACAAATTTTGAGGGGGTGTTAAAGAAAAATTTCTTGGTCGATTCCAAAGGTTCATCATTGAAAATAATAAACCAATATGATCATTTATGGGCAAATAACATCATTACCCATGGAAGTAATCATATTTCGGTCGGTTATTCTAAAAACAATTAGTTCAGGTTGGTAGAAAAAATTGGCTGATTTGAACCCGCAGTGAACGTGTTAACTAGATGTTTAACAATCATCATAGCGTCGCCAACCCCATCTGCTCTAATTAAGACTCTCTTCACACTCTACCATAACTCGTCGAATTTCTTCACAATCAAGTTGGACGGAGAGAAACTCACTAGATTGGCTTGTAATGGAAGTTAGGTGTTGCTTCATGGGATAGTACGCACAATCTTGTTAACTGCGCACATTGGTCAATGCGGCACAAAAAAGCCGTGGAGTGGGCGCGCGTACGCAACAAGGCAAACCGTTTCTTGAGCAAAGCTCATGGAAGAAGTTTCGAAGGCACGTTCACCGAAATAATTACATAGCATTACACCCGCTCATTGTTGAGCTTCAAGTCGAGCTTGACAACTACTGGCGAGACGGGCGGAACGAAGAGCGGTCGGTCGTCTTTTATGGACCACCGCTGCATTCGAGGTTTCTGTAGCCGATTTTATGGTCGAAGGTACAATCACGTGTGTAAGACTCGATGATCACCTCGTTCAGACAATACCTGCCTTGCATATACCTACTACGTTACCGTCAGAACCAACCTGTACCTACTGGTCCACTCTACCAATTCTACATGTCATTGTGAGCGGCCTTCACTGTTACTACCCGGCACAATTACGTCAGATTTTTTCTTCAATTCCTCCTTTTTAATGGGACATGGGAAGAACAGACATCATCCATGAAGTACACGCCGAGTGAACAAGGCTCGATTGTAATTAATTTAAACCGAGCTCGTGAAAACAACATCCGAAGTTGGCTTGTAGGTACAAAAATTTCATAAGTTTCGGTTGTGAAATGCGAAGCGATTGCTTTGGCCTCAAAAGATTACTTTCAGCGCTGGTATGTTGGAGGTTGTAACGTGCTATAACCTGTTAACGAGAATGGAGTTTTTAGAGGGAAAGAGACGGTCAACTCGTTTGTCATTACAACAGCACATAACGAGGAATGAAAGTGAATGAATGGCAGAATTGTCTCACTTAACAAAGTTTTGGTGTGAAGGCGCAGTCCTGCACTTTGGTGTATTAAAATTTATCATAAATCTTCAGAATTGAGCAAAAGAAAATGTGCTGTAAACCCTTCACAATTTGCTCTATTAGAATCCAATAATGAATAAATGAAATATAATATTCTTCCGCCGTAATCGGCATTTTTCTGAGTTTACTTTGAACTAATTTGAATGAAATTTTGTAAATGGGTTCCACTTGGGGTCTAGTTGTGGGGTCTAAGTTTTTGGTCTTTGTCTATAACCTATAATAAGGCGTGAAAAATATGGGTTGAAATTTTCAAAATGCAGTAGCTCGAAAACATTCAACGTGAAGATATTGTTTTATCATTTATTTAGCACAGTTGTGGATCTTAGAAATGGAATGAGACCGCTCATAGCTGCATAGGATCGACCTTTCGCTCCCATTAGCTTTGTATTTTGGTTTTAAAGACCATTTTTTTCAACCTTGAAAAGTAAAAACAATGGTTTCACTACCTCAATAGACTCAAAAGCGAAATATTCTTCAAAATCAAAATTTAAACGTGTTTCCACATTTTTGGCCTTCCTGAACCATTTTGGTTCCTTGGCTGTCTGTCATGAAATCCTTATAACGGGCAAAACTATACAAAGTTATAGTCTGATTTCGATGAAATTTTCAGGGATTGTGCGGATTAAAATCTAGATGGTCCTTGATGAAAATTATGGCCCCCGGATTAATAATAGTCTCTGCGCATGCGCGAACGTAAAATCCTTTTTGACCGACTTCATGCGCGGCGAAGCCGCGCCGAAGGAAGGAGGTATACAGTTCGGTGTGTCATGGGACGACGATTTTTTTTTTTTTTTTTCTGTATGTTTGTACGACTAGCATTTTCTTATTCGGGCACCAATCTGCCTGATTCTTCTTGAAAAGTGTTCTACAAGTATCCATAGTGGTCCCGTTTCAATCAGATTTCATTTTGCTTTGTTAAAAGTATCGAAATTTTGTGAATATAGTTCAAAAAACGTGGTTTTCGGGAAGATTGTTCCGCATCCTCTCCCCCCGCCCCCCACCACCCGCCCGTCTCCTCCGGCATATTCTCGGACGCCTGCCGCCCCTCAACAAATTCAAGGAGGACCACCCTCTCATTCATTGGGGACCATCCTCCCTATTTAGAGTGAAACGCTTATTTCTTCAAGATAAAGTGGATTGTGAAGCAAAATTTTAATTTAAAAAAAAATGATATTGAACTCAATAATTATTTTGAAATTAACTTTACCATTTCACTGAAAGACGAGTTTCCCGACTTTGTGTACATGTTTGTGTACATTCAAATTTAAGGTCCGATTCTAAGCTTCACAAAAAATGAGATGCTTTATGAGGGGGTTTCCGATAACCATCAAATTCCAGTAGACTACCAAGTGGGTCTAGCACATAGCCTTCTCATCATCCAAAACATGTTGCAGCGGGCTAAAATATGAAGTTCCAGTCCGATTCCGATGAAATTTTCAGAGATTGTACGAGTTGGCGTGTAGATGGTCCTCTATGAAAATCATTGCCCCCGGACTGATAGCCGCTGCGCATGTGCAAACGATAATTTCCTTTTAGCAGCCATCATTTCCACATTTTCCATCCGACTTCAAGAAAATTCTCAGAGATCATGCAAATTGGCATATAGATGGTCCCCGATGAAAAGCATTGCCAAGCCACAGCGCATGCGCAAACGTGAATTCCCTGTAGGAGCTATACTTTCTACATTTTCCATCCGATTTTGATGGTATTTTTGGGATTGCGCGGATCTGAGTGTAGATACTCCTCTACGGATATCATCGCCCCCATGTCACTTACGTTGAGTGAAACAGTTTGGTGCAGGAGGAAGCGAAATTACAATGCGTGTTTTTTCGCTCACCAACAGGTTCTAATTGACTTAATGCTTATCCAATGGGACGTCCCCTGGAATGCATGCATTACTAAACAATATGTTTAATAATTTTTTGGACTCACTAATAACTACTTAAAACAATAATACTGTAGGTATAGGTACTAAAATAAAATGTAAAAATTAAACAATAAAATTACCTGCTATATAAAAAACCTCAAAAAGTAATAATTAATTCCACAATAAAACTCGGCGCTTTGCGCCTCGGCGGGGGGCTCCGCCCCCCTGCACCCCCCGGTTTATTTCTTTTTCCATACTCTGTATGAAATCATAGGAACACAGAGTGTGTTTTTGCGATGCTAGTCATCCGTTAAATAAAAAACAACAATAATAAATGTGGAGTCTTTGGCAATAATAAAATAAATAATTGTTAGACATTTAATTTGGTCTAAAACCCTATAAATGTTATATAAATAAATATGTAACTACAAGAAAAATACTATATAAATTGAGAGCTTTCCAACGAATGGTGAACAATTTCTGTGCAATGAACACTGCGGGAGTTCTGTTTCCTTACCAATTGCTTGGTTGCACGTGAAAATCATTATAAAAGGCGCGTAACGGTTTTTTCTGTCGCTTTTTCGTGACGATTTTTTTTTCGGTAGGTCATCGCAAAAACACATTCTGTGTTAAAAACCATTAGTAATTAAAAAATACAAGTAAAAGATTTAAATAAGAAAAATAGCGAAAAATGTAGAAAAAAGGTTAACAGTCGGTAACTCAAAGAATACCGACTTTTAACAAAAGTACTTGGTAGTAGGTAAATTATGTAAAATTAAAAAAAAATTAAATAATAAAAGTCGAAAAAATTAATAAGTTAAAAATTAAAACGAATGATTTTAAAATTTAAACAAAAGTACTTGGTAGTAGGTAAGTTATGTAAAATTAAAATAATTAGTCGAAAAAATTAATAAATTAAAAATTAAAACAAATGACTTATAAAATTAAATTTTAAAAATAAATTTAAAAAATCACTAAAAAGTAAAAAATAAAAAAAATATGAAAATACAAAAATAGTAAAATAAAAAACTTTTTAACAAAAAAACGGACCGACCTCAAAACTGATGATATCATCCCACTAAAAAGGAAAAAATAATAACGACAATTTATTTAGATAGGTTGGTAGGTAGGTACGCATTGAAGTCGCCGCCGTGCCCATCTGCAGAGACAAACATACACAAGTAGATTCCACTTCCATCTGGTTAGTGTTACAACATGGGTCGATAGTGCAATACAAAACAGGAATGAGAGTGGGTACCTATCATTGAGGTAATGCATGTGTTCCAAAACTATTAGGTAGTACGTCACTGCTGTCGTATGAAGGAGGATGAGAGAGTGACATTAAGTGTGAATCTCAGTAAGAATATTTCCTTTGATAACAGCTGAAGACGTCTGCGTCACCAAAAATGGCAGTTGGATAAAAATTCAACATGAGAAGGTTGTTTACTTACTTACCTACCCCTACTCCTGTTTTGTATTGCACTATCGACGCATGTTGTAACACTAACTGGTTCATTTGAGTATGAACCCATATCACAAACCCACATCATGACCTAGACAATTCTACATTCAATATGCCATACATGGAATATAAGATTAATTAGATATTATGTAATCACAAATACGTATCACAAATTATAATTTTTTCCAACGGAATGTCTTCATATCAATTTCAAGATAGTACGGGTTGACCCTCAGGTCTCAACAAGATTAGGGTATTTATTTATCCTGTCAGTTGCTACAGGAAGAAGTTTGTAGAATGCATGCTGAAATTTCAGATTGACTTCAACAGTTTCCTTTTGAAGCCCCTAAACACATTAACTACCATGTGGAGGAATTACTGTTGCTAGGCATTTAGTGCAAAACTCTTCCCCCTATCTGGTACCGTTGGGAAGAGGTTCTCAGGAATCCTCCACTCGTCCCAATTGTTTGCTTCTGGGCTCATAGTTGATGTTCCAGCGATAGCATTATTTCAGCATGTCAAAATATCTTAAGAAAATCTAGCAAAAAAACCTTCTCAAACCCAGCAAAACCCAAATTTACAGGTACCCTGACAATGTATGCTGTTCTCAGATCATTCCTGCCATGCCTCCTGACAGCCAGAGGGAGACCATCAGGCCTATCATTGAAAATAATAATCACTGTTATAGTTCTGAGCTCTGCACCTATACAATCCTGTTGTTACATCAATCTTCTGTCTAACTCATGGAGCAATTATGGAAGAAGTGAACAAGGGATTATTTTGTGTCTCACGGTAGCTCATCTCACGTCTAATCATCACTTCGAACAATCTCCTTCCAGTAGTTAAGATAGATTATCAATATTTATTATTCATGAAGAGCCTATAACTGTGATCTCTTCACATTTCCTGGAGGTGCCAAATCTGCCAAACTTTGCACCTTTGATGTGCCGATGAGGGACGTATTCGAAGCGAAACGCGTGAAAGGCTGGTGGCTGTTCTACGCCAAAAAAAAAAAAAAATTGGGGCAGGTTCCTCGTCTTTTTTGTGGGTTTTGAATGATCTCTTACATATATAAAATTCCTACCTCAACGATGACCAAAATCAAAGACATTCGGTTTATAGGTTGAATCTAAAGTTGCAAAACCATTATATCAAGCATCAAACTAATAAACCACCTTTTCGATCTGATTTCAGGTCATAACAGCGTACGGTTGTAGTTCGTTATCAGGTGGGAGGCAGCATGAAGTTCCATTGTCGTGCATCGTGAGTCAAACGCTGGTCATTTCGTGACCCCAACCGCTCGTGACCGCGTGAAAGAAGGGGATGACTTTAGCAATCGCCCTCCCATGTTAAACAGCGACAGCTGCCTGGAATTGCGCAATCCATATCCGTTAGCCCTTCCTTTATTTTAATTATTGAATTAATCTGAAACCCCGTGTAAGAGAAGCAACTCACGACTATGATCGATACGAGGTTATAAGGTGGAGTAAGCCTAGCAGTCCGCTGGACGCGTATTTGAGCGGCCCGATTACATAGTGCAGAACGTAACAACTAGTTACCACCAGCCGATAGTTACCACTAGTTACCACTAGTTTCCGATCGACCTTTGGGGTCACAAATTCATGATGATTCCCACACATTACTATACTTGTCGAACCTCAATCTTCAGGTAATCTGTCATGTAAATTGCTTCCAAGTCTACCAAGGTAGCTGAAGCCTTGTTTTCACTTTCAAGGTTGAAAAAAAAGTTCTCCAAAATCGGAATTTCCACTCGCGTTTCACGTTTCAGACCTTTCTGAACAATTTTGGTTCCGTGTCTGTCTGTCTGTGTGTCTGTCATGAAATCCTTGTAACCGGTATAACTATACGAAGTTATTGTCCGATTTCGATGACATTTTCAGGGATTGTGCGGGTTAGACGCATGTTGGCGTTTAGACGGTCCCCCATGAAAATCATCACCCCCGGACTGATAGTTGCCGCTGCGAATGTGCAAACGTATATTCCTTGTAGCAGCCATAACTTCCACATTTTCTATCTGATTTCGATGAAATTTTCGGGGATCATGCGAATTACGTTGTAAATTGTCCCCTATGAAAATCATGACCCCCAGACTGATAGTAGCCACTGCGCATGCGCAAACGTGAATTCCTTGTAGAAGCCATAACATCCATATTTTCCATCTGATTTCGTTGAAATTCCCAGGGATCATGCAGATTAGGTTTTAGACGGTTCCCTATGAAAATCATCATCCCTGGATTGATATTAGCTGCTGCGCATGCGCGAACGCGAATTCTTTGTAACAGCCATAACTTCCACATTTTCTATCCGATTTCGACGACATTTTCATAGATCATGCGGATCACGTTGTAGATGGTTCCCTATGAGAATCATCTCCTCCAGACTAATAGTAGTTGCTGCGCATGCGCAAACGTGAGTTCGTTGTAACTGCTGAAACTTCTACATTTTCCTTCCGATTTCGACGAAATTTCTCAGGATTGTCCGGATTAGCGTCTAGATGGTCCCCTATGAGGGTGGAGAAAGGTACTTAGTGATTGATGTTTTGAGATTAACTACTCTGCATCCGATCATCTATACAATCGGGTTATGGAAACGAAGAAGCTATGTGCCACACCCACTTACCTGACAGTTTTTAGTTTCAATAAACACAGTGCAGATTTGCCGTTTTCTTGGTAAATGACATTACCTACAATTACTACAATAAGTATGTTGACCACCAAATGTTAATGACAACAAAATCATTAGGCATTTTTGAAAAAAATATTATTTTTGATACTAATGTTTTTATTTGAATAGTGAAATTGTAATTTTTGAACCGAGATTTATCATTGGTGGACAAAAAAAAAAAAAAAACAGAACAAAAGGAATATAATAGTATGTAAAGATGTAAATTCAACATGATTCCGTAGTGTTTGAGTAGAGGAGACGACCAGTATCAGGAGGAGCGTTCTACTCCACCATCAAGACTGGTGTGTCGTGCAGTTATTGCATAACCTACGCCTGCAATCTTCCTTTGCTCTCGTTTATTCTAGAGCGTTTTTAAATAAGACAGACCGGAAGAAGAATGGCCTTATGCTACCGATCCAAGATTGATAACATATTCAATCAAACTCTTTCACCATTCCCCACGACAAATTGCCTCACAGACACTTACGTTGTTAGCAGTAATCGTGCTGGGCGAGATCAACGTTCGAGGAAAACAAACAAACTTCAGTAATGTCATCCACGAGACTAGTGGGAAAGGTACTGACCGCGTGGGACCACTCAGGGGAGATGAATTTTGTGTGAAGAAAACCCCTAGGTGTCACCGAAATCACTTTTGGTGGACATATGAGAAGCTGCAGATAGAGCAGCACAAAAAAAGCAGCTCTTTGTCACCTCATGAAGAACATAAACGGCCCTAGACCGTGCAAGAGACGCCTAATGATGACAGTGGTGCAGTCGCTAGGAGTGTGGCATATCTCCGACAGAGATTAATAGCTGTGCTGCGTAGAGGAGCCCTACGAATCGCCTGTGCTTACCGAACAGTATCAGAACCCGATATCTTTGTCCTCACGAGTGTCATACCCATTCAGCTGATGGCTTCAGAGAGGAAAATAATCTTTGAGAGAAGGGACGAAGGAAACAGGGCCTGCATAGCAAAGGAAGAAAGGGAGTGCACAGTGGCAAAATGGCAAGACATATGGACGGGAGAACATAGTGGAAGATGGACTGCACGGCTGGTGCCAAAAATTCAGACGTGGATTAGAAGGAAGCATTGAGAAGTGAACTTCTTCCTTACACAGTTATTTAGACGTCTTGGACTTTTTTATGCCTATTTGCATAAAATTGGGAAGTTATCTGCCCCAACATGTCTACATTGCCAGAACTATGATGACGATGATGTGCTCAACACCTTCTTCAAATGCACCAAATGGGCGCCTGAAAGAGACCAGCTGATGACAGACCTGGAGTTAGCTCCCCAGAGTTCAACACCAGAGGCTGTTGTCAGCAGGATGCTGGATGGTGAAATGAGCTGGACTGCTGTGGCAGAGTACACGGAAAGCATCTTGACAAGGAAGATACGATTAGAACAAGAAAGAGAGAGGAGGGAGCATCTGGTCCGCCCTCTCACCCAGAACTCAGCCCGAAGTAATGTGTTAGGAGGAAGGAGGTGGTTTTTTTAGTGGGTTTGAAGCCCTCATAACCGGTAGATACGGATCCTCCCAGGTACCTTACGAGATCCAACTCCACCTATGGATCCTAAAGATTTTCTCACCTGCCTGCCGGAAAAAAACCCCTAGGTGTCTGTAGGACACTTTCGGGCAGTAAGGGTTAAAACTACTTCCTATTTCATGAGAATCTCCTAATCCATAGACCCTGGGTAGACATGCTTGTCTAACCATGCTTTTTGTATCATTTGCACTGACAAACTCAAAACACGAATCATGATTAATTTTCACGGTCATGTTCCTAGTAGGAGAAAAATTTTTGCTATGTCGGAGAGGGGCCCACTCGGACCCTTCGTCCTGTGATATTTGTTTGGGATGATCGAGATCATGATGTTGGGCGATACAATTTCCAACCGACATTTTGTTTACGAGCAATGAGCCGTCGCCCTTTCATTGGTGTTCGACGTACCGAAGTTACCAACCGAAGCGGGTATTGTCTGGTCGTGGGAGGCGGGTCGAGCTTCCCAGAACCCCGTAGAACTCGTCGTGCGTGACCAAAAACAACCGGCCGGTTGACTAAGAAAACCGAAAAGTTGTGCTACGTCTGCAGTCGGCTGCTTTTGTCCTTGTTGACTGTCGCAACTTGGCAATTATTGTGAGAAGTCTCCGCCCGGGAACAATGGTCTTCCGAAGATCCGATAAAGTTTCCATAACTATATAATATGAGGCCAGTCACGTGGGTAATGTTCAAGAAATACCTATTTTGAAAGCACCGTCTGATGAAATTTTTGAGAGATATTGGAAAATAAGAACCGATGATTAGGCAATGAAAATCACAAAAAATATCCCCAGTCAATCGTATAGGCATGGTCGATCGGGAGGCATAGTGGTGGTCGTTTCAGCTCTGCTGTCAAGAAATCCTTGTAACCGGCATAACTATACGAAGTTATCGTCCAATTTCGATGATTTTTTTCAGGGATTGTGCGGGTTGACGTGTAGATGGTCCCCTATGAATATCATCACCCCCGGTCTGATTGCCGCTGCGCATCCGCAAATGAAATCCTTCTAACACCCATAACTTCCACATTTTCAGGAGTTATGCGGATTAGGTTTTACATGGTGACCAATGAAAATCAAGGCCTTAAAATCGACAGTAGCTTCAGCAAATATGCAAACGTAGAATCCATGTAACAGCCATAACACTTACATTTCTCGTCCGAATTTGATGAAATTGTCTAGAATTGTTCAGATTGGCGTGTAGATGGTCCCCTACGAAAATCATCTTACCCAGACTAGTAGTTGCTGCACAGGCGAAAATGTGAATTCGTTGCAACAGCCATAACTTCTACATTTTGCTTCCGAGTCTACCAAGGTAGCGGAAGCTTTGTTTTCACTTTTCAAGGATGAAAAAAAAAAGTTCTCCAAAATCAAAATTTCCACTCGCGTTTTGCGTTTTAGAGCTTTCTGAACAATTTTGGTTCCGTGTCTGTGTGTCTGTCTGTCTGTCTGTCTGTCTGTCTGTGTGTCTGTCATGAATTCCTTGTAACGCGCATAACTATACGAAGTTATTGTCCGATTTCAATTAAATTTTCAGGGATTGTGCGGGTTGGTGTGTAGACGGTCCCCTATAAAATTCATCATCCCCGGACTGATAGAAGCGACTGCGCATGCGCAAACGTGAATTCCTTGTAACGGCCATAACTTCGACATTTTCCATCCGATTTCGATGAAATTTTCAGGGACATTACAGATTAGTATTTAGATGGTCCCCTATGAAAATCATCATCTTCGGACTGATAGTAGCCACTGCGCATGCGCAAACGTGAATTTCCTTGTAACGGCCATAACTTCCACATTTTCCATCCGATTTCAATGAAATTTTCAGGGATGTTGTGGATTAGATTGTAAATGATCCCCTATGAAAAGCACCACCTTCGGACTGATAGTAGCCACTGCGCATGCGCAAACGTGAATTCCTTGTAACGGCCATAACTTCCACGTTTTCCATCCGATTTCAATGAAATTTTCAGGGATGTTGTGGATTAGATTGTAGATGGTCCCCTATGAAAATTACCACCTTCGGACTGATGGTAGCCACTGCGCATGCGCAAACGTGAATTCCTTGTAACGGCCATAACTTCCACGTTTTCCATCCGATTTCAATGAAATTTTCAGGGATGTTGTGGATTAGATTGTAGATGGTCCCCTATGAAAATTACCACCTTCGGACTGATGGTAGCCACTGCGCATGCGCAAACGTGAATTCCTCCCCCTCTTCCTCTTCCTCATCATCCTTACCCTCATCCTCATCCACTGCCTCTTTGAACCACCAGTGTGCCCATTGTGAGCGGGCATTCACTACCAGGTCCGGCCTTGGTCTCCACATCAGACGGAAGCATCCTGTTGCTGCTAATGCTGCTATTGATATTGAACGAATACAGCCCAGGTATGTTTCCGAGGAGTTGCGCAGGATGACGGCAGATGAGGCAGTGGCTGTGCGTAATGGGGTACGTAATATTAATGTTTATCTAAATGAACGTTTTCCCACGCGCACAGTCATTGCAATCAAGAACATCCGCCTGAAGCCCCACTATAAGCAGCTTGTCCAGGAAGCTATCCTGGCAAATAGCAGTGGGGCTTCTCCCGCATCTCCTGTTGCTGATGTGGAGCAGCAGCCTGCCATTCAGTATCCCTCCCCCGGGACCTCCGGTCTTCTTGCCGATCTGAAGACCGGAGTTTTAAGGCTCGGGGGGCAGGTAGGTCGTATTGAAGGCTATGAAAGCACCTACCTGCAGGATCTGGTGAGGCGGGCTGTTGAAGGGCTGGATAACCTGGAAGACGAGGTTGCAGCCTATTTAGGGAGAATCTTCCCGCGGGTTGGGGACGCGACCGTGACGCGGCACCAGGGGGGACCTCCTCCCAGAATGGTGTTGCGTGGAGGTCGCAGAGCAGCTAAACAAGCAAGACGGCGGGAGTACCACCGGGTTCAGAGTTTGTGGAGGAAGCATCCGGCGCGTGTGGCTGCGGAGGTACTGGAGGAGCCTGGGGAAAATCAAGTTCAACCCCCTCTCCAGGAGTTTGTGGATTTCTGGGAGCCACTTCTGAGTGCTCCCAGTCACGACCCTGGGGAGTGTGTGGTTCCCCCAGTCTCCACCAGGGATTCCTTGCGCAGCATCATGTGCTCGCCGGTGCTGTCTGACGAGGCACACAAGTGCCGTGTCAGGAACTCCACTTCCGCTGGACCCGATGGTGTTTCCGCCCGACGCTGGAATAAAGCACCTAAGACGATTAAGCTGCTCATCCTCAACCTGCTCCTCCTAGCGGGAAGACCCCCGAAAGCATTAACCCGTACCCGAACCGTGTTTATTCCCAAGAAAGGGGGAAGTGGGCCTGGAGGCTATCGGCCGATCTCTGTATCTTCGGTAGTCTTCCGCCACTTCCAAAAAGTACTGGCATCTCGCCTCCAGGTGGCTGGTGTCATTGGTGATGTCCAGAGAGCGTTTCGGCCAGCGGATGGCACAGCGGAGAACCTTACAGTTCTCCAAACTGTCATCTCGCTGGCCCGTATTAAACGCCGGCAACTCCATCTCGCCGCTCTGGACGTCGCTAAGGCCTTTGACACAGTCAGTCACCTTGCCCTGACCGATTGCCTTCGTGGTGTCGGGGCCCCATCTCGGTTAATCGAGTATGTGGCCTGTCTGTACCAGGAAGGCGTGACGGTCCTCGAGGCAGGAGGTGAGGTGTCAGGGGATATACGGATCGGGCGTGGGGTACGCCAGGGGGATCCCCTATCCCCACTTCTCTTCAACCTGGTCGTGGATACGGCCTTGGGTAAGCTGCCCACAGAAGTAGGGTTTGATCTCGCCCCTGGGGTGCGAGTAGGAGCATTGGCTTTTGCCGATGATGTTATCCTACTCGCAGAAACCCGTGAGGGCTTGCAGATCGCCCTCAATGCATTTGCTAAGCAGCTAGCCGGGTGTGGACTTGTGGTTAACCCTGATAAGTGTGGGTCGGTCTCCTTGGTCCCGTCGGGTCGCCAACATAAGGTGAAAGTTGTGGATGGGGGTTTTGTCGTTGGACAGTCCTCCATCCCATCTCGATCCGTGTTGGAGGTTTGGCGGTACCTTGGAGTCGACTTCATGGGGGTGGCCACTATAACTGCCAGCCGTGTGGACCTTGGTAGAGCGCTAGCTCGCGTTACCAAGGCTCCATTGAAGCCACAGCAGAAGCTGCGCCTCCTTCGCACGTACTTACTGCCAGAGCTAACCTATGGGTTAGTCTTTGGCAGGCTTACGGCGGGGAGGCTGCAAGAATTAGATCGAGAAGTTCGCTCTGCTGTGCGCTCTTGGCTGAAGTTCCCACCTGGTGTCCCAAGTGCCTATGTTCATGCACCAGTCAAATCCGGTGGGCTTGGCATTGTGTCTCTCTCGGCATGTATCCCTTCTCTGCGCCGCCAGCGCCTGCTAGCCCTTCAAGGGTCGAGCTGGGAGGTCGCCCGTGCGGCTGCTGATCTTGATTTTGTCAGGCAGCAGTTAGCATGGTGCGACCGAGCAACACCATCTGCTCCAAAACCCAGTTCGTCTGCTGAGTTCGCTGCTGCGCTGCATGAATCAGTAGATGGTAAAGAACTCCGACAGTGCTCCGAAAGCCTTCTCTCATCCCAATGGGTAGATTGGGCTTCGGAGGGCATTGGGGCCCGCGACTACCGACACTTTCACGCCATCCGCGTGGCATCTTTGCCAACTGCGGTGAGGTGTTCAAGAGGTGGTCGCGGGACAACCCTACCCCTTTGCCGCGCCTGTCGGAGTGGAAATGAACATTTATATCATGTAGTGCAGCAGTGTCCTCGGACTCATGGTGGCCGCATTCTACGTCATGATGCGGTCGCCAAGCAGATAGCAGGTGCTTTGTCATCTAGCGGCTGGGATGTTGAGAGAGAGAGATTGTATCGCATGCCAAGTGACCAGGGTAAGAAGCCTGACATTGTTGCCGTCAAGCCCGACCAGTCTTGCATTATCCTGGATGTCCAAGTTGTCAATGGCAGCTTGGACATGGAGCAGACTTGGCGGGCCAAGATAAGGAAATATGACACAAATGATTTACGGCAAGCAGTGTCGGAGCTAAAAGGAGTGGCACCCAACAACATCAGGGTGATGGCTGCAACCTTGTCATGGCGCGGTGTGTGGTGCGGGAAAAGTGCCACGGAGTTGCGCGAGTTGGGCATCTCGGTAGGCGTACTCCGTGGTATCACCACCCGTGTCCTGCTCGGCTCATATTTGAACTGGTGGTCGTTTTATAGAGGCACTTCCCTTCATCCTTCTCTCCCACCCCCACCTTCCTCATCTTCCCTTATCCCTAGGGCCGGCGTCGGGTGAGTCCTGGGCGTCCTCCCCATTATATTTGATTTATTTATTTATTTTAAATTTATGGCGTGCCCCCTCCGTCACCAAAGACATTTTGTCTTGAGGGGAGTTAATTCGAAAAAAAAAAAAAAAAAAAAAAAAAAAAAAAAAAAAAAAAAAAAAAAAAAAAACGGCCATAACTTCTACATTTTCCATCCGATTTCAATGAAATTTTCAGGGATGTTGTGGAACAGATTGTAGATGGTCCTCAATGAAGATCATCACCCCCGGACCGATAGTAGCCGCTGCGCATGCGCAAACGTGAATTCCTTATAACAGCCATAACACTTATATTTTTCACCCGAATTTGATGGAATTTTCTAGGATTGTCCAGATTAGCGTGTAGATGGTCCCCTATGATGGTAGTGAAAGGTACTTAGAGATTGGTATTTTGAGATTAACTACTACGCATCGGATCATCTATATAATCGGGTTATGGATACGAGGAAGCTATGTGCCACACCCACTTGGCAGACGTTTTTCATCCGATTTCGACAAAATTTTTCTGGATTGTTCGGATTAGCGTTAAGATGGTTCCCTATGAGGATAGTGGAAGGTACTTAGAGATTGATGTTTCGAGATTAACAACTACGCATTAGATCATCTATCCAATCGGGTTATGTATAGCATTCGCACTTTGAATTAAACCTTTCGCGAATTGATTTAAACTTTCCGCAAAATGAATTAAACTTTCCGCAAATTGAATTAGACTTTCCGCAAAATTAATTAGACTTTCCGCAAATTGAATTAAACTTAGATACCCGAAAAGTACCTAACCACCACGGTCCCGATTGATAGTCCGACCCAGAGCCTGATACCTTCCTGTTGATTGGTCCACAATCCTTATCGTTGCATAGTTCAGCATTCCTTCTCTATGTTGTTTTTCCCGGACCTAATTGGACCGGTAGGAACGGAGGAAAACGTATTCCTTCTCTCATGCCTAGTTCATTATCTCAGTGCCTCCGTCTCCATTGTTGGTAGTGTCCGATTTTTGTTCATTGGTAGAACGTTTTTTTAAAAATTAAAATGAGTGACAATGAGTCAAGTTCTTCGGATAATTTCCGTAACGGAAAAAATAATCGTAGACACGGTAGACGACATATAATTAGCGACAGTGATTCACGTATTACTTCAGGTACTCGGAACAGGGTAAGAAGACGCCGAGGGAAATATGAGTCAATCTCTGTCGAAAAGCGCAAGATTTTCGTAAACCTTTTCGAAGAAGGGTTTTCCTTGAAGGATGCTGCATCAAGAGCTGGTGTGAAATTGAGTACAGGTTGAAGTTGAAATTTTTTTTCTACTACAGATTTGGCTACGGTTGAATTCTTTTTGCGAAAAGTTTAATTCATTTTGCGAAAAGTTTAATTCATTTTGCGAACAGTTAAATTCATTTTACGAAAAGTTTAATTCATTTTGCTAAATCAATCAATCTTTGTCTAATTCAATTCGCGAAAGGTTTAACTCAAAGTGCGAATGCTATATACGAAGAAGCTATGTGGCACACCCACTTGGCAGACGTTTCATACTGTATCAGTATAATACTGATCCAATAAACCACAATTGAAATAATTTCAACCACATTCACCCTCATGATCTCTCTATGTGATACCTCGAAACTCTGTCAAAGTGTAATAGAACTCGGCCACTGACGAAATTCGGAAAAGCCCTTGATTTTTGTCTGGTTGGTTGGTTCGTCGGTTGACCGCGTCGGATGTTGGAAGGGAGTAATATAGTAACACAATGCCAGCGATAGGCAGTCGACGTGATTCAGTTACCCCGACGAGTCAATACCGCTTCTAGCGACCACGTGCGGCGGCGGATAAAAATTGTTTATTGCCCCGAGGAAAATGAACCCGCCCATTCATTTTAGATGTGACGGACTCGGAGACGGCTGAAAGGATATACGGTGTTTGTGAGGTTTATCGTCTGTTCCGAGTCCCGAAAACTCCATCAGCACTTTTTGAAAGAGGAAAAAATCAGCATTAGTGGGTACGTGTGGAAATTTGGGTGATACTTAGTTTCCTGTAATAGTATGAAAGATACCTATGTCCCCCAAGTCACCATCAAATACACCGGGTAGAGTGACCAGGATTGAAGAAGAAAACGTCTGCCAAGTGGATGTGGCACGTAGTTTCCTCGTATCCATAACCCGGTTATAAGGATCCAACGCACAGTAGGTACATACCTGTTCTGACTCATAGGGAATTCAGCACAGGCCAAGATTTGATTTTCTCCGCCCTCTAGACTATGTTGCCCAAAGCACGATTTCGCCCCCTAGCTACAATGTTCCAAATTGGTAGTAACTGTAGTTGTTGTGCGCCTTCATGCCAATTTGCAACAATTTAGAATTTGACTATCGACTGTTGACAAGGACAGACGCAGGACGTCTCAACTCAATTTTCGACATCCAAATTTAAAATGATTTCAACTGTAAGACTTATTGGAACAGAGAGTTCAGCTGTGGCCGAAAAACTGTTTGACTTCCCTCATATTTGGTAGGTACTTAGTAGTTCTGATAATAGAATTCAACAACTCAACCATGACATGATTGGCAAGGGAGCTATGTGCTACACCCACTTGGTAGAAAACCATCTCATCACCTAACTGTACTATATCCCTAATATTTAGTACGGCACTATGCAGTTCTGACGATCTCCTACACTATTACCTACGTAATCATGTTATCGGTGATGAGAGAGCTATGTGCTACACCCACTTGGTAGAAAACCCTCTACATCTAACTGTACTACATCCCTCATATTTGGTAGGATATGATGGTAATATGGTAGTAGTAGGATATGATAATAGTAGTCTTATGGCTGGTAGGTAGTGACAATGGCAAAGCTGTGTTCTTTGCAGATGAGTGATCTCCACAGAAAAAAAACACTGCAAATTATTACACAATGGTTTATCAGTTTTTATTTTTCTATATAGATCACTCGTCTGCAAAAGCCACCAACCATCCAACATGAAGAAAATCATCGATCGCATTTCCGTCAGCTTTAATTTGAGCGGTGATTAGGCCTCTTTTGCGATTCTGGACTCGTGTTTCTGATTTATCGTGCGTCCAAACTTTGAATTCTCGTATTGAGCGAACGGTTTGTCCTACAGAGCTCCAGGTGGTCTCAAAAAATTCTAAATGTCTATAGAATCTTAAATTGATGGAAAAAAATACCTTTAAATCAAAATTTTTTGAGCAAGGGTGTTTTCAAAATTTCAAAATTGATTTTGGAACCCTTAAAAGTGACCTACCTCAACCAAAATCTTCTGTGCACAACTAGACCCCAGAAGGAGCCTACATACCAAATTTCATCAATATCGGTCAATGCTAAAGTGCCGCGTACGGCAGACGGACGGCCAAATTTTTATTCGATTTTCGTATTCTACGTACCTTAAAACGTAAACCATCAAATTTTGAGGGGGTGTTGAAATTTTTTTTCTTGGTCGATTCCAAAGGTTGATTATTGAAAATAATAAAAAAATATTAAATCTTTTCGTAATAATTTGCGGAGTTTACATTTTGAAATTGAAGCGTCAACATTTAGATTAGTCAAAAATTATTGATTTTACCTTAATCGTGGAGAAAACGTCCTCTTCATTTGTTTCCAACCTCGAAGGAAAACGATCCTGTTGTACGAACCAACGGAAATTCCGCATTTACCCGGGAAAACTCGCCCGGTAATAAACTTTGGCGGGGGTTTCCCGCGGGGAAAAGGTCTCCGGAGATTGTCCAGAGAGGAAAGGTGGTGGACCACCAACCACGATGCCAAATTCAAATATAAATCCCTTTTCCGGGGGATAGAAAACATGGTGGGATATTAGTACGTGGGAGGGGAAGGTATAAAAGTAGTGGCATAAACATGCCGAGTGCAGAGCGCGCCACCTGCCTTTTAAACTTACGAGTTTATGATAATGTAGCTTTACCGCATCGCTGCTAGTCTCATACCTCACGCGGGTACTTTCCCACCTACACCGTAAGGTGAGCCCAGGTACTTCCTAGATGGGTAACCACTTCTCCCAACTCCTACCTCCCTTCCTCGATCACGAAAGAAGAAAGATGACTATTTTGTACAAGGATTTATGTTTTACTAGTTGGCCTCCATCGGATCAAATTAATGTATCACCAGGTGCTGATATTATCTAAATAACTAGAGCCAAGTTTTACATAATTTTTTCAAAATAAGTTTTTAGGCGTCTAATGTTCATAGAAATCCGTTTTGAGGGGTTTTGAACTGTTTCCACGATGTGATTTAGCGTCGAAAGATAATTGAAATACATGTGTCACACTTAGGGTTTTCAAAAATCTGATTTTGAAAATCAGAAAAAATACGATATATGAATCCTCACAAAAAAAACATAAATTCCAAAAAGAAATATTTTTTTTCCTTGTCGCGTAACGATTTTAGCAGGGGGGTTTACAACTTTTGAGACAAACTTTATATACAGGTGAATAGATGGGAGGAAAAATATTTTTCTTTCTACCGATCGTTTCGTTAGGGCAAGAAAAAACGTCTGCCAAGTGGTTGTGGCACATAGCTCCCTCGAATCCATAACCCGATTGTATAGATGATCCGATGCATACTAGTTAATCGCAAAACATCAGTCTCCAAGTACCTTGCACTACCCTCATAGGGGACCATCTACTCACTAATCTGAACAATCCTGGGAAATTTCGTCGAAATCGGATGGAAAATGTAGAAGTTATGGCAACTTCTATTAGTAAGGGAGGATGATTTTCAGAGGAGACTGTCTACACGCCAATCTGAGCAATCCTAGAAAATTTCATCAAATTCAGATATAAAAACGTCTGCCGAATGGGTGTGGCACATAGCTTCCTCGTATCCATAACCCGATTATATAGATGATCCGATGCATAGTAGTTAATCTCAAAACACCAATCTCTAAGTACCTTTCACTACCCTCATAGGGGACCATCTACACGCTAATCTGGACAATCATAGAAAATTTCATCAAATTCGGATGAAAAATGTAAATGGTATGGCTGTTACAAGGATTTTACGTATGCGCATGCTAAGAGGCTTCTATAAATTTTAAGGCCTTGATTTTCAATGGAGACCATCTACAACCTAATCAGCGTAATCCCTGAAAATTCATCGAAATCGGGTAGAAAATGTGGAAGTTATGGCCGTTTCAAGGAATTCACGTTTGCGCATGCGCAGTCGCTTCTATCAGTCCGGGGATGATGATTTTCATAGGAGACCGTCTACACACCAACCCGCACAATCCCTGAGAATTTCATTGAAATCGGACGGAAAATGTAGAAGTTATGGCCGTTACAAGGAATTCACGTTTGCGCATGCGCAGTCGCTTCTATCAGTCCGGGGATGATGATTTTCATAGGAGACCGTCTACACACCAACCCGCACAATCCCTGAAAATTTCATTGAAATCGTACAATAAATAACTTCGTATAGTTATGCGCGTTACAAGGAAATTATGACAGACACACAGACAGACAGACAGACACGGAACCAAAATTGTTCAGAAAGGTCTAAAACGCAAAACGCGAGTGAAAATTTTTATTTTGGAGAACTTTTTTTTTCGTCCTTGTAAAGTGAAAACAAAGCTTCCGCTACCTTGGTAGACTCGGAAGCAATAGAAGTAGCTGTTAGACGGATTCTACGTTTACGCATGCGTAGAGACTACTGCCAATTTTGAGGCCTTAATTTTCATAGGGGACCGTCTACAATCTAATCCGCATTATTCCTGAAAATTTCCTTGAAATCGGATGAAAAATGTCGAAGTTATGGCTGTTCCAAGGAATTCACGTTTGCGCATGAGCAACGGCTACTATCAGTCCGGGAGTGGTGATTCACATAGGTGACCGTCAACACGCCAACCCGCACAATCCCTGAAAATTTCATTGAAATAGGACAATAACATCGTATAGTTATGTAGGTTACAAGGATTTCATGACAGACACACAGACAGACACGGAGGCCAGTATCCTCCACGCATGCGGAAACGTAGAATCCGTCTAATAGCCATAACACTTAAATTTTATATTATTATTATCAATAATGAACCTTTGGAATCGACCAAGAGAAAAAATTTTTACCCCCCCCCCTCCCCTCAAAATTTGTTGGTTCACGTTCCAAGGTACGTAAAATCCAAAAATCTAGTAAAAATTGGGCCGTCCGTCCGCCGTCCGGTTTGCATTGACCGATTTTGATTAAATTTGGTATGTATGCTCCCTTTGGGGTCTAGTTGTGCCCCGAAGATTTTGGTTGATGTAGGTCACTTCTAAGGGTTGAAAAAAAGGTTTGAAATTTTGAAAACGACCTAACTCAAAAATTTTTGATATAAAGGTATTGTTTCCCATCAATTTAAGATAGAATAGAATTTTTTGAGACCACGCGGAGCCCTGTAGGACAATCCGTTCGCTCCCTTCGCGGGTTAGACTTACGATAAATCAGAAACACGAGTGTGAGTCGCAAAAGAGGCCTAATCTCCGTTCAAATTATAGCTGACCGAAATGCGATCGATGTTTTCCTTCATGTTGGATGGTTGGTGGCTTTGCAGACGAGTGATCCATATAGAAAAATGAAAAACAATTGTATAATAATTTGCAGCGTTTTTAATTATTTACCCTCCTTTCAAAGACAAAATTCCAAATTCTGGCGACGTAGAGCACAACATGATAGATTTCTGCGTCGAATAAAAAATAACCACAAAAATCGGTTGGAAATTGAGGCCTGGGCAGAGTTCGCCAGATTATGCCCGCAGGTTTTTTGAGCAACAACCCCCCCCTTTCCCCCCCCTTTAAAGGCAAAATTCGAAACTCTAACGACGTAGTCCACAACTATATAGATTTCCTCGTCGAATAAAAGAAAAACCACTAAAATCGGTTGAAAATTAAGGCCTGTGCAGACGACACAAGATTTTGTCACACACACACGGACATTCACCTATGATTATTTCGCAGATTTGGATTCAGAATGGTCGAAAACAGATTATTGTGTGATTATTTTTTTTCTGTTGAGTGTTGTCCAAATGTACCCAAATACGCATTAGTCTATGGTACAATTATTCATCTTTGAACTTGAAGCACAATCATTTTTATAAAGTAGAAAAAGTGGTACTTACGCAAGCAAAAGTTGAAGTGCGTCCAGATCAAATAGACCATCTTTTCGTATCACCTCAACGGTCTAAAGTCTCAAGAACACTGAAGGGGACCACACAGATCCTAGGAACTTACTTTTTTAGGATTTATCTGAATCAGATAGGCCCAAACCTTCCACGTAATGTTTGAAGAGTCACAATACCCGGGTGCCGTTTGACATTCTACATCTAATTATACTCCAACAACGTCATGATAAATGTAGTGGAATGTGACGAAACACTACTAGAACAATATTGAATGTTTGATCGCAGAGCTACCACGAAGAAAGTCGGTAGTTTGTTCCACTTGGCCCACGTAAGTTGGAAACTGCTTCGAATTAACACTCAGCTCTCCCGCCCTCAGGCTTTTGTTTCAAGCAGAGACCGCCCCCCAGCTCTTTGTCCGTCCTTCTAAGCAAAGCTCTTTTCACTTTCCTCGCGGTATCACCCGCTTTTCACTGGTTTTCTTTGTTATTCATTGCATCCATTTCCAGGCCAAATACTGTGTAGTTGCCGCCCCCGCGCGTTTCTCCGGGACTTTCCTGTTTGCCGGGTTCGCAGACGTCACGGAGAAGGGTGGATTAGACGTGCGATTAAACCTTTGCCGACTCCTTTGACGAGGGGATCACTTTTGTATAAGTGCTGAGAGCTTCGAAATGGCCCCTGAAGGGTCTTGGATACCCAAAGGGAGGCCAAACGATTCATCTCGTTTTGTAGGAACAAACTCGATACCGACACAAAAGGAAACAATTTGCATTTTTCTGCCGAGCTGCGTTCAAAAGAAGGTTGTTGTCAATGAATAATATTCATAAGGATATTTCTTGAAAGAATGTCAATTCACCAAAAGTTGATTAATTCATGGTGAATAATAGTGATTCCCTAGGAGAATGGGGCGTGAATAAGTGCGAAAAACGAGAGGATACACTCAACAAGGAGAAATGAGGAGTTTGATTCCAAAAGGTACTTAACCCTAGAATGGAAAGGTGGAGTAAACTTCACTCCTCACTGTGTTGAGTAGGTTGTATGGACATAGTGGACATAGGTAGCCCTATTGTAATGTAATGTACTTTAAGACTGTATTTGAATATTTCGTGAAATATATTTTTTATACAACTTTTTGATCATCACAACACAAGTAAGAAAGTAAAGTGAAAACATTACCCTGTGCAACACCCCTTGAATAAAATTACCAACCTGTTAAGAAAAATTATCTGTTGAACAGATAATGATTTTAAAAAATCAACAAATCGAGTAAATCAGCCTATTTCAAGGATCACTAAACTCATGATACGCCTCAGTAAGGATGTGGTAATTCCATTTGTGGTATTCATAAAGTAAAATCTTGCCCAAACTGTTATCAGTTTGGTATGTTGGAAATTAATGTCTTTGTTTTTTCCCAGCTTCTCATTGTTAGTAAGTCATAGCGTGATATTTTGGATTTTGATATTATTTTGTTATAAGACTGAAGTTTCTACCTATGTTTAGCCAAGTAGATACAGTAACTGAGGGAATCCAGTCCGGCGAATAGTAGATATAACCTTCCACGAGGAGGTTATTGCCATATCATGTTATGAGCCTTCCTATTCAGATGTATTCAGATATTTACGGGTACATTATTTACTAGAATCATAGAGTAGGTATCGTTAGGTATTGTTCACATGACAAATAAATGCAAAACTAGTTATTTAAATCGTTTTTCGTTGCTGTTTTCTCCAAATCCATCACTTTTAAACGAAAAAATGAGAATGAAATTGAATGACATGTTAGTAAGAATAAAAATTGCTCCATCCTTCCATTATAAGCCATTTCTATTTTTTTTTTTTTTTTTTTTTTGTTTTTTCATTCTATGTACATTTTACATTTCCATTCTAGGGTTAATACCATTTTTGTTGAAATTTAGTTGAATGTAGAAGGATTTTTTTGCTTCCGAGTCTACCAAGGTGGCTTTGATTTCCTTTTCAACCTTGAAAAAGGAGTTCTCCAAAAATCGAAATTTCCACTCGCATTTCGAGTTTCCGACCTTCCTGAACAATTTTGGTTCCGTGTCTGTCTGTCTGTCATGAAATCCTTGCAACCGGCATTGCTGTACAAAGTTATTGTTCGATTTCGATGAAATTTTCAGGGGTTGAGCGAGTTTGCGTATAGACAGTCCCCTATGAAAATCATCACCCCCGGACTGATAGCAGCCGCTGCGCATGCGCGAAAGTAAATTCCTTGAAACAGCCATAACTTCTACATTGTCCATCCTATTTCGACGAAATTTCTCGTCGAGTAGATGGACCCCTATGAGGGTAGTGGAAGGTACTTTGAGTCGATGTTTTGAGATTAACTACTATGCATCGGATCATCTATGCAATCGGGTCATGGATACGAGGAAGCTATGTGCCACAACCACTTGGCAGACTTTTTTTAATATCGAAGAACTCCTAGAAAGTGGCCATATTCAAGTACCTTTTCCCCCGAATCTACTGAAGATATCAATTAGTACTTTCTAGGAGTTGTTATAGGTAATATTATGTAACTTTCAATCAGACAACTTTTGAAAATACTGCATACATACTAATTAGTGCCATATTACACATACAATGATAAACGCTTGTGAAATGTTGACTTTAAAAAATTTATCTTTTCAGATTCGCTACAAATTTCAGAAAGTTGTCTGACATAAATGTGTATCGATAGTTGGTGCACGCATGGAAAAAATTGCATTCAATTTAATTGATTGAAGCCTGAGAAAAAGGTCCTTTTGTGATTAAAAATCTAGTTTTTAAGGAAAGGCTAATTTCAAAATTCAAGATTTCACGCCCGTTCATGTCGCTGTTTTTGTATAAATTCTGTGGTTTTTGAGTATCCATGTATTATCTAAACCTTCCATGATCCAAAGAAACCTTCTGAGTGGCTTGATAACCTTGCCCTTCCGGTGTGATTTGTTGTTGTCGTGTAGTGAACTCGTTTTTCGTTAATTTTGCTGACCAAACGCCGAGATCAAGACGTATTTTCAAAATAATTGTTAGGAAATCACCAGGTAGGCTTTTTCCATACAGGGTGTAAACGTTAAAGCGTACCATCGGCTCGGAATCGATTCTACAAATAATTTAGAACAAAAAATCTTATTTCGCTTTCGAAATTTAGCTACCGAGTTTACCAAGGTAGCCGAAGCTTTGATTTAACTTTTCAAGGTTGAAAAAAAGTTTTCCAAAACCGAAATTTCCACTTGCGTTTTACGTTTCAGACCTTTCTGAACAATTTTGGTTTCGTGTCTTTCTGTCTGTGTGTCATGAAAAACCTTGCCACAGCCTTAACTTCTGCGATTCTCATCATTGAGCATTTTTTTCCAAAAAACGAAGTGAAAAGTGAAAACAAAGCTTCCGCTACCTTGGTAGACTCGAAAGCCCTTGTGGTAACTATAAGAACTTGGTAAACTATCCTTCCGCAAGACGGTCATGTTTCCTACAGGTTTTTGCGTGCAGCACCAGCTCTTCGCATTTTTCTGACAAATTAGTTTTGCTGCAATATTTCATGAGTTCGTGGGAGGATGCTGGAATTCGCGAGGTTCTATTCCAGATTGAAAGACGCCGAAATGTATCGTCGTGCAAACATTCAACGTGCGAATTCGGTGGCAATGTATTATCCCTCGAAAAACCAGCGGAAGCGTCATTCGTCAGGAAATTCGTTACGTGTGACCGAAATGTTTGGAATAAGCAATAGGAAAGGCGAGCTGAAGGACCGCCGAAATCTAAAGGAACGATTGGGGCTTCGCGGGTGGGAGGGATTTCGCCAAAGAAACGGGTTTTCGTTGGTGAGGGTGGATCTGACGCAGATAAAGTAGGGCTTGTTATGTGCCGCCTACCCCCTTCGCTAACCGCGACTATTGAACCCGCGGTGGTGACGTTGAAATATAATGGTTGGGAATGGGGACCGAACAGCTGAGCCCGCTCTTCGAAACGATACGCCTTCGGTTCCGGGGGTAGTCTTCACCAGCAGCACATTTAGGTCTTCCTGGTTCGAAGGGGCATTGAGCAGTGAATAAATCAGAAATTAACCCGTAATATCCTGAGGTATCTTTTTGGAAGTCATCAGTTTATCCACTTTTAAACCAAAACCCATTTGCTCCCTCGATAGTCCAAATGACGATTGTGCACGAAAACGTAATTATCAAAACATAAATCAAAGAAAAATCAAAATAACTCTCGAATTGACAGACTGTAACAGGGCCTTCGAGGGACCTTTCACCCTCATTTCTCACCTTATAGGATAATAATTAGGTTTCTTCGTCAGAGATGGCGCCTCTGTCCAAGGCAGCACAGATCCCTTTACGAAGTGAACCTTCTCTACCTTGTTCCTTGGATCTTTACATTATGAGAAATAACTTACTCCCAACATATCACCAATGATTTTTCCAAGTTTCCTTTTTCCACTCCAACAAAATTGAGTTTATTTGTAGACGGATTCTGCTGACGCAGATAGCACTAGTGAGGCCCTTGGAAAGATCATTCTTGAGCTGACAGACTGTAGAGCCTTTGAGGTACCTTCTGCTCAATTATTCTATAAATTTGTCAAAATACGTCTACATTTAATTTTAAAAATCCGAAAAGACAAATTTTTGGAACAAGTGGGAAATTAAGGGTTGAATCAAATCAATTTTATTTGTCAAATTTACAGAAACTGTTTGGAAAATGGAGACAGGCAGTTTCATATGATACGTATCTAAAACAACACGTTCGACTGAGAAATGTGTTACGAGTTTTTTCCTCCAACAAAATACTCACAAGAGGTTGGAGGGGAATGCCGCTACAGGGAAGGAGACGCGTTGCAAAGCTGTAATCCCGAGGCAAACGTCACCTCAAGAGAACCGAAGCATTCGTCTGGCGACGGCTTGTGGTTGAGCAGATGGGGTAAATCATAGCCCTCCCGCAGGATTGGCCCTATGGTCCCGAGCTGGCAATTTATTTTTCGGTTATCCCAACTCCGGGAAAGCTGGAGGAAAAAAAAATATGAAGAACGATCCCGTGTTTCTTCAAGAAATGTATTTCGAAGTTCTCTCTTTTGCCGAGGGGAGCAGGGATTATACCATGGAGAATTTTCGGTGATCAGTTATTCATCTTACTCGCCACTAAGATCTTTCTTGTTTTCAAATGAAAGTACGCTGGAAAGGTGAATAAAATATAAGCTTGTTTTGGTTTTTTTGTTGCCTTTGGAAACGAGCAAAATGAAAAAAAATTTGACCCCCCCTCAAAATTTGATGTTTTACGTTTCAAGATACGTAGAATCCGAAAATCGAATACGAAATTATCCGTCCGTTCGCCGTACGCCGTACTCTGCACTTTTCTTAGCAGCTCTGGACCGATTTGGTTCAAACTGTGGTATATGGGCTCCATTTGGGGTCTAGTTGTGCCGCGAAGATTTTGGTTGATGTCAGTCACTTCTAAGAGGTGAAAATTGAGGGTTGAAATTTTCAAGAGTGCCCTAGCTCGAAAACTCTCGAGATAATGGTATCGTTTTTTCAGCAATTTTGAATAATATTGAATTTTTAAAAATTTTTGAGACCATCCGGAGCTGTACAGGACAAACCATCTGATCCCTACGAGTACCTCAGGGTTTTCCTTCGATAAAACAGAATCACGAGTGTGAATCACAAAAGAGGTCTAATCTCCGTTCAAATTTTATCTGACTAAAATGCGATCGCTGTAGGTACTATGGGATTGGTAAGAATGAAATCAAGATTCAAGACGAACGATTTGATAGAATCTGACAAAATTTTAGAAGCGAATCACAAACCTGACAACTTCAAAATTCCCAGTATAGCAGTTCCGCGAACTACGCCTATGGGGGCGTCGCTGCGCTCCTAGTCTGGGAACGAGCTCGGCAGTCACCGTGCAGATTTCCTCTATTAGGTACCCTCCATCTTCATTCATATTTTTATCATCTAATTATTATCACTATTCATGTTTTGCGGTTTGTCTTTGATACCCAAAATCCCTTTACATTTAATTACGGACCTATACATGATTAAAGAGTCAATCTTCATGAACCACACTCCGATTTGTTATTGAACCATACCCAAATCACAACTACATAATTATATTCAGTTAATTAATAACACTTTAAATTAAATTTGATTTAATATTTGGGCTGGTTATTCAATCAAAATATTTCCAACTTTATTTCACCAGAATGTGCGAAAATTGTCTCGATTTTGGAGAGTTATTGATGGTCTTACACATTTCTTCACTATTCTGGGAAACGTGCTGCAAACTCATCCACATTGGTGTCCAACTCAGTAGTTAACATCGTCATCTAACAAGACAATTATTCTGTCAATAGCTTCCTCATTAATCCATCATTTTGCCAATAATCAACCCCAGTCTTCTCGATGTGGCCGCGTTAGATTTTTGCCTACCTAATGGAAAGTCAGGTTAAGGAAGTGACCGAAAATGGGATTTCTCTGGACGAGTGACAAGCTCGGAGGAGGTTGAACGGTGTTTTCGGTTTAGGAATAGGTCGGTCCTCACGTTCATTTTTCTGGTCGGAGGACAGTAGGCCAGGCAAATCATATTTAAAGGTGACCAGTGAGAGCGTTGATAACCAATAATGGTCGTTTGATGGGTCAGTCAAGTGAAGTGTAACAGTTCTTTGTACTGTTCCGCGGATGATACGTGACGACACTCTCCTGGATGGAAGAGACGAGGCCTTCAGTCTAGGGACGGCACGATACTCCGAAGTATCGATACTCCTTTCGATACGATATTTCTCAGGAAGTATCGGTACCCAATATCTTTTCGATACCGATATTATAAAACATCGATACTTCGATAATATCGGCTCAAAGTATCGATACCACCGATATTTTAAATTAACCCACCGATGATTCTTCAATACGAATAAAAACCCTATTAATTGAGAAAAGGCAATATAATTTTTTAATACAATAATTTAGAACGTAATAAAAATCAATGGCAATTAAAAATGTAATAAAAGCCAATAATGTGAAATTTAATAAAAATGAATAATCATTCCATTTCATTTCAATTCTAATTCTTATTTGTAAGCAATCTCTGTTCAATGAAATGATGTTTTCCTTCCACTAGAAATCGAAAGGGTCAAGTAATAAATCAGTTACAATAAAAAGTAATACAATTTATTATTCGAAAAATTTTGCATGCCTCCCTCTTCTTATTTGTTCGGGAAAACGGGTTTACAATCCTTCCAAACTCACATTGGATATTGATACTTTTTTGAGGCAATCGTGGCGATATATCGTTTTTACTATTCTGAGCCTACTTTAAGTGTTATTCTGTGGCAGACAATATATGGTATTATTTTCTAGTTACTTATTTGGTAATTTTTCACCAATTTACTTTGGCAAAATTTTCGATAATTTCGTCAAGAAAGTATCGATGCCTCCGATATTTTGGGCAAAAGTATCGATACCAATATATCGGTTTGAGTTTTGCATAAAAAGTATCGATACAAATATCGGTATCGATACTCCGATATATCGGTGGTATCGTGCCGTCTCTACTTCAGTCACCTTGCAGACCTCGCTCTAGCAAGTGCCCTCCTTTTCTCATCAATATTTAGCGGTTTTCCTTTGATACCGAAAATTCCATTTTCATTTCATTTTGGACCTATATATGATTAAAGAGACAATCTATATAAACCACAATCTGACTTGTTATTGAACCATACCCGATTCATATCAATGTCTATTTAGTTAATTAATAACATTAAATTATATTTGAATCATTGGGTAGAAATACGAGCTGGTTATTCCATAAGAATATTTCCAAAGGTAGAGGCACATGGTCTCCAAATTGTGTTGCTTCCTTTTAGAATCCACCTGTAAGCATGCATGCATAAGTACATAAATTTGGAGGGACTTTTCAAACCTTGTATCACTATTTTGTTCGTTGTATTCAGTGACGGACACGTTTGTCAATAAACCTTAGTGATTGGAACCTTTAATTTTCTTGCATTCCAGTCCACGTCCCCTCAGTTAGGGTTGCGTTAAATTTTTCTCTTCAATTATTCATAGCACCGTGCTGACAAACAGTATTCAAGTAGCCGCATTCAACTTGAGTCTTGGAGTTTTCTTTTATTAGTTCATACGCACAGCGAAGACACATTAAGCTGGCCGTCCACTAGGTCGACAGCGCGGCGCGACGCGAAATTCCTAGGATCCGTCCACTGGAGCGGATAAAATTTTTCGACCCGCCGTTTTGACACGGTGCCTTCTCAGGAAAATGTCGGGCATAGGTATTATGTTTTCATCGGACGACGAAGAAATGTTCCTTTTAGTTGCAGCTTTGGAAGCAGATGAGGAGGACCAAATCGGTTGGAAAAGGAGAAGATTTTGGGTCCATCCAATAAAGAGCATGAACCTGGGGGAGCACAATCACCTGTTAAAAGATTTGTTAAGAGACGAGCAAAAGTTTATAAAGTATTTTAGAATGTCGAGGGGAAAGTTTTTCGAGCTTCACACATTGATTAAGCCTCGTTTACAAAAGCCGAACACTGACGAAAATGACCGAGGTCGACAATTTTTCGCTTCGCCCTCCGTCCACTAGGTCGACAGCGCGGCGCGGCGCGGCGCGACGGCGCGACGCGGCGCGACGCCGCGCTCCAGAAGTCTGGAGAGCGGCAGATTGCGAAAAAGTTTCGACCCGCGCCGCGCCGCGCTGTCGACCTAGTGGACGGGCTCCCATTTATTTCCCATTATTTGACCGACTTCATGCGCGGCGAAGCCGCGCCGAAGGAAGGAGGTATACAGTTCGGTGTGTCATGGGACGACGATTTTTTTTTTTTTTTTTTTTTTTCTGTATGTTTGTACCACTAGCAGTTTCTTATTCGGCCACCAATCTGCCTGATTCTTTTCGAAAAGTGTTCTACAAGTATCCATAGTGGTCCCGTTTTAATCAGATTTCATTTTGCTTTGTTAAAAGTATCAAAATTTTGTGAAAATAGTTCAAAAAACGTGTTTTTTCGGAAGATTGTTCCGCATCCTCTCCCCCCGCCCGACTCGTCGAAGCCACCCACCCACTGCGCATGCGCAAACGTGAATTCCCTGTAAGAGCTATACTTTCTACATTTTCCATCTGATTTCGATGGTATTTTCTGGGATTGCGCGGATTTGAGTGTAGATACTCCTCTACGGACATCATCGCCCCCATTTTACTTACGTTGAGTGAAACAGTTTGGTGCAGGAGGAAGGGAAATAATAATGCGTGTTTTTTCGCTCACCAACAGGTTCTAATTGACTTAATGCTTATCCAATGGGACGTCCCCTGGAATGCATGCACTACTAAACAATATGTTTAACAATTTTTTGGAATCACTAATAACTACTTTAAACAATAATACTGTAGGTATAGGTACTAAAATAAAATGTAAAAATTAAACAATAATGTTACCTACTACCTTCATAAAAAAACCTCAAAAAGTAATAATTAATTCCACATTAAAAAAACCATTAGTGATTAAAAAATACAAGTAAAAGATTTAAAAAAGAAAAATAGCGAAAAAATGTCGAAAAAAGGTTAACGGTCGGTAACTCAAAGAATACCGACTTTAAACAAACGTACTTGGTAGAAGGTAAATTATGTAAAATTAAAAAAAAAATTATATAATAAAAGTCGAAAAAATTAATGAGTTAAAAATTAAAACGAATGATTTAAAAACTTAAGCAAAAGTACTTGGTAGTAGGTAAGTTATGTAAAATTAAAATAATTAAAGTCGAAAAATTAATAAGTTAAAGATTAAATCAAATGATTTAAAAAATTAAATTTTAAAAATAAATTTAAAAAACCACTAAAAAGTAAAAAATAAAAAATTATGAAAATACAAAAATAGTAAAATAAAAAACTTTTTAACAAAAAAACGGACCGACCTCAAAACTGATGATGGCATCCCACTAAAAAGGAAAAAATAATAACGACAACTTATTCAGTTAGGTTGGTAGGTAGGTACGCAGTGAAGTCGCCGCCGTGCGCATCTGCAGAAACAAACATACACAAGTAGATTCCACTTCCATCTGGTTAGTATTACAACATGGGTCGATAGTGCAATACAAAACATGAATGAGAGTGGGTACCTATCATTGAGGTAATGCATGTGTTCCAAAACGATTAGGTAGTAGGTCACTGCTGTCGTATGAAGGAGGATGAGAGAGTGACAATAAGTGTGAATCTCAGTAAGAATATTTCCTTTGATAACAGCTGAAGACGTCTGCGTCACCAAAAATGGCAGTTGGATAAAAATTCAACATGAGAAGGTTGTTTACTTACTTACCTACCCTTAATCCTGTTTTGTATTGCACTATCGACGCATGTTGTAACACTAACTGGTTCATTTGAGTATGAACTCATATCACAAACCCACATCATGATCTAGACAATTCTACATTCAATATGCCATACATGGAATATAAGATTAATTAGATATTATGTAATCAAAGATTGATCATGTATAATTAGATAAATAACTATTAGATACTATCTAATCAAGAGATGGTTTTTTCGAATCCCAACATTTCGTACGGGGATTCACACTTATTGTCACTCTCTCATCCTCCTTCATACGACAGCAGTGACCTACTACCTAATCGTTTTGGAACACATGCATTACCTCAATGATAGGTACCCACTCTCATTCATGTTTTGTATTGCACTATCGACCCATGTTGTAATACTAACCAGATGGAAGTGGAATCTACTTGTGTATGTTTGTTTCTGCAGATGCGCACGGCGGCGACTTCACTGCGTACCTACCTACCAACCTAACTGAATAAGTTGTCGTTATTATTTTTTCCTTTTTAGTGGGATGCCATCATCAGTTTTGAGGTCGGTCCGTTTTTTTGTTAAAAAGTTTTTTTATTTCTAGAAATTTTTTTTCGCGTCGCGCCGCGTCGCGCCGCGCTGTCGACCTAGTGGACGGGCACCTTTACACTCCAGTTAGTTGTGTCACTCCTGCCTACCGAATTCACAACACATTAACAAGATTACGATTGTTGGCATTGGTGAAATCATAGAGACGACCACCTGTCCCCAGTTTTAAACTGTCTGAACTGCGAGCTTACATAAAGATACCAAGTGCTAACTCCGGATCTGAGGAAAATTTATATACCGTTTTGTTGGGAGTCGAATTTCTGAAGTTGGAAGAGGGATAGAAAAGATATTGTCGCCATGAATAATCCAACAGCCATAAATACCGCACGATGGGGTTTTGGCGACTCAATAGAAAAAAGTACGTATCAGTAATCCGAGTCTTCCAAATACCCATCCGAAGAACCCAAATGGAAACAGACGATCATAAAATTGTTTCACCTCGACCATTTTCGGATAACTTTATTAATAAACCTCAGTCCTTCTTTTTTTCCTTACTTTGCCAGAGCCTGGAGATTTACTAAGTTTGCGTTTAAACTGCTTTTATTTCCATAACGCTTCGAGCTCACTTCTCCAATACGAAGATTAGAGTTCTCCCTAAGCAAAGTCTCCTGGCGAGTCGTGTCATAAATTTCAATGAACGTCCCGGGATTGCCAACTTTTCTTCCCCACTTTTCTCCTTTAGAGACAAGGTCACTACAGAATTCCAAACATTTTCACGTAGAAATCTGATAAGTGTATATCTTTCCAAACTGTGATTCTTCGTCGTTCTTTCAATATGGATAGTTAAGACATTACATTCATTCATTGGCAGTTCTGCGAGCATCTCCAAACACAACAGAAGTTATCATAAATGTACAATAGAAAACTGGTATTTTATCATTTCTTAACTTTCTGCTTTATTTAAGCTCAATCAACCTGTTCTTTTCACAATTGAAACCGCAATCACCGCAAAACTTCTATCTTACGTGAATACTAATTCAGGGCCAAAAATACTCGTGACGTAATTAAACTCTGAAATTAGAGTAATAAATTTTGATGCCAAATAAAATCACAAAAAATAAAATATTAGGTATCGCTCTCGCGACAGCAGTAGCTCCCCTTTGTGGAGAAAAAGTTGAAGGCTACCTTCACCATTGGCTACCATCACTTTGCTGCCTTTCTCTTGGAAAGTGATCTCTCCTCAAAATTAAATATTCGGCACAACACAAGAAACTTTGAAACTTGACTGCACCACATCCCCCCAGGAAAGAATGAGATGTACAGGCCTACATAAATAAATACAAAGTGTTATTGCCACTATATACATCTACATTACATTACATTCACACCACACGAATTTAAACAAGACCAACATATAATTCAAAAGTAAATAAATTAAATAAGGTATTAACAAATAAATTAGAAAATCGACGAGAACCTCTTAAAACGCTGCAAATTATTGCCCAAAGGTTTATTATTTTCTGTATAGATCACCCTTATGTATAGATCTCTCCCTAACGACCGTAGGTAGTTACTACATACTAGGGCATTTTTGAGAATTTCAACCCCAACCAACAACCAAATGGAAATGAAGGGATTTAATAATACCACCTTTTCTAATGAAGGAATTATTCATTTCTTCGAATGGAATGTGAAGCTTTTATTTCATCAAAATAAACTCGATTATAAAGCAAAAACTTAATTGATTGGTAGTGACAATGGCAAAGCCGTATTCTTTGCTGGCGAGTGATCTGTACAGAAAAATAATTTGTGTAATAATTTTCAGCTTTTTTTTTTGGCTTATAAGCAGTTTTAATCATGATAATAGCGTTTTCACGATAATGTATTGTATGTGAGGCGGCAAGCGAAAAGGGACCTCTTGTCGGCGTTCGTCGAAATGGAGTTATTGCTATTTTCTCAATCTGTATAGATTTATGAAGAATTTAAGACCGAAAGCATCCTTGTAGCTCAAAAAATGACGAAGCTGCAGTATTTCAGTGTTTTATAACAGAAAATGGATTTTGAGATGAACGACCATAAACTTCAAAATGCTACCTTAAATTCTTAGATCGATATTTTCTTATTTAGGTTACATTCGATTCGATTCGATCTTTCAGGCCTATACACTTGGGTTCTGGAGGGTCCAAGGATCAATAATCGATAGAAAGTGAAAAATCGATACTTTCGACCTTCTTCCAGTTTTTAGCCTTTTCCTCGAAATCAGCTTTGCCGACAAGAGGTCCCTTTTCGCCTTCCGCCTCACATAATATGTGATCAAAAATACAATGATCAAAATACATCAAAAATAAATCAAAATACATGATCAAAATTTGACATTTAATGTAGTAGTCCTTCACTATATTATAGTGCTATGTATTCGTGCTGGAAATTCTATGCTGATTCTAAATTTATCACGCTGATATTTTAGGGATATTAATATAAGGTCACATTTCCAAAAAGTCATGGTAATGAACCTGTTTTTCGTGGTTTCTTGAAGCAGTCAAAACAATGAAAACAACGGATTATGGAAATGATGGCACGAAACGTGGTTGTCCTCCAACGACGGCTAGGATGTGACAAACTGACAAAAAAACTCATAGAAGGTTCAAAAGTTAGTGAAACATCATATCTCAGGTAAATCACCGAGTTTACTAGTCTTTAGTGAGACTTCAATGCTCGCTCCAGGTAACTGATGACACGTAACGCAGTATGGATTAGAACCATAAGTACTAGTAGAAGTACGAAAAGGATTCAGTACCGACTGCGTACATCGTAAGCGCTCGCTTCACGTGGACTCACTGCTGCAGTGAAGCTAGGAGAATGAATCCTGCGATACGTAATTTTTGTTTTATAGCTCCGAACTAACAGTTTATACCCTGTGGAAACGGATAGAGGATAAAGCTCCGCAGAGCACAAAACGCTCCGCTCTGCTTGCGTTCAAGTTTGAATTACATCTGATAAAGAGACTCCGACTTCCCGAGAGCTCGTACTTTAAACTTAATGGCTCGTGGTATATTAGGGAGCCCGAAGTGTTCTAAGCCAACAGGAGAAATAACTTACTAAAGCTCCGGGGTGAAGACTTCCTTCCACATTATTATTATTATCACTGGTAAAAATCCTTTAGTTTCCTAACTAAAATTTGATTTCTCTCTGTTGGAGTTGACTTCGAGAATAAATAGATGAGCCTTTAGTTTATTAAAACTTTGAGTAGGCGGAAGAACGTAATACAAAACTGCTCGTCAAGGTAAGGACCATTCTATGGGCTTTTACAGGATGTCCACCCTGTTAATTCCACAATGGCCGATTCAACAATTCATTTTCAACAAACAATTCCTCCGTGTAATTTATGAACACTCGTTTTGGTTTATTATTTTCAATGTCGCAATAAAGGTATTGTTTTTTCACAAATTTAAAATAGTATAGAATTTTTAAAATTGTTCGAGACCACCCGGAGCTGTGTAGGACGAACCGTTTGCTCCCTACGAGTACTTAGGGTTTTCCTTCGATAAAACAGAATCACGAGTGTGAATCACAAAAGAGGTCTAATCTCCGTTGAATATTCAGCTAACCAAAACTCGATAGCTGTTTGTTTATTCTAGTTGTATTCAGTTTTCCTTTCTGAGCAACCAGTAGGTAATCGAATTTCCATATGAGGCTGTCTATTTTTCGAATCGAGTGTGAAGCGTTTTGTTCTTCCTAATAAACTTCATTGTGAAGGTGTGAAGGCAGTAGGGTGAAGTAGGGGGGGTACCAACCATTGGTACCTACCAATGGTTGGTAGGTAAGAAAAAGTTGGTAGATAAAAAAAACGCTGCAAATCAATGCCCAAAGGTTTATTATTTTCTGTATAGATCATCCTTCTGTATAGATCCCTCCCTACCAACCCTAGGTACCTACTACCTACTAGGGCATTTTTGAAAATTTAAACCCCAAACCACCATCAAATGGAAATGAAGGGTTGAAATTACAAAAATGCCCTAGTAGGTAGTAATTACCTATGGTTGGTAGGGAGTGATCTATACAGAAGGGTGATCTATAAAGAAAATAATGAACCTTTTGGCAATGATTTGCAGCGTTTTTCTGGCTCGATTCCAAAGGTTCAATATTGAAAATAATAGGTGAACCAATAAAAGAAAATGAAAAAGAGATTTTTCTTGACACAGCCACACACAACTCATTTTTATAAAATGTGGCTCATATTCATCGTTCTTCTCCAAATGGGCTTACATACGAATAAGAAATTGCCAAGTTTCCTTCAAAACGCAGGCCAAAATTTTCAAATTTTGTCTTACAAACAAAAGTTCTATGAATAAACTACTCGTATAAACAAAATCGTCACTGGTTCATGTTATAGAAATATAAGAAATGATTACGAGACAAAAATCTTTAGAATGGTAAATATGATAATCAGAATGGTAGTTCGTTGGAGTGGCGGGAGGTTGCGCTGAAACCCGACAATGATTGTTGGGGATTTGACTCTCATTGTCCGGAGTACCTATCTGACATACCTCTGCGCACCTTCAATTTCCAAAAATAAGATTAATATATCCACTCAATTAAGTACCTCGAAGTACTTCGTTTCTCACCTCACTAAATAACGATTTCTAATTGTTTCCCTTCTTTCCTTCACGATCCTACAAAATCCTTTATCGGAGAAATTATGGAAACTCAGAGGGAAATGAATTTATATTGGGGATGCAGTAACTTCTTCAAAATCACTGTGAATCAATGAGGTCTCGTCGCCCATTGTCACGCGTTCTCCTCCGTTAAACCACCAACAATGTTTCCCCAATCTATTGTTAGGGGCGGACCAGGGGAAACTTGGAAGACGGATAGCGTTTTACGTCAGAGGTTTAACATTCTTGTTGCCTTCCCCTACAAGAGTTGCAAAGACGGATGACCGCGGATTCTCCCCTCGTGGTGTTAACGGCGTAAGTTTATCAATACTTGGCGAACTATTCGAGTGGATCCCCGCAGTGCTGGGTACTCTGATGTTTGTCAATTAGCGCTACCGAGTATCTAGTGGGCTCGTAGACAATTATTGGTCATTGTTCCTGAAATTAAATCAAGTTGAAGTGCTCTTGTAACACAAAAAACTCGCAGTCCTAATTTAAAACGCTGCAACTCATTGCCCAACGGTTTATTATTTTCTGTATAGATCACCCTTCTGTATAGATCCCTCCCTAGCAACCGTAGGTACCTACTACCTACTAGAGCATTTTTGAACATTTAAACCCCAACCACCAACCAAATGGAAATGAAGGGTTGAATTTCTCAAAAATGCCCTAGTAGGTAGTAGGTAGTAGTTTCAACCCACTAATGCGTTGAAAGGGACTCAGTCAGTGAATCAACAGTTTTCCCCACTCTTCTCTATACATGAAAATTTCAAATTTAGGTACAACTTTTTAATTTAGGAATTTTATTTTGGCATTAAACAAGTGCACGGGTGAAGAGATTATACTAATAAGAAGAATGCATATACATAAAAATTGGATGATTATTTCCTGAGAAAACTGGGAAAAACTGTTGATGAAAACTGAACAGCTATGAGATGGCTGGGGGATGGTAATGGTGATAGTTGGCAATGTTGCTCTTCCTAACAGGCGGGGGGGGGGGGGCTCCTGTTCGTAATAGATTAGACTAATCCGCAAAAAAACTAAGAAGCAAAAATAACTTATGAATTACCAAACCAAATATTAGGTAGGTATACGATTTTTCAGGAAAATTTCAGGAAATGAGAGGGTTAGTTCTTAAAAATGTCCCCTTCGAGTTACAGTGCTATAGTTGAAGGGCGGCACCTGCACTTTCGTAAACTTGAATCCTTTTGAACCACGGTTTCTTAGTTCCTTAATCATCGGTCGAACAGAGACTCACTCCTTTTTGACCGACTTCAACGCGCCGAAGGGGCGCGAAACAGGAGGTACTCAATTCGGATTGTCGTGGGACGACAATTTTGCTTCCGAGTCTACCAAGGTAGCGGAAGCTTTGTTTTCACTTTTCAAGGACGAAAAAAAAAGTTCTCCAAAATCAAAATTTTCACTCGCGTTTTGCGTTTTAGACCTTTCTGAACAATTTTTGTTCAGTGTCTGTGTGTCTGTCTGTCTGTGTGTCTGTGTGTCTGTCTGTCTGTCTGTCTGTCATGAATTCCTTGTAACGCGCATAACTATACGAAGTTATTGTCCGATTTCAATGAAATTTTCAGGGATTGTGCGGGTTGGTGTGTAGACGGTCCCCTATGAAAATCATCATCCCCGGACTGATAGAAGCGACTGCGCATGCGCAAACGTGAATTCCTTGTAACAGCCATAACTTTCACATTTTCCACCCGATTTCAATGAAATTCTCAGGAATGTTACAGATTGGTATTTAGATGGTCCCCTATGGAAATCATCACCTTCGGATTGATAGTAGCCACTGCGCATGCGCAAACGTGAATTTCCTTTTAACGGCCATAACTTCCACTTTTTCTACCCGATTTCGATGAAATTTTCAGGGATTATGCGGATTAGGTTGTAGATGGTCCCCAATGAAGATCACCACCTTCGGACTGATAGTAGCCACTGCGCATGCGCAAACGTGAATTTCCTTTTAACGGCCATAACTTCCACTTTTTCTACCCGATTTCGATGAAATTTTCAGGGATTATGCGGATTAGGTTGTAGATGGTCCCCAATGATGATCACCACCTTCGGACTGATAGTAGTCACTGCGCATGCGCAAACGTGAATTTCCTGGTAACGTCCATAGATTCTACATTTACGATCCGATTTCAAAGAAATTTTCAGGGATGTTACAGATTAGTATTTAGATGGTCCCCTATGAAAATCACCACCTTCGGACTGATAGTAGCCACTGCGAATGCGCAAACGTGAATTCCTTGTAACGGCCATAACTTCTACATTTTCCGTACGATTTCAATGAAATTTTCAGGGATGTTACAGATTAACTCGTTTTGATGTTTTGAGATTAACTACTATGCATCGGATCATCTATACAATCGGGTTATGGATACGAGGAAGCTATGTGCCACACCCACTTGGCAGACTTTTTTATTTTGCTTCCGAGTCTACCAAGGTAGCGGAAGCTTTGTTTTCACTTTTCAAGGAAGAAAAAAAAAAGTTCTCCAAAATCAAAATTTTTACTTGCGTTTTGCGTTTTAGACCTTTCTGAACAATTTTGGTTCAGTGTCTGTGTGTCTGTGTGTCTTTCTGTCTGTCTGTCTGTCTGTCCGTCTGTCTGTCATGAATTCCTTGTAACGCGCATAACTATACGAAGTTATTGTCCGATTTCAATGAAATTTTCAGGGATTGTGCGGGTTGGTGTGTTGACGGTCCCCTATGAAATTCATCATCCCCGGACTGATAGAAGCGACTGCGCATGCGCAAACGTGAATTCCTTGTAACGGCCATAACTTCTACATTTTCCATCTGATTTCAATGACATTTTCAGGGATTATGTGGATTAGATTGTAAATGGTCCGCTATGAAAATCATCACCCCCGGACTGATAATAGCCGATGCGCATGCGCGAACGTAAAATCCGTGTAACAGCCGTGCGTACGTCAGAATCTCAAATTCTACACTGTCAACTGTCAGGCGCCCGTAGCACATTCGCAGCGAGTCAAACTATCAACCAGTGGGTCACGGGTACGACTCCCAGCCGTACCTAGATTTTTTTTGATTTTTTGAGTAGTGACTCACTTACATTTTTCATCCGAATTTGATGAAATTTTCTAGGATTATCCAGAGTTGCGTGTAGATGGTCCCCTATGAGGGTAGTGAAAGGTACTGAGAGATTGGTGTTTTGAGATTAACTACTATGCATCGGATCATCTATACAGGGTGTCCCCGAAAACGTTCCCCCCCCCCTGCTAAAATCGTCCAGGTAGTGGTAAGAAAAAAAAATTTTTTTTTTTGAATCTTCATGATTTTCCCCAAGGATCTCAAATATGACCACGGTGCGCATTGCGCACGTGCGCAACGCACATCAACTTCGTTTTTTCAAATGAGACCCCCTATTTTTTATTGCAGATTCGGATTCTACGTGAAATTTCATGAACATTTCACCCCTCAACCGGTTTTTATTGTTGCGCGCAACCCGCTCAGTGCGCGCTCAAAGATGCGCAACCGCAAGGTTGTGTCAAAATGTGCATGTACGAAGTACCTAAGTGTGGCACATCATATTGTAGTATTTTTTTACGCTGAATCACGTGGTGATGTTAGTTTCTTGATTTTACTGCATTTTTATCAAATTATCGACGAAAAATGAACTTTCAAAAAAGGAAAATTGCATTTTTTAAGGGCAAAACCACCCTGTCCACTTAAAAACTTTTGTCCAAGATAATCCAAATAAGATTTTCAAGTAGACAGGACGGGTTTTTCACGAGAAATTACAAGTAGAGAGTCCTTGTGAAATTACTAGTGAAGAGTCCAGTGTGATAAACAATCCTTTTGACATGGATATGTCTTTGGGCTGGGGGTCAAGGAATTTTTCGCGGCAGTTTTTTTTTATCACAAAAAATGCAACGCTGCAACCAGTAAACAAAATCATAGCTGCATATCGGTAGCTATGAAACAAGGTTCTCTAGAATACTGCAATAAATTACGTGCGATCGGAGAGTTTTTTTTTTAAATGTCAAAACATAAATTTCAATTTATTAACAAGGATGAAGTCAACGGATGGGCACAGAAGATGCGTAATGAGTAAAAATGCAATTTTCCTTTTTTTAAAGTTCATTTTTCGTCGATAATGTGATAAAAATGCAGTAAAATCAAGAAACTAACATCACCACGTGATTTAGCGTAAAAAATACTACAATATCATGTGCCACACTTAGGTACTTCGTACATGCACATTTTGACACAACCTTGCGGTTGCGCATCTTTGAGCGCGCACTGAGCGGGTTGCGCGCAACAATAAAAACCGGTTGAGGGGTGAAATGTTCATGAAATTTCACGTAGAATCCGAATCTGCAATAAAAAATAGGGGGTCTCATTTGAAAAAACGAAGTTGGTGTGCGTTGCGCACGATTGCGCACGTGCGCAATGCGCACCGTGGTCATATTTGAGATCCTTGGGAAAAATCATGAAGATTCAAAAAAATTTTTTTTTCTTACCACTACCTGGACGATTTTAGCAGGGGGGGGGAACGTTTTCGGGGACACCCTGTATAATCGGGTTATGGATACGAGGAAGCTATGTGCCACACCCACTTGGCAGACTTTTTTTTTTGCTGAGCTTTCGGTCAACCTTGATCAGACCTTAAAAAATAAGATACAAAAAAAAACCTCTCGGTGGTGATTATGCTGAAGTAAGTAGAGTGCGATCTGTAGTTTATTATATGCTAGTGGCTCAAAAGCACACGCCAGCACAAAAGAGTATGATTATTAGGTAATATGTTTTTGACACTACAGTTATATTGATTTTGTATTATATGTTGAGATACTATCCTGAAATCCTAGGGGTATGAATACATTCAAAAATCCACAAAAATTACGAGAAACTACAGAAGACTGTAGGCGGCCAACTTGCCGCCTACGAGCCTCCAACGCCTGATAGCGCGCCCGGACAAAGCTAGATTTGGAGGTCTCTAGGAGGTATTATAATAACAATTTCCCAGTCTACCCTTTTGAATCACCAAGAAAAATCAGAGTTTCGCGTCCACAATTAATATTTTCGTCGAACTATTCACTCGAGTAAGTGAAGAGGAAAAATCCCGAGTCTCAATAAATATTAATGGGGGAAAGAGGTGGCATAAAATTATAACGTACAATCCCGTTCCGGAGCGAATGAATATTCAGGAAGGATGATCTTTTTAATAAAACCACGGCTTCACTTACGAATATCTTAACGTTCGGGGTGTGAACGCTTGGCCTTTATTAGCACACTCGAATATCTAAACGTTTGGTACCACTCCAACCAGTTGAGTTTGAGTACCAACCTGGTGCTAATCTGCATTTTTCGCTTCCTCACTACTGAAAGCTTGTATTCGTGAAATTTATTCATGGGGTGGGTGCAGACAAAACGTTGCAGATTATTACAATGGTTTCTTGTTAGCGACTCACCTCGAATCGTTTTTATAATTTGCAGCATTTTTTCTTTACGTGGTACATTAATACAAGAATGAAGGTAATACAACGTGGTAACCACGTGTGGTGATATTGGAGGTAAGAAGAAACATTCAATTTCCCTTGACCAGACTCCCTACTCAATTTAACAAAAATGAATCCATCGAAAATGTTCAACTCAAACTAAAATAACATGAAAATGCCATATTTATATGTTACACAGAATATGTTGGGTCGATCTGATTCAGAATCCTAACTGAATTATGTACGATAATTAAATGACTGTGAAAGAATTATTTGGTAGGAATAAGTTTACGCGAGCGCATCCGAGAGAAGAATGAAAATTATATTTTTGGTATCTAACGTATCTAACGTTTCTTAACAACTCGTAACATAAATAATATCATAACTTGTAGTTGGTCCCTACAATGTACATTAGGTTAATTTGATTTGAAAAAAACCTACCTACTAAGAAATGTTGATCAAAGGTGGAAACAAGCCTTAAAAGAGGTCGTTTCTCTCGAGTAAACCAACAAGTTTTGATGATTTAAACGTTCATTCTCGACTTTTTCAAACAATCGAAGGTGTAAACAAGCCTTAGAAGAGGTCGATTCTCTCGACTAAACCAACACGTAACAATGGTTTGAACCTTCAGTTTCGACTTACAAACAATCTGTAAGCTTTTTGGGCAAGTGTCACCGGTTCGTTCCTACTTCTTATTACTACTGATGTTAGAACTAGGAGAATCGGGAACTTAAGATACGTTGGAAAATTGGTACTTATCTGTTATTTTTCTGGTAGCGATGGTCCCCAAGCGGTTGGGAGACGAGGCGAAGTCAATACAGCTGCGTACCTTTCGATTGTATGTTTGTAAATATTGAACCTGAAGGGTTTTACCAGTATCAATACTTGTGAATGAAGATGTTAATTGAGTGGCTGATTGTTGTTTCATGACGACCCTAGATCGATACATTTGAGTTACCTTTGCAATACTTCCACTTCCGACTTTTTCAAACATTCGAAGGTGAACACAAGCCTTAAAAGAGGTCGTTTCTCTCGAGTAAACCAACAAGTTTCGATGATTCAAACGTTCATTCTCGACTTAGACGGTAGCTATTCGCTTTTGTTGGATCTCTCCCCTTCTTAAGAACCCCTTAAGTACTGCTGTTGCAATTCTCCTACAGTCATGCAAAATGTGGTTGTGAGTAGATTATTATAATATAATAACCTATATTCTATTATGAATATAGTTATTATATTATCATTATGGTTCATATTATGAACCACGTAGTAACGATTTATAGGATTCAGGGCGGTTCCTGAGCTTGCTGAACGTTAAGGCATCAGGTCCTGGGGATGTATTACCCGTTTCTGAGAGGGCTCTATCCAGTTCGCTGGTGGAAAATTGAAGATCGAGAACTACTACTACAGAGGAAGAAGTCTGATGAAAGTCAGAGTGAATCGCAAAATTAGCCTAATTCCCGTTCTTTAGCCTACCAAAATACGATCGTTGTCCGTTTCTTCGAATTGTCATCAGTTGTGCTTATTAAGCAACCACTAATCAAATTGCCTAATGAAGGCACCCACAACTCCGCTATTGTGAAGTTGTCATTGTCACCAACTACCGTTGGTGACAATGACAAATCTGAGCTCTTTGCAGATGAGTGATCTATATAGAAATAATAAACCTTTGTGTAATAATTTGTACTGTTTTCTTATTGTTCTGTGACTGATTTCGTATTGCAGTTTTATCTTTCACCCACTCTGACTTTTCTATTAGACAAGATTCTAATCTAATTCATGCCAGTTCGACTCTAGTGTAATTGTTTTGAACATTCAGACTTCCGTTTCAGGAAATAGGATAACAATAAAAATGTGATTCGACACTATAAACGTGGGGAGACGGTGATCAAGTAGGTACTCAAAAGGTCCTTTCCCATTTCGGACGTGAATTGAATCTCTAAGGGCGATCGAATAGTCGTTGAATCCCGTTGATACCCGGCAAGCTGAAACCCGGAATGCAGGACATCTTAGGTAAACTGAGAACCCATTACGGACGAGAAAACGGCGGATGGGAGCCTAATTTTCTGCGACTACATTAACATCTCCGAGGGGCTAATGGTTTTGTGATGACCATGGATTCGCCATTATTCAAATCTTGAGGTTCGGGTCGGATCGATATGAGACCCGAACCGGCTGGACAAATGGATGAGTACTTTTTGACTCATCTGCCGGATCCCTCTTCTGCAATTGCTAGAGCGACCACTCGACTTTTATTAGGTTCAAGTGAGGTTTGTTCCAAGCGTGCTTAACTCATGGACGAGTTCGGCGCAGTGGCCACTTTCTGAAAACCATTACATAATTGAACAACAATGTAGAAAGCACAAAGGCACTATGCCAGTGAAATTATGATGTCCTGTGGGACCATACTCTCTCGTAAGAACACATGGTTCTAGCGCCAAAAACGTTGAAGATGGCTTGAAAACGGAAAAATTGACGGGGTTCTATGTTCTCTCTCGTAAAATCGTTAATGGTATTCGGAGCTTTGTCCAGAAGAAGAATGCTCAATGGTTCTATGTCCCAATAAGATAGTTATATAATTCAATCGTATTGTGGACACTGGAGCCTTGTCCGAGCATAGCCCCTTTGCCCCTAACCTTACCTGGCCAAAAGAGCTATGACCAGCTATCTTCCAAATTTTAATTTATTTTTTTCAATTTCAGGAAAACTCAAATTCAACAAAACTATTATTGGAAGACTTTCTTGAAGATTCTAACTTGAAGCAAATTGAAGAGTTAAGCCATTATTTTAGGAATTGTGCACTAGTGAAAACTTCTTTTGCGTCGATGAACTAGCCAAAGAGGTTCCTGTTCACTGTGTCACATAGACTAAACTCCCATGCTTGATCCCCAAGGACAGGCAGAGGTTCATGATATCGTGCGTTGCAAAACGTACAATCTGCGCAAAAAGCTACCCATTCAAACCTGGCAGACCGGAAAATGTTTTTATGAGTAGAAGGGGGAGTATGAGGGGCTGAAATAGAAGTAGCGAAGGGTGGAAATGATTGTGAAACTGAATCAACCCTTCCTGGAGGATCCGTTGTCATGATGAAACCCCCGGGGCAGTTAAGAATGGCGGCGTCCGTCTATTCCCTTGCGAAACGTGCGTAATAATATGTTGTATCAAAAGGGGTTGAGGAGAGTTTTGTGCGTATTTATTAACACGAGCCCACGATCTGAGTCATGGTTGGATGAACCACGTCAATATCTTCGTGGCGTCTTACCGGTGAACATGATAAACATCATGGAATTTGATAACAATATTAGTGGATACTACCAAGTTGGGTCGCTTCATTCGCGAGTAAATTGGATTTCACCAATAACGCAACACCACTTGCTGCATCTATCCCATTATTTCCATCCATCATGCATCATCCATCAGCATTTACGTACTTCCTGGAATACTTAAGGAAGATGATGAAATATTGGGCTTCAGCAAAGTTGTAGAATGAGCCAGTGTACCTAGGAAACTCCCTTTGATAATTTCTTCAAAATCGTCAAAATGAGCAACAACTGACTCAATATTTTAGTGGGCACTTGTATCCTGCAATTGTATCCTGAATTATTATTCTACGAATGATAATATAAATTTCCTTTCCCACTATTTAGTTTTTTAATGATCGAGTGTTTTTGATTGAGTATAACATATAATATTATGAGTTATCTAAACCCCTTCAAGTGGTCTTCCTTATCTATCATAATACATGAACAGAAAGCATGATTCCCATTCTGAAACCGAGAAATATGACAAAATATTTCCAGAGAGCTTGGTCCTGCTTGGGCCAAAATGTAAAAATGAAACTAACTCCAGCTGAGGTGACTCTTATATACCTAGGTACTCGAAACATTTTTCCTACACTCTGCAGGACATGCCTTCTATTTCACGTGATGCCTCTTCTTCTCCTGAGACCTCTGGTTGAAATTCTGGCCTTCCTTACTGCTTGTTAATTTTACGCCAATTTTACTAATGACGATGAGGTAGTAACTAAATTTTGAATTCTGACGAGCGGATTATGATTGTATGACCCTTCTTAAATTCCCTATTTGCGAGGGTTTCCGAAATTTTGCCTAGAATACTGTTAATTTTGGTTAATTAGTTACTCAAAAACAATGAACAAAATTTCCAAAAATAATTACTGAAAAATTAGGTATCAAAACCTACAGAACGGCCTTCGCAGATTTCAAATCCAAGTTTCCAGTCATAAGAAAATGGTAATTCAAAATGTGATCATTTCAAGATCGGCGACTTGGCGGCTAATTTGGGAACTAAAACGGGGACACTTAGCCTTAAATCGTCTATTTGCTCCACCATGTTCCTTTTGGAGTTATTTATTAGTTTCAGTCATCAATGGTTTGTGATGAAAAACAACCTCCCTAATTGATATTGTTTGTTTCATGACAGGAAGTAGCAAGTATATTTTTGATATCCAATTCTGGAAATAGGTATAGCAATAAATGTAACCAACCCGTTTTGACTTTCCTAGTAATAAGAAATTTTGTGGACAGCAAGAAAACAAAGGTCCAAAGGTCCGTTTCAATCTTCCGAAAAAAATTGGAAAGATTCGAGCCCCTGATATGTCTTTCAAAATTACCCCCAAAAAATTGTACCGTGAATTCATTTGAATGTCCCGCTACTTTCATATTAACGCGGTTCTCGGTGCTGTCCGTTCCTGTCTTCCGCCAGTTGTCAGGCGACACTTCCATGCAGATCATTTCCATTTCAATTATTCCGATTTAACTAAGACGAAAATGGACCATCGTTCTCTACAAATTTTATACTCCATGAAAAGGGATATAGTGAACTATATCTAGAATAAAATTCATGGACGAATTTATTGCAAATTAGTAGGTACATCCCGTCATGTGCTGCTACCTGTAGGAGCGGAGGACAAAATCTCAGCTTCAACGTTCCTTTTCCTCCTTCTTTGTTCGCCATCGCTGAATGCCGTACCTAGTTTTTCCCGTTCTACCGTCTTCGTCCGATATTGATTTTATTCCTCGTTGGAAAAATAAAATTCATCGGATCGATCGTCTTTCTCGGATCTCTTCCGCCTGTGGAACGAGCATTTACCGTCGGCAGCTCTTCACCACCGTTTTGGTAAGCCTACCTACATACCTGTTGGATTCCACCTTCATGCCATCTGAAACGAGATGAAATTCTTACCATCCGATACCTCTGTTGTTAGCTTCTCGGAAGTCTTCTTTCGTCCGTCTTCCTCTCTGCCGTTCGCCTGGAGTGCTATATACCGTCTCCGTGAGTCCTCGCCGTGGATGTCAACGACGAGCGACCTACACTTCACGTATCGGTAGGTAGTACGCTAAATTGACCATACCTCACAACCTCTTCGAGTACCATAAAGCAAGATAATGAGGAATCCCTTCCTATTTTGATCGGTTTTAGGTCGAAGCCTGAATCTTAACTGCCTGCTCGTCAGAACTCGGTGATTTCAGTACACAGAAAGTATCGACCGCTTCAGAGGTTTCCGTCCTTCCCATTCCGAATCTGATAAGTAATAACTAATAGTATCCAAAGGGTCTAGGGCTATATTTAATTTCGTTCATTACTAAATTCGACGGCCGATTCGAAATTCGTAGGTAGTACCTATAATTATCTTGGATGTAGTACCTATGATTATAGTTTCGTGGATATACCTGTGACAAGTCCCTCCCTGAATGTTGAGTCAAGTATCGACTATATAAAGATTTTTCAGTTTCAAATTCATTTTGCTTAATAAAGCGTTTACATCAATTTGTTTTGTTTTTTCTCATACTGAACCTACTAGCCTGGGTCAGATCTTTTCTTTCATTTCTATGGGTTCATCCCCGCTTTATGGATAATTTTAGTCCCTTTGCTGTCACAAAATCTATTGATAGGATATAAAGATATACAGCTCAAATGCCACCTCTTTCGACGAACCAGAGGGAATCTGAAGGTGAACCTGAAAGGATTTAAAAATATAGGTAATGGAAGGGAAGAACTCACGCCATTCCCAAGTTACTTTCTTTCGATCCCGGAGGGGAGAGCTGTGGCACTGAAAAGAACCTGGAGGTGATGATGTAGAGGCAGTAGACCGTAGAAGGGGTTTTGGGAGACTCAAACTTCGCGCACGACAAATAGGTATACAAGCCTTTTCAACTGACTTAAATGAACTGAATGACTTTCTCATAGACGAGGATAGACGAGGCGGGGGTTATATATTTACAAACAGCTTAGAGAACCACGGACACATTACTTATCTGCTGGATTCAACACCGTGTCTTTTCTAATACGTTTGATGATTAGACGATTTAATGCCGAATGAATTCATCGTGTTATTTACGTCTATCGTCAATATTAATGCATTAAAGTGAAAAAACTTGGAAGTGTAAAAAAAGTTTGGAATAATAACAATTTTGAATAGCTTTTGTCGAATATAACTTGTTGTTGTTAATTGTTTTCTGCTGATCGTAGGTCTCAATCGATTTCAGTCAGGCTAGTCATTGGATTTGAAACCTTTTCAGAATTGCTTCATGATGGTTCACAATCAAATTTAAACTTCGTAGGAGGAACAGAACCTGAAACAGCCTCGAAACTCACTCGACTGATCGTAGGCCAGTAAGATTTGGGTCGATCCACATGTACTCTCTGTCTAATTTCACATTTGTAGAAGGCATGAGAAGGATTTTCAACTGTGAAGGATTTGTCAAATTTCCATTTGGCTCAGAGAACAGAGCCGAAAATAGCCTGAAACTCACTCCGTTGATCGGAGGAAGCCTTAATCGATTTATTCAAGCCGTCATGGGATTATTAAATAATTCAAATATCACATTTTGAAACCTACCATAGTTGCTACAGGAAAGCACACATCCATATTTCAACTTTTCAAAAGAACCTGAAACGGCCTAGAAGCCCCCTCAGCTGTTTGACTTAGTCGAGCAGAAAGCTTCCTGAACCAAAAGATCGTCAACGTCCTCTGAGGAACATGAAGAAATTAACACAGCCTCCACGGTAGCTCCAGACATCCTCAGCGAAATTTTAGTCACTCAGGAAAATCATCATATCTAACTGATATTGTTGGAATCACAAAAAGTTCCAATCGATAATATTCATGATGTGCCAATTGCCAATCCAGTATGTCTTGATAAGTAGATATTGAAGATGCTTTGGTTTCGATGGTAGTTGCTCGATCACAGTTTGCCAGAGGCCACATTCCCGTCGAGGGACTCCCCCGTCGTGCACAAAAATATATAATTTATTCTGATTCGTCTTTCCAAACACATTTCATATTATCAGCCTCACTTCCTTCTCTAAGTTCTTTTGTGCCTGATTTATAGAGATATAAACTTATGATAGACTTCTGCCAAGTGACTTCTATGTAACGAGAAACGATGAAGAGGGGGTTGTGGAATAGTCGGGAAAGAAAAATGATAAATCTTGACGGGTCGCGTCGTCTATAAAGTTCCGACTATCGACCCTCACGGAAAACCACCGCCAAACCTAAACGAAATACAGTACGAGGCTATGGAAGAAGCGTCAAACTGGAAACATTGAAGTCAACGACTATATCAAAGTTATAAGACAATAATATTGTAACCTTCTTAACCACACAGCAAGCCATGTCACTCGTTTCAGCGGTACTTCATTGGTTTGACACCACTGGTGGATTTCAGTCACTTCTAGGGGTTAAAAAATTTTTCAAAAAATTTCTAAGGGTTAAAAAATTTTTCAAAAAATTTCAGTCAATTCTAAGGGTTGAAATTTTGAAAAAGGCCCTAGCTCAAAACATTTTGATAAAGGTTTTTATTTATTTTTTTAATTTTATATACTTTTTAAATTTTGGTTTTTAATTTTCAATAATAAACCATTGGAATCGAGCAAGAAGAAAATTTTAACCCCCACCCCCTCTCAAAATTTGATGTTTTACGTTTCAAGGTACGTAGAATCCGAAAATACAGGAAAACCTTGACAAGGTGTCGTTTACGGTACCAACACTTTTTTTCTCTCATTTTTCTCTCAAGGATTTTTCCTTAAGCTGTGAACAGTGTTCTCCCCGGTTTTCATCCGTTCCCCTGCGTTGGGGAACTCACTGAGAGTGCCCTGGCAACACTGGCTCATCAGTCGGCAGGTTATAGTATTCGTTATCAACAGAAAAACATCTCCCGCCACATTAGAAAACATCATCTTGCCTCACGGTGACAAACACGTAAGTTCATTAAATTAACTCATGAATAGAAACTCATATTTATATGAGTTATAAGTTATAACTTGAATAGAAACTCATATAAATGAATAATCAACAAATTTTGTTCATATGAGTTTCTATCGACTCCACGATCTGCAAACCGTTCAATTACATCCCAAAGTTTGTGAGAATGCTCAAAATCGTCAGAAAATATATTTTATTTGGCTGGAATATCAACGTTTTTGGGGAGTGTCGTAAACAGCACCCTGCCTAGGACAGGAGGTCATGGTGATTGGGTTGACTAGATTGTTATTATATGTTTTTCAATGGTTTTCTAATATTGTTGTTCTATTAAATGTCTCCATGGTCGCTATTGATCAAGATGAGAACTCATCCTATCCTTTGTCCCTCCTCTCACAACCGATTCAACCGAAGAGGATGACGAAGATGAACAAAAATAGAGTGACGAATATTTTGAAATGTTTTAAAACAATAATAATTAGTTGAATTGTGACATATTCCAACTACCTGTGTTATTCGTAGTTACTAATAGAAATTTTTTCATAAACTTTACGCTAACTTCTTCATGTTTTTAAAAAAAATTTCTGTTTTAAAAAATCAATTATGATAACACAAAACCAGGCTGAACTAATAATTTAGATACTTAGTGTTTAAAATGAGTTTAATAAAATAAAATTCCATTAAAAATGAAAAATCTGGTTATTTGTTTAAAATGAGTTTAATAAAATAAAATTCCATTAAAAATGAAAAATCTGGGTATTTGTCATTTTATTTCGTTCACTGACCCCACTTAGTTTGGCACGGTGTCGTTTACGACACCTCCTCAATTAACCTAATTAAAATAGTTTCATTTTTTTATTTTCGTCATTTTGTCTTTATTTGAGTTCTAACAAAGGGAAAAACACAAAATACCCGAAAAATTCCCATTAGATCTACTCTTGCTAAGCTAAGGGTCAATACTACACCTTTCGTTCTACTATCCAAGTTCACTGTCAAGCATCAAAGTCACGCCGCGAAACTGGACTGCGTTGGTCCTGTATTCCAGTTCTGAGGACCTAACTTGGCTATTCCACTTTTTTTCTCAATTGAAATATCAAAGCAGTAAAGTTTACTGTTTCCTCGCCACCGAGGTGAATCCTTACGAAATACTACGAGCTATGAAAATTAAATACAAAACGATTTGTTAGATTTCTGAACATGCCATCGATCTCCTAACAGCACGGTTTTTTCTAAGGTCAACAAAAGTACTTCCTTGTCGCGACAATGGTAACAGAAATACCAGCAGAAGAGCTCTCCAGCGGTTTTGTAGTTAACTATACAGTTTACAACCTCGTTTAGCTTTTTTCAAGACTCGTTATGAACTCCTTTCTCCAGCGCATTAATTATCCAGGAGACTTCAGAATAAGTTACAGAACACCCTCCCCCCAAGAGTTGACTTATTTCCTACTTACGAAAAATGTTCATTGAGAAAAGAACTATTAAAATTAGGTTTAAAAAAGTTTATTAGAATAATATCTTATTCCATCAGTCCTCTTCTTCTTCTCTTGACGACGCAATGCTGATAGAATCAGGTAAACTGACGTAGCTTCGCAAGCGCTTGATTTCTTCATCAATACGTTCGGGTACTTTGAGGGAGAACATGATATCCGGCCAGTTGTAATTGTCGAAATCTTCTACTCCGATCGCATCATCGTCCATGTGGTTGACCCAGAAATCTGGATCGACTATTTTCTCGGGTTTGTACCACAACCTTCTTGAATGGCTGATCCACGATTGTTCCAAGAAGTTGCCCTGGTTTTCTGCGTGCTTGTGAGCTCTCAATAGTAGCGCAAAACCAGGCAAAGAGCTAGATTTCGATCCGAAGCTGTCATAGCTGAGGATTGTGTAGTAAGCTTTCATGTGGTAGTATCGAGGCAGAAGATACGGTGCTAAAGTGTACACCTTTTTCTTCATGAACTTGAAGAGAAATCGCAGGTTTTGGGAGCATGATTCCATCCTCATGGAGAAGAAGAGGTTCGTCCTCATCTTGAACTCCAACCATAACAGATGGCATTGTATTATGCGTAACAGATCACGCAGACTCTCTTGTCTGACGTCGATATCGGTGTACTCAGGTAATTGCCAGCTGGCTGCTCTATTGAATTCGCCTTTCCTCAAATACCACAGCCACACTAATATTCCTGCAGACCGGGTATTCGGATGTTCAATTTCTAAATGCCGACGGCTCACGGTCTTCTTCATGATTGGGAAAATTCTTATAGGGTTTTCCAACGCTACCGATCCTTCTAGAAATGCTTCCAAGATCAAGCGATGGTACAACTTCATTTTCGCAACGTGCTGAAAACTATTTATTTCTTCTCTCATATACATGTTGGGATGCAAACATTCCTGCAACGTTTCCAAATTTCTGGTGATCAGAAGAGCATTACACAGTCGTTCCAAAATCCACATCTCGGCATTTGTCGCTAGTGTAACCTGAGACAACCTGAGAGCGATCAACCCGGCTTCAATACACTCGTGAACTTTTCCCGAATAGTACCTACTCTTGAATATCGAAGTGTACAGAACACCCATAGCAACGCATCCCATCACGTTCGAACCATCGTATAAACTCAAAGCGGATTTCAAAAATTTCATTTCTAGTCTGTGTGCTCTTCGAAAATTCCCTTTCATCACGTTCAGATCCAGGGCCATGGTGTACGCCAAACAACGGTAACTTATTATGTCAGTCGCTCTGGCGAATGTTGCAGCATACATGACAACTTTTACAGCTTTCTTCAGCTCGTTTTTGAAAACGTACGTCTGAGCTAGTGCAAGGTGAACATCGGTCTTCAAAATCATTTCCTTCTTGAGTTTTTTTCTGTAAAAGAGTGGTACCTCTGGCCAATTCTGTATGAGTACTTCGATCCAGAAAATGAATGTTTTGTCCAGAGCTTTTACGAGAGATGTCAGTTGCGTCATAGCCTCATTAGTATTACCGAGGTTCAAGTAAGACTTCCCCAGGTAGGCTGCAATTTGCCTTTTTGTATATTTCATGTATTGGGCAGGAACGTCCGGACTCAGTAAGCAACGCTCTCTGGTGTTTTCGGCTTCTTTGAGTAGTTGAAGAGCCTTGTCAAACTTGAAATAATGAAGACAATGAACGGCAAACGCTATGAGATATTTCAACTCAATGACTGAAAGCTCAGCCATTCTAGCGTGGTGGACCAATTGTTCATACATCGCAGACAACTCAAAGAAACAAGTGCATTTCATTTCCCTTGGGAAAACCACGTCGAAATAATTCACGACCGGTTTGGGCTTTCGACGGAAGAAAGCCTTGATAATGTCCCATATATGAAAAAGAAACCCTCTTTCCGCCTTTACCGAGCCATCGTCGTCCATGGTGCCTTTTTGTACCTTTTTAAAGTCCTTCGTACTTAAGGTTTTCGAACCATGTGTTCCTACGGAGCCTCCATGCCTGCTGAATCTCTGTTGATGTTCGGACCCCGTATCAATCACTATCGAGGATTTTCCCATAATTCCGTCTTCGTCATCGTCGCTAGGCAATGACATTTGCCGACTTAAATCATCGTCTGTTTCTTCAACTTCGGACACGACTTCGTTCATGCGACAAGACTCACACTTCTGACTCCTTAATTTTATACTTTCCAAAGCCCTAGCGTGGAATTGAATTTTTTGATTCATCGGAATAGTGGCATTTATTGTTGCACAAAACACGCTGAATTTGAACGATGGGTTTTTGCAATACGCGTAACTTGGGAGCCCATGCAAGTTTTCTTCGGGCGTAATTTTACAATTGCATTTTATCTCGTTCAGACTGACTTCTTTGGTTTCGAGAGATGGTTGGTTTACCGTCCCTTGACGAGTGGTTTCGACTTGTTCCTCTTCAGCCGCACAACCGAGCATATGGAGCTGGAACAGTCTTTTCATGGCTGGAGCAACGTGGAGCTCAGGAGGACCTCCCATAACGTGAATCAAGTCTGATCTGTAAAACGTGGTGCCCAATACAGATGCGCATTTCAACAAAAGCTGCTCAAATGACGATTGCTGATCAAACATACTCATAATAACATCGTCAAATGTGGTAGGCAGAGCGTTTTCATCAAGCGGCTTGACGATCCTGCAGATGGGTATAGAGTCTGTTTCTCCTTGAGAGAAGGCGTTGAATCTCCTTTCGGACTTTTCTTCAACCTCAGAATCATCAACCAGCTTCAACAAAGTTTTTTCGGGTAATATGTAAACGGTTGCACTCAGAGAATTCATTTCGGCTAGTTTTATGGCAATGAAACCGGCTTCAATGTACGAAAGCAAAAACGTTTGTACCCAGCCAGGGCTGCCACGAGAGAGTTTCACGAGAATCTTGACGAGTTTTCGAGGCACAGCTTCAACATTCAGCATTTGACAGACAAGCGCGGGAATACTGCCTATGTGAAGTGTCTCCAGGTGGAATGTGATGACTTTTGGACTTCTTAAACATTTTTGGATGTTCACGTGCTTGTTTTGCCACGCGCTTGGTAAGGAAAGTACAATGATGTATTCTGGGTGCTGGATAACGTCCAAGAATACTGACCACGATTCGTAATCCAAGCCATGAGCATCATCGACGACTATCACGGTTTTCTTGGCCATGAGTTTCAATGTCCTTCTGAGGAGGAACAACGGGGTCATTTCAATTGGTGTTTCGTACCTGTAGGGAAATGCGAAATTGACGTCAAACACATCGTTCAATACGTAGAGATATTGATAGCACGCGTCATCCACGTACAGTCTGATCAAAGACGCCATCCGTTCTTTGATGGTTCTACCCAACATATTCGCGAACACCTTGTGCAGCAGACAAATTCCATGGTGAATGACGTTGTGAACTGATATCCAAATGGTTTTCCATCCGAGTGCTTCGGAAATTTCAACCAACTCGTTCAAAAGACGGGATTTCCCGCAACGAGGGTCTCCCATCACAAAAACACCTTTATACTTGGAACGACCAATGAGAATATCCCGATATTTCGCCAAAACGTCATTACGTCCAAGAATGGGTGGGATTTTTGAAGCGTCCAACCCCTTTTCCTCGTACTGATATATATTCGTTACTTGCCCGATTCCTTTCAACATTTTGGGCGGAAGTCGTCTGAAATAGGCAAGAGGCAATTTCGAGTTTAACACCACGGAATGATCACAAGAAATGACGTTATTGAAGGCGCACATCAATCTCGCAGCTCGATTCACAGCTCCACCAATAACTGTGTATTCTTTTCGAAATGGGTGTCCCACTACGCCGCAGTACGTCGTTCCAATCGTGACTCCAGTTGAAATTGACTTTATCAACTCATCATCGTGGAGAGCCGAGTGAATCTGATATGCGCATCTCAAACACCTCAACGCCTCGTCTTTTTCCTTGAAACCCTTCATACCGAAAATGACCAAATACATGATATCTTTGTCAAACATACAGACCTTGTTGATCAAACCAAGCTTGCTCTTCACTGTTTTCGAAATGGTACAGTAAACCTTGTCAGTGATTTTAATGACTCCCGATTCTGTCGTGGTGTCTGGTTTCATTCTAGTGAACATAATTGTCACTTGTCGCATTTCTGTGAGGTATTCGAAAGACGAATTGGCATCTATTTGCTGCATAACTGGTGCAATTACGAAAGGCCGAAGCTCCTCGCTGATTCCTCTGATTGCTGGCCCGAACAAGTTTGGTCGAATGTTTTCTTCAAATTCCATCGTGCTGGAAACCAAATCAGTTTTCCGAGTGAGGTTTTTCAAAGTTTCGTTTTTGATGTTTATTTCCACCAATTGTCTTGCATCAAAATCGAAAACTTCTCTGGTCATCACTCTCGGATCGTACAGAATTCTTTTCATTTTGATATAACCCTCAGTCAATGGTTCGAAAGAATAGTTTCTCGGGCTTACCAAATTCCACGCTGAAGGAGCAATGATTGTGTCTCCGGATTCCGCCATACTTTCAGCTTTCTTCACTTCTAGGACAGGGTAGCCGTAGATGATGTAACTACTGTTGAATTCGTCCCCAGCTAAACTGAAGACAAAGTTTCCTGCTGATACTGCAACTTTTACTTTGAGCATCACTCCAACGTCTGTTTTGTACGTTCCCAATGAGTATTGGATATGCATGGCGCAAGATATAGCCTCGTGCACTTTGTACGAGAGTCGGTCATACAATCTGCAATGCCAAACAGCTATGAAAGCATCTCCAGCAAATTTGATGAGATCTCCTCCAAATGTGTAGATGAGGTCGACCATAGCACCGATGTAACTGTTGAGCATTGCTGTCAGACGGAACGCGCCTTCTGGCCCGAACTTGGCGTAGGTTTCGCAGAGAGTCGTAAAACCTGAAATATCCGCCATCATATCGGCACCCACGAAGGTCGTGTATCTTCTGCCAAAATGAACGAGTGTGATGAGCTCTTCAGGCAGGAATGTGCCCACAGCTGCAATTTGCTTCGCTGATAAGTACGCCCTTCCTAGTGAATTATCCCAACTATCTTCCGTCGTGGAAGCTTGTGAGAAAATATGAGCAGTCCAATTCAGCAAATCCATCTTTTCAGATTTCAATCCTTCATTTCTTTTCGTTGAAAGATCCTTAGCGAGAATAGATCTTCGCCAAAGGTTGTAATAAAGACTTACTGTTTGAGGGGGATGAGGCACTGATTTGGCCAACAAATAATGTATCCAAGCTTCAAACATGCTGTCCAGCTATAGACCGCTCGATTTGGTTCACCTAGAAAAAATATATTATTGTAAATGTATACAAAACTCTTCATGTATCTCATTAGATAATTCAGTGAGTAGCGTGTGGGAGGGAGGGATTGGAACCACGACTCCAACTGATGCCTGATGGAGTTATAAATCTCGAATCACCAATGAGTGGCACTATTAATAAGTCTCTGTGTGGGAAGATTGGTTCTTCACGAAAGAAGTAATTTTTGGTGAATATTTATCTTAGCAGGCTGAAACAGTATTTTTCTAGGAGATCTGGAGAATCTGATTAATTAATGAGAATAATTCAATCGTTGCTGTATTCTACCCCTAGCGAACTAAACGTTTCGTTAGAATACCTATTCCTTTGTGGAGATCAACCTTGGAATAGGGATGATGAATGAAAGATAAAAATTGAATAAGGAAAGATAAATAGATATATTGTCCTATAAAGAATGAGACTTGTATCTATATGTGAGGGGGGAGAAGTATCATTACAGTTTACCTATTCCATCTTCGGATTTGAACCACGAGGGTAAGGGAAGTGACCTTGTACGAAAGTAGGTAACTTACAGATCGATGTCTGGAATGAGACTGGGGAGCTATCCTTGAGTTGTGATTTAGAGGAACAACCGTTCCATCAAATCACCAATCAGGTGTCAGAGCAACTGTTGCTCTGTCACAAGACATAGGAATAGGACAGAAATGGGTTATTTCCCCATTTCATTTCAAGTACATCGGACGTGGGAAACTCAAGAAAAGACTCGTTTCAAGTGTTTTTCGAGTATTCTGCGATTGATACGAATTAAACCACTTGGACGATCAACTATTGTTAAATTCCTAAGAAATTTATCGGATTACTAACGCACCCACAAGTTAGTATTCCTGTTAGCCCTGAGGACGGAACCTTTCTACATTGGTCGGAAGAAGCCAGTTCTTCGCAGAAGGGTGTGTTTTTTCATCAATTTAAGATAGTGTTCAATTTTTTGAAACGAATGAAACCACCCAGACAATCAACTATCGTAAAATGGAATTAATGCGAAATTCATCAGAAGAAGACCCCCCCCCATCTGCACTCACACACCTGCCCCTAGTACTTAGAAAGGTAGGAAGAACCCGAGTTGTAGATTAGTGATGTTTACATATGAAAAATAACCCGGTTGATAATAATCTCACCAGTGGAATAATGCTGCGTTTTTAGAGTCGTTAGCACTGGTAAATACGTTGATGTATCCGTTGTATGTATTTCCAAGTCAACCTTTTCCAAGTCAAATTCAACCTTTTCCAAGTCAAATTCAACCTTTTCCAAGTCAAATCCAACCTTTTCCGAGTCAAATTCAACCTTTTCCAAGTCAAATTCAACCTTTTCCAAGTCAAATTCAACCTTTTCACCATTATCAGGGAAATGACGAAAAATACGCACAAGCCCTAAATGTAGTACCAAATGCTTGTCTGTGATGGGGACTGGGCTGAAAACAACACTCCAAAGTAGGTAGGTACCTATACATAAAATAAAATCATGGTTTTTTTTTAAATCAACAAGAATATAATTTTAAAAAATTAACATTTCTTTGAAAGAAAAACTTGTATCACTTGTATTCTTTACATAATCAATATTTTAAAAGTCTTAAAATTAAAAATCTTACCTACTTGCTGAAAGTCTATCTTAAATTTTTTTCACTTAAAAAAAAACTGCTTTTTTTTAAAACAGTTTTTAAAAAGCTTTAAAAAGAAGCAGTTACTGCTTCTAGGAAAAAGTTGAATTTGACTTGGAAACGCTATAAACTATATTTTTTGTTGATTTATTTTTTAGTATAACATGATTTTATTTTATGTATAGGTACTACACCTACCTACTGCGTTTGGAGTATCGTTTTTAGCCCAGTCCCCAATCACAGACAAGCATTTGGTACTACATCTAGGGCTTGTGCGTATTTTTCGTAATTTCCTTAACAATGGTAAAAAGGTTGAATTTGACTTGGAAAAGGTTGAATTTGACTCGGAAAAGGTTGAATTTGACCTTCAACCTTTCCCTTTGAAATTGGCCTTTAGAAGTCAAATTCAACCTTTCCCAAGTCAAATTCAATCTTTTCCAAGTCAAATCCAACCTTGATTTGACTTGGAAAAGATTGGATTTGACTTGGAAAAGGTGGAATTTGACTTGGAAAATGTTGAATTTGACTTGGACATGCTATAAAAAGGTTCTACTTTTAAACTTACTTGTACATTCGCTTCGATCAGAAATGTACAATGATTAAGTTGTAAAAAGAGGAGGTGCAGTAGAGATAAGGTGAATAGTTGAATGTTACGAACCCGTTCTTCGTCATTGTGGTCCAGTTGCAGGAGTATTCCTGGTGATGTCCTGAAGGATGAAAGAAAATCAAATGTTATACTTATGGTAGCAGAACTGAAATGAATCTGAGTACCTCGTATACCTTCAGTCTCCATAACAGTTCTCTCTATTTCCAAGTTTTCAATGGATTGTTCTATTGTTATTAACGCTATAAAATATCCAATCCGCATCAAAATTTCTTATTTTCAAAATTCAAGTTGTCAATACCAGATGCTTTGAGATGATCTCAGAACAAAAACGTCTGCCAAGAGGGTGTGGCACATAGCTTCCTCGTATTTATAATTCGATTGTATAGATGATCCGATGTATTATTGCTAATCTAATCTACATCTCAATCCGCACTATCTCTGAAAATGTCATTAATTTTCCAGGATTGGAACATAATATGTTCATGCAGGATATTATCCTGCATGACTGCTAGCTCCTCGATTCAGTTCGTTCTCGGCTCCTGCGGAAGTAGGTTCTCACTGGAATTGATCGGCCGTTTGATCCATCGGAGCTGTTGCCAAACTACATCGATGACCTGTCAATTTTCCTGGATGCAATCGACTTTGATGTACTTTGAATAACTTTCATGGAAAATTGTCTGTAGCGTAGCACTATCTACGAATATAATCATATGTAAATATTCTATGTGGGCCAATGGGAAAATATATGTATTCAATAATATCAAAATAGAATATATCAAAATTTCCACACGCGTTTCACGTGTTAGGCCTTCCTGAACAATTTTGGTTCTTTCTATAAACGCGACCTTCTACATTTTCCTCCCGAATTTAAGTGAAAACAATGCTTCGGCTTCTTTGGTAGACTCGGAAGCAAAATTCGCTGAAATAACTTTGGTGCCCTCTTAATATTTCTGTGTTTGAGTTATCCAAGTTTGGTTTAAACATTATAATATTTATCAACGTAATTCGACTCTCTCTCGAAAAGGTTTCGAATGTTTACGAAAGGTATAATAACGTAGTGTAAGTTGGATCTCAATCTCGTTAATAATTAATGTTAACGGGGTCTCAGTCGGTCGCCGTTGGTTTTTAGTATTTAGCGAAATTAAAGGCACAAAAACGTAAAAATTAGTACCTAAATTTGAAATGTTAAAGGATTTTAAAAATGCATTAGTGCACGGTCTTAGGGAATTGAAAAACTGAAATATTGCCGCCGGAATCATCAAAATCGAACAATAATTGCCAAAGAAAAATCGAAAAAAAGTCCATTCATGCAGAATGAATTATTGAGCGAATTTTCAAAGAAATCATCCAGTTTAAGGTGTGGTTAAGAAAAGGACCAATGGTGTTGCAATTTGTTGTAGAAAGTTTTCTTTTCGATTCTTGGTTTATATATATGTATATATATTTTTTTTACATGCTTTTACACCAATAATCGACGTCCCGGAAGACGTGAAATCACTGGGCTGAAAGCTGAATCTGGGAGCCCGAGAAGCGTTCTGATTGGGGAAGCTCCTGGACGTAGTTAAAGATGAGTGCGACAGATCGCGTTCATGATCACTTGTTCCCAACCTCATCACAACAAGTCACCTTGTTTATAACATATTTTTCTCCTTGGTGCGTTACCTGCTGCATCTAAGTAATTAATTTAATAACATTTAGTTATATTCGCGATATGTACGAAAAAATCGTGCGATTTTCAATAATACACTCGGTTTTAAACGTTTCTATCGGTGGCAGTTGTCGATTAAATATTTGAACGAATTTTTTTTTTTTTTTTTTTTTTTTTTTTTTTTGCATGAACTCATAGAGTACCCCACACGGCTACTGCATTTCTGGTTACAACAAATATACGCACGTATTCATTATATATACAAATAACTACAGACTTTTCTTAATTTTGGACGATTTTCATTTTTGAAAAAAGCATTCATATCAGAAATTTTGTGCTGAATCCGAATATACCATAAATTACCATGATTTTCAATGTAAAAACCACAAAAAACGGGAAAAACCCATTTTTTTGGGAGTTTTTTGAATTTTGGACCACTTTGGATTGTCCAAAATTGCTGGTTAACGAACTTGACCTATGGTTTGTTGTTACAAACATTTTGGCAAAAACTAAAAAAAAATTTTTAAACAATTACTCAAGTTATCGTCCGGAATGACACATATATATATATACATATGATTTTTGGAAAAACTTCAGGGATCGTTTCAGAATGTTCCAAAACGGATTTCAGTGTGAAAATTTTTCGAAAAAGTCGATTCTAAAAATTTTGAGGCCATTGCAATAGCTTCATTTTCCTTGAAAATTCGCTAATAACACGCTGCAAATTATTGCTGGGTATGCTTTGAAGATCTTAGGAGTCCATATTCATGTTCTAGTCGTCTCTACGAACTCATATAGTACCCACACGGCTACTGCATTTCTGGTTACAACAAATATACGCACGTATTCATTATATATATATATAACTACAGACTTTTCTTAATTTTGGACGATTTTCATTTTTGAAAAAAGCATTCATATCAGAAATTTTGTGCTGAATCCGAATATACCATAAATTACCATAATTTTCAATGTAAAAACCACAAAAAAACGGGAAAAAACCACTTTTTTGGGAGTTTTTTGAATTTTGGACCACTTTGGATTGTCCAAAATTGCTGGTTAACGAACTTGACCTATGGTTTGTTGTTACAAACATTTTGGCAAAATCTAAAAAAAAAATTTTAAACAATTACTCAAGTTATCGTCCGGAATGACATATATATATATATATATATACATATGATTTTTGGAAAAACTTCAGGGATCGTTTCAGAATGTTCCAAAACGGATTTCAGTGTGAAAATTTTTCGAAAAAGTCGATTCTAAAAATTTTGAGGCCATTGCAATAGCTTCATTTTCCTTGAAAATTCGCTAATAACACGCTGCAAATTATTGCTGGGTATGCTTTGAAGATCTTAGGAGTCCATATTCATGTTCTAGTCGTCTCTACGAACTCATAGAGTACCCACACGGCTACTGCATTTCTGGTTACAACAAACATACGCACGTATTCATTATACAGGGTGTCCAAGTAACTACGCTCCCCCCACTTATTTTCTCTAATAGTGTAAGAAAAAAAATCGGATTAACGCTATTCTTCATAATTTTTTGCGTAGAATTCAAAAATGACAAAATTGCGCAGTGCGCAATCGCGCAACCATGCGCAATCATGATCAACTTTGTTTTTTCAAATGAAAACCCCCATTTATTATTGCAGATTCGGATTCTACGTCAAATTTTATGAACATTTTACTTCGACAACTTTTTTTTTTTTGGACGCACGCAGCCCGCTCAGCGAGCGCTCAAAGATGCGCAACCCAGAGATTGCGCCAAAGTTGAGATGAAGGTAAACCTCAAGTGCGGCACAATACTTAGCACTGTTTTTCTCCGCTGAATCGCGTGGTGATATCCCTTTCTTGATTTGTTTTCATTTTACCGTATCTACAGCCGAAATAGTCACTTTTTGAGGAGGAAATCATCGATTTTCTTACAAAGGTTAATGAATCATCCTAATAAAATGTAAAAAAATTAAATGTTTAAAATTGTAAAATAACGGGAAAGTCATCGATGATTTCCTCCTCAAAAAGTGACTTTTTGAAAAAATTTTGCTCAGAACAGGGGCGTGCATTTCTGAAGGAGGAGCACACTTCGAACAGTTTATCGCTTATTCGTTTCAATCATTGTTCATCCAATCATGTTTTTAGAAAACCGAAAATTATTTTGCAAAATTTTGTGATAATTATGTACAAGTTTCCCGTTATTTTACAATTTTAAAAATTTAATTTTTTTAAATTTTATTAGGATGATTCATTACCCTTGTAAGAAAATCGATGATTTCCTCCTCAAAAAGTGACTATTTCGGCTGTAGATACGGTAAAATGAAATCAAATCAAGAAAGGGATATCACCACGCGATTCAGCGGAGAAAAACAGTGCTAAGTATTGTGCCGCACTTGAGGTTTACCTTCATCTCAACTTTGGCGCAATCTCTGGGTTGCGCATCTTTGAGCGCTCGCTGAGCGGGCTGCGCGCGTCCAAAAAAAAAAGTTGTCGAAGTAAAATGTTTATAAAATTTGACGTAGAATCCGAATCTGCAATAATAAATGGGGGTTCTCATTTGAAAAAACAAAGTTGATCATGATTGCGCATGGTTGCGCGATTGCGCACTGCGCAATTTTGTCATCTTTGAATTCTACGCAAAAAATTATGAAGAATAGCGTTAATCCGACTTTTTTTCTTACACTATTAGAGAAAATAAGTGGGGGGAGCGTAGTTACTTGGACACCCTGTATATACATATAACTACAGACTTTTCTTAATTTTGGACAATTTTCATTTTTGAAAAAAGCATTCATATCAGAAATTTTGTGCTGAATCCGAATATACCATAAATTACCATGATTTTTAATGTAAAAACCACAAAAAACGGGAAAAACCCATTTTTTTGGGAGTTTTTTGAATTTTGGACCACTTTGGATTGTCCAAAATTGCTGGTTAACGAACTTGACCTATGGTTTGTTGTTACAAACATTTTGGCAAAAACTAAAAAAAAATTTTTAAACAATTACTCAAGTTATCGTCCGGAATGACACATATATATATACATATGATTTTTGGAAAAACTTCAGGGATCGTTTCAGAATGTTCCAAAACGGATTTCAGTGTGAAAATTTTTCGAAAAAGTCGATTCTAAAAATTTTGAGGCCATTGCAATAGCTTCATTTTTCTTGAAAATTCACTAATAACACGCTGCAAGTTATTGCTGGGTATGCTTTGAAGATCTTAGGAGTCCATATTCATGTTCTAGTCGTCTCTACGAACTCATAGAGTACCCACACGGCTACTGCATTTCTGGTTACAACAAATATACGCACGTATTCATTATATATACATATAACTACAGACTTTTCTTAATTTTGGACGATTTTCATTTTTGAAAAAAGCATTCATATCAGAAATTTTGTGCTGAATCCGAATATACCATAAATTACCATGATTTTCAATGTAAAAACCACAAAAAACGGGAAAAACCCATTTTTTTGGGAGTTTTTTGAATTTTGGACCACTTTGGATTGTCCAAAATTGCTGGTTAACGAACTTGACCTATGGTTTGTTGTTACAAACATTTTGGCAAAAACTAAAAAAAAAATTTTAAACAATTACTCAAGTTATCGTCCGGAATGACACATATATATATAGGTACATATGATTTTTGGAAAAACTTCAGGGATCGTTTCAGAATGTTCCAAAACGGATTTCAGTGTGAAAATTTTTCGAAAAAGTCGATTCTAAAAATTTTGAGGCCATTGCAATAGCTTCATTTTCCTTGAAAATTTGCTAATAACACGCTGCAAATTATTGCTGGGTATGCTTTGAAGATCTTAGGAGTCCATATTCATGTTCTAGTCGTCTCTACGAACTCATAGAGTACCCACACGGCTACTGCATTTCTGGTTACAACAAATATACGCACGTATTCATTATATATACATATAACTACAGACTTTTCTTAATTTTGGACGATTTTCATTTTTGAAAAAAGCATTCATATCAGAAATTTTGTGCTGAATCCGAATATACTATAAATTACCATGATTTTCAATGTAAAAACCACAAAAAACGGGAAAACCCCATTTTTTTGGGAGTTTTTTGAATTTTGGACCACTTTGGATTGTACAAAATTGCTGGTTAACGAACTTGACCTATGGTTTGTTGTTACAAACATTTTGGCAAAAACTAAAAAAAAATTTTTAAACAATTACTCAAGTTATCGTCCGGAATGACACATATATATATACATATGATTTTTGGAAAAACTTCAGGGATCGTTTCAGAATGTTCCAAAACGGATTTCAGTGTGAAAATTTTTCGAAAAAGTCGATTCTAAAAATTTTGAGGCCATTGCAATAGCTTCATTTTCCTTGAAAATTCGCTAAAACTAGTACTGAATAAGTGGGTTTTCTCACGTTTTTCCCATATTTCTCTGGCAATTATTGTTCGATTTTGATGATTACAGCGGCAATATTTCAGTTTTTCAATTCCCTAGAGCCTTGCTCTAATAAATTTCTAAAATCCTTCAAAATTTCAAATTTAGGTAGAATTTTTCAAGTTTTTTGCACCTTCGATTCCGTGAAATACTAACTCGGAACAAGGAACAAACGGCGACCGACTGAGACCCCCTTAATAATTCGAACTCTGTTCCAGAATACCTAGGAACATAATAGTATTTTCATGTAGGAAGATCACGTTATCTGAACTCAACATTATAACAGGAAAACATTTAGCCTTTATACAAACCAAGATAAGTTACCTTCAGATTCTGTCGAGTCGACCAATTATAAACAACGTAAGGTACGTAATCTGAAACGTATAAAAATGATCCAATAATTTGACATTCAGAAGAACCATGTCAAATATTAATTCTCTATTGAGGGAGACAGTACTTTGCCTTTAAAGCTGAGTTCACATAGTTGCAATGTCCATAATGCTTGTGCGTTTAAATAGGACCGCTTCATAACTGAAGCAAATGGGGCAGCGACTGATTTTTTCTTTAATTTTGTTTACACCACGGGGTACGGGAGAATGAGTACGACAATAATCGGTATACGACGGGTATAATAACTGAATTAACAGCGGTAGTAAACGGAAATCAGCAGCGCAAAATGTAACGGCGGGTGAGCGGGGTAACAGTTTTGCTTAGACTGAGGAAAAGATGGCGGGGCGATTCAGAACCAGGGTGTAGCAGTGTTGCTCTGCAATAGTACTTTTGGGAGGTAAAGTTACTTGGGGGGTAAAGGTGATAATTAGTAATGTTTGACGTTCTTCTATTGTGCAGAATTATACTCGTACTGGTTCTTGTAATCCGGTTTACGGATTAACGGGATATGGGTTTTAATCAGGTTGAAAACGGAGTGGAATGGGGCGGTAGTGCTGACCTCTGTCATGGCGCCTCAGAACCGGGTCTAGGCGGTTGATTTGAAATCACAGTTGGTGAAGCGGCGGGGAGTTCAAAAAAAATTTTAATCGAAACAAGACCGTATAGTTTCAAATGTTTATGACATCACGCGTCCCTCCCCCCAGCCCACTGTAATGTCATAGACATTCGAAACTTCGAAAAATCATGGAAAAAAGCTCTTTTCACGCTAGAAGGTCACGGTTGGTGAACAAATTCTCAGAATGAGGTCCTGTTTAGATTTAAAATAACAAACAGTTTTTTCCGACCCATGCGCACACCTCATTGATGGGGCAGGAGGGTTTGACTTTTGGAGCAGATTATATATCGTTTAGAAAAATTGGGTATTTTACGCATTAAGGTGCCCGTCCACTAGGTCGACAGCGCGGCGCGGGTCGAAACTTTTTCGCAATCTGTCGCTCTCCAGACTTCTGGAGCGCGGCGTCGCGCCGCGTCGCGCCGCACCGCGCCGCGCTGTCGACCTAGTGGACGGAGGGCGAAGCGAAAAATTGTCGACCTCGGTCATTTTCGTCAGTGTTCGGCTTTCGTATACGAGGCTTAATCATGTGTGAAGCTCGAAAAACTTCCCCCTCGACATTCTAAAATAATTTATAAACTTTTGCTCGTCTCTTAGCAAATCTTGGAACAGGTGATTGTGCTCCCCCAGGTCCATCCTCTTTATTGGATGGACCTAAACTCTTCTCCTTTTCCCACCGATTTGGTCCTCTTCTTCTGCTTCCAAAGCTGCAACTAAAATGAACATTTCTTCTTCGTCGTCCGATGAAGACATAATATCTATGCCCCACATTTTCCTGAGAAGGCACCTTCTCAGGCGTGGCGAAACGGCGGGTCGAAAAATTTTATCCGCTCCAGTGGACGGAGCCTAGGAATTTCGCGTCGCGCCGCGCCGCGCCGCGCTGTCGACCTAGTGGACGGCCAGCTTTACGGACAAACTTCGGTAAATTTCGGCAAACTTCGTGACATGCTCTCGTCGTTTGATTCGGTGATAGTGAATCGGCCTCGTCAATTGACAAAACAATAATTGTTCTAATTATTAGAATCATAGTTTTTTCATCTGGTTACAGAACACCCCCACTTCTCTTTTTGCGCATTGCGCATTACGGACATTACGCACCTATGTGAACCCAGCTTTACAATTAATTCTCGTTGTATTTTACCAAAAGCTTCAACAAAATTTTCTTATAAATTGGTGATCATAATGAGAGCTGAAAGTGTAGTTATAAGCCGAAACTATGGGCTCGAATTCCTAACTCTCGACTTAACGAAAGTTATCGCTGTAAGGATGTACCTAATGAACCCCAGCATTAATTAACATATCAAAAACTCACTTCTGGTGTGTAGGACCGTAAGAGCAAGAATGAGATGAATTGCTTTTTCAGAGGCGATTTGTGAATTATGTGAACGGGTTTCTTAATTTTTGAAAATCAATGACTGCCCACTTGGTTTACTTCGCACATGTGGCATCCATAATCATTACTGGATTAGCTTTGGTATCTCAATGATTCCTACCTACAATCATGGGTGAGAAAAAATATCGCCAGAAATTTATAAATGGTGTCGACTTCATAATATGAAACAGTAATATTATTCAACTGTAATGGGATTATATCCATGATGATGGGTGGTTTGTATGAATCTGCATTGTAAATTTTGAAATAAGAATTTACCTACTATGAATGAATTATTCGAAATTTTCATTTTCCACTACTAGCCGGCGGAGCAATTGAAATAAAAATCATTTGCTTAGGACTATCACAGGAGCATCTTGTCCCATGTTCGTCGGCTGCGGAGTCTCGGTCTTGGCCGTCCCGGGGGTGGCCCCCTTGGTGGTTTTTCCACGAGTGACGTTTGGCACTCTAAAATCAAGACAGTTGCCCGGTATGGGTTCACGGTCCCGGAGCCGCCATGGTGGGTGGATCTGGGCTCGGTGTGGTACCTCCCAGCCGGGCTCCGCTGCCGTACTCTGGATGTTTTCATTTCTCCTTCTTTTTTTTACCCGTGTGCCCTGTCTAGTATCCCGTTGTTTTGTTTTCCCTTATTATTATGTTGTTTTGTTTTATTTTACACCTATTCATAGTTGACCATGATTATTGTCTATACACTTTGTGTGAAATTACAAATAAAACATTCGTTCTTCATACCTTACTAATTGCATCCAAGCTTTGAAATAGAGGGAAAATTTGCATTATACCTTCAAATGTTCGTGAATTATTCTCTGTAATTTTTCTCTGGAGCTGATAGTGGAGCCACGACACCATAAACCGCATATTACATGAGTTTTTTTTTTTCTTTGGATTTCACCTTGAATCAGGATGTGACCTTGAATGGTTTGGAGGGCGGTGAACTCGAATTCGCATGTTGGGTATCGTAGATCACGTATTTCAAAATTCTGTTCGAATTCGAGGCTCACACGCCACTAGAAATGTTGTGGTGGATAAGGGCGAGAGGGGGGTGAGAGGGGGTGAGGGGCGGAGCGAAGGGACCAAATAAACTAAATTGGGTGAAACAATTTTATTGCTTACCAACTGGTTTAACGGTACAAGGAAATTTTCCCCGACAATACAATTTCCCGTAAAACGTATGTACCGTTTTCTTGGGTTGTAATCAACCGATCACCTTGACTTTTGGTTTATTATTTTCAATAATGAACCTTTGGAATCGACCAAGAAAAAAAAAATTTAACACCCCCTCAAAATTTGATGGTTTACGTTTCAAGGTACGTAGAATCCAAAAATCGAATACAAATTTGGCCGTCCGTCCGCCGTACGCCGTACGCGGCACTTTTGCCACTTAGCATTGACCGATTTAGATGAAATTTGGTATGTAGGCTCCATTTGGGGTCTAGTTGTGCCCTGAAGCTTTTGGTTGATGTAGGTCACTCCTAAGGGTTCCAAAATCAATTTTGAAATTTTGAAAACGCCCTAACTCAAAAAATGTCGATATAAAGATATTGGTTTCCCTTCAATTTTGGATTCTATGGAATCTTTGGAATTTTTTGAGACCACGCGGAGCTCTGTAGGACAAACCGTTCGCTCCCTACGAAAATTTAAGGGTTTATATTGAAATATATATATATATAAATCAAAACACGAGTGTGAGTCGCAAAAGAGGCCTAATCTCCGTTCAAATTTTAGCTGACCAAAATGCGATCGATGGTTGATTTTGATTTTTTTTTTATTCTTAAAAAAAATTTTTTTGATTTTTTATTTATTTTTATTTTTTATTTTTTTCTTCATATTGGATGGTTGATGATTTTGTAGACGAGTGATCTATATAAGAATAATAAACCGTTGTGTAATAATTTGCAGCGTTTTTCAAATATTGTCGAGCATCTTATGCTCTATAACTGGTGCAAAGGATAATTTCGTACAACGCATGAGGAGAGAAAGACGGATTTTTGAAAAAACCATCAAAATCAGGGCTCTAACCCACCAAAACGGACCAAATTTTTATCTTGTTGTCTGGAAAAATACTCCAATCCCTATGCACAGTTGGTGTATAAGATACTGACGTACAAGTAAAAAAAAAACGCTGCAAATTATTACACAACGGTTTATTATTTTTATATAGATCACTCGTCTACAAAATCACCAACCATCCAATATGAAGAGAAAAAAAAAAAAAAAAAAAAAAAAAAAATCGAAAAAAAAATCAAAAAAAAATCAAAATCACCAACCATTGATTGCATTTTGGTCAGCTCTAATTTGAACGGAGATTAGGCCTCTTTTGCGATTCACACTCGTGTTTGGATTTATATATATATATATTTCAATATAAACCCTTAAATTTTCGTAGGGAGCGAACGGTTTGTCCTACAGAGCTCCGCGTGGTCTCAAAAAATTCTAAAAATTCTATAGAATCTTAATTTGAAGGAAAAACAGTACCTTTATATCGAAATTTTTTGAGTTAGGGCGTTTTCAAAATTTCAAAATTGATTTTGGAACCCTTAGGAATGACCTACATCAACCAAAAGCTTCGGGGCACAACTAGACCCCAAATGGAGCCTACATACCAAATTTCATCAAAATCGGTCAATGCTAAGTGGCAAAAGTGCCGCGTACGGCGGACGGACGGCCAAATTTTTATTCGATTTTTGGAATCTACGTACCTTGAAACGTAAACCATCAAATTTTGAGGGGGTGTTAAAATTTTTTTTTCTTGGTCGATTCTAAAGGTTCATTATTGAAAATAATAAACCAAAAGAACAAGGAGATAAGTCCAGTATAACTCAACAAAATGGAACACGAGTGCTAGAAAACATGATTTTTCGGGAAACACGATTTTCTGAAATTAAACAATGTTCATCTCATGACGTCATCATACGGTTTCCTAACGCGTATGGCGCCGGACTCTACTCGCGCAAACCTTGACACAGGTCGGTTTGCGTATTTATTTGACCCACTTCTCGTTCAAATTTTTTCATGATTTTTGCTTCCGAGTCTACCAAGGTAGCGGAAGCTTTGTTTTCACTTTTCAAGGACGAAAAAAAAAAGTTCTCCAAAATCAAAATTTCCACTCGCGTTTTGCGTTTTAGACCTTTCTGAACAATTTTGGTTCCGTGTCTGTCTGTCTGTGTGTCTGTCTGTCTGTCTGTCTGTGTGTCTGTTTGTCTGTGTGTCTGTGTGTCTGTCATGATTTCCTTGTAACGCGCATAACTATACGAAGTTATTGTCCGATTTCGATGAAATTTTCAGGGATTGTGCGGGTTGGTGTGTAGACGGTCCCCTATGAAAATCATCATCCTCGGACTGATAGAAGCGACTGCGCATGCGCAAACGTGAATTCCTTGTAACAGCCATAACTTCCACATTTTCCATCCGATTTAAATGAAATTTTCAGGGATGTTACAGATTAGTGATTAGATGGTCCCCTATGAAAATCATCACCTTCGGACTGATAGTAGTCACTACGCATGCGCAAACGTTAATTTTCTTGTAACGGCCGTAACTTCCACAATTTCTACCCGATTTCGATGACATTTTCAGGGATTACGCGGATTAGGTTGAAGATGGTCCCCAATGAAAATCAAGGCCTTAAAATTTACAGTAGCCTCTGCGCATGCGCAATCGTAAAATACTTGTAACAGCCGTAACAGTTGCGTCTGAGGTGAGGATCTCAAAGCCATTCTACAAACCCCTCTGTAGATCAGTAAGCAAAGTACTGGACTCACACCCAGGAGTTACAGGTTCGATTCCCAGTCTGGCTATGAAATTTTTTGATTCCAATCACTACCGCACTGACATTTTTCGTCCGAATTTGATGAAATTTTCTAGGATTGTCCAGATTAGCGTGTAGATAGTCCCCTATGAGGGTAGTGAAAGGTACTTAGAGATTGGTGTTTTCAGATTAACTACTATGCATCGGATCATCTATATAATCGGGTTATGGATACGAGGAAGCTATGTGCCACACCCACTTGGCAGACGTTTTTTTAATTGGTCCGTAATTATATGCACATTAATAAAAAATTATTATTAAAGAATCGAATTTTTACCCGAAAAATCTAATGCTTATCCAAGAACGTCCCATGGAATGCATGCATTACTTAACAATATGTTTATGATTATGGTGCTGTTGACACTAGACTGTCGATTGTAATGGCATCTCCACCACCTACTACTTGTGTAGTAGGGCAACCTCCACGATAATGGAACTGGGGAGTGAGATGGCTGAAGGACCCATTATGATTTGGCTGTTATACTTTACTTATGTAATAGTTATGCAAAAATGTTACAAAATTAATATGAACCGTGCATGGAATTGCTCGTGATAAAAATGAAAACATCGTCAACTCGTGGTGGACCTCGAGCTGTAGATCAGCGATATCCGGGGGTTTTAGCATCGTAAATAATGAACGAGCATAATAATAAATTACCTGCGACTGAATGCGGTGCTAATTTCCAACTTGTTAGTCGGCGTTGACAGGTTGTGAGTTTATTGCGTTGAAAGTTGTAGAAGTAAGTTGGCCGAATCAACTGAATTATTTAAGGAGCTAATCTATTATGGACGAGGGTACGTGGAAGCTAATCTGAATGGAAAATCCTCCTCATCCTGCACCCTTCGAAAAGGGAGTCCTAAACGCACGGGAAAGAGAACATAAGGTTAAACCTCGTGTCCTCGACGGAACGCTATCTCGTGGAGCTGGCCACAAATCCCATCCGCCCTCTCCGCAGTCCCATTTTACCTCTCCTGCTTCCTTGCCTTTCCTAATAACGCGAGTCCACCTATAAATCCTCCATAGGTAAGAGCTTCCCCTAACCGAATTCCGTCCTATCTAGAGACAAATCGGACTCTGCGAAGGATTTGACCATCGGGCTGCGCTGGCCAATTTCGTCCTTGTTCGCCAACTTTCGGGCACGACAGTGGAGTATAATAATCTGGAATGCTGAACCCTCGTTGGAGTATTGGACTGTCACTATCTTTCTATATATCATTCGATTCTAGATCGGTAGGAAACATAACATCATGGCACATGCTTGTTGCCAGTTCTTACTTTGTTTCTTCAATTCCCAATAAATGGTTTTAGGACGTCAGACAGAAAGACTTGGGTGTCCTTATGTGATTGATCTGGGGATGAAGAAGGACAACATTCAACGGAGAAAAAATAACCCGTGAAAAACCTGTTTTGGACCATCCTGAATCCAAATCCACGAAAAAGCCTTTGGATTATGTCTGATTGTGTGTGTGTGTGTATGTGACAAAATCTTGTCAATAATATACCATTGCTATCGAGCAAGAAAACAATTTTTAACCCCCCCCCCCCCTACCATTCCCCCACAAAATTTGATATTTTAAGTTTCAAGGTACGTAGAATCCGAAAATCGAATAAAACTCGGCGCTGCGTGCCTCGGCGGGGGCTTCGCCCCCTGCACCCCCGGATGATTTCCGCTTAGAGCCTAATGGCTAAAATGTGACATACCTTGAAAAGGTTTTTGCTCCCTCTCCCTCTTTATCTTTCTTCCACTGTAATATTTAAGATACCTCCTTATTCATAATAACATCAGGTTGTCAAGCATATTTGTCGTCAAGCATATGATAAATCATAGCGCTACTTTCCTGTCGCTTTTTCCTGTCGCTTTTTACTGTCGATTTTTCCTGTCGTTTTTCGGCGGGGGGTCCCATCGCTAAAACCTTTTCAAGGTTAAAATATCCCGTCCGTCCGCAGTACGCGGCACTTCTCTTCGCAACCCTGTACCGATATGGTTCGAATTTGGTATATGGGCTCCATTTGGGGTCTAGATGTGCCGCCAAGGTTTTGGTTGATGCCAGTCACTTCTAAGAGGTGAAAATTAAGGGTTGAATTTTTCAAGAGTACCCTAGCTCCAAAACTGTCGAAATTAAGATATCGTTTTTTCACCAATTTAAATAGTACTTATTGAATTTTTAACAAATTTTTAGACCACCCGGAGCTCTGCAGGACGAACCGTTCGCTCTGTGCGAGTACTTAAGTGTTTTCCTTCGATAAAACAGACACTGGTTTTCCATCAATAGCACCTACCAACATCTGTATTCTCCCTTGACCCTCTCTCTCAAATTTCGGGTTTCAGCATTCGAGTTCCGAAACCATTTTCAATCCTATTGAACGCAGGAAGCTAACATTTGAGAGGGAGGGTCAAGGGAGAATACAGATGGTGGTAGGTGCAATTGATGGAGAACCAGTGATCTATACAGAAAGGTGATCTATACGGAAAGTAATAAACCTTTGGGAGATAATTTGCAGCGTTTTTTCATTTTGACTCGGAAAAATTGACAGTTGCTCAATACTTCGCCAGAGTACAAAAACGCTGCAAATTATTATATAAAGCTTTATTATTTTTCGACAATAGATCATGGCTACCACTCATAGGTACTACCTACTTAATTCACAATCAAGTTTATTTGGGAGAAACGGACGCTTCACACTCAATTCGAAGAAATAGGGAGTTGTGGGTGCCCAGGGGCGTTGGGTGAAAATATTCGTCAGGCAATCAGCTAGACTGCAAGTTATTACACAAAGGTTCATTTTTTTCTGTATATATCATGCGCCAGCAAAGACTCAGCTTTGCCATTGTCACCACTTACCAACCATGTTGTATCTTCACAATCGAGTTTATATGGAAGATCTACTTATTTACTCTATCACACTCCATTCGAAGAACTAAAGAATTCCTTGGTTTAGAAATTTTATTAGGTACTGGTTGCTAAGGAAGCAAGACCGAGTACAACCCAAAGAAACGATCGGTGATCTCATTTTGGTTAGCTAAAATTTGAAAGATAATCAGGCCTCTTTTGCGATTCATAATCGTTTTTCTGATTTGTCGTAAGTTCAACCCTGAAGTTCTCGTAGGGAACGAACAGTTTGTCCTCAAAAGCTATGAGTGGTCTCGTTCGATTCTAAAAATTCAATGGTAGGTACCTATCTTTAATTTGTGAAAAAACAATACCTTCATATCGAGAGTTTTCGAGATAGGGCGCCTTTGGAAGTTACATCCCTTCCATGTCACCGCTTAGAACTAACTGACATCAACCAAAAGCTTCTGGGCACAACTTGACCCCAAATGGAATCCCATATACCAAATTTCATCAAAATCAGTCCATAATAATTAAGAAAAGTTCCGCGGACGGACGGATTTTTTTTTATATTCGATTTTCAAAATCTACACGTACCTACCTCAAACGTAAACCATCGGATTTTGAGGGTGCTCAAACTTTTTTTCTTGAAAATAATAAACCAAAAAAGAGACTCTGAATTTAGACCTATTATATACTATATTAGACCTATAAGACGTGAGTAGTAGAAAGTGGGGGCTTTCAGAACAGATGGATATTAGCTATGTGGATATTAGCGGTTTAAAGGGTTGAGAGGAGTCTGTTGATTTTTCTTTCTCGAGCGAGTTCATTGCAACCCGAGACACAGTGCAGCGTCGTCTTACGTCTAGATAATATTCATCCTTGGGGAGAGATAACTACTAAACGTTCAGAATGAAATTCCCGCCACATATCAGCGTTGTTTATTACGACGCAAAAAAAAAAAAAAAAAAAAATAGGTAACAGGTATTACTAATATCTGTAGTAATAGGTAGGTACTGCAGGTGTAGTACAATACCTATAGTAATAGGTGTTGAAGAACTTCAATTTAATTTTTTTTCTTATAAGTTACATACCAACATACCTGCCTATAAATTAGATACTTTCTGTGAGATTATTGCGTTTTTCAAACCCTATATTTATTAAATTTAATAAATTGATTAAATTTAGTTATTATTATTATTATATTTATTGATAGTTGATATTGGTGTGTTATCACCACTGTGGTCTGCAAGAGGGGACAGATATTGAAGTGTTGTTCCTACACAGGAAAACAAAAGCGAGTCAATTATTAATATTTTTTTATTGATCGATTTATAAAACTTACACAGTAACATTTACAGAAACCATAACATTTACATCTGTTACAAGCATTTCCATCGACGTGTGTTCTCGGTTGAATGAAGCACTTGAGTTCACAACAATATCTTGGTGTGTAAGTGGGATCCAACACATGTCTTATATATGGACAGCTAGGATTCCAGCGTTCATGGTCCGCAAAAGGATCGTCCATTGGGTTCCAACTGTGGAGTTTTAAGTTGCAAAATGGGCAGATGACCAGATCATTTCGTTCATTTAGATGTTTGTTAATGTAAGCCTGCCTAAGATATATGAATCCAGCTTCCGCCATCTTCATCATTGACTTGGTATTGAAAGGTGAGTTCTCGAAGGTCTCCATTCGAACTTGTATTGAATTGAAAATCGTTTGTGGAATTTCCATTTTCTGGCTTGTTGCTTCCATTCTACTAGGATTTTCTCGAGTTATAGCCTGCAGTTCTGCCTTTGGAGTAATGGTTGCTTGGTCGCAACTACTACTACTACTACTATTGAAATTATTGCCATAACTACTGTGGGACTGAACAGTGCTACCACCACTCTCAATGTAGCCATTCTCGTTTGTTTCTCTTTCTTCCTCAGATCCAATGCATGATATCTGTTTAAGGAAAGTGCAGGTTCTGGATTTTACTTTTTTCCTCGCATAGTTATTCATAACTGAAGTATACAGGTAGCTAATCGATTAATTTTTATTATAAATTCCAAGACTAGTGAGGATAGTTGTGCCCCAGTTTCGCCTTCTTATATCCAATCCTCCTCTCGAACTAATGGATAATTATGTTGGTTGAACGATTATTTTAATTCGATGAATACCAAACTTAACACTAAATTCTAACCCCTTCCCCCACCAACCTTTTTTTTTAATTTCTAGACACTGCTTAACATGGATTAATCCATTGTTGGAAATGTTCTCTGAATACGTTTTAGTTTATGATAAGTCTCATCAAATTCCTTCAAATCATAAACTCGACTCAAAGAAATCTTGACACTGATGGCTTGTGATGTTATTTGTTTCTGAATGAACGAGTTGGATGTTCCATTCAATCTACTAATCATAAAATTAAGGTATCTTAATTTTATCACACACTCAAAATAGCGATGAGATCTCACTTCACTGAACATACACCAAATGGGCTCATTGACAAAAACTTGATACCATGGATCACTTCTAAGAATCTCCAAAGCTTCCATATCGACAAACAATGTACTTATGTTCCAAGTCAGACCATTCCAATGTATTTTATAAAAACTTTTTTTTTTTTTCTGTAATTAAAATTTTTTAAAAAGTACCAATAGGTACCTATTAATTTTTTCTATTCAAAGCCATAATAATTATTATTATAGGCATGTAAACAATATTGCTATTTGAGAGATAACACCAGAGTAAAAATAGGGATGTGGAAAAGAAAAATTTTTTAAATCAATAAAAAGTACTTAAGAAACTTTATTTAAACATGAACAATTTTTTAAAAATTGATTGATTTCCATTGTTTTATTAATTTTTTTTTTTTTTTTTATATACATCGGGATGAGTTTAAATTTGAGCTAACTTCCTCTTGACCACATGTTGCACGATAATCACAAAGACATGAATGTTGGGCCCGACATTCTTACAATGTGAGTAGAGTGATACATGTGTTTGAACAGTATGGAAGACAACTCATTACATCAAAAAAATTAGAAAAATATATAATAGTAATATACTGAACAATAAATTGAAAATAAGGTGTACAATAGTTTTCATTACAATACAGTGTTCCTTTAGAAATATTGGAACAAACGAAAGGAGACATCTATACCAAACATATTATAATAATTGCATATAATTATAATTATTATTTAGAGGTTAATGTGGGGTTATATCCATACGGTCTGGTATTGATTCTGTTTTCCATAATCACTCTTTTGTCATCTTAAAAAGGTTAAAGATTTCTTGCAAATATTCATCGTAAAAACATTATGAAATTTGGATTCAAATTTTCTAAAATTTGTATAAATATCTTCTTTTGTTGTGAGACAATGTAAATAATCCTTAAAGTCCAATGCTGCAACTGCCGTTTTATTAACACCTTTTGCCTTTTTCCTTACACATTCACCAAATTTGAGGGCGTACAACTTTGGCCTTAATCCTACAAATTCTTTTATTGGAGTTGACTGTGTCTCGTCTTTCAGTTTACCAATCACTTTTTTATTTTCACAGGAATAAAGAGTGTGAAGAGGTGGATAGTCACTGAAATCAAAAATATGTGACAATGATTCTAATTCTTTATAAAGATTGTTTGATCTGACCTCCCACACAAAAGAGTCCGTATCCTGATAACAAATATTCAGTGAGTCTCCTCCAAATTTTTTTAGCATCTGGTTGTAGTGCAAATCGTACATGAGGGTTTTTGATATCTCCAAAATTGTGAACCCCACATAAATTGGTTTGTTGAATACAATTTTTTCATGAGCTAACCGAACTGCAATCAGATTGTCGTCATAAATAGTTCTATCTAGAAAATTTGGCTTTCTTGCCAATGCAAGGAGTTTACTTTCAGAAGTGACTAATTTTAGATTTATTCTATTTCGGACACATTCCATTGTTTTACCAAACACAGCATTATTTAAAAGTTTAAAAAAATCTTTTTCAAACTCATTCGTGGCTTTTTTCCTTAACTCTGTATTCAAGTTAATATATGTAGACAACCATTTACTCTGTCTAAATTGTAAAATTCTATTAATTCTCGTCAAAACAAGTCCAGCTTTAAGGGCTTGCTGTAACACTGTTATATGAACAACATAATTTATCTTATCCTCAAAATCCAACAATAGTTTTTCTACTTTTGCACCTGGAGGTTTCTTACGCTCTGGTAAGAAAGGGAAGTCTGAATGATTATCATGTAAATGTCTTGGGTAATGAACATTAACATCTAAAATATAACCATATTCTCCTGCAGTTTCAATTTCCAGTACATTGAAATTCTCAATATTAGTGAGCCACACAAACGCTCCGTAGGGTAAACTTTGACTCATTGCCCAACCATAAAGGTTATTAACATCCCCATAAAATATGTATGAACTATCCTTATGAGGGTTATAGGTTTCAGGTAAGTGAATATTGTTGGCTATG